>CM031242.1:747581663-748916714 GCA_018340775.1 Taxus wallichiana var. yunnanensis
ATGAAGTAGAGTGTAAAGAAAAAATATGCAAAGGAGTGACGAGCCAAAATATATTCATACACACACACACACACACATGTATGTATGTATGTATGTATGTATGTATCCTCCAATGTTTTAGTATAATACCATCACACTAATAGATTAGTGAGGTAAAAATGCTCAATCATGAGCTAAAAATCCAAAAAAATTAATACATGAAAAAAATAGGATCAAAAATAAAGGATCTTGGCCTATCCATCTCTTTGAGACCCTCTAACAATTGCTTTGGCTATAAATTTCATAAAACCCCTAGATCTTGTTTCAAAATAAAAATATAAACCTAGGGGAAAAAGACCAAATTTCTTGTAACTAATCTATTCTTGAGTGCCATCTACTACCGCACGATACACTACCATCATATCGTAACCCCTATCATTTTGACTTTACTCATGCCCAAACAAAGACATATATGAAAAATGATATATATATATATATATATATATATATATATATATATATATATATATATATATATATATATATATATATATTTTTAACACCATTTTTGGAAAGATTGTGCAAAACCGAGACAATGGAATAGATAGACTTATAACCCCCATACAAATGGTAAGTAATTTTGTCCTTTTATTTCAAATATTTTTCCTAATTCTATTTATTATTGCACTTGATTCCTGTATATCTCTTTTATAGTTGATGGGAAGTGTCAACTAGCTTTGTCTGAAACACACAGTCGAGATAAGGTAATTCTTTAACCCTCCCATTTTGGGAAGATCCATTATTGGAATCCACATTTTATCCCATTCATGGCTAAAATTCTCTTCCGAGGGGGAAATATTTTAGAAGTAGAAAAGCTTCTCATTCGAGGTAGGAGACCAGTTTAAGAAGTATAATTAGTGAATTTATTGGTAGATGTTTTAAATGTGGAAAGTTTGGTCATAAATCTTATGAATACCATGAGAATCAATCTTCAAGCCAACGAAGTTCTCATATAGCTCAAGAAGATGAGGAAGAAAGTGAGATTTTGTTTGTTTATGATAATGCTCCTGAAATTGGTGAATCATTGCTCATGAAGAGGATATTGATTAAGCCCCTCAAGGAGATCCAGGAACTTGCAAAAAGAAAGACATTGTTTAGAAAAACTTGCAAATCCAAAGGTAAATGCTATAAGGTAATTATAGATAGTGGAAATACTAATAATATTGTAGCTTTTGAGATGGTTAGTAAGTTAAATTTGCACATGTTAGTGCATTGTAATCCTTATAGAGTATCTTAGTAATCTGGTTACCAAAAATCCATAAAATCTTGGTAAGTGAACAATGTAAAGTTGAATTTCATATTGGTAGTTATAAGGAAAATGTATTGTGTGATATTATGCAAATGAACATTTTTCATGTAATTTTAGGCTAACCATGGCAATATGATAAGAAGGAAATGCATGATGGCATGAAGAACACTTATACTTTTGAAATAAAAGGTGAGAAATAAAATCTTTTTCCATTGAATGAGGAGAAATCAGTTATTGAGAGCAGATTTAAGGTATTGGTGACAGGAAGAAAGGAGTTTTGTAGTAGGTGAGTAAAGAATAAGGTAATTGTAGAGAGGAGGCATCTAAAGGTTTATATGATATGTTTGAAAATAAAATGAATTCAGTTAAGAAGATATGGCAGGTCATGAAGCAAGGTAAGGAACAAAGAGGTCAAGATTTTTTTGAAGATGACCATCAAGTGTTAGATCATGAAGTGAAACAAGTTAATGAAAAGAAACAAGAAGAATTAAGTATACCTTTCAAGAATACCTATAATGTATGGGTTGTAATGGATCAATGGGGAAGAAGAATTTTATAGGATAAATAGGATAAAGGAGAGTAATATTGTTGATTTAGGATTGAATGAAGAAATTCTTAGAGGCAAAAAGAGGTGGTTATAGAAGCTCAAGAAACTAGTGGGATTGAGATAAAAAGTTAGTTTACAATTAAAATTAGAGAAATAATACCTATTATGGTGTTTCAAAGTGATGAGAAGAGGTATATTGAAGACATGAAAGATGATAAACAAATTCATCAAAATAATCAAGAGACGGATTATACAACTATGCTAGAAGAAGAAGAATAAGAGAGAAAAGACGATTCTCATAATTCATGAGAATGGAACTCAATTGTGCAAATCCAGTTGATTTCTTTGATATGGTTTCTCCGTATGTAGGTATGAAAAGTCAAGATAATAAGGAAAATGAAGAAATGAAGACAAATGAGAATGAAGTTTATATGATTCATCATGATGACCAAAAGCATAAGCCGAATACACAAAGTGTCAAGAATGCCTCAAGGTCATGGTGAAATGCTTTTGTTATTTAATGTGTTTGTGTCATGTACATTTATGCTTGAGAAGGATGAAGAACAACAAGAAATCATAGGTATGAAGATGAAGAAAGAATAAATTGATACAAATTAATCCCACTCCAAATGGAACAAGTACACACTAAAGAGTAATGTATGCTTCTATCTATTAATATCTGCTATAAACAATCCTTTAGATGCAGGAGGATGAGAAAAATATATACAAGTGTATCTACATTATCAACAAGAAAGAGAAAAATAATGAAATGTTTATGAACAAGAGTCCATGCTGAATTTTTTTATACCTTGGTGGTTTGATGCATGAGAATCTTCTTTGTCAGGATAAGAAGATTTAAATTATTATTTCAAGATTCCTAGGAGGAAAATCAATTTTATAACACATCATGTTGGCATTTAGGTGTGTGCTTGAGTTGGATTGTAACATTGAGGAGGTTTTCCCTCTAAAATGCATTTTGAAATTTGAATGTCTTCATATAAGTCCATATGAGTAGATTGTAGTGTTTAAGAGATAAGGTGAACTTTTTTGGGTGTCTTAGGGAATAGGTCATGCAGCTTAATCAATATTTATACCTTAAATAATTTTTGAAAGTCAAATCCATGAAATATAACTAATAGCTAAGATAGTGTAACAGTTTACTAAGTCTAGTTTTATAGTTGAGAGAAAATCTCCACAATCTTCCTCAAATAGTAAACATGGAGGAGGCTCTAAGAAGTTGTTATCATCCTCCTAACTATATCATAGACAAGAGATATAGAAAAAAAAGTGGGACAATCAATTGAGTAGTGCATCTTGCTATTACATGTTATGTTTCTCAATGCATTATTCATGATCAATGTTGAAGAAGGGAATAGTAAGGATTACTATGTGGTTTTATACTTCCTTGAATTCTAGTGATATTATTTAAGAATGATTAAGAAATTAACAAGAATATAATGATTATAAAGTAGATATTGTTTATTATTTCAAAGTGAACTTTATCCTTGGCAATTACTATGCATTAAAAGCTAAATATTATTGTGTCGATAAAGAAGTAATCTCGAGCTTAAGTTTACAAAGATAAAACTTTCACATGGTCCCTTAAGATATTTTCCAATAGGTTTTGGGTTTGGAGGAGGTTCACAAGAAAATATAATTACATTTTCTCCTTATCGAGTTCTCCAAACCTTGTTTTGGGGTTTTAAAAAATTTCTTCCAACCTTTGTTATCACATAGTATTAGAAGCTTAAATTTGCAATATTTTATCTATGTATGATGTTATTGAGTTTGGAAAAGGTTTTAGATTTATTAAATTTTTCATGGGGAAGATCTAATTGGCGACCCACCCAAATAAGGTTGTACAATACGATATGAAGGCCTAATTTGATCAACTACCGAGTGAATTGGACAAAATTGCTATATGAGCGAGTCTTGAAACTTTGTAGACTTATAATACAAGAAAAATGGTATATGAAAATCCAATCAAAATTTAGAGAAAGTGAATTCAAAGAAAAATGGGAATAAAAATGCATAAGGATAAACCTAAATTGCACTGTTCCACTTTGAACCGGGTATGATCTATTAGGAGTTAAGACCTGCAACTTTAGGAATCTTAGGAAATTGATAAAGGGTATATGAAAATGCTAATAGAATTATGTAATGATGAAATAGAAATAAATTGGACAAATATTTATTAATAATAAGACCTACCAGTGTTTTGAAGACAAAACAGTCTATAGAAGGGTAAAAGAGATATAAAAAAAGATACTAAGAGGTCTTCAAAATTCAAAACTTCATAAAAAAATATTGATTCGGTATATGAACATTGATACATCTTTGTATATATATTGTAAAATTTCATACTCTTAGTCTTGTAGTTAGTAATTGAGGTTTATTAGTAAAATCCTTTAAAAGTGAAGAAAATTTTGAATGATTGAATCTTGTAGGAAGAGTGAGGGCATTATATCTACTTGCCTTGCTCACCTAGATCAACTAGAGCTCATATTTTGGAAGGATATTACGGTTGAGGAGACATTGGATGCATCACATCACTGGAAAAATACTAGATTACTTGTGGTGACCACATTGGAGTTGTATTCAATTATTTGAAGTTTCTAATACATGCATAACTTATTAGAATTTAAAGAAGTAATTTGTTTATTTTATTAAAATTGAAATATTTCATCACTTCCCATACAAGTTTTAATTCTAATATTTCATTTCAAAATATCTCTTACATAAATATTCTTCCCTTGATAACTTCTTCCCGACTTATCCTTGTGGATCTTCTCAAAAAAATGGTTGGAGAAAGAAGTGAGGAAATCCTCACATTTATTCTATAATTTTATTTATTTCATTCCGTTGAATTATAGTCATGTCGGGGAAAGTTTTTCCGTAAAGAGGAAATTAATTTTGAGAAGCTTTCCTTCCTAGTAAAACGAGGTAGGATATTAATTACACTAATCTATGTAGAATAAAATTCATAACATTTGAGTGCTTTCTAATTAGATTAGTATTGCAAAGCAATCCTACAACATAGGAATAATCACACCCAATTATTCTATGTTTTAGTTTATTTTAATTAGAAAAAGTGATAGTTTTAGTTTAAATCATTTCCCTGTGTCTATAGAAGTAGATCTTATTTTATTTTATAAATCCAAAAGAACAAATCAATAGTTATTTAATTAGTTTCTTTTAATTTCATTTCTTTTAAAAGCTTGTTAAAATACAAATAGATAGAATAAGTATTTGTATTTATTAAACTCATTTGTCTTTTATTTAAATTAGATTTCTTTCCATCATTTGTTTAATATCAAGAGTTTAGAGTAGTTTAAGAACTCAATTTTTTTTATTATTGGCAAATAGTTTTTTGAAAGGGACTATACCCTTGAGAACAAAAGAGGGCCTAGAAGCCAGAATAGGAATGAGAACCAGAACAAAAAGGATCAAGATCCAAATGGGACAATGAAAACCAAAGTAGCCCAAGAGCAGCTACCCCATCAAAACAAAAACAACACGAGCACTACAGAAAAGTAGCAAAAAGACAGCAAAAAACAACAATAATTACAAAGAAGTGCAGCAAAAGCACCCACAATTACTCAAATTGAAACAACAAACATAGTCATTAGGAATTCACACTACCTATTCATAACCTCTAATTATCCTTTGACCAACTTATTAGGAATTCATAATACTAGTTTATAGAATCTGATTATCCTTTTACTACTTCTCCATACCCATCTCATCTTCAAAATTTTGGCTATCTTAACATGACCTTGAGAAATAAAATCCATAAGGAATCCCATGTCATTTTTCCTATGTAGAGTACCCACCTCGGTGTATATATCTAATACTTCCACTCATATATTTAATTCAATATCAATGGATATATTTAATACTTCCACTCATATACCTATTGCGGTTGATCCACCATTCTCAACACAACATTCTAACACACCAAAATCATAAGATCCATCCGCTTCGTTATCATCACCTCTTGACTAAATTTCAACATCGCTCCCTAAAGTAATTATAATCCCTTTCTTTTCACCATCCTCATCATATTCACCATCATCAAATTCAATTTCTACTCCTAGTAGAAAACCCGTAGTCACCAAAACATCTAAAGACTCGGCAGAAGGATCCTATGACTAAAAACACATAATCTATTGGTGTTGGGGGATATAAACTCCCCTATGTCACCGTGTCTCTACTCAACATGCCAATTTTCAAATAGATATGTAGACCATATCCCACACAATGTGTCAAATGATCTCTAGTCTCATTTAGTATTCCTCCCAAAAACACCTATTTTTTTCATGCAGGATATGACATCGCATATTCCCAATGATAAAAAATGTATCCATCTCAAAATCTTGGTTTACCTTTGACATTTCATACCTTCAAAAACCATATTTCAGTATGTACTACTTACTTGGCCAAGGATGGAAAGGTTATGGTCTAGGAAAATTTAAACATGGAATTTCTACTCCAATTCATTCACATTAAAAATTGGATTCTAAAAACTTATATTAGGATATACCAAAATTAATGATGAAATTGAAATATATGATAGAGGATTTTACTGATACGATTATCTAACCTAGATTGTAAGAACTGGTCATCTACATCCACGTTGTCCTTAGTCTATCATTCATACCAGATCACTCACACATATTCCTTAATGAGGCTATACGATTCCATTTTGCTGAATTATTTCATGAGTTTAGAACCGTGTTTTATTTTTCCATTGATAATATTGTTCCATATATGTTACCCATGCCTTGTGACTGTGTCACTATAAATATTAGCTCCCCACATTCATATAGTCTTGTATTAAGAAATAAAGTTACCATCAACCAAGTCGAAACCTTCCCCATTGATTACCATCTTGTCAATAAATTGACACCACTCAATCTATTCCCTTTATAAGAATCTATCTTGTGCTTCTTAGGCATTATAGATAAGGATCCCTACAAATCCATCACACAAAACACTCAATTCCATAACGAGGCATATTTTGGGGATACTTAAGATGTACCTTTAGATAATACTAATGAACTCCCCACCTTTAACCATCATGATGAGGCATCACACATGCTCATTGAGGAAAGTATTGAGGTTAATATTGAGGAACCGTGAATCGTACTTCTTGGAAAATACATATATGATGACGAACATGTTGATAACACATCACTCTTATGTGAGTTTGTCAATATCTTCTATTGGTCATACACTCGATATGCCGGGAGTGAATATTGATACAATTGTCCACAATCTTGTGCCCAAACCTAATGCAAAAAAGTTAAGTAAAAGATTAAAAAAATGCACCCACATGTCGCATTACTAGTCAAAGATGAGCTACAAAAATTATTGATACATAAGCTTTATACAACTAATTAATTATTTGGAATGGGTCTCCAACATAGTTCCCATGGGTAAGAAAACTAGAGGTATACGTGTACCGTACTTATTTTAGGGATGTCAACAAGGCTTGTCCTAAGGATGATTTTCCCTTACCTAATATTGATACCATCATTGACAATACTAAAATATTTTTCTAAGGATTTTTTTCTGGATATAATCATATTAAAATTACACTAAAATACTACCATATGACCACTTTACCACACCTTTTGGGACCTTTTATTATAAGGTTATGCCTTTTAGAATACAAAATTCCGGTCTACATGTTAGTGCACTATGACCTACGTATTCCATGATGACATTCACAACATTGTAGAGGATTATGTTGATGACCTTGTTACAAAATCCAAATTTTTCTTAGACTACATAAACATCCTACTCTAAATATTTGTACACCTTTTGGAATATTTTTTTGACTAAATCCTAAGAAGTGTGTCTTTGGAGTCACATAATGCAAGTTATTTAGTTTCATCATCTCACGCTATGGTATTGAGGTAGTTTTGGCTAAGGTTAATGCCATCATGGACATGCCTATACGTAAGAACATCACACAACTTCGTAGTCTTCAATGTAAGATTCAAGCTATTTGACACTTCATCACAAATTTTTTTGGTCATTGTCAACCATTCAATCACCTCCTCAGAAAGATGTCACTTTTAACTTGGGAAAGAGTTTCGTATTGCATTTGAACAACTTAAAGAGTACCTCCTCAAACCCCTTGTTATTTCACCACCACAACCAGATTTACCATTCTATTTGTACATTACTCATATTGACTTTTCTCCGGGAATTATGTTGGCTTAACACAATGTAGAAAATCACAAATCAACCATGTACTACATTAGCTGCACCCTTTTCTCCTATCAAATCATCTACATACACATTGTGAAACTTTTATTGGCTATAGTGTTCTCTACATAAAAATTTGACATTATATGTTTAATCATATGAATTACAATGTCATCAATGTAGATACCTTACATTATATGACGAGAAAAACATACCATAATAGTCACACATCTAAGTGAATCATGTTACTCACGAATTTTTACTTAAAATTCCTTTCTCATAAGGCTATTAAGGGATAAGTGATTGTTGATCAATTGGCTAAAGTGCCACTTACTAATTCATGGATACTAAATCTTGATCTCCCAAATAATTCCATATTCACCATATCTCGAAACCAAATATTACATTGACATAAGAAAATATTTTGGTATGAACTTAAATTTTTATGGGTCAAACACTAACCAAGGGGGTGGCACGAGCATTATATTTGTCACGACCCAATGTGCCTCTATTCCTTTATTATTCAAAATTTATTTCCGATGCAAGAGCATCATTGTGAATAATAAATTTTGGTTTTATTATCTATCTAGGTGTGCGTGAAGTCCATTTGGAGGCTTTGTGATGTAATTAGTCCATTTAGACCCCTTTGTTTGTAATAAATGGGTTTTGTGAGGTTTCCCTCTAAAACCACAAATTTGAATTTCAAAATATCTAATTGTAGGTTATAATCTTAGGTGTGAGTTTAGAATCAATAATGATGTAATTAGGTTTCATTAGACTTATTCTTCCCTAGACATGACCTAGTCAACCTATCCAGGCTTTAAATCAACATGGTTATCCTTCTCATGGGTTAGTGAGGGGAGTTAAAACCCTAACTACCTTCCCAATCTTCCATTATTATGAAGTGTCTTCAAATTTAAGGGGAGATATGAGTGAGTAAGGAAGAGAAGTAAGGGGTTGTTCTCGCCAGAGCCCTATTGGATCTTGAAGCTATGTATTTTCATGATTTAACTAATAAAATCTTCTTTAGCTATGAAAAACTATATATAGTGGTTTTTGTGTGACATTATGCAATGAATGTCTATGAAATGTGATTAAACTCATTAGAAAGATAGTAGAAAGTGAATGCAAAGGTATATGGAAATATATAAGCGTTAAAGGTCATGAAATGTAGTTATGGAGGAGAAGATACGGTGAGAAGCATCTCTTGATGGGAAAGTGGAATAAAAGATGGGTAAGACCTCTTTCTTGATATTAAAGGTCTCATTTGATTTTTTGAAGATTTTGAAAGGTTTAATAACTGGGAATGAAGGCTTGATAGGGTTTGTGTTGCAAAGATCCTTGACTTGAAGAAGGGTGAATATATCTAAAGGTTTAATATTGTGTTTAAATTGTAATTTTGGTAATGCAAAGTCCTTGCATTTTGAATTAGTGGTGTTAATTGGTTTACCATTTGTCAAAGAAATCATGTAGTGTTTGAGATGTACTAAGGTTTAAAGTAAGGGAAAAAATCATCAAGGGACATAAAGGAATTTTTACAAGAAATAAATTAAGAAATTTCTCTGTCTTGGAATGAGACATTCAAAACTAAAATTCTGAGATCAAATAAATCGTATAGGGTTAAGGATGAAAATTCAAATATTCTCACAAGAATTCTTAGGTAAAAATGTGTGTAATACCTATTATTGGTAGAGTAAATGTTGTTGGAAGAACAAGGGACTAAGAGGGGGTGAATCAATCTTACATTGATTTTTATTTCATTTAATGAACCATACATTTATCAAGATTGTCCATACAACATTCATAAGCATGTGTGATTATTAAGATATCCAACATCAATCACAAGCGGAAAAAACAAAGTACTCAACGCAAGAAAATCATATATAAGTGGGAAGCCCTCATGGGGAAGAAAACCCACTGAAAATCTACTTATATTACACAAAGCAAAGAGATTTAGTGAAGCACCAACTTGACAAGGAGCACTAACCCATAGTTTAGTTCTCGGCTTTTGTGGAAGAGTGAGAAATGAAGTGTTGTTTCTTGCTTCCCATGATATTGGTCCGATCCCATAAAAATAAAAATCCTGAAGTGGATTTTCTATCATCAATATTTCCCGCATGATCTCGAATCTAAATATCCTTATAAGAAGAAGTTTTCATTCTTCTTCTATTCTAGACCAAGATCCACTAATCCTTTGAGATATCTCAAGATGCACCTTGTTGCTTTCTAATGACACACTTTGGGTTCCTGCATGAGCCTGGATAGATAACTTACTACAAAGTTGATATCTAGTCTAGTGTAGGTCGTGTATATGAGACTCCCAATCAATTTCCGATAGAGAGTGTCACTTACCTCAGAGATGGATCTCAACGAGATAACTGTAATCTGTTCTCCATAGGTATAGAAATTGGTGAGTAATCCATCATACTTGAATTTCTTGAGCGTTGTCTTGGTATATTTCATTTGAGAAACAAAAATGTGATTCTCTTTCTGCCATACTTCCAATCCAAGAGAACAATATTGGTCATGTCGAATGATTGATTAAGATCTTTCTTCGTTGCATCGATCATCCTCACTAAACTATCAGTGATGAATAGATCGTTGACATAGACAACGAAATCACAATCTCCCCCTTACTTTTTGAGGTAAAGATTGGGATCGTATGGATTTCTAACAAATCCATGTTGTACGATATGCTCATCAATCTTGATGTACCATGCACGGGGTGCTTGTTTGAGGCCATACAAAGATTTCCTAAGTCTGCATACCTTTGCTTCTTAACCAGGTACTACATATCCCTCAGGTTGAGTAATGTAGACTTCTTCTTGTAAATCTTCATTCAGGAAGGAACTTTTTACGTCCATCTAATGGAATCTCCCACCAAAATATGTAGCTAGAGAAAAGATCATCCTGATCATTTTGATCTTAGTTGTGGGAGAAAATGTCTCCTCATAGTTAATGCATTATTTTTGTGCATACCCCTTTGCTACAAGTATTGCTTTGTACGTGTCCCCTATCCCATCTGCTTTGTAATTTGTTTTGAATATCCATCTGCATCCAATGGGTTTCTTTCCTAGTGGAAGATCGACAAGCTGCCAAGTGTTATTTTTCATTACTAACTGATATTCAGAGTCCATGGCATCTTTCCTAGATTTTGACTGTAGGGATTCCTGGAATGTAGAGGGCTCATCAGATTCAATAAATCTTCTCATAAAATTAAAGTTAACTTATTCTCTTACTTTACTATGATTTTGTGGTACGGGGTGGATGTATCCGGTGGAACATCCATCTTGCATCTCATAATGTGTTAGTACACCACTTGGGCATACATTGAACTGTTCCTATGGGTCGTGGTTCTATCTGATCAACACCATCATCCCCATCTTCACTTTCATCGTCTGTGGGAACATTAGCTTCAATTTTTATAATTGGTGAAGAATCTACATCAGTGAGTTTGGAGGAGGAGACTCTGCTTCCTTCTTTTAAAAAAACTCAACATCTCTACTGGTGTAGACTTTTCTGGTCTTTGGATCCATCAATATGTACCCAAGAGTCTCTTCATTGTACCCAATGAAGATGAGTTTCTGTGACTTCATGTCCAATTTATTTTTGTTCTGTTTGGGTATGTGCATGCTTGCTTTTGCACTTGAATACTCTAAGGTGTACAATAGATGGTTTCCACTTTGACCATGCTTCTTGTCGTGTTACTCCTTCAAGAGAAACAGTGGGCACTCTGTTCAACAAATACACTACTATTTTTGCTGCTTCTACATAGAATGTCTTTACAAGTCAAAAATCATTGATTATGCATCACACCATTTCCATGATAATAATATTTCTTCTCTCAACAACACCATCCTTTTGCGGTGTGTTTGGAGGAGGAATATGTCGACGAATCCCGTGAGTTTGTAGGGAGTCTTTAAACTAATTATTGGTGAATTCCCCCTCGATCTAAGCAGAGATTTCGACGTGACAATCAATTTCGTTCTCAACTACTACTTTGAACTTCTTAAAAGTTTCAAAAGCTTCACTTTTCTTGTGAAGACAAAAATCCACATTTTCCTTAAATAGTTGTCAACACATAGCATTAAGTACTAAAATCCGTAATGAATTGGTTGCATCGGACTATAAAGATTTGTATGAACCAGATCAAGATGACCATGAGCTCAATATGTACTCTTCTCGGAATGATGCTCTGTGTTGTTTTCCCCGCCAAGAAGTGATGACACTTATTTGTATCCTTGTGAAGAGATGGCAGCCCATGTACCATATTGCGCCAACGAAGTGTCTCGAGATACTTGAAACTTACATGACCAAGTCTCTCGATGCCACAAATATGCTGAGGTGGAGTTCTTAGCCACAAGTGCTTGATCATCTCTATGAACAAAATCAAGTTGGAACATGTGTCCCACATTGGAGGCTTTTGCAACTATTTTCGAGCCTCTTGATTTGTCTCAAATCAAACATGTTTTCTTTCCAGAATGACTATCAAAGTAAATTTTTAGGTTGTGATCAAGGAGTTGAATAATTGAAAGTAAATTATTTGTCAACCCAGGGACATATAAGACATCTGATAATTTGCGCTTGTGTGAACCAAGGGGGTAGAGAAATGTTCCCAATCCCTAAACTATATATGAAGAATCATCTCCCAAAAACATGATTTTTTGATGGCGTGTTCCTCATTGAATTAAACTAATGTCTGTGGCTGGTCATGTGTCGAGTGGCCCCCGAATCAACATACCAAACATCACTAGATGACGTGGATGGTTCACTTGATTGAGCAGTGAACAAGTAGTCTTCATTGTTTGACTATTCTTGTTGCTCAACAATATTTCCTTGCTGATGGGGTCTTCTTTTCTAGTTCCCCTTTTTCTGCCCTTGATTGTAGTTAGAATGTCCCTTGTGAGATTGTTGTGGAGGTCTAGAGTTGCTTGATGAACCTTTCTTGTAAGTATTGTACCAACAATATTTTAGGTCATGTCCTCTTTTATAGATTGGACATTGCTTCTTCTTTTTGTCCTTGTGATACTGATTCTGATGTTGGGAATTTTGATAGGAATTACCTGTTATCCTTTACCTTTTCCTTTCCATTTTTGATGTGAAGAAAGTGCCTTCTCTTCTTCATCATCCTTATTGTGCATTGCTTCCTCTTGTTGTAGTAGGTTTACCAATTTGTCAAAACTAACTATCGTATCTGAAAAGTTTAGTGTTGTTACAAAAATATGGTATGAAGAAGGGAGTGCTCTCAGAAAAATGGGAATGAGATCATCATCTTTGACCACTTCTCTTAGGGCTAGAAGTGAAGCCCTCAATTCTGCAACTCTTCTTAAGAAAGCTTCTATTTTCTCATTCTGCTTGAACTTCAATGTGTGTAACTGACTCTACAAATTTAGTATAACATTCTTGTTTTTGGCCTCGTATACTGTGCTCAACTTATCCCTCACTTCTCTGGATCGAATGTGGGGTTTCACATCGTCGGATACTCTAAACAAGATGATGAGTTTTTCCTTCGATCGGCTTTATCAAACTGCTTGATGTTGTGTTGTATCGATAGTTGATCTCGGTCGAGTACCATTCACAACAGTGCAAAATCTCTTCAAACTCAAGTTGTGTCTTGATTTTTGTCTTGCATGCAACATAGTTGTTTCCTCTGAGTAGTTGTGAATCTAGAAGAAAAAATTTGGTGGCATTGGTTCCCATTTTGCAGAAATCACCGACAGGTTTTGCTCTTATGACTCTGGTATAAGGTCTCCCAATCTATATACCATCGATCCCGATATACCAAACCTTTCTATATATTCGCCCTTTCGATATACCCAAAGTGGTACGTGGAAGAAGCTCACCCTTTCTATATACCTAGAGGTATGTGAAAGAATTCAATACGTGGTACCAAGATAGTACTTGAGAGGTGCTGTGTGATTATTGACACCGACTCAAAGAAATATCCTCATACACGCACATAACTTCACTATATACTTGGATAATTTCTCGGTCCCGGATTTATGTTGTGTAATATTTCACGCATGATGGGATGGCTTATAGTGTGTGCACTGTGACCTTATTACTCCCCATCGATTTAAAGGGTCGATTCCTAGATGACGTTGTTGCAGCTATATTAGGTGTTAAGGGTAGTAGTAGTCGCTACAACTTTACCTGTAAGCGCTTCCCGCAGGCATTGTTTATACCAACGCTGCAAATGAGATCTAGGATCTCGTGAGTGTTACAAAACCAATTTTTACTATTTTGGATTACAATTCTCTGTCAGTTTTTGAGAAGTTACAATATTTGTGGTTGACTATGGCAACTTGCAAATTAGTACAATATATTGAAACATGTAATTACATTAAAAAATTATAAAAAATTAAATGACAGGAAATTGTTTTTTTGTTTTGCGGGCCTTGGTGGCCTCCGGAGCCCAAAATGACCCTTGATGCCAAAAATTGTTAAAAATTAGCCCAAAATGAAGTTTTTGGATAGTCTTCCTTTTGCAAATGTTTCTCGAAATAAAAAAAGGCTTACTAGGAGAAATTATTTTTTTGCCCTAAATTAGGGTTTTTATCGCTAAAATTTGGAGGCCTATTTAGCTATAACTAGTAGTTTAGAGATGATTTTTTGGATAAATATGTCTCTAAATATGGCCTTTTCTCCAAATATACCACCAAATTCAAAATTCAAAAGTTTATGTTGGGAGTGTGATTCGAACCCCACACCTTCCATTTCTAAGTCATTTCTCTTAACCGCTTAAGCTGAATGAGCACTTATGATATGGAATGAAGGAAAGTAGCTTTATATTAAAAAAATATGGACTAACCTTTTGAAAAGTGGCTACGCTGGAGGGATTCCACATGGTTGCATGCATGGTGATTAGGGTTTTGATATATGCAAAAATCATATATGCATTCTATTCATCTCCTTTTACATCGAATTTAAGCATTTTACTCCATTGTTTTTTATTTATTCCACCGTATTATGCAAGGTTGACTACATTTTTTTAATGCTTTGTGGTTGTAGGTTCGTGGTTTAGATTGTAGGTTGTGTGGAGGAGATTGAATCGACCTCCTTTATCTCCCTTCCTTCGCTATTATTTGTATTGGCCGCTTTTTGTATTTTCCTTGATTACATGGGTTGTTAACTTTGTTTGCAGGGAGTGAACTCATGACTCTGTTCACCGCCCAAACAATTTTTCACGGCTTGGCAATGTAGGTTCGAGGACATGGCTCTACTTTCAACTCTTTGAACTTTTGTATCTATCATCGTAGGCAATGTGTTAGGATTAATATTATTGTTTAAACATTATTAATCATTATTTGTAATATAATATGAGTTGGTTAACAACTCATATTATTAATTGTTATGTTTGTTATTATATTTGTTTATATGTGAAGTTGTTAATAAACAACTTACGTATATAGTTTTGTGAGGATTTGGTTAGTAGATTGTTGGAGAGAATATCTCCATGATTATAGGGAAAAGCTTCCCTATATACATATGTAATTCCCATATGAATGTAACGTATCTGAACATCAATATACAGTGTGAAGAATATTATTATGTGAAGTTTATTGTGTAAATCTGGTCTCAAGCTTTCATTTGGTACCAGAGCAAATGTTGTGTTAGAATATGGAGATTTAATTTGCATAGGGGCAGCATTATCTTATGTTGCCTCAATAGATGGCATTTTAGGGAGGATCCGTGCAATCTCTAATTTCCCTTTTTGCAGACTAGTAGATATTTTCATTTGTGTTGTTTCCAAGACCTTCAATTTGCTAGAATACAAAACACCTATTTTGTTTCTGCGGATCATCAATTCTAGCATCCGTTTTGTTATCATCGCCAAATCTACAAGTATTGGTTTTACGTTGTCTTGTTTGTGATTGGTGGAGAGTGTATTGGCACTAGAGCACCTACTGTCACATGATTTGGAGTGGCATGATCTCTATGTCGACCATCACGTGATTTGGAGTCATGATTTGCAGTCGACTGAATATTTGTTCTGTGTGCATATTCAGATCTCTTCTTGTAGATGAGAAAGAAAGCAATATATGAAGAGCATGTATTTTAGTTTAAAATAGTTATGATATTTCGACTGTGCATTGTTCTGGGCGTTTGAATAAGTTACATTGACTGTCTTTGAAGCTTTACATCAGTCTTGATCTTCTCCAACTCCGGGATCATACTCTTATCTCCCAGGCAACAACGAGCTCCTCTCGGCATTGTTTTTTTAGAATCAAGTATTTTATTGGCTGACTTCTTCCTATACACATAACTTTGGTGCTGGTCTCCCACATTGCTGGACATGGTGATTGGAGTCTTGGATAGAGCCTGAGAACTTGGCTTCTCAGAAAGAGTATTGTCCATGAATCTTGCAACATTCCTGTCATAAACTACGACCTCAGAAATCTGTAAGTGTTACGTAGGTTCTGAGTTTGCTCTTTGCAATAGCTCACATAAGCTAGCACTATTAAACAGTCAATATATCCCATCCTCCAGTCAGTTTTCACAAGCCTTCTATGGTGGTGATGTGGTTTTGAATTCACAAAGATATGATATCAGCTCTTACGTGGCTCAAGAAAAAGGACTAAAGAATATATAGAAGAAGAAACGACAATGTATGTGAAAAAGAAATACAAAAATTTCTTTAAAAAGGAGGACTTAGAATACTTTTATTGCAAGAAAAAAGGACATATGTCTAAATTTTGCATGACTCGAGCCAAAGATCTTCTTAGTGGAAAATTAAAGCCACATGAAGCAAATATAGTTGTAGAAGAATCTTCTGAATCAGAAGATGAACGAGTGACTAATGAACCTGATTATAATTCTGAAGACTACTTGTTTTGAGTTCAGATTATCAAAGGAAGGAGGTCAATCAGTGACCTCTCGTCACTCACCAATGATGGGGCCGCATAGATGGTTTGGTGACATGTGTGTAGTGTGGTTTCTATTTCAATTCATATTTCAATGTTCTGCTTTTGCGGTGTGATGGTTTGTTGAATAAACCATTTTCAAAGATTTTTGGAGGAGTTATGTTTTTAGAATACTCACTTTTGGGAGTAGGAGAAGATTTTGAGGTAGACTCAAGGGATGGTTATCTAGCTAGTGTGAAGCTTGTGGATCTTGGAGATTCAAAATTTGGGTGCCCAGGGAGGAAGGGAAAGTCCCATAGAACCTAAAGAGGACATAATTTTTGAATTTTCGTTCCTTCAACGGTCCCCTGGTCTCGCCCCTTTGGGGTGCAGCAATGGTGCGCCAGGCGGGCCAGGGCTTGTCGGACGCTCTGCTCAAACGCCTGGTCCCCGTGGGCCTGACGCTGACTCGTTCCTCACGGACCGCGACTCGTCTCCTTCACAGGACGATATTCCATCCGTGTCCTTAATCGAGGATGTTGCTTTCACCGAGCATACGAATTGTCTTTCTTCGAGAGCTATTTTTGCTAAGTTCATCGGAAGACGTCTCCCTTTTTCGAGTATAAGAAACTGGTGCGAAACACAGTGGGGCAGCGGCCTTAATATTCGTTCCCTGGAAAAGGGTTTTTTTCTAGTGCTCTTCCGTAGCGCTGCACAGAGAGACGACACTATGGAAAGGAAAAATTCCCTTCTTTCCAATTCGGGTCTTGCGATTCGCGAGTGGGAGCCTCACTTTGACTGTCACAAGGCGGCGGAGGATGGGTTTCAAGTGTGGATTCGCTTGTATTCCCTGCCTAGTGAATTTTGGTCGGCTCCCATCCTTTCTAAAATATGCTCCAGTCTCGGGCGGGTCATTCGCATTGATCCTGTTACTCTGAATGGTACTCTTTCTTCCTTTGCCAGAGTTTGTATTTCTGCTTCTTCAGCTCCTAAACCAAAGGAATTGATTCTCATCAATACCCCCTCGGGTATCTGGAAACAAAAGGTTGTTTATGAAGGTTTATCAAATATTTGTTTCAAGTGTTTGAAGCCAGGTCATACTCGTAAGTCTTGTTCCACTCCCACACATGGTGCCTCATTTTGGCGGAAAGTGTCCCACGTCTCCCCGCCCACCCACCTTCCTCCCCCAGTGCTCCTCTTCGTCTCCTTCCCCGCCCCCGTGATCCCCTTCCTTCATTGAACCTCTTGCTTTGCTCTCAAACGCTCTCCCTAGTCAAAGAAACGGCGGCTATTGTCAAGGACTCCTCCCGGATCCTATCCCTGTTCCACGAAGGCATTTCCATTGGTATGGGTGGTAGCTCGGAGACCTTGAGAAATGGATCTCGGCTAAAGAGGATTTGCTTTTGACTTCCGAGGTCGACCCCCCGAGGAACCCCTTCGCTACCATAGCGTCCCCTTCCCCCTTCGCGACCTTTGGGACCGCTTCTTCCCACTCCCCCCTTCTCAATGTCGATTTTGGTCCTAAAAGTATTCTTGGTCGCCCTAACAAATGTAAGCTTTCTCTCAACGAAGTTGCCCACGGGAAGCAACTTCAGCTTCGGTCTTTCTTCCCGTCTTCCAGTAGGAGAGGCAAGTCCTCTCTGAAGCAAATATGATCATTTTTTCCTGGAATGTTAGGGGCCTTAATGCTCCTAACAAACAACGTCTGATTAAGACGTTATGCCCTGGACTGAGGGTGTGGATATTTGTTTGATTCAGGAAACTAAAATGTCACCAAAGGTTGTAAAATAGAAGTTGGTTCAATAAATGGAAAGGGTGGGAAGGCAAGCTTCTCTCGATTCTCATCGGAGCTCTCGGTGGTTTAGGTATTCTTTGGAAAAGCCGCAAGTTGCGCATGATAGCTCCCCTTGTTATAGATTTAAACTTCATTTGGTGCAAGGTTTCGATTAAGCACTCAGAGGATTTCTTTTCCTCGAAATGTTTATGGTCCATCCACTCCCATCAAAGAAAAGGATTCTTTGGGGTAATCTTAGCCACCATTGGCGCTACGTGTCGGGATAAATTCATTGTTCTTTGTGATTTCAATGCTACCCTTTCTGATCGTGATAAGCAGGGTGGTCTTCAATGGCAGCCTCGTTCGCAGGTGGATTTCTCTTCCTTTGTTTCCTCTTCTCATCTGGTCGATTTGGAGCCGTGCAAGGGTTGGTTCACTTGGAACAACAGCGTGTTCGGGTTCGGGCCTCGCGGTGCGCCTTGATCGCTTCTGGTTTCCGAACATTGGTTACAGCAGAATTTTCTTCTAAAAGCTCGGTCCTCCTCTTTTCTCGGTTCCGACCATTTTCCTGTCTCTGTGGTTCTCAACTTTGACATCCCTCCGCGTCGTTCCCCCTTTAAATTTGAAAATATGTGGCTTCAGGACCCTTCTCTTAGGTCGCTGATTAGGGGTTGGTGGGACTCCTTCATAATGTCAAAGGAACTCGGATGTTTCAACTCTCTAAAAAACTTTCTTTGCTCAAAGATAAATTACAAAGTTGGAACCATTCAATGTTCAAAAATATCTTTCAGGAAAAGCTTCGAGTAGAGCAGTCTCTTCGCTCTCTTAACGAGTTTATTTTGCTTCATGGGATGTCACATGAGGATCACCAGAAGGAAAAAATTCTGCTAAAGGATTTGGGGGACATCCTTCTCAAAGAGGAAACCTTTTGGCGTCAAAAATCTAGGGAAACATGGTTATTGGATGGAGATAAAAATACCAAATTTTTCTTTTCTTCGGTCCGAGCTAGAAGAAACTTCAATTACATCTCCTCTCTCAAACTCGAAGATTCCACTTACGCCACCTCGCAAGCTCAGATTAAATCAGAAATGGTGGATTTCTTCCGCAAGCTCCTTAATGATATGGAATCCTCCCTTGGTCCGCAATCCTTTCTTCACTCTCAAATTCCTAGATGTATTTCGGAGGCGATAATGTTTCGCTTCTTTCCCCTTCTCCTTTGAAGAGGTTCGAGAAAATTGTGTTCTCCATGAAGCGTGATAAAGCTCCTGGTCCGGACGGTTTCCCAGCTTCCTTCTTCCAGGATTTCTGGGATGTCGTCGGTCCCGATGTGTGGCAGGCGGTTGAGGAATCCAGAGTTACGGGGAAGATTCTTGGGAACCTTAATCACACTTTCATTTGTCTGTTCCCTAAAAAATCCCAGCTGAGAAGCTCGATGACTTCAGGCCTATTTCCCTGTGCAATACCACCTATAAAATTATCTCCAAAGCTATTGCCACTAGGCTCTCCCCATTGATGCATAAGTTTATAGCCCTAACAGTGTGGGTTCATTCTGGAAGATCCATCACTAAGGCATTATTATTTCTCATGAACTCATTCACTCCCTTCATAATTCTTCCAGAGCAGGAATGTTGCTAAAATTGGATTTCAGCAAAGCTTATGATCGGGTAAACTGGAGATTCCTTCTTATTTCTTTGCAAGCTTTGGGTTTTGGTGCTCATTTCTGTAAGTGGATTTTTGAATGTATTGCTTCCCCGCGCTTCTCGGTTCTCGTAAATGGGTCTGCGGAAGGCTTCTTTCAGAGTAGCAGGGGTATTCGTCAAGGTGACCCGCTTCCTCCTTCCTCTTTACAATAGTGGCGGAAGCTCTTAGTCGTAGCATTAAGGCTGCGATTCATGATGGTTCATTGAAAGGCCTTCACATGTCCTCCAATCTTCCTCCTCTTTCTCATCAGCAATTCGCAGACGATACTCTTTCTCTTCGGTCAAGGGACTGTTCCGGAGGCTAGGCGCATTTCCTCTATTCTGGATTCCTACTCTGTTGCTGCGGGTCAAGTCTTAAATTTTCATAAATCTGTGATCTTCTTCTTCAACGTGGCCCCCAGGCTTCAGGGGAGAATTAAAGAGATTCTTGGTTTCTCTTTGGGCAAACTTCCCCACTCTTACTTGGGAGTTCCTTTGTTTCATGGGAAGGGTAAGGCTCAATTATGGAACGGGCTTCTTAATTCCATCTCTGCCAAACTCCTCTCCTGGAAAGGAAAATGGTTGTCCCTAGCCGGTCGTGCGCTTCTCATAAATTCGGTGCTCCTATCTATTCCTATCTACACGCTATCCATTCTACAGATCCCTAACTCCGTTCTCCTCAAAATTGAGAAGGTGGCCCGTACTTTTCTATGGCAAGGCCTCAACTCCGAACGAAAATTCCACCTTGCTAAATGGGATCTGGTCAAACTTCCTAAGAAGATGGGTGGTCTAGGCATCCTGGATTTGGCCATTCAGAACATGGCTCTCGGAGCAAAATTGGTTTGGAATTTCATTTCGGATAAAAGTAGACTCGCCTTTAAAGTCCTGGCTCATAAATACATGGAAGGGCAACGTAATGAGCTTTTTCTTTCCAGTTCTGAGCTTCTAAGGGCTCTCACATTTGGAATTTTATGTGTAAATCCAAAAATCTTATTGCTGATCGGGTTTCGTGGAAGATTAACAATGGTCGGGAAGTGTCTTTCTTGGGACGAAAGTGGAATGGCTTCCTCCCTCAACCTCGCTCTTCCTTCTCTCAATGGTATGGTATTATGAATTCTTCCAAATTACTTTGGGGCTCTCTTGTTTCCGATTATGGCTTCCAGCATCCCGACGGTTCGCCCTCTTGGTGTTGGAAAGATATCTCGTCTATCGGCGCCCCTGCTCATGAAGCTGATCTCTTTTCCTCCTCTCTGAAGGAGCGCCATGCCTCATTCCTAAATTGTTCAGATTGTTTATTCTGGGTTGGAAATAGTTCTAGCCACTACACTGTCAAGAATGGCTATAACATACTCCTTTCTCAAATCGGCCAGGGCTCTCCAAGTTCTTTTGGATGCTGGCACCCCCACATAACACCGAAGATTGCGTATTTCGGTTGGCTTGTTCTGAAGAGAAAGGTTCTCACTCAAGCTAGAAGGCGTGCATGGGGCTTTATTGGCCCATCAAAATGTCTTCTTTGTGGCGAGGCGAGGAAGATCTGGATCATCTCTTCCTCTTTGTCCTTTCCTTCACCTCCAAGTGTTGGGATTGGCTCTTTAATAAGTCGAACGTTACTTGGGTTCATTGTAGCGAGAATGAAGCTAATCTTTCTTCTTGGCCGACTTTTTCCCAAAACTCGCCAGCACAGCTTCTATTTGGCTTGTAAGTCCTTACTTCTTGCTTTGCACGTTTGGTGGGAACGAAACCTCCGCCTTTTCGAGAGAACAAAAGTGAGCTCCTCTTTCCTCTCCAAGTGGAGGTGGCAATTTCGAATGTATTAGTGCTAAGAGTTCTTCTTTTCATTCCTTTTCCTCCAAAGACTTCGACATTCTTCAAAGATTGGTCTCTCATTAAAATCCCCACTCCAGTGTTCTATTATCCACAAGGGGCTCTCTCAAATTGAAAAAATGCTTGCTCAGAAAAATACTAGATGGCGTCCCCCTAAGGAAAGGAAATTAAATTTCGATGGGGCCTCCGAGAGGTAATCCAAGTCCCTCTGGGGCTGGTTGCATCATCGAGACGATCGAGGTCTCCTCATCCACGCGGCTCTTTCCCGTTACAAGAAGATGGCACTAGCAATTGCCGAAGCTCGTGCCCTCCCGAAGGGGTCAAGTTGGCGGTTCATATTGGTTGTTCGACCTTTGTATCGAAGGGGATTCTCAAATTCTCATTTCAGCGGTCTCTTCGGCGCTTCTCATTCATGGAAAATGAATTATTCCTTCCTTCTATTCATTATTGGCTTGGCAAACTACATTCTGGAACATATCTCACAAGTACAGAAGAGAAGCGAATAAAGGCAAATGATTTCTGGCGCCAACTTCGCTATCGACTATCCATCCGCCTTGCTTTCCTCCAACAACGATCACTTGTGGCCTGGTCTTCCTTCTCTCCTTTCCCTCGATCGGAGCAACAGTTGCGGCTAAGTCTCCGCGCTCCTCTGCGTTTAACAGCTCCCCGTGCGTGCGGTCTCCTCCTCCTCCCCATCTTTTTTCGGCGGCGTCCTTTCTCTCCTCGTTATTCTCCCACACACTTCTCTGGCTCCCCGCATCTCCTCGTTTCTTGCCAGGTGCTTCCTCGGATCGCTCCTTCATCCCTTTCTTTATTAGCTTGTTTTACTGTCCGCCTGGAATGTCTTTCCTCGCCTTCATTTTGCCTCTTACTTGCGCCATGTCCTTTGTGGGTTTTCCTTTTGTGGCTCTGCGAGGACAGTTCCGGGAAATAGCAGACGTGTCGGCCATTGACAGGAGGCGATTAGCCATGATTTTCAAGTATTCGACACAGCAGAGGCCGAGGCCATTGAAGCAATTCTTGGAGACTCGTATCGCTTCGCAACGCCCGTCGCCCGCGCACCGACTCCGACGTCGCGTCCGCCTTCGTGTCCTTCTGCACTTTGCTTCATCCTGTCATCTCGGATGTGGAGTTGGTTGCTTCTGATCTTATTTATGCTGTGCACTGTGTGGGTCTTCACGACCAGCTCGTGGAGTTCTCACTTCCTGACCCACTTCTGTGGGTGGAAGACGTGGACGAGCTCACTATCGGTTCAGGCAGGGATATTCGCTGGCTCAGCGGACAATACAGGGACCTGGTCACGTTTGCACAAAATTTCCACCCTTCCCTGGACCAGCGCTTCCTGCTAGTTGTGGACATAGATGCGGCCCTGTTTCCACTCCATTCAGCTGTCGATCAACTGAATGCTCTCAAAGATCGTGCACTTCAAGCCTTCAACTTCCTGCTACAGGCGGCTTCCTCACGGGCTGGTCACTCCTCGGGTCGGTAGTGGCACTCCGGGTCCTTCGTTTTGTTGGCGTTTCCTTTGTCTCTGTTTTCTCTTCCTCTCTTTGCTTTAGTTCTTCTCCTTCTCTTCCCCTCGTCTTCTCATTCTCCTTCTTCCTTCCTCCGTATTTTTAGGGTTGGGGTCGATTTGGTTAGTAGATTGTTGGGAGAATATCTCCATGATTATAGGGAAAAGCTTCCCTATATACATATGCAATTCCCGTATGAATGTAATGTATCTGGAACATCAATATACAATGTGAAGAATATTATTATGTGAAGTTTATTGTGTAAATCTAGTCTCAAGCTTTCACAATGTTTGTTCCAAAACGCCACCGTATGTATGGCCCAATGTGTATGATATCCTTGCTAATATTGCTTCCGGGAGCATGAACTCGGTCTCAGGGGAAACCGATCGATGTTGCTAATGGAGATGGCTCCTTCTCAAAATAACTCACCTCAATCCACCATGTATGATTTTTGTATTCTCGCAGGGAGCTTGTAATATGTGACACGAGCAATAATCTAGGAGAGGCTCGGTCTTGGATGAAGAATAACCAGAGACCCGGTGCAAACAATAATACCTCCTCCAAATATGATAGTACAGATAATTTATCTGTAACTAAATAATTTAAAGACAACCCTTAATGGGGATTTTTTTAATTTTGTAAGTTCCAGGAAACAAATTTTCCTAGTGCAGAGGGCACTAAGGAAAAAAATTACTTTACGTTTACCTGGATTTCACACAGGAGGTTGTGGGACTGCAGGGAGATGTGGGAAGCTACAGGAGGCAACACTGGCTCTCCGTTGATGCATATTTCTTCTCCATGAATTCTTCTTCCTCTGCAACCTTCTCCAACCTTGCCAGGAGCTTCAATTCACTCTGGTACCAAATGTAGATTGAGCAACAGGGGAAAAAGCCTAAAAATAATGTTCATCTCAATCAACCATTTACACAGGAAAGAGTTGTAATACTTATAGGTATTGTACAACTAAATACAAACAAGAAACTAAGTTGCATAGGTGCAACCATATTCCAGATTACATAAGCTTCCAATATTACATCCGGGAAGCATAAATGAATAATTACAATTATATTGTTAAAACAATATAACCACACCCGTATGCAGACATAAAGACAATTAGATGGTTATGAAGAAATATAACCATATAACAACATTATTTAATTAATAACATTAATTAAATAATTAATTATATAATGCATAATTAATTAACCTAACATGTAATACCTATTCTTGGTAGAGTAAATGTTGTTGGAAGCACAAGGGACTGAGAGGGGGTGAATCACCCTACATTGATTTTTCTTTCATTTACTAGAACCATACATTTATCAATTAGATTTTCCATACAACATTCATAAGCATGTGTGATTATTAAGATATCCAACATCAATCACAAGAGGAAAAAACAAAGTACTCAAAGCATAAGAAAACCATATGTAAGTGGGAAACCATAATTGGGAAGAAAACCCATTGAAAATCTACTTATATTACACAAAGTAAAGAGATTTATTGAAGCACTAACTTGATAAGGATCACTAACCCCTAGTTTAGTAGAGAAAAACCCTAAAAGGAGCACTAATTCCTAATTTCTTAGAGCACAAACCCTACAAGGATCATCAACCCATAATTTAGTAGAGTACTAACCCTACAAGGAGCACCAACCCCTAATTTAGTGAAGCCCCCACTCCATAAGGAGGCTAAAACCCCCTAGGGTCATCAAGAACTAACTAAAGCACTTGGATATGTTTGATATCTGATATTTATTCTTCCACAACTAATGGAGATCACATATTCAACTCACAAACCCTAGCTCATACCCTAGGGCATCAACCTTGCTCTATCTTCTTCCTTCTCAACTTGTCTTACCTCTAATCTCTTGCACACATGCTATAAAAATATCATAAAACTGAAATAAATCTGACCATACTTAAATTCATGCCTTCATACCTGTAAAACACTCTCCTCTGGGTCACACTTTTCCCTCTTGTAAGACTAGCTCTCAAAATGAGCTAAAACATCACTTTTATATGCATTTCTTATTTCTAACCCAAAGGAGGTCAGTCCCTCACGAAAATTTTAACCCATAAACATTTATAAAATTATATTACATCCATTACAATGGTCACATATGACCCAAATAGGTTGGCCTATGCAAAAACAACATTTCATGGACCAATTTTTTAAAAATCCTTGCATTGGAATGACAAAAATCCCCTCAATCCAAAACCATGCTTATTAAAGCTCCCATATTTATCAAATATAGTTAATAAATAATTTAAACATCAACCATGGTTGAAATTTACTTACACCAATCAAATGATTTCATTTAATGAGACCACCTGTTCTTTGTCATTTCTCAAAACAATTGTTTCTTACACCTTTCAAGACCTTGAAAATAAATTTATGCCACTATATCACTCAAAAACATGAACAATATGTCATGTGACCACTACATGGAAATGGAAGAACATGTAGATCAATTATAATCAAGTTAGAATTAATTAAACCATCGGTTCCCAAACCATAGATACTTTTGTCTTCACCAAATCAAGGTGCCCAAAACACTTGTTTTTAAAGATCAGGTGATAAACACCTTTACTAGAAAATTAAATACTTCAAAATCGATTCATTAGATGAAAAATTCATACCTATTCACTCTCTAGGTGCTATCAAGCATCACCTAATCTATTGTATGCTCCAATCAACTAAAAACATCCAACATGTATTATCTTCTCATGTATTGAGAAAATATTTATGCTCACAAAATTACCTAGAAACCATATCAAAAATAATAATCATGAGAAAAAAATTATATAAATGTAATGGTCTCTAAATTATATTTCCAACACAAAATGAATCACCTCCTAAATCCTCATGTATTTCCTGTAATTTCCATTTTACCGAGATTGCATTTTATTGCCTCAAATCTACCATTTGACCAATCAACCTAAATGAAGCATTCTTGACTATTTCTCAGCATGACCATGACCTAAAACCTCTTTTAACATCAATAAAACTCTCATAAATCACACAATGATAATTAAGTTCACACGTACTTTGGATAACTTTTACACAAAATGAAACTCTTCAAAAAATACTTTTTCAGTGGGGCCCACATACTACATGTTATAAAAACCTTTCTAGAAATTTGAAAGATTCCTCTATAACATATAATCATCACTTTTTCACTATCAATCAAAATAGGTATGATATACTCACTTTTCTCAAGCTTCCCTAGCTAGGGTTTTAGACCACTTTACCTTCTTAATGATCATTCATAAAAACATGATGATAAAACCATCTCATTATTTTTTTGAATATACATAATTGAAATAATAATATAACCCAAATATATCAGGTCCACATGCAAATCATATAGTTCACAACGAGCATCAAAAGGTTCATATTTACTTGAAAATCACACTGCAACTTACCCAAATTTTCCAAAACTTGCATAACTTCAAAATTATTCTTCATAATCACTTGAAATTTGACATGAAGTACCATTGAAATATCTTATACCTTTCCATAATCATCACATATCTCAAATATTCCTCAAAATTTCCAGTGACTTACCATGCTTACCTTCTTGTTTCTCATTATTTTCTTCCCAGGGGACCTCATAAAGCATCAAACCACTTGAATGTATACCTGAAACTCACCATGAATTCCTTATATACCATCACCATGCTGTTACTATGCTTGGAAAATAATCCTCAGCTCCAAATCTCATGCCTCTATGTCATTCTAGATGCTCTAGGGCTAGAAACAAGCCCGGAAAGACCTCGAGTCAACCATGAAATGACCATGATGATCATATGTAAACCCATATACACCAAAGAAACATCATATGAACCATGTATTACCTAATTAAATAAACCATTCACCTAAATACAAAGCAAACCATGACTAAGCTCACTAGACCATGCTCTAGGACAACACTGAACTCACCAAACTTGGACACTACCAATCAACCTTCAACTTTGACACCTGATTGATATCATATGGGGACTCACAAGAAACCATGTCACCCTTTTCCATCAATGGGGGTTTAAATAAATTACAAAAAAACCACACAATGGCCAAAAAATGTGTGGGAAAAGAGTAACGAACTAGAAATCCTTACAAGTTTTGGGCATACCCTATTCGGGGTTGAAGGAAATTTTGAGTCTACAAGCATGGTTGGGTAGTTAGAGAAGGATACTATATCTTAAAATATTTTATGAATAGGGAAGTTATATTGTATTTGAGGATATCATGAGGATTGAAACAAAAATACAAATTCAAAAACTTGCATGTTCATTACCGAATCAATGTGTCAATTTCAGCCTAGGGGGTGCAAAGATTATCTTGAGCTCAATAACCTTGTAATGTTCTTGTGAATTGTGAAGAATGTGGAGAGATAAATGAGGGAACAATATCAATACATTAGGGTTTGAGTTATAATGTTAGTGTTTGTGGGAAGAAACATAGTCAATCTTACAAACACAGCTCAAATTTTGGTACTTGTAACATTCAAAGACTCTAAGCAGAGGCCAGGTGCATTTGGAGGAGTAAACCATAAGGAATGTTAATCTATAATAAAATGGTCAAAATAATGTGTCTTATTAAGCATGAGTGGTAATGAAGGAAATATTTGAATGGTCATACTCAAACAACACTTTGTGATCATGCTATGTTATAGTGTAATTAGAGGTCTAAGGAGGGTAAACAAACAAGTGAAGAAAGATGCACACAATAAGGTTTGTAGTGAGTTTGAAATTGGTGGTAGGTGACATAAGGATTGGTTATGCTAGGTAAGTGAGAAGGATAATTGAAAAAAGTGAATATGGATGAAGAGTAAGTGAGAACTATGAGGGAACTTAAAAACATAAATAAGGTAAGAGGCTAAAACATGAAGGACACCATATAAAATGATAGAAGTGCAATTAAGGATTAAAAACCTTGAACAAGTTGGATATAAATGGTTAAGAGATAAGGAAGGAGTGAAACCAACCAAAATTGATTAAACCCTAAGAATGCCCTTCAAACCCTAAGAAACCTACTTGGAAACCTAAGAAAATGAGGAAAGTTGAGTTGGGAATGATAGAGAGGGAGAGAGTTAGGTCTTGAAATACTACACAAAGAACAAGGAGGAATAATGGTATCATGAAAGTATCACACTTTGCGTTGAATGTTTGTGAAATTCTCTAGACACAATGATTTACATGAAACTAGGGCTAGAAAGTGACCTAGTATAAAAATGGTATAGAGAATAAAATAAAATTGGTTGATCTTTGGGTGATGAAACTTTGTAGTCTCCTTAATGGGATAAACGGGTATTATAAAAGTTTACCAAAGAAGCTTGAATAAGGGTTTTGTGTATTTTTTTCTAAAAATGCATTTTTGGAGGATTAGTAGAAAAAGTGAGGTCTAGAGAGAGATTGGGTGAAATTAAAGTTTTGAAACTTTTCCAAGCATGTGAACATGATAGTATGGTGAATTCAAACTATTATTTAAGTCATTCTTAATATTTGAACCAGTTGTTTATAGAAATTTTGGCATTAGAGAAAGTTTTTTCTTATTGAGTAAAAGGTGAAAATTACATAGTTTGATTGATGGTTTCAAAGTACTTGTGCTAACTTTTTGATTGGTTATTAATTTTCATGTCTCGCATCATTTCCTATGCACAAAAAAACATGACTAAGTATGTATGAGGCACTTTCCATTTCTCTTCAACTATAAATTACTCTCAAGCTCAAATGTTTACGTATAGTTGGTGATTCGTAGCTTGTTGTCTAAAAATTCCAAGGGTCCTACTAATGCTGTAATGACATACTACAATAATATAAGACCCTTGTGATTAGATTAATCACTCTATTTAAACATTTTGAAATTGATTCTTCTCCACGATATTCCAATAGATTCACAAACACCATGGATTCTTTAAGATCTTACATACATTTAGAAAAGTAATTCGACATTCTTCGTGTTCCCATTTTTGTGCTATCATTTCCATCTTTTGATCGTACCCACGTACTTGATATTTTTCACATCAAGATCATGTCACCTCCTCTTTTATAAGAGAAACTTGTTATGTACTTGAAATTTAATAACTTACCACTTGGACTTACTAAAGGAGGAAATCATACCTTAATCAAATAGCCACACATTTTTACTCATATGTGATCTTCTTTATAAATGTGGATATAATAATGTCATATTATGGTGCTGACTACCCTAAGAGATTTTCATTGCATTTTCCTAAGAAAATGATGGTACATGTGGGAAAAATTTTAGTGTTATGGATATCACATGATGTATTCTTCACATGGGATATTATTTTCCTTCATTAGAACAAGACTGCATTGTATGTACATTAGACATTGTGAGAAATTATGAAAAATTACAAATCTCTTTCACTTTCCCACACAAGATTTACAGCCTCTCTCGATCTATTTGGAATTTATCCTAATGGGGAATTGGCCTTATTTTCAAATTTACCCCATTATATTTGTATGGAAATACATTTATCATTACTACCACTAAGTACTTTACTGAAGTGGATCGAGGTGGTACCACCGATCCACAAATTGTCAAATTCATTTTACAACACATCATATTTTTCACTTTGGCATTCCTACCAAGATTATTTCTAAAAATGCTAGATCATTTAAGAGTAAGGATGTCACAACATTATATTGTAAGTACAACATCCAACATAGTTTTTCAACACCATAATATCCTCAAGCTAAAAGCAAAAACATCCAACAAAACCATTGAGAAAATCCTCCAAAAAGTTATCAATGCTTCCCATAAAGATTGGCACAAAAATTGTCTTACACCCTTTGGGCTTAATATACTAGTATTTTTAGGCCTATAAGGGCCATGTTGTTTTCAATCATATATGGGGATGATGTTGTTAGGTGTGATTGGGAAATAGGGAGAAAACCCGTAGTATTTCATTGATTGGAAAAATTAAGTTTTAGGGATTTGGGAGGCTATAATATTTATAGATATTGCACAACAAATTTACACAACAAATATTGTTATAGTTTTTTTTTCACACAAAATGTGTAGCATGAAAAATTCAATTTTTTTGCCATGACAACCTAAGCCACATTTGAAAATCCTTCTCCCGGTCAATGTAAACCCGTCCTTCGGCCAACTCAGTCACTATGTTACCCTCATTATGGCTAGGAGGAATGTGCTAATGTGATTTTCAAGTGTTTTTCATGTGTAGGGGATGTTATTCAAGTTGATTCATGAAGATATTTGGATCCAAGAGAAGACAAGTGCTTCTGAGAGGCTCCAAAAGGACTATTTTTGGCCCTTTTGCACCCGGTGAACACCCCTCGGGAACTTACATGGAATATATAAAGCATCCATGAAGTGTGTGGAAAACTATGAGATCATATGAGGCATTTTAGGAAATTTTTGTAAAAAAATTCAGGTTTAGGAACAAGTTATGTAACATCAAGATGCTTGTAGCATAATGTAAGGAAACCGAAAAACTATTTGGATTGTTTTGAATGTTTCAGAGCCTTAAGATGATTTGGAAAGTAATAAAATAATATTCAGAAAGATAAGAATGCATAATTCACATTGAAAAAGTTTTTAGGAAATTCTAAGGAGTAGATTTTGAGATATTGGCCCAACATTGCAAATGAAGCTCTATAATCTCAAGAGAGATCCAACTAAATGTTATGGGAGTTATGAGAAGAGTTGATATTTTATTAAAAGTACAATATGACATATGTGGTACCCATTAACACCTAATGTGTTGGTTATCCTTTTTATCATCATAAAATTTGGTGGAAATTCTTTTCGGTGGCGTACGTGCTTGAGAAAAATTTAAAATAGGGGTAAATTAAAAAATTTAGGCAGAATTGGATCCTAAAAATGGTGGTAACATTTCCATAAGAGATTTTGTAGTCAAATCATATAAATTTTTCCCATAGAAATCCTAGGGAAGCTCTCAAGGAAAGAAGACACTCTTGAATGGCTATTGTTAGTAGTGTTTGGTGAAGGAAGGCTTCTAGAAATAGCAGCTTACACACTTGGAGACACCTAATGTCACTTTTTCCCTTTGAAAAAATTTAATTGGAACATGTGGGAAACTAGAATGCACAACCATGGTGAGATATTCACATTTTAATGTTGTGTCACGTAAATGCTTACTTAGAGTGTTACGAAGGTGTTATGCACTCACAAGTTTGTTTGGCCCCTTCCTCATGATGGGTGGACTGTTAGTGCAAAATCACAGCACCCCTGGATGTTGATCAGATTTCTAGGTTGATCACTAATATCCAGTGTGATTGCATAACATTGAATCCTTTCTCCAAGTGTGGGACTTGAAGAGTGAGAAAGGAATCTCCAGAGAAAGGCTGGTTCCTATTCCTCTGTTCAGGTGCACACGAAATATGCAGAGGGTTTCCTCAAAATCTAATCTAATCTGCCAAGGAGACAAGGTAAGAAGATGCATAAAATAAATCTAAGCTAATAGAGGTGATGCACCGAGGAATGAAGAACATATGCTTTGCCACATTAAACACAGACCATGTAGATATAACACAACACCATGCACAGATAGCAAAAATGCAATGAAAGATCAAGAATGACAGTAATAAATATGTAAGAGGGTTTAAAAGCAACCACAGACACATATATATTGCTCAAGGATCGATTCAATACATTGCAATAGCCAGAAGGCAAAAATGGTGTTACAGTCTATATGGGAGGTTTGAAAACTCCACGAATTCTCTTGCAAGCAGGAGAGAAGGGAGGGGTCGCAAAACAGAAATGTCCAACTTAGAAAGAAACCCCTCCTTACAATTTATAGGAAGAATGGGAGAGAAAAAAGAGAGGAATTAGAAATCTGCCTCAACCACTTCTAGGTTGTATTTAATTCGTCCATCATGGCAGAAGCGGCGGGTTCTGCAAATCGGCGATTTGCCTAATGTAATGTGGCGAATCGCTCTGCGCATTAAAGTGGTTGTTGAAGCATTATCTCTGCTTGTTATTTCGTGCCAGAGGCGTTTCTCAATTTTCTCCCTCCAGACTACACCAAAATGCAAGATTGACCCTGGAAATGTGTAGAGAATTTCAACAGCTTTCCATTGATATCAAGAACGTGCAAATCCGAGCTCTGGATCGAAAGATATGTCGATCTGAAGATTTAGGACACGGAACAGGCGAAAACGGATTTTGAAATATTTTCCCGCGCACTGCCACTTGGACGCCACGTGGCATGCTCTGATTCGCTGAATAATTCTCTCTCCTCTGCTTTTCGGCGGGCTGTCTCTTGAATTTTGACTTTTGGTGCTCTTGGAATATTTTCCACATTTTTTTTTATATGCCCCGCCACTAGGGATACGTGGCATGCATTGGTTGGTTCACGAACCTGCCGGGTCTTCCTTCACTTTTACCCCTTTTGGCTTAGATTTGGCCAAACCTTCCAACTCCTCCCCGAGCTCCGCACTTCTATGCTCCATTGGACACGCGTCCAATTTCCATTGGCTCGGGCCAGCGCTTCAAACCTTGCCCTTTGAACTTTGGCTTCTCCTTGATGACACGTGGCAATTTATCAGTGGTTCTCGCCTCACTCTTCTTCTTCCGCGTACTTTGCGTCCATTTGTCCCGGACGTCCCACTTTGATTTTGGACCTTTTGGGACAATTTCGGCCGGTTCGGCCGGTTCGGATATTTCTGGCCCGCTTGTCCCATTTGCTTTTGGGCTGACTTGTCTCTTTTCGGCCGGTTCGGCCGGTTCGGGTATTTCTGGCCCGCTTGTCCCGACTGCTTCCTCTAGAAGGACTTAGCCAATTTTTTCACTTTTTCCTGGATCAATCCTATTTTCCTTTCTGCAACTTTTCGCACTTTCTCAAAGCTTGCTCCTTCCTTCTTCGGCCTGGGGAGTTTAGAAAGATTCCTGAAGGGACCCTAGAAACCTGATTTTGCTCTGAATCAGTCATTTTTCTTGGAATTTGGACATCCTGATGCATGTTATCAAATTTACCCTGGGGGGTGAATTTTGGATAACAATTTGGCGACTCAGCGGGATCATCTGCCTGCTAGATGAAAAGGCCAGTTGCCTGAAGCCATCCATTGGGCATGGAGTTAAGCATTAACCTGAAACAAGCCTGATACTGCAACTTCCCCTCCAGCAACACTCTGAACTGTAGAAAACAACCTGAGAGCAGCAAAACCTGTGCCAAAGCACTTAGGGAAAACAAAACTAATCTACAGCAAAACAATGTGCACAAGCACTTGGAGGAAAGAAAATCTAATCTAGTATTTACAGATGTAGTGAACCTCCCTCTAGAAGCAACGCTTGAGATAGATTCCATTTACTGGAATCTGCAGTTCTTCACCATCCAATGAGGCCAATTGGAAAGCATTGTTGTTCTTGCACTTTGTGACCATGTATGGGCCACTCCAAATGGCATCAAATTTTGAATGCCTTCCGGTTTTGCTCTGTCCACATCCCATTTCAATACTAGATCTCCTTCTTGAAAAGATTTATCTTTGGCCTTCCTATCAAAGGTCTTCTTGATCGAAGCCTGATCCTTTTCCATTGCTTGGAATGCCTGATCTCTGATTTCTTGCAGCTCCATCAATTCTGCATACCTCACCTCCATGGGTCCAAACTCTAGCAATTCCAGCTGTTTCATGAGTTCCAACGTTGGCAACTCAAGTGACAGGGGCAAGATTGCCTCTCTTCCGTAGACAAGCCTAAATGGAGAGTTACCTGTGGATCTTTTGGGAGTTATCCTATCTGCCCATAAGGCTGATTTCAGTTTGGTATGCCAAGCCTTCTGATTCTCATCAAGAGTCCTCCTAATGATCCTCAGCAAGTTTTTGTTTGTAGACTCGGCCTGGCCATTACCTTGAGGGTAATAGTTTGATGAAGTGCTCAGGTAGATTCCGTTCTTGACAGCCCACTCAGTAACTTTAGATCCAATAAATGCCAATGCATTATCAGAGACTATTGTAGCAGGTACACCAAATCTGGTAGTTATCCCTCGTAAAAGTCCAAGATGCTAGACTCATTCACCTCTTTGAGTGCTACTGCTTCTGTCCATCTGGTGAAGTAGTCTGTGGCTATCAAAATCCATTTGTGCCCTTGGCTCGAATTGGGATTGATGATTCCAATGAAGTCCAAACCCCATTGCATGAATGGCTGGTCAACTGAGATTGGATGTAATGGGAGGGCTGCAAGTCTCTCTTTTCCTGTGAAGAATGCACAATTCTTACATTTCTTGATCCATGCATAGCAATCACTAAAGATTTTAGGCCAATAATAACCAGCCTTCATGATTTTCAGAGCTGTCACTCTTGGTGCAAAATGGCCACCAGCTGGTCCATCATGAAACTCCTTTAATACCCTTTGAATCTGACCTGTGTTAATGCATCTCAGCAGCACTCCATTGACGTCCTTCTTGAACAAAACTCCATCAATGATGGTATATGGAATAGCCTGCAACCTGAAGTGTCTTCTTCTTGCTTTGCTCATTTCTAGAGGGCACATGCCCGTCTGTAGGAAATGTATCATATTCTGAGTCCAACAGGGAGTGGACACATCATCATTTTCCTGTTTTTGATCATCTTGTAATAGCAGGACAGCGTCTTCTTTATCTTCTGGGTTGTTTAGTTGTTTGGAAGCGAGCTGCTCACACAAACCTTTGCCTCTTACCAGCTTGGTGATCTTGATCTCAATGTCATACTCCATGACACGGGTGATCCATCCCGCCCTTTTCTCATTCAAATCCTTGTTGAGGAGGAAGTCCTTAACCCCAGCATGTGAGACCAGCAACTGGACCTTGTTGTTTGAGACTAAATGCTTGAACTTCTTCAAGCTCCTGATTACTGCAAGCACATGTTTTTCAATAAAAGAGTACCTCAATTCACAGTCATTTAGGCTTTGGCTAAAGAAGGCAATTGGTCGTTCATCATTATCTTTATTCTCATTGCACCAAAATGGCAGAAATAGTGTCATCACCCCCAAATGCATAGAGGATGAAATCCTTGGAAAAGTCCGGGTTGATGAGAGTGGGTGCCTGGGAGATGGCTTCTTTGATTGCTTCAAAACTCTCCTTGCCTTCTGCCGTCCATTTGAAAGCCATGCTTTTTCTTAACATTTTGGTGATGGGCTTGACAAAGGCTGCAAAATTTGGGACAAACCTCCGAACAAAGTTTATCCTTCCCAGGAAACTTTGAAGAGCCTTTTTGTGACTTGGCAATGGCAGAGCTCTTATGGCTTCAACCCTTTCTGGATCAATTGCTAATCCTTCCTTGGAGACAATATGGCCAAGAAGTTTCCCTTCATGTGCAAGAAAGATGCACTTCTTAGGATTTAAAGACACTCCAAACTTTCTACACCTCTGAAACACTTGCCTGAGGTGAAAGAGATGGTCTGCAGCATTTTTTGAGAAGACAGTAATGTCATCTAAGTATATCAGTACTATCTTGTTGATCAAGCCTTTGAATGCCATATCCATAGCTCGCTGGAATGTTGCTCCGGCGTTCGACAGTCCAAATGGCATCTTCTTGTAGGCATATGTGCCCCATTTGGTTGTGAAGGCTGTCTTGAACTGGTCTTCCTCCTTCACCATAATTTGATTGAAGCCTGAGTATCCATCAAGCAGCGAAAACCTTTCTGACCCAGCTACAACCTGCAATATTTGCTCCATGGAAGGGAGTGGATAATGGTCCTTGAGAGAGGCTCTATTCAAATCTCTGAAGTCAACACATAGCCTGATCTCTCCACTTTTCTTTCTGACTGGAACTAAGTTGGCAACCCAACTAGAATGCTTGATTGGGAATATAATTGCTGACTCAATCAGCTTGTCCAATTCTTTCCTCATGAGAGGCTCCATGTGTGGATTGACTGGTCTCTGTTTCTGCCTGACAGGCTTAGTATTTGGATCCAACTCGATGGTATGCTGAGCTAAGTTAGGATTGAAACCCTTCAAGTCTTCATAGCTCCAAGCAAACACGTCAGGGAATTCTTGACAAAGCTGTATGAACTCATATCTCTCTTGCTCAGTTGTCATTTTTCCAATTTGCAATGGCTTGTTCTCTTTTACCAAGATGGATACCGAATCTTCCCTCTTGACCTGAATATTTGCTTTCTCTTTTCTAAACTGATCATTGGGGTTAAAAATGGACTCCAAGGTGACAAGTCCCTTGGGCAGCTTGTCAGTTCTCAGCTGTATCACCTGGTCACCATATTGCTGTTCCAACTTCTCTTGATTCTTAGCTGAGAACTCAGCTTCTTCTTGCAAGAAGTGGATGATTTGCCGGTCATTCTCAAATACTTGCCAATTGACATTGTTATCCGGCACTGAAGGCCTCACAATCACGTGGATGTTTGGCTGTACCTTATCTTGTTGAATGTTTTCTACAATGTCAAAGGCTGCCCCTACTGCTGCAAGCCTGTCAGCAGCTTGATTCTCTTTTCTGGGAATGGCCTTGATGCCGAAACCTTCAAAATCCTCCATGAGGTCCCACACCCTGTTCTTGTAGCATCTGAGTAGATCATTTTTGGCAGCATGCTGTCCCTTGACCTGATTTACAATCAGCTCACTGTCCCCAAAAACTTGCAAGTTCTTTATTTTTCTCTTTATTGCCCAATGCATCCCTTGCACCAAGGCTTCATATTCAGCAGTGTTATTGGAGCATGCAAATTGAAATCTAAAAGCTGAATAATACTTTACTCCTTGAGGTGAAATAAGCACGGCTCCACCTCCTGCGCCTTGTCTACTCCTTGATCCATCAAAAAACAGTTGCCATACCTCATTCTCATCCTTGTGGTTTGGCTTGGTGATGCTAGGAATAGGTTGACTTTCTTCGTGTATACAATAGACCCCCAGTTCAGATTCTTCTACTTCTTGATAAGGATCAAAAGCATGCACCTTGCTTGCCATTCATCAAGAGTCAAATCTGGGATACTTCCAACCTTACTGTCGGCTTCATCAGTGCCAAGGTGATCCTCTTGATCAAATGCTGAGCAATTGGTATTAATATGACTTGGAGTATAGGGCTCAATGTGGAAATCTGCAATAGGTTCTGACCTAATTATAGCTTTAGTTCCATACCTCGCTTACAACAAAGATGTGTGACCAATCAGCGGACAAATATCCCCCAATCTTGGCAGTAAAATCCCTTGACAAACAGAGGGCAAAGAGTGGTGGAAGGTCTATGACTGATATATCTTGTAAGACAACAACATTTGGACATGCATGCAAGGTAAGACTCAAATTTCTAATCACTCCAACTGTTGCTATTGCTGTCCCATCCACTACTCCCTTAGATGTTATTTCATATTGGAGCCCTAGCTGATCAGCTATCTGTTTAGGCATTACTGAGCTACTTGCCCCAGAGTCTATCATGCAATTATGCACTAGCTGATTTCCAATGATTAACGAAACATAAAAAGGGGGGCTTCAACATTTTACCTTGTTGTGTTCCATGATTTCCTTCAGGCTGGGCAGCATTTGTAAGCACTTTGTCTTGCCTCTGAACCTGCTGATTCGAAGTTGGCCAGTCCTTCATAGCAGCTTGCAGCAGATCTCTTTGGCCTGGGATGGATAGGGATTCCCACATAGATATATTGACGTTTGTTTTCTTCATCTGATCAATGATACTGAATGGTGATGAAGGATCTCTCTGCTGTCCCTTGATTTGCACATTTGCTCCTTGAATATGGGCAGCAACAGCTGGCATTTGATTTGGCCAAGGGGCTGTTCTTGGCTGCCCTCGTGCATTTGAAACTGGGTTTTGCTTGCCAATCATTTGTGGAGCTGTGGAAGGTTGTGGATTGGCTGGGGCTAACGGCTGTTCTTCACCCAAATTTCTCCTTTTTGACCTTGTGTTGGCAGCGACACCTTGAGAAACTGCCTGATTCATGCCACAGAAATCCTCTGCTTGCCAATTTACCAATGTGGTATCATTTGGGGCAGGTTGCTGTTGGAATGTTTCTTGTTGTTGGCTGTTTTCTTGACTACTTTCACCCTCCACACCAGCACTTGTTACCATTAAAGCTTGGGTTAAAGCACCATTATAGCACATGGATTGATTATGGGGTTCATTACATGGAAAACACCATTCATACTCCTGGGCAATATTGTTTTGTGCTGGTACTAATGCCTTAGAGGCAGATATGGCATTTGGATTATAGGGCTGGAATGGTCTATTGACAGGAGGCCTTGTTTGATTCATATTTGCAGCTGGATTAGGTGGCCTTTGAGGCTGATATGGCTGCCTATTAGGTTGAGCTTGAGGCTGATACGAAGGTCTAAAGCCTTGAGTTTGCTGTCTCTTAAGTGTGACCAGCTCATTACCTAAATTTTGCAGCTGCTTCATGACTTCTTGAAGCTCATTTGGGGCACTTGGAGATGAAGTGGAAGCTTCATTTGAACTCTGATTTCTAGGAGTGGGAGAAGGAGCTAAGACAGGTGCCTGACTAGTACTTGGGCTCTCTAAACTTGGATATAATGGCATTGGAGGCCTAGGAGATAGCTTGCCAGCTTGAATCAGACAATTTTCAGCTCTAATGGCAATATTATAAGCAGCAGGGATAGTTGTGCCTCCCATGGATTGAATCAATATAGAAATATCAGAATTTAAAGCTTTAAGGTAGTATAGAAAAGCACCTTCTTTGTTGGTCCATTCTCACATCGGGAATTCTATCCCAAGATCTTTGAAATCTGAAGTTGAAGTCAGTTAGCTGCTCATTGGAAGCTCTCTTGATGGTTGTCAGCTGCTCCAAAAGAGACAAGTTGTCTCCCTTCTCTCCAAATTGATTATGAAGTGCAATACACAGCTGATTCCAGTTCGTGATAGAAGCAGCTTCAAGGCTCCTAAACCATTGCAATGCTTTTCCCTTGAATGAAGACGCCAGCAATTTGACAGCTACTTGCATCTCATTAATCTCATGGATTGCACAAATGTTAGCAATGTCCTTGACATGATCGCCAGGAGTGGTCTGATTTTCTCCAGTAAAGTATGGAATGTTCTTCAGTGCTGCAACTGGGATTGGATTTTGTGCATTGAGAGCAAGTGGGCTGCTGTGAAGTTGACATAGGGGTTTACTGGTTGCGCCATTCTGAGTGGTCTTAAAACCCTTGTATATTGAAAGAAAGGCCTGTCAGGTGGAGGAGTTGAGAGAGTTCTGTTTGGTGGAGATGGAGACCTTTGAATCCTTCTTCCTCTTTGCCTTCTTCTTGGAGATAGTTGCAGGTATTCAAACGGCACTTCCTCTTCTCCAGCTCTTGACCTTGTGATTCTTCTCATAAGCTTTTAGGCCTGACTGCTGAAACTTAGTTGATTCTTCCCTTTGGAGTCACCAGATATGCAAATAATAGCTCTTCTTAAGCCATAAAATTATAAAGCAGATGCACATCAACCTTGCTGCAATAAAAATGAGACCTCTGGTCCCACCGGGCGTGCCAAAACTGTTAGTGCAAAATCACAGCACCCCTGGATGTTGATCAGATTTCTAGGTTGATCACTAATATCCAGTGTGATTGCATAACATTGAATCCTTTCTCCAAGTGTGGGACTTGAAGAGTGAGAAAGGAATCTCCAGAGAAAGGCTGGTTCCTATTCCTCTGTTCAGGTGCACACGAAATATGCAGAGGGTTTCCTCAAAATCTAATCTAATCTGCCAAGGAGACAAGGTAAGAAGATGCATAAAATAAATCTAAGCTAATAGAGGTGATGCACCGAGGAATGAAGAACATATGCTTTGCCACATTAAACACAGACCATGTAGATATAACACAACACCATGCACAGATAGCAAAAATGCAATGAAAGATCAAGAATGACAGTAATAAATATGTAAGAGGGTTTAAAAGCAACCACAGACACATATATATTGCTCAAGGATCGATTCAATACATTGCAATAGCCAGAAGGCAAAAATGGTGTTACAGTCTATATGGGAGGTTTGAAAACTCCACGAATTCTCTTGCAAGCAGGAGAGAAGGGAGGGGTCGCAAAACAGAAATGTCCAACGTTAGAAAGAAACCCCTCCTTACAATTTATAGGAAGAATGGGAGAGAAAAGAGAGAGGAATTCGAAATCTGCCCCAACCACCTCTAGGTTGCATTTAATTCGTCCATCATGGCAGAAGCGGCGGGTTCTGGCAAAGCGTGATTTACCTAACAAAAGCAGCGAACTGTCTGCTGCATTAAAGTGGTTGTTGAAGTATTATCTCTGCTTGTTGTTTCGTGCCAGAGGTGTTTCTCAATTTTCTCCCTCCAGACTAAACCAAAATGCAAGATTGACCCTGGAAACGTGTAGATAATTTCAACAGCTTTCCATTGATATCAAGAACGTGCAAATCCGAGCTCTGGATCGAAAGATATGTCGATATGAAGATTTAGGACATGGAACAGGCGAAAACGGATTTTGAAATATTTTCCCGCGCACTGCCACTTGGACGCCACGTGGCATGCTCTGATTCGCTGAATAATTCTCTCTCCTCGCTTTTCATCGGGCTGTCTCTTGAATTTTGACTTTTGGTGCTCTTGGAATATTTTCCACATTTTTTTTTATATGCCCCGCCACTAGGGATACGTGGCATGCATTGGTTGGTTCACGAACCTGCCGGGTCTTCCTTCACTTTTACCCCTTTTGGCTTAGATTTGGCCAAACCTTCCAACTCCTCCCCAAGCTCCGCACTTCTATGCTCCATTGGACATGCGTCCAATTTCCATTGGCTTGGGCGCTTCAAACCTTGCCCTTTGAACTTTGGCTTCTCCTTGATGACACGTGGCAATTCTCGGTGGTTCTGCGGAGCTCACGCCGGTCTTCCACGTACTTCGCGTCCATTTGTCCCGGACGTCCCACTTTGATTTTGGACCTTTTGGGACAATTTCGCCGGTTCGGCCGGTTCGGGTATTTCTGGCCCGCTTGTCCCATTTGCTTTTGGGCTGACTTGTCTCTTTTCGGCCGGTTCGGCCGGTTCGGGTATTTCTGGCCCGCTTGTCCCGACTGCTCCCTCTAGAAGGACTTAGCCAGTTTTTCACTTTTTCCTGGATCAATCCTATTTGCCTTTCTGCAACTTTTCGCACTTTCTCAAAGCTTGCTCCTTCCCTCTTCGGCCTGGGGAGTTTAGAAAGATTCCTGAAGGGACCCTAAACCCGATTTTGCTCAATCACCATTTTTCTTGGAATTTGGACATCCTGATGTATGTTATCAAATTTACCCTGGGGAGTGAATTTTGGATAACAGGACCCTTTAAAAACTTATGAAGGGTTTATGTCCCTTTGTCCCCTTTCCAAAGGGACATGGGGGACATTAGAATGCAACACCATGTGGTGGAATAAATTCCATCACTTAAATCACAACTTCATGTATTAGAAAGAGGTCTTCAACTCACTCTCATACCCGACCCTTCCCCATGACAACTTGACCTTTAGTGAAATTTCACACCCTTGTTGTCCCATTTTCCCTTTCCAAAGGGATGTGGGGAAATCATAATGTGCCACCACATGAGCTCTCTCTCTCTCTCTCATTCATCACTAAAGAACTTCAACATTCTCACTAGTCTTGTTTCCTTAACTTCACAACTTGCTTGTTTGGCCCCCTCTAATGAAGTCTTCACGCTTGGTATATTTTCACCCCTTGATGTCCCTTTATCCCTTACTAAATATGGTAAGGGACATGGGGATGGTAAAAACTATTTATAAAGTTTTAACCCACCTCATCATATGCCATGTAACTCAGGTTAATAAAGTGTTTCAAATACTTCTAGTGCTCCTACAAAATCAGCCATTGCTCCCCAAAAACCTACAATTTTGGCTAAACCTATTCCAAATTCAAAGCTAGTACCTACTTCACCCTCTAAATCATCCATTTTCCTAAGGGTACACACCTCATCTTCATCCGCTCAATTTGACATCATTGAGCATGTGAACAAATCTAAAGTTTAGATTTCTGAATCTGAATTCTTGCAGACTCATCCGATGCAATTTGATAGGCTTTTCCACTATATCAAAGTTAGTAGCTAAAAGAATAACACTTCAATTCCTAGTTCGAATGACTACTACCAAATCCATATACCCCTCTATCACAGTTATGCTTGATTTGAGGCATCCAAGGTCAATAAAGTCATGCCATTCTATCTCTCCCTTCTTATTAAAGGTCATCAGTTGAACAACCGTATACTAGATTCGGGAGCCTTTGATAATATAATGCCCTTAAAAGTTTCAAATGCTCTCAAATTTTCCTTGACATGAGCCAATGGATCTTGTTACTCTATGGAGTCAAAGGAAGTCCCACTTGTGGGTAGAATCAAGAATGCACAAGTTTCTTTGGCTGATTTCTCGATAAGAAGATTTTGTTGACCATCTTGGTAGAAGACATTATGACATCATTGAGAATGTTACCGAGTAGAAGATTATGTGAGGACTTGGGATGAAAAATAAAAATGGATTTGTCTTCCTGAACCATTCCAATAAAATGAGAAATGAAGAAATTGTTGCATATGAGCATGATGAAATATATTCTTTAGAAATCGGAAGATCCAAGGGCTGATGCATTATTACAAGAAAAAGACATGGTAATTATTTATTGAATTTAGAAAGAGATAGAAATTTTTCCTTTCTTACATGAGATGATGAGGATCGACCGTAGACCATGGATTTTGATGGAAGCCATTCCAACACTAGCTTCAGAGCTGGTGTTGCCCTAATCTCTCCTTTAGGTGAATTTTTCCCTTTTTCTTACAAGTGGTAATTGGAAAATACCAAAAAATACAACAAAATACAAAGCTATTCTTTTATCCATTTACGTAGTTGAGTCCATGGGTGTTAAAAAGTTGAAATTTCTAGGTGATTCTGAAGTAATTTTCAAATAAGTTAGTGTTGGAATCACAATGACTGTGAGGTGAATCGGTCTTTTAAAAATATTTATTTGAGTTGTCTTAAGTTTTATACATCATTCAAAGAATTCATTCAACATACATTAACCAATATGAACATATTAAGCATGAAAACCCATACACAAGAAAAAGAGAGTACACAAGAACACCAGATATAAAGTGGGAAACCATCAAGGGGAAGAAAACCCACTAAACCTTTTCATATATTACACAACACAAAGGAATTTATTGAAACACCCACTTCACAAGGAGAACCAACCCCACAAGGAGAACCAACCCCTATTTAGTAAGGCATCGACCCTACAAGGAAGATATAACCCCCTAAGATGACCAAGCACCAACTCAACCACCTGAAGATGAATATCACTTAAGTGCTTGTTTCTCTAATAACCGATCATGATCAATTTGTAAGCTCTTCTCACCCAAAACATTCTCAAACTGCTCACTCTTCTTCTTCGCTCAAAATTTCATCATATCACGCTGATTAGGTCTAATGACCTTGAAGCCATTCTTTTCTTCTCTAATCATCTTCTCATGTTCATTCTCAGCTATGATTTAGAGCCCTCATATAACTCATACTCTCTCCTTTTGCTCTCTCAAAACTTCATCATTTCACTTTATATACATGATTCATTTCAAAAAAAAACCATAGGTTAGATAATACCATTAAGTTCAGTCATAAAAACATTAAAAATATTTTTTTACACTCTCTTATACATCACATCAAGAGACCATGTAGGATGACATGGGCCTAAATATTTCAAATTTGCAGAAGGCTTCTCAATTAGGCCTATAAACAAGTTCTTCACCCAACGATTAGACTTTGAATTTCAAATGCATGAGGAAAAATCATCATGGATTAAATAACTCCACACATTCCATCACCATCATATAGACTCCATCAACAAGCTTAGGAACATTTTCAACCACCAACTTCATCATGGAACACTCAAGTAGGAAAACAACACCTACTAGTTTTTAAGCACCCAAATTTTCACTTCATAAGACTCGAACAACTTCACCTATCAAAACACTTCACCAAGGCATGAATGGAACATCAAGACAAAGTTATCAACCTCTGTTAGCTCATACAAATCATAAAAACATTCAAATCAAGGCACAAGACCCTAAAACACTCCCTTTTCTAGAACTGCTCAAACCAATTTCAATGTCTCAAGAACTAGTCTTCAGCTCCACATGTTCAAAAAATAAAACACCACTTCAAGGAACTAAAACCACTTGTAATACTTCATTAACACTCCGATACACCTCTTCAAGTACTAAAAATCATATGTCACATGGAGAAAACTCACCTTGCATTCTTATTCGTACACACCTTCTTGAGAAGCCTAATAGGGCTAATTAGGCCATTAGGGCTTCAACATAAAAACATATCTTCAAATAAAACAAGGAACTTAAACACATCATATTAGGTTACTACCAACTATTCATGACCATCTAACATTTCCGCACATGCAAAACATCAAATACACTTTCTAACCTCCATGACTAGTTCTAGCCCTTAAGGCCAAAAGAGGTAAGACACATTGGAGGACATGTTTCTCCCTCTCTATATTTTATATGGGGGTTTTTGGCACGGGTTATGAAAACCTACTCAGATATTTGGGAGAGGACCCCCTCCCTAACCAATTTTCTCCATAAAACTTGTCTAAAACTTTTCATGGACACTTATAAGACATCCCAAGGTATCTCGAAGAATTAGTTTCACTTCATGACACCTTCAACTCACTTTGTACTTATAAATCTCTACAAAACAAGGGTTTTAATATATCATATCATCACCTATGGAACCTAAAAATCCCACCAATCGGGCTTTGAAGATTCCTCTACATCCATGAATCAACATATTATCTCCTCCAATTCATTTTATGACCATACTAGTCAAATCTTCCCTATCGCTCTGAAACTAGGGTTTAAGGAGGGTTTAAACAATTAGTTTATAAAAAATGGCTCATAAAAATATGAAGAAAAAATGAACCCATTATTTTTGTAGAACATTATCAACTCCATGCACTAACATCCACCAAAGGCTCAATTTCCCATGCAAAGGTCACACATGTGGGTGAGCATCCGAGCATGACCATCGATCCGGGAAATGCAATTACAAGAGCTTGGTAGAGCTTAAAGCCTATTTTATTTCTTTATATTCTATCTCTTGACCTAAAAATTGACACACAATTCTGTCATGACCTCCTTGATGACCTCCAATTCCCATTTATTCCTTCTCATTTCTGCAACTCTTCATCCACCATGACTTACCCATGCCTTCTTTCCTTGTTCTCAAGAACATGCTTCCAAAAGACCTTGAACATGACTTATAAAACTAAAATATGACTTGTGAAATATTCCACACATGTCATGTAACCTCAAAACATAGTTCTCATGTTCATACTAACTTATCTTGGCCCGATCTTCTCAATTCTTCATGTTATTCATACCCTAGGTCTAGAATTAGACCTAGAAAGGCTTGTAACAACACTTATCATAATGAAACTGAACTATTCACCTCATTGTAGACACTCTATTTGAAAATTTAATACACCATACCAACCTTTAGATCTCACATATTAGACCTTGCTTTCTTGAACCATGCTCTAGACCATGCAAATGCACCAAGATACCATAATAACTTCACCAAAACAACATACCATGGCAACATATCACTTCACTACAAATAAAAATTAATTCTTCACTTTGAGTGACACCTCATACTAACATTAATGTCACATAGAAACCCATTTTCATCAATTCTACTTGGCATCAATGACAACAATACTTGTCAAAAGGATCAACAATCGAAATTAGTATCAAGTCAAGAATTCAAGGCTCATATGCTACAGAATAGAGTAGGGGATTGTATTAAGTCTTTCGATGCTTTCTATTCATGTCATTCCTTGTGACACAAATGATAAGGTTGATTATCTTGTAGTCTCAAACTTTCTCTAATGACCCCGCACCTTTCTTTCAATAAGGATAAAGTTATTATTGAGATGATTTTTAGGCCAATTGTGTCGATAATGCTAATAAATGGAAAGTCTTAAATGATGATAACCATATTCTCTCTTTCTTAGAGCAAAGGGATAATTTCAATAATCTATTCTATGAAGGAAGAAATGATTGACATTATGAATTTTTTTAGATGAAGATAAGGTTGAGATTGATAGAGTTGACTTAGAAGGGGCTATCAAATTAAAAGGAAATAAAATTCCAAAAGTCCTAGTTTCTCATGAAGATTTGTTTGATAAAGATGACAAGTTTATCAAGGAAATAATAAAATATTCCTCTTACTACACCATTGATTTTGAAAAAGAAAATATTTGCACTCAAAGCATACAAGAGTGGTGAACATTGGAAAGTGTTGTTCGCTAGGAAGAGAAAACGAGATTTGTCTCATTATTAAAGAGGTATTCTAATGTTCTAACATATTCATATGATGAGTTGAAATACTTCAAGATAAAAGAGATACATCACTCTATACCTCTCAATCTCAAGCCAAATAATTTTGGCGAAGTAAAGGCCATACAACCCCAATTTTTGAAAGGAACGATAACCAGATCATACCAAGCCAAGAACATAGATGCTAATCAAAACCACGATCAATAAGATGAAAGAATATCACCGAATAACTTTATATAAACCTTTACAAATAAATGAGTTGTACTATCATATATTATTATGGAACTCACCGCAATACAATGAGAATGGGCCTTGCTTAAATAGGCAAGGAATAACAATCTAAGAACCAGTCAAGGTCATAGATCAAGCCATAAATCAAGGAAATAACTAGTCATCAAAGAACTAGTCAAGACCATAGATTTAGGAGAGAACTAGTCAATACCGCAGATCAAAGAAATAACTATACCTAACAACTAGATAATATCTCCTAATATCTAAATAAGATAAAAGAAATATCCACACACATAAGTGGGTGAGGATAAATACAATAAAGGTAAATAAAGTACCTAGGTGAACATGAGCTAAGGTAAATACCTAATCTAACAACCCCCTCAAGTGAAGCTAGGGGCCAAAATAGAAGTGGCATGTACACAGTATGAGTCCCGAAAACTAGGCCTAATGAGGTACTCATGTACAATAACTGGGAAAAAGGACACCGCAAGCTACCCAAAACTAGTAACAAAAAATTAAAGAGAGTAAAGACCCGCTCCAAGGCATCCCAAGAAGCTCGGCTCAAAAAACTCATACAATGTTGAAGAAGTTTAGTATGCACTGTGGTCTGAATCCACTACTCGATCACAAAACTCAAAAACAACTAACACCGGGTTAACGGAGTGATGTTGAAAGTGAAAAAAAAACACCAAACATAATTCTATCAATTGCTGAAAATAGGTGTGCCATGATCCAAGAACAATAACCAAAGCAACAAGGCAAGGACACAAACTCTAGAGTTTCATGATCCAAGAAAAGCCAAGGTAACAAGACAAGGACATGAAACTCGAAGAAGAAGGATCAACACCACACCCTCCCATACTGCTGAATGGGTGGAGTGACGCTACAAATCTATATGAGTTGCCCAAAATCAACTACTCGAACAATGACAAAATAACACTGGACTTCACCAGAATAGATCCCCCACAAGAGAAACCTGTCAAACATGCCAAAAGTGTCGAAATACAGATACAAAATCTCTCAACAAACAAGAGAGATACACTACACGTTGTAAAGAAAAATGCTCAAAAAAAGAAGCATCACAATGCATAAGGTATAGAAAGTGGAGCAAGAGGCCGAATGGTGGAGGAGCCACGCATGTAGAGTCCTCTCAACGAATTCATATGTCGCCACCACAAGTGACCATATATCCACCACAAATCAACATGGATGGATGAAGAAGATGCCTGCATGTGACTTGGTGAAAAATTCACAATGGGTGCATACAAAAGAACATCAAAATATGTGTCAGGTTGATCATGTCTGACAGCTGAAATCTCAAGTTTCTCAAGCCTAAGTGAAGGTGTAGAACTCATGTGTTACTCATGATCCTCAGAAAGAGTCAAGCGAAGAAAAAAGGAGCTTTGTCAATGTGTGATCCCAATGAAGTATCTTCTCAAAACCAATGTCATGATGAGAATTCCACTTAACATGTGGAATAGAGGAAACAATACCCTGTGAATGTTTGTCAATGACTCTGCTAGTGAGACCCATAGAACGGAGCATGCAAGAACTAAATGCAGTGGTATGCTTCTCAAAAAATCCATACAACTAAGTAGAAGTAGGATACACAACATGTGGTACTGTAATAGGCACAGATGTGGAAGAGCATGTAGTAACAAGCTTCATAGGTGTATGAGCATCAAGAGTAGGAACAAACTCAAAGATTGATAGATCAATGTTAGTGGGTTCAAGAGCAATAGTTGCAAGTGGACTAGGAGCATGGATATGGCTTTCCACAATATGATGGTGATGTTGTAGGCTAGCAAGTTTGTTCTGCAGGAAGTGTATTATTGTATCCTTATCGTGAATGAGTGATTATGGAAGAGAATTTCACTTCTTGAGTGATCTATTCTCTTCCAAAATTTTACAATATCCTCTTGAAGTCCACACACTTCGAGAAAAAGCATAACATTCTCAGAATCCATGATAGATACAAAATACAACTCCCAAAAGTTTAGGACGTCAGGCTCAGCCGAAATTGCATCCATAATTGATTACAACACTCCTCAATATTTGGAACTTTATAATTATATTTTAAGTCTAAAAATAAATATTTCCAATGGAAAGAACATGAAAAAACAAGCACTTTTGTAAAAACGGCACTCAAAACGAGTTACCGATCAAAAGTTACAATCTTTTTAATATTTTGATCTCTTATTTATTTTAGTTACCACAAACAAAATAAATTGTTGTTGCCTTCACCACACAAATAAAATTAAAGGGGCTGAAGTTGAGCACCTACTAGTAGGAATCATAAGCTTTAAGCCCTCTTATGACCATATGACCATTCATGCAACCACAAAAAACCCACACAAAAAATGACTGTCTCCATAAATGGTCGAGTTTACAGTCAATCTTAGGGTTTTCCCACCTTCTGGATCCAATGGAAGCCTATGTTTTTCATAAAACTAACTACACGGAGCAAAAAAATACAACCAAATACCAAATATATGAATATACGAGAGAATTTATTTGCAAAATAAAACTTATGAGATGGATGTCAACAAAGAATCTCCTACTCTGATACCATGAATGATAACTAGATCGTACTGCCAAGAACACAAATGCTAATCAAACACCATGATCAATAAGATGAAAGCAATTCACCGAATAACTTTACATAAACCTTTCTGCAAATAAATGAGCAACAATATTATATATTATTATGGAATTCAATGCAATACAATGAGAATGGGCCTTTCTTAAATAGGAAAGGACTAACAATCTAAGAACCAGTCAAGGTCGTAGATCAAGCCATAAATCAAGGAAATAACTAGTCATCAAAGAACTAGTCAAGACCATAGATTTAAGAGAGAACTAGACATCAAGGATCTAGTCAATACCATAGATCAAGGAAAGAACTAGTCAATACCATAGATCAAAGAAAGAACTATACCTAACAACTAGATAATATCTCCTAATATCTAAATAAGATAAAATAAATATCCACACACATAAGTGGGTGAGGATAAATATAATAAAGGTAAATAAAGTACCTAGGTGAACATGAGCTAAGGTAAATACCTACTCTAACACCCCCCCTCAAGTGAATTGAAGTATAATACGAGTTTTCTATTGAAGGATCATGAATTGAAGTATAATCAAATGGAGAAGCATTCACATGCTGTTGTTAAAGTAGTTAAGAGCTTTAGGTTCTATATTCTCAACTCCCACACTATAGTTATGGTTCCAGGATCAACAATAAAGTCAATTTTAACTCAACAAGATCTAGGGATAAAAGAGGTAAATGGGTTTCCAAGATTTAGGAGTATGAATAAGATATCAAACCATCAAATATGATATGAGGTGATGGTTTGTGCAAGTTAATAGCTAAAGATGAGACACAAATGACTCAAAAGGAAAAAGATGAATTCCAATGTTATAAATTCCTGAGTGAGGACTTGCCTCAAGTTCTCTTTATGAACACCACCGATGAGTGGTATTCTGACATTGCTTACTATTAATATGGAGGTAAATTCAGTAGATGGAGTTTCCTAAAACCTCTTAGTAATGTCACGGTGTAGAAGTTGACTCAGAGAGTTTTTTGTTGACTATAAGAATTTAGAAAATGGAGCTCGTATGATAAAGTTGCATAGCTGGTCAAAGGTTAAAATTAGCGAGGTCAATCGCCAATTAGATAGTGACACATGGAAAAATCAAATCAGGCAAAATATGAAATAATAAGGGTTGGAATCCAAAGATTCGACGTTTGATAATCGTAATATTTTCCAAAATGATTAAAAAATTTAGCATGTGGTGGGTCCTTAGGCCACCATGTGGCTTGCCACCACATTGCCACATCATACCGAGCCCAAGGGATGAGTTAAGTCAAAAAATTAGGAGAGCTAAACTTCTAACATGAAGAATCAAGAGACCGAGCACCTTGATTGAGCTATCAACAAGATTGGTGAGCTAATACTTTGGAGAATCCACATACATGGACCGAAAAAGGGGGCTAAAACATGGCCGGATCCACAAACGAATAACTAGATACACGTATATTAAAGGATATTTTATCTCCATTCCCACCACATGTAGGATAAGTCCCATGAACCACCATAAAGGTTGAGTAACTCAGTGACCAAAACGTGGTGAGTTAACAACACAACATGGGAGCTTGATAGGATAACAAATAACAACGAAGGATGTGGGAGTGGGATTCAACCTCGTGACCTCCCCGCAGCAAGGCATTGGCACAAATAACTCTAAAAATTGAGTTAGTTGGCTATAAGATGGTGGATATGGTATATAAACACCATATGTGGCTGAGCTAGGCCTATATGAAGAACCCTCTCCATTAAATCAAACAACAATATTTTCCAATTTGAATCTTCTCATTTGCAAAGCTAGAGAGAAAGAGGAGAATAATGAATCCTTAAGGAGATAAGGCATGTTTGGAGAAGAATATATAAGTCCTATATTATTTTTGTATAGACATATGGAGGTTAAAATACCTATTTAATTAAATAGAACTCGATGATATATAATACCTATATTATTTGGTATAGGCAATTGATAAATAAAACCTATTATTATTTTTAATAGAACAATGATGAAATAAGTCATATTATTTAATATGAACATTATAATATCTCATGAGTTATTATTTCTCAACGACATTGTAAAGTCAAAATTGATGCCTTATTCTCATCCGGGATCCTAGACGCCGTTAGAAGCTAAGGGATGTGACAAAGCACAAGATAAGCAATGCAACTCATATTCTTAGTACGATGGATGTATCACAAAGTTAGCTACGGAAGAGAGTCAGAATCATTGTTGAGCTCATTGAAAAACATCAACTCATATCTTCACTCTGCGTATAGGCTGATTGAGGCCATGTAATAGAGTGATATCTCGATCATCATTGACACTGACATCAAGTCGATCTTTGCTATGTGTAGAGGCTGATGGAAGGCCATGCAAAAAGTGGTACACAGATCATCATCAACCGGAGACTTAGATCTTCATAGAGGTTATTTTTCTCTATAACAGAGTGAAAGTCAACATTAGCCATTATCTGACCTTAGCACCATGTAGAGGTTAGTTTTCCATACAACGGAGTGAAGGTCAATACGAGTCGTCAAATTAGAGAGATGTGAGATTTCTAAGAACAGTGGGTTAAGAGGATCGATTGAAACATGTTCAGATTGAAATTCCATTATAGTAATGTAAGTTTATTATGTACTAATATTTGAAACGTTATAATGGATTGGTTTAGCTAGTTTTTAAACTTGGAGATGTAGGCATTCTATTGAACTCCGTTATCAACCCTTGTGTAGTGTGGTTCTTATTCTTGCATTGCATTTGATTAAATTTGATTTATTTCAGGTGGATTTGATAAAAGAATATATTGCCTATAAGTGTCCTTGGCGAGAAAAAATTATTGGCCGGTTTATGAATCATGTTTGGTATCGAGTAAGATATCGCATATAAGATTTCTGTCTCCAATAAATTTTAATATCCGTAAGTAGGTTGTCACCTAGGGTTGCAGTGAGATGGACTTGTTGTAGTTCATACTATGTCCCTTTGTACTCACTCTAATGGGTACTATGCTACACATGATGAATCTACATCGACAAGATCAGAACATCATATTGTTGAACTGAGATGGAGCATGGAACTCTTACAATTTTTTGTTTGACAATATTTCCACCCTACCTATTTCATATTAGTAAAAACTCAAAATCAAGAAACTTCAAAATATGGGAGGGTTTAGGGGACTTTGTGATGTGGATAAGATAGTATGGTATGGGCATACAGCTTAATGATACTCCTTACAACAAAGATTTAACCTACACAAAACAAATGAATAAACACAAAAAAGGATTAGTAAAAGATATGGTGGGATTTCCAATGAGAGTTGGCTCCAAGAAGCATGAACTTCCTAGAGAGGATGTCAACCCATGTGTTGATAACAAAGAGTGATGATATAATAAAAAAATGGGAATATTGATAACAAGATCTAAACAAGTATCTCGATAAGACAATCTAAACTGACATGATTACTAAAAATGAAAATGATAAATCTATTGAAAAAGATGAAAATGATAAAAACTAGAAAAAACCATAGAGGGTCGATTTATGACTGAGAGAAGTACAGAGACATAAATGATGAAAACCTAAACAAAATTGTGCATAGAGATACAAAATAATAAAAAAATATAGACTCTAAAGTGCTACAACAGATCACGGGGTGTTAATAGGTTGGACAGGGTGCAAGGTATGTCGAGATAGGATTGTGCATAAAATTTAGGACATATTGTGGATAAGATCTAGAAAAAGGTAGGATATGAGTCGATTATGACCGGATCTAATCGTTGGTAATCAAATTAGAGATATGGTGTTAGCAAGGAAAATGGGATAAGTTATTGGATATGTGGATGATTGAAGCTAGATGGAGACTGAAATAGAGATTAACAAACACTTGCCAGTACTTGTAAAATAAAGTAATCAGTATGTGCGAACTAAATATCCACTATACTATTTAATTCCAAGCTCTTAATGAAAAATGGAACCACCAAGATGTCTCAATTGATTAGAGGGACTCAAAGATAACTCAAAAGGAAATAAGTTCACAAAAGCACATAGAAGATTTAATATTTTCCATCCATTTGAAAAGAGGGGTAGGGTGGCTAAATAGCTCGGGGAAGTGTCGATGATGACTCAAGGTTAGTTTTCGTGAATGGGGTGAGTATAATTCCATTTGAATGTTAGAGTGATAATGAAGGGTGAAAATATGATTTCAAACGGTTGACAAAGTTATTTTTAGAACTAGGCGCAAGTAAGAGGGTTAAATGGGTGTAAGGGAGTGGAAAGAATCTTAAGAAGGGATAAGGTGAGTGGGGGAATCCCAAGGAAGAATTAATGAAGGGTAATAATGAAGAGGGGTGGGAATCCCATGGGGATAATTAAATGAGGGGTATTAGGGTAGGATTAGGATAATCAAATGATTTAGGATTGATTTTAGGATTAAAAGGATAATTAAGTTTAGGATAAATGGAATTAATGGGAATTTAAAAATGGGAATATAAGAATTATGGAGGATAAATGGGGGAATATGTAGGATAAATGAGGTATGAGGAAAATAGGGTAATGAGGTATGGGAAAAGTGGGATAATTTAAAAATAAGAGGGAAATGAGTCTTCTAGGTGAGGGCGGAAGACGAACGGGAGATGAAGGCATGGGAAGGTGCCAAAATTAAGTGTCTACATCTGCGGTACAAGAATAATATCGTCATCAAGGGACAAAATAATAACAAGATGGTCCTCAGATATGTGTACATGGAACTATGGTTGGGCATGACAAGGGAAAATATTGGTATTTGTTCCTAGACTGAGCACCAAGGTGGTTCCAACATTGAATGGTTAAATGTAGAAAGGCACTAAAAAAGACAAGTAGTAGTCAACCTACTCAATTGAGGAAACATCTAGATCTCGTGAAATCAAAGAAAAAGAGATTCAAGATAAGTTTGAGACTTAAGAAGAATTCCTTAGAGGCATGATCAAAGAGTTACAACATGAACTGCAAGCTAAGGAAGTTCTCCTAGCAACATTCTGGGATGATGGAAAGGAGGAGAAGAAAGGTACGCCCACCAATAACAATGTAAGTTCTTCATTGAAATTTCCTTCCCATAAAAATTTAAATACTAATTTTGGTGAATTTTAAAAGTACACTAGAGGTATAAGATCAAAATTGCTTTTAAAAATGGGATATGAAGGAAAAGGCCTTGGTGTGAATAACCAAGGTATAACTAACCCTACCCAGGTGGAGGAAATACCTTGATATGTGGATCTAGGATATTTCAGTGGTAAAAATGAGGCATGAGAAAGCTTTGAGACAACATCAAGAAGATATCCCAAGCTACCAATCCTCTTGAAGCAACCTGCAACAGAGAACATACCAAAATCTCATAAGAATGATGAGAGCAAAGAAAAAGTTGACAACCCAAACATGTATGATCAAGTTATTTTTACTACAACAAAGAGCCCATAATAACCCCAGAGCTATTGTGGACATATCCATGTGCTTACTGTGGATCTAATAGCCATTGTGTGATTTGGTGTGGGAAGCAAAATAAACACGCAAAGAGGGTTAAGGTCAATGAAGACAAGGGAAAATATACCTCATCTTGAGAAGACATAGGGGACCAAATACACCAAGTAAGCACTTCATGACAGGTTTATCATGCCTAGGGTTTGATTGCAACACTATTAATCAAATATCTATATAAATTTCTCATGAATTCAAGATGGAGATTAGTCATCTAGATTTGGCATCGTAGTGGCGTAGCAAAAGGAAGTAAACCCAAGTGCCACAGTCCTAGAGATTTAACCAATTGTCCGATTAGAGGACGAACAATTCAAAGGCCATTATGTCAGCTACAAAGATCTCTATAAGACAATATCAAGGTTTTGGATCTAAGGAGTGGAAGAAATATTATATTTTTTTCGACAAAAATCCTCCTCGGGGGGAGGTGTGATCTAGAGGCCAATTCGGTGGGCGAAGTTTCCCAAAACCTCTTGGGAATGTCATAGTGCGGAAGTAGACTCCAAAAATTTTCCATCGACTACAAGAACACGGAAAACAAATCCTTTACAACAAAGTTTCTGCTGGTCAAAATTTGGTCAAAGTTCAGACTTAGCAGAGTCAATTAGAAAATTAGACAATGACACGTGGAAAAATGAAATTGGGCGAAAGGTGAAATAATTGGGTTTGCGACTCCGGTATTTAACGCCGATAATCATCATCTTCACTAAAACAATTAAAAACTTACCACGTGGTGGGTCTTCAAGATATCACATGTCCCGCCACCACATTGCCATGTCACACTAAGCCCAAGGGATGAGTTAAGTTAACAAGTTTGGTGAGTTGAAATACCAACTCAATGAGTCAAGAGATTGAGTAGGATTGAGCTATGAACAAGAGTGGAAAGCTAATACTTGGGTGAGTCCACATATATGGATTGACAAAAGGGGATAAAACGTGGTTGAAGCCACAAATGGATAAGGAGAGATAATCCTTATAAATACTATTTTATCCCCATTCCCACGAGGCGGGCTAAGTCCCATGACTGAAAAAAAGGCCGAGTAACTCGGTGACCAACACATGGTGAGTTGACATCACAACATGAGAGCTCGTGACAACAATAAACAATGGCGAAGGAGGTGTGAGTGGGATTCAACCTCGTGGACCTCCCCGGTGGGTAGCGCATTGACCTAACCAACTCTGCACAATCGATTTGGTTGGATATGAGATGGCGAGATAGTATATGAACACCATATGCGGTCGAGCTATGCCTATATAAAGGCCCCATCTCCACTAAATCAAGCAACAAGCTTCTTTAATTTGAATCTCCTCATTTGAAAATACCGAGAGCAAGAGGAGAATAATGAATCCTTAAGGAGATAAGGCATGTTTTGGAGAAGAATATATACGTCCTATATTAATTTTTTCTAGGCATTATGGAGGTGAAAATACCTATTTAATTAAATAGGAACTGATGATATAGAAGACCTATATTATTTGTTATAGGCAATTGAGAAGTAAGACCTATTATTATTTTTAATAGGCACAATGATGAAATACGTCCTATTTTTTAATAGGCACATTGTAAGAGCTTGGAAGTTATTATTTATCACTAAAATTGTAAAGGACGAATTGATGCCTTATTCTCATGCAGGATCATGGAGACTCAGTTAGAAGCCAAGGGACGTGATGAAGCACAAGAGAAACACTAAATCTTAGATTCTCGGTGCATCGAGCATATCAGCAAGTTAGCTACTTGGATGCTACAGAGGAGATTCATAATCATTGTTGAGCTTGTTGACAAGACATTAGCTCGCATCTTTGCTCTGCATAGAGGATGTGAAATAGAGTGGTAGCTGATAACCGCTTGACACCTTACATTGGGTTGGATATTCACTTTATGTAGAGGTTGATGGAAGGCCATGTAATAGAGTGGTAATTTATTTTTGTCATCAATTGGAGACTTAGCTCTATGTAGAGGTTATTTTTCTGTTGGAAATGGGTCGATGCGTAATCATTTGCAACTATAGAATATCAAATCCAAAACATGTAAATATGGATCTAACAATCCCAAAAAATCTACATAAGTTGAAGTATAAACACGAATAATCTAAATCACACAAAAGTACACACACATAACATAACATGTATCATGGTTCACCCAATGTGGGCTACATCCACCAAATATAGAGATCTCATATATATATATAACAATATATTACAAACCAACTCTTCTCGCACAAGAGTACATGTATCTCTACAAGATTATCTCCTCCTCCGATCTACAACTAGATCTGTCTAAGTACATTGAACCTTGCCTCCATACCACCACCTGTGTCTCCTCTAGATCTCTAACCAGATCTACCCGATTGCACTACAACCGTGCCTCCGAAACACCACCGGATATCACATACTTGAAGCTACCATACATCCGCCATTGTGCAACCAAGCTCTCACCGTACTTTGAATCTACAAAAATACCTCTAGAAGGATCTACCAATGTGAAAACGTAACAATACACCAAGAAGTAAGTCTCTCCTTTATCACCGCATCAACTCGTATAAACATGAAGACAACTTCTTCTACAATCCGGATTCCTATGGGTCAACAATACATCATGATCTCATGGATCTATAATATAAGATCTCACAACATGTAGATCTACAAGAATGAGCAATAACAAGATCTCACAACAACCTCGTGGATCTAACAAGAAGAAACACTAAGTGCTTTGCATACTATGAAAGCCATTACATGAAACTAAAAATATAAAGCAAATACAATAGATGATAATATTATATTCTCACCAATACTTTAGTACCTACACTTTCCTTCGTTCAACTTCTCTCTATGAAAGATCCCGTCTTAATGCAATCTGATTTTTATTTATCTTCTTCTTCATCCTTTTAACCAAGGATTATGCTCCTATTCTCCTCTTACAAATCTAACCATACTTTTCTAGCTTATATAATCTTAGAAAAACTTAGGGCACCTTAGCTATGTATTTACAACCTTTAAATCAGCTTTTAAAAAAGCTAGATTAAATTCCCGTGAGTTAAATAAAACATTCCACGCATAGGTAACGTGCAGCAAGCTACCATGACCGATGGTGGTTCATCTATCGACCGATGGCGGTTAATCGCTAACCGAAAGTGGTTAATATGTTGACTGACACCGATTACTATGTAAACTAGCTACATGTAATGCATGCTTATTGTGAAGTAATCTAGCTCCACAACCTAACATTTTCCATGCAAAAGAGTAAAGTCAACATCGGACATTGTTTGACCTTAGCAAAATGTAGAGGTAATTTTTCCATACAATGGAGTAGAGGTCAACAAGAGTTGTCAAACTAGAGGGTCATGTGAGCTTTCCAATACCAATGGGTTTATAGGAGTGAGAGGCACTAGGGTCAGTTGAATTTCCATTGTAGTAATGTAAGTTTATTATGTACTTATATTCGAAATGTTATAATGGATTGTTCGGGTAGTTTACAAACCTCGAGAGACGTATGAATTTTGTTGAACTCTATTATCAACCCTTGTGCAATGTGGTTCTTATTATTACATTGCATTTGATTAAAGTTGATTTATTTTGGGGTGAATTTGGTAAAATAATATATTTCCTATAAGGGTTTGTGGTCGAGAAAAAAATTATCATCCAAATTTACGAACAACTATCTCACCTATGGAGAGTGCCCGACACACCTTGATTACAAAAAAGGTGGACTCTCAAATTGCAATCAGCAAGTTATATCATATAGAATCATTTTTTGTATAAAATAATTTTGGATGTATGTTTCTTAAGATGTGTTGACAAGGAACACCAAGTGAAGTTGCTTGAAGGCCTATCATGACCAAGCTTGTGGTGGACACTTTTACGCCATGTTAGGTACACATAAGATCCTCCTAGGTAGGTACTACTATATAATATTGTTATTAGACACTCAGAAGTGGGTTTTTATGTGTGATCCATGTCAAAAATTTGTGGGAATATCCCAACTTTTTATACCCCCTCTTCGACCAGTGGTAATTCAGGAACCTTTCCATTAGTGGGGCTTGGATTTTATCGTTGGGTAATATTTGAATGTTTAATGATTTAGGTTATGTGTTTCCCTTTCCCGTATTGTGTTTGTTTCATGTTTTGTGTTGTGTGTATGTGTTGAATAAAATAAATCTTCATTTTATACCTCTGATGTGACTCTAAGCCCAATGGATAAGACACTGGTCCACATAGTGTCTTGAGATTTTGGAGTTCATTCTTGTCCTATCCTCACTCTGCTTTGATCTAGAAAAAAATCTCTAGAAAGAGTTAGTGGTTGTCATGTAAAATGTGTAGCATGAAAAATTCAAAAAATTTGCCATGACAACCTAAGCCACATTTGAAAATCCTTCTCTCGGTCAATGTAAACCTATCCTTCGGCCAACTCACTCACTATGTTACCCTCATTATGGCTAGGAGGAATGTGATAATGTGATTTTCAATTGTTTTTCATGTGTAGGGGATGTTATTCAATTGCATTAAGTAATATATCTGGATCAAAGAGAAGACAAGTGATTCCCGAGGATCCAAGAGGGCTATTTTTGGCCATTTTACACCCTGAGAGCACCCCTTGGGAACATACATTGAAGAGATAAAGCATCCATGAAGTGTGTGGTAGAGATATGAAATCATCTGAGGTAGTTTAGGAAAGTTCTACAAGAAAAATTAGGTTTAGGAACAAGTTATGTAACATTGGGTTGCTTGTAGCATGGTGTAAGGAAACGAAAGTAATGAAAAAGCTAGTTGGCTTGTTCCGAATGCTTCAAGAGCCTCAATATTATTTGTAAAGTAATCATATGCTCATTAGAAATACAAGAAGGCATACATCACAGTGTAAAATGTTTCAAGAAATTCTAAGGAGCATATTTTTAGATATTGGCTTGACAGTGTAGATGAAGACCTCTGATCCCGATGGAGATTCAACTAAATGTTCTGGGAGTTTTGAGACGATTTAAGACCTAATTAAAATTCCAATGTGACATATGTGTGTCCCTCTTCACATGCAATGTGTTGTTTATCATTTTTATCATCATACAGTTTGGTGGCAATTCCCGCACACCAAGATATAGGCTTGAGTAGAATTGAAAATGGGGGTAAATTTCAAATTTCAGGAATAATTGGCTCCTAAAAATGGTGGTAATGTTATCATCAATCATTTTTTATTCAAAATCATATTAGGTTTTCCTATGGAACTCCTAGGGAATGTCTCGAGGAAAGAATACACTCTCATATGGCTATTTTTAGCAGTGTTTTGTGAAGGTAGACTTCCAGAAATAGTAGTTGTGCACTTCGATACCCATGATGTACCTTATTCTCTTTGAAAAAATTCAATGGGTATATGGGGAAGTTATAATGTTCCACCATGGTCGATATTCTTTTTGAATGTTGTGTCACTTAAATGCTCACTTAGAGTGTTAGGAAGGTGTTACACACTCACATGTTTGATTGGATCCTTCATCATGATGGGTGGACCCTTGACACAATTATGAGGGATTTATGTCCATTTTTACCCTTTCGAAAGGGACATGGGGAACATCATAATGTACCACCACATGGAAGAAGAACTTTCATCACTAAAATCACAACTTCATGTGTTAGAAAGAGGTATTCGACTCACTCTCACACCTATCCACTTCCCCATAAAAACCCGACCATTGGAAAAAATTTACACCGTTTATTTCCATTTTTCCCTTTCCAAAGGGACATGGGGTAAATAATAATGCACCACCACATGAGATCTCTCTAACTCTCTCTCTCTCTCTTGTCACTTAAGAACTTCAACATGCTCACTAAGTTTGCTTCCTCAACTTCACAACTTGATTGTTTGGCCCCCTCCCATGATGACTTCACCATCGACACATTTTCAACCAATTATGTACCTATTTCCCTTACTAAATATGGTAATGTACATGGGGATAGTCAAAAACCATTTAGAAAATTTTAACCCACTCTCATATGCCATGTAATTTGGGTTAAGCCGTAATGGTCAAGAATGAGTTATGAGATGAGTTAACTAGATTAGTGAGGGGAGATGCATTTAAATAAATACTTAGTCACTTTTAAAGTTCATTATCCATAATTTTATTCCATCAATTTCTGCTGGTATGTTGGTTGTTATGCTGCCAATTTTCTAGAAACCCCATTTCTAAAACAACATTTTTGCTCATATCTCACTATTCTTTGCTCCATTTTCCTGAAATTTTGCATGTAGCTTATACTCCCGAACTATTTGAAGACGATATAAACAACATTTCCATTAATCCCATGCATTTTTACAACACACCCCTAAATATTTTAGAGAAAACTTTCCTTTTCATATCCTTGCAATTGTGGAGATAAAAACACTTGAAATTTGAAATATGAAACCATATTATAATTCCTAATATAATGAAACAAATTTTAGATAAATCAAACATAATGAAGACATAATTATATTTTAATAATTTGGCATATGATATTCACTAAAAATAATAAGTTTTTATAACATAGTAAGTTCTAGCCGGGGAGATGTCTAACACTCTACTTGGGATCAAGCTTTGGGATGATTGAGGGGCACGTCTGAAGGGGATGGTCTAATCCTGCTAATTTTGGTCCTTCCTAGATCAGGGTGAGAGAACCCATGGTGTAACCTAAATAAAGGGGATATAATTTACAATTGAATCCTTTTTAAATGATGGATCAATCTGAGATAAACATGGCCATGAATTTAATACTCACTCACAAGAGTTGTCACAAAAGTATCACATATATTCATTGCATCAGACACAAGTTACTAAAGATAAAAATTTGATTGTTCTTGCATCACTTTTATCATGGAAATATAGGTACAAAGACATATATTCAATGATTCTAAAGAATAGAACAACTGGGGTAGTGAATGGATTTCTTTTCTAGAAATGTGATGGTGTGGGGGAAGGTATAATGGGTTTGATCTTATAAAAATGAAGGGGAGTAAACGATGATCAATATTCCTATAACTAAGTAGAAACAGTCACCATTATAACATGCTATTATTTGGAAAAAGATAAAATATGATCAAGAAATGAAAAATTCCTAAAAAAATTTTGCATTCATTGATACTCAATAATTACAAATATTTTCAACACAATCTCCAAAATACTTAACACAAGAGCTTATGTAAGCATTCTAATGAAGTATTCATTGTTCCTACTATCACACACCAAAGATACACTCAAAGGCTAACAAAAATCACTCAACAAGAGTGTTGCAACAAGGATTTTTATAACTTTAGCAAACAACATTGTAAGTGCTTACCAAAAATACTGATTTAGTAACCAGAATGCAACAACCGAGGACTGATCTAGTGTGTTACATATAGAAACAATGAACACAAAATTGCAGTAGAAATTATAACTCATTAATCATATTCTAACATACAAAACTCAGAACATGATGCTAAAAATCATAACCAGGCATATGCAATTAAAAATTTTAATTCCTTGACAAGGGGACATGAATTAAATTCCCTCAATGTTTGTCAATGGTTGTATAGTATAACTACCTTGACACAAATCTTTAAAACTCAAAGTTCATATGTATTCCATATAACAGAATGGAAATATGAAAAATTACAGTACTTCTCTTTCAAAAAAAATTTATACGAAAACTAACTCCCTCATCTCTTCCATATGAAGAAAAATCATCATATTTATACAAAATTGGAAATAATTTTACCTTGATTTCACCCCCAAAACATCAATAAACCATCCTAGAAGGAATTGAAAATGAACTTTATTTTTGGAAAATATATTGCTGCTGCAAAGATTCCTTTTTCATTCCTTCACTTGATTTTGTTTTTGGTTGCTAATACAGATGCGTGTAAGATATTTTTCTTTTCTTTTAATCTCCTTTTGTCCTATATTTTTGTCATAATCATTCATGTGCCCAGTCACAAATTGTTTTCTCCCTTATGATGTTATTTTAACTGATTTGATACCTTCATTTTGGGGGATATGTTTTGGGAAACATATAATTATTGATATTCTCTTGAATTTTAGTCCTCCCTTGCGTAAATTTCCTAACCAATCCAAAAACATATTTTGATAGATATCAATCCACTTTCCCCTTTTTAAGATATGTGTGAGTATCCAGAATGCTTTCGCATTCAATTATGATATGATATTTCTCACAGTCCCTCTTAAGATCCATTTTTATATAAATTATTTCTGATTTCTCATAGGTTTCATATTTCTTTGAGTATTCTAAGTGAATATTCTTGTGAAAGAGCTCGTGTTAATCCCTCTCAAGCAATGATGGACGTGGAATTAACAAATAGTCTAAAGGATATTTCTTCATAAATATTGCACACAATTTTCAACTTTTCTATCCTAGATGAAGCTTTTGTAAGGATGTTATTCATGATTGAAGACCAGGAAGAGTCCATAAGACCATTAACATCTCGCATAGTTTGGATGAAATTGATGCGAAAGCTTGTAAATATTACTCCTTCTTCTTTGTGTTTCAAATTATGTTTCATCACTTGTTTCACCTGGATGACCATGTAGCTTGTAAGAAATTAAAGAATTTTTACTCCACTATAGGCCTACTATTAACAAGAAAACCATCCACATATCCCCTATATTTTTACTGAATAATTGGTGGAGAAAGAGATTCCAGTTGATGTTTATGTAGTGCCTGATGATGAGCTTGTAGAGGACATATCCTTGATTTTGCACTGAATATCCACAATAGAGTAAAGACTTACCAATCTCGAGAAAGTGATGGTGAAATATTTTTCTAAGAGGTGAAATATTCTTCTGAGAGGGCCCCTAAAGTTTTGTTACCTCTATTAAAGAGATACGAGAAGGGGTTCGATTGTAGAAACAAAATCACGCACTTACTACTACTTACTATACTGCCAAGTATGTTGTTTTAAAGATGGATCTTGAGCAAGAAAAGTATTCACTAATGTTACACTTCATAGTTAATCCACTTGTGTTGTTTATTTATATTGTTTTTATATTTCACACTTGACACTCATACACCCAATTCTCGTTAGTCACAAGGATCCCTGTCTCTCAATCTTTGCACATTTTTCATCAATTGTATTTGGACACTAGCGCCCAAGATTGGAAACTAGTGCCCAGTGCTCCTATCTATCCTAGGAACCCATGTCATCTTTATTTTTGAATTTATTTTTGACATTTGAGGTTGGTATTTTTGGTTTTCCAATCATATCCTGAGGTAATAGTCGGCATGTCGGGTCATTAATGTGAAAATTCAAGCAAGATATCCCTATATAAATACAACATACATACCAATATAATGACATGAAATTAATACCAAGGGATATCTATCTACATATCAAAGGGATTACATCTTGGGCTTATTACTCTGCATACACACTGCATAGGAAGGGGAAGTTCATTTTTCCATCCACACATTTGCATTCTATCTAGCTACTACCCTTATCTTGGCATCATCAACACAAGGGAAACCTAGGAGAACTATTGCACACACAAGCACATAAGACTACATTTTTCTAAGATGTAGTGTAGTGATCGATCGTAAGTTCATTTGTTTGATAGTGAGGAAAGTTCGAACCCTCATTTTACATCTTTATTTTTTGGATTTGATGTAGTTTGAGGGTTTTGCAGGAGATTATTTGTGTTGCATATTTATAGGCACCTTAGTGAATTAAGTGTGACATACAGTGATTAATGAAGAGAAAGTTTGAAACCCCAATGATAGTGTAGAAATAAGATTTTGACCTTTTCGACAGACTTCAATGCCCCACAAAGGTCTACATTGCCCATAGGCTCCCTCGCCCTTACCTAGGCACCGTGTCCCGAATTCATGACATCTCTACATTTTTCTAAGCATGATTACGACATTTTGAGTTGTTGTTTCATCATTTCATCCAGTCTAGACATACTTTAGGATAAGCAAAATCAAGCTAAGTGCCCTATCCTTTTCATTTTCTTTCATAATTATATCAAATAAAATTACCTAGCATTTGTATTTCATTATATATCATTGTAGAAATATTTGCATTCAGATTTTAATAAAATATTCAGATTTTATTGAATCATTTTGGTGAACCCATAGCTTAGAAATCCTTGCCCTAGGATCCACTAAAACCCTAAATGGCTAATAGTATCTCTTCTCCTCCTAGGCAAGCTATGCATCATGTGAGTGTTAATCCTATCCTTGATGATGTTGTTGAGGCTGAACTCAATATTTTTTACTAATCCTCAACTTGATGGTGACATTCAAAGAAAATTTTGGACAATGAACACAACATTCCTACTAGCTTTGTTAATTCCTCTTACAACATTGTTTCCCAAGAGAAAATATTTCTAGTTGTTCTCCTTATTATTCATTTGGCATAAGGACTACTCCTCCTTATATTTATGCTAAAACTCTTGATGATGTTGTTATTGATTATATGATTGGTCTTGCTTGTGATAAAAATCATAATGAAAATTTACAAGTGCATGATATTGTTTCTCATACTAGTCAGGATGATTGTATAGCTGCATCTCATACTCCTTGCATTTCTAAAAATGTCTCTAATGATTGTAAAGATACATCTCATGATAGTTTTTCTCCTATTTCATTGTATGTTGATGATATGCTTGATGAAATCCTTGTCGAGATACTGATGATGAACATGCTAGTAATGATTCTAATTCTCTACATACCTCTGAATGTGAATCCCCGCTCCGCTTTCATCTTCTTCTGAGATTTTATCGATTAACATGCATGTTGATTCTTATTCTTCGATGTTATTCCTAATGTTTCTTCTAACATTCCATGTTCTTCACCACATATTACTTCTTCTACACCTACATCTAGTGTGCCTATAACATCGACATCCTCCACTACTAACATTCCTATGATCACTCATAATGGAAAGCTTCAACCACTCAATACACCAATCACATCTTTTGTCATTCCCTTACATGATATATTATCACTCATGCATGATGTTGGCCAATTATAATATCAGGTCCAATCTCTCACTCTTGAAAGCAAGGCCTATTATGCTTCTATTGATAACAATTCTTTACATGACAATCCCATTCCAAAAAGATTCACAATTCAACATTTCCTAAGGATTTTATCATGCCTACATTTTCATGCTTCGATGGTACTGGAAATCCATATCTACATCTCAAGCATTATAGTTTAGCTATGGATTCTTACTCCAATGATCAATTATTGCTTAAATATTTTCATCATAGTCTTATTGATGATGCTCTCCAATGGTACATGCATCTACCATTTGGATATATTAGTACCTATTGTGAGATGGAAGAAGTATTTCTTCAACGATTTATACTTAATAATGGTCCTAGAGTCACACATGATCACTTACTCTGGCTTACATCAAGGAAATAAAGAACCTATTATTGATTATATTTTGTGTTTCAATGCTTGCATGCATCAATTAGTCTTTCAACCCATTGATTTAGAAAAGTAATTTATCTTTTTTTGTGACTTGATTCCTACTTTAAAGTAATGCTTGAAATATGACACATGCGAATCATTTACACTATTATGCTATAAATCCATTAATCTAAAACAATATCTCATTGCTACACATGTTATAGATCCTCCTCCTATTTCTACTACATTACATCATCTACTTCTTCTCCTCTTCTATCTGTTAAGTGTCCTCTAAGATCTCCATCTCCTCCACCTCACAAGAAAGTTCAGTCTTCTCCATTACATAAGCATCCTTCACCTCCTCCATTGATTTGGGCTCCACCTAAGACTTCTACATCTCCTACTCAAGATATATTTCACTTTTCACATGCTTGATAAGCCTCACGATGTTCTACGTGATTTTCGTGATAAGCGCTTGAATAACTTTCCTTATAATAAGCATCATCCTCCCTATCGATTGCAATGTTAATGTGATATTCCTTATTACAACTACCATCACATCAATGGACAATGTGAAAATGAATTTTGCACCCTTAATGATAGATTGCAACAATTAGAAGACAAGGGTGTCATTAATTTTGGCTCTTTCTCTCATGAGTGTTCTATGTATCTAATTAGATGCAGACATGTTATTACTCTAGTTTTCTTATCTCCTTCTTCTGATTCTAAGGTCATTATTCATCCATCACCAAAATTCATTATTCATGCACGCTCCCCACCCCATTCATCCACCGCTACACCATATCATATGCTACACAATGCTCCTGCTACACATTGGCTTCCTAAGCAGTCAACATATGTGCTTCCCAACGATACACCTCCCATCATTAGCATCATATAATTGAGCATTCAGTTTTCCTCATACACTATATTGCTTCCACTCCACATTCTTCCAACTCTCCATGCCACCTTGGTCTTTGGTAGTTGATTTTTCTCACCTCATCACCCAATGACGCACTCATGTTATTATGGTTCTTACATGACTGTTGAGGGATATATTACAATAAGAACCTCGTTATATCTTTGTGCTACACAATTCATTGATCTATCTATCTATCTTACACCATTATATCACTTCCTAACGATGTATAGTTAATTTGTGATTACCGAGGGGTCTTATATAAATGAACCTCATCCTCATACACACACGCTGGGGGAATCAATCTTCTTCCCTCACCCTCTTCATCATACTAACACATGATCACATACACTCTTGCAATCATTTTATTCACATCGCTCTTTCACATCATTCATTATATACATACATTACCATCTATCGTTATTCATACATATGACACAATTGTTTTCATCGATCACATTATTTATTTCATACCCTATATGTTATCCTTCATCATTTTCAAACATTACCTATCTATATATTTCAAACATAATTATACATTACTCGATATCATCATTTATGCAATGCAAATCAAACAACCACATACATATAATACTTATCACATCACATATTAATACAACATCCACAAAATACAATAACACCAATAATCCATCTATATTTATATATTGTCAAAATCTCATAGCCTCGCATGTATCTCTACATCAATATATATCATATATCATCATCACTATTACTATATACAACTACAGGAGCTCTATAATTATATGTTTCACCACTCAATCTAGCTCCACTTTGAATGCTATTTCTTGACTGTGTATGTAGTAACACTAGCTCTACCAAATTCTATGAGAATCACCTCTCGAAAATCCACATATTGGGTAGACAAATCCTGCACTAAGGCACCTTCACCTACAACTTCCTAGCTCGTTGAGTCTCAGTAACCACACCTCATCATGCTCACTTAACAACACAATACAATTATCCACTTGCTATTCCCATTGGATCGAACAAGTGTGCATGCTCACCCGTTATGACATCTACTCGCTCCAACATTTCACCACCGATGAGCACATCAATACGCATATTCTACATAATTTTTTGAATAGATGTATCTAATATTAGTGACCAATACTCATCCCCTACAACCATGGTGACATAACATTAGTTATTACACATGATATCCACAATAAAAATACTAAGTGAAAAACCATGACTAACAACAAAAAAATCATGCTCTGCTATCGTTACTAGTATACTATCACCATCAAGGAAGCTACCTACCCTCTACTCCTTCAACTAGTGGTGCTCTGCCACATCAACAATAAATAGATACAATAACACCAATTGATGCACTAAATATCATGCATTATACGCCTCGGTACACCCCATGTGATCTAGGTGTATCGGCTCTATCACCGCATCCATCTCATATGCAAGTGGGAGTACTAACTATGCCCCTGTGGACCACCGGTATCGCTCCAACCCTAATTGGTGCCCTCATATCTCTTACCCATACATATGGCTCACGGGGTACATCTTGAGCCATAAAAATTGTTGTGACACACGCTTTTCCTAAAATATCTCAGTCACTCCAAGAAATTTGACCTCTAGCCACACAAGTACATTGGATACATCGTAACTCTACTCCATTCTCAATCCCTCCACCATAGTCTTGGTATGGCCTCCATATGATGGCCCTAGACCCTATGCAATCCAACATCGATCTATAAGTATCAATATCCATCCTCTTAGGCCGACACTTGCCCATCTCCCAAAAATATATCGGCCTTGCCCACTCTATATGTTGTTAGGAAATAAGAGATAAAATATGGGAATAATCCCTTACGAGAATCACAACGTAGAAACTAATATGCAAAAAATATTACAGATCTCAAATAAAAGTGCAAAATAAATAACACAACACAGAGAGATAAGATTTAATGTGGTTCACCCAATTTGGGCTACGTCCACCAAGAATCACTTGCTCATATTTTATTACAAGCCTCCACTCTCTCAATACAATACCCAGATCCGTTTGGAGCTATGCTCAACAAACTCTACAGAATTCACACCCTGAATTCAAAACACATCTGCAATACATTTTCTTGTCTATGTATCATATGCATAAGACCATATAAATAGACAATTGCTTAAGCAGTTTGATACAAAACCGTGGGTATCAAAACCATGGGAAAAAACCGTGGGTATCAAAACCATGGGCAAAAAACCGTGGGTATCAAAACAATGGGTACCGAAAAACCATGGGCCCAAAATAGCCCATAATGGTTACCCATTACCCATGGGTTAATAAACCACCCATGAAAATTTGCTTAGGGCTTCACCCCAAACCCCCTAACCCGCTCACCGGCAAGTGGGACCACCATAAAAATACCTAAGTGTAACACATAGAAGGTGTACCACACTCTAACATGAAAATAGGCTCCACAAACATAACAATCTCCCACTTGGAGACTGATTTCCACTGAGCAAGCTTCTCAACCCTTCACTGTCATCTGCGAAGGCCAACCAAAGCTGAACATAGCTTTAGTTTATCCCTTGTGACCACCTTGGTCATCATGTCTGCAGGATTTTGACTGGTATGAATCTTCTCCAACTTCAACTTATCTTCCTCCAAAGCTGTCCTGATGAAGTGATATCTCAATTGTATATGCTTCGTCCTAGAGTGGAAAGCAGAGTTCTTAGCTAGGTGTATAACACTCTGACTATCACTATGTAGCTTACATTCCTCTTGCTTATTCCCCAACTCCTCAAGAAATTGTTGTAACCAAATCATCTCTTTGATTTCCTTTGTGGTAGTAACATACTCAGCCTCTGTGGTTGACAAAGCCATCGCCTTCGTAGTTGTGAAATCCAGCTCACTGTTGTCCCACCTACAGTGTAAATATAACTTATCGTGCTCCTCCTGTTGTCTACATCTCCAGCCATGTTTGAATCTACATAACCACGTAAAGTGGTGTCTGATCCACTGTAGCACAAAACTGTCCCCATGGTCCCTCTCAAATACCGAAGGATCCACTTTATTGCTTGCCAATGCTCTTTACTTGGATCACTCATAAATCTACTCATAGCTCCCATTGCATGGCAATATCAGGCCTAGTGCACACCATAGCATACATCAAACTACCAACTACTGATGAGTAAGGTACCTTGGACATCTGGTTTCTTTCCTGCTCTTTCTTGGGACACTGCTCCTTTGATAACTTAAAATGGCCTGCCAAAGGAGTCCCAACCGGTTTAGCATCCTGCATGTTAAACCTATCCAATACCTTCTTAATGTACTCTTCTGAGATAAAGTCAGCTTCCATTCCTTCTTATCCCAAGTTATCCTCATACCAAGGATTTGTTTGGCTGCCCCCAAATCCTTCATATCAAAGGATTCACTTAGCTTTTTCTTGAGTACTTTTATTTCCTGCATGTTTTTACCTGCAACCAACATGTCATCAACATACAAACACAGGATAATATAAATTCCATCCTCAAATTTCTTTGTATACATGCAATGGTTAGAATGACATCTAATATAACCTTGCTCCATCATGAAGCTATCAAACTTCTTATACCATTGACGTGGAGCTTGTTTCAAGCCATACAAGCTCTTCTTCAGTTTACACACCATCTCCTCTTTACCTTTGACCTCATAGCCCTCTAGTTGTTGCATATATAGTTCCTCCTCCAAATCACCATGGAGAAATGTAGTCTTTACATCTAAGCTTCTCTAAGTGCAATCTTTTCTTTGCCACTATTCCAAGAACACTTCTAATAGAAGTCATTTTTACTACGGGAGAAAAAGATCTCATCAAAATCTATACCTTGTTTTTGTGTAAACCCCTTGACCACCAACTGGGCCTTATATCTTTTCTTTCCTCCTTCTTCTTCTTTAACTCTATACACCCACTTGTTCTGCTTGCTCTTTTGCCTTACGTAGCTTCACCAAATCCCAAGTCTGGTTCTCCATGAGAGACTTATTCTCCTCATCCATCACTTGCTCCCACTTCTTACTAGCATCTACTGCATTGCTTCATCAAAGCTCTCGGCTCTCCACTATCGGTGAGTAATAAATAATAAAGAGAAGGAGAAAAATGTTCGGGTTCTTTTCTTACCCTAGAAGACGTCCTCCTCACTGTAGGATTTGGGGTTCTGTTGAGTCGGTTCTAAATTGATTCATGGGTCACTGTCCCATCCGGAAGATCCTCTACCACTGCATATTCTTTCTTGGATTCTTCCTTATTTTCCTGCAACTATTGCTTATACATGACTTTCTCATTAAATACCACATCCCTAGACCAAATGATTTTCTTGTCCTTAATACTCCAACATTTAAATCCAAAGTCATCACCACCATAACCAATGAAAGTACATTTTTCTGATTTATCCTCTAACTTGGTCCTATCATCCTTGTCTATATGAACAAACACCTCACATCCAAAGACTCTAAGAAATGAATAATCAACTTTCTTACCATACCAAGCCTCCTCATATGCCTGCCTCCATCCAGGCACTTGAGGGTCCTCTGTTTATCAAGTACACGTTTGTGCTCACCATTCTACCCAAAAAGAAAGAGGCGAGTCTGCATGTAACCTCATGCTCTAACATGTTCCATTATTGTTCTGTTCATCCTTTACGATACCCCATTATGTTGCTGATTTCTGGAACCGTATTTTGTCTGTGGATTCCATTCTTAGAATAGTAATCATCAAATTCATTGTTGCAATACTCCCCTCCATTATCTGACCTGAGACATTTTAGCTTAAGACATGTTTCATTCTCTACCAAGGCTTTCTATTTAACAAAAGTGTCAAATACATCATTTGTTTCTAATACAATAAACCCAAACTTTTCTTGTTGCATCATCAATAAAAGTAACATAATAACTTGAACCCCCAAGAGATGATACCTGAGCTGGCCCCCACACATCATAATGCACCAGCTCTAACTTACTCTCTTTCTTTGTAGGTCCAACCTTGAGAAACCTTACTCACTTCTATTTCCCATATATGCAATCCTCACAAAACTCCAAACCTATTTCTGTATATCCAGGAAAATTCTTCTTTATGATGTCCATGCCCTTATGGCTCATATGATGAGCCTATAGTGCCATAATGTTGTATCTACATATGAAGCCACAAGATTACAATCATTAGTACTATCAGTGGATAAATACAAGGTTCCAACCTTCTTACCTCTTACCACCACAAGAGCACCCTTGGTAACCTTCCAAGAGTCAGTTGTAAATATCATAGTACAACCATCACTTCCCAATTGCCCCACCGATATCAAATTTCTCCTTAATGTAGGCACATGTCTAACATCCTTCAATAGCCATGTATTCCCATTCTGCATCTTAACCTAAATAGAACCTTTTCCAACTATATTGCAAGGCTCATCATCACTAAGAAAAACATGCCCAAAATCCCCTTGAACATAATCAACAAAATAATGCCTATGTGGAGTAGCATGAAAAGAAGCCCCTAAATCTAAAACCCAAGATTCAGTAATATTATGTAAAGAAAGAATCAAAGCATCCTGGCATACATTACCCGATGCCACATTTGCCTCCTTATTTTCTTCATGTTGTTTCTTCTTGTCCTAAAGCTCCCAACAGTCCTTCTTTGCATGCCCAGACTTTCCACAGTTCCAACATACAATCTTGCTCTTGGATTTTGACCTTGCTTGATCTTTCAATTTTCCACGGTTTCCTCTATTCTTCTGTCTCCCTCTAGTTTCCACTATCAAAGCATTCCCTGAAGTAGAAGATTCCCCAGAGATTTTTCTTCACATTTCCTCACTTAGAATCACCCCTACAACATCCTCAAACTTCAACTTCAAGTTAGCTGGAACCGAGTTGCTTACCGCCATTACCAGGCTATTCCAACTTTTAGGTAAAGAGCACAGAATTAATAAATCCCTAACTTCTTCATCAAATTCTATTATAACCGAAGCTAGCATATTCACAACCATATTGAAATCATTTAAATGATGCATTACTGAAGTATTCTCAAACATCTTCATATTAAACAACTTTTTATTAAAAATATCTTATTAGAGGCGAGAGGGTTTTCATACAACTTCCCTAATGCATCCATCGGTTCTTTTGTAGTCTTATCCTTTGAAACATTAAATAATACCGAAGATGCAAGAGACATTTGGATCATTCCAAGTACCTTCCGATCAACAAATCCCATTCTCGCATCTGTCATACTTGAGGGTTTTTCACCTTCTCGGACAGGTGGAGTATAAAGATCCTTCTGATAAAGGAAATATTCCATCTGCATCTTCCAAAGACTGAAATTCTTCCCGTTGAATTTATCAACCCTAGATCTTCCATCATCTACCATAGCTCCCACTCAAGATAAAATTTTCCCTGTGATTCAACACTTCAACAAACCAAACCAGGATCTAATACCAATTGTTAGGAAATAAGAGATAAAATATGCGAGAATAATCCCTTACAGAATCGTAACAGTAGAAACTAATATGCATAAAATATTATAGATCTCAAATAAAAGTGCAAAATAAATAACACAACACAGAGAGATAAGATTTAACGTGGTTCACCCAATTTGGGCTACGTCCACCAAGAATCACTTGCTCAAATTTTATTACAAGCCTCCACTCTCTCAATACAATACCCAGATCCGTTTGGAGCTATGCTCAACAAACTCTACAGAATTCACACCCAAATTCAAAACACATCTACAATACATTTGCTTGTCTATGTATCATATGCATAAGACCATATAAATAGACAATTGCTTAAGTAGTTTGATACAAAACCATGGGTATCAAAACCATGGGAAAAAACCGTGGGTATCAAAACCATGGGAAAAAAACCATGGGTATCAAAACAATGGGTACCGAAAAACCATGGGCCCAAAAACAGCCCATAACGGTTACCCATTACCCATGGGTTAATAAACCACCCATGAAAATTTGCTTCGGGGCTTCACCCCCTAACCCACTCACCAGTGAGCGGGACCGCTATAAAAATACCCGAGTGTAACACATAGAAGGTGTACCACACTCTAACATGAAAATAGGCTCCACAAACATAACATATGTGGCCCACCTAATGGCCTCCATATCATAATATGCTCATAATCCCACACATGTAGCAATGTGGTGGCTCCTATTCCATCTCCATGCTCCTCCTACGTGAACCTGTATAGGTCCCTATCCAAATGTGCTAGTACACATCATACCTAGGAAAATATGGTACCATCCTTATCTATACGAAAACAAATGTCGTGCATCTAATACAAGATGTCTACACCACCACCCTCAACTAACACTAAAGAAACAATCATAACTACATAAAATTCTGCAATTACATAACACAAGATCTCGATGTGCATCCAAACTAATATGTGTCTCGGTTTGTATTCACGTCAGCTGTAAAATACCTCCTAATCTTTGCTCACATATGTCTCTCAGAGCATCCTCTACGACCATCACTTAGACCCTCTCACATACAACAACTGGAAATCACAATATGCGATATACATCCTCCAAGGTCATAGTCATCTCCCCGGTAGTTAACCAAAATGTACATGTGTCTACATACCATCACTTACACAATGTAGTCATCGTCCAGATTATTATAGGGTAAACCCCCATCCTCACTTTGTACCATAAGATGACACGGTCTAGTATATCTCATTCATTATCCAATAAGCCCAATCACAATAAAATGCTCAAATGGCGACCACCACATAACTCTCTTGACTGAATATCCCTTTGCATAAACACCAAAAAATATAAAAAACACAACATTAACACCTCATATGCATGTAAAAAAAACTACACTAACATCAACAAAACATCAATTTCATATTTATAACATTTTGGGCTAAAAACATGCCTTACGGGTTACCAAGAGTGCAAGGAGTTGGATGCAAGTGCCCGTGTACACATCACCAATGCCTATATTTGGGCATAGACGTCCTAAAGGTTGTTAGTGCCTTTGCCACTCTTTCCCAGGTCAAAAAAGCCTAGAAATTTAAAAACATAATTTTTACAAAAATTACAAAAATGAGTTCATTTTTCCGCATTGTTCAAAAATAATCATACTCACCATCTCTGTTGTCATGTTTGATGTGACGACTACCGCTACCATCTCAAATTGACTCAATCGCACTACTCTAAATTACGGCATTGTCACGGTTAGCTCATAGCTCCAATTCACACTCAATCAAAGTTTAAATGAAATCAATAATCACTTTTTACACTTACTATATATAGTACTTTTAATAATTGTTATATTACTATGGTCATTATTTGCACTCATTACGCCAACTAATACACATCACATGGTTTTGATCATATATTGAGTCTTACTACTCTGTTTCTGCCTCATCTACATCATTCTTTTCAGGGTTTTGCATACTATCGCATTGTATACATTCCAATATTGCACATCTTCAACATGATATACACATAATTTTGCAACATCTACTATACATTCATGTCATTCATTGCTATATCATCTACTTTTACCTTAGGTTCCGTTCTCACCATCACTCCCGTTTATGAAAGGGGACACATAATCGGGTCACTTTATGATTCCCCTCACATTATTACATGATCATTTCAAATATCAAATTTTTCATTATCAAAAATTTCTCACATTATGTGATATTTCATACCACTTTCTATAAATTCCCCCTAATGACCTGATCGAGGGAAAAAGCTAAAAATGTCTCCATAAGTAATCCATCATACATATTCCTTCTCGGTGTAATTTTATACTTCTCGAATCAAATCAACCAATCGACACAACACAATGTATTTTACTATCTCTCCTAGATGACCTAACTTGGGAGCTACATCACTTCGTATCTTTCCCAGATGACCTAACTTGGGAGCTACATCACTTCATATCTTTCCCAGATGACCTAACATGGGAAAATAAATTTACATTTTCTATCACTTTTAGATGACCTAACATGGAAGCCATTGAACATTATACATATCGCGACACCCTTGGAGTGGGGGAAATGAGATATCATTGCCTTTCCTATATTTCTCCTATATGGGTTATTCTCATTGGATCAAAATAAATTAGAATGAACAAAATTTGGTATTTATCCATCTGTAGCGGTTAGACCTTTTGAGGATGTAGTTAAAGTTGGAGGGTAAAACTAGACCTCTCTCCCTACACTCTTCCTTTGGTGGCAAGATGCCAAAATCCTTCAATTTTCACACACACAAAATCGGGTTGGGAACTTATCACTCCTTGCCCCAAAAAATATCCATCAGCGATGAAATCAAAATCTCTAATCACTTAGAATGAAATCAACAATCTCATGTAGTACTCCTCACAATGGTTTATCATCTCTCTTTATGCCACATGGATCGACACACCAATCCATGGTTCACCACACTATATGTTCTTATTCTACGCCTATACTCGTAATGGGGCTTCTCGGATATCTTTCAGGTATGTTCCTTACTTCCTTTACACTACTTGAATTTAATTAAAATAACATAAAGGGGGAAAATGTAGACACAAAATCACACACTTACTATTATTTACTATATCGCTAAGTATGTTGTTTTATATATGGATCTTGAGTAAGAAAAGTATTCACTAATGGCACACTTCCTAGTCCATCTGCTTGTGTTGTTTGTTTCTATTATTTTTATCTTTCACACTTGTCACTCATACACCTAGTTATGGTCAGGTCACAGGGATCCATGTCTCTCAGTCTTCATACATTTTCATTAGTTGTCTCTGACACTAGCACATAGGTGCTCTGTCCATCCTGAAACCCGTTTTCTCTTTATTTTTAACTTAATTTTGACATTTAAGTTCGAGTATTATCGATTTTTCCACTCATATCCCAAGGTACTAGTCGGCATGGTGGGCCTTTCATATCGAAATTCAAGCAAGAGATCCCTATATAAACACAACATACATATAATTATGATTGCAGACAATTACTATTAATGGTTATCTATCTAAAAATTCAAAGGGACATCTTGGGCTTGTTACTCTACATAAACAATGCATAGGAAGGGAAGTTCATTTTCCATCCATACATTTACATTCTATATAGTTATTTCCCTCTATCTTGGCATCATCGGAAATAGGGAACCTATGAGCACTATTGCACACACAAACACATAAAAATACATTGGATTTCACTTGTTTGATAGTCAAGACAGATCGACCCCTCATTTCGCATCTTTCTTTTTTTGTATTTGGTGTAGTTTGAGGGTTTTGCAGGAGATTATCTATGTTGCATATTTACAGGTACCTTGGTAAATTAAGTGCGACATACTAGAAATTAACGACAAGCAAGTTCAAACCCTAGTGACATGTAGAAATTAGCTTATGAGCTTTTCAAAAGACTCTAGCACCCCACAAAGGTCTAGCGAACCCGAAGGTGCCATCACCATTACCCGGGCACCCATGTCCCAACATTCTTGACATCTTTACATTTTTATGAATGTGATTGTGAAATTCTGAGTTGTTGTTTCATCAGTTTTTCTAGTCCAATCATACTTTGGGATATGTGAAATCAAGCTAAGCGCACTATCATTTTCATTTAGTTTCATAATTATATCAAATAAATTTTCCTAGAATTTTATCTCATTTTATATCATTGTAGAAATCTTTGCATTTAGATTTTAATAAAATATTCAAACTTTATTGAATCATCGATTAACCCGATAAGTGTATCCAAGCCAAATTTTGGTGATCAAATTGGTATACTTGAGCTGTTCATGTGGTGCCGGATGATGTACTTGGTTCATCTTCAACCTCAAAAATTGTTATTCGGAAAGGTACCAAGGCTTATCTTAAAGGTGGGTGTAATATCCTTGAATGGGTATCCTCTTATAGGAGAGAATTGGATCTAATCTAGATTTTGGAAGGCCCAAGAGCTGATATTAAGGAATTCATGAATAGGGGTATGTCCCACAATTTAACAAGGGACATCTAATATGTTTATAGGGCTCAGGACTGTAAAGAGTTTGATTTTAGGATAAAGAAGTTGTTAGATCGGATCCTTGCATTTTGGAGGATTTTTAATCATGTAAATGTATCTAATTACAAAACATCCATGTTTGTATATGCATACCAAAATTTATGTGAATTTCAAGGGTTGGCCCCTATAGAATCCCCATTTTGTTCCTCGTATATACATATGATTATTTTTAATATTATTTTTAACTCAATCACTATATCTCGTGAATGAATTTACCTTTGGATAATATAGTAATTATTTCTTAATCAATATTACATGACTTGGGTAGTTGCAATGAGAGTACAGTGAAAAATTCTCTTTTACATTTTATGTGGCTTTCACTTGAATTCCTCTTTTTCTTATGGGATTTTTAGTTGTCTTACATGTTACTGTGGATTTTTCCAGTTCTGAGTATTCTGCAAATTTTGATATCCATGGAGTGCTAACCTTCTCGCATACCTGCTGAATCTTGGACTAGTGTGCCACGACTTTGCTATATAACCACATTCCCCCATTTCTTACAATTTGGTCATCTCGCGAGTGTCTCTTCTTGTTTCAGACTTGTGAGGATAATTCACTTTGAATGATTACCAACCATTATATAACTTTCGCCTTGATGCTGATTTGATTTTTATCCTTTCATAAATTGGAGTAACACACAATACATTAAAATTTTCCATTCTGCGGATTAACAAATTAGTGAATTGCGGTCTCCTTAGAATCGAATGGTCATGTCCATATTTTAATTTGTTCAAAACTATGGGAAGGAGTGATCATGGGTACTTAGAGAAATTTGGTGTTAGTCAACATATGTAAATCGAGTCTTTAAATGGTATGAGGAAATGATTTGGAAGAATAAACTTGGTTCAAAATATGGATCGGAATGAGCACCAACATCGGCTCTAGCTCATGGATGGGCACCACCTTTGGTGCTATAAGAACCAAAAAATATCTCAAAAAATAGACCAGTGCCTAATCCATTGGGTAAGGATTGTATTAGTGTGAAATCACAGCACCCCCAAATGAGTTATGGATCTGCTTTTTCTAAGGCAGACTCATTTGGTGTGATTTGCATAACATTGGATCATTCCCCAAGCTATGGGACTTGCAAATGGGAATGATCCTCCAGAGAAGGCTGGTTCCTCTTCCTAATCCTAGCACTAAACTACTTCTAAGGAAGGAAATGTGACTATCTACTCCTAATATAACAATTCCAAGGGACCAAGGAGAGAGAGAGAGCATGAAAATAAATGAATCCTACACTACATAGGTGATAACACCGAAAAAGGGAAATTCTGATCACAAACCCAACTGCCTGAAATGGAGAGAGGTGAGCAATGGAGAGGATGGATAGATGCATCATAGACCAAGGATAAAGTTCACAAAGGAACACCTTTTCAAACCCCTTAAACACATCTCCCAAAACATGCAACGACATCGGAGATATGCACAATATACCCTACAATGGTGAGAGGTTAGAAGAGACAACAAAATGAGAAAAGGATGGACAAAATGCATCATGAGACATATTTTATTTCTCTAGCAGTTAACACAGTACACCATTAACGGGAAAGAGGAAAGAAAATGCCATTACAAAGCCAAGGTAGGAGGCTTAAACTCCACATTCAACACTTTGCAGAAGAAAGAGAGAGGGGGGCAGGGAAGGAGAATGAACAACCCTTTACAATGAATCCCTTTTGTTTTTATAGATTCAATCAGAGAGAAGAAAGAGAGAGAGAGAAGTGGGAAAATTAGGTTGAAACTCAACCACTGCTGTTAATGCTTTTGATAAAATCTACCCCCAAATCCATCTTTACTACATCAATCCTTGGTTTGGTGCCTTGAAGTAAGAGGAAACGACGAAACAAATAAAATATCATCTGGTTGTTGAGGTGAGAAGATCTTGCATTGAAATCCTGAAGAAGTTTTCTCCATTTTCTTCACCTAACCTCCTAAAAATTAAAGTCTCATACCTCCATGGCATAAGCGAGGCCAAGATCTTTCCAACGGTGTCAGATTTGTAATATTTCGAACCCTGAGTCGAAATATATGCCCCTTCGAAGTTTGTATTAGGTCTGTACAGGAGGGTGGGAAAACAACTTGAAAAATGGGTCCCCTTTTGATAATGTGGGACATGTGGCAGCCATATTAGGGAAAAATCAGGTTTGTGGGTTCAGAATTATCTTTTTCCTTTGTCATGAGAATCACAAAATCCAAAAAATTCCCATGGCCCCGCTACTCTACTTGGACACGTGGCACCCTTTTTTTGGCTGGGGAGGTGCGCTCCAATCTTTTCCTTTGTGCCATTTTGTCAAAAGGAATTTTTCACTTTTTCCTCTAACTCCCCGCTTTGGTTTGACTTGGGCTCAAACTGAATTTTTCCTCTTGGTGGAGTCATGACCCATTTTGCAACTTTTACACCCTTTGGGGTAAGGGAAAAAAACTAACCTTTTCCTGATGACCCACTTTGACCTGGGACACGTGGCGAAACCACACTTATTTGAAAACCCTTTATCTATTCAATCCTTGAATCGGTGCCATTAGGACATGTGGCCTCTTCCATTGCCTCCTCCATACTTAATCGTTTCTAGATTCTTTCTTGAATGGTTTTGAGCCCGAAGACCTTGAAACTTCACCGCTTCTTTTCCTTCTTGCTCTTGGCTTCTCTGTGACACTGCTCCTTCATTTCCGAGCCCACCTGTAACCTATTTGTCATCCTGGAATGTGATCTTGCGGGTCTGAGTCGTTTCCTTCAAAATTTCCTTATGTGCAGGAGTTGTCTTGACCAAATTTGCTTTGGGGAAAATTTGGGATAACCGATTCATTAGGAAAAATACACATGGTATTTTAAACAGATACACAATAGGTCATGGGTAAATTGACAACTAAGGAAACTTGGTCAATGTAGACCAAACCATAGAAAGGTAAAATAAAAATATAATATGAAATTGTACACTATACAAAGGACATACCTAAAGACTTGCTTCAATCAAATAAATTCTTGAGATGCCTACCATTTAAAGGAAACTCGAGCAATTGTCCCTCTAAATATTTTAGGAAAAGGTGTGTTCCCCAATCCTAATTTCTATGGAGTAAGAGTCTATCCACGGGATATTAAATTTCCCATGTTTTCCCTTGTAATCATGTCATTATCCCATAACAAAACTAGATATCCCACAAGGAAATTCCTTGCAATAACTTTTATGTTGGATATTATCTTGAGTTTCTCTCGAAATTTGACATTATTTTGGTGGGATTCTCTTCTTACCTCATCACATTCCATAATTTGATTGATCCTATCATCATAAGAACCATCTCCTTGCCCATATTCTAATTCTTGCATGAATTTATAAGTAGAGGGAAAAGAGCTGTATCTTATAAACTAATTAAAAAGGGCACTTCTAGTGGATCTTTTGGTGGTAACTCTATCTTCGCACATTGAAAACTTGACTTGCTCAACCCACTTCCTTTTATTTTTTTCTAATGTGTTCCTAAGGATTTTGAGAAGTTTCTTATTTCTTGATTCTGCTTGGCCATTTCCTTGGAGATTATAGTTTGATGCATAGGCCAAGGTTATGCCATGTTCTTGTCACATTATTGCCAATGATTTTTCTTTGAAACTCATGGCATTGTCAACAACTATCTTAGTGGGGACTCCAAACCTGCAAATGATATTATTGATGATGAATTCCATAACCACTTAATGATTTTCCTTCTTGGTAGGGATGGCCTCAACCCATTTGGTAAAATAATTAATAGCTACCAATATCTATTTTTGGCGATACTTGAAGCATCGGGTATCTCACATATAAAATCCAATCTCCTTTGTTTGAATGAAGCCTCTATTAAAATAGGTTGTATGGGAAGGACTCTATAAGCTTTCATCCTTCTGAGAAATGATGTCAACTTTCACAGTTTATAACCAAAAGGGCTACATCTTTAAAAGTGAAGGCCACCAATAGCCAACTCTAAATATTTTTGGGCAGTAACTCTTCTAACAAAATGACCACCACATAATCCTCCATGAAACTCAAATTTTTTAGGTGCCTATTCTTCTGTAATACATCTTAGGAGAATTCATTCTAGGTTCTTTCAAGCTAGTCCATGACCGATTAAGATATACTTTCGGGAAACTAGCTTGAGTGTTCTCATTTTATTCTTGTCTAGATGAGCAGGGAAATTTAGGTTCCTTGGTTAGTAGATTATGTCTTTGTACTAAGCTGAAGTACTTATTCTTTCATAGGGATTTTTCTCATCCTCTTCAATATTTTGTATCTTGACCACTGTAAATTTCTTTCTTCCATCATCCTTGCAAAGCCCAAACCTCTAACCAAATTTGTAGTCTGAATATCCATATCATACTCTTGGAGCTTATTTACCCACCTACACCTCTTTCTTGACATCTCCATTTTTGATAGAATGTCTTTTACCATTGTATGAGGCACATAGGCTATGATTTTGGAACTTAAAATGTAGGGTCTAAAAATTTTAGTATCTTTTACAAGGCAAAAACTTGTTTCTCCATAATGGAGTATTTCAACCCAAATCCTTGCAATTTTTTTTTTTAAAATGCAATGGTATTTTCATGCCCCTCTTTATCCTTTTGTAACAACAAAGAAGCAATTGTATTTTCGAGGTAAAAGAGAACATCTAAAACACCTTTTTATAATTAGGGTTGGTTAAGATGGGGAAATCTTGAATGCCTCCTTTATTACTTTAAATGCTTGAACAACTCCTTCCCACTTGATGACTTGTTCCTTTTTCAACATTCTTGTAATGGGAGGAGTGGTCTCAGTAAATTTAGAACTACTATGATTGTTTTACCACCACTGGTTATAACTTTGAGAGAAACCATCCAATGTAGAAAGTAACTCAGATCATGTTACCTTTTGTAGCATATTATCCATGTTAGGTAATGGGTAATTATCCTTGAGTGATGCTTTTTTAGATTTTTGAAATCTACACAAATCCTAATATCCCCATTTTCTTTCTAACTGGTACCAAGTTTTCCACCCATCATCTCGCATATTTGTCAAATTCTCTTGCATCTTGGTTGTAAGGAGTGGGTTGATAGCCCTTTGATTTTTCCTAAAGGGCTTGGTATGAGGCTCCAATGGTATCTCATGTTGAAAAATGTATTCTTTGTAAGATTTCTATTCAGAATAAGACCATTGAAGGAAATCCTGATATTTCCTCAACAATTCGTTATAAGTTTTCCTTTCTTCCTCATTCATGATACTTCCCAACCAGACCTTCCTTGGGTTTTGATAATTTCCCAAATTTACCTCCTAAATATCTATAGGTGCATGGATGGTCTTACTCATGACTCGATCTGCACTATACAAATTTATGTCAAGGTGATAAGTCCTCTAGGAATAGTATTTGTCTTCAATTTGAATTATATATTTTCCAAAGAGGGTATCCTTTCCTTCACATAACACCACCATAGGTTTCAGGTCAATGAGTTTATTTGTGAACTCACATTTACAATTTAAGAACCTCTAAATCTAAGTATCATCTTCAAAAACACGATAATCTTTTGAATGTTGTTAGGAACTGAAGGTATGACTAGTAATTCTACTTCATAATTGCAGTAAGGGGATATTGTCTCTGTTTCATATTGAGAGGCTAGGATAACCAATTTTTTGGTTTCTGCATTTTGAGATCTCTCATGATAAAGGATATTAAAAGAATAAAACAATTCTATGATATCCCAAACTGCATGCTTATATTATCTCAACCTCTGGTTTTTAGTTGCATATAATTTTCTAACTTGCTTTACAAATAATTCAGAATCTCCTTTGACAATAATATTCTTAATCTCATGCCTCCATGCAACTCTCAAAACAAGGATCAATGTTTAATATTTAACAATGTTGTTGGTACATTCAAACTTTAATTTGAAAGAGAATTTGAAGGAACCTTGATTTGGAGAAGTCAAAACCACCCCAGCTCCATTTCCAATATTGGAGCATGCTCCATCAAATGTCATGGTCCATGGGATATTGAAATTTTCAAGGTGTGCATTGATATTCATATGGTGATCTTCAAAATCAGCAAAACCTATAAATTTATCCAAATCCGTATCAATAAACAACACCTCATAAGAATCATTTAAAGGGTCCTCAATAAGATGGTCATTTTCTCTTCTCTATGCAACTTGAATAGCTTTTATTCCAATGGTATAGAGGTGAAGGACATGTCCATTTGAACACTTTTGCCCCCTACATTAACAACCCAATTTCTTGATAATAACATGTCCCATTCGGCCTGTGAGTCAACTATAACCATGTTCATGGTTAAATACTTTCCATGATAGGCAACAAGTTATACCACTAAACCTCTGAAATACCCAACAAAAATACTTATATTGAATCCATAGAAAAAACTTTCCCAAAATTTGTTGTTATTTTGATGCCTAATTCATTCATGAACTCTAAAGGTGTGATATTACACTAGGACCCTGAATCAAACATGCAATTGTGGAGAATTTGTTCATTGAAAATCAGAGTAGTAAAGAAAGGATCTACATCTAGTTGTGATTCAACCAAGGAAGTACCCAAATATACTTCTCAGGGATTCTTCTGTATTCTCCTAGTCTTTTATTATTTCAATTTCATCTATAATAGGAAAAACCACCCCATTATTTGTACTCCTTTCCTTGACAACTTATGCATCGTCTTTTTAACCCCAAATATTCAAATGCCCTCTTTCTATTCTTAGAATTCTAAGTAATTCCATAATTGGGATAGTGATTTTTATCTGACTCAATATTTTGGCCATGTCACATGTCGTATACTTAGGTAGGCTTGTGTTAGGGGTAAGGGTGATTGTATTTTCTGATGGGATATTGTCCCTTATTGTTTGGAAAGAGGCTAAGTGCTTGGTTTTGGGAAATAATAAGGCCTTTATATGATATTATTTCCTTGGGAGGATGTTTAGGGATATTAGTTAGGAGATGAATCTTCGAGTTTGGAAACAAGGGTGGGTCCCTTAACTTGTTTTTGTGAAGGTTATAGTCTCTTTCTTAGGCAATAAAAACATTCATCAATAATTTCCTATCCTCTTCTAAGGGAATTCTACCATCATAATTTTTTTATCATTAATGCCCTTATATATTCAAAGTCATGGTTTGGGAGCTCAAATGATTGAGCCATATCAACATCAACATTAACTATAGGAGGAAAGGATAAACCTAACTTATGCAAGCCCATAAGTCTTCTACGAGTTTTGAAACATAAGAGATCGGTGGAAGTAGCTCCTTGAATCAAATAATTTGGACACTCCATCATGCATATATCACAAAAATCAGATTCCTCATTAATATCATCATCTTCAACAGGTTTCTCATAAGGAGGGTGTGGCAATAGACATTTATCACACCAATCAATGATGTGTTCCTCCTCTACCATTGATACCCTTGTTGTTAGTGGGTTTGGGCTTGTTTTGTTATCTCATAAGTTTTGTTGCTTATTTCATGAACCCGTAGGTATTTTTACTCGGTCCTAAGCTCTGGTGATATCCTTTGGGATGATTCCCAAATATATTATGTTCCGGGGCCTAATGTTGAGTTTGAGGATTTGAAACCAATCCCTTCTCCACTTTGGAAAGCTTATATGAGATTTCTTTAACTACTCTAGCCAAATTTTTAACCACCTCTTCCAAGTCTACATCCTCACTTGCTCAAGGCTTTTATGGATTAATAAGCTAAAAATTCCCTCTTCGGAGACTTCTCGACTACCTTAATATTGTTCTCAATCTTGACAACCAAAGAGAAAGCTTGCCTCACGGTTCCAAAATTTTGTCCCTCGGATAATAAGTTGATTTTTTAAAATATTAAATAACTATCTGGTTTTGGGGACAAAAAAACCATAGTACATAGATCAAATAGAACAAAAAGGGGCGAGAGAGCAACCCAAACACCAGCTAGGACTCCAAAAGGAAAAAATGACTTGACCAACCATAGAGCCCAACAAGGGGTGAGGTAGCAAAGCCTCAACTACATATAATTTTTTTAATATTATACCAACACAGAACCACCATGAAGCCACTAACAAGACAAAGGAGAACACAAAAGAAACAAATGACACATATACACAGACCGGTAAAAAAAACAATGCATTAATGTTTCCTTTTTGGTTACTCCTAGTTTTGGAGCTCGGCCTACCCTCTCAGATTTCTGCAATGGACCCTAGGAATGCACATGTTTTACTTCCATGTTTTCCTCCATAGCCTCTTCCTCATCCTAGATGCTCGGGACCAACTTATAGTCACTCTTATGCATATCCTTTTTGAAATTTAATGTTGTAAGAATAAGTTACTTTCTTATCAAAGGCATCGAATATTTAATCATGCAAGACTCATCATTAGGCCTTATGTTGGTTGATAATCTAGTCAAGGTCTTTTTGAATTTGGTGTTAAAATCTTATACACATTCATTACAATTTTTTTGATATTTTCAAACTCTGATAGAAGAAACCTTGGGTTAGTCCTATCACCATATTGCAATTTCAAATCATTATTCATTTAAGTCCAAGAATCAATTGAATTTGCGGGTAGCGAGGTTTGTACCATTCTCTTTCGTCTTACTTTTATGTATGTATGAACAATTTAACATATACATCCTCAAATTTGACTTCATAATCATCCATGGCATTTTGTAATAATCTAATGTGTTGATCCCCATTTATGGAATTATTCCCTTAAAAATGGGGTAGCTTGATTTTGATCTCATTTGGTACTTTATTAGGATAGCCCACCATACCATGAAACATTATTGGTCTATAGATGTTGACTATAAAAGGAGCTTGTTGGTGGAGGTTGTTCCATATTATTTGGTTTAGGAGTTTCAAAAGGAGGGTTAAAATGGTGGGGAATTGGTGGTCTCTGGGACAGAGGAGTATGGTCCACAAAATGGAAATCTTTTGGGGACTTAGTTTCAAAAATACTTTATTCTCACGAGTCACCAGATAGGGGAGATGATGAATACATTTGTTATTTGTAGATGCTAAACCTTCTTGAAACAAGGAATGTAAAATATACTTGAGGACTACATGAATCATAACTATCAAATGTGCTAAAGTAGCTTTCTAATAAAGGTGGATCAAATTTAGAAGGTTGAACAACCTTTTCTCTTGAACTTTGACCACCCACAGGTTTCCAAATTTTCTTTCTTCTCAAATCATCATTTAATAATTTTAGGAGTAATCTCCTCGTAGGATTGGATATGAAAAATGATCTGTGTCCTTCTAGTTTTGCAAAGGGGAGATCTAACCAAAAATTTGGGTAAGATAAAATATTTTCACTTGTCTAACCCAAATTTTCTTTGAGAGATGGAGTTACCACTAGGACCTTGCACCCTAGATATGTAGATTAACTCAAAATGTTTAGAAAAAATTACTTCGCACTTTGGTAGAAAAAATCTTTACAAATATTTATGTTTTTCCCAATAATTTTGGTTACCAACCTTTAGTATTCTTATAGAAGCTCAAGATTTATAGAAAGCCTAATTATATTTAGAGAGTTATGGATAATACCTGAAAGACTCACCTATATTTGCATAATCATGGTAAAGCTCTACAAAGGTATGTATTCTCAACTTTTCCTAGAGTAAATAAGTGCTCGATAAAGAATGCCATAAGTGTGTTGGTCCTCAATTTTACACCCCATTGTGGCGTGGAAAAATTTTCGAGAGAGAGTGGGAATGATTTGGATAGTGATAGAATGTGTAGTACATGTCATGTGTAGGCTGGGAGATGTCTCAAACTCTACTTGGGATCAAGATTTGGGACGATTGAGGGAATGTACGAAGGGGTGGCCTAATCCCGCTACTTTTGGTCATGCCTAGACCAGGGTAAGAGAACCTACAATTTAACCTAAAAAAGGGGAGAGATGATTTGCATTTGAATCCTTTTTAAATAATGGATCAATCTGAGCTAAACATGGCCATGAATGTAATACTCATTCGTAATACTTGTCACAAAAGTATGACATATATTAAGTGCATCAAAAACATGTTACTAAAAACAACAAAATTGATTGTTGTTAAATTATTTTTCTCATGGAAATCTGGGTGCAAAGATATATCTTCAATGATGTTCAGAATAGAACAATTGGGGTAGTGAATGGATTTATTTTTTAGAAATGTGATGGTGTGGGGGAAGGTATAATGGGTTTGATCTTATAAAAATGAAGGGGAGTAAATGATGATTGATTTTATTGTAACTAAGCAGAAACAATCACCATTATAGCATGTTATTCTTTGGAAAGTAGAGAAAATACAATCCAAAAATGAAAGAATCCTAAAAAATATTTACATTCATTGATACTCAATGATAACAAATATTTTCAACCTAATTTCCAAACTAATTAACACAAGATCTTGTGCAAGAATTCTAATGAATTATTCACTATTCCTACTATCACATGCCAAAGATACACACAAAGGCTAATAAAAATTAGTAACCAAGAGTGTTGTAACAAGGATTTTTATAACTTTATCAAACAAAATAGTAATTTCTTACCAAAAATCATTGATTGAGTAACCAAACTACTACAACCAAGGACTGATCTATTGTGTTACATACGAAAACAATAATACAAAATTGTAGTAGAAATTATAACTCATTAATCATATTCTAACATACAAAGATCAGAACATGATGCTAAAAATCATAACCATGCATGTAATTAAAAATTTTAATTCCTTGACAAGGGGACATGAATTAAATGCCCTCAATGTTTGTTATTGGTTATACAATGGTCAACGATCTTGACACAAATATTTAAAACTCAAAGTTCATATGTATTCCATATAATAGAATGGAAATCTATAGAATTACGGTACTTCTCTTTTAGCTTTTTTAATACATAATACTAACTCCCTCCTCTCTTTTATATGAGGAAAAATCCTCGTATTTATAAAAATTTGGCAAAGAATTTCCCTTGATTTTTTCCCCCAAAAACATCAATGAACCATCCTAGAAGGTGGGGAAATGAAATCCATTTTTGGAAAATATCTTACAACTGCAAAGATTCTTTTTCATTTCTCAACGTGATTCTATTTCTAGTTGCTGATACAAATGTGTGTAAGATATTTTTCTTTTGTTGCTTAATCTCTTTTTGTCCTATATTTTCTGTCAAAATCATTTATGCACCCAAAGAATAAACCGTTTGTTCTCTTTTGTCGTTATTTTAACTAATTTGACACCTACCTTTTGGAGGATATGTTTTGGGAAATGAATAATCATTGATATTCCCTTGAATTTTATGTCTCTCTTGTGTAAATCACCGAACCAAGCCAAGAAACCATATTTTGATAGATATAAATTTTCTTTCCCCTTTTTTAGATCCGTGTGAGTATATAGAATTACTTTTGCATTCAATCCTGATATGATATTTCACAGAGTCCCTCTTAAGATCCATTTTTCTATAAATTCTTACTTATTTCTCATGAGTCTGCATCTTTGTTTGAGTATTTTGAGTGAATTTTCTTGTGAAATATCTCATGTTAATCCTTCTCAAGAAATGGTGGATGTGGAATTAGGAAATATTATGAAGGATATTACTTCACAAACCTTGCACATAATTTTCAACTTTTCGATCCTATATGAAGCTTTTCTAAAGATGTTATTTGTGATAGACCACACAGAGCCCGTAAGATCATTAAAATCATGCACAGTTTGGATGTCATTGATGTGGAAGCTTTTAAAGATGACTCCCTTCTTCTATATGTTTCACATTATGTTTCATCACGTGTTTCGTGTGGATGACCACGTAGCTCTTGAGAAATTAATTTTTTTAACTCCGTTGTAGGCCCTCTATTAACAAGAACACCATCAACATATCCCTTGTATTTTTACTGAAGAATTGTTAGAGAAATATATTCCAATTGATGTCTATATAGTGCCTAATGATGATCATGTAGATGAAATATCCTGAATTTCATGCAAAATAGCCACAATAGAGAAAAGACTTACCAATCTTGAGAAAGCCCTTGTGAAATCTTCTTTTGAGAGGGTTTTTGAAACACCTATACCTCCATTGAAGATACCCAACAAGTGTATCTAAGCCAATTTATACTAATTAAATTCATGTGCCCAAGCATGTTCTCGCGGTGCTAGGCGATGTACCTGAGCCATCTTCAACCTCAAAAACTATTATTCAATGGGGTACCAAGGATTATCTCAAAGGTGGGTCTAATATCCTTGAATGGGTATCCTCTTATAGGATAAAATTGGATTTAATCAAGATTTTGGAAGGCCCAAGAGCTGATATTAAGGAACTCATGAATAAGGGCATGTCCCACAATTTAACAAGGGACATCTAATATGTTTATGGGGATCAGGACTATAAAGAGTTTGATTTTAGGATGAAGAAGCTGTTAGATCAGATCCCCACCTTTGTGGAGGATTTTGTAATCATAAATTGAAAATGTATCTAATTACAAAAACATCCCTTTTTGTATATGCATACTAGAAGTTATGTGAATTTCAAGGGTTGGGCCCCTATAGAATCCCCATTTTGTTCCTAGTATATATGTATGATTCTTTTTATCTTCTTTGTTAACTCCATTACTATTTATCGTGAATGAATTTACCTTTGGATAGTATAATAATTGATTCTTAATAAATATTTCATGACTTGGGTATCGACAATGAGATAATGGTGAAAAATGCTCCTTTACGTGTTCTACCGATTTCACTTACATTCATCTTTTTCTTGCAGGATTTTTAGTTGTATTAAATGTTCCATGGATTTTGGTGTATTCTGAGTGTCCTATGGATTTTGAAATCCTCGGAGCAGCAAACTTCGACATACCCATTTGAATACCTAACTAGTGTGCCACGACTTTTATATACAACCACATTCCCCATTTATTACAATTTGGTCATCTCGCGGTGTCTCTTCTTGTTTCACTTGCGAGACTAAGTCAATTTGAATGATTACCAACCATTCTATAATTCTTCCTTGGTCATGATTTTATTTTTATCCTTTCACATATTGGAGCAACCCGCGAACATTAAGTTCTTCATTCCATGGATTACCAACTTAGTGCATTGCGGTCTCCTTAGAACTGAATGGTCATGCCCATCTTTTAATATGTTCAAAACTATGGTAAGTAGTGCTCATGCATACACATAAATTTTTGGTGTTAGTGAACATATATAAATGCGAGTCTTTAAATGCTACATGGAAATGATTTGGAAGACTCGTCTTGGTTCAAAACAAGGCTCAAAAAGAGCACTAACATCTCACACTTTGAAGGGAATCTAAAAATTCCTACAAATTCATACCTAGAGTAACATGGTCATCATCAAAAAATATTTTGCATCCCAGTAATGGTCAAAGATAGAATCCTACCTCCAATGTATTGCAATTGGTTCATGTCTCAAAAAAGGAAGAAAATATTCTCGGATGCCTAAGACATTGTCATGGAGTGAATTCCATGAGGTATATTTAAATGTAATTGTTCTCGAGTAATGGGTGAAGAAAAAACCAAGGAATTTCATGAATAGATGGAATAATTCATAGTATTGATCATCGAAGGAAATAAAATGATTGATTGGGGTCAAATCATCAACGAAAACATTCAGCAAGAGGTTTACTATGACCTCTTACTTTGTGTATGCCCTCGCATACACAAGGCCCTTTCATGGTCTCTCTCTTATACATAATGTCTCTTAGAATGCCCCCGCATTTGAAAAGTATCGAGAACTCACTTTCAAGGAGAATGAATCACATTTCACAAGAGTGAATGATGCATTCATTGTGTACCTCATCAGGTTGCTTGAAGGAGATCTAGAACGAATAATTTCACACATGTGAAGTGGAATTTATCATTAGGTATGGGGGATTCTTCACACAATTTTCCACATTCACTTACCTCAGGTTGAGTGTATTTGATCTTTCCCCTCTTCGGTTCCAAGGTACCCAAACCACAAGATTATCCTGATTGAGTTGTGTAGGAAATTGGCTCAAGTCCATATCAAATGCAAGGTTGTGAAGAAGAAGGGTATTTCCTTTCCTATCTCCTTGGGCATTTATTCATGCAAGAATGTGGTAGATGCCTCAAACATTGAGACCTCAATTTTTACCTTCAACATGCACTCCTATGTGGCTAGGGCCAACTTTGATATCGTAGAAGATCCTAACTCCTTTTTCCTAACCAGTTTACACCATTCCTCAAATTGAATACTTATAGGTCGATTGTGTTGATTCTTGGGAAGTCAAGAAAAGGGACTACATCAGGATGTCAGTAGAAAAAATGAGATCTTTTTGGTTTGATTGGTTTGTGCAAAGTGTGCCTGATGATGATTCAAATATTTTTGATCCTAAGTACAAAGCAGTGAAATCTTCACCTCCTTCTCCCATCCCATGGCACATCACTTAGTCTAGAGACATTAAGGAGAGAACAATGCAATGATCCAAATATATAAAAATTAGTATAAAAAGAGGAAAATATTATCTCTATGTATTTCACAAAGCATCTAATAAAGGCACAGGCTTATCCCATTCCAAAAGAGGAAAATTTCAGAAGTTGAAGAAAAATATCCCTTAGTGGAGGTGTATAAGATATCCAAGGTTAGAGAGCATGTAGAGCAGGTTAAACGAGGTGAAATAGATATTTTGTAGTTCCATGAGTATCCGATGAATCTAATTGTCCCCTGCGAGAATGGTTGAAATAGGCCATCCGAGTCATGCTTTGGTCTCCTACCAAGAACTTGAGGTGTCGATATCATCTCCACCCCTTCCAAGCCCTTCTCATGGATAAATGATTTGTTTGGAGAAGACTCAAGAATAGTGCAAGTAGGTGGTGGCACCCAACTTCGAGGTAATAAAGCCAAAGAGGAGTAATAAAGCACACACAACCTCCATGTTCTTCACTAAGGCTTCTTGATCTTATTTTGTAGAGGTTTCTTGCCTAAAATTTATCAAGCATGTGGATGAAATTACACCTAATGGATAAGCAATGACAAGAGTATCTTTTGGGAAAGTCTCTCATGAGGGATATGCTTACCTTTTCAAGGATTCTTCATCTTGGATCCTTGTTTGAAATGATGAGTAAAAGCATACCATCGACCAATTGGAGGAACATGTGAGGAATTTGTCTTCATATGTGTAGTCATTTCTTGAACCATCTTCAACATCCTTACTTTTGATTGAATCAATCTCTCCCATCTGTAGCTTCAACCCTCGGTCCATCAAGCAATCTCAAACATTCACAATGAAATAAAGGTCATGTGACCAAAGGGTAAACATGATCATGGAAAAAGGAATGATATCTTACCCAAGATCATCTCTTTATTAACATTCCTCTTTGCCACAGAGTTGAAAATAAATAAAATAAGAGTTTTAATCAATAAAGAAAAGGTCCTTTTGAAATAAATCTCTCATTAGTGAGAGAAATTAATAATTTTTATTCTTGTTCCTTAGTAAGCTTAGGCATGTTTTCATCCACCTTGGAGAAATTGTCTCCCATTTAGTCCCTCATCATAATCTAGAGGTGTGATGTTCTAAAAGAGGTAATTTTTATTTGGAATCCCATGAAGAAGAGGTATCGATAATTCTAGAAGATTTCAACACAATCATTGAAGAGCTTGTTACTCCTTTCAATGATGATAATACTTCTTGAAGAACCTTCATGATTCATTTCAAGAATTAGTTTAGGAAAATATTGGCGACCCTCTATATTTTAGTGGTTATACTTTGGAATACCTTGTAGGGATTAGAGGTTCCATCTCTAATACTGCAGGAATCATGAAAAATGGTTTAGTCAATGTAGAAATCTCAATGTCATTCCTGAGACTTGGCTCAACATATTGGAGCATGTGAACATCCCAAAAGCTAAGAAAGTTTCATTTGTAATTTCTAGATTCAACAAGATGGTCAAAGGTCAAAGCCTCATCATTGGAGATCTTCCGCAAAAGTGGGAAGAGTTGAATATTCATCGAGATGAGGATTCTTCTTTGAGTAGTTAGTAAACTCCCTTTTCCTTATCTTTCTTTGTCACTCTTCCTTCTCTCCCCTTTCTAATTCTTCATTGTGTATAATCATGAAATTTTGTCTTTTCACTTAAGTGACTTTCTAATGTTGCATTGTAAAAGTCCCTTTTGATTTATAAAAGGGAACTTATTTTCTCACTTCCTAGGAAGATGGAAAGTCACAAGTGGAATAGAAATATGAAGAGTCATGTGGGGGGTAGATGAAGGGTTGCAATGTAAAGATATAAATAGGGGTGACATCCTCACTTTAAGGGGATGGTTATTGTTTTTTTCTAGCTCTTATTTTCTCTCTAGAAGAAAGATAGCTGATTTCTTCCATTTCCTATTCTAATGCATTCCTCTCCATCTCAACTACATTCCATGAGCATGTACTTGTTGAATATAATGTAATGATACTTTGTGCTTCTTGTATCTTTTTCCTTGTTATATGTGAATGGTTTCTTCTCATTGAATTCATGGTTATATTATGGTTTTGAGGTAATAAACTCTTATGTGATATTTATTGTATAAAACCCTCCTTGTTATTCTTTTCATACCTCTCTATTCCAAGCTTTTCCCTCCCTTGTAGCATCTACAAGCACTTTTCTAGAGGTGTAGGGAAGTACTCATGTGTAATCCCCAGTATAAAGGCCACCCTAAGCAATTATAATAGTGTAAATATTTCTTGTTTTTAATAAATGGAGCTTCCCCATTCAAGTAGAGGGACTTAGTCCCAAACACATTAGTGAGATTCCACTAATTTTCCCACCGAAAAATTATTTTGCCAACAAGGTGCAATAAATAAACTAAAACAAAGTAATGACAAAATGGTTCAAGGGAATACTATTCCTAATACAAATAATATTTTGTACCTATATAAAACTAATTAACCATATAACCATGGTAACAATCTAATTAACTATGGTAAATGCTAAATTAATATTACAATATAAATTTACCAATAATATAAATTTTTACGTAATATTATGCCCATTGAGCTTGAGATCCATTTCTCATGAGTCACTCTCCAATATTTTATCACCGATGATGATTGTCACCGTGAGATCCTTGCACAACTTGATCTTCTCGACGAAAGGTGTGTAAATGCTCTTGATCATCTCCATGGGTCTTATGATCATATATCAAGAGCTTACCATAAAAATGTACATACCCATGAATTTTATTTAGGTTACTTTATGCTTGAATAAAATTAAAAAAATCATCCCAAGCATTTGACCAACTAGATAAATTTTCCCCTAACTAGTTTGGACCCTATGTGATCATCCAAAAATATGGGTCAGGCACTTATTAACTAGTTGATATGGATAGAAACAAAGAACCGAGCATTAATGTCATGTATTAATGGTGGTTTAATGCTTGAAAATCCTAAAAACAATATAACATTTCCGAAAAAAAAATCTAAAAATAAAGTATTAAAATTTCAAAATCACAAAAACAATATAATATTGCAAAAGTTTAAAAAAATAAAAAATGCTCAAAATTTTTAAAAACGAGTCATGTGACTATCCATGTGCATTACTGATTCCATTTTATTTCAATGTATATATCCATCCATCCATAATAAAATTTCTAACAATTCCACACTTGTATGTAGATGTCTCAATGCATGTAGGAAGTCTACACTCTATCTGGACACATTCACGTTAGTCTCCACATGGTTAACTATGGGGTTTTGAGCATTGTCTTCATTTCTTGGTGTATTTAAGAACGGATTCATCATTTGAGACATCCACACACTTTGTACACGTTTAAAACCTTATTGCAAACACCAAAGGACCATAATTATTGTATGCTAGCAAATGACATCTTCATTTGCACTTCCATCTCCTCCATCAAGTCATAGTGGCCCTACACCCCCAAGAGATAGAGGAACTAAATATCACGTCAAAAAAGAAAAAGAATTCAAATCAGCAAGCTCAATGTAATATCCAAAACTTTCTCAATAGGGTCTTTCTCGTGTCTATATTGGGGCTATGGATCTCTGGTGAAGTAGAGTAGTATTACAACTAGAACCAAATATATATATTTTCAAGGCTATGGATGCCTAGTTGGAAGTGGAGAAATATAGGAATCAAAAATATCTTCCATTATTCATAATCCACACTAGATATTCCCTTACAAAACCCACACATAGGCTAATGTGTCCTCATTCATTTATTCTTGATGTTTTTGCTTCAAGCAATGATTTACTCACACACACATATACCAAATCTTGATGAATTTAAGGGATAGTATTTTTCCTTGTATTTTTAGACCTATTTTGAATCATTGCTTTTCTACATATTTATCTCACACACGTATATGCCCTTCATTTTAGTTATAATGTACCTAAAAGCATTGTATTACATTCACACCACATTAATAAACATGTCCATTTTTTCCATATCATATTGTGTATCTCATGACATTGCACATATATATTCACATGACTCTATGAAAAAAAAAAAACAAAAAAGAAAACAATTTTAAATTTTATTATCCATTGTACATATTCATTTCATAATAAAACACACACGTGCGCACGCGCGCATGCACACACACACTCACACACTCACACACACACACGAGAGAGAGAGAGAGAGAGAGAGATTAATCATATTGCACCAACAAAAAGGGGCGAGATCAATGTCTCATCTATATATAACCAAGCCATCATTTTATACATACAAAATTGTGACCACCTATCACTACAATTATGGGAATGGAAATACATCGGGTCATAGCATACTATCAGCTATGTGCAATCTTGTTGAATATAATGATACAATCCTAAGAGGATCCATGTTGGTCCTATGTGTCCTAGACATAGAGCTAGATGATCTTAAAATTCCACACTACAACATACAAGGCATGCCATCATAATAACACCTCATAATATCTCGTATGTGTACCCTATCTAGAAATATCCTGACTAACATGAACCAATATATCCTTTACAATATCTCAATGACCTCTCTCATGCCCATACTCCACCATAAATTCCTCTAAGTGAGTAATTCATTCCCAATCACACTCTCACTTGACCAATATGACCTCTAGATCATGGATAAGTCACATAGCATTTGATTGTCCCACTATATGGTCCACTAACTCGTAATCTACACTCGGTCCACCTCTCAACATCTCTATAGTTGTCACCTTCCTTTGTATCCTATCACACTTGATATTCACATCATCTAAAGACACAATTATTGAATCCACCTCTCTCTATATATCTCAACCTCTCTCTCGACCTCGACCATATAGGTGGTGCTTGCTGCCCATTTCTCTCTCTTTTCTTCACATATTATATTGGATCCTTCCCCCAACTATGTCCCTAGGTATGCCCTACTACTCAATCTATTTTTAGTCCTAACTCATTTACCCTACCACCATCTCCACCCTCCTATCCGATGGCACATCGTATACCTCTACCTCGAACCACATCCTCACCTACCTTCCCACTAGCCTCCATTAACTACTATATTCTACATTGTTAACTCCAGGTGTTTCATTTAATTATATCTCTATTATCTCTATATCCTTCTCATCCTCCTCTATACTGCTACCATATGGTGTCTCTCTCATATTTTGAGTCACCCCTACTATGTGTTCCTCAATCCATATACTAGGCACCACATATCAAATTCTAATGTAATACCAATATCATCCCTATAATGATATTTGTTGATGGGTAATCCTCGTCACCTATATCATCATACGTTAGAAAAGGTTTCCCATTCCCACTCAATCACGAGTATCTAACTAGCACCGAGGTAACCCTTTCATAGCCCAAACTATCTCCTCACACGACCATACTAAAATAGATCTATTTCTCATGCCCGTCGACCAATCACCCACCTATCTCTCCATACCCATCGTAGTTGTATTATATCCTCTTACCATCCCATAGACCATACCACCTTCATATATGACCTCCATATGATATCACTCGGCTCCAAAATTTCCATCATTTGTCGATAGTGCCCTATCATGCCCTCATATGGCCTATGCCCGAACAACTCAATCCATCCTCCAATGTAGATATAATGGTGCCTATAGTGAGAACTACTCATAGATAGAGAATGAAATCCCACATAGCATGTCCATTACGATATTATACCATGGCCCCACCTCTGATAATACCACCATGCACAAGCTAACCCTCAACTAACTCGATGTACTACCACATCTTTGAATACGTCTATGCTAGCAAGGCCTATCCCTATGTGTACATTGTACTCTACCCTATAAGCTCTAAAATTACCTCACCAAACCCCCACAAGAACATTTAACTTGAAAATTATGGAAAAATGATACTTCTAATCATGCTACACATATATATCATCACCCACATATGTGTTCCCTACTCATACAACTCATGATACATGAATCCTCGATGTTAATCTCATCTTCCACCAACCCACATAATAGCCATATTATACCTTCCCACATCATCGAGTATCCACTCGAAACCACCTAATCGCACTCAATACGAATCCAGATTGTCCTCCATATGTTCTCCAATGTGATATTGATCTCACTGTCACTATATGAAATGTGTTCATCTCGTTATCCCACCTCTCCAATAAGCACTTAATAAAAACCTATCCATTCTCACCTACTAAATCTATGTTATATAAAACAAGGCCATCCTATGAATCAGATCCATATTTGAATAAATCATCTCCTACCATAATCTATACATATTTTCATGCATTTTAGCAAGCCCAAAACTCAAAACTTGAACCACGAAAATTAAGCCAAATGTGAAAATTTTCTTCAACATCCTCTTGAACCCCCTCCTAGTCAATTTTTATTCCATATCATGTCAATCAAAACCTTATTGATCCTCCTAAAAGAATAAATAATCATGTGAAAGTTTATGGAGTTATGTGATAAGATCAAATTTTTCATTCAAAAGTATCGCAAAGGACTAGTTCTCTCAAAGGCCTAGAAAGGTCATTTTTGGCCTTTTCAAGATAGGTGTGCACCTTCTCAGGAAGGTTATGAAATATCACAATAATATGGAGGTGGTATTGGATATACAATAAGGTTTTATAGATGGTTTATGAATATTTAGGGAATTTTTGGTGGTTCATGGACAATATGTGCTAAAGCGGTGGTTCTCAGTGTAAGGAATGAATTGCCAAATCATACACTTGAAATTGTTTGGATGATTTCAAGAGCTCTATAAGGATTTAGGAGTAAATAAAATAGGAATTGGAAATATGGATTAATTATGTGCATGGTGGAGAAATATTATTTGATCCAAGACTTGATATCTTCTCAAAGCATTTCAATCTTTGAAGGCACACCCAATTACTGCGAATATAAATGAGGAATTTTTTGGAGTTACATACATAATTGGGTTTTTAAAAATATTAAATTAGTCTTATAATGTTCCTTTTATTCAAAATAATATAACATTTCATCTCAAAAGACCTCATTGAGCTTCGGGAATGTTGTTTTCAAGTTTCCTCTAGTTCAAGGTATACAGATCCCATACTTAGCCAAAACTTTTCTTGCCACGTGTCATGATTTCACTCCTATAAATCCTTTTCTCCCTCTTGTACCTTTCTTAAGTGTAAAAATGGGGAAAAAATGAGTTCCCCCACTATCTCCCTCTCTGGTTCCTCACATGATCCTCTCTAGCTCTGTAGGGGGCTTATTTGGCTATCTCCCACTCTTGTGCACTTTGAAACAAATCTTGCCAAATGTCATAATATTGCTAAGGTGCCCAATTTTTCACCTATTTTACCTTTTTCCAAAGATAAATAGGGAAAAAATGAGCACCACCCCCACCAACTCACTTTTTTTTTTCTCTATGTGACTTATTTTTTCAGCCCCCTGTGTGTTTATCGAGATTTCTCCATCATCTTCACATTTCATCCGATGGTGACACTTAGCACAATCTTACTCTAGGTGCCCATTTGTTTCCATTGTGTAACTTTTCACTAAGGGGATAGAGGGGAAAAAATTTGTGCCACCACCACTAAATCATTAAACCCATCTTTTAACTCACACTCAGTTGTCACTCAATTGTGGTTAAAAACTGGTTACTAGGAAGACATAAAACAAAGTTAGTTTTTTTGAGTTGGTTTTCTATGCATAGTTAGACCCCTAATCCATTTTTTATGTTGAAAACATGAAAAAAAAATTATAACACAATAACCATGCTTCCCAACACGTTCCAAAGCATCCATGAATTCAAAAATTAAGCTTTTCCCATAACTCTTCATCAAGAAACCTAATTGCACTAAGATTTTCACCGATTTCTCTACTCCCGGGAACCTTTTTGATCAATAAAGATTCATACCAAATGATTCCCTATTTATTTACCTCAAAAACATGAAACCCTACATTCCAAATTTTTCTTTTTGATTTGCAAGAGTTCCAATAGAAGGATCATTGTGAAAATTGGAGCATGAGATCACATAGTAGAGAGCTAAATCCGATGAGGTTGTTTTCGTTGGAAAAATACATTGGTAAGTGCACATTATAAAAATAATAAGTTCTCAATGCTAACACATACTAACAATAGTAAACCTCCTAAAATGGTAAGCTCTCACCACTTAGAACATTAAGAACAATGCACAACAAACAAGGCAAAACATGCAAATATCCCAAAATAACGGTTTAAAAAAAGTAATCTGCTAAAAATAGAAACTTCCTAAAAATGGTAAAAATCATCAATGGAGGTGAATTAAGTGCTACTGGGAGATTCATAAGATAAAATTTGAGAAAATTTGACAAAAATTCCCAAAATAACAGCTCATGACCTCACATGCCAAAAATAAATAGTTCCATTTTCTAGTGAAGAAAGTTGTTCGCTTCATTTTCACTCATATCACTAATTTTTTTATTCCTCACATGGTTGTAAATATTTATGAAAACTAAAATAAGAAAAATTAATCTCTGCAAGGATCCTTAAGCATCATTCTGGTCATAATTGTATCAAGGAGAAAGAAAAATCATATCGAGGTGTAATAGGTGAAATTTAGGAACATTGTGAGGCTTGACCAGAATGCGAAAAGAGTCGAGGCCCCATCGGAATTTTATATTCATCAATGGGTGTCATTATGTTCATACGTGAATGATAAAATCATCAAGAAAGATGAGAAACATCAGGTTGTGAATCCATCGTTTCACCTCTGAGAAGAAAATTGATCTAGTCAAGTCATCTAAGTATTCAAGCCATCCTGTGTGAAGAATCAAGATTTTACCTTTCTCCATGAGCATGAAAGTATGGAATCATGAATGTAAGAACAAGGAATCATCCCAATTTCATTTAATTTCATAGTGTTCTTAAACACTCAATCAAACACATAGTAGTGTGGTCAATCCTCATAGTGCAACCAAGAGCCATTGAAAATGAGCCTTCAAAAGGGAAGATAATGAAAAAAGGACACACATTGTTATAATATTTTAGGAAGATCCATAATAAGCTAAGGTACATCATATATCCCATAGAGTCTCTTGAGTCGAGAAAGAGTTCTCAATCACATCCTCTTGAAAATCATATAGGTTCCAAAACGGAAGAGATTTCCTACAATGAACAATATGTGATTCTACAACAAGATCCTAAAAGTGTTGTGGTGACCAACATCATATCCACTCCTAAATATACATTCCCATGTATTCAAGAATTTTTCGATAATGTACCAAGAACCATGTAATAAGATGCAATTCCCGATCTTGGAGATATCACGAAAATCTTAAAATCCAAGCAGAGTAAGAAGGCATGAGTGACTTCCTGTTTCTTCAAACTGGGACTTTAGGTGAATAATATGTAGATATTTCTGGCCTAAGAATGTAAATATCATTGAATATATCACTCCATCCGTAAGAACCCTATGTTTTATTACTTTTTTGTGATAGGAGAGTTGGGATTATGAATTACTACTGTGGTATTCCTACATTCTGTCTTGATTATTGTGCATGGTCTAAATGTATTTACATTGTGGTTGCATGCTTGAGGCAGTGATATTAGTGCACTCAAAGGTTGCATATGTTGTATATAATGGTTCTTGGAAATTGTTTCTATACTTTTTTCTCATTATTGGATTAAACCTAACAATTTCTTTGATTTTAACTCTCACCAAAGATAAGTGTCACAATATGTGCTTTACTGTTTATTGGGTGGTTGTGAAAAAGTATTATTAAAAACGTATATGTAAATTTATGTGGACTAGGATTATATTTTTCTAGTTATGTACTTACCTTGAATCCCAGATGATCACTTTTTGATAAACAAAATGCGACTTCAGCAATATGATCTTGTCTATCATAAGAGCTAAAATATTGAAGGCGTTAGTTTAATGATCATGTTATTATAAATTTATGAACTTAAAATAAGAATATTATTCAATACACATCTAAATTTATCACCATTAATTAAAGTTTTACTAAGCTTGGACATAATGATGTAAGGGCCTAAGATGAGGATTAAGTTTATTCCTACTTATTATTTTGAAACTTATGATTTTTTAAGCTTGGCATAATGCCAAGGGTATCCTAACATATTGTAAAGCTAAGTAGTTGCATTCAATTCTTGATGTTATAAAGCTATGTTAAAAGGATCCTAACCTTATACCAAATTAAGGTTGATGGTTTCAAATGTATTAAGGCTAAGGTTTAAATTGATAAAGGTTGGGCATAAATTTTGATGGGCCTAGATCAATACTAAACTATAGTTTATGATTTCAAATTAATCAAAGCCTTAGTGGTAAGGGTGAGTTGGCACCCACCTCCTTCTTAGCTTGTACTAGTTGCAAATATTAATGGAGGGTGCATTTAAGGAGCACCACCAACCATTCATTATGGAGGTTAACCATAGCAAAGTATTGTTATCTTTCACTTCACTAAAATTTAGTGATTTGCATTATGAGTATTAAAGTCACCGCTACAAAAAGAACAAGTCCGTTGTGGGAAAGGTGGAGGGAACTGTGGTTATCCTCACATGCAATAACTCTCTCGAAATTTTCTCCCACCACCTTAGGGAAACCACGAGGTGGTTTTGGGGAAAAGATGGAAAAGTGGTTATTTTGTTGTTTTACATGTTTTGATGTTTTGGCTCGATATTTTCATGTTTAATGAAATCCTTATTTTAGTGTTCTCGTATTTTACTCAAACTATTGCATGCATTTTTATAACTTTGAGTGAGAGATTTAAGGAAAATATTAATATCTAAGGTCGATAAATAAGCATGGAGAATGTTGGAAGGTTTTGAATTTCGTGGAGTTGATTCAAGTCGATGCTTGGTCAGCAAAGGAGAGCTTGGAAAAGAAGGAAAAGGAGAGGGTCACATTACCAGGCATGATGAGCTCTATCTCTCTCTTAATGGCTTACTCCATTTATTATTTTCGTAAATCAAATCTATGTAGTTGGTTCTGTTGGTTTTGTGGAAATGGGTTTTATTTATTTATTTGTCTTACTTGTTATTATCGTTTATCCTTTTTATAAATATTATGTTATGCATTTGATATATTTGAGACTAGTATTTTATAAAATAAATACCCAAAAATTTATGGGTGTCGAATGATATATATATATATATATATATATATATATATATATATATATATATATATATATATATATACATTATGTGTATTGAATCGTGTGGATTCATGTGGGTATACTAGTCATTATCATTTTTATTTCCTTATTTGGTTTCTATGATGATTGAAATATTTGGAAAATCTACAAGTGTTATCATGGCTATGGTGGTGCTATTTTGATGGGTGAATGCATTTGGCTTATGAGAGTGTTTAAGTATATCCATGGCTTGTATTTTTGTAAAGTAAAAACCCATAAGAATATGGGTGGCATCATATATATATGGTGTATACATACATACATACATACATACATACAAATATACATCTTTATCAAATCCTTAGATTCGATCTTTGATAACCTATGGTTTTATTCTTGGAACCTTATCTCTTTATCGTTTGACCTTGAGACTCAAATATAAAAATGGTTGTTGAGATAGTTGTTGTTTTTGTTCTAGTTAGTATATTTATTTTAGTAGAACCCTGGTTTGATACGAAAGAAACTCCACTAGCCTTAAGGGTTAATCATTCTCCTTTTTGGTTTTGGAGTCTATGTCGATTATAAGGCATGACAAGTAGGGATTCATTGGAGAATTTGTAAGCTTAGGCTATATAATCTCTACTCACATTACTAAATACAATTTCCTATGATAGATTTTGTTGATTTGTAATTGTGTAAAATTACTAGGAATGGTATCTTTTACATTGACTCTTGTGGGTTTTAATGCGATTTTGTGTGTGTGAGCCTATATATTATAGGGTGACTTATTTATGGTAATGAGTGTTGGGTTTTGGTTTCGTTGAGAAGTAACTTCGTGGCTTTGGCACTTTCATAAGTTTTAAGGTTAAAGAAAATTACCTTGTTATGGTCGAACCTGTTGACCTCCTACATTTGATGATATCGATATGCTATTATTACTTAGCCAACATTTTTATGTTGGTCATTGGTTCTTTACTGGTCTTCATTGAAGGTTTAGGAGGCATAAGTTAGTCGTGTTGATTGTAACCCTTGCATGAATAAGGAACTATTATATTGTTATGTGATATATGATGATGTGACATGAAGTTAATCTTAAGAATATCTAAGATACATTTACTTTGTTAATGGGTTTAGTCATTATTACCATAAACAGTGGTATTCAATTATGTGATAAAATATTATTGATACTTGCATTTCATTGAGTGTTAAAATAATATTTGATCTTATATTTCATCGAGTGATTTAATAACATTGACACTTGTGTTTAATTTAGTGAATAAATACTATTTGGTATATGTATTTATTTGAGAGATTAAATATTGTTAGATACTTGTATAAGATATTTTGGGATTATATAGTATCGATAAAACTAATGTCCTTACTTTTGTAGTTCATTAATGAATGGTTGTTGGTAAACTATTATGTATCATGACTCTAAAAATACTATTCTTGGGTAAATAGATTTGAAGGAAGTGAACAATAATGTGTAGCAAAGTGTTTATCTGAATATGTTACAACTATGATTTTGTGTCCTAGTAGGTCATTTATGTGATTTAAATTAATGCAACATTTCATTTATGTAAATACTAAATGGCATAAACTATTAAGGGGGAAATAGGTCTTATCATGTCATATTCTTTCAACTGACCATTGCTAACATTTTATAGATGGAGTACTTTAAGTCTGTAAAGGCAAATGATGTTGAAATAAATTAGTTGTTCAATTTGATTGATTAAAGATGCATTGTATTACATAGTGAATTTATAATTAAGTGAAATATCATTGTATTGTTTAATTGATTGAGAGGCTAATTAGCCTATTCTATTTATATCTATTTCAAAAAGGAAATAAAGAAATATGTATTCATTGATTAATTGAGTCTTGATTGCATCAAAAAATTAGATATAAGGTTTCTTTATCTTAATTGATTACATGATTGGAAACTTATGTGGATTAATAATTTATATTATTAAGTGTATAAGTATGATGTATTTAAAGAATGATATATGCATGTTTGCATTATTAATGGATCTAGTGGATTATAAATATACTTTTGAGTTTAGTAATAAATACAATTCATATATTAAATGATATATGTGTATTTGAAATTACATATGTTTGACTTATATGTAATATGGGTTGTTATTTAATAATTGGAATTAATCCTATTAAGTACTATTCTAGACCTAAAACTTTACTTGTGTAAAAGGATTAAATATGATTTGTGGAATTAATGCAATAGGATGATTTAAATCTACAACTAGTAAATATAATGATCATGTGGAATGACTCTAAACATGCAATTGATATTCGTGAATCCCTCGTTTAGATCCTTAGGTACAAATTCTATCGTAATGAGAGTATTGTTAAAACCTGGGAATTGACATGTCATAATACTTTTCCAATCTAATGAAATAAGTATGAAATTTCTAATGTATGGGTCACAACAAGCCAAATTTGGATGGTTGTTGTAGACCGAGATTCATTGAATGACGCATGTATTTATTTAAACACTTTGTCATACTATAGGTATCCCAAGTTTTCCCTCAAACTCCATTTATTGCGTATGTCGTAATCTACAAGAATTAGAGTTGTGTTAAGTTGCAGGAAGGTTATTTTCATGTCAAATGAATACCTCGGTACCAACTTATGTTGGATACGAGGGATAAATAGATTACGTGATGACGTAAGTCATCGCGTAAACTCTTTCTATCCCATAAGTAACCTAAGTTAGCACAAACGTGTCCAACATACAGGGTGAAAATGTTTGCACCTTTGTATAACTTGGAATTAAATATATTATTAATTAATTGATTCAATTCTGATAATGAAACCAAGTGACATGGTGATGGGGCATGTTTCAAAGACTTTTGTAGTCTAGAAATAGAGCATGCAATACATGACTCATAAACTTTGGTTAAAGTAGTGTATGGTAGTACACTTTGTCAGGTTCACCTAGTTCTAACTAAGTGTGTGATACCGGATGGGATTCGATTGAATAAACCCCAGGTAGACACTTAGAACAACACTTGTAAATCAATGCCGAGAAGGGCACTACTGGTATACTTTGTATACTAACTCAAAAGAGTTTTCTATTGGGGAATTGAGTAGGATCTAGTTGACCCATAATCTTGCACATGCTTTATTGATTTTTATCTGAATAATTATAATTATATTATGCTGGATTTAAATGTTAGTTGTACATTTAAATCATTGAAAGCAATTTTTCTAATTTGGGAATTAAAAAAATTCCCACAAGTTATGGTGTTAGCAAGTGGATGTTACACCATAAGAATATGAATTCGCATTGGGACCGAGAAACTCATGAGTGCGACTCACATTTTTCAAGGAGTCCCCCACCTTCCTTCTTTCTCAAAACGAAGAATACAAACAAACAATTGATCTATTGGAGGAACATGTGAAAAAATTTGTGCTTACATTCAACATTTCTTGGATCCCAATTCAACACATCCTCTTCCTATGGTAGACATGCCTCAAATTGGTATCTTTGACATTGAGTTGATTGAGAAAGCACAAAGTTATATGATGTAAGGGAAGGAAAATGAGATGTGGATTGAGAATATCATTGAGAAAGGAAATACATTGTTCTTATAGGTTCTCTCTTTGCTCAAGTATATTATTTCCACTTTGTTGGAAGTGAAGACAAGGGAGGATATTGAAAAAGAGAAGATATACTTGGATGAGGCCCTCCCACTTGTGTCTGAGATGAGCTCCCTTGACTCTCACATCCTGTGAGTAAAAATGTGTTCACCTCATTTGTTGACAATTTTTCCCGGTCTAGGTCCACATCATGAATGCTAGATATTGTATGATCAATGATGTCATATCCGAACTTGACTCCAATATAAAATAATATTTTGAGATTTTGAATGAGGTCTACAACTGTGTTCAAAGACTTCGATTCCCTCCACTCATCAAGAATTCATAATCAGAAGAACTCATTGTCTCCTTTCAAGAGATGGTCAAGAAAAAGGCAAGTGATCCTCTTTCCTTTAATGAATATACCTTAGAGTCCCTTGCTAACATCATAGGATCTATTTCTGACATTGCAAGAGATCATGAAGAATTTTCTAATCGGTGCAACGATATCGGTGGTTTTGAAAGACATGGATTAAATTGTTGAGCTACGTTTGCATTATAGAAGTGGATAATGTGCCACCTATGATAAATTCATTCAATAAATAATTCAAAGGAAAAGATCCAATTATAGAAACTCTCCTTAGGGATCATGAATTAGCCGTTCTCTATCAATAAATATTCCCTTCATCATTAGTCAACCTTCTCTCTCTCTCTCTCTCTCTCTCCATATTCAAAATTTTAATTAAGAATGTACTTTTGCTTATTTCGTCCTATTTACTTAAGTGACCCTTAGTTAAACATTGTAAGAATCATTTTTCCAATAATAAGAAAAATAATCACTTCTAGGAATATGAAAGGTCACAAGTGATGAGGATAGGCGAAGATTCATGTGGGGGTAGATGAAAGGAAAATTTGTAATTCTATAAATTGGAATGGCTTCTCCATTCCAAAGGGTTGAAAATTGTTGATTGAATGTATTTTGTTGAGATTAACACTTCTACATCAAGCAATAAAAGTTATAATTCTTCTATTTCTTAATTTATGTTCCTTTACTCTCTCTTTCCAAATTTTCATATATGATAATCTTGTAAAATCAAGAAATGTTTTTGTGCCTTTGATAAATGAATCAATGGAATTATGTGTCTATGATTTGTTATGTCTTATCATTGTTTTCATTTTTGTGTTCTTCTAATTGGATGTGGACTTACTTTGGTTATTGTATGTGAACTATGATAGTGCCTACTCAAAACAGTGACCCCCTCCCTCCTTATTTCCCCAACCCCCATTTACATCTTATCACCGTAATTCCCTCCCGTGTACTCCATACAAGGACTTTATATCAGGTTCGGTGGAGTGTTCTGTGTGATCTTGACGTATTGGACACCCCACAAATTTTAGATAGTTTAGGTATTTTATATTCAATAATTGGATCCTCCCCATACATAAGAAGGATGGGCTTATCCCCACACTATTGGTGAAAACTCAATAATTTTCAACATGAAAAATTATTTCACCAACAATACATAAACCCCAAAAAAATTTGTAATAAAGTCATGAGTGGTAGGCCCTATATCCACCTAACAACATCCTAATCGGTCCCATACGATAAAAAAATTCCCTCTAGAAATTCACATTTGGTAGTTGTGTTTTGATTGTATAATGGTTTCCACATGATTGTAAAATTGTAGGATGGTAACACTTGACCAAAAAAATCATCAAAAATAAAAAACAATTATAAAATTTGAAAACATAACAAAAAATTGACTTACCTTTGATAGGTGGTCCTCTTCCTCGGTGTCAATCTCCCACACTATTGTGTCATCTCTTCTCACATTCTCTCTTCTCCATTCCACATGTGTCTAAATATGCCCTCTCTCACCCACAACCACTATAAATGCTTTGTCCACACAAATGGCCCTCATACCGATCTGTGCTCAATTACGACCACAACTAACCCTACAAACTCTCTAAATCCACATCGTCGTGTTTATGACTTGGCCGACATCAATCACCCACCACCAACTCACACTCCATATCCTATTATGTAATCCTCTACTCGTCCCATGATTGTAACTTTGGCATGCCATATCCCCACCTCTACGTAGTATACCTTCTCGACCCCTATTTCACCCTCTTCCCATCTTTGAAAACTATTTTATTGCACCAGTGATCAGCTCTCTATCTCCCACTCGATGCACCTTATTTGATTTATTCCATTCATGCCCAACTCTCTACTCCTCTTCTCCAATACCCACCCTCTCTATCTCCACTCACCCTACTCCATATTCCCTTACCCCCGAATCCTTTCCACTACCACTCCAACCTCTTGTCACTCACTCCTTTATCTTTCAATCCAAACCTCTCCACCACCCATGCCCTTACGATTGCACTTTGTGACCGGGAATAACCTAACCTTTCCACCTATAGCTAACACCCTTCTACCATGGACTCTCTACCTACCCACCACTTCACTCCCTCCATTCTTGCACATTGTAGAAAACCTCAATGGGGTCAAACATAGGCATGACTTGACCCATATAAAAAAAAACAAAAAAATCCAAGGGTCAATCGTGGCTATGATCAACCCTTTGTGGATGGTCATACCCATGACTAGCCCTTATCCATCTCTAACATTAAATACGAAAAAAACATCTCGGGTTAGTTGTGGCTATAACTGGACCTCCATGGCTGAGTCGTGCTTTGCTTAGCTAGTCCATTTTTTTCTCCTTTACATAACCATACACAACCCCTTCGAAATGTTTCTATTCTCTATCATGACTAGAAGGACCGAAATTCTCACGCTCCCCCTTCACATAAATGTGCCCACACCAAACTTGCCTAATTTATGTTCCCATTCACTAACATGACTGAGTACATGCACATTTATCCTTCACTCTCATGAAAATATCCACTCCACATGCTATTTTCCTTTTCCCCACTCATACTTCACACCATGAACTCTCTCGTTGATCTCATACAAACTCCACCCCACGCATTCTCCACATTTACCTTGCAGATTATCTACCCCTTTACACACTCTCCACCTTTCCCTCATGCATGCTCCAATCCATGTTCTCCTCACCTCACCCTTTCATGCACTCTATCCCATGTATTTTCTCTCCACTTTCATCCCACTCTTGATCACCACATCCATGCTTTAATTTCCACTCTTTTATCTTGTTGGGGTAGCTTGAGGCATTCAAAAATTGTTAGTTAAGGGTGCATATCACATCAAACCATTCTCATCAAACCTTATGATATCCAATCATCAATTATATTATTCAATTGACCCAATAGTATATTCCTCACAAAATCAACCTAGCAATCCCTTCATAGACTCCAGTTGAAGTTTCTCATTGATTTAATTTCCAAGTTTTTATCTATCCAAATCGAATCATATACACCCAAAATTTTGGTAACCATTTTCACAAGATTAGACTACCCCAACTTGTCTTCAATTTTTGTTATGGATCACGCTTGTTGTAACACACAACCCAAAAGGGGAAAATGTAGACACTAGAAAACACACCTTACGCATAAGGTATCCTATTTAAAAATATTAAAACCAACATACAACACAATAATCCCAAAAAAATCGATCAAAGGAAAATAAAAAATATAAAACCCCACAAAAAGGTGATAAAATACACCTCATCACTCATTTACTAACCCTCACCCACTCACATTTAATGTTTTCCATACCACTTACCCACTTGCATGACCAACACACTATGGAGCCTTAACATCTCACCCATCTATGCACATTATATCTATATGTGTATAAATATTCTATGCACTCAAAAAAATATAAAAAAAACCACTCAACCCCATCATTCTAATGCTTTGACTCCTTGTGCACTTGATCTCATACTTGAGTTTTTTCTTATTTGCTCACATATTTCAATATTGCAAGTTTTGGAGAGGTGAAGGAGGATCATAAAAGATTTGTGCATCTTGTGACATCATTGTTTTGGTAATATTTCAATGCAGGTGACATTAATTCTCTCGAGTGTCCTGCAACCTCCGTGTGATTTTTAAAAAATCACACTTGCAAATGGTTTGCTCATGAGTTAGGTATACCATTAATATTTATGTATTATTTTTTCATTTTTATACAATAAAATTTAATTTATCTTCTTAAATGGTTATAGATCCGATAGAGGAAATTCCCATAACCACAAGAAATAACTAACATTTTTATAAGGGTTTGCGTGCAGTTATAGATTCAAATCGAAAGTTTATCCACTTTATTAATTGAAAGAACCCATGATTGTCCTCTTTTCATGGAAATGTAAGCCAATTTATTTAGTATTATTGATTTAGATATTTTAAGATCTACTAACACATCTTATAAGTGATCTAAAGCTAGGCATAAAATATGTATTTCCTTTAGGCATGTAATTTTCAATTACACACTTAAAATGGAAAAAAATTGACACTAAAATTTGGTAACTTGTCTTTTTGATTTTCCAAGTTTGATTATGCTTCCTTACTAAGAAAATTGCTCACATTTAAAATCTAACCACTATATCTTTTTAGCTCTTCCATGATTACTTATGTTTACACTCTACTCCATCATCAATTCAAGGAATATTATAAAAATCAATTAAAATATGTGTACCTCATGCCACAAATTAATGTTTCACTTTACATCTCTCCTATCTAGGACTATATAAAGGGTTAGGATAGGGACTTGGTCTTGAATAACCTATATAGTCATAACCCTTTACTTTTTCAAAATCTGTTTTCGATTAGGATATATTTATTGGGTCATTTCATCTTCCTAGGGATAGCCTTTTTAGAATATTTACCTATAAAAGGCTATATAAGCAAGTCAATGTCATTTTAGAACCCACTTGATTCTTTTTCAATATCTTTTTACCAATATCATTTCAGAATCATTCATGATTTCCTAAATATAATGAGATAAAATGCACATAGATTACAACAACCCCTATTACATGTTTGTGATTTAAATATAAATGTAATTAAATATTTATTTAAGAGTAACGTCTTATAACTAATTATATACAAACAATAAAATACAATAGTACACAAAAGATAAGAAATTAATAATATGAAACCCTAAACAAGAGAGAGAGAGAGGGTGACTTAGCTGATTTATGAGAGTTCGGAAGTTGTGTAATAGGAGGAATTGTTAGAACAGAGATAGGGAAAAGTGTCATCAAATCTCATTGGAGGTTCTAGAACTCAACAACGTGTAGGAAAAAAGCACCCATGGGAGGCGGCAGGAGCATCTAGGCGCTAGTGACTAATATGGGTTCTAGTGTCCACTTAGATGCTTGGAGTCTAATATTTTATGGGTTGTAGGAACTTCGGTATTGATTTCCTTTTATCACTATGGTTCTGCTCTAATGGTGACATTCATACTTAGCTGCACATACCCACAAACCACATGAGACCTAATAAATAAGATGTAAAATGGGGAGTCGACCGACTTCACTGAAGGTCACTGAAGAGTGATCTTATGACTGAGTGTTGCATTACATCTCATAATATATGTAGTTTTATGTGTAATGGTGCCCTAATATGCCCTTGCGAAATTTTCACGGATAACGGGATAGATCTAGAATGTAGTAATGTCTAGAATATGTGTGATGGAATAAAATGAACTTCCCTCCTATGTTGTGTATGTAGAGTGATGCAGCCCTTGTCCCTTATATGAGTGTGCTAGATGGATGCCTTTTAAATCTCTCATGCCTTTGAATGTAAGCTGATGTAGGGGAATCATAGGTGGTTAGAAGTTTAGATGGGTCAAGTGGTCTTGTTATGGATTCAAGTATGTTTTGTCATCATGTTGATGTATTCAAAATCAAATTTTGTATGTAAATTGTTGTAGTGAAAATGAACTTGCTAGGTAAAAGGGTGAATTGGTCTAAATAAGGCCATGTAACCCATAAAAAGGTGTAATATTTGTTTTCATATGTGTGCATAGGTGGAAATTAGGTTATTTAGGTTTGATTCTAAGTTGAGAATCTTGTTGTGTTAATAATAGTGTTAGTTGTACTATTTTAGGGTATTAGTCCTAGTCTTAGGGTATGAAGAACAAAAAATTGAGGAGGAGATTCACATGTGGAGTGGAAGATGTAGGTAGAGAATGATGTAAAAATTGTAAAAGCATTAATGAAATATAAATGATTAAGTTTTTCAAGAATTGATCTTTATTTTGGCATGTTTTTAGTTTTGTATAGGACTATGCATAGTGTCTCTATTGTTGGCCAAGAGGCAAGAGTTTGACATCACCCAAAGAAGGATTTTTGAGATATATCAATGCATGGATAGTTGGAGATATGTGAGGGAGTACAATGATTTTTTTAGCTCTTGGAATTTTGGAATTTGTCCTATAGCCTCAATTTAATCCTCTCGGGTCAAACCTAGGGCTCGCTTTAACTTTTGATTGGTCCAAGACAAAAGGAAGGAGTTACTAAAGTTTCAAATCAATTTATCACGTGTGGAAGGATATCTTCATGACAACAATTACCGTGTTTGTGGAACAAAATAATATATAGGTTGAGAAATTAAATTATGAAATTTTAATGATCCAATATGTTTCAAGGTGCTAGAACTGGTTATTGATGATGTTAGAAGGTGTGCATGAGGTATTTCGTTCTTGAAACAATCTTTTATTATGGATTTCATTTGACAGTCTTGAAATAGATCCTCTAAAACTGAGAAACCCTGATTTTCTTCAAGTTTGGATAAGGGAACCCAAGTAAAACACCCATAGAAGGTTATATATGTTGAAATCCTATCAAGGACTATCTTAGGAGGAACAATATCAAATTTACAACTACGATGGCATTTGTATATAGGAGGGGTTACTAGATAATAAAGCTAATTGGAAAGAATTAAGAGAAAATGAAAGGTTGTGGCGAGCTTGGAGACCTAGTCACCTCATAGTAGGTTGGACTAAATTTTCATGTCCGAAAGAATGCGGGTGGATCAAGACCAATGTAGGTACAATATTGGGCATATGGACCGTTTCTAGCCTATTAGGGTAATTTCAAGAAGAGTAGTGAGGAAGAGTTGAACAAAGAGGAAGATATCCAAATGAATTGATGAATGATGTTGTATATAGAAGAGTGCTAGTTATTTGATGACTATAGTGAATGAGACACAAGAGTATAGCCTAATAATCCATATCTTGCATGTTGCGATCTAGATTTGGTTAGTTTATGAGTATGAGGAAAGATGGACTATAGACATAGAAGTAAGGGCATTGTATGTAAGAGTTGAACTAGAGGACACATTGAAGGAGGCTAAGTCCAAGAGAGTTTAAGGCACATAAAGAGCAATAGAACCATGGTCAAGAGTTATATGAATTGTACTATTGGCATTGATGAAGAAAAGTAACCAAGACAAGCCTAATAGGAAGTTTACTAGATCCTCTATACCATTTGGTATCAGAGTAGAGACTCTGATTGAAGGATATCAAACAATAAGAGCAAGATGATCATGACACAATTGCATTCAAAAATGTAGAACAAGCAAGAAAATTTTCTTGGGGATATGATGGAACAATTTAAGTTCATGAGAACACAAGTGGAGTCAAGAATGGATGTATTGGAGCATCTTGTCGAGGAAATAATGCCAAGTACAAAGGTTCATAACATGGGAATAAGAGCTCAGTATCTTGAATCAAATTAGAAAGGTATGTTTATATTTGATGATATGAGTGCTAGTTGTAATAGCTATACAAATTGTAATGATTATACAAATGCTATAAATATGAACTATCCTAGGAGAATTGAAAGAGGACAGATAGCAATATAAAATCAGTCATGTGAGAAGAATGAAAGAGTGAAGGGTGAATCTCTCTTGATGAATAGAGTCTTGGGTAAACCAAGAAAGTAAAAGGCAGATTTGAATGGTTAAACCACATATGTGAGTCAAAGAAGGAATTTGTTTAGAACCAGATGCAAGTCCAAAGGAAATTTTTGTGATGTCATTATTTATGGAGGAAGTACAGAGACAATGTAGTGTTAGAATACATGGTGAAGAAGTTGGGATTGAGAAGACTCCCACATCCAAGACCTTATTACATCTCATGGGTGCAACAGAGTCACAACATCCTGGTAAGTGAGCAAAGCATAGTTGATTTTCAAATTGGGTCATACAAGGATACAATGTTATGTGATGTTCTACCTATAGATGTTTTCATTTTCTCTTAGGTAGACCTTGGAAATTTGATAAGCAAGCCAAGCATGATGGAAAAACTAATGTCTATAAATTTTGCAAGGATAGATTTGAGCATAGTCTCATACCCTTGAAGGGTGAAAAAGGTGATGAAGGAGGAAGTGTCATGTTAATGACTATGAAGAAATACCTGCATGAGGAAATGAAGCATGTTAAAGAGGAAAAAAAAATGAAAGGGTTGTCTTCTTTTGAAGATTTAATGAATGCATATGAGAATTTTGGATGAGAGACATAAGACCTTCAAGAAGAGTGAAGAAAGAGGTAGAAATGTGCACTAATGCACTTGCAAGAAGAAAATTAAGAAGGAAAGCACTAAGGAAGGTGTTTTATGACCAAAAAGTTCATCAAAAGAATAAGATAACAAAGGAGAGATTGTGAATAAGTCAAGGAAATGGTGGGAAAGGAATACCACCCTATAGAAGCAATAGGATTCTTGAGTGAAGGTATGATAGTTAATGAATTTGAAAAAGAAATATTTTATGTTGAAGGTTTACAAACAAAGCCAAATGAAAAAAAAATTTGCAAGAAGGAAGAGGAAACCAAGAACTGGGGTGACAAGGTCAAAAGACCACTAGGTTCTTCTTCTAACGCTATGTTTACATGTTTGTATGCATGTATAATTAAACAAATGTAGAGTATTGATAAAAATGAAAGAAACCCAAATGTTGAAATTGAAGCTGATGTAAGAGAAGAAGGAAAAGTTGGTCCTAAGTTTGATAAAGAGGAAAAATAAAAACTCTCACATTGAGAGAGGAGCTGCAAAGATTAGAAGATTTTTTTGGATTCATGCAAGAATGACATGTAGGTGGAAGACAACTTAGGAATCATGAGGAAATCATGAAGGAGTTCAAGAAAGGAGAATCAATTGAGACAGGGGATGAATTTTTCCAAGTAGAAACCAAGAAACCTAAGAAAGAAAGTGAACAAGAGGAGGAAAACATGCAAAAATAAAAGCTTATAGATATACTAGAAGGATGTAAGAAGGATCATTTGATGGAAAAGACAATATAAATATACAAAAATAAGAATCAGAATTTTCATGTGAAAGCATAAAGAAAACATGTATGAAGAATGGAATGCTTAAATCCATCTTAAAATATGAAGAATATGACATGAATCGAATCAAGAAAAATCGACAAATTGTCATATCATTTGGATTATGCCAATATGCGATCAAAGAGTAATTCAAGGACAATACAAAGACAAGAAGGACATGTGAAAATTGAGAAGAAATAACATAATGAAGAATATGTCATAAATAAGATCAGAAACCTTGTTCAAGAGGTCATAATATTGAAGTAGTAACTATTTATAGTCAAGAAATGAATATCATCTTCAATTATGAGAAAAATAAGGAAGAAGACAATTTGATACAAGGACAAGAAGTAATGGAAAATCTGGTACAAAGAGGAAGCATAAATGCTAAGAAACTAGAAGAGCTAGCAAACATCAAAGCATAAAGAGATAGAGATGTTTCACACAAAGAAGAAGAAAAGAACCATCGGAGTTTTCAGATTAAGAAGAATACAACAAGAAATTTTGACTATAAGAAGTTTAAAACAAAAGAAAGAAGAAATTCAAGGTATAAAGAGATGAACTTAGTCTTTGATGGGCATACTTGACTTAAGTGAAATCTCAAAGACAAGTATGGGGGTATGTGAGGAATTTTTTTAATTTTTTTGTTTCTAGATGAATTGAGGAAGGCCAAGCAAGGTGATGGTGGTATAATGTTAAGTAAAAGATGTAGTTACAAATTGAACAATATAGGTAGTTCAGGAACAATCTTATATTCAACTAATGAAGGAATCCTTGCTAGGTAGTATCTTAAAGACTCAAGTTAAATCAGTAAGAAAAATCAGGTTTGTAGAGATCTTGAAAATGATTAAGCACAAGAATGTGGTAGGGAATAAAGGTCAAACAAAGTTACAAAAGAATGAACCAAAAGAGATAACAAATAAATACCAAGGTTGCGGGCATAAGATGATGTTTCATCAAGAGGATACTACACAAAGTGGATTTGGTATGATGAGAAGTTTGATAAGATCATTCATGAAGAGGATCAAAACAACAAATCAGGGAGACAAATGAATGAGAACAAGGATATAAAATGAGTAAGAACCAATGACAAGGACAAAATAAAGGTTAAGTACAAGCTAATCAAAACAATATGGTTTTGGTTACTACTCAACTTTTTTCAAGAAAGCAAATGAAGAAAAGGTACAAGTGTGGTTCCCAAGAACAAGTACACTAGTATGAATGGGCAGTAGAATCACTTATAGAGAATGAATAAGTAGGACAACTGAGAATGAATCAGACAATGAGCAAGCAATACCAAGGGAGAAAGGTAAAAATGAAGGAATGTCAATCATGGATAAGAAAAAGGAAAATACGAGTTACTCCAATGAGTGAGAGGTTCACAACTGCAATAAAACATAGGTATGAAGGTGATAAACACTCAATAGATGGTAAGTAAGACAAGCAAAGCATGAAAATTAAACCAAAAACCTACAAGCCAAGATCTAGTCTAGAAAAAACAAACATTCCATATGAAAGAGACTAGAATTAAGATAATGAATACATGATGAATCACCTCATAAGGAGGCCTAGAATACCAAATTGCAGCTAGAGAAGCAAGAGTAAAGAAAAGCAAGAAGACAAAAAAGGATGCATTTGAGCTAGAAGCTCATTTTTTTCTCTCAAAGGGAGTATGATGTAGGGGCATCATAGGTGGTTAGAAGTTTAGATGGGTTAAATGGTCTTGTTATGGAGTTAAGTATGTTTTTTCATCATGTTGATGTATTCAAACTCAAATTTTGTGTGTAAGTTGTTGTAGTGAAAATGAACTTGCTAGGTAAAAGGGTGAATTGTCTAGTAAAGGTGAATTGGTCTAAATAAGGCCATGTAGGCCATAAAAGGAATAATATTTGTTTTCATACATGTTCATAGGTGTATATTAGGTTGTTTAGGTTTGATTCTAAGTCGAGGATCTTGTTGTGTTGATAATAGTGTTAGTTGCACTATTCTAGGGTGTTAGTCCTAGTCTTAGGTTAGGACGAACAAACAAATGAGGAGGAGATTCACATGTGGAGTGGAAGATACAAGTAGAGAATGATGTAAAAAATTCAAAATAATTAATGAAATAGAAATGATTAATTTTTTCAAGAATTGATCTTTATTTTGGCTTGTTTTTCAGTTTTGTATAGGACTATGCATAGTGTCTCTATTGTTAGCCGAGAGGCAAGAGTTTAACAATCACCCAAAGTAGGATTTTTGAGATATGTCAATGCATAGATAGTTGGAGATAGGTGATGGGAGTACAATGATTTTTTTAGCTCTTGGAATTTTGGCATTTGTCTTGTAGCCTCAATTTACTCCTCACGGGTCAAACCTAGGGCTCGCTTTAACTTTTGATTGGTCCAATGGAATTTTCTATAAATTTGTAAAAACCTATGTCTTGACAAAAGGAAGGAGTTACCAAAGTTTCAAATAAATTTATCATGTGTGGAAGGATATATTCATGAAAAAAATTTCAATGTTTATGGAGAAAAGTAGTATACGAGGTTGAGAAGGTAAATTATGCAATTTTAATGATCCAATATGTTTCAAGGTGCTAGAACTTGTTATTGATGATGTTAGAAGGTGTGCATGAGGTATTTTATTTTGTACTTGAAACCATATTTTAGTATGAATTTCATTTGACAGTCTTGAAATAGATCCTCTAAAACTGAGAAAACCTGATTTTTCTCCAAGTTTAGATAAGGGAGCCAAGCAAAACACCCAATGAAGGTTATATATGTTGAAATCCTATCAAGGACTATCTTGGGAGGAACAATATATCAATTTTACAACTACAATGGCATTTGAGATTCATTGACATTTTTATATAGGAGGGCTACTAGATAATAAAGCTAATTGGAAAGAATTAAGAGAAAATGAAAGGTTGCGGCGAGCTTGGATACCTAGTCACCTCATAAGCAGTTGGACTAAATTTTTCATGTCTGGTTAGGGTGGATCAAGACCGTAGGTACATTATTTGGGCATATGGAGCATTTCTAGCCTATTAGGGTAATTTCAAGAAGAGTAGTGAGGAAGAGTTGAACAAAGAGGAAGATATCCAAATGAATTGATGAATGATGTTGTATATAGAAGAGTGCTAGTTATTTGATGACTGGAGTGATTGAGACACAAGAGTATATCCTAAGAATCCATATCTTTTATGTTGTAATCTAGATTTGGTTAGTTTATGAGTATGAGGAAATATGGACTATAGATAGAGCAAGAAGGGCATTGTATGTAAGAGTTGAACTAGAAGACAACATTGAAGGAGGCTAATTCCAGGGAGAGTTGAAGGCACATAAAGATAAATAAAACCATGGTTAAGAGTTATAGGAATAGATGTACTATTAGCATTAATGAAGAAAAGTAACCAAGACAAGCCTAATGGGTAGTTTATTAGATCCTCTACACCACAAGCTTAGGTGATAATAGACAATGTTCAAGGTGCTTGAAACCTTATTTGAGAGATAAAATTGTGTGTGTGTGTGTGTGTGTGTGTATATATGGCATAGTTGACAACTAAAAGGTTGACCCAAAGTTGTAAAAAGATGAAAAAAGGTAAAATTGACCTAAAAAGAATAAGAGGAAGGAAAAGAAGGTTGGGAGTGCCTACAAGGGACATGAGTGCACGAGCGTTGCTGTCCTAAATGGGCGCTAGAGTCTGAGGCCATAAAATATAAATCAATAAAGTATCAACAGGGTTGTAAGGTGTGTAAGGAAAATAAAATCATAAGAGACAAAACAAAAGGAACAAAATACGTTTTCAACCACTAGTTTTCTATCCTAAGAATTATGTATATATTAATATGATCTAGGACCTAGAAATGTACCCATGTGCATATATTTCATCTATATTTTTCCCCAAATTTATGTTTTTAAGTGAATACTAAATAGCATAAAGTAGATAGAATATGTGTACCTTGTGATCTTGTAGAAGAGAGTGTAGCTGATAGCATTCCGAGTGGACAAGTGAAGCATGAAGTGATCATAATGTTAAGCGTGGAAACTAAGAAGGGAGGTAGACCTTAGGGATGAAGTGTATGTGTAGTAGTGTGTCGTTGGAGCTTGTGCTTGTTGATATTAGATGATTATTATTACATATAAGAATGGACCTAGAAAAGAAGAGAAAGAGAGTAGTCAAAGTTTCGTATATGAAAAATCAAAGTAACATGTGTATAAGTAAGTAAAAGTGTAAAAGTATGTAAAAGGAAAGTGTGCACCTAATGTATAAGAGAGTAAAAGATAGAAAACTGTCTTGATTTTCTTGGAGATGCTTTCTTTGGATTTTTCTTTGAATGATAAGGTTTTTGGGAAATCTCACGCCAATAGCAAGTTTTTGGGCGATCTCATGCCAAAGATGAGTTTTTTTAGGCGATCTCATGCTAAAGGTGAGCTTTTTGGTGATCTCACGCCAAGAGAAGAGTGTTGGGGAGAGAGGTCTATTTTACTCTCCATCTATGATGCTTCCCAAATAAGTTCCACTACGAGATAACACCTCATTGTATGTAACCATATATAGCTCGCATGTAACCAAAATTTTAATCTGGATTCAAGTGATTTCTACTATAGAAATGTATTTTAAACTACTAGAAAATGTGGTGAACTGAGAAATTGATTGTTTTTTCCCCAAGAAACAAGCACCCAAGTGGGACACAAGAACTCAATATTCTTGTCTAATCTGAGTGTTAGTGTTCATTCTTTGTTTGTGACCTAAATCTTATTATGGGCCATTACGAGACTGTGTTAAGTTTCGATTATGTATTGTTCTGCTCTGATCTGTAATTTTTGGTGTAAGTGTGATTTTCTCACCCAAATGATGTCCCCCTTGTTTGGGGTGAATGAGATGAAAGTAGGAGAAGGTGATCCAAATGAGAGGACCAGATACGATATGCATAGTTGATATGGTATACATGCAAGGGAAGGGGACGTGCATGGTGGAAACCAAGGCACATGCAAAAAATATGGGATAGGAAATAGGTGCTAGTGTTACAATATCTAGTATGAAATATAATATAATGTAACAAGAAAGTGTGAATACACCATGGATCATGAAAAGTGGGTTGTATACATGGGACATCACTCAAAATGTCAAAAGATAATCAAGGTCAAAGAGGCCATAAGAAAACAAGGATTAAACAAGACATATGGCATAGCTTGCAAGCAATAGTAAGCAAGTAGTAAGTAAAAGGTGACATATAACCATGGTTGTATGTAATCTTGTAAGGGAAGTGGTACACATGAAGTACCCATTAGCATGTTAGAGATATAAATAGTATGTCAAAGCATTTATAAATTAATGAAAAGTAAAGTGACAGTAATGAGAAGTAGTAGATAGTTTATCAATAGATCATGTGATGTGTAGAGTGTGAGAGTAGTAAAGGTAAATGACCCGAAGCCTCGAGGGACCGGTAAAGAGCGAGTTTTGAGCATCATGCATCATGTATGAATCTGTGATAGTTATTACATTCACCTCAAGATAATAAGTGAATGCACATGTGTATATGGAAAAAGGTAAATGACATACTAAGTATTCAACTAGCATAAGAAACAAAGTGTACATATAAGTAGTATACGCTAACAAGAGTAAATGGGAGGTTCATTTAGGAATGCTCCCTGAATATTCAAGTATGAACCATAGAACAAGGGTGTGTAATTGAGAAACAACGATGCAATGTGTATACCAGAAGTGGTGTGATAATGCTTCAAAAGATTCATCATGGAACACAAAGTGTATAGTAAAGAATTTAAGAGTAAATGATGTGAGGTTCATTTGAGAATTGTACCCTCAACAATAGAGTATGAACTATGAAACTAGAGTGTGCCATCGAGTAATGATGGTATAATGTGTGTACCCAAGATGTAAAAGTGTTTAGAAAGATAGACATGGAGCACGAAGCATGAAATGTAGTAAAGAAGATATAAGTAGATACTAGAGACGACCAATAATGATAGAGGGTGGAGAAAGTGTGATGCCCCCAAGTGTGTATATCAGGAGTTGTTGGCAAATAGATGTGATATTTGTGACCAAGAGTAGCCATAGTATGTATAGTGCATGAAAGGATGTATATTGTATATAGAAATTATTATGTGTATCATGAGTAAAAGGATCCATAAGTAAGCATGAGTACAAAAAAATGTATGGAGTAACACAGAGCATATATAGATGTAGCAGGTTTGCACATAATATAGATGAGAGAAAGTGCTGCTAGAAATATTGTGTAGTTACAAAATCACGCACATTAAACATTATTTAGCCCATTTCATACTATTATTTAGAAGGTTCTCAATTGAATAAAGTACTAATTAATCCGATCTTTTTGACCACATTATCCTACTTTTATTTCATCATTCCCACACATTCCCATATACATGCCCCATATTTTTTTGTCACTTTCCACCATTTTAGCCTAAACCTAGGTACCCACCTTGTACTAGGGCACCTCGCGGCACACCGGTCCCACCAGGGGCCTCGATCCTTTAAAACATTCCCTTAACTTTTTGGGCTCATTCTGACCATTTTTCATATCTATTTTTTTCCTAGTCAGCCATGTCGAGATTAATTACAAAATTAAAGTAATAGAACCTTATAAATATAAAGTTATTAAAGCCATAATGAGGGTCCTAACATCATCTACGACTATCACTCCCTCTAGAGTTGCATCCATTGCATCACTTGCATCCACATAGGTCTATACATCAAGGCTAGGATATTTACATCAACACACACTTCATAGGGGGAGGGATTCTATTCTATTCCATGCACACATGCTATTACATTTTTACATTTAGCTACTAGCTCGCTATTTACATTGTGTCATTAGCACAAGAGAACCTAGGGCACCATATTACACACACACACACACACTAGAACTACATTTGGGTCTGAAATGTAGTGCAGTGCTCAGAGTAGTAAGTCCACTGTTGTGGTAGCTGAGGTCAGTCTGACCCATTCATTTTGCATCTTTATTTTTAGGGTTTTGATACTTCTTCCTCTTTTGCAAGTCATTACTTCATCCTTCATTCTTCGGCACACTCGGCATAGTCCACCGAATCTAATGTGATAGATAAAAAAATGTTTCAGATTAACTTGTGACCTAATGAAAACCAAGTTATAAGCATTTGCGAAACCAGGGCACCTATTTATGCATATCGGGGTGGCCCAGGGCACCCCAGTCCCTTCATAGGTGCTCCACTATGCTCAAATCACCTAGATCCGACCTTTTAGGGAGTTTTGAGTGATCGTTATTACTTCCAGATTCTCCTGTCAAAAATGTGACAACTTATGATAGCCTTTAACAATCAGCTAAGTCATTTCCTTTTACATCTTTGCATACTTAGGGTTTTATTTTATTAGATTTAATTATTTGGTTGCTTTATACTACTTTAGCATAATCATTTACAAGTGTTTTAGTCCTCCTATATTATATTAACTAACTTAGCATACCATTAGGTATCTTCCCAATTTTAGTTAATCATTTTTGGTGAACCTGATGTCCTTCATGCTTCAGATCCTTATTCTTCTTTTACCATGGGTCAAGTTTCTTTATCTGATTTACTTAAGAAACATCCCGAATGTAGTATGTTTTCCAATGTGGTTTATACACCAATTATTATCATGAAAATATTCCTTCACATGAATTAAGTGTTATGCTTCATTGTTTGTTTGTCAAACCTGATCTTGACTACCCTCCATCTAACCAAACCATCTTAGACTTGATTCAAGCATTACATGAAAATTTTTCTATCATGGAATTTAGAATCACATCTCTTAGATCTGAAGGTCAACAGTATAAGAATGCTTCTCAATCGCATACATCCTCTATGCAATCTATGGAATCAACTATCGCATCTCTTAGATATGAAATCCAACAGCTTAAAGATTCTTCTCAGTTGCATGCATCCTCTATGAAATCTATGGAATCCACTATCACGTCCCTTAGATATAAAAATCAATAGCTTAAAGATGCTTCTCAATCACATGTTTGTTCTTCTTCGCTGTCTCCTATTCAATCTATGTCCACTACATGTCATATAGTTGAACCTCAAGTTATGTCATCACCAAAACCTCTCATACTTGACCACAATTCCAAGGCGATGACATTCTAACTCAAATTATTAGTCGTTAATTGATTCTTCTATTGCCTACTCATTCTTATCCTCATTATTAGCTAGTAAAACCCCAAGATCTTCCATATTTTCATTATCATCAAATCAATGGGCATACTAACCATGATTGATATGTTTTTTAATGTAGAGTCAGACATTTTGAGCTTCGAGGGTTTTATTTTAATCATGGGAAAACATCCTATTACATGCCCACCAATAAATATGATACCCACATGGGCTCCTAAGTCTATTATTCCTTCGCTTAGTCAAGATCAATCTAGGAAAACTCCTACGGAAACTAGTGAGCCTTCCTCTAATCTTTCTAAGGATGTTATGGATGCTTGTTTTATTCATTATATGCATGATATTAAAAACACCTCACATGTGCATAGTGACCCTTCCCCTAGTTAGGTAAACAATTCTCATATTCCTAATGTTGTTTCTTCCCCATCTAATGAGCATCAAGTTAGCATCACTCAAGTAGTTTATAAGCAACCACCTATCGACATTAGTTCACTAACTCCTCCTACTAAGTCATCTATAGAATTACAAAGTCAACCTAAGTGACCTCCTTTAAAACTTAGTGCAACATGGCCTCCTCTCAAATATAAACTCCAACCAATTAAGTTCATCAAAGAAACTAATCCTCCCTCCAATGTTTACAATATATCTTCACCTTCACCACCACCACCTACTTATAATGTGAACCTTGACCACCAAGGTCCCACCACATGTAAACTTGGCCATTGGTAGGTAACTCTTATTACTCTACCCTCCTGATGACACACTCATATTCTTATGGTTCTTATATGACTGTTGAGGGGTATTTTACTATAAAGAACCTCGTTTCATCTTACATTTCTCCATTACATCGCCACCTATACATACACACATCTATAATACTTTAACACTCCTTACGCATCATCAATTAAATGAAATCTATCATGTTTCATCACCTTTATACATTATTCATTACGTAGTACACGCGTTATCATACACTTGGGGGCATACCGCCTAATACACTCCCCCTTATTTAGCATTTCTACATTTTTCTTCTTCTCGATTATTCATTACACATTCTAGACCCGTCATTACCCGATGACACACTCTTGTGCTTTGGTTCACACTTGATTGTTGAGGGATTACCATTACATTGAACCCCACACACTGCACTATAGGCATCACACATTACATTTCATCACACATACTAGCGCGTCATACACCATACATCCTATATCATTTTTCCATTTATACATTTCACATATTTACTAGCTTTTCAATTTTACTATCATCCCGCATTTAGGACCATCCAATATTCCTCCTACACACTACATATATCATTTACATCACCTACACATAGTCACATCACACATTGCGCATCTATACATCACATTCCTTTTACATACTACACTATTCTACATTATATATGATTCTAGCCTTACATTTCATCCCTATATGTTACATTATCAATCTACATACATCCCTACATCATACATTATGCATTTATCCATTTTACATGCTATGCTAGTCCACACCACATACGATTCTAGCTTTATATTTAGTCCTTACATACTACATTACTAGCTTCTCTACACTTATTGCATTTTACACATTACATGTTACACATCCTACATATACTACATCCTATTATACAAACTATGCATTTACAACACCTTTCCCACCACATGGTCATTTCATCACTATACATGCTACATTGTTTTCTACACACTACACTCACCACCCTATGATGCACTTTAGTTCCTTGGTCCATACTTGACTGCCGAGGGTTTACCAATCAAATGGACCTTACATTCACCATGCGACAATTCGTCATACAAACATTCCTAGTTTAGTGACATACACTTTAGGCTAAATTGTCACCCATATTTTTCCATCTCATAGTGGTATACACCTTAGGTTAAATCACCACCCCTTATTATTTATCTTATAGTGATATACACTTAGTGCTACATCATCACTTTCCCTAGTCCATTCATCACTAATGGTATACGCTTTAGGTTAAATCACCACCTCCTATTATATTCATCTTATAGTGATATATGCTTAAGATAAATCATCACTCATAAAATTCATGATATACGCTTCGGCTATAGGGTTCATACACATCCTTTATCTATGTCACATTTCATCACCAATACATATGCACTCATCACAACGCACTAGGCAAAACAAAAACATGACTCGACCATGTCCCGATGACCCACTCTCATTTACGGTTTATTATTGAATGTTGAGGGGGAAAAATGAACCTCATTTCATACACTTCCATACACTCGAGGGGCACATTTCTCCTATCATTCCATCTTGCATTCCATTCCATTCCATAGGATGTTGGATTATCTTGGGGGCATTAAATTTTTCTTGCTAGTGTTTTGCATGATCACTTTACCACACATGTTAGACTAATTTCTTATATGTCATTATATATAACATACACATATGTGTGTTCATGCATTTCTTTAGTGTAATCGTAGATATATGACTCCTACACGTATGCGGCATGGATGCTTGACTTCTACCTTTACTATAATGGTCATTGGGGCATCCACATTTGTATCATCTAGGTGCTATTATTTCATTTTTACTTAGTATATTTCATTACTTGTTTATTCATGCTTTGACATATTATTTATTACTCTAACATGCTAACAGGTGTTCCATGTGCAACACTTGTTTTGTAGGACTACATGTTTTGCAGGACTACTTTTTGTCTATTTCTACTTGTCTACCTTATTTTCCATTGTATGCAAGCTTTTCCCTTTGGTTTTGTGCACACTTTTTCATTTTTTGTGGCCATGACAGCTTTGTGTGTCTTACGACATCATGAGTGATGTCCCATGTTTGCAACCCACTTTATGGGGCCTACTTTCTTTCTTGCATGTTTACACTAATGTGCTTGGTAGTTCTTAAATTGCTGCGTATTTTACACCTATTGCATGAATGTGTTTTCATACTAACACTTGTTTTTGCTAGCCATCCCCTTTTGTACGCACCTTGGTTCCTACCAAGTGCTTTCCCTTTTCCCCTACAGGGTGTATTTATAGAAGTCGAGTGTGGTGCATCCTCTTTTGAGTTGCATTCTCCTTTCAGATTCGTTGCATGCGCCCCAAAGAGGAGGGGAATCATTGAGGGTTTTTTATATACTAACACAATGTATTATATTGGTTCAGCATAGTGCACTTTCCACCCTTGGCATTGTGGGTTTATATACAATGAGTGAGTTCATACCAGTCTACGAAATCCATACACATTAGATTTTATAGGATATGGTGTCCTTAGCATTTTTGGGAAGAAATTATAGGCTTGGGTTTTACAGTGGGTGTGCCTATCTACACTACTTCAGCCAATTAGAGTCGGATCGTCCAAAAAATAGGATAGTACAAAGATCTCTTCACATACATTTCAGCAGAAGTGGTTAAAGGTTGGAGGACATAGAGCATTTCCTCCCTATACTTCTTCAGCCAAGGTGGCGTGAGATCGCCCAAAAAAACTCACAATAGTATAGGATATCCTTCTACACCCTTTCTCTCAACATGGATCAGGTACACATGATCCATTTACACTTTTCCTTTCGCGTACTTTACATTTGTGTATTTTACACATTTTCATACACATAATGTTTTTTTACATATACACATATTTGACTACTTGATCATTTTATCCTTGCAAGTCCAACCATATGAGAAACAAATAGTCAAATTTGGGGATAACAAAAACAAAAACAATAACACCCACATCAACAACAACACTCCACTATAGTAACATGCTTTTACTAACCATGTGCAGGTACACTACACACTACAACAGCTACACACACGTTCCACCCTAGGTTCACTCTCATCACTTTTATGTGAATTTTTCATCTTTAGAATTCCACGCTCCACCTTTTTATTTTTTTCATTCTATACTTGATTCTATTCCATCGACGTGTCTCTATTATAATCTACATGGATATCAAGTATGTACTTCTATCTACTTTATGTTACCGAGATTTCTGCTCACCAACATAAAGTGGGGGAAAAATGTAGTCACAAAATCATGCACATTAGTCATTATTTAGCCCAGTTTTATACTCCTATTTAGTATGTTCTCAAGTGAATAAAGTACTAATTAATCCCAACTTTTTGGCCACCTTATTCTACTTTTATTTCGTCATTCCCACATATTCCCATATACACGCCCAGTCTGTTTTGTCATTTAACGCCATTTTAGCCTAAACTAGGGTGCCCAGCCATGTACTAGGGCACGTCAGGGAACCATGGTACCACCAAGGGCACATCGGTTCTTTTAAAACTTTACCTCCATTTTTGGGCTCATTCTGACCATATTTCATGTTTATCTTTTTCCTAGTCGGCCATGTTAGGATAAATTACGAAATTAAAGCAAGAGAACCCTATAAATATAAAGTTATGAAGCCATAATGAGGGTCCTAGCGTCATCTACTACTATCGCTCCATCTATATTTGCATCCATTACATCACTTGCATCCACATAGTTCCATGCATCAAGGCTACGATATTTACATCAACACACACTTCATAGGGGGATTTTATTCTATTCCATGCACGCATGCTATTACATTTTTACATTTAGCTACTAGCTCGTTATTTACATTGTGTCATTGGAAAAAGAGCACCTAAGGTGCCATATTGCACATACACACACCATAAATACATTTGGGTTTGAAATGTATTGCAACTCTCGAGTAGTGAGTCCACTTTGTTGTGGGAGCGGAGATCAGTCCAACCCATTCATTTTGCATCTTTATTTTTAGGGTTATGATACTTCTTCCTCTTTTACATGTCACTACTTCATCCTTCATTCTTAAGCACATTTGACATAGTCCGAAAATATGATGTGACATATAGCAAGGGTTTCGATCAACTTGTAACCTAGTGAAAACTAGGTTCCGCGCATTTGCAAAACCGGGCGTAGGTCCTTCCTGGGTGCTCAAGTCTTCTCAAATCACCTAGATCTAAACTTTTAGGGGTTCTAAGTAATCATTATTACTTCCATATTTTCTGTCATACTTGTTACAACCTATGACAACCTTCGAAATCAGCTAAGTCATTTCCCTTTACATCTTTGCATACTTAGGGTTTTATTTTATTAGATTTAATTATTTGGTTTTTGTATCGTTTTAGTCCTGCTATATTAGATTAACTAATCTAGCACTTTTAGGTATCTTCCCCATTTTAGTTAATCGATTGACATGAAATTTAAAACAAGAGTAATGTATAAAGGTGTATGTGAATAGTATGGATAGGTAACTTCTAATTAGAACATGAGATTATGGGGGGTTTTATTCCCCCCAAGTTTGCAAGTGATGAATATCTTATACGATGATGCAAGAGAGACCATGCCATGGTGGTGGAGTTTGAAATGCATCTTAGCCAAAGTGGTATAATCATTAGATTGATCGAAAAGAGGAATTATGCATTTAATTGGAGGATGTTGGTGAGGACTCTTGGTCTATGGTGAGGGAATTGGTGGTTTCTCTTTTGATGTTGGTTACAACACTGTAAATGACTTAATAGGAAGAGGTAATGGGGTAGTAAATTCTAAGAATGGTATTACACTGGGTTGGACAGGTGGGATCTTGAATTACCAAAGAAGTAACATTAGTAATTATGGCATGATGCTCATTAGACATGGAGGGATCAGATTTGGGAGCCCATTGGGATTTAGTAATTGGAGATGAGTGTGGAGAAGAATGAAGTGTAGAAAATGAAATGACACTTTATTACTGATCCAAATTTCATATTTTTCGTTCTAAAGCATAACATCGACATCACAATGTCCATTAATCCCATGGTAATTACAATATGGTCTACTTTTGTAACAAATGACTCAATGATGAGGGTGGTAATGATTAGGTAAGAAAGTAATTAAGTGATTATCAAGTAGTGCAATTAATATATCATTTTGTCTAGCATTCTGATTGAACTGGAGAGATGCTTTTTCTGGTAATACCTTGACCTCGCTTATATGGTCACATCTAGTAGTCATGGGATCAAGATGACATGTAGAATAAGGACTAGCATGAGTATGAGAAGAAGCCTTGAGATGTTGGATTTTAGTTGTGAGGTATGTAATCATGGTTTTCATAGTTTTAAATTTATCTTGAAATAAATGGTTCAAAGTGTTGGTGCCATTTTTGAGCTTGCACCATTTTGCCCTAAATTTTCCTTTAGTTTACATGCTCTGGAATGTTTTTCTCTCAAATTAGTGGTCTACAAATTTTCCCCTCTTGCTTGGATGCTTTGAAATGCTCACAAACTTGTTGTTTTGCCCCAATTTGAAAGAAATCTACATGTGTGCCCTGTTTTGTGCCCTAATTTTTCCAAAATATGTGGGCTCTACCATTTTTCCTTTTTGCCCGATCGTGGAAGTTTAAAATTGATCGATTTGCACTTGTATGCCATTGAAAATCCAATTCCATGATAAAAATGCTTTAAAAACATGTTTCAGTTGGTTTAATTTTGAGAAATTTGTCGTCCTTAGCGAAAAAATCAAATTCTAGGGCATCCTCATGCGTTTTTGTGTTTTTGTGATGACAAAGCATCATTTACACGTCAATTTCATCTTCAACATTCGTGGGCATCACTAGCAATTTTTGTGTTTTTTGATGGTCATACGGGCGTCCTTTGCCCATCAAATTTTAGCTCAAAAATCCTCTCCTACGTGGCTTTTTCTAATTGGCCGAGGGACGATGGAAAATTGTTTTAACTTATCATTTTTTGCTTTTTTGGAAAAAGGGCGAATTTGGTCCCATGGCTCCACTTTACTCTGATTGGTTCTAATGTTGCTGACATGTCCTCTTTTGATTGGATGAGAAGCAACGGGTCTTTTTGCCTTAAGGCATTTTGGAAAAAGAGTTAAAGTGCAAATAAAATTCCTAGGGCCCACAACAAATCAGAATGGAACACGTGGCGGCTTCAGAGCCAAGGACGGAATTGCGGGTGGTCGGGTTCTTTTGAAGTTTTTTGACTTTATTTGGTTAAAAGATTAAAGTCACAAAACAATCTGGAACTCCGCACGAATCATAGGTGGACACGTGTCACATTTGCATCAAAGGCGGGAATGGAGGCTAGCGGAAGACTTAGAAATTTTTGCTTTTTTGGCGAAAGGGAACAAAAGTTGTGAAAAGGGCTGTGGGTCTGCCAAGCCAATCAGGAGTGGACACGTGGTAGGGAAAGGCAGAGGTGTGGGAGTGTGGAGGAAATGGTGAAAAATTTCCTTTGTGGAAAATGTTGTTAAAATATAAATAAGAGTGCTACCCTGTAGTGAATCAGGTGAGGACACGTGTCCTACGGGAGGGCGGAACCACGGAGGAAAAACAAAAAAATTTCCTTTTTCCAAAAAGAGGCAAAATGTTTAAAATTGAGCCGCGACTCCGTATCCAGTCATATTGCGCCACGTGTCAGGGACAAAATCAGAGGTGTGGGTCCATGGGGATAATTTGGAAAATTTTCCTTTTTCCAAAAAAGGTGGAAATGTGTATAATCAAGTCTGCGATTCTGTTGGGACCCACATTGGGACATGTGTCAAGCTCATTTTCAAAGGGCGGAGGGGCGAGAAAAATGTCAAATTTTTACTTTTTCCCAAAAGTGTTAAAATGTCAAAAGTGATCCCAAGCCCATTTCCAATCACATTGTGACATGTGGAGGGCTCAGATTAAAGGATAAAGGAAGATCAATGGTAATTGTGCATTTTTCAGTTTGGCTGCCATTTGAGTTCCAAGAAGTTTGGAGATGTAGCTTTTGGATCAATTTCCATCAAATTTTTGACAAATTCATGTCGTTTGTGCCTTCAAGGACCAATGTAATTAGTTTTGAGGATCAATTTGAAGATTAGAGATGTTTTTGAAATGAAATTTTTCCCTAACCCGTCCAAAAACATGAAATATCATATCCAAAAGTCTGAAAGTCAAATTTTGGAGGAAATGGATGAATAATGAAAGGAAGGGGGTCTACATGCTTTGAAGATGAAAAACATGCCTCCATAATGGATAATGATGTGAGTTTTACAGTGATTCATCTCTTTTTGAGACAATCGCAACTTTTTGGACGTGTTCTATTAAATGTCCATGTCTGCGAATCAAGAGGAATTTTTGTAACAAATTTGATCCTTTGGCATATTCCTTTCTTGGGAAAGAAGGCTCAAGGAGATTGAAGCTATATATTACATGAATTTGTCATGCAAAGGGTTGGAAGAGTTTACAAAATCACTGGGAAACTAAAAATTTCACGGAAAATATGGGAAGAAGCCCATTCTCTAAGTGTCCACTTGAGAAACTCATGTAACTCTCTCTGTATCGATTTCAAATTATGTTAAGTTGGTTTCATTGTAAATCCATTAACAAGCTATGAGAATTTTTTTCAAAACATTCCCTATTGATAAATCTGATCATTTTTGAGTTATTTTGTGTTGTCTTTGGGAAAAATATGTGAATGCTTACATTTCAGAATGAATTTCAAATTTATGTTTCTTGTTTCTTGTTGCAGTCTTGTGTTTAAAATCTCTCTTGATCATACATGGTCTCATTTCTTGTGATAGTTTAGTGGCATTTGCAATCTCACATTCAGAAGAGCTTTCATCGATAAAGAGATAAACAAATTTAAAATCACTTTACCTTCCTTGACTTCGAGATTGTTTGTAAACCTTTGGGTGTACCTTAGGTCATGATTAAATAGTAGTTTCTAAATGTTTCATTGGTTCATTCTAACTCAAGATTTTGTGATAGATGATCAAAGATTGTGTGGAAAAGTGTAGATCTGGCCTCCATTTGATGCACATATCCTGGTTGAAGGGATGATTAACCATTTTGATACTTTCCACTGTTAAGTTTCTCCATATTTTGCTGAAATCCTCAAAGAGTCTGCGGACCTTGGTTTGTCTTGTCTAAACTCCCACCCAAAAATCATTCAAATAACTAATCCTACCCTTTTTTGACCTGTATACCCACAGAAGATCAAAATCCATTTGCTAAAGTATGAAGAACAAATCAGGATTCCAAATGTCTTTAGTAACCCTTGACTTGCATTGAAGGTATCTCCATAATCTAGAAGTGACAACTTGTGAAAGTCGATTTGGAGCATTGATCATATTTTCCCAAGGCCCTTTTCATACTATTTTCACAAATTGAGGGATATCTTCATCTCCTTCACCATTTTAGGGTTACAAAATAGGTTATCTTACCTTGGTTAAAAGGCACAACCTAAAAGAGTTAGGACAAGATCAAGTCCTATTTGAGTGCTATCTATCTCTCCACAAATGAAAAGTGCGGTTAGATCATATTCCTAGCTACAAAATGACACATACCATGATCCATCGGTCTTGAAGCTTCATGTCATATCTTTGATTCTGCTCAAATTGAAAAGGAGAAAAATTTGGGTACTAACACAAATCTTGAATGGAATCAAAGATGGATTGATTGGTTTTGGTATAAGATTGACCGATAGGATCATGAGAGAGATGATTGAAAATGGCACTTGTGAAGGTGACATATTGTGAGGGAGGTACATAGTGTCTAGGAATTTTCGGAGAATATCTTTGTAAGGCATGTGCATTTGAAGTAATTGAGACAAGGAGACTTGAGAAACCTTAGGGGTAATGAAAGGAAAGGTAATGTGTGAAATAATATCCCTAGAAAGATAAGAACAAGGATGAAACTCGAGGAAGATATATGAAGATCGGAGGTATGTTAGAAAATAGATGGAAATATAAACATTGATGAAACTACGTTTTGGGTTTGGGTTTGGGTTTCTTGAGTTTAGGAACTACTAGAACAAACTGGGAAAAGTGTCTTGAAGGCCCACAGAGATTAAGGAACTCGAATGTGCAAGAAAAAAGCACCCATGAGAGGAAGGATCACATGAGAACTAACGAATGATATGGGCACTGAGTGTCTCGCTTAGATGCCTGGAGTTTGATCTTCTCTGGGCTACAGGGAGCTTCATTGTTTATTTCCTTTTATCACTATGGTTCTGATCCAATGTCGCACATCTTACTTATAACCTATAAAATAGATACATGGTTGTACATACCCATAAACCACATCAAACCTAATAAATAATATGTAGAATGGGGAGTTGGACTGACCCCGAAAGTCATCCAAAGAGTGATTTTATGATCGAGCATTGCACTACACCTCATACTCCATGTAGTTTTGTGTATATGTGTATGTAATGATGCCCCGTGATTCCCTTATGTAATTTACACAATGATATCATGATAGATCTAGAATGTAACAATGTATAGAATGTGTGTGATGGAATAAAATGAAATTCCACTCCTACATTGTGTATGTATAATGATGCATCCTTGTCTCTTGTAACTAGATGCCTTTGAAATTTTCTTGTGCATTTGAATACAAGATTAAGTGATAGTAGATAATTCTTAGTGCATGGCACCTTATTTGAGAGCTATAACTATGTATATTAATTATTACCTTATTTTATTTTCTTAATTTGACAACTAAAATGCCGACCCAAAGGTGTAAAATATGACCAATTGTAAAAGAGTAAGAAGAAGGCAAATAAGGCCAGGAGTGCCCAAAAGGATAGGAGGACCTTGACACTACATCCTAAATGGGAGGTAGTGTTTGAGGCCATAAAAGATAAATCATTCAAGTATCAACATGGATGTAAGGTGTGTAAGGCCAATAAAATCATAAGAGACAAAGAAAAAGGCCCAAACGACGTTGTTAACCACTAGTTTTCTTGCTTAGGAATCATGTATATATTTTTACATCCCTCTCTATAGCATTGAAATTTTGATGTAATAATTGACATATGTGATTGATTATGTGGAACTATGAATTATTATTATTATGCTAGAGTATTTAATTTTGTTTATTAAAATGTGATTTGGGATAAAATATTATCATTGACAATAATATGATTAGCACTTCCTATATTATATCATGTCATTTTTATATCATGATCTAGTTAACTACTTGTGTGTTATTGTTATGAGTTGGTTGTAGGTTATACTTCCCTTGGATTGGAGGAAAACATCATCGAGAGAGGAGAGTAGATACAAAGTGATGGTACCAAAAGAAAGAGAGGGAAATGTGTACCCCTAAACCTTAACAATAACATAGTGTTGTCACCCTCAAAATCCCCCTCATTTTCTAAGTCAAATTCAAATATTTTGAGCTCACGCCCTCAAAAGTGTTCAAGTAAATTTGGAAGCTCGAAAAGATAGAGAAATTCATGCTTTGAAGTTGCTTAAACTCTCCTCTACACTTTTTGATAAATTTTATGTTTTCCCTCTGACGCATGAAAATTTTATTGTTGACCTCATTTGAATGAAATTGTCAATATTTTCATGGCCATGGATTGTTAAACCTTGAAAATCGGGTGCAAAATGGAGGATTTTTCTTCTTCTTTGCATTTTCCACAGATGCGAATGACGGGCGCTTTCTTCCCCATCAAATTTTGGCCCAATTATCCATGGGTACGTGGACATATCTAATTGGAGGTGGGATGTCGGAGAAATTTGAGACTTGTTTCCAAAAGGGATAAAAGGCATAAAGTGACCCACACCCCAATCATGCTATAAGGGAGAAAGTCAAATATTAAGCCCACATCAAAGGTCAAAGCAGGGAGGCGGGCCTGTGGAGCAATTTGTGTTTTTGAGCCCGATAAAAAAGGTAAAATTATAAAAGTGGCCAACTGACTGTCTCCACTCAAATGAGGCCACGTGTCAAGACCATATCAAAAGTGGGTGAGTGGGCCAAAATGTTCCAAAATGCCAAATCTCTATAAAGTCACAAAATGCAAAAGGAATCCTCCACGCCCGCTCTAGTAAATTTCTCCCATGTGGACGGATCTGGTTTAAAGTTTCAAAGGCAAGATGAATGGTTCAAATTCAAAGTTGCAAAACGAGTGTAACGATTGCATTATGAAAAGTCTGGTTTTCTTGCCATTAGAATTTCTTCATGAATCAAGAATTTGAACGACGCGAATGATTGAAAAGAAATTATAAACCATTTCTTGGAGGAGATTTAATGGCTTCTTCACACCATTATACAAGGCTGAAATTGATCTTGTAAACTCACGAGTATATTGTACTTTGAGAGAACAAAGGAGATAGCCATTTTCTTCCGTTCCCCCCTTCTCAAATTCCTCCATTTCTCCACTATGTACAACTTCTATTTAAGAAACAATACAAGAAGAAGGATTTTGTAGCCTCTTTGATGAGGAGATTTCAGAAACTTTGAGTTTGCAATCTTATCTCGTCTTGTTGCCATTTGCAGGGTTGTTTCTTCTCATGAATGCATGTGTTGAAATTTCTAACTAGTGCGTGCAGGAATATGATTTTCTACCTACAACATTAGTTCTCCTACCTCTCTTCTCACTCCCTTTCCCACCTTCATGCGAATTCCCCCTTGCCGATAATCGCAATCATTTGTCGCAGAGGTCGGTGGAGTGCCCCTATTAGATCCCCAGCCGAAAGACCACCACAAAAATCCACCTTTTCATGTGCATGCATATATGGCAGATGCACCGGTTAAGTAGAGGGACTTATATTGCTAGAGTGTTGGCAAGGAATCCACAAGTTTTTCCACCCGATAAATTTCCTCGCTAACACATAGTTATACCACTTGTAAAGGGGTAAGATACTTTTACCATTTTACACACTTTTTGGTATGTCAATTCACCTTAGTATTTTGTAGCGTGTGAAAAATGGTAGAGTTTTATTTTACTTTGTTAGATTTCAAGTATCCATATTAACTTAGGTCTAACTATAGGTCCACCTGCATACGAGGTTTGTAAAATTATAATCGTTTGCATGTATCATGTTCTTAATCGTAAAATAATTACAAATATTTAAACTAACAATATTTTCTAACTCATACATTTAAAATATAATCGTGATTTGTAATATAAATTATTATTTATATTATTTTAAAAATATACATAAAAATAAATTAATACATGTATATAATTTTTGAATCATTATTATTTTATAATGGTGTTTCCATATTTTGAATAACACTATTGAAAAATTATTGTCACTTAAAAAATATATAGTTTGACAAAAATAGGTGGATGTCAAATTTAAAATATGACAACATTAATTATTGTATAGAGAAGAAAATGTAAAGAAATGTGAAAACTTTTATTATTTCTCAAATTCATGGTTATAAGGTGATTGCATTATTGAAAAGGAATACATTGAAGAGTGTGCCTTTAAAAAATAATATGAACAATTATAAATGTCTCTTTTGTATACATTAATACATGATGGGATCCCGTAAGGTTTTAAATAAGATCCCATTTCATAAGAATTAAAAAAATAAAATCCTCAAACCTATAAATGGTTGAAGGGACAAAAATTAGGGAGGGAGAGGAGATCTGAGAAAGTTCTGAGCAGCTAAATTGTGAAGGGATCATTTTTTTAGAAAATGTATGAGTTGAGGACTGCATAGGAAGAGCACAAAGGAGCAATAGGAGCATGGAAAGAGAACAACCTTAGTAAATAGTTGTGTGGCACTAGATCAGGTTTTTCTTGCCTCTTCTCTTTCCTTATTTCCCTTGAACTAGAATTTTGAATAATCAATTACTGAAATTAAAATTTCTACATAACAATTTAAATATGTAATAGCTTAAAATACTCTAGATCGATACCCTCTTTTTGTCAATTAAATATCTCATGATATTTGTATGTGATATTTTTCCATGTTATTTTATAAATCATAAAATCTCTGATAAACTAAAATATAATTTATTGTTGCCCTAACAGTTTTCTTTTCTTGCAAATGTGAACTACTCCTTTTCAATGGTTGTGTCAACCAATGCCAAGTATTAAATAAAAAAGTAAAATCATATTTTTACATATACTAGAACCATGGAAAAGTATAAACAAAACCAAGAGATTAATAAAATTGCAAAGTAGAAATTTTAAAAATTGTGTGTGTGCCAAATATATCTAGCAATTGTGAATGGGTCACCAAAATATTCAACAACTTAATTAATTAGTTGCATAAATATGCCATGGATGTCTACTCTAAAATGGACTAAGGGCATATTAATAAGGAGCATTAAATTTTTATTATGTCTGGAATATTACATATAAAGCCATATAGTTTACTTACAAATAAATGCAAGTATAAATTGGATAAAGAGTGAGTTTAATTTCATACGTGAGTATATGGAGGGAAATATGGAGGGGAACATCTATTTTAAATAAGGAGACTTTTTGTTTGTGGGGGTTTATAAAGAAAACATATTTAATTATTTTTTTAAGTTCATCAAGTTAAAAAAATAACATGATATAATTTAGAAAGTTTATAAATTATATATGATTAATATTTGTAAGTATATTTTTATGTGTCTTATCGACACATCGGTTTGGTGTTTGAGTGTGAAGTTATGTTTACAAACTAAGCGATTTGATTTCAAATCTCATCGGCAATGTTTATGCCCTTTTAAAGAAACTTATGATTTGAAAACATAATTAATATTTTATTCATTATTTTTAATTAGAATGCCTAATTTATTAAGTAGTGAATAATAGGCTATATAGATATATTTAAATTTATTATAAAATTGAATATGTCAAAACAATGTTTTATAAATAATCATAAATATGTTATTAAGATTCCAAGAAATGTCTATTTGTTTTTAGAATATTTTCTTTATTATTGTAAATTATTTATGTGCTTATATTAAACAAACTTCATGTTTATTTGCAAAATGTTGAAATATGTTATAAAATTTCAAACTAAGTCCAAAAAAATGTTGTTCCCTTAGAATAAATAGAAGGGAATGGGGTACCTTAACATTCTTAATATAAAAATAAATTAATGTGGTTAGCTTCATCTCCTTTTACTTGTCACCTTTTCATAGGTAAGAATAAGTAAACATTTGAAGTCAATAATTAAGCCCGATATGCATGTTCATCTAGGAACCCTATGACATCGTGTCCAAATATACGATTGAGTTTCTTATATTACTTTTATTATTTAAATTTGAATAGGTAGTAAAACTTATGACAGCATTTGTTATCATGTAAAATCTAGTTTAATCTTTAGAAGTTTTTGTAGTTGGGAGTTTATGATCCCTAGTGTTGTGTGAGGAAAATAATGCTTTTGAAATGGTATGGAACATTGATGTAATGCATTGCCACCCACATACCTATCGAGTTGTTCTAATTTTAAATATTTGTTTACCTTGGGAGATCAATTGTCGTCCAAGTATGGGGATTGGAGGGATGAGATGAATCGATAACTATGAGTAGTGTATAGTGAACATTAGAATGTGGGACTAAAAGGATAATGGAATTAGTCTAGTCTTCACCATGACTCAGTAAGATTGGATATGGGTCATTTTTTGGGGGGTTACCAAAGATTGACCTAATGTTTGGGGTTACCAAGCCTGCCTTGTATACGAGTTATGATACATCAGGGGTAACCCTTTGTAATCTAAGTCTTATGGCCATAAGCAATTAATACTTCAAATTAATAAGAATGTAAAATTTCTTTTCTAGTTCACCATCCTGTTTTACATCATGATTGGTTAGGTTGTATGTAACAGGTTTTATATACATATAACACTCTCTCTCTTTTGGTATCAATTTTCATATCTACCTTCTTCGTGAGGGGTAGGGCCACTCCCATGATACGAGAGTTGTGTGGGGGAACCAAACCGGCTATGTGGTTGGAGGAAACATGTTATGATGATGCTCTCCCTCTCCTTCTTCCTTACTGTGACCTCAACAGGATCTACAATGTTATCTCGATGGGGCTCACATTGAAAATTATCCTTATGTTCTTCCATATCAGTGTCTCTCAAAGCAAAATATTGTATTCTTATTTGTAATTTGTATTATAAAAAAAGAAAATCATGTTGAACATAATGATCATGTATTGTACTTGAAAACTAATATGTACTTCATATATGGATGAGGGACGAAGCTTCAGATGTTTATTAGTATTCAATCAAATCAGATTACAATAGATGGACTACTGCAATACTTATAGGAATTGAACAACCAAGTACAAACAAAGAATTAAGTTACACATGTGAAACCGAAACTATACGTGAAATAATAAAAAAATTATTAAGGTGCAACAATGTGACAATAATCCTCATGTATGCATAATAAAAATAATATAAATGGTTATACAACCATAACCATATAACAACTACCTAGTTACCTAAGTAACCAACAAGTTACGATAGCAACAACCCGACTACCTGAGTAAAAATTAAATAACTAAGGTATAATGCATAAATTAACTAAGTAAACTAAGTTTACCTAACATTCCCTCCCCCTTAATTTTGCATTGCCTCAAGAGATGAGGAGAAGAACTCTCTAAACAACTTGAACTTGTCACATGCAAGTGACTTTGTGAAGATATTTGCTCGTTGTTCAGCTATTGGGTAAAACTAAAGTTGTATGTTGTGTTTCAAGACATGCTCATGTATGAAATAAACATGTACCTCGATGTGCTTTGTTCTCTTATAAAACACTAGATTGCGAAAAAGTTTGAGAACACATTCATTGTATACATACATGGTGGTAGGTTTGTCCTGTGGTATTCTAAGTCCTTCCAGTATGTGACGTAGCCCTATCAATTCGCAGACAACTTCACCCACAACACGATATTCAGCCTCTATAGAAGAGTGAAAAACAAAGTGTTGATTCTTGCTTCCCCATGATATCGGTCTAGATCCCAAAAATAATACAAATACAAAAGTGGATTTTCTAGCATCAATGTTACATGCATTATATGAATCTAAATATCCAAATCAAGAAGAAGTTATCATTATTTTTCTACTATAGACCAAGATCTACTATAACCTTGAGATATCTCAATATCCACCTTGTTACCTTCTAATGAAAAAATCGGGTTCTGCGTGAACCGTGATAGATAGTTCACTTCAAATTTGATATCTGGTCTAGTATAAGTTAGGTAAATGATACTCCCAATCAACTATCGATAGAGAGTTGCATCTACCACAGGAGATGGATCTGAATGAGATAACCTGCAGTCTTGTCTCCATAGGTTTAGGTATAGATGTGTAATCCATCATCATAAATTTCTTAAGCGTTGTTTTGGTATACTTCAACTGATAAAAAAATATGTGATTCTCTTTATGTCATACTTATAATCCAAGACAATAGTGCATGATCCCGAGATCTATCATGTTGAAAGACCAGTTAAGATATTTATTTGTTGCATCAATCATCTTCACCGAACCGCCGATGATGACTAGATCATTGACATAGATAAAAACAATCACAGTCTCCCCCCTTGCTTTTTGAGGTAGAGATTGGGATCATATGGATTTTTTATGAATCTATGTTAAACGAGATGCTCATAAATTTTGATGTACCAAGCCTTGGGTGCTTGTTTAAGGTCATAAATAGATTTCCTGAGTCTACATAGCTTTGTTTCTTCTCCAGGTACAACATAACCCTCAAGTTGAGTCATGTAGACTTCTTCCTATAGATATTCATTCAAAAGGGCACTTTTCATGTCCATCTGATGGACTTTCCAACCAAATTGTGCATCTAGAGCAGAGATCATTTTGATCTTAGCTATGGGAGAAAATGTCTCCTCATAGTCTATGCCTTCCTTCTATACATACCGCTTTGTGACTAGTCTAGATTTATGCTTGTTTATGGTCCCATTTACTTTGAACTTTGTTTTGAGTATCCATCAACAACCAATGGGTTTCTTATCCGGTGGAAGATCGACAAGTTGCCAAGTTTTGTTTTTCATCATTAATCGATAATCAACATCCATAGCATATTTCCAAGCTTTGGACTATAGGGATTCCTAGACAGTGAAGATGCTAAATAGATTTAACAAATCTACTCATCAAAGAAAATTTTACTTCTTCTCATGCTTTACTTCGAGTTCGAGGTCCAATGGTGGATGTATTTGATGGAGCATCCAATTTTTCATCTTGTATCATGTTAGTATACCACTTAGGAATACGTTGTATTTTTCCCATGGGTTGTAGTCCACCCGATCATCACTATCATCACTTTCATAATCAGCGGGAACATCATCTTCTATTTTTACAACAAGTGGAATATCTACATCAGGTGATTCTAGAATAGTCTCAGCTTCCTTAATCTCAAAGAACTCAACATCTCTATTGGTGTAGAATTTTTTGGTCTTCGGATCCATTAATCTATACCCAAGAGTCTCTTCATCGTATCCAATTAAGATGAGTTTCTGTGACTTCATATCAAACTTATTTCTATTCTCCTTGGGTATGTGCATGCTTTCTTTACACCCGAATACTCTGAGGTGTGCAATAGATGGATTCCTCTTTGACCATGCTTCATGTGGTGTTACTCCATCAAGAACAATTTTGGGCACTTTATTCAACAAGTAAACTATTTTCTTTTCTCCCTTTGCCCAAAATGTCCTTGTTAATCCAGAATCATCGATCATGTAACAGACCATTTCTATGATAGTACAATTTCTTCTCTCAACAACACCATTCTATTAAGGTGTGTGTGGAGGATGCATCATCGATCAATGAATCCCATGGGCTTGAAGGTAGGATGTGAACTCATTACTAGTGAATTCCCCACCTCAATTTGAGCATAAGATCTGATATGATGACCAGTATTGTTCTCTAAAACCACTTTAAATTTTTGAAGTTTTCAAAAGCTTCACTTTTCTTACGAAGAAAAAATATCCACATTTTTCTTGAGTAATTATTAACAAAACATGAAGTACTAAAATACAAAATGACTAGGTTGCATCGGATCGAAAAGATTGATATGAACCGATCAAGCTTACCATGAGCTTGATAATCACTATTTTAGAATGAATCTCTGTTTTTTTTCCTATTAGGCAGTGAGGACACTTATCTATATCCTTCTGGAGAGATGGAAAGCCTCTCACCATGTTGTACCGGTGAAGTGTTTTGAGATATTTGAAACTGATGTGACTAAGTCTCCAATGCCACAACTGTGTTGATGAAGAATTCTTAGCCACAAGTGCTTGATCATCTTGTGGAAAAATTCAAGCTAGAACATACATCCCACATTGGAGGATTTTGCAATAATTTTTGAGCCTCTTGATTTGTCTCAAATCAAACACACTTTCTTACCAGAATGACTATCAAATTCAATCTTCGATTGTGATCTAGAAGTTAATCAACTAATAGCAAATTATTTGTTAAGCCAGGGACATATAATACATCTAATAGTCTACAATTTCATGAACTAGGAGGTAGAAAAATGTTCCCAATCCCCTGTTGTGTAAGAAGAATTATCACCTAAAGAAACATGATTTTTTGAAGGTGTTTCCCTCATGGTAGTAAACCAGTCTCTATGCCTGGTCATGTGTCGGGTGGCTCCTGAATCAACATAACAAACAACACTAGATTATGTGGATGGTTCAATGGAATGATCAGTATACAAGAAGTCCTCATTTTCTGAATGTTCTTCTTTCTTAGCTATATTTCCTTGTTGATGGGTTTTTCTTTGCCAGTTCCCATTTTTCTACCCTTGATTGTAGTGTGAATTTCCCTTATGAGATTACTGATTTTGAGGTTTGGAATTACTTGATGAACCTTTCTTGTATGTATTGTACCAACAATCTTTCACATCATGTCCTCTGTTGCAGATATGACACTTCTTCTTGTTCTTGTCCCCATATTGATGTTGATGTTGATGTTGTTTTGGGACTTTTGAGAAGAATGAAATTTTCCTTTTCCTTTTTCTTTTTGATGAGAAGATAGTGCTTCCTTATCTTCATCATCTTTATTGTACATAACTTCTTCTTGTTGCAGTAGATTCACTAGCTTGTCAAAACTAACTGTCTAATCTTACAAGCTGAGTGTCATCAAAAAAATGTGGTGTGAAGGAGGGAGTGCTCTTAAAACAATGTGAATGAGAGCTTCATCGTTGACCTCATCTCCCAGGGCTAGAAGTGAAGCCCTCAATTCTAAAACTCTTCATAAAAAAACTTATCTTTTCTCATTTTGTTTGAATTTTAGTGTGTAAATGACTCAAAAATTTAGAATTATGTTCTTGTTTTTGGCCTCATAGAGAGTGCTCATCTTATCCCACGCTTCTTTGGCTATTTTGGCATATTTAATGTCGGTTGCATGTCATCGATACTACAAAAAGATAATGAATTTTGTCTTCGATTGGCTTTGTCAAACCTGTCTCTGTTGAGCTACATTTTGTGATCTTATTACGAGAACCATTTACAATAGGCCATATCTCTTCAAGCTCAAGTTGTGTTATGATCTTAGTCTTTCATGCAACATAATTATATCCTCTTAGGAGTGTGAGGCTAGAAGAAAGAACTTAGGGGCATTGGTGCCTATTATTTTAATTCATTGAAAAAGGGTAAGGATTTTATCACTCTGGTATATGGTCTCCCAATATATATATCGTCAATCCGATATACTTGAACCTTTCCTATATACACGCCCTTTTGGTATACCATTCGGTAGGTGGAAGAAGCTCTCCTTTTGATATACCCAAAGGTACATGAAAAATACATTAACGTACGTGAAATAATTTGATACGTGGTACCAAGACAATATTGAAAGGGGTTTGTGCAATTATTAACACCATATCAAAGAAATATCCTCATACGCACAAGGAAATTCGTATACTCAAATAATTTCAATGTTGATTTATGTCGTGCAATCATTCACGAGACATATGGGATTGCTCAAAGCATGTGCATTGTGTCCTTATTACTCCTCGTAGATGTATAGGGATGATACCTAGACGACATTGTTGAAACTATATTAGGTGTTAAGTGTAGTAGTAGTCGCAACATATTTTCCCGTAAGTGCTTCTAAGAGGCACTATATATATTGAATGTTGTGATAGAGATCCGAAGATCTCATGAGTGTTACAGAACCAAATTTAGATTGATTTTTTACAAATCTCTGCCAGCTTTTATCGATTCTGATGTTTGCGGTTGAATATGGAAACTTACAAATTAGTACAATCCATTGAAAATATACAATTACATCCAATATGTAGAAAAATTGAATGTCGGAAAAAAACAATTTTTGTTTTGCAAGGCCACAGTGGCCTCACGGAGCTCGAAATGGCTCTTAGTGTAAAAACCCATAAAAAACATCTAAAAGTGCAATTTTTTAGATGTACCCCTCTTTACAAAAAAAGCTCGGAATCACTTTTTAAGCGATTAGGAGAGAAAAAAATTCCCCATAAGTAGGGTTTTCTCTACTAAAAAAGGTGGGGTTTAACTACAATTAGTGGCTTTATTGAAGGTTTTGTCGCTATATTTGTTGCTAAATATGGTGGTTTGGCTAAAAGGGCCTCTAAATGCAATAATCCATTGATTGAAAAGTTTTATAAGAAAAGGTAGTGGGGGGATTCAAACTTGACACTACCCTCCCCCACCAAGATGCTCCAACTAGCCAATGCAGCGCTTATAGCGCATATATTATAAAATGAAGAAAATTATTTTCAAACTAAGAAAGGGACTAACCTTTGAAGAAAAAATGGCATGTTTCCTTTGTAGGGTGTTCATGTGTCGAGTGTTGGGCCCCAGAATATTGGCTAAGGATGAGAAGGTGCATGGGTATGCGAGACCTAGTTGAAAAAGGGCGTGCGAGTTGAAGGCACGCATGAAGGGTTCTAGTAGGTTTCTAAAAAACACAAGGCACCCACGTGCAAGGTAAGATGGTTTTGGACTCACCACATTCAGCATCCAAGGAAGCACACGAGAAAATTATGACCCTTGTGGATAAGGTGCCAGCCTAGCGACCGTGGGATCAAAAAGGGAATATTCTAGGCATGTGATAGAAGGTTCCAGAAGACATTATTACAAAGAGCGGAGAGCTTGGATCTGAGAAGGCATGCTTCCATGGAGGACCACTTCGACACTTGACAACCGATCTGTGATTTAAAAAAGGTATGGAGATGGTTGGTAAGGATATAAATGCAAGAACCCGATAGAAGAAGGGGTATGTGGAGAGTAAAGGAGAGAGTCGAAGAGTGAACAAGGGGAAAGAGAGGTGAAGCTCTACAAAAATGCCATGGAGGATTCTATGGGTTGGGATTAGGGAAATATAGGAATCATGGCACATTTAGAGGGATGGGTCGCATTCATTTTTATTGTGATGAACATAGTGTAGTTATTATGCATGAATTGGCTCTACATGGTTATATAAGGATCATTATGACCTCAAGCGATTGTAATGTGGTTATTAAACCTATTAATATGAATATAAGGCATTCGTTTTAAATCATATATGTGTTCAGGAGTATAATACTTATGCATTTCCTTTCTGTATGAACCATTTCCATATGTTTCTTGTTATTTCTCTTTTCTAGATGCGATGAGAAAACAACTCGTTCTAGGTTCTTAGAATGTTGTATGGTTCTTTTCTGCTGATTTTAATTTGAATATATGTTATAAGATTATGCATTCTTACAAGAATCACATAAAGGAGAGACTCGGTGCCCACGTATTCCTTGGGTGAGTGCCCGTTGGGCGATAGGTCGGCGCACATGGGATTAGACTATTATTTTAGGGGTATAAAATATGACTACATCTTGGTTCCGTTTTTGGGACCTCTTTTCAAAGTTATTGTGAGAAATGGCATGCATCTTTGTCCTTGTGATGCGTGATGACAGAATGTATGACCTTAGAAAGTGTTGAAACATGGTTTAAGAGCATGGAGGATAAGTTTTCTCAAAGATTTAACATTGGACTGAGTTCATACACATAGATGGGTAGAAGAGAACCTATACCATGAGATGTATGAGACATTCTTTTGTTACTTCCCAGTAGAACTATATGAATGACTTTCAGCATATGCATCCAGATCGAGCTAGTATTATAGATTGTGCGTGTGGACCTAAGATGACTATCAAAGGCTCAGCAAGATGCATATCTGACTTGGACATGTGTTTTTGATCATTGGTGGAAGAGGTCTTGACTAGTTATACTTTAGACTATGACATTTCTACGTATTATTTCCCAAAAGTTACTGATTTTGAGTTTCGATAGAGCTAAAGGATCATTTTTGCATGTTATTCCTTTGGCTATGAATATCTTGGTCATTACTTTAAGTTTAGAAGCATTTCCCATGGTGCTAAGCTTCTCTAAGCACTTTGGGAGAGGAAGCTAGGGTGGAGGAAGATGGCATACATTGCAGCTAAGAAGGAAGGGAGGAGAGATGACTCAAGTATAACGAATCTCGTGGAAGGGAGATGACTAGACAATACAAGGATGCAAGTATGATGGATTTATGAAGGAAAATTTTGTGGGAAGGAGTTGAGGCTCATGCGAGAGGATGTGTAACCCGAGCGTAGTTTATGCTACCCCATCTTGGAAAGTGTGGGAGAGAAGCCCCTTTAGCTTCGATAAGAGTTTTTCGCAGCATGGAGAGAGAAGAGTCATCGGCGCACATCTCGAACCCACTTGACTACCAACCCCTGGCGCTTGGTTTTCTAGATCAAGGGAGAAGTATTGTTAACCTAGTTGGTATCGGTGGGAGTAACTGATCTACACCCAGGAGATATAATTTCTTGTTTGGGACATCTATTTTGCACAATCCATTCCTGTATTTTGAGGAATCTTTGGACAAGGTGCAAGTACACAAGCTTTGGGTATCGCATCTGGGAGTGGTGTAGGACACACAACTAGTAGTGGGACAATATCACAAACCATCGACACGTAGTTCAATGGGACATTGGGAACCCTTGGTGTGACCACTTTAGGCCCTTTTCTGACTACAGGAAGTGGATCTAGTGGATCAGGAGGAATAGGACCTAGTCAATCTAGTGGATCTGGTAGAGGAGGAAACACCGAGAGAGAACCAAGGCTCGGATCGGGATGACAAGGGCCTCAACCACCTCCCCAAGTGATTTTCGAGATGTCTTTACACTTACCAGACTATAGGAGCATTGAATATGCTACATAGCATGTGCACAAGTGTGAGTTACTATGGTGCGCAAAGGGGATCACTACCTGGAGTAGAAGGAAAGCTAGTTTGCAACGACGTTGCAAGGGCGTGCAAAAATTTGGTATGCAGAAAGTATGACCCCCATCGACGGGTGGTAGAATACACTTTGCATTTAAGAATTCCTTCCTAACGAGTTCCATATCCCCGAGTTTGAGAAAAGAGCATCAACACTCAAAAGAGACCCGAAGGGAATGACAGAGAGTGTGTGGAAGTATGATGCGTATTTCAATACTCTCTTATCTAAACTATCCTATGGCATTCATCCCTCTTAACATGCTCAATGGTTTTTCAAAGGATTGATAACACCATTTAGAAGAGCTCTATCACACAAAATTTTCACACACCCACGTGAGGCATTGAAGTTGCCTTGTGTGTTGAAGTTGTTGGGAGCGTTGATACTAGTGTTAGTCCTTTCATGGAGGCTCAAATTACTACAATGGCCAAGCAGTTGGATAAGTTGTATGTAAACTCAGTGCACAAGGTTTGTAGTGGGATTTGGTGTAAATACTGTGAAGTAGAAGGGCATGCGAAGGATAGTTGTCCTCAAAAAATGGTACATGCGTTATAGCGGTAGATTGTGAAATTTTCCATGGGGAACATGATGCAAGTAGGTGCCCTCTACTGCAGCACCCAATTTACAAGAATTTTTATTGCTATTATAATATTTATACCTTTACTACCCATGATACCAAGGATTATAGACTGATTGATCAGATCCATGATGTTATTAATTTGGGTGTGCACCAGACTAGCCTTGAAATAAGTTCCAAGGATGATGACCATCATTATGAAGGGCACGCAAATGGAGGGGCGTGTGGAAGAGGTTTTCATAGAGTATTTTGTGGTCACAAAACCATTGCGGAGTAAAAAGTGAGTTCCTATGAGGAACCTATTATAACCGTGAATCTACAGAGCATTAAAAACATGAGTGTTCTGATATATTACAATGCTCATGGTGTGGAAAGAAACATAAGTCCGAAGAATTCCCATATCTAAATGAGCATATGAACTAGTAACACCGGAAGGACAAAGGCGATGGGATAGTGATCATCAAAAAGGTCGATTCATAATGGATTCCAAGAGTGGTACGTGAGTCGGGGATAGAACTCTCTCTGTAATGACGTGAGAAGAGGCTACGTACGGGGAGATTTCAAGATAGAGGATACTAGTTGTAAGAGAGGAAGTGGCGCATGGAAAATATCTAGACCCCGATCATCGAAGGAGGTGTATCAAGAGACTATGGATGTGATTCAAATTTTGCAAAGGGAGATCCAATGTCTCAAGGAGAAATCGAGGCGGTTGGAGTAAGGAAAGAATGCTTTGAGGTTCCAAAGAATGGCCTAGATGAGGTCAAGGAAGTATGTAAAATATAAAGGTAAGAGAATATTATTCCTTGCTAGGAGAATGGCTGAGGAGAAGGTACCACATGCCGAAGCAGAGTGATCTGAAAACGTGTGTTGTAATTTTTATGACTTTATAAGTTTCCAAAGATCGTGATTTTCTTAACCAATTTTAAGTATTCTAAACTCCAAAAATTGATTGAATTCTGATTATTATGCATCCATAGAAGTGCGGAAAACTTGTGTAGCAAAGAAATAATCAGAAAACTGAAACATTCAGATAACAAAAGAGATTGTTTACGGGGTTCGGAAATTCCTACGTCCCCGGTTGATTGAACCGATCCATTAATAATATTGAAATGCAAGTACAATAACTCTTACAAACAACCAATAATGAATCACAACCTGCAAATGAGTTGATCAATGTCCCAAGAACTCTGAAAAATAGCAGAAACTGTCCCAAGAACGATCCGTGGCTCCTACAGTGTTTTCACAATGTGATCTCCCTGCAATTGTGTTAGAAAAACACCTACAAATGGAGATTTAAAAACATTATATGAAAACAAATCATATATCTGAGATCATATCTGAATTCTGAACACTTTTCATGTTTACACCAAGTCACAATTCGGACTAGAAGTGCATTGAAATTCGTGTTTTCCAACTAGTTGTCTTGAAGATCCCTGTTAAAATCTGCATTCAAAGCTTCCAAAAATAGGTTAAAAATCATCAAAAAAGATCAAATCTTACATAGTTGGAATCGTCTCAGAATTTCCTTCATTTCATATTTTTACTCCGAATGCCCAATCTAAGTGCACGGCCTTCAAAAATGGAGTTCTCTGCAATCTGGTCCTTAAGCTCTTTTTCTCACAGACCTGCCTGAGTGTTGTTTAAATAACACTGAGCGTTGTCTTATCTCATCCGGGCTTGTAGCTGAATTGGTTGGGCGGATGGGTCTTTGAAAGGAGAGGTCGTGGGTTCAAAACCCAACGGCCATCTTTTTTTTGGCGGAGTTTATTTTGCATGGGGGATAAGAATCCCACATTCTCCGCTAAAAGGAATAATTTATGGTTTAAATTGGGCATGCTGACCCATGTAATACGTGACTAAGGTCACGTCCTCCCCCATTTTACTCAGGCTGTGCATTCTTCTCCCACCGAGTCATGTGGGTTCTGTTTGAGGATTGTGTCGGCCACTCCATGTGGCGAGCTAGATAGTTATTCGCCCATTGAATCGGGCTTTGCATTGGTTTGTTTAACGACCGTGATATGGGCCGAGCTTTGTTTGTGGAACCACCAAGTCATTCGAGGGGATATTGTAAATCCCAAACCATGTGGTATATATTCCAAACCCGTCCCGAATAATATGGGATATAAATATGAACATACGTGCCATGTGGAAATAACACCGAGCAAACATAGTAAGAACTCGGTCAATTCAAAACGTATGACATGGAACCATATGGCAATGCATGATGAATAATTACCAAAGCACTATGAAATTCGACCACACAATAATATGATATTTCAATAATGAAATATGGCAATAAATACCACTTGTCGACCCTCGATAGGCAAATCGAGCGAATTCGACGAGTGGTGGCAAGCCACGTGGTGGCTTGTGGACCCACCACGTCGGCGATAATACCTTAGTCCACACGGCGGCCGGGCTCCCCTCCGTAATAAAAGTTGAGCCTCTTGTTCCCGTGTACCATTTTTACGCTCGTCGAAGACCGGTGATCGAAAACCAAACTAAAAACTCCCTTTTGCCTTTTCGCCACGTGTCGCAGTGCGATTGGTCCATTATTGACCAGTTGACTAGAGTTGACTTTCCCATTGACCGAACTTTGACCAGACATATCTAGAGCTCCCGATGTCCGTTTGTCGCGTTTCTTACAAATCGTTGAAATCTCTCGAGATGATCTTCTACAGACCGACACCATTTAGGGATGTTTAGGAACATTTTCAAAAATGATCCCATCGATCACGAGCGTGAAAGATCCAAGTTCACTAGAGACTTAGAATTCTTAGCTCTCACCGAGGTAGATAACTTTCTAGCATTTCTTGGGTGCCCATGGTGTTACAAGAACAACGATGACCTACGGTTTAACAAAGGGTATATCAGCTTTGAAAAAAATAAGAAATGTTGATCATCCCTTTAACATATGGGAATTCAAAGGCCCTATACTAAGCCCTTAGGAGAATAAGTCCTTGATAGAATCTATGTGTGCTCCATCAAAGATCCTGAGATAATTCACCCCATAGAGGGAGTTATCTAGTTTGAAGATGCTCAGTCCTTGAGTGATACCACTAGTGTGGCATGCGACAATTGGGCACATGGAACCTATGAGTTGATTGGGCAACAGTTTCGAGAGGATATGTAACAAGGGTAAAAAGGTGTGCTCAGTCAAGCACCTAGGAGGAAAGAAGTTTCCAAGTTACTCTAGAGGAGCATACCCTGAAATTTTCTTGTGGGAAATGGAGGCTTAGTGGAAGAATGAGGACAAGAGGAGGGGAATGCTCAACTATAACCTACTCGGAACTGCAGCACACTAGTGGGCTACACATTGAGAGAACCTCCTAGAGTGGCACAAGGTAAGAATCACATTTTCTATAAGGTTATTCAGGAGCAATGCGCCCACGGTCATACAAGACTATTATGGTAAAGAGACCGCTTCATTTCATATCCAAACATGTGAGAAGGCCTGGATGGGAAGGAAAAAAGCGTTACCACCTTCATTATGGGTGCATAAGTTGTATTCCACCTTACAAGGGTGTGCGTGGGCTTGGTATATTCATTGAGAGATGCATCATCATACGGGTAATTGGAAGGAGTTGGTGGCTGATCTCATTTAAGATTAGGAGTAAAGGAGTACCAAACAATCAGTAGATAAGGTGTTGCAAGTAATCAAGTGCCTTACGATGGGAGATAGTGTTATGGTAGAGGATAGGCTACTAGAGTTTTTAGGTGAGCCTTATTTGGAGACGCACCTCAATGAAGAAGAATCAAAGGAAGTACAACTTGAGCATACATGCATGGAAAAAGAAAAAGGAAAGATAGTCTATGTAGTAGACAGTGAAGAAATGGAAACTTTAGATGTTAACCATTTTGAAGGTATGTGCAAATTCATAGATAGCGCTGATGAGTGAGCATGCACCTACCATGATCCCTTAAAAACAAATAAGGTTAACATTGGGACGGAAGCTAGAACCTAAGGAAGCTATCATTGGGGACTATTGGTTGGAAAAATAAGTTTCAAAGGTCATTGATCTATTGCGTGAGTTCCAAGATTTGTTCCCTCGTGGGTACCATGAACTCAAAGGCGTTCACCATTCCTTAGGGGAGATGAAGATCAAGTTGAAGGAAGGTGCGTGCCCGATTTGAAAGAGGCCTTATCGGATGAATCCAAATTTGTGCGTATGGGTCAAGGAAGAAATAGACAAGATGATAGCATCTGGTATCATTGAGGTAGTGGAAGAGTCAGAATGGATAATCCCAATGGTTATCAGTATCAAGAAGGATTTCAGGATAAGAATTTGTATTGACAAAGGGATCTGAATGTAGTGTGTGTCATCGATCCTTTTCCAACACCCTTTCTCAAGAAATTTTGGAGGGAGTATCCTGGCGTGAAGTCTACTCTTTCAAGGATGGGTTCTCAAGGTATTACCAAGTCGGGATTTCAAGGAAGACCAGCAAAAGACAACTTTTTCCACTGAATGGGGAAGTTTTTCCTACACGGTTATGTCTTTTGGATTGAAGAATGTGACTGTTTTGTCTCACACATTGTGGTACAAACATTCCAGGACTTCATCCAAGTTTCTTCAACTTTACTTGGATTACTGGACTGTGTATGGATTGGTGAAAGACCATTGTGACAATTTAAGGCTGATGTTTGAGAGATGTTGAAAATTGAGGATATCCCTCAACATTAAGAAATGTGTCTTTGTTACTCCATTTGGAACCCTGTTAGGACACGTTATATGCAAGGAAGGCTTACTAGTGGATCTTTCCAAAGTTGCAATTATTGTGGGATTAGGGGAGCCTACTAGTCAAAGCATAGTGTGTGGATTCCTTGGGCATATGGGGTATTACAAAAAATTCATCAAGGGATATGCCAAGATCATTGCGCACTTGGAGGAATTGTTAAAACACAAAAGTGCCTTTCATTAGGGAGAGGTGCAGCAGAAGGAATTTGACACTTTAAAGGATAGGCTTGTCACGACACCCATACTACATTTTCCTTCTTGGGATAAGCCTTTCCATGTGCATGTTGATGCCTCAGAACATCTATGGGAGCAATAATAGCATAACTGGTGAGGGAATTGTTGATCATCTCTTGTGCTTTATAAGTAGAAAATTGACACCAACAAAACAAAATTACACAACTACTGAGCACAAAGCATTGTCAATGATCTATGCACTCCACAAGTTCGGGGACTATCTATTGGCAAAACCATTAATATTCTACACACAGACCACATGGCATTGAAATACTTAGTCAACAAGCCCATTCTATAAGGGCGCATATGCCATTGGGTCATGTTATTTCAAGAGTTTGAGTTCATAGTGGTCGTAAAACTAGGAAAGAGTAATTCAAGGCTTGACCACTTATCAATCATTGAATCGGGAGAGGAAGTGCAAAGATTGAGGATAAAATGTCGATGCGTAACTATTTAGGTTGTGGCATGTGCCCTCAGACTTGGAAGATATCGCAATGTTCTTAAAAATAGGTGTGGCACTCGGAAGGGATGAAGGCTCTAGAGAGAAAGCAATTAGAAATACGTGCCACACCTTACATGTTGATTAGTGGAGACCTGTATAAGTTAGGTCATGATGAGGTTCTATGCCAATGTGTATTGGAACATGAGTGTGTGGCAATTATGGAAGAAGCGCATGGTGGGATTGCAGGAGGACACTATGTAGGAAATGCTACCACGCGGAAGATTTTACTAGCAGGGCTTTGGTGGGAAACCATCTACAAGGATTGTATTGAGTTTTGCAAGGCCTGTGACCATTTCTAACACCTTGAAAAACATGGAAAGAGAGATGAAATTCCCTTACAACCAATAGCCAATGTTAAACCATTTGAAAAATGGGAAATTGACTTTGTAGGGCCAATTTCGCCAGCCATGCACGAAGGACTGATTCACGATATATCATTACTTTCACTGATTACTTTACATCTTAGGAAAATGTAGCGCCTATTAAGGACCACACCACAATGATAGTTGTTATATTTTTATGGGAGAACATAATCAACATGTATAGTTGTCCTTTTATTTTAACAAGTGATAGAGGTACACACTTTCTCAATGAAATAGTCAGGATTCTCATTAGCGAGAATTTATTGTGGCCCATCACAAGACTACCCCTTATCAACCTCAAGCAAATGGGACTGCTGAGGAATTTAACAAGATACTAAGTCACACATTAACTAAGATCTGTGACATTGGAAGACAGGATTGGGATGACAAAGTATCATCCGTTCTATGGGCATACATGAAAACCTACAAAAGGTTGAACAAAGCCAAACTGTTTCAATTGGTGTTTTGCGTGGAGGTTGTTTTTCTAGTTGAATTCATGTTACCATCATTGCGTATAACATATGCAAGAGGGTTAGCCAATGAACAAGTACTTGGAAGAAATAATTGATAAGTTGATACGTAGTTAGAAGAAAGGAGATCACTTGCTAGATGGATTCAGAAGACAGAAAAAGAAAGAAAAAGGCATGGCATGATCATCATATCAAGAACAAAAAGTCTCGAGGTTGGGTAGATGGTGTTGTTGTATGATTCCAAGTATTTGCACCATCACGGAAGTTAAAATTCCATTGGTTGGGACCCTACATCATTTCATACATTCTTGATCCAGTGCTTTCCGATTCTAAGTTACTGGATGGGATGAGGTTAGCGGGTCATTTCAATGGGAGTAGGTTGAATCCCTACTATAAATAAGTCTTCTTGGTGTTTGTAATAAGGCAGTATTTCCAATTAGCTTAGAATTTCACTTTATGCTTTTTCTTTTCTTGTGTTTCTCTTTCTCGTTGCTTGTTCCTTTGTTTTTGTTTTGTTTTACGCCTTATACACCGGCAACCACATTATCTTTCCAAGGTTGTGTATGCATAGAGTACAGTGCATCTTTTTAGTGTGGGGTGGAGTGATGTGAAGTATAGGCCTGCAATACAAGTTGAGTGGCCTAGTAGAAGGAAGTGCGTAAGGTTGAGAAAGTGCATAAGGTTGAGAAGAGAGGTGGACAAGAATGGTTGGTGTCAAGGAGGCTATAACAAATGTCATGTACAAAGGATAAAGAGTGTGGTAAAAACATGATGTAGGCAAAGGCAATAATTAGGTAAAGGAAAGAAGAAGTTCCTTCGGTGTTGTAGATGCACGCGTAATATTCTTTGGTTGGATTGAATTTTTGCGCACTGAGAAGGTTATCAAGTTTTTGCGCGAATTAGGTGCGTTGGTAAAAGTGCTTGAGGTCGGTCTTAAGGAAAAATTCACATTTAGTGTCAAGTATGGTGGTAGGTGGTATAGAATTTAATGCTAGAAAGAAGGAAAAACTATAAATACAAGGTCGGGCAAGTCATTTGTTACCTTGTGATTACGAAGTGAAAGAAGCTCTTGTAAACTAGGGCATCTAGAGAGAAATTTGTGTGAAGGAAGAAGAATCGAGAAATTTGAGTGTGCAACTAGAGTAGATCTGTGAACCAGAAGGAAGGAGTACATGAGCGTGAGGAAGTTTGTGTGAAGAGCATTATCTTGTGGAAGGATTTCCTAGTTAGGGTTTGGCAGCTAGGGCATGGAGAAAGAAGGATTCATTCTAGGAGTTGAAGCTTTGAGCTTTGGGATTGAGAAAAGTAGCATAATAGAGCAAGAGGAAGGAAGTTTTTAAGTTTAGCCCGACTAGAAAATATGGCACCCAAGAAACCAACCATTTCACCAAGAAAACAAAGGGAAAGGGAAATGAAAAGAAAACCGCTACTGTTGGTGTGTATTATTTTCCACGTCGTTAGGTGAGTCATCTCACTTAGGTGACATCGTAGGTCCATGTGTCATTTAGGGGTCATCATGAGATCATCTTATGCATCAGTGCGTTAGTGTGTCATATGTGTCATTGGGAGTTACACTTCTATTATGGGAATGTAACTCCCCTCTCCACTCGAGTTGTCATGATTGCAACATTGGGGGTTACTCAACACCTCCTATATGTACACCCCTTTAGATCTATGAGATAGAGGAGAGTTTGTGGATTGTAACGAGGTTTTGCCCATGTTTCAAATCTTTGCATGCACATTCGTTTGATGCTCGCTCCTCCTAATATCTCTTCACATTGTCGTTTGCACATCCATTGATGTACATGTCATCCCTCGTGATCCTCACTTGTGGGTTTTCATACCCTATTACATGGTATCAAAATGGATCTTGTGGATCCGTGCACCCTTCAAAGACTTTGCTGTGCTTTTTCCGGATTCCGACGTGATATCCATTTCTTGTTGCATGTGTCATAATGGCTATTCTAATCGTGCTATTCTTGCATTGATTTTGGTTCTTTATACCTTTATTCGTGTTTGAATTCATGGTTTTGGAGTGTTTCGTGCTTTTTGGCCTTGCATGCATTCTGGAGGTCTACTACAGTCTAGCTTTTAACTCGATCCATGTGGTTGTTCACTTTTGCATTGGATTGTGTTTCGAGTTACAATCTTTGACCTCTCATGATATTCACCTTGGTTGCATTGACTATGCACGTATTCAACTTGGGTGTTTTACCTTTATTTTTGGTTTCAGGTTCACGGGTGATATTAAAACTTGGGTCATGTGGTTGGTTCCCGTCTGCTGCATGCTTTTCCTGGTGTTACCGCACCCCTACAACATTTGAATCTGTGAGCTCGTGCTTCCACAACTCGCCTTGGTCTGCTCACTACAACGGGTTTCTTGTGGTCTGCATGGTCGAACTGGTTGTGTTTCCCTCTACCATTGGTTTGCTCGGGTTTTGATGTTGCGTCCTCCATTTGCAACTTCACCGGAACCTCCTTGCTCCTCACTGGCATGCTATCCTATTTTGATCTACTCACACTCACGTTGAGCTTGTATCCCTACGTTGGATACTCGTGCTTCGTACTATGTTTGTTAGCAACTCATTGCTTTGTCTCAACGTCTCAAGCTTTGGCATTCTCTTCACTGGATTTTTGGGCTCATGTTTCTGCTCTTCTTTGAATTGGTCAGCCACAGTTTAGATTTTCATATTTGCAGCTCATTCATAGGCTCTTACATTGATTTGGAGGTTCATTGGCTCATTGGTGTTGCTCCTTGTAAGTGACTTGCATTCTCGCCACTGTCGTGATAAAATCAAAGCAAATCTCTTGCACTGGTCTACTCGGGTTTCATTATTTTGTTTGCTTCCCATTTCACCGCTGCAACCCCTGGTCTCCTCAACCTGTGCAACGCCTCTACATTGTTGTTTCACTATTTTGGACGGTTGCTTGAGTCCTACACAACCGCTTTCTCTGACACTGCAACGTCTCACCTCCCCGGCATTACACCCTCTCGCATCCTGCTCCAACGGGCCTTCTCTCACGGCCTTTCACATGTCCTCACACACTTGCTCAGGTCCTATCCACTCCTGCATGTGGGCTCAACTCTACGACTCACCTACACTCCACATGGTGCGAGAAAACCCTCCAACTCGGTGCATTGATTGTGGACTCCACAACAACTCCCAGCTCGCCAACAGAGGTAGCTTCCAGCTTGGTCCACCACATGGATTGACACCTCATCTCGGGCCCACTCCCTTTTAGAATTGTTTGCAGGTTAAAAAAATCCCTGATTTTAATGTTTTGAGGCAAAAACATTCCTTTATGGCATTGTAATAATTTTTTGGGATCTATTTGCTTGTATTAATTCCCTTCCTACGCATGTCAAAGATGGAGGGTGAGGTCCGAGGTTGGCAGGAGGCTAATCCCCCTTGCAAGCAAAACAAACCCTACCTAAAATTTGATGTCATTTCTAATGAGTACCCACATGATACCCCTCGCACCCATTTCAGAACTTTTTAAATCAGTTTGAATATTTATTGGCATTTTCCATCGATTCTATGGGAATCATATTTATGCCATAACTTTTGACTCGCTGCTCATTTTTAGTGCTTATTTAGTCAAAGTTGCATGATTTTTCACACATTACGTGATGACATTGTCGATTTTGTAAATGCACTACTTTATAAAGTTCCGCATTCTGGGGGGGTTCACTAGTACTCTTGGGTTTTCACATGGAGACGCACTATCGACCGGGTCCAACGTCTTGCTTTCGTGTACCTTGCACTTTTCATTCCACATCATGGAGAGTTATCTTTCCAAACATGATTTTCATAGGATTGCCTTGACCCTCTCCGCCACTTCTTCCTGGGAGAGAGAACTACTCAAAGCATGGTGTGCTTCCATGGAATGCTACTTCACCTATAAGGGTCTTTCACCCTTCTTACTTGGGCCTATTCCTACACCCACCGATCATTGTCATCTGGAGGAGTTCCTTGACACTTGTGACCATGTTTTTGTCACTTGATGATGCATGTATCTTGATCTCTCTTGTGTTTCATGTGGCCGACTCGAGATCCACCCCACCGTGTCCTGGAGCATTCTTCAATCTTTCTATGGAGACCCTTCACATACTACTTCCTTTTTTGCTGCTTTCGATTTAGTTGTATCCCTTATTTCTTCATGTGATGATAGTTCCACCGACATAGACTCATTGGTTCCACTTCGAGGATGAGGATTGTGCACCCGGTTTTGATGTTGAAAGTACTATAGAGGACTCTTCTCCTCCTTCTCTCACTATTCCACAGAGTGTTGTCACCCCTCCCATCTCATCAAATATCGAGAAATCTCCTACTGGGCATCATACAGTCATCACACTCGCCTCCTTTCCACTTTCAGTGTGTGAGGCCCCTTTCACTCCTCTACCTTCATTGGATGACTCATACCTATCTGACATCACTCTTCTATTTGTTGAGCCCCCTCATTGGGATGAGTATCTGCCTGACCTTAGTTGTCTTTTCACAGAGTACACTTGTGATGTACTACAGGTTCCTCATCCATCTATAGGTATTTCAAAGGAGTTCATCATCTCCGTTATTGGGAGTGCCCCTTCTAGGACTCTTATCACTTCCACTTTTCTGGATACCTTCATTCATCCACCCTTCCTCGTGTGGATCCATTTTTTGTTGTAGGGGATATTTTATTGCCTTCACATCAATTGGACATCCTTTCTATGCGTGTTCACTCTTCACACTCGACATTTCTGCACTCATAACATTACCTTCAGCCTTTTCACTCACTTGCTGACCTATGTCACACTTTCGTGGTCCAGACTCAAATTTCTTCGTGATTCTACCTTTGGTTTCCTTTGTGGAGTGGGTAGACTTCCAGCACATCATTTATGTCCTTCCTAAGGGTAGTCATACGATTCGGTGTGGATGGATATTCTTCGATCTAGAGGCAGAGGATATCGTCATCGACATTCTTATAGGAGACCTCCTAGAGCTACGAGTTCGAGATCCGTCCATGGCATCTTCTGCATTCCTCTCATCTCCCTCTTCTTCTCTCTTCTTCTTCTTTCCGAGAGATTGCCTCTTTGTACATGGGTACCTTTTCAGGCTTGTCTATAGTAGGGACCCATCTTTGGCATATTTCTTAGATTAGAGAGTGTTTTGTTCTCTTGTGGTGGATGTTTTTCACATTAGGTTCTCCTTCACCGCTTGGGAGTTCATTTTTGTGTGTGGGTACCTCATCGATTTGTGTCGGGACCCATTTCTCATTTTTGACTTGTCGCCTCATCTTAAGTTATGATGAAGGGGGTGTTAGTGTGTATTATTTTCCACATCATTAGGTGAGTCATCTCACTTAGGTGAGATCGTAGGTCCACGTGTCATTTAGGGGTCATCATGATATTCTCTTACGCGTCAGTGTGTCATATGCGTCATTGGGAGTTACACTTCTATTCTGGGAATGTAACTCCCCTCTCCACTTGAGTTGTCATGATTGCAGCATTGGGGGTTACTCAGCACCTCCTATATGTACACCCCTTTGGATCTATGAGATAGAGGAGAGTTTGTGGATTGTAACAAGGTTCTACCCATGTTTCGAATCTTTGCATGCACATTCAGTTGATGCTCACTCCTCCCAAGATCTCTTCACGCTGTCATTCACACGTCTGTTGATGTGCACATCATCCCTCGTGATCCTTGCTTACGGGTTTTCATACCCTCTTACACCGTTGTCACAAGCACTAATGAAGAATGGTATGTGGAAATGCACGGTACCCAAAGGGGTATTGCTAGGAAAAGAGTAGGATTCACACTTGCGAAAGATGTCTATAAGTGATTATAACCATCGCATGAGCACAAACTGGGAAAGAAATGGCGTTAGAGTTAGCCTAACCAACTAAAAAAGAGGATGCTAGATGGGATGCTGTTTACAGCGATGAGGTAAAAGTCGAATTGGAGAAGGTTGGATTATTGTAATTGTACGATTTTCCCTACTTTGGCAATCCCGATTGCCTTTATCAGTGGTTGATGTCATATGTGCATTAGGATCATTTTTATTTCGTGGAGCGCAAGATGCGCATCACACCACAACTGATATCCAAGTTCACAGGCATCAATTGTGAAGGAGATAATATTGATGATGATATGAGTGACAAGGAAGCTATCAAGGAGACTATAGCTACGTTTGACTACAAGAAGGGGTCGCAAAACTTTTACATCACCAAGATTCCATACCTAGTTATGAGGATGGCCACGTGCACGGTGACCAAGCTCAATGATCAGGAATGATGGACACAAGTAAACAAGGCATGGCTAAATGTATGTTGTAAGATATCTGAAGGAACCATCTACAACTTGTCCACTTTCATCATGGATGAGATTATAAGAAGCGCGTAGGAGGGAGAGAAGATACTCTTTGGTAACATCCTCCTCACCATTGTATTTTTAGAGATTGGAATTCTGATGGGCCATAAAAAAATTTTTAGGAATATCCGAAGAGTATCTCTCACCCGTAAAAAGGTTTCAAAATACACTTGTGAAACCATGACAGCCACTCATAAGGTGCACCTAGAGAAGTGGTATAAACAAATGCATGACACATTTGGGGTAGAGTGGAGGATCCCAAAGTGCATTTTCCTATGCTCGTGAGTGGAGAGACAGAGAGTATGTAGTATACCAACACTTCTATATTGGCATATTTACATTTAAAGATGGAAATATGAGTCCATGGTGCAAGCTACCCTTCTCTTTCACTATGTAATACTTACAAGCCGAGTCAATCAATTCAAGGAGGCCAAGAGACTAAGGTTTGACCTTAGTAAGGTAGATATATACCACCACAAGCTGCGTCAGAAGCTCATTTACCCAAAGAAGTGCATGTATGTGGAGTGATATGTATCCCATGAGATACAAATGATGAATCCTTTAACGCTCGCTGATTGTAGGGAGGACCATAGCAAGAGTGTATCTGTGCATAAGGCCAAATTTTGAAAAGGGTGCTTACTTGGAGAATGATGTCTCCATCCCTAAAGACTCTACATGAAGGAATAAGGCCGCACCTAGGAATAGAGAAAGAGAAGAGGTGCAGAAGGCACCATGTGTTCAAACCACATAAACAGTGAATGCTCTGGAAGCAAGCGCTAAGCCTAGTACTTATGCACGAAGAAATAAGTCTCCAGATCAAGGAATGGATCCTAGAAGAAGAGGCACTGGAGCACGAAGAGCCCTCACCCATGAATAATTGTCAATGAGGACATCACATGTCAAAGAAAAATAAAAAGAAGAATCTCATGTACTGGAATCCCCAGTAAGAAAGAAGCAGAAGGTGACCGATAAGGCGAGATTCGGAAGAAGTAAAAAGTCTAGATGCCTACATTGGTGACAAGGATGATGATAATGATCTAGAAATAGGAGACCATCCAGTCTATGAGGTGCATGATTCTGAGGATGAAGGAGATGAGGAGTATAACGAAGAGGATGAGGAGAAGAATGACGAAGAAGAGGATGAGGCTCAAGGCAAGGGGGCGAGCGAAGAAGTAAATAAAAATTATCAAAGGACCCCAATCCTCACAATGGAACATATAGAAGAGGCCATGGAGAGAGAAGTGGTAAGAATTTTTAAGAATTTGGTAGAACAAGAGGTAGAACACAATGTGGATGAGGTGTTGAAGGAAGTTGAGGAGGAAAGCATAGGAAAAGAATGTGGCAGCATGGGGGGAGATCCCAGTTTGGTTGTAATATTTCTAAAAGCCACACGCACATGGAGGAAGAGCACAGAAGCATCTCAAGTTCAAGGAGTGAGCTACATCAATGATCCGAACAAGGTTTTTCACGTGCGCTTTCGCAGCACCATACCAATGGAATAAGTCTTGGCCATGGCTTCATTTGATGAGGAAGGTGCATACCCTCATATGAGGAAAATGCTATCATGGGAATTTGAGTCCCACATTGATGAGCTCAAATTTGAAATAAGCCAAGGATAATTATTAAAGATTCCGGAAACAAATGGAATAAACCCTTGGTGAATGCTCAACAAATTTTCAGTTGAGGTTGAAGTAAAACTCTTTAGAAGAAATGACAGGGTGAAGTTCCTAGAGACAAAGCTGGAGAAAAGGAGGAGGATCTCCTTAAGAAAAGCAAGGACCTAAAGTAGGAGGAGCTAATCAGCACTCTATTAAAGCATGAGTTAAAATACAAAAATGCAAGGGTGCGGGAAGCATACAATAAAATAGAGATGATCACTAATGCCTTAGTCTTAAAGCATCAAGACTTAACATTGCCCGCACAAAAAAATGGATCACCTTACAATGCCTAGAGTACTTGACCCACATACTCACTGTGGAGAGGTGGTCACTTGCCTTAGAATCCACATAAGAGGTGATGGAGTACCAAGAAAAATAAAATAAGATCAAGATTGTGGAAATTGTTTCTCAATACAACAAGATCCTCGCCAATGTAAAATCCACTGCGTAAGTTGTTGAGGCTGCCTATGATAACTACATGGATAGGGATAAAGTGGAAAGTATCTTGGTTTCCACCCATGAAGCGGAACTCAAGGAGTTCCAAGAAAAGAACAAGGGGAACAGGGCTGAGCGAGACAAAATCTTAGCTAGAGTGGAAAAGAAATCAGAGGCCATTGAGACCTTGTGGAGATCAATCAATAAAAGCAAAGGAATTGTACCCCAAATCACTCGGAGGATGGATGTGCTTGAGGATTTGGGAAAACAAATGGAGGATATCATGGAGATAATGAGTACTAAGGGAGAGGAGATGAGTTTTGAAGAAGTGAGTGCCCTGGTGTGTGACCTCTGTCAGTAAGCTCAGAGCGAGGTCGACGCTTGGGAAAAGTTAGAAGAAAAATTAGGGAATGATTTCCCTCTCCCCCTCATGAAATAAAAAAGTTCCCCATTCTTTTATTCTTTTCCCCATTTCTTCATTCCCTTATTCTTTCTTTCTAACCATTATAAGGATCCGCTATTATTTATTCTTTGAATATTGTTTCCGAAAATGGAGAACAGGAATACTGTGGGGTGATGTTGGGTCCCGAATATTGGTTAGGGATGAGAAGGTTCTCGGGCGTGTGGGACCTAGTTGAATAAGGGTGCATGTGTTGGAGTTACGCAGGGAAGGGTTCTAAGCGGGTTATACGCAGAACACACGGCGCGCGTGCACAAGGTAGGACGGGTTTTGGACTTAGCTTCATTTAGCATCCCAGGAAGCACACGAGAAAATCATGACCCTTATGGATAAGGTGCCAGCTTGGCGACTGTGGGATCAAAAAGGGAATATTCTAGGCATGCAATGGAAGGTTCTAGAAGACATCATTGTAAAGAGTGGAGAGCTTGGATCTGAGAAGGCATGCTTCCATAGAGGAACACTTGAAACTTGGAAACCAATGTGACTTCGAGAAAGGTATGGATATGGTTTCTAAGGCTATAAATGCAAGTTCCTGATAGAAGAAGGGGTGTGGAGAGTAAAGGAGAGAGTCGAAGAGTTAACAAGGGGAAAGAGAGGTGAAGCTCTGCAGAAATGCCATGGGGGATTCTATGGGTTGGGATTAGGGAAATATAGGAATCATGGCACATTTAGAGGGATGGGTTAGCATTCATTTTTATTGTGATGAACATAGTGTAGTTCTGATGCATGACTTGGCTTTGCATGGTTATATGAGGATCTGTTATGACCTCAAGGGATTGTAATGTGGTTATTGAACCTATTAATATGAATATAAGGCTCTGTTATAAATTATATGTGTTCAGGAGTATAATACTTATGCATTTTTTTCTATATGAACCATTTCCATATGTTGTTTGTTATTTCTCTTTTCTGGATGTAATGAGATAACAACTCGTTCTAGGTTCTTAGAATGTTGCATGGTTCTTTTCTACTCATTTCCATTTGAATATCTATTATAAGATGATGCATTCTCACAAGACTCACATAACGAGAGACTCGGTGTCCGTGCGTGCCTCGGTGAGTGCCTAACACCCGCCGAGTGATAGGATGACATGCGTGGGATTAGACCATTGGTCTAGGGGTATAAAATATGACAACATTCGATTTACTTGAAGGGTGTGGATTATGGATTTAACTTTTACATGATCTCGATCTCTTTCTATCAATATTTTTTCATTGTTTTGATTGAAAACAACCACTGTTTGTTTTCCTTTATTTCAAAGCTTTCTCTCGTTTATCAGTATGTTGGCTGATTTTTGAAATTGTTTCTTCAGTTTACGTTTTCGTGAGATATTGCGATGTATTTTGTGTGCTTTGATAGCACGTCCATCGCTTTGATACCAAATATGGAAGAGGGACGAAGGCCTTGTATGTTTATTAATATTCAATCAAATTAGATTACAATAGATGGGTTGCAATACTTATTGGAATTGAACAACCAAGTATAAACAAAGAATTAAGTTGCACATGTGCAACTAGAAACTATACGTGAAATAATAAAACAAATATTAAGGTGCAAAAATGCAACAATAATCCTCATGTATGTATACTAAAAACAATATAAATGGTTATGCAACCATAACCATATAACTACCTAGTTACCTAAGTAACCAACCAGTTACTACAATAACAACTAGACTACCTCAATAAAAATTAAATAACTAAGGTACAATGCATAAATCAATTAAGTAAACTAATTTTATCTAACATTCGTATCTTTATTTCCAAAATAAATGGGTAATGAATTAGCTCTTATGTCATTACATTCATATGCTAGTATGCTCTTTATGCTTAGTGAATTGAACAAGGTAGAATGAATTCATTTTCTTATGTAATTATCTTATCTAATTATAATAATATTAGTCAATTGATTAAATTATAAATAGATGATGCCCTTTGATTATTGTACTTTCCTTTAATAAACAAGCATTAGTTGTTCCCTTTGGTTTCTACATCATGGATAGTTTAAGTTAAGAACTAGGGATTTGATTCTCATCTTTGGTGGAATTATATGGAAATTCACATGAAGGAATGTATATAAATAATAATAATCAATAATCAATAAAAAAATTGGGGTGTTTTTCTAGTATTCTACCAAGGGGTTCTTACATTTTGGTATTAGAGAAAAGCTTCAGCACTTGGGCCTAATGACACCCACTACTTTCTAAGTTGTGTCTCATTGGACCCTTCAGGTAGCAATGGTAAGGAAATGAGCTAATGGGGAGGACCATCAAGAAGATGATCTCTAAATTAAGGTTGATCAAATCCTAACCATGGTATTTAACACCCAGGATAAGATTGGTGTCCTCAAATGGAGGATACATGATCTGTCACAAGAAGATGACAAAAGGAATGGACAAGATGAAGACCACCCTAAAGAAAATAGAAATTTAAATGAATAAAATCCAAATCAAGTGAATCAAAACCAAGAAAATTTGAATGAAAAAAATGTACCCCCACCCAAGAGGGCACGGGTTGAGATAGAACTAGCTAGAGACTTGAAGAGGATAACTCCACCAAAGTACAATGGGATGGTACTCGAGATGGTGCAGAATCTTGGCTCATCAAAATGGAGAAATATTTTGAGCTTCGTAACTTCTCCAAGGAAACCAAGGAAGTTTGGGGCACATACCAACTCTTTGGAGAAGCCTCAACATGGTGGGAGAACTTGAAATCAAAAAGAAAATTAACTTTTGAGAACACCACATGGGAACAATTTGTTTCCTTTTTCGGAAGAGATGGCTACCTCAACTATACTTTGATGGAAAAATGACCAAATTCCAAAACCTTAGACAGGAGATATGTCTGTTACTACTTACCGATAGAAGTGCACATGTCTCCTTAAGTACGTACTCAAAATATCAAAAGGACAAAAGGTTTAGGATCGAAAGTCCATCTTAGGATTGAACCCTCAAATTGGAATAGAAGTGGACATCCATGGACCCACCTCCATGGACCAAATTTTTTTAAAAGCCATAAAATAAGAGCAGAAACTAAAAAATTAGTTACAACAAGAAGATATTTCAAGGAAGGAGGAAGAGGACAACAACATCAAAATTTAACTCCATTTAAAAGTAAAAATTGGAAACACAATAAAAATGGGGGAAATAGGAACATATGGTTTGGAAGGAATTTCAAACCTAGGAACTCCTTCAAGAAAAATGGTGTACCTAAGGGTAGGAATGAAAATGGAAACAATAATGGAAGGTTTAACAATGGAGGAAAACCTCTAGAAAAGAGAGGTCCAGTGGGAGGATTCTTTAATTGTGGAGGTGATCACTATGCCAATCATTTTCCTTGTAAAATAGATAGTGGAAATATTAAGGCACCTCTACCAAGCCAACAACAAGTGTTCTAATAGAAGATCCATGCAGCAGTAGATAACCACCAAGCTGATTTTCAAGTGACACCGATAGAAGCATCAGGTAAACTTTTTGGCTATCCAGTTTCCATTCTTATTGATACAGGAGCATCTGAGTGTTTTATAGCTCCTAAGATTCTTAGTAAAATTTCTAGAAAATTTGGATATATGGAAAAATCTTGGTCAATTTAGTATGGGAACCAAGCAGAGAGAAAGGTAGAGCAATGTCTTTTTGAGGTTGAGTTAGAACTTCCAAAATTTGTGACTACAATTAACTTATATGTTGCACCCTTGGGATCTTATGATGTTATCCTAGGAGTTAACTAGTTATGGAAACACCATGCAAAATTTGATTGTTTTTCCAAGGATATTGTTTGTCTTGATGACAAGGGTTACCCTGTGCATATCCATGGAATCAAAAGAGAAGTGATTCTAAGGAAAATTTTAGCAATGCAGTTAAATAAATCTAAGAGGAAGGGGTGTGTAATGATTTTATTCCATATCAATGATATAGAAACTGAAAAAGAACCAACTCTTGAGGATTACCCTTTCCTCCAAGACTTCAGTGATGTTTCCCTGATGAGTTACTAGGACTTCCACCTCGTAGAGAATTTTATTTCTCCATTGATATTGTGTCATGATCATAACCATGTTCCAAGGCACCTTATCGAATGACAAGGCACAATTGCAAGAATTTTTATCTAAGGGTTTGATTCGTCCCAGTGTATCCCCTTGGGGTGCACCAATATTTTTTGTGAAGAAGAAGGATGGAACTCTTAGGATTTTCATAGACTATCAAATGTTGAATAAAGCTATTATGAAAAATAGATACCCATTGCCACGCATAGATGATATATTTGACCAAATGCGAGGGGAAAAAATGTTTTCAAAAATCTATTTGAGATTAGGTTACCATTAACTCATAATCCGTGAGGAAGACATTCCAAAAACAACTTTTCGGACTCATTATGGGCATTACGAGTTCATTGTACTTTCTTTTGGACTCATGAATGCTTTGGAAGCATTCATGAATTTGATGAATAGTATCTTCAAGGATTATCTAGATAAGTTTGTGTTAATTTTTCTGGATGATATTTTGATACACCCAAAGACAAAAGAAGAACATATTGGGCATTTGAGGTTAGTGTTGGAAAAGTTAAGGAAACACAAGCTTTATGGAAATTTGTCAAAATGTTATTTCTTCTAACAAAAAGTAAACTATATAGGCCACATTATTTCAGTGGAAGGTATAATAGTTTATCTAGCTAAGGAATAATCTATTATGGACTGGCCTTCCACCAAAAAATGTGCATGGATTTTGAATTTTTTGGGGTTTAACCATATAATAGTGTTGCACAGATATAAAATTAGATAAAGCATACAAACAATGAATGTGGAAATAAACCAGAAGATAAAATAAACAAGAGAAAGATAACACCATATTTAATGTAGTTCACCTAGTGTGGGGTACGTCCACCAAGAAATAGCCAAAATTCATTATTAGAAATACAATGAAGATTTGTTCTCTTCCAACACCTCACAAAGTTGTTTAATATTTTTCCCTCACTCGGCTACTCTTTCTTGTTCACTAAGAAAACTAACATGCAAACAATTACTATTTTCTTTGCTCATACCTCACACAATGCATACATGCATATATATCTATTATGGGAAGCTAAATATGCTTTTACAATCAAGAAATCATCTTTAAATAAAAATATTTATTATAATTCTTGTCCAAAAACAAAGCACCGTCGCACAAATTGACCATTGTCATTCTTTCGCTTGACCAATTTCGGTCACTACTTGATCAATGCCGATCACTTCGACCCATGTTTGGTTGATAATTAACCGACGCATGTCATTTCCTAACCAATGTCGATCATGTTTGACCAATTTCGGTCACTTCCTAACCAATGTTGGACAAGATAAAATCCAACAACATGTAAAAATAAGCTTTATGTGAAGCAATTAAGCTCCACACTCAACAATATCCCACTCGGAGATCAATTTTTGCACTATATTGTACGTCACCATCTTTTGATTCTTTTCCTTGGCCTATTTCTTCCTCTTCAAGTATCAAATTTGAAGACAAACAAGTGGAGTGAAGCTCCAAGTTCTCCTTTACAAATGGCTTCATTATCATATCCGCAAGGTTCTCATTCACATGGATTTTCTCTAACTTTAGTTTCCCATCCTCCTACACATGCCGTATGAAGTGATACCTCAACTAAATGTGTTTCGTTATTTAATGAAATGTTGAGTTCTTTTTCGATGGATCACACTCGACTATCATTATATAATCTTTAATCCTCTTGCTCCTTACCCAACTCTTCCATGAACCTACTCATCCATATCATCTCCTTGCTAGCTTCTATAGTTGCAACATATTATGCCTCTGCAATGACAAAGCCATAACCTTCGTAATCTCAAAATACACTAACTATTGTTCCACCTATTGTGAAAACATATCCAGTGGTGTTCCTCTCGTAATCCAAATCTCTATCCATATTTGAATCAACAAAGTCACGTAAAGAAGTATTTGAACCTCCATAGCATAAATCCATGTCGATGCCCTCATAAATACTAAAGAATCCATTGACTGCTTTCCAATGCTCTTTACCCGGATTATCCATAAATATGCTAACAACTCCCACTACCTGTACATAATGTCCGGTTAGGTACAAAACATATCATTCATCAAGATCCCAACTGCTGAAGCATATGAAACTCGTGTCATGTACTCAACCTCCTCGTGTGATGTAGGACACTATTCTTTGCTCAATTTGAAGTGTCTAGCCATAAGTGTACTTATAGGTTTTGAATTTTACAAATTAAACCTTTCCAACACCTTATTGATATAATGCTCCTGAGACAAATACAACTTCTTTTTCTTCCTATCTCTATGAATTTGCATGCCAAGGATTCTCTTTGTAGCTCCTAAATCCTTCATTACAAATGTGTGAGCTAGATTTTCTTTAAGATTACCAATGTCCCGCATACTAGATCTTACAATAAGCATATCATCCACATACAAGAATAAAATAATATAGCTTTCATTTCCAAGCATCTTGAAATAAACACAATGGTTAGATTCATATCTCAAATAACCATGCTCATACATGAAACTATCAAACCTCATATACCATTGCCTTGGATCTTGCTTGAGCCCATATAGGATTTTTTTCAATCTGCACACAAGTTTCTCCTTACCCTTGACTTCATACCCAAGTGGTTGATTCATATAAATCTCTTCCTCTAAATCACCATGAAGAAATGTTGTCTTGACATCAAGTTTCTCTAAATGCAAATCCTCTACTGCAACTAAACTCAATACAATATGAATAGAAGTCATCTTAAAAATAGGAGAAAATATTTCACCAAAGTCAATACCTACTTTTTGTGCAAATCCCTTTACTACAATCCTTTCCTTATATCTCTTCTATCCACCCTCTTCTTCCTTGATCTTGTAAACCCACTTGTTCTATAATTCTCTTTTACCTACTGGAAACTTAACCAAATTCCATGTCTGGTTCTTCTCTAAGGAGACCAGATCCTCATCCATGTTATGCTCCCACTTCTCGTAGGATTTATTCCGCATTGCTTCTTCAAATATTTCTATTTCACCACTATCACCAATAATAAATAAGAAAATGAAGGTGAAATTATTTCGGAGGTCTACTTATCATTTGTGACCTTCTCATTGATATTTGGGGTGTCGAAGGCTCAATCTGCTCATTATGTAGATTTGTGTCTACTTATGTTAGCGACTAACATCGGTCACCTTCTAACAACGTCGGTTCGGCTCAACCAATGGTGGTCCATGCTCTTCTATAACCGACGGCTGTGCGAGGACTGATGTCGGTCAGGGGGTTATTATGTAAACTTTGTATGTGTTAGTTTTAAATCGATAGTTTATTTTCATCCACAAAATTCTCCACCAATTCACCTTTAGATACCAAAACTTGATCCTTGTACATTCTATTTTCATTACGTAATCAATGTCATGAATCCTAATTATATTAGAACCTTCTAAATCCTAAAACTGAATCAAATCACTAGAGCCATAACCAATGAAAGTACATCTTTTGGATTTAGCATCCAATTTCTTTCTATTTTCCTTATCAATATGCACAAAGGCTTATGAGAAAAATACTCTAAGAAAAGAAAGATCTACCTTTTTCCAGGTCAAGCTTCTTTTAGTATTCCACCATTCATTGTGCACTTGAAGGTCCATGATTAATCAAATAAATCACCGTGTCTCATCGCTTCACCAAAATCAGTAAGGGAAATCCAAAGATGTATCCTCATGCTTCTAGCTCATTCTATGATTTTTTGTTCATTTTCTCTGTAACACCATTCTCCTGTGGTGTTCTAGGAACTGTCCTTTCTCTGCATATTCCATTTACTGAACAATAATCATTTAAAGCCTTGTTGTATTACTCACCACCATTGTTAGATCTAAAACACTTTAACTTTGAATTTGATTCATTTTCCATAAGGTATTTCCATCTTTTAAAAGTTTCAAAAACATCATATTTATGATTTATACAATAAACCCATACCTTTCTTGTAGCATCATCAATGAAAGTAACATAGTATTGGGATCCTCCATAAGAAGCTAGTCCCCACACATCTGAGTGTACAAGCTTCAATTTATGCTTCTTTGTTGCCCCAACTTTGAGAAATCTCACCTTCTTCTTGCTTTCCAAAAATTTAATGGTCACATAAATCAAGATCTACACGTTTTAGATCGATAACTTACACTTTTCCTTTAAGATTTGTATTCCTTTTCACTCATATGGCCTAGCCAATTGTGCCACATACTTGTATCTGAATCTAAAGTAGATAGAACAAAAATTAACTAGTAATACATATGGACAAATACAATTATCCTACCTTATTACCTCTTGCTACAAAAAGATATCCCTTGGTAACTTTCCAAGATTCGGCTTTGTAGTGTAACCATGTAACTAGTTTCATATAATTATCCCGCAAAAATTAGATTTATTTGGAGGCTTGGAACATGCCTCACATCTTTCAATATCCATGTATTTCCACTCTGAAATTTAAGATGAACTTCACCTCTACCAAAGTAATAATGCATGGTTCATCATATCCTAAATAAACATGCCCAAAATTATCTTGAACATAATTTTTAAATAGCCCTTATTAGGGGTTGCATGGAAAGAAGCTCTTGAATCTAAAACCCATGGCTCAATTTTATTATCCAAGGAGAGAATTAGGACATCTTGCATTACCTATTTTGTAGCAACATTTTCCTCGTTACCTTTCTCTCGGTACAATCTCTTTTTCCTTGAACCATCAATCCTTCTTTCGCATGACCTTTCTTTCTACAATTCAAGCATATTATACCTCTACCTCTGGATTTAGATCTATCATTCTCAAACTTTGATTTCCCATTATTATTTCTCATGGATCTCTCCTTCTTCCTTCCCCTACTTTCTACATTCAAATAATTCCCAGATGATAATTCTCCTATACTTTTCCTACGCATTTCTTCATTTAGGATTCTACTAACCATATCATCAAACTTTAAAATATTAGTAGCAAATGTTGTATTACTAACATCCATTACCAATTTATCCCAACTATCTCGAATAAAAACATGATAATAAAAGTGATTTCACTTTATCCTCAAATGGAATACTAACTAATTTTAATTGATTTACAATAGATCGAAATCATTTAAATGACTTGATGTAGATCCTCCTTCTTGTATCTTTAAATTAAACAATTTTTTCATCAAATAATCTTTATTTGAAGCACTAAGTTTTTCATATAGATTTTCTAAATATTTCATTAACTCTGTATAGATCCTTCTTTGGTAATATTCGAAGCCACGGAAGGCCGCCAGGATCAATCTTATAAATCCCATAGCCTTTCTATCAAGAATTTTCCATTCTTCATCAGTCATCTTTGCAGTTCTTTCCTTCTCATCCAATGGTAAGTATAAATCTTTTTGATACAGATAGTCCTCTACCTGCATCTTCCATAATTTATAGTCATGGTCGTCAAATTTATCTACTCCAAATTTTCCTTCTTCTCCCATTGCTTTGCTCCCACTCAATCAGAAATCCCTCTATGAGTAAATATGTCAACACACACAACCCTCAAATAAAGATGCTTTGATACCAGTTGTTGAGCTTAGCACACCAGTTATATAGATATATTAATTAGATCTAAGCATAAATGTAATCAATACAGAAATAAAGAAGAAGAAATGATACATAAGATTTAACATGGTTCACCCAAAGGAGGGCTATGTCCACCATGAAACAACTATTTTTTATCACGAGGAAATACAATGAATATTTGTAATCTTCCACACCTTCTTAGATGTCCTATATTTTCTTCTCTACAATTTTTTCTTTTTCTCTCTCAAATCAAACTTTTTTCAATTCTCAATTGAATTCTCTCTTCTAAAACCCTGTCTTTATGCTTATATATCCATCTACAATCTTAGGTAAATTTAGCTATGTAATTACAACCATTATATTCACTTTACAACTAAAGATAGATCTAATTCCCGCAACTTAATTATAATATTCACGCACAAGAAACCGATGTCAGTTATCCTTAATCGATGTCAGTTAGCCCTAACCAATTCCAGTTCCTCCTTGACTAACCGATATCGGTCCTGGTGACCAATGATTGGTTAGTCAACTAACGTCAATTACTATGTATTCCAGCAAGTCTATAAAAACATGCTAGTGAAGTAATTAAGCTCCACAACTCAACAAAGCGTTCCGTGTATATAAATCCATATTTCATACGTCCTAACCGGTCATGATGTAAAGTATAGAATGGTGAACTAGAAAAGAATAAATACATTTTTATTAATATTAAGTATTAATTTCTTATGGCCATAAGACTTAGATTACAAAGGGTTACCCCGATGTATTCTAACTCGTATACGAGGTATGCTGAACCCTAAACATTGGGTCAATCTTTGGTAACCCCATAAAAAGACCCATATCCACTCGTATTGATTCATGGTGAAGAGTAGACTAATTCCCTTATCCTTTTAGACCCACTTTCTAATGTTCACGATACATTAACTGGATGATCACTTGATTCTTCTCATCCCTCATAACCCCATATCTGGACAAAATTTATCTCCACGAGGTAAACAAATTTGCATGAGATAAAGGTTTGATAGGTGTGTATTTGATAATGTATCACATCAATGGCTAATACCATACGTAAAACATAAATTTCCATGCTCCATCGAGGATTATTAAATTTGAGCAAACAAGGCTCTAATAGTAAATCTACGGTTTGTGTGATAATGATGGACATAAAAATTTGGATCTACTTACTCTAAATATCTAAGTAATGTAAGAGTATATATCCATGCATTTCAACTCATAATGCAACGTAGGGATGTTAGATAAATTTTGTTCTATAATAGTACACATGTCAAGGTTCGATGCTAACCGAATGGATTTCTTTAAAACATGCATTCCAATATTTGTCACCCACATTATTTTTTTACCAAATAAAACACACCTTAATTGTTTGATTTGGAATAATTTGAACTCCATTTTATTTATTTAAGTACATTATGTAATGAAATTAATTGAATAATTATGATTATCACCAAAATAGAACACCAAATAACACAATATTATAGATAAATGATCTCAATATGAAATTATAATAGCTTAGCCACTTTGAGAGGGAACAACCTCCAAAACATACAATAAGAATCAAATGATCAATATGATGATCCACTACTACCTACTAACCCCTATTTATACTCTCTTTTTCTATGGTCATCCCCAAGGCTGACCCACCCATGATAATATAACATATATGAAAGAGATACATAATGATAAGAAGTTATGATAGCCACAAGTCAGTTATATACATCAAATGTAAGATATATGATTAAGGGTGTAGCATTTTGTTTCCCTTAAAAGCAACATTGTCCCCAATGTTGAGAAGCTCTGGGTGCTCTTTGCTGAAAGAATGTCATATCTTCCCATGTTGCATCTTCATTGTCCATATTCTTCCACTTGATCAGGTACTCAATAATAACCCATGTCCTCAATCTTTTAGTGTGTGTTTGAAGGATGCATTCAGGTTCCAAGATGACTCTCCCCTCCTCATCGAGCTCAAGTAACACTGTTTGGGTTGATACTCTCTGTCCAATTACTTTATTTAGGAAAGAAACATGAAAGATTGGATGTATTATGGTTGTCTGTGGAAGTTCTAATTTGTATGCTACAATACCAATCTTCTGTAATACTTGATATGGGCCATAATACTTTGGTGAAATTTTTTTATCCTTTTTTTGTTGTTTTAAAGACATTTTCTTATATGGTTGTAAATTCACAAAAACCCAATCTCTGACTTTAAAATGTCTTTCTGCGTGATGTTGATCAGCTAGCTACTTCATGCGGTTTTTTTTCCATGGCCAAGTTCTCCTTGAGACTAGAGAGGACCTCTTGTTGATATTGAATGTGTTCTTCTACTACTCTAACCTATGGTTGTCCTCTCAATGATGATGTGATGGATGGTGGATGGTACCCATAGAGTGCCAAAAAAGGAGACATTTTGGATGAAGTATGGAAGGAAGTGTTATACCACCATTCTGCAAGTGGCATCCATTGGACCCATCTTGCTTGTTTATCTGAGGTGAAGCAATGGAGATATCCCTCCAAACACTTATTTACAACTTTGTTTTCCCATCAGATTGGGGATGATAAGAAGAGCTACGAGCTAACTAAGTACCCAAACATGAGAATAAATCAGTCAAAATTACTAGTAAATATAGGGTCTCGATCACTTAATATAATCTTTGGTGTCCCATGTAGCTTCTAAACTATGTCCATGAAGGTTGTTCATTATTGTGCTTGCAGCAAATGGGTGTGACAAGGCACAAAAATGAGCATATTTTGTGATTCTATCCACCACAACCATTATGATATTTTTTTCTTCATATTTAGGAAATCCTGTGATGAAGTCCATGGAAACCTCTTCCCACCACTGGCTAGGAATAGATAGAGGTTGTAGAAGACCTGGGGACCGAACTGTTTCACCCTTATTTTGATGAAAACCATGCATTCTGCCACAAATTTTTGGACATCCCCTTTAATCCCTTCCCATAATAAATCTATTATTTGACTCATGATAAGTCTTTAAGAATCCAGAGTGCCCCTACTGGAGAAGAGTGAAGCTCATATAGAACCCTATTTTTAAGAGTGGAGTTCTTACATAGGTATAATCTATCTTTATACCATAAAGCATCCCCTTTCAATACAAATTTTTTAAACATGCTTGGATCATTCTGGAGATTATGAATGAGGTTTTGTGTGGTTGGGTCATTTATCCATTCGGACCTTGCCTCATCTACCCAATCTTCTTGTAAGATGGATATGGCACATAACAATGTTGCAACTGATTCATCTTTCCTAGACAGAGCATCCATAACTACATTCTCCTTCCCTTTCTTATAGATAATCTCAAAATCATATCCCAACATCTTTGAGACCCATTTTTGTTGTTTTTCAAATGATAAACGATGCTCCAAGAATTATTTTAGACTATCATGATCTGTCTTCACTTTAAAGTGTCTTCCTATGAGATATGGTCTACATTGCTTTCTTTGCATGAAGTATGGCTAGCATTTCCTTTTCATAAGTTGGATTTGAAATATTCTTACCTTTGAATTGATGGATAAAAAAGGTAATAGGACCACCTTCTTGCATGAGAATTCCCCCCATACCCAACCCTGATGCATCACATTCAACAATGAATATTTTGGTAAAATTTGGAGTAGCCAAGACTGGAGTGGTGCACATGGCCTCCTTTAGCTTCTCAAATGCTTTGGTTGCATCCTCATTCCAATGGAAGTAGTCCTTCTTTAATAAATTTGTGAGAGGTGTTACTACTCTTCCATAATGCCTTACGAATTTTCGGTAATAACTTGTAAGCCCCAAAATCCTCGTAGATTCTTTAGGGTTTTTGGAACCTTCCACTCCATCATGGCTTTAATCTTATTAGGATCCACTTTAACCCTTCATGAGAGACAATGTGACCCAAATATTCAACCTCCTTGACTCCAAAAGAACACTTAGAGGGATTTGCATAAATTTGATGTTGCTCAAGGGTTTCCAAAACCTTATTTACATGATGCAAATGTTCCTCCCATGTTTTTTATAAATTAATATATCATCAAAAACACTAAAAAAAACTTCCGCATGAATGGCTCAAAAATAGAATTCATCAAACTTTGAAATGTAGAAGGTGCATTTGTTATTCCAAAAGGCATTACTAGGAATTCATAATGGCCTTCATGTGTCCAAAAGGCAATTTTATGAACATCCTCATCCTTGATTCTGATTTGGTGGTATCCTGAATGAAGATCAAGCTTTGTAAAATAAACAACACTATGCAACTCATCAAGAAAACCATCAATTATAGGAATAGGAAACTTATCTTTGATTATGTACTTATTAAGTTCCCTATAATCGGGACACATGTGCCACATGTCATCTTTCTTACGTACCATCACTACTGGAGAAGAATAAGCACTCTGACTATGACAGATGATTCATGCTTCCAACATCTCTTGTACAATATTATTGATTTCACTCTTTTCATGCATATGGGTACCTATTGTTAGGAAATAAGAGATAAAATATGCGGCATAATCCCTTACGAAATCACAATAGTAGAAACTAATGTGCAGAAAATATTACAGATCTCAAATAAAAGTGCGAATAAATAACACAACACGAGAGAGACAAGATTTAACATGGTTCACCCAATTTGGGCTACGTCCACCAAGAATCGCTTGCTCAAATTTTATTACAACTCCTCCACTCTCTCAATACAATACCCAGATCCATTTGGAGCTATGCTCAACAAACTCTACTGAAATTCACACCCGAATTCAAACACATCTCGCAATACATTTGCTTGTATATCTATCATATGCATAAGACCATATAAATAGATAATTTCTTAAGCGGTTTGATACAAAACCATGGGCAAAAAAACCATGGGTATCAAAACAATGAATACCGAAAAACCATGGGCCCAAAAACAACCCATAATGGTTACCCATTACCCATGGGTTAATAAACCACCCATGAAAATTTGCTTATAGGCTTCACCCCCAAACCCCTAACTCCGCTCACCTTGCGAAATGGGACCGCCGTAAAAATACCCGAGTGTAACACATGAAGGTGTACCACACTCTAACATGAAAGCAGCTCCATAAACATAACACCTATAAGGTCTCGATGTTAGGTGATTGGCTACCTAGTACTAACTAAATAACATGATCATGATATCTTTTTAGAGGTAAGCCCTTTGGCATATTTTCAAACACAACAGAGTGTGCATCCAACACTGCTTGCATATCTGATGGTATAATGTCCTTAGAATGATGCACCTCCAATGAAAATAGTTGTGCCACAAATCCCTCTACACCCTTTTTTATAATTTTGTGCATCTGATGAGAGCTCGATATCTATGGATACTTTTCTCTTAAGCCTCTTAGTTCAAAATTCCTTCCTTTATACTTCAAGCGCATGAACAATTCTTGGAAGTTCATCTCAATGGTTCCCAAAGTGGTAAGCCATTGAACTTCTAACACAATGTCTGCTCCTCCCATAGAAATGGCATACATGGGGCTATTTAGGATGTAATCTCCCATAGAAAGCTTAATGCTATGGCATTTTCCATAATAAGTAACAATACCTCTATCAAATCATTACTTAACATTCAAGAGTTGGATAAATAAAATAGTTTAGGTGCACCTGCTAACTTATGATTGATAAAGTTGTGAGTACTTCCTACGTCCAATCAACACCGTGTGAACTTCTTTTTTTAGAATCCAACCACCTTGAGGGTTTGGGGGTGCTAATACCTGAAATTGCATGGCATGAGATCATTGGTCAGGGATCTCCAGATTCCTCCTCCGACTCAACCAAGAGCTTTGACTTTGGATCTTCATCCTTCTCTTCATCTTATCTAGGCCCATCAACATAGAACAACTTCTTTTCAGAAAATTTATGTCCAAGTTCATATTTATTGTCACAGCTTAAAACATAACCCTTTTGCTCTCTTTTCTTCAATTTGTTGAGGTGTCAATCTAACTAGCCGAGGGAGTGCTGAGGGCAAGGTGTTGCGATCTTTGATATTAGTGAAATTTTGTCTCCTGATTGAAACAAATTTCTCCTCTTCCCTTTGTTCCATAATCACAGAATTAGAAACTTATGAGGATTAAACATACGCACCTCATGTTCAATGTGATCCTTAAGACCCCAAGAAATAGGTCATTCAGATTCTCTTCAATAATATTTTCCACCCGCAAATAATTGTTTTGGAATTGATGAATGTAATCCTTAACGAATATTGTTTGTCTTAACTTTTCCAATTGGCTGAAGTAATTTTCTCGACACTAGAACTATAGTGTAATTGTAACTCTTTAAAGACCGCCCATGTAACATTAAGACCACTTTTTTTCCTTTGAGCACATAACCATCGATATTAGACGAATTGGTCATGTTTGAGATGCAAAGATGCCATGGTCACCTTTTGTCCTGATGGAATCTAATGTAGTTCATCCAATTGAGTGGATCCTTTCCATTAAACTTACGCATCTCCACTTTTGGAAACATATTACGAGCCTGCAGAGTGCTTGTATTTGGATTGGGCATGTTCGAAGATCCACCCTAGCTCATTTGTCTATTACCTTGACCTGAAGATCCACCTTGGTTCATAGAATTATGATTACCCATTATATGTGTACTAAATTTATTCATGAAATCCTCCAATCATTGAGCAATACTTTCCACATCTTCTTTGTTGGCCACCCGAGACTCAAGGTCTCTCAGGTTAAACTCAAGTTGGCTTACCTTATGGTCTGTTGAAGTAAACCCTAACCCTGAGGAATCTAAAGTTACCTCTTCTATCTCCAACTCCTCAACCACTATCTCATCATTTTCACGTGTTTTACCTAAAGTGATGGGATTCTTTTTGCCTCTTGTGGAAGGCCCCGCCATGATGCCCCTAAATAGTAGAATTAGGGATCAAGGTCAAATTTTAGGGTTTGGGAGTTAGATAAGAGTTTGGATAAATATAAAAAACTTAAAGAAAAAACTCTAACTAATTTTTCATTCTATTTTTGAAAATGTAAAGAAATTGGGAAAATTCCACAATTTACATCCTAGGGAGCAATTTTATGAAAAACCATAAATTTGTAATAACTTTTGCAAAATAAAGCAAAAAATCCTAAAATTTTCAGGTATTCTTACTTGGAATGATTCGTAAATTGTGTTTAAAAATATCTAAAAATTTCGCTCTAGTTCGCAAGATATAGTGGTAACACAAAAATTAGGGTTTTGTCCTAATTTTGGCCTCGAATTATGCTCGATACCACTTATAATGAAATTTCTTGAATAATTTTGATTATCACCAGCAATATAACACCAAATAACACAATATTTCAAATAAGTTATCTCAATATGAAAGTATAATAGCTTAGCCACTTTGAGGGGGCAACCTCCAAAACATACAATAAGACTCAAATGCTCAATATGATGATCCACTACTACCTACTAACCCCTATTTATAATCTCGTATGTTATGGCCAACCCATCCATGATAATATAACATATATGAAAGAGATACATAATGATAAGAATTTATGATAGCCACAAGTCGACTATATACATCAAATGTAAGATATATGATTAAGGGCATAACACACCGATAGTTATCATGAATTCTCACACTATAGCATTTCCTATAAATTTATGACCATATCCATTATTGTCTCTAGTTTCATATGATAGCTATGTCATGGGAGTGTATGATTCATTATCACCTAAATTAATTGAAGGAGACGTCTAGATCATTTTTTTATATAATTAGCTCCTTGGTTATACAAACCTTGTATCTCAAATATGAGTAGAATAATTTTGAATAACTAATAAACAAATTAAATTTTCAACCTAATAATTAAATGAAATCATATTATTCCTAATATACATTTTTAATATATAATATTATAGCTAATACTCCAAATTTGAATAAATTATAATAAAATATTAATTAAAATCTAACCATTTTACTTGTGTGATCAATTATTCCAAGGAATTTTTATTTTATTTTTTATAAAATTTAACTTCTAAAAGTTTTTATTTATTTTATTTATACATTTGTTTGCTTTGAATGTTTAACTTCTTATATGGTCCACGATTAGATTTCCTTACAATTAGATATATAAACTTAAATTTTCCTTTAAGGAAAATTTAAGGCAAATTTTAATTTAAAAACTTCATATTATGTTAATATTCAGTTATTGACAGGAAGTCAGAGGGCTGCCCATCAAAGTTTGCAAGTGACTCATTATAGTGTAGCAATGTAACCTATTTCTCTTAAAAAAGAGGGCTCTCTATTAAAAAAATAAAGACCAGAACTAGCTCTTACCTATTACCTTATCATGACCGGAACATTTACAGTAGAAATGACATTTCCTTTACATTTGCAAACTGCTACTTTGAATTCTTCACCGTTATTATATTTATTTATAAATATATAACCTATTGCATTATAATGTGTAATTTATGAATTGAGGAAAAGAAAGCCACACTACCATTACCTGAGCAAGTGTCCAATTCCGTATGGGATGAGCTTATAATTTAGTTAATGGAACCATCGAATAAATTAATTTGACATTGATATAGAGTAGTTGTATTACCATAATTTTATTTTATTTTTATTCTTTTAAAGTAAATGTTTTGTACATTTACAAGAAATTTCTAATTCTCGCCCTATTAAACTGGAAATCTTCCAAATAGAACAAACTAATTTGTAGTACATTCAAAATCATATGCAAAACAAATTCTCAGTACTTTAAGGATGAAATGACCCTAAGTACATATCAATTTCTACGATGGTTTTATATTGGCACAATTCCTTCTATATTTATATATATATATATATATATATATATATATATATATATATATATATATATATATTATTACAACTTTTAATGTTTTAATACTCGTTTAATCTTATGACATTTTGGGTAGTTTCTACAGTATATTGTTTTGATTGACACATTTTTCCTTAATTTTATTCTTATTGTTTTGTTGAATATGTATTCAAACTGGTAATGGGAAAAGAATAACATTCTCATCACAATAACAACTTCCTGAAAATAATATAAGTCAACCTCAAGGAAAATGGGTGAGAAAATGTGCACCCAATGAGAATTACCAAAACTTTTGTTATTCTTGATGCTCTTTTGTAAGTGTCCAACTGCTATATCTCCTTGTCCAATTTAATTTCCGTCCCTTCTAATTTATTTTACTTCACTACCAATGCTCCTTCCAGCTGATCCGTACTCCCCAAACTTTCTTCTAGCTCTTATATTTGTTGCTCCCAAAATTTCCAAAAGAAAATGTTACCTCTTCCTTTATTTGTTTTTTTATTTATAGATTGAGGATTTTGTTATACTGGTAGTTAAAAAGGAATCTTTAAATTTAATTACAAGATGAGAGCCCATCTTTCTTAATGAGATCTGGAGAGAACATTTAAAATTTCTCATACCTATTAATTAAAAGGGCACACCTTCCAACCTCATAGTTAGCCGACCAACAATACTTTCTTTCTTTTGTACAGATTTCTTTTCCTTTATTGCTCTACTCAATAGTTAATGCAATAAATTTTTAAATGATGGCCATCCATCTTTGTCAAATAAATTATTTCGCTTTATTGACATTAATTTTCTATAGTATTCTTCCATATTTTGGAATATATCATTAGAAATAACCATTTGTTTTAATTAACAATATACATGTATTGATTTATTTTTAAGTACATTTAATAATATAAATATAAATATATATTATAAATAAAGGAGGAGATGGTTAGTTCAAAATTTATAAGTAAATTATGGTTAAAAACATGGAACATACAATGTGATTTTAAATTGTATGTGAGGGTGAACTTATAAAGAGACCAAGCTAAGATGGAGACTCGAATTCTAACAAGGTCACCTAAGTACTCTTTGGTATTGTCACATGCTAAGAAAGAACAAAGTGTCCTAATAAGAGAATTCATAAAATGACACAAAAATACTTACCCTATTCCCAGGTGGTATACTATGTCAAGTTGTTAAGGTTTAGGGATACACATTTCCCTCTCTCTTGGTACCATAACTTTGTATCTACTCTCCTCTCTTTGATGATGCTCTCCCTCCGTCCAAGGGAAATATATCCTGCAACCAACTCATAACAATAACACACAAGTAGTTAACCGATCATGATATAAATTTGACATGATATAATAGAGGAAGTGTTAATCATATTATTATCAATGATAATATTTATCCCAAATTACATTTAAATAAGAAAAATTAAACACTCTAGCATAATAATTCACAACTCCACATAATCAATCACATATGCCAATTATTACATCAAAAGTTTGATACTATAGAGAGGGATGTGACATCCCTCCTCGTTGGAAAAGGCATCAACCTCGATGATTACTAAAAACAAAACTAAAGAAATATATGTGGAAAAGTCCTGAATATTTCATCTTAGTCTTCCCATGTTGCAATCTCCTTGAGTATTGATCCCATTAGACCTTACATAGGGAGACATCCCTTTTTAGCAAGGTAATTTTACAAGTATCAATTACTCGAAGGGGTTATACTAGAACCACCCCTAGATCCCGAACTTCTAATAATCTCCAATAAATTACATGTGACATATCAGCATGATATTGATTTACCAAAGATAGATGAAAAACATTATGGAGTCGATCTAGATATGGAGGTAAAGAAAGCTTATATGCTACTGGATTCACAATTTCTAGGACATCAAAGGGTCCTACATAACGTGGAGAAAGTTTGGATGCCTTACCAAATTTGATAGAAATTTTATTGGGTTTGACTTTAAGGAAAACCTTGTCTCCTACTTCAAAATTTCTTAGGGTTCTTTTTCTATCTAAATAACTTTTTTGTCTATCTACAGCTTTAAACAATCTCTTTCTAATTAGCTTTCCCTTCTCCTTCATTTCTTGAAGAATTTCAAGACCAATCACAACATGATCTTCTTTCTTGTCCCAACTGATAGGTGTATGACACTTCCTTCCATAAAGGGTCAGTAAGGTGTGTAAGGCCAATAAAATCATAAGAGACAAAGCAAAAGACCCAAAATACATTGTCAACCACTAGTCTTCTTTCTTAGGAATCATGAATATATTAGTATGCTCCAAGACCTAGAAATGTACCTAAGTGTATAGATTTTGAGACTACGGTTTGAAGTACTCAACTAGGTTAATGATTATAGTTTTCTCCATTTCCAAACATGAAAAATTCAAAGAGGCATGTCTTAATTACAAGATAAAAGTAACTCCAAGTATTTAAATGGTTTCAAAGAATAACATATTAGGTCACGTATTTGAGGCACGCCACATGACACTAATAGTGCATTAGGTACATTCTATACTATAAAATTATTCCATTATCTTGCTATCAAAAGACACAAGTGGACCCCTTAGGGTTTGGCTATTTTACACTCATGCTTGAACAAACACCTAAGAGAACTACATGAGGCTTGATCCTACATAAGGGTAGGTAGTACAAACCATTTATTGGTTTAGTATTTTTGGTTGATCGCCAAGGGTATTCTATTCTCATCACACATATGTTTTCTCCCATTGGTTTGCTAATGCTCTAATGAAGGGTTCTACATGTTCCTAGGGTTTCCACTTTATTAGTAGGTAATTATATGTCATTTTAAGGTTGTGCGAGTAATAAAGACATACAAAAAAATTATTTATGGGAAAATGAAGCATGTAATAAGTTTCATAACCATATTTTTGAAAGGTCTAATATCATTCAAATGTTGGTTAGGTTTGTACGTTCTATTCGGACCATATGATAATTGTATAATATTTCCCTTGCTTTTTTCTAGTTACAAACCTCATAAGAAAGCATTTCAAGTATTTGATTATCCTTTTCTACCTATTTTCACATCCATATATTCTTTTGTATTATATGTACATCCAAGCCCTCTTTTTCCTTGTGTATTCGAGCTATTTTTATCAGCATTAACAATCGCTACAATTATTAATGTGTTATTATGGTTATGGATGGTTTATGGAGAAGTAATTATGTCAAAATAATACCATATTATAAAGACATACATCTTATCTATTTTTATGTACTTTCCATAACATATATTTAATTAGGGTGCAAACATTCCCATACAATTGTAAGTTAGAATCATCCGTAGATACTCCAAATGATACTCGAGCTAACCTTATATGGAATCATGCGCCAAAAAGGTGTGAAAAATGGTCCGAAAGCCTCCTATTACTATGAAATCAATACTTCCACTATACACTTGTTTCAAAATTGTTGCTTTTGCTCTAATTATGACTAGTATATCTTTTTCAAAATATAGTAACTATTTTACAAGAAACATTAGAACTTAGAAAGTAATTTAAAATACCATGATTCTCAATAAGCAATCAAAATACTCAACCTAAATTTTATCTTAAATAACTTATGAGTTCCTATAACATGGTTAAATCCACTTAATGATTGACACTTGAAAATAGAAAGGGTGTTACTTTTATCTTTAAATGAGGTGTTATATGGATTCATCAACATCTTACAAGCTAAAGATCATTATTGAGCATTGGAGGTCCAACTAATGTCTTGATTTCCAAACATATTGAGATATACATCTTGCACACATACATTGATTAGTGAGCTATGATTGTTTTATGCCTCTTTAGAACATTTATAGATAGTACTTGGTAAGTGTTACTTGACCCAAAAGTGCTAAGCCATTTTTAGGTCCCAAAGAAAAGAAGGAGAATAAAAATATCTAATCAACCACCAAATGGTGATACCGAGTTTTTAACAATAGAATATGAAGCTCCATACATAAAGAAAATAATTCTAGAAGAAATATCTAGAACACAACCACATAGGAAAAATTCACCGAGATGACTTTGTTTGAGATAGGTGACATTGTCCATCTTGAAAAATTACACTCCCAAATTTTTAGGATATCTCAATTGCATCTTACACATCTTTATTTCAAAATATCATATTATTTTCATTTCATATCTATAAGAAATTATTACAATCCTATCTAGCACTAGTTGTTACCATAGACATTAGAAAACTTACCTTTTGCATAAGGTCAATTAAGCTAAAAATATAAAAGTACTATAAAACACAATAATCTCTAAAAATAAAATATTCCCACAAACAACTAAAAATAAAAACTAAGGTTGATTAAAAATATGCCATCTATTTAATTATCCTCAACCACTCAAAATCATTCTTGTCACATCCCTCTATACACTCCACCTACCTATTTACATCTCCAATGCACATTGGACCCTTATCATCTCAACTCTCTATTCACTTTGCACCCATATCCATCCTAATATTCTATGTACCCAAAATCTATTAAAAGACGCTCACCTACTCCCTTCATCCCTCTTGGTTGCTTACACACTTTTTCCCTTTCTCGCATATGATTTTTGTAGATTTTTAAAAGAAAAAGGTGCATTTAGAAAGCCAAGTCAAAGATTGTAGTGTTAGCTTATGATCACCATTTATTACTTGATACTAATCAAGATCCTTATTGACTATGTTTCTAAAATATCTCGAATTCCTCTTTTTGGCAATTAAAAATAGTTTGAATCGATGCATCCAGGAGTAGAATGACATTCTATAAGCTATTCACCTCTGAAAAGATGTACCATTTCATTTCATTTACTTCATTTATCATTGCATGGATTACATGTTCTTTTTCAACCTTAAAAATGAATGGGATCGACCAAGGAAATTTTCTAGACACAAAATCAAACTAAATTTTTCTATAATGTTGTGATTTATAAATTTAGATTCAAATTTTGAAGATTCAACCCACTTTATCAATTGAAAGAACCTTCTAATTTCCCTAAAAATTAAATGGAAGAAACATAATCTCATTTCATTTACTATCATGATTTGAGTTGATTTATTTGGTATAACAAACATTATGTAGGGTGGCTCAATATATATGCTTACATTTTGGTGACCATGGTGAAATGGATCTTGTTTATGGGTTAAACTTCTATTTTTGAATCTAACATAATTTTTCATTATGATTTTCACTCCTTTGATTTTGTTTTCATTTTAAAAGAGTTTTTAGTTCTGATTTGACATTTGTCCTTACAAATTTGTCAAAATATAAAACAATAAAAATTTGGTTATAAGGTAGTCATGCACACAATTGTCATGTGATTTGTTTTCATAAAAACTTCAATTTTTTAATAATTCTATTTATGTTCTTTTCTTTTCTTAATTTTTTTCATTTACCCGGACAATATTATAGTATGCTCTTCACTCACATTGCAAGGTGATCCGGGAATCAAAAACCATCTTGGTCCTTAAGGGGCTACGAAAATTTCATCATCGAGAGTCCATCGGGGTTCATTTTAAGACACCTCTATAAAATTGTAGGTGGAAAATACCTGGCAAATATCCCCGGAACTAGTTTCAGCGAAAGGTGAATTTGATAGTATTCCAAAACCAAATTTTCACCTGGTTTTTCAAGTCAGAGAAATCAGAGTTCCAGACATGGTTGCACCATTGACACGCGACAATATGCGTTAAGACAACGTCAACAGATCCCATTGACGCGCGTCAATGGACTCTGTTGACATGCATCAATGGACCCTATTTACGCACATCATGGCCTCTGTTGACATGCATCAATGGCCTCTGTCGACGCGTGTCAATGGACTCTGTTGACACACGTCAATGGCCTCTGTTGACGCGTGCCAATGGGATCTGTTGACGTGCATCAATGGCATCTATTGACACACATCAATGGGATCTGTTGACGCATGTCAATGGAATTTGTTGACACGCATCAACAAAGGCCATTGACGCGTGATTTGGCCTATAAATACCCTCCCGCCAGTCATTTTCTTGTTTACACTTTCCAGCTCTCGATTTTTTTTTACAGTATCCCTCATTGTCAAAGACGCAAGCACAACTATAATGTCGACTTCACATGCTTCCCAACCGCAAGCTCAGAAAAAAATCAAGAAGAGAATCCAGTCCAATCCACGGTCAAGATCATCTACAGAATCCCTTGTGCCCTCACATCCATACTGTTTTAAAGATGTCTTCCGAATATAAAGATTTGATGGATGCATGTGAGTTTACAGGGCTCATTGATATGCCCCATTTCGAAATAGATCCGGATATTTTGAATTACCTTCTCTCGTCCTACAATTCAGAGGACGACCTTTTTTATGTGACTCAATGATGACGGTCGAATGTTCCAATTCAGTATCAAAGCAAATGACATCCATCGGTTTACGGGCCTTCCATTCATAAATTTACTAATTGTTATAATGAAGGAAACACTCCTAGAAGAAGACAAGAAATTTCTCGAATCAACGTTCGGTTTCCATGTTGATTGTAAGTATAATTCATTTTAATTCATCATTTTTATTCTGATACAATTTGGTGTTATAAATTTATATTAATTTCCACTGTTTGGCATTTGCAGCTCATGTCAATAAATCCAGGCGTGGTGTCGATACACAATCAATTGCACACCACTTTCTTGCTGCAATGATTTCATTTTTTCAATCCAGAATAGTTTTGCAGGGTCGGCAAATAGATATACCAAACTAGGCCATTGCATACATAGTTGCCACTATCTCAAAACAAAAATTTGATTGGTGCACCTATCTATCAAAAAAATAAGAACTGACATAACAAATTCAAAACTTTCAGAAAAACTTATCATTTATTCCACAAACTATCTCCTCGGCCTTTATTACGAGGCACTTTTAAATTTAAAAGATAAAAAAATTCCTACTTGCACTGATGAGGAGTTGATGAAGTTGTCAATTCCATTTGAAGAACAACAGGTATAAACTATTTAGTTTGTATTTCAATTTTCGACATTACACTGCACAATTATTAACAATTTACGTTTTGCAGAGAAGATTTATTGAATCCCTTCCCCGAAAAAAGGCGTTATCAAGAGGAAGAGGCCAACAACACTGAGGCTTCGAGAGACTCCCAATCTGAAATGGAAGCTCACTCCTCTCTAAACCCTCAACAGTTTGAACTCATTAAACGCCAGAGAAGTAATACCTTCTCATATATTATTTACAAATTCCAAATTTGTATATTTATTTTTCAATTTAAATTTTAACCAAATGAATTGACATAACATTTAATGTTGATGACATTGCAGGGACTTTGGACCATACACGTGTTTCGAAACTCAACCTTCTTCCCCAACTCACTCCATATAGTCGCATGCATTTGTATCTTCTGAACAACCACCGAATACAACTCCTACACGGCCACCCTTAGCACCATGAAAAACTACCCCTCGACAACAAGGTACAACTTTTCAATAGTACATTTAATTTCGTAGTTTTTGCCTTTTTGGATTGTTTTCCTATTTTTCATGTTTTTTCTTGTACTTTTCAGCACATTGTAGTCCTGATCAAACAATGGCACCGACACCCACTCAACCAATCATTTTTAAAATGCCAACCAGAGGAACAGTGAAAAAGAACATTGGTAAACACATGCCAATTGCTCCAGCCCCTAGCGGGACACTAAACATTGCCTCCTCCTTTCAAATTCCAACGCTCTCACTTGGTGGCTTGCCCAGTGCAATGGGCATATCGGTTTTGAACAATATAAATTTAGATGAAGATTATTTGGGCATTGATAGCAATGACCCAACTGGTTTTTTCAATACCCGTGAGATGATTCAAGGCCAAAAGGTATACTTCAATTTAAATATGCTTTACAATATTGAATTACATTTCAATTTAAATTTATTTATTTGAATCTTGATTAATTTTATCACAAACAAGATCAGGCCACCCAAAGGCAGAAACAAGTAGCAGTTGATCTTGCCGAAAGCCCCCATACTTCTCCAGCAAGATCATCTTCATCGATTCAGATAGTGAATAGTTGCTACCTTTTCCTTTGGAAAACTTAATTGGTTATGATTGTCAATCCCATGTCAGTGAGTTTATTCTACCTCATATCAATCAGCTCATAGAATGGGAGAGAAGGGCTAAAGTTCTTATCAATGAGATTATTAGTCGTTATGAAAATTATTGGCAAAGGGATAGTTTATACGCTACAGTCCAAAATCAACCTGCGAAGATGGATTCCTTACTTACCCAAGTAAGAAGTGGGACAGTCACGTATAACAACAACTATAAAGATGACATTTTGGATAATTCATTAAACAAATTGGAAAATATTAGTGCCGAGGCCCAGGAATATTTTAACAAATGGTCTAAGGACAAGGATCTGGTAGCAATTGCAAATGCCGAGAGAGATAGAGCAGTTGTAAGTACTATCACTTTCAAACAATCATTCTTGTTAATTTGAAATTTTCATTTTTTAGTAATATGTTGAATTGACATTACTCTTTTTGTGCAGTTGAAATATGAAAATTTGAAGAGTCAAGCAAAGGTATTCCAAGTTCACTTGGAAACAAAAAGAACAGCTTTATCGCAAAAGAAAGAATTTGAAGGAAAATATTGTTTTGGTTAACAAACAAAACAATACACTAAAGCGGATAATTAAAGAGCACGGCTTCGACCCTGAAATATTATTCAAAGCTAAGGTAGCAGCTGATCCAAATTTGTTGTCCCATGGAGATGCGACAAATCAAGAAGATTTTTTTAAAAAAATTAGACAAAGTGTTGTGGAAAGATCTTATAAGTTCTGGGGTTATTTCTGTTGTTGGGGAAAGGGGTACAACCACAGTGGAAGAAACCGTTGGGGAAAGGAGCACAGAGTAGAAATGGATAAAGAAAAAGAGGGTTGAAAACTTGAAACTTTTATTATTGTGGAAACTTTAATATTGAGTATGGTATTTGAATTTAATTATATGGATTTGATAGCCTTTTAAAATTTGAAATACTATATAATCTTTAATTTTGATTGCATATGGATTTGATATGGAGTTTATGCTTTTTGGTTTACTCTTAATGGTGATTGCATTAGATGGGGATGAATCATGATGATGTATGTTTCTTGTTTACTTGGATTATCATGAATTGTATGTGGACGTAGATGATGAATGATGATAATGGATAATTGTTTTACAAACATGGAATGATGATAGATGATGATGAAAGATGATGAATGACGATAATGATATGATATATATGGACGATGATCAATTTAATGTGGATGTAGATTTAGCTTCAAGCACGATAATTCTTCTTCTCTAGACATTTAAACTTGTTTTAAGATAATTCTTCTTCTCTATACTTGTAATGATATGATCATAATGTCATTAGAATGGATATAGATGATAAATAAATGGAATGTGTTATAATGGATATAAATGAAATTAGAATGGATATACTTGTAATGATATGATTATGAATTGTTTTAAAAACATGGAATTGTTTTAATAAATTTAAATTAGATAAATAATTGTTTTAATAATAATTGTAGTGTCAGGACTCAGGATTATGATAATGATATGGTGATGATATGATATATATGGATGATGATGAATTTTATGTGGACGTATATTATAAATTGTATAATGTATCGTGGATTATGAATTGTATAGTATAGAAATATCTTCCTCTGTAAAATTCAATTGTCATTTTATCCCATAGTTAAAAATATATATCAAAGCATTTTGCAAATATAAAAAATAAATTAAACATAATTGTAAGAAATCAAGAAAGAATCATCACTGGTAAGAAATTAAACATAATTGCAAATATGATAGGGTTTAACTTACCTCTTGTGTATTAGATTGCTGTGAAATCATCAATGGTAATGTGCTAGATCTTTGTTTTAAAAAAACTCAACACGAGAAATGGATTAGTAGATAGAGGGGTGAGTTGCCTGACATTGTCAGTCCTGAGAAGTACCAGCTTCCTCGGATGGATGTCAACCCACGTTTTCCAAAAAAATAAAAGATTGTATTTGAATAAATGTAAATATATAGACCTGTAACATCTTTAATGATAACAAGAGCTGAAAAAATGTAAAGTAACAAACAATAAGATTAAGGTGAAGAAGATACCTATTTAAAATTGAAATCATCACTGGTAATGTGCTAGATCTTTGTTTTAAAAAACTCAACACAAGAAATGGATTAGTAGATAGATGGGTGAGTTGCTTGACATTGTCAGTCCCGAGAAGTAACAACTTCCTCGGATGGATGTCAACCCATGTTTTCAAAAAATAAAAAGATTGTATTTAAATAAATGTAAATATATAGACCTGTAACATCTTTAATGATAACAAGAGCTGAAAAAAATGTATAAGTAGTAACAAACAATAAGATTAAGGTGAAGAAAATACCTCTTTAAAGTTGAAATCATCACCGCCATTGGTAATGTGCTAGAACGTGTTTTAAGAAAACTCAACATGAGAAATGGATTAATGGATGGGTGAGTTGCTTGACATTGTCAATCCCGAGAAGTAATGTTTCCTCGGATGGATGTCAACCCACGTTTTCAAAAAATAAAAATATTGTATTTAAATAAATGTAAATATAGACCTGTAACATCTTTAATGATAACAAGAGCTGAAAAAAATGTAAAGTAACAAACAATAAGATTAAGGTGAAGAAGATACCTATTTAAAGTTGAAATCATCATTGCCACTGGTAATGTGCTAGATCTGTGTTTTAAGAAAACCCAACACGAGAAATGGATTAGTAGATAGATGGGTGAATTGCTCCGACATTGTCATCCCGAAGTACCAAATTCCTCGGATGGATGTCAACCCACGTTTTCAAAAAAAATAAAAAGATTGTAAAAAAGATTGTAGTTAAATAAATTTAAATATATAGAGTTGTAACATCTTTAATGATAACAAGAGCTGAAAAAAATGTAAAGTGACAAACAATAAGATTAAGATAAAGAAGATACCTATTTAAAGTTGAAACAATCCATTATCAATAGCTTCATCAAACTCGATGTTGTCTTCTGTAGAATGTGACGATGAGCCAATTACACTCTCAAGGTTGGGAATTAATACTTGTAGTTGTATTATTCACACCTCTTCTTTCGCAAAGGGAATTCCAATGCGCAATTGCTCTGTCGAAAGGAAAGGTTTTGATGGAGTATCGAGAAACATAACACCTCATGCAACTTTCCATATTTTTATCCAACTTGTTTCTCAGTTTTGATTTTATAAATGATAATGCACTGAAAACCCTTTCATCCTCCACAGACCCCAAAATCATTGTTTGGCATAACTCATATAATCTGAAATATTCACTGATATCTTCTTGTAAGATATCACTTTGATAGATTCCTCTCCATAGCCTTGTAATAGCACCACTTTCAAAAGGTTTGTCTAAAATTTTATATTGGTTCCTTGTTGTTGCAAAAAAATTTTGATTGAAACTTTAATAAATCAGCATTCAAATACCTTTGATTTCTATACCCTTGAGCTCAAGTCTTTGTAAATTGTTCCATTATTGTACCCATGGATTTATGGAAATACTTTCTAAAAAAGTCTGCATGGCCACCTTCAGTATTCCAAAAATTAGGATTCATCACACCCATGGCTTCCAAAATTTTATCTTTACAGAAACGCTCCCTAATTTCTGATGACAAGGTTTCTGAAATTTTTTAAGCTTTATTCTTGTTTCAACTATAACATACTCAAAGATATTACGTGTCACGGGAACATATTCTCATTCCGATCCTGTAATATCTTGACGTTTTTGCAAAATGTGCAGTGGTATTTCCCTCACATTAACAAAGGATGCGAGAGGTGATCGTGGATATTAAATCTCAAAAAGGTGCTAGGATTTTTAAGATCTAATAAAGCTTTCCAATTCTCAAAAACAAGTGCATCAAAACTATCTTGGGAATAGTACAATATATCAAGACTTTGACATACCATTTTTCTCATCCGTATAAAATCCACAATATAGATTAATCTACCTTGTGCATGCTTCATCAGTGTATTGATCTCCTTTAACATTGGAAGAATACCAACCAATGTAAGCAATGTCTCCAAATCAGTTAAACGGAACAATAAGTCCCTCGCCCTATTAACTTCATGACATTATTTGTGCATGAAACCAACCAACGAAGGATACTCCTCACGAACTCGCATTCGAGTTCATACAAAGAGATCCATCTAGTCTCGACATCCTTCAGAAGTTTTTTGCCATCTGTAATTCCAATTGCAAATTTATGGAACTTGAGAAATTGCTTTGGGCTGCTTGACATATAGGCATGAATTTCTCTTATAAGGTCTTCTAATTTAGCAACATTTTGTGGTTTCCTTACCATTTTATACGCTAAATTCATTCTCATGAGCCATATAGTGAATTGGTAGCATATATGGGGCCACTTGTTGTTTGTAATCTAACACACAACCACTGCTTGGTGACCTTGCATGATGATGCACCATCTGCTCCAACGCATACCAACTTTGTAGCAATTTCATAATTAGTCATTCCAGCAATATCTTTCAAATGAGAAACAACTATTTTATGTAGGTTTTCGGCATTGCAGTTTTCAACCATTTTCATAACACCCAGCATATGAGGTGTCCTTATATGATTTTCTAAAGTATAGATGTGGATACATACCCATGCAAAGTTGTCGATTGTCTGTCACTTCATCAATTGAAAGAGAGATAAACTTTCTTTTTTACATTCTCTTTCAAATCTTCCTTCTCTATCATCTAAAGGCATTTTGCCATTTCCCATCCACTACTTTTAGACCAATGAGACTGAGGTACATTCAAAGCATCCCATTAAATTGATACAAAACTTTGAAATTGAGGAAATTTGAAATCGGTTTCTTCCTTTTTTTAGTATGTGAAATAGAGTAGAGAATTGTATGAATTTTACATGTAGATTTGTTTCTTTCATCTTACCAATATGCGATGTGATCGTTCCTCCCTTTTCCAAGAGATGTCTGTGTTTTTTCTACTCTGCCTCATATTATGTTGTGTATCTAACATGCATGCATTCTTTTTCAGTTTTCCACCTGTGTGTTTTGATTTTCTGGCCATCCACCCCCGTTACAGTCAAATATTGTTTTCCACAATGTTTTTCTATAGTGTCCAGCTTCAGTTGCATTTTTTGTTGCTTTCCCAATTTCCACGTACATATTGTACATGTACATTCAGATGGGATCTCTTCAGAATTAGATGATTGTACAGGTTCAATAAATGGAAATTTAGCTGCCCAATCAAACTTGTATGTCCTGCCAATGGTCCACATATTCTTGTTCGTTTTCAATGCTTTACTTTTTTGAGTAGAATTTTGAGCAATATCACAATCACCTGGTTTCCTCTTTCTTGGACCAGAGTTTGAATTTGATTTTTGTGTTCCATTTTGTTGAGTATTTGTATGTGTGATATCTTGATGCACTTCTGGTTGCACCCCAATAGGAACAATATCTTCAAGATCTAGCATATTATCGTAGGTTTCATTTGTTTGACTTTGATATTGTGTAGAATGCATGTCCACCTCAATAATACCTTCCACACAGTCAGTATTTTGATTCTTTGTGGTGGCATCTATATGGTTGGTATTTTCAATATCTGTATCCGTAGAGTTTCCAAAATACTTGAAGAGTGATTTCTGAGATTTCTTACTTACTTTCAGGTTCTTCACATTCTTTGAGCTAGCACCTTCCATTATTCTAAAGAGAGTCCTGCGTCAGCAAAAGAACCAAGTAGCGACTCTATCCACTATCTGAGGTCTCTATCATGCGTCCCTTGTCTGAGGTCTCTGTCACATGTCAACTCTGCACTTGCGTGCGTCAACTGCCTATGCCCTGCATGTGCGCCCACTGCCTCGGGTTACTTGTCACACGCCGACTCATCCTTGTCGCCATGCGTCAACTACTATGCCCTGTCACGCGTCAACTCTCTTTGTCACGCGTCAAACCTATTTATTTTTCGTGCGTCTATAATATCTCCTTGTCGCACGTCTATAATAACTCTTTGTCGCGCATCAACTATGTCCATGTCGCGCGTCAACAACTAACCCTCACAGGCTAACAACAATCTCTGGTGCTTAAGAGTATGCAAGTTCAAACTTCACGGTATTGGTAATTTGGTAAGCTACTTGAGGTATACTACCCGACGAATCACCTAGGTTTTTATAGGAGATGTTTTCAAATGAAGGCGAAGCCGACCCCTAAAAAAATATATACTATATATTTTAGGTGAATAGGACACCGACCCACTCAAAAAAATCACCTTTTCAAATTTTCCTAAAATGAAATTTTTGCCATATTATGAATATTTGCCACTAAAATTATCCCCAGAGTCCATAGATTATAGTAGGTGTTCTAGTGGACTTAAAATATTGTTTTAGAAACTTTAGTTGTTTGATAAGTAATAGTTCAATTTTCCTTGGCCCTCGTGAAGGGAGGTAGCGATGTCACCAACACCTAGGCCTAAAATAACACCCTTATATCATGGAGTTGGGCCTCGTACCAAAATTTATATTGAGGAAACCTTATATGATCTCATTTCTATCCTATTTTTAGTAACCTACATTTTTATGCTTCACTTCATAATTCCAAGAACACAACATTCCCAAGATACCATCCTTATACCCTAGCTAGTTGGTATGTGTACATGTGTCATATCTAGATTCATGGTATATTAGAGGGATAATAAGGGAACATGCACCTTTATCTCTCATATTAGGGTTATGATTTCTCCTTATTTTTCCATGTATTTTATAAAAATTCTTATACAAAATAAAAACTTGTCCAAAATCTCAAAACAATTGTAAATCCATAAACCAAAAAAAAGTCACACATGTGATTTTCCATGTTTACCTATAATAATTTCATCTTTATTTATATAAAACCATATACCTGATTAATAAATTTCCATCACAATGTCTTACACTTATGGCCTCTCTCCCATTACCCCATTGTACCCAACATCGTTTTGATCGTGTTGCCAAACTTGAGTCTACATACTTGAGGGTACATGCATCTCCCATAATCTATCACACAATCTACGATGAGCCTATTTACCCCATGGTGATAGGACACCCTTATTCCCCACACTTCAAAATACCTACATTTACAAAATTCATTGACACCAAAGACCCTCAACACCACATGTTCAATTTCTCTTATCATGTCACCTCCTTCAACATGACAATGTGCTTTTTTATACACTTTGTTGTTGTTAGTAGTTGTCCAATTTCTCAACTAGTACTTGTGTCTACCACTATACATATCATTAATTCATTCACACAACATTATAACACCTTCCTCATTCACTTCTCCATTTGCATTGCACTAAAAGAAAAATTAGTGACCTTTAAATGCTTCAACAATTTGATGATGAATCTATTATTTCCTTATTATGCATTATCAAGAATTTGATCACCATATCTCCTTTCTTCTTCTCGCAAGTAGAGCTTGGTGAGATATTTTTAAATTATTGTGTCTCCCACATCTCACATGTTGAGTTGTGGATCTCAATTACTTCATTGTAGCATGCAATTGGAACTTGCTGGAAAACACAGTAACCGACATCAGTTAAGGGCGGTCGACATTGGTCGTGAAGACCGCATCGGTCAAGGGCAAGTAGGAACTGACAACGGTTAGGAAGAATTGGTGTCGGTTACCTATGCGACAAAGTTTTAATTAACTCTCGGGAATTATATCTATTTTTAGCATTAAAATAGATTTATTAATTGTAATTGCATGGCTAAGTGCCCTAAGGCTAAAAACAACTATATGAAGTTAAAATTAGGGTTTAGAAGTAATGATGTGGATCATAATTACAAGATAATTATGTGAGAGAGAATTCTTGGTGAAAAAGAAAAAAATCTTGAAGGAAGAAAGTATTGAACATCTGAGAGGTGTGGAAGATTGTAAATCTTCATTGTATATCTTGTCAAAGCTTTGGATAATAGATTGGCTTATTTCTTGGTGGACGTAGCCCACACTGGGTGAACCACGTTAAATCTAGTGTTGATTTATGTCTCTTGTTTTGTATATTTCTTCTGGTAGAATATCCACTTTTATTTGCATGTATGCTTAGATCTGATATATTGTCTATACAACCAGTGTGCTAACCCCAACAACTGGTATCAAAGCTTTGTTTGAGGGTTTTGTGTGTTGACAGATTTACTCACAGAGGGTTTTCTAATTAAGTGGGAGCTACAACAATGGCAGAAGATAATAAATACAAGGTAGAGAAATTTTACGGCTGAAATTATCAATTATGGAAGATGCAGATTGAGGATTATCTGTATCAAAGATATTTGTACTTATCGTTGGATGAGAAGTCTAGACCTACGAAGATGACTAATGAAGAATATAAGATTCTTGATAGAAATACTTTGGGATTGAGCTCAAAAAGATCCGTGGCTTCCAATATTACAAAAGTTACTTCTACGGTAGACTTAATGAAATATCTTGCTAATTTATATGAAAAACCTACGCTTCAAATAAAGTTTATTTGATGAAGAAAATATTTAGTTCTAAGATGCATGAAGGTGAATCTTCCTCTAGTCATTTTAATGATTTCGATCTATATTAAATTAGTTAAAAGAGGTTGCTATACCATTTGATGATGAAGTAAAAGCACTTTTATTCTTATGTTATTTTCCTAATAGTTGGGACAACTTGGTAATGGTTGTTAGTAATACAACATCTGCTAATAATATTTTGAAGTTTGATGATGTGGTTAGTATAATCTTGAATGAAGAAATTTGTAGGAAGAGTACAGAGGAATCATCATCTGGAAATTCTTTGAATGTAGAAAGCAGGGGCAAGGAAAGGAGAGATCCAAGAGTAAGAGTAATGGGAAATCAAAGTCAAGGGATAACATATCTAAATCCATAAGTAAGGGAATTGATTTTTGGAAATGTGGAAAGAAAGGACATGCAAAGAAAGATTGTTGGTTAAAGGATAAAGAGAATCAATAACCGAAAAATGTAAAGAGGTAAATCTTGCTTCATCGGAGGTAATGCAAGATGCTCTTATTCTTTCTTTTTGGATAATAGAATTGAATCATGGGTTTTAGATTCAAGAGCTTCTTTCCATGCAACCCCTAATAAGGGTTATTTCAAAAATTATGTCCAGGACAATTTTGGGCATGTTTATTTGGGTGATGATAAACTTTGCAGTATAACTGGTAAAGGGAAATTCATATAAAATTACGAATGGAAATACATGGGTATTGAAAAATATGAGGCATGTGCCAAGCCTCAGGAGAAATCTTATTTCTGCAAGGCAACTAGGTGAATCTGGTTGCATGATTACTTTTACATGAGACTCTTGGAAAGTCATCAAGGGTGCTTTTGTTGTGGAAAGAGGTAAGAAATTAGGAACGTTATATTTATCTACCTATATTGTTAATTCCTTTTCTCGCATTATCTACTTCAGATTTAGATACATACATGTGGCATAATCAATTGGGTCATATGAGTCAAAAAGGAATGCAGATCTTAAAGGCTAAGGGTAAGTTCTCGATTTTAAAGATTTAGATCTTGATTTCTGTGAGCATTTTATCTTTGGAAAGCAAAAGAGTGAGATTTCTCAAAGTTGAGGAAACTAAGAAGGAGAAGAAATTAGAGTTTGTACACTCAGATGTGTGGGGACCAACTTAGGTAGCTTCTCATGGAGGATCACAATATTATGTTACTTTCATTGATGATGCTACAAGAAAGGTATGGGTTTATTGTATTAAATGTAAATATGATGTTTTTGAGACTTTTAAAAGATGGAAAGCCCTTGTTGAGAATGAATCAAATTCTAAGTTAAAGTGTCTTAGATCTGACAATGGTGGTGAATAATGTAGCAAGGATTTCAATGATTATTGTTCAGTGAATGGGATACGTAGAGAAAGAATGGTTCCAAGAACACCACAAGAGAATGGTGTTGTAGAAAGAATGAATATGACAATCATGGAACATGCTAGAAGTATGAGGATACATTCTGATCGCCCTTGCATTTTTGGGAAAAAGTAGTTGATAAGGGTTTATTTGATTAACCATGGGTCTTCAAGTTCACTAGATGGAGGAATACCAGAGGAATATTGGACCGTAAAAGTAGATATTTCTTTTCTTAAAGTTTTTGGTTGAAGTTTTTGTGCATTTTGATAAGTAAAATAGGGAAAAGTTGGATGCAAAATCCAAGAGGTGCACTTTTATTGGTTATGGATCTGGTGATTTTGGTTTCCGTTTTTAGGATTTAGAGAATTCTAAAATTATTAGGAGTTGTGATGTTGAATGGAATGAAAAGAGAATGTACAGGATCAAATTTTGGTACCCAAGGATGAGAAAATTGAGAAGTTTATTGATGAAAATGAACTCTCGGGTTTTAAAGAAACACCTACAGAAATACATAGTAACCGTGGTCGGTTAGTCCCTGACCGCATCGGTCAAATGAATAGCCGATGGTTACAGAGAGAGGATCGTAACCGACATCGGTTAGATGTGACCGGTGTTAGTCACTATCAGAAGTGGATACTAATGTTCAGGAGGCCCAGATTGAGCCTCTGGTACCCCAAACTCATGTGAGAAGGTCACAAAGGGTAAGTAAACCTTCAGAAAGATTTACACATTCTCTATTTTATTTATTATTGACTGATAATGGTGAACCAGAAAATTTTGAAGAAGCAATGCAAGATGAGACCCATGTGCAGTGGGAGCATGGCATGGATGAGGAGATGGACTCCTTGGAATAGAACCAAACTTGGGATTTGGTTAAGTTGCCAACAGGTAAGAGGACATTGCAGAACAAGTGGGTTTATAGGATTAAGGAAGAAGAGAGTGGATAGAAAAGGTACAAGGAAAGGCTTGTAGTAAAGGGATTCGCACAGAAAGCAGGAATTGACTTTGGTGAAATATTTTCTCATGTTGTCAAGATGACTTATATTCGTATTATATTGAGTTTAGTTGCAGTAGAATATTTACATTTAGAGAAACTAGATGTGAAGACGGATTTCCTTCATGGTGATTTGGATGAAGAAATTTATATGCAGCATTCGCTTGGGTATGAAGTCAAGGGTAAGGAGAAACTAGTGTGCAAGTTGAAAAAGAGCATATATGGGCTCAAGAAAGCTCCAAGGAAATGGTACATGAGGTTTGATATTTTTATGCATGAGCATGGCTACTTGAGATGTGAATCGACCATTGTGTTTATTTCAAGAAGCTTGAAAATGGGTCCTATATTATTTTTTTACTGTATGTGGATGATATGCTTATTACAGGATCTAGTATGTAGGACATTGGTGAGCTTAAGAGAAAGCTAGCTCACACATTTGCTATGAAGAATTTAGGAGCTGTAAAAATAATCTTTGGCATGCAAATACATAGAGACAAGAAAAACAAGAAATTGTATTTGTCTCAGGAGGATTATATCTACAAGGTGTTAGAAATGTTCAACATGTAAAATGTAAAACCTGTTAGCACACCTATGGCTGGACACTTCAAATTGAGCAAAGATGAGGAGGTCAAATACATGACACAAGTGCCATATGCTTCAGCAATTGGAAGTCTCATGTACGCTATGGTTTGTACCAGACTAGACATTGCACAAGCAGTGGGAGTTATGAGTAGATATATGGCTAATCTAGGTAAAGAGCATTGGAAAGCAGTCCAATGGATACTCAGGTATTTGAAAGGGACATCTAGCATGTAGTTATGCTATGGATGTTAGGATATTTCATTATGTGGCTATGTTGATTCGGATATGTTTGGAGATCTAGATGGTAGGAGGAGCACTACTGGATATATTTTCACAGTAGGTGGAACAACAGTTAGCTGGATTTTGAGATTACAGAAGGTTGTGGATTTGTCTACTATAGAGGTAGAGTATGTTTCAGCTACAGAGGCTAGTAAGGAGATGATATGGATGAGTAGGTTCATGGAAGAGTTGGGAAATGAGAAAATTGATTATAAAATGTTTAGTGACATGATATAGTGTAATTCATTTGGAAAAGAACTTAGCGTTTCATTGGAGAACAAAACACATTCAGTTGAGGTATCACTTCATATGACAGGTATTGGAGGATGGACAATTGAATCTAGAAAATATTCATACGAGCAAGAACCTTACGAATATGCTAACGAAGCCATTAGCAAAGGAGAAGTTGGAGCTACACTCCACTTATGTTGGTCTTCGAGTTTGAGACATTGTACATGAAGAGGAAGAAATAAAGCTAAGGAAGAATCCAATAATGACATTGTACAGGTATGGTGCAGTAATTAAACTCCAAGTGGGAGATTGTTGAGTTGTGGAGCTTGATTACTTCATTTTAGAATGTAATTGAACTTGCTTTGGAAAACAAAGTAACCACCATTGGTTAAGAGTAGACCGGCATCGGTCCAGGGAATACCAAAGATCATCGGGAAAGTAGGAACCGACAATGGTTAGGCAGAATCGGCGTCGGTTACCTGTGCGATGAAGTTTTAATTAACTCTCAAGAATTATATATATTTTTAGCAATTAAAATAGATTTATTGATTGTAATTGCATGACTAAGTGTCCTAAGGCTAAAAATGACTATATGAAGTTAAAATTAGGGTTTAGAAGTAAGGGTGTGGATCATAATTACAAGATAATTATGTGAGAGAGAATTCTTGGTGAAAAAGGAAAAAAATATTGAAGGAAGAAAGTACTGAACATCTGAGAGGTGTGGAAGATTTTAAATCTTCATTGTATATCTTGTCAAAGCTATAGATAATATATTGTCTTGTTTCTTCGTGAACGTAGCCCACACTTTGGGTGAACCAAAATACGGTGTTGATTTACGTCTCTTGTTTTATATATTTCTTCTAGTAGAATATCCACTTTTATTTGCATGTATGATTAGATCTCGATATATTGTTTGTACAACAACCGTGTGCTAACCCCAACATCACATTCATACAAATCCACTCCTTACACACTTTTGGTGAGTTTATGTACATGTCTTAGACCTCGAGGATGTCTATCTTGGGCATCTTGTTACAATATTGTATATTTTGGTTCCGCCCCACCCATCCACCGTCATACTTGTATATTCACAATGTCATCCATCAAGATCCTACTCCTACATCATCACATCCCCCATCCTCACCCTCACATCCACAACATATTTTTAAGGCCTATCACTTTTTCCAACCCACCTAAAAATTCACTCCATTTCCTAAATCACTCTCTTCCATTATCCAAAAGTTTCTCAATGCCACATTGATCACCCTCCCATCCATACCACCCATATCATTGTAGTGCACCTCCCATGGTTAGTGTGCTTATCATCACAATGATGACCATTTCATTGAATCGTGTCCCCAACTTCGTAACACTATATAAAAAATATATTTGACAATGATAACATTTTTGTCGACCCTCGATCTCCTTCTTCTCTACCTTATAACTCCAATCCACTAATTTCACATGTTTCTACGCTCCCAATTCTTCTCCATTAATCTCTCCTTCCTCATTTGAATATTTTTATTCCACCATCCCAAAATTTTCATTTTCACCTTGTTTATTATCTTCCCTAAAGTCCTTATCTTCATTCTCATCACCTACATCATCATTTTCCCCTTCCATTGTGTTTTTTTTCCTCCTTGCCATCTACTTTATCAATAACTTTGGTGAATTACAACCTCTTTTCATTTCTCCATTTCCCACACCCACATCATGTTTCTCACCCTATTTTATGCAACCACTTGTGTCATGCACTAATTTACCTTCTTCCATGTGCATATTTTTACCCTCATCACCACTAATTCAATCACTCTTATTTCTACTCGCTCCCCATTGCATTCCATCCCATATATTGTTCTCATTCACACTCCTCTTGCATATGTTCCCATAATTCTCATACATTTGTTATCACCTTTCTTCATCACACATCACCATAGCTTATTCTCGACTTTCATATCATTAGGTATTCTTTACACATTCTCATCCATTTTACATCACATCATGCATACCTCAACCTCTCATCACAATAATTCCTCACAAGATCACATTACTATCTATCACATTTACTTTATACATCAATTTTTTTCTAACCCTCATCCACTCGATGTCATCACTAGCATCATGCATCACCCCACTTTTTCTCATACCCGGATCTCTTCTCAAGTACTTGACCATCTAATGTTTTATCCCCTTCACTTATTTTTAAACCTATCTTAATTTATCCATATCCACAATCATGTACTCCGCTCACTACCATCATTTGGATTCTACTTGAAATTTTTGCTTGATTCATTATCAATTTCCCCATACATAATCCAATTATCACACTCATTTTCAAACTTCTTGTCTACATCACATATGTCCTTCATCAAATCTATATAAGACTAGGGGGACTTTCATTTGTCTTCACTTCTACATTCTCGCCTACTTCATACATCCCTCTCCACTTCATCCGGTTTACATTTGAGACACGCCATAATTCTCCATACATCCCACTCTATAATCCTTTAAATCACCGTAAATAGTAATAGAAAATACCTAAAACAGTAAATATATTTCAAAATCCAAAAAAACTTTATATATCCACAATCACTTCCACTCCTCCATCAAGCCACTAGTGGTTATAAACCCCTTTAAAATAACAAAGAGAGTTGAATATCTTATAAATAATAATTATAATTAATGTCAAAATAAAAATATAATAATCAAAATCAATGCCAAAATTCAAAAAGAACTATCAAGAATTTCTCTTATGGGCTTTTCCATATCTCTATCATGGTTATACACATTGGTGGTAGTAGAACAATGTCATAAACTAGAATCAAATGAGTATCCATTAGGGCTATAAACATTGGTTGGAAATGGAGAAATGGATGACTGTAATTACCTTTCCATATCATCTTCCATCAATCACCTATTATAACCACTCTTACACGTTGGCTAGTGTCTTTACTTATTGCCTTCTAAGTTTTCACTTCAAACAACAATTAACTTTCACATACACACACTAGATTTTGACGAGTCACAGTCTAGTGTATTGTCAAGTAACGTTTAGACCTTGCTCAAGCTCCTATTTTAGTCAACTCATTGTGTTAGACACATATTGCTTACACAATATCATATCATTGTCATTTCATATCAATATAAAATTGGTGCAATCCTCTATAACCCTAGTTATTCTTGTAGAAATCGAGATAACACACTTTGTGCATAAGGTCTTTTAAGTCAAAATATAAAAAACTATATAAAACACAATAATCCCTAAAAGAAAATACAACCGATTAAAGACATGTCATCTATTTAATTATTTTCACCCACTCACATTCAATCCTATCATATCCCTCTATACACCCCACTTACCCATTTGCATCTCTAATGCACATTGGAATATTATCATCTTAACTCTCTATGCATTTGCACCCATATCCATCCCAATATTATATACACTCAAAATCTAAAAATAAAATTCACCCCTTCCCTTCATCCCTCTCGGTTGTTGACATACTTTTTCTCTTTTTTTGCATATGCTTTACAGATTGTCTAAAATTACAAGTGAATTTCATAAGAAAAATCCAAATTCATAGGGTCAAATTTTGATCACCATATTTTTCCTTAATAATGCTAAGAATCCTTATTGATACAATTTCTCGAAAGATCTTAAAGTCATCTTTCTGGGTGTAAAAATAGTCTGAAATGGATACCGAGAAGCTTGTATCTTTTGATCGATAACTCGGTTTTGAGTGTCATTTTTTGCAAAAGTGCTTGTTTTTCCATGTTATTTCCATTGGAAATATTTATTTTTAGAATTGAAATATAATTATAAAGTGTCATATTGTAATACACACTCATTATAAAGTGTCAAATATGGAGGAGTGTTGTAATCAATTGTGGACACAATTTCGGTTGAGCCCGACATCCTAAACTTTTGGGAGTTGCATTCTTGTATCTATCATGGATTCTAAGAATGATATGTTTTTATCTGAAGTGTGTGGACTTCAAGAGGATATTGTAAAATTTGTGAAAGAAAATAGATTTCTCAAGAAGTGAAATTCTCTTGTACAATCACTCATTCACGATAAGGATACACTAATACACTCCCTACAAAAGAATAAAAGGAATGATAACCAAATCATACCAAGCCAAGAACACAGATGCTAATCAAACACCACGATCAATAAGATGAAATTAATTCACTAGAATAACTTTACATAAACTTTTGCAAACAAATGAGCAACAATATCATATATTATTATGGAACTCAATGAAATACAATGAGAATGGGTCTTGCTTATATAAGCAAGGAATAACAATCTAAGAACCAATCAAGGTCATAGATCAAACCATAAATCAAGGAAATAACTAGTAATCAAAGAACTAGTTAAGACCATAGATTTAGGAGAGAACTAAATAGTCAATACCATAGATCAAGGAAAGAACTAGTCAATATCATATATCAAGGAAAGAATTATATCTAACAACTAGATAATATCTCCTAATATCTAAATAAGATAAAAGAAATATCGACACACATAAGTGGGTGAGGATAAATACAATAAAGATAAATAAAGTACCTACGTGAACATGAGCTAAGGTAAATACCTACTCTAATGTACCCCCTTCAAGTGAAGCTAGGGGCCAAAATAGAAGTGGCATGTCCATAGTATGAGTCCCAAAAACTAGGCTTGATGAGGTACTCATGTACAATAACTGGGAAAAAGGGACACTGCAAGGTACCCAAAACTAGTAACAACAAAGTAAAAGAGTAAAACCCATTTGGGATGCATCCCAAGAAACTCGACTCAAAAACTCGTATAATGGTGAAGAAGTTTGGTGTGCATTATGGTCTAAATCCACTGCTCGATCACAAAACTCAAAAATAATCGACACTAGGCTTCACCAAAAATAGCTCCATACAAGGAGACTATCAATGGAGTGATGTCGAAAGTGAAAAAAAAACACCAAGCATAATTCGATCAATCACTGCAAATAGGTGTTCCATGATCCAAGAACAATAACCAAAGCAACAAGGTAAGGGCAAAAATCCAGAGTGTCGCGATCCAAGAAAAGCCAAGGTAACAAGGCAAGGGCACAAAACTTGAAGAAGCGGGATCAACACCACTCTCCCATATTATTAAATGGGTGGAGTGACGCTAAAAATCTATATGAGTTGTCAAAAAACTACTCGAACACCGAAAAACTAACATTAGACTTCACCATAATAGATCCCCCACAAGAGATACATTCAACATGCCAAAAGGGTCAAAAATATAGATACAAAATCTCTCAACAAACAAGAGAGATACACTACACATGCTAAAGAAAACTGCTCAAAACAAGAAGCATTATAATGCAGAAGGTATAGAAAGTGGAGCAAGAGGCCAAATGGTGGAGGAGCCACACCTTTAGAGTCTTCTCAATGAATTTCTATGTTCCCACCACAAGTGTCGAGATATCCACCCCAAATCAACACGGATGGATGAAGAAGATGCCTGCATATGACTTGGTGCAAAATGCACAATGGGTGTATGAAAAGGAACATCAAAATGTGTGTTCGGTTGATCATATCTGACAGATGAAATCTCAAGTTTCTCAAGCCTAAGTGAAGGTGCAAAACTCATATGTTTTTCATGATCCTTAGAAAGAGTCAAGTGAAAAAAATAGAGCTCAGTAAATGTGTGATCCCAATGAAGTATCTCGCTCGAAAAGTAATGGCATGGCGAGAATTCCACTTAACATATGGAATAGGGGAAACAATACCCTGTGAATGTCAACCAATACCTCCACTAGTGAAACCCATAGAACATAGCATTTGAGAACTAAATGCAGTGGTATGATTCTCAAAAGAGCCATGCATATGGCCAGAAGTAGGATACACAACATGTGTTAATATAATAAGCACATATGTGGAAGAGCATACAGTAACAAGCCTCATAGGCTTAGGAGCATCAAGAGTGCAGAATTGGCTCAAATATGGCAGATCAATGTCAGTGAGTACAATAGTAACAATTGCAAGTGGACTAGGAACATGGACATGGTTGTCCACAATATGATGGTGATGTTGTAGGCTAGCAAGTGTTTGCTGCAGGGAGTGTATTAGTGTATCCTTATCGTGAATGAGTGATTGTAGAAGAGAATTTTACTTCTTGAGTGATCTATTTTCTTCCACAAATTTTACAATATCCTCTTGAAGTCCACACACTTAAGAGAAAAGCATATCATTCTCAGAATCCATGATAGATACAAGAATGCAACTCCCAAAATTTTAGGACGTCGACTCATCCCGCCTCCATATTTAACACTTTATAATGAGTGCGTATTACATATGACACTTTATACTTATAGTTAAATTATAAAAATAAATATTTCCAATGGAAAGAGCACGGAAAAAAGTACTTTTGCAAAATGGCACTCAAAACCGAGTTACCGATCAAAAGATACAAGCTTTTCAATATTATGCTCTACTATTTATTTTAGTTGCCACTAAAACAAAATAAAATGCTCTTTCATTCACCACACAAATAAAATGAAAGAGGATTGGAGTTAAGCACCTAGAATCACAAGATTCAAACCCTCATATGACCATACCATATGACCAGGGCTAAGGACTTCAACAAGTGTTTGCACAACTTACTATTATGGGGTGTGCCGCTTGTTTTCGAGAAAGTCACATCCAACTACTCCTGGTAAAAATTACAATTTCGGGATTGCGTCAAAAATGACCTTCACTGCCCTAAATAGCAGTCTACAAATTTTCTTGAAATAGCAAAAACATATGTAGCCACCCATGGACCCCTTCCAGAAAAGGAAAGAAAAGTCTTTCCTAAAACCGTTTGTTTCACACCAATCAAGAATATTGCGACACAATAGAAAAAAAAACCTAGTATGGATCTCGAACAACAAAAAAATGACTGCCTCCAGAAATGGTTAAGTTTACAGTCGATCTTAGGGTTTTCCCACCTTCTAGATCCAATGGAAGCCTCTATTTTGCATAAAACTACACGCAACAACAAAATATGAACAAATCCCAAATATATGAATATACAAAGAATTTATTTGCAAAATAAAACTTACAGACGGATGTCAACAACAATCTCCTGCTCTGATACCATAAAAGGAATGATAACCAGATCATACCAAGCCAAGAACATAGATGTTAATCAAACACCATGATCAATAAGATGAAATTAATTCACCATAATAACTTTACATAAACATTTGAAAACAAATGAGCAAAGCAATATCATATATTATTATGGAACTCAATGAAATACAATGAGAATGGGCCTTGCTTATATATGCAAGGAATAACAATATAAGAACCAATCAAGGTCGTAGATCAAGCCATAAATCAAGGAAATAACTAGTCATCAAAGAACTAGTTAAGACCATAGATTTAGGAGAGAACTAGACATCAAGGATCTAGTCAATCTCATAGATCAAGGAAAGAATTATACCTAACAACTAGATAATATCTCCTAATATCTAAATATGATAAAAGAAATATCCACACACATAAGTGGGTAAGGATAAATACAAGAAAGGTAAATAAAGTACCTAGGTGAACATGAGCTAAGGTAAATTCCTACTCTAACATATATGAGAGGAGAGTGACCTTTTGCAATCTATTCGAACATATATACCATTTAATGTCATCTACTTAACCTATCATTGTTGTCTTAAATATTATTTTATTAACCTTGAAAAGGCTAGGGATATGATTGAGGCAAGTCCCTAGCCACAAAAATAAATTAACATTTTTCTATAGTGTGTTGATTTGTATATTTAGATTTAGACTTTGAAGATTTAACCCACTTTAGTCATTGAAAGAACCCTATGATGTCCCTAAGATAATCAATGGAAACTACATCATCCCATTTTATTCAAGAACATTTTTTAATTTGATTTAGTTTATATATCTATCATTTTGCAAGGTGGCTCAATAACTAGGCATGCAATTTCATTCCTAGTTAACTCATCCAAGCTAGTGCACTTTTCCATATTTTATTTTATCGTTGTTACACACTTTTTTAATGCATTAATTAGAATAAACCTAATATTAACATTACAAAATAGAATTTGAGAAAGTACATGAGCGCATTGAATGGCTATTCATTCTCGCCATTGTTCAAGCTCTCGAATTTGGTGAAGTTTTCTTTAGGTTGTACAAAATATTTTTTTCGATGCATCCACTTGTATAACCATTGATTTTCGAAGTCTGAAATCTTTGGCCTATTTTTCTCTACCCGACATGGTTGTCTATTGGCTCATGCGCTCTTTGTATTGGTTGTGGACGCCTTTTGATATTTTTTTCCTATCGAGCTTCAAAGGTGTTAGTTTGAGGAATTTTTATGTCGATCACTCCACTCGGCTCATTGATGGTCACTATGCATATGACTTCCTTCTCACTTTTTCAAAAATGAAACCTCTTATAAAGAAGCAATGCATTGTTTTGATCTTTTCTATAAGGATTTTGTGTCTAATCTATAATGGACCAAGTCTCTTTGTGATAGGAAAAGCATGTTTCCCATGTTGTATTGGCTTAATAGCTACCCTTGGAAGAGAATTTAAAAAGGAGAACAATTAAAATTCTTTGGTATTCCATTCACCTATGATAACACTCCTTATGACATTATGTTCTAGATAGAGGTGAGAAGAAAATCATCTTCTCAATGACTCGAACCCTCTCTTTGGTTTGAAAAATCCATGTTTGTACCAAGATTCTTGTTGTCACTCATGTGTATTATTCTTCTTATTGGGCCCCTTCCACGGTGTCGTATAACTATTTGGCCAAGCTTTTGCGGGACATTCTTTGGACCAATGCTAAACAAATTGGGCGTTTTCATCAAGTTGTTAGGGATGTTTGTTGTCTCCCTCATAAAAAAAAGTGTTATGGGCATCAAAGATATTTATAGGTAGAGCTTATGCCTTCATGCCAAATGGCTTGTTAAGGAAATTGATAGGAATGAGAATTATAAAATTCTCTTAAGGGCATTGCATTCGCAACAAGTGTCCCTTAAAGAATAACTTGTTGGAAGAACATTGGCTTTCATACTTTGCTCATCAATTTTGTGCTAGTTAAACTTGAGGGTTATTTTGTGGCCAAGAGCTTGTGGAAGGGTTTTGAAGTTTTCAAATTGTATTAATGTTGGGTCGGTGATGACTTTAGATCCAAGATTCTCTCGCATAGTCATAATATCCGGTGACATTTATTATGACAAGAAATTGCATTCCCTTGGATAAGACTTGTGAGAGGCCCTTCACTTATTTAAGAAGGGAATTACCTCTATTAAGAGCTTGTCCATTCTAGAAATTAGATATCGTGGTCGAGCTTAAAATTAAATATAAATTGGCCCATTTAGACCTTTTTTTAATTCTAAAATTTTAGGAACTCCTTGATGTCATGTTGCACATGCTCGGTCTTTAGTTGTCAATTGCTTGGTGGCGGGGTTGTCGACGGATTTTTAATACCCCTTTTATTCCTCCCGTAGATCCTAGTGCTCACCTTAACTATGTTTGGAATTTTGAATTAGAACCAAAGATTGCACACTTCTAGTGGTGCTTTGTCAATTAAGGTTTTCCATTAGGAGAGAGGCTTAAGCATATTGGTGTCTCCATGCCCAAATGTCCTGCATGTAGTCAACATGAGACTTTTAAACACCTTTTTGTAGTTCTCTCCTCGTGTTTAAAATTCCCGGACTTAGATCCTCTCACTTTTTAGCCTTACCACCCCGAGTCATTTACATGGAAGTTGGCTTTTTGGGGGACTTCTCATTCGTTTGCTTATATTATTTTTCTTGTGGGTGCTTTTAGAGCCATTATTCTTTTCAATTATGGAAAGCTAGAAATGTTGTTTAGAGTAAGTCATTGTTATCTCTTATATGCATATAAATACAAGCACAAGTTGAGAAGGTGGCTTTGGAGTTTCAATATTTTCCTGAACTATTTAATCATTGGAGGAGTTCCCCTTGCACCATGAGTTGGGTTTTTGAATCCACCACATTTGTGCTCTTCACTGCCTTGTGTTAGGTGGAGGTGGAGTTGTTCACAAAGCCGACTTTCATCCTTAGGTCGCTATTGTGTCTCTGTCTTGTCACCTTCATGATACTGTCCTTGACTCTTGTTGGCTCCTCGGGGAAACATTTTGTTAGCTTGTCTTCTATTGTTATATCAATGTTGTGGATTCTCCACCACTTGGTTGGAAAATAACGGTATCAAGATTTGCTAATGTGTGTGCTTAACTCCCTACCTTCTATTATTTGGTAATTTGATTTCTTTTATATGCTCACGTAGCATTTGAATTCGTGGTAAGGTGTACATTAAGCTAGCATTGATTTAGAGCCGTTAATCTTTCCAACCGTCTTTTTTATTGTAACCACATGTGTTTTTTTAAATAAATATAAGTGTATTTTTATTTTTAAAAATCAAAAATCGGAAAAAAGTTCTTTCCATTTCAAAAATAGTAATTTGCTGAAGTTTTGAACCATTATAAAATATAAAGAGAAAGAAAGTGAATTTTTAGTTACATTGCATTTGCTTCTAGATGTTACAATAGATTAAAAATTTATAGAACATTGCCCGACAAACTTTTAAAGATGTTAAGTATATTCTTTACCAGACAATAGTCTTTTTTTAACAATAAAAGTCCAATTAGAAATTAACACGTAGTTAATAATGTTAGCACATGGATTCTACCCCATGATTTGAGATGCTGGAATTCCAGAAAACCTGAACAGAATACTCGCAATCTGCGTTTAGTACACCTAATTTAGCAACGAGGGAGAGGTAGAGATATTTTATTGATTGAAAACCCAACATTCTGGAAAGATACAGAATTTACAGTGACTCTTCCCAGCGAACTTGAAAAGCGAGGGATGCTTTACAAAAAAATTTATAGGAATAGGTTACACAGCAAACAGCAAACAGCATTACCGACACGGGCGGGCGGTCTGGATTACATAAAGCTTAACAGAATGGCTTTCTCCATGAATTCTTCAGTGTAAGATGAAGAAGAGAACCTTGCTCGCATAGACCACCAAACAGAAGAAGAGACCTGAGCAGGAGAAGGAGGAGGAGGAGAAGGAGAAGGTTGGGTCACATTTGTTTGTGATACGGATGATTTTGAGGCCATGCCCACGTACATGACTGACAACATTGCCGCAGTTGGAGCCATGAGGTCACCGGTTCGAATCCCTTCACCAAATAAGTATAGATTTGAATGGTTGTACACAGATCAGGAGTTAGTGTGTGTTTGTGTATATATATATATGTGAGGAGTGGTGAAATCTATGGATGTAGGTAGGCCTCTGTTTTTTAGCAGCACATTGGAGAGATAAGGTGTAGTTTGAAGCCCATCGTTTTTCACTACTTCCGTAAACTTGGGGCGAGTAGCGCGTGACCAAGTTGTGAGTGGGTCCCACGCTCCACATTCTCTGCTCACGCTTACGCATTTCCAACACGCCTCATCTCCGTGCGCTCATGTGCTAACCAAAAATTGAACCCGTCCAAGGGGGTTCAAATCTATCATTTTCCTCATATTTGGGTTAAATTAACATTTTCTTGTTACTTATTTGCAAGTTTTGTAGTATTGTCTCTCTGAAGAAAGGGTGGTGTTCACTATCATGTTGATTAATTGCAACAATTCAATGTGGTCTAATATCTAATTAAGTATAATCAAGCAAGTGTTTGGTAATGATGTTTTGTTGGTGAGAAAATTTGTCGAATGGATAAATCGGTGGTCTCCACCAATGTTCATGGGGCTACGCCCCTCGCATGAATGGCACACTCCCATTATTGAATGTAACCAATCCTAATCATAATCTTAATGTTGTGGGTGGCCAAATTGGTCGGGGATCACACAGGACACTCTAATGAACCTGTGACAAAGTGCTTGTATGGGGGTACAAGGGAGTAAGTTACAACGTTGAGGAGAAAGGGGGGAAACTAGTTAAGAAAGATTATTGCCGTGAGTAGAACAAAACCCACATAAACACAAAGTTTTTTTAAGGCCATTCATCGAAGATTCAAAGCTCTCTTTGATCACCATGCTTACAAAGTGCATACAAGAGGGAAATAGAGGAAAAACAAGGAAGATAAATAGAAGAAGTGTAGCTTTTATTCCATGTGTAGTGATGAATACAAAGCTTCAACCAAGCTATCACAATTCACAATGCTACATAGTAGGAGTTCTTCAAAATTTTCCCTTGGAATGGAGAGGCCATCCCAATTTATAGCAATCTGAATTGTCCTTTCACCTCCCTCATATGACTCTTCATTTCCATATTCCACTCATGACCTTTCGTTTTCCATGAATTAAGTATTTCTCTTATAATTTGAGAAAATACTTTTACAAATTTAAAATAGGTCACTTAAGTGAATAGGACAAAGACAAATGATGAGGCCCAACGAAGAATTAGAATAGAGAGAGAAGAAAGAGAGGGAAAGAGAGGAAGGAGGGAAGGGATGAAGAAAAATCACTCCTCGTGACGAAAATGCTTTGAATGCCTTGATGCAGTCATGAACTTTGAGTGAAGATTTCTACCACTAGTGATCCTCTACACTGATGAAGATTGATCCCTTGAATAAATTTGAATCATTTTCCCATCCAAGTGATGACCACAAACTCTATGATGCATAAACATCCTAGACCACATAATGAGTGTTCAGAAACATTGTTATGAGGTTTACCGATGCAAGCTCAAGATGAACACATACAATGCCCACGATGACCCTCCTTGAAACTTGGTTGATGAACTCTTTGACTCGTTGAAATCATTTTGACCAACTCACTTTGAATCACCCGCTCCTTAAGTGATGAAGATGAATTCACATGATGTGCCTTACAGATGCCCTATTTTTCCTCTATATACCATTGCACTCAAGATGATGCTTCTAGACCTATGAAGTTCTCATTCCTCTGTTTGACCCATGAAACCATCTCATTATCCGAAGGGGAGTCCAAAAAAGTAAGGTGAGTGAAAACAAAGTCATATGTAACTTTCCACTCCCAAAATGAAAACTTTCTATTTTTAGAATATGAGCCCATGCTTTGCTATTCTAAGACATATCACTGTCTTTCTCCTCAATTTCACCTTCTAACCTTCTACCATATTCCATCCTCCTCTGTTCCTGAGATATTGTTATTTTTAGCACATTTCTATTTTTAGCAGGTTGTTTTTTGGGGACCTATTATTTTGGGAAGAAGTCATTTTTTATCTTACTTTCCATTTTACCCCTTTTCTGATTGTCTCCGAGTGATCAAACTTGCAATTCAATGGTGGGACTTTTCCATTTATAGCATGTGAGGAAGTATAAAATATGCTATTTTTAGTAAGTGGTGAAAATGACCTCGGTTTGCGATGGGAACAACTTTTTTGGATTCGGCTCTTCGTCATGAACTCGTGCTCCAATTTTCATCATGATTCGCTTACCAAAAGCTCAAAATAAAAATGAAAATTTACACCTAGTAAGAGCTTTGAGCATGGAGCTACCATAGGTAGAATATTGATAAAAATTAGTCCTTCATATCTTGAGAAATTGGCAACTTCATCGTGCAAAAACTAGTTTGAAAGAAACTAGATTTTTTTGAGACCCTTCCTCTAAATTTTGGATGATTTCACCCACCGGATCTTCGGGGATTTGAAAATTTCTTCAAAGAGGGAAGAATTTTGATAAAAAAACACATCCCTCCATATCCCTAAAAATAGGGACTTCATGGCATGAAAACTAGTTCACGTGAAACTAGATTTTTCAAGGATCGTTTCCACCGATTTTCACGCGATTACGCCTACTGGAACCTTGAGAAGTGGAGAGGTAGCTCACTGATTTTTTGTTGTTGTGTCATGGCAGCCATTAATGGAGCTTAAAAAATTTCAGGTCTCCTTTTCCACCTCGGATTGTGATGAAAAATTCCATCGGGATAGGTTTTTCTCCTAGATTTTGTGTGCAAAATTTTCTTCAAACCGCTTCCCTGTTGATGGGAAATCAATTTTTCTTCATTAGGCACAAAATGGATTTTTATTCCTATGTTAATAATCTATGGAAGGGAATTTTATCTTTGATTTTTTGGCTTGATGGCCTATGAAAATAAGGAATTATGCAAAAAAAAAGGCTTTAATTTGTGTTCTGATTGTGAAGATATGAGCATTTCACCATTTTGGTTCATGAAGTTTTTCGAAATTTCTTCATTTCTATCTCTTCATTATTCGATCATGATGAATTATGAAAATTACATAAAACCTTGATGTTATTGTTTCAAGGTTTGTATTGACTTTTAGGAATAATTTAGGGAAGAATAAATGAGGAGGAGCAATGGAGGTTTGCAAGTTCTCTGCAACTTTCTTCCAGTAGTGAGTTTCACGGGCAACAATGGAGAAGCAGAAGAAAACAAGGAGTTAGAAAATTTTTCAAATTTTGAAGTTGGGTTGGGCACATTTTTTGTCCCTGATGTCCCTTTAGCTAAAGGGATGAAAGGGACATCAATTTTCACATCGCGCCTCATCGCGACACTTGGCAAACATCCAATGGTTGAACATTTTGGCCAAAAAGCATGTTGAGAGAAGCACTTAGGGGCTGGAAATTGGTCATATGGAGGACCAGGAGGCATACCTGGGGCTGGGAAAATTTTCTGTCCCCTATGTCCCTTTAGCTAAAGGGACATGGGACATCATCATTTTCACATGGCATGCCAGTTGCATGCTTGTCCACTTGTCATGATCTGAGCGATTGAGGGATGAGCTCAACAAGCACCTAGGGGCTGAACTAGCGATCTGAGAGGTTCTATGTGTGACCAGAGGAAAAATAGGGTTGGGTGCAATTTTATTGTCCCTCATGTCCCTTTGCTTAAGGGATGAAAGGGACATCAAAATGCACTAGGCTCCTAGAGATGACACGTGTCCTCTTCAAAATTTGACTAACTACGAAAGCTCACCTTGAGGGTAACTTGAAATGACGATATCTTGAGCTCCCGATGGAATTTTTTTGATGAAATTTTATATGAATTGACTAAAAATGTCCTTTTGAATCCAATGGTGGGGTATCAGATATTTATTCCTCCATTTAAGCCCTAAAAATTGGATTTTGTTCTAGGTCCTTACCTATTGCAAAAAAAACTATTATAAACCTATTTCACCAAAGTGTTGTGAAAAATATGATTTCACCATCTTATAGAGATTTAAATTCCATTTTCTAAATGTTTTTTTTAGCTCCTAACTCCATCCAGAGCTCCCAAATCACCTCCCAAAGTTCAAGTAGCTCTTTTTTGGCCTCATGTGCACTCTACCTAGGCCTCGTGAATCCTATTTTTGATGAATCTTCCCCAACTCCTCCAAATATTTCCCGAATCTTCCAAAATCAATTTCCATGATGTTATTATACCTTTAATTCATCTCCATGTTGGATTTTTCTCCTCTTTTCCACTCTAAGGGGTTGCACTAGTCTTGGGAAGGCCAATGGTAGCCCTTCCCAAAACTACCCAAAATTTAGCATTCTTCAAATTGCCTCCTAAAATCACCTAGGGGATTGAACTTGAATTTCCTAATCACCTAGGGGGGAACGAGTTAACATCCACTAGGGGATCATTGGACAAACTAGGTAAGGTAGACTTTGGGAAGGTGGACTGGGGTCTTGGAAAGGTAAAATTTGAAAATTTTTGACATGGGTATCGTTGTCATGCTTTGAAAATTGTGAATTTTTGTGTTTCACATTTGCATGACAAAAAACTCATCTAGCTTGGGGACATGGTATGGACTGAGCACAACAAAGACATGACATGAAGAATCCCATAATCTCAACTTTATAATATATACCAGTGCCTTATCCATTGGGCCCTATGGAGTCACTAGAAAGATAGGCTACACAACTTTCTTTATTGAACACACACACAAACACAAAAAAAAAAGGAAACACAAAAAAAGGAAAGGAAACACACAACATAAAAAGGGGAAAAACCTAAATCACCTATGTACATGTGGGGGATGACCCACTTTCATTGAAGTGTAAATTTGAATTGAGTGCTTACCCATAAATGGGTGTCATTGAATGTCATTCTTCTACAAATCCATTGATAGGTTCACTAAAGTATGAACCTCTTCTCAACTTCTTGAGAAATCTATCTTGATTGCTAGCCTACTTGTACATCCCACCTCCTTCATTACTATAACACCTTCTTTCCAGATTCTCCTTGTCTTTCAGTTCTTTTTATTTGCTGATTTTTTTCATTATCATGAAGATGTTTCTTGGTCACTCTTGACTTATCATATCCATAACCTGACATATTTTCTTTGTTATGCATCCACTTCATGACCACAACTTTTATAGGTTGATTCTCGATGGATGTACCAAGAATTTTGGCATCATTTCCCACTTCTTGATGTTCTACATTCTTCAATTGTGCTATGGAGTTGTCTTTCTCATGCCCCAGTCTTCTCCATGTGCTTCCCTATAGTGTGTTACTTGCATTGCATTACCCTCTTGGAAAGAGAATGAGTTCAAAATCGGTCTCTAATATGAAAATTGTCATCTTCCTTTCCTTTTCCATTTTGGGATTCATCCTCCATTTTTGTGTTGTGGACATCTATTTCTTGAAGGGAGTAAGCACTTGAAAGGTTGAAATCTATTGAGAAGGTTTCCATTTTTAGAAAAATCAACATGAGGACCAAGAAATAATCCATTTCCTCCATTTTTTATTGAGAATGTTTCCATCCACATGAAAAGGAAATGAGCACAACACTAGAGCTGAAATTTCATCATCACCATCTTCCTATTTTTTTGATTTCAAGAATTGAGTAGAGTCTATTTCCGTAGTGAAATCATCATTTTCTTGAGTATGCTCCATTTCAAGTTTGAGAGGTGAAGGTATGCTCCATTTTTTTGCGTTCCCCGTCATCTTCCTCCAATGAGAAAGAGAAGCTTTTGAGTTCACTAGAACACTCATCACATGAAGACTCATACTAATCCTCGGAGAATCATTGAAAACATTGAAGTTATCTATTAAGAAGGTGTTGAGCATCATTCCTTCTTCTTGATCCGCATCTCTCATCACTTTGAAGATCTATTTGTTGTAAGTCAAGGTTCACATCACCAACCTCAACATCCATCTACAAAAAACTTTGTCTACACCTTCATCCCATGAAAAGTACACCCTTTCAAACTCGGCTTTCATCAACTCTTCGTTGTGTTCTTTGAATGGCTCTATGATGCTTGGACATTCCTCCACCAACAAGGGCAGCTCAAGATCCTCCTTGAAGGTCATGAAGAATTTTCCAGGTTTGGAATTGTGGCATGGTATGTCTGCCATTGGGTCATTTGGCCATTGAACAATATACTTCATTTTTCTAATGGGAAGTAGCTTCTTTGTTTTACCATTGACCGGGATGGTGGTGTGTGACCAATTCAACTGCATATCTCCTCCAACATCTCGGCAAAAGCTTTGGCCCAACAACATGCCATATGAGGCGGGAATGTCTGCTACAAGGATTCTCATTGTGATTTTCTTGTCGGGAAGTCCACCAATGCTACCTCGACATATTTGACTTGTCCATGAGAGGCACTTGTTTCATCTCCATGGAGAGACATTTACTAGAGGTAGAGGAAAGGGAGAGACCAAGAGCTTTAGCAAATTTTGGGCATGACATTTTCTCGAGGCACTAGAGTCAATGATGATAAATTTTTAGCTTATACTTGTTGACTAACAAGGCAATGTAGAATGGATCAACCTTCTTAGATGTAGAGGGTGTGGAAGTGAGGAAATTCAGAGATGGAGTGGATTGGGATGCATGCGGTGGTTCTTTGTGGAGGTATCTTTAGAAACATGGCTACTACCTTTGACATGTTGAATGAGTTTCTCCAATTGTTTAGGATGAGTTCTTAAGTATTCAAATGCAAATATTTGGATTTTGATTTTTGAAATGGTCAATGGTCTAAGGATGAAGAGGTGGTGGGAGAATCATGGGTTATGGAAGCATTAACACAAATATTTTTAGAAACTAATTTTCCAAGAGAAGCAGAAGAGGACTTACTTGAAGAGGTAGAAGGATTCTTGGTCGGGTGACTTCATGCTTCTTCTTATCAGTTGTCCTTGTTGAAGCAGGATTTGATGATCCTTATTTCATTGTTATTTTTCTCGAGTCACCATTGGAGGATTCAATTTCTTAGTTTGGGAAGTGGAAGAAGAGCCTTTTTTCACCTTTTGGGATTGGGTGAATACCATTACATATGAATAACTATTCATGGGTTCTTCATCATCAAGTGTGCATTCACAAAACCTATTCTAGCATATTCACTTTCTCCTTCCTCTTCATATCTAAAAATTTCTTCTTCTCTTCTTCATAATTCTCACATGTTGCATTGACTGAAGAGCTTCCAAAGGTGAGCCTTTGGGTGCTCTTGTGATATGAGAGAGTTGATTTTTCATGGAAAACATATCATTAGCCATTTTTTGAATCAAGATCAGTTCTTTCATCTCCAGAACATTGAGCTTTACCTTTTGAGGGATTCTTGATCTTTCAAGATAAGATGAGATCATCATCAAGTTTAATGGCCAATCTTTGTACTTCTATAATATCCCTCGGTTGAATCTTCTCAGGAAAAATCCCACCTTTTGGTTTGAGCACTAATAAAGAATCTCTTTGACATTATTTTCGATGGTGAATCATCTTCAGGTATCCTTTGATTGTCCAACCATTAAATGAGCTGATGAAGTCTCTCATAGTTTCATTTTCTCCTTTCTTCATTTGTGCCAATTGAACTAGAGGTCTTGAAAATCCTTTTGTATAAATCTATATCTTCCCTTCAAATTTGGTTCTTATATCATTCCAACAAGTGATAGATTAGGTGGGAAAGAGGTAGAACCATTCAACTACTTTTCTTGCTTGAGATACTCTACAAACAATCTGTCTTACTATACGTCTTTGTGTTCGATACCCAACACACCACATGTAGTGATGAAAGTTGTTACGTGCTCTTCAAGAAAGTTATGTGCCATCACCTTTGAATTTTGGAAGGTTCTTGCAGAGAACATCAGAAGATCATGAAGAGGAGGTGCAAGAGCAAGTGGACTTGTATTCCTTCCCCATGGAACAATGGGTTGGGGTCTTTCTCTTTCTTCATCCACCATGATTTCTTCCACTTCAGCTACTTCTTCTTCAACTCTTGAAAAGTGCAGATTTCTCAATCAGGATTGCAAAGAGGCTTTTGATCATCCAAGTACTTTTTCTTTTCTTTTTTTTTTTTTTTTGTATTTTTTTAATATATTTTTTTTTTATTTTTTTGACATTTTGGGTAGAGATTCCTTTTTGGGTGCACTTGGGAAAATATCTCCCAATGGAGTTCACCAAAAATATTGGTGAGAAAAAATTTTGGGTGGACAAATCAAGTGTCTCCACCAACATTCACGGGGCTACGCCCTCTGCATTGAATGGTACAACTCCCATTATTGAAAGTAAACTAATCCTAATCCTAATCTAAATGTTTTGGGTGGCCAAATTGGTCGGGGATCACACAGGGACACTCCACTGAACCTATGGAAAGTTGCTTATACGTGGGTACAAGGGAGGAAATTATAGCATTAAGGGGAAAAAGGGGGAAATTAGTTAAGGAATATTATTGTCGTGAGTAGATTACAGAGCTTCACACCTAAAAGAATCGGAGTAGTTCAAATCCAATAAAGAAGAGGAAAAACAATGAAGCTTAGTGAGACAAACAAAATTAAAAACACAAGTTTTTAGGCTCATTCATCAAAGATTCAAAGTTCTCTCCAATCACCATGCTTACTATGCTTGCAAAGTTATGAAAGAGGAAATAGAGGAAAAAAAAAAAAAATAGAATAAGTGTAGCTTTTATTCCATGTGTAGTGATGAATATAAAGCTTCAACCAAGCTATCACAATTCACAATGCTACATAGTAAGATTTCTTCAAAATTTGGAATCCTTTAGAATGGAGAGGCCATCCCAATTTATAGCAATCTGAATTGTCCTTTCACCTCCCTCATATGACTCTTTGTTTCCATATTCCACTTGTGACCTTTTTGTTTTCCATGAATTAAGTATTTCTCTTATAATTTGAGAAAATACTTTTACAAATTTAAAATAGGTCACTTAAGTGAATAGGATGAAATAAAATGATGAGGCCCAACAAAGAATTAGAATAAAGAGAGAGAGGAGAGAGAAAGAAGGGAGGGATGAAGGAAATAACTCTCTTGATGAAATTTTTAAATGCCTTGATGCATTCATGAACTTTGAGCGAAGATTTCTTCCACTGTGATCCTCTACACTGATGAAGATTTCTCCCTTGAATAACTTTGAATCATTTTCCCCATCCAGTGATGACCAAAAACTCTATGATGCACAAACATCCTGACCACAAAATGAGTGTTTAGAAACATTGTTTTGAGGTTTACTCGATGCAAGCTTGAGATGAACACATACAATGCCCATGATGACCTCCTTGAAACTTGGTTGATGAACTCTTTGACTCATTGAAATCATTTTGACCAATTCACTTTGAATCACTCGGTTCCTTAAGTGATGAAGATGAATTCACATGATGTGCCTTTGATGCCCTATTTTTCCTCTATATACCATTACACTCAAGATGATGCTTCCAGGACCTCCATTGTGAAGTTCTCATTCCTCCGTTTGACCCATGAAACCATCTCATTATCCGAAGGGGAGTCCAAAAGAGGTAAGGTGAGTGAAAACAAATTCATATGTAACTTTCCACTCCCAAAATGAAAACTTTCTATTTTTAGAATATGAGCCCATGCTCTGCTATTCTAGGACATATCACCTGTCTTGCTCCAGTTTCACCTTCTGAACCTTCTACCATATTCCATCCTCCTATGTTCTCGAGATATTGTTATTTTTAGAACATTTCTATTTTTAGCAGGTTGTTTTTTGGGGACTTGTTATTTTGGGAAGAAGTCATTTTCTGTCTTACTTTCCATTTTACCCCTTTTCTAGATTGTCCCGAGTGATCAAACTTGCAATTCAGTGGGACTTGCCATTTATAGCATGTGAGGAAGTATAGAATATGTTATTTTTAGTAAGTGGTGAAAACAACCTCGGTTTGTGACGGAACAACTTTTTTGGATTCGGATCTTCGTCGCGAACTCATGCTCCAATTTTCATCATGATTCGCTTACCATTAAAGCTCGAAAATAAAAATGAAAATTTATGCACTGTAAGAGCTTCGGGCACAAATATATTACTATAATATTGATTTAAAATTCCTTCATATCTTGAGAAATTGGTAACTTCATTGTGTAAAAACTAGTTTGAAAGAAACTAGATTTTTTGGAGACCCTTCCCTCCGAATTTCGGATGATTTCACCCACTAGATCTTCGGGATTTGAAAATTCTTCAAAGAGGGTATAATTCTGATTAAAAAATCATCCCTCCATATCATTAAAAAAATAGGGACTTCATGGCACAAAAACTAGTTCACGTGAAACTAGATTTTTCAAGGATCGTTTCCACCGATTTTTGCGCGATTACGCCTACTAGAACCTTGAGAAGTGGAGAGGTAGCTCGCTGATTTTTTCATTTTTGTGTCAAGAAATCCATTAATGGAGCTTCAAAATTGTGGGTATCCTTTTCCACCTTGGATTGTGATGCGAAAAATTCCATCAAGATAGGTTTTTCTCCCCGGATTTTGTGTGTAAAAGTTTAGCTTCGCCCACTTACCGATTGACGGAAATCAAAGAAGATAAGGCAAAAATGGAGTTTTTATTCCAATTAATAATCTAGGGAATCATTTTATCTTTCATTTTTTCATCTTGATGGCCTCTAAAAATAAGGAATTCTACAAAAACCTCACTTCAATCTGTGCTCCAGATTGTGAGATATGAGTATTTCACCGTTTTGGTTCATGAAAGTTTATGGGACTCGAACGAACATGGTGGCGATGAAAAAGATAGAGTTTTGATATTATTTCAGTCCTTGACTTGTAGTAATAATGGGAATAATAAATGAGGAGAAATGGAGGTTTTCAAGTTCTCTGTAATTTTCCCCATCCATTGATGACCAAAAACTCTATGATGCACAGACATCCTGGACCACAGAATGAGTGTTTAGAAACATTGTTCTAAGGTTTACCGATGCAAGCTCGAGATGAACACATACAATGCCCAAGATGAACCTCCTTGAAACTTGGTTGATGAACTCTTTGACTCGTTGAAATCATTTTGACCAAATCACTTTGAATCACTCGGTTCCTTAAATGACGAAGATAAATTCACATAATGTGCCTCGTAATGCCCTATTTTGCCTCTATATACCATTACACTCAAGATGATGCTTCCATGACATTTTTGAAGTTCTCATTCCTCCGTTTGACCCATGAAACCATCTCATTACACGAAGGGGAGTCCAAAAGAGGTAAGGTGAGTGAAAACAAATTCATATGTAACTTTCCACTCCTAAAAGGAAAACTTTCTATTTTTAGAATATGAGCCCATGCTCTGCTATTCTAGGACATATCACCTATCTTGCTCCAGTTTCACCTTCTGAACCTTCTACCATATTCTCTCCTCCTATGTTCTCGAGATATTGTTATTTTTAGAACATTTCTATTTTTAGAAGGTTGTTTTTTGCGGACCTGCTATTTTGGGAAGAAGTTGTTTTCTGTCTTACTTTCCATTTTACCCTTTTCTGATTGTCTTGAGTGATCAAACTTGCAATTCAGTGGGGATTTCCATTTATAGCATGTGAGGAAGTATAAAATATTCTATTTTTAGTAAGTGGTGAAAACTACCTCGGTTTGTGATGGGAACAACTTTTTTTTATTCGGCTCTTCATCGCGAACTCATGTTCCAATTTTCATCATGATTCACTTACCGTAAAGCTCGAAATAAAAATGAAAATTTACACCTGTAAGAGCTTTGGGCACAAAGATATATGGGACATAATATTGATTTAAAAATTCCTTCATATCTTGAGAAATTGGTAACTTCATTGTGTAAAACTAGTTTGAAAGAAACTAGATTTTTTGGAGACCCTTACCTCCGAATTTCGGATGATTTCACCCGCTAGATCTTCGGGGATTTGAAAAATTCTTCGAAGAGGATATAATTCTGATTAAAAAATCATCCCTCCATATCATTAAAAAAAATAGGGACTTCATGGCACAAAAACTAGTTCACGTGAAACTAGAATTTTCAAGAATCGTTTCCACCGATTTTTGCTCGATTACGCCTACTAGAACCTTAAGAAGTGGAGAGGTAGCTCGCTGATTTTTTCATTTTTGTGTCAAGAAATCCATTAATGGAGCTTCAAAAATTGTGGGTATCCTTTTCCACCTTGGATTGTGATGCGAAAAATTCCATCAAGATAGGTTTTTCTCCTAGATTTTGTGTGTAAAAGTTTAGCTTCGCCCACTTACCAGATTGACGGGAAATCAAAGAAGATAAGGCAAAAAATGGAGTTTTTATCCCAATTAATAATCTAGGACATCATTTTATCTTTCATTTTTTTCATCTTGAAGGCCTCTAAAAATAAGGAATTCTACAAAAAACCTCACTTCAATATGTGCTTGGTTGTGAGATATGAGTATTTCACCGTTTTGGTTCATGAAAGTTTATGGGATGAGCGAACATGGTGGCGGCAGATGAAAAAGATAGAGTTTTGATATTATTTCAGTCCTTGACTTGTAGTAATAATTGAGGGAATAATAAATGAGGAGCAATGGAGGTTTTCAAGTTCTCTGTAATTTTCCCCATCCATTGATGACCAAAAACTCTATGATGCACAGACATCCTGGACCACAGAATGAGTGTTTAGAAACATTGTTCTAAGGTTTACCGATGCAAGCTCGAGATGAACACATACAATGCCCAAGATGAACCTCCTTGAAACTTGGTTGATGAACTCTTTGACTCGTTGAAATCATTTTGACCAAATCACTTTGAATCACTCGGTTCCTTAAATGACGAAGATAAATTCACATAATGTGCCTCGTAATGCCCTATTTTGCCTCTATATACCATTACACTCAAGATGATGCTTCCATGACATTTTTTTGAAGTTCTCAGTCCTCCGTTTGACCCATGAAACCATCTCATTACCCGAAGGGGAGTCCAAAAGAGGTAAGGTGAGTGAAAACAAATTCATATGTAACTTTCTACTCCTAAAAGGAAAACTTTCTATTTTTAGAATATGAGCCCATGCTCTGCTATTCTAGGACATATCACTGTCTTGCTCCAATTTCACCTTTTGAACCTTCTACCATATTCTCTCCTCCTATGTTCTCGAGATATTGTTATTTTTAGAACATTTCTATTTTTAGAAGGTTGTTTTTTGCGGACCTGCTATTTTGGGAAGAAGTTGTTTTCTGTCTTACTTTCCATTTTACCCCTTTTCTGATTATCTTGAGTGATCAAACTTGCAATTCAGTTGGAATTACCATTTATAGCATGTGAGGAAGTATAGAATATTCTATTTTTAGTAAGTGGTGAAAACTACCTCGGTTTGTGACGGGAACAACTTTTTTTTATTCGGCTCTTCATCGCGAACTCATGTTCCAATTTTCATCATGATTCACTTACCAGAAAGCTCAGAAATAAAAAATGAAAATTTACACCTGGTAAGAGCTTTGGGCACAAAGATATTGGGACATAATATTGATTTAAAAATTCCTTCATATCTTGAGAAATTGGTAACTTCATTGTGTATAAACTAGTTTGAAAGAAACTAGATTTTTGGAGACCCTTACCTCCGAATTTGGATGATTTCACCATTAGATCTTCGGGATTTGAAAAATTCTTCAAGAGGATATAATTCTGATTAAAAATCATCCCTCCATATCATTAAAAAAATAGGGACTTCATGGCACAAAAACTAGTTCACGTGAAACTAGAATTTTCAAGAATCGTTTCCACCGATTTTTGCTCGATTACGCCTACTAGAACCTTAAGAAGTGGAGAGGTAGCTCGCTGATTTTTTCATTTTTGTGTCAAGAAATCCAATCCATTAATGGAGCTTCAAAATTGTGGGTATCCTTTTCCACCTTAGATTGTGATGCGAAAAATTCCATCAAGATAGGTTTTTCTCTAGATTTTGTGTGTAAAAGTTTAGCTTCGCCCACTTACCGATTGACGGAAATCAAAGAAGATAAGGCAAAAATGGAGTTTTTATCCCAGTTAATAATCTAGGGCATCATTTTATCTTTCATTTTTTCATCTTGAAGGCCTCTAAAAATAAGGAATTCTGCAAAAAACCTCACTTCAATCTGTGCTTCGGATTGTGAGATATGAGCATTTCACCGTTTTGGTTCATGAAGGTTTCTGGCACTGAACGAACATGGTGGTAGATGAAAAAGATAGAGTTTTGATGTTATTTCAGTCCTTGACTTGTAGTAATAATGGAGGGAATAATAAATGAGGAGCAATGGAGGTTTTCAAGTTCTCTCTCGTAATTTTCCCCATCCATTGATGACCAAAAACTCTATGATGCACGAGACATCCTGGACACGAGAATGAGTGTTTAGAAACATTGTTCTAAGGTTTACCGATGCAAGCTCGAGATGAACACATACAATGCCCAAGATGAACCTCCTTGAAACTTGGTTGATGAACTCTTTGACTCGTTGAAATCATTTTGACCAAATCACTTTGAATCACTCGGTTCCTTAAATGACGAAGATAAATTCACATAATGTGCCTCGTAATGCCCTATTTTGCCTCTATATACCATTACACTCAAGATGATGCTTCCATGACATTTTTGAAGTTCTCAGTCCTCCGTTTGACCCATGAAACCATCTCATTACCTCGAAGGGGAGTCCAAAAAGAGGTAAGGTGAGTGAAAACAAATTCATATGTAACTTTCTACTCCTAAAAGGAAAACTTTCTATTTTTAGAATATGAGCCCATGCTCTGCTATTCTAGGACATATCACCTGTCTTGCTCTAGTTTCACCTTCTGAACCTTCTACCATATTCTCTCCTCCTATGTTCTCGAGATATTGTTATTTTTAGAACATTTATATTTTTAGAAGGTTGTTTTTCATGCGGACTGCTATTTTTGGGAAGAAGTTGTTTTCTGTCTTACTTTCCATTTTACCCCTTTTCGATTATCTTGAGTGATCAAACTTGCAATTCAGCAGGACTTACCATTTATAGCATGTGAGGAAGTATAGAATATTCTATTTTTAGTAAGTGGTGAAAACTACCTCGGTTTGTGACGGAACAACTTTTTTATTCGGCTCTTCATCGCGAACTCATGCTCCAATTTTCATCATGATTCACTTACCGAAAAGCTTAGAAATAAAAATGAAAATTTACACTTGGTAAGAGCTTTGGGCACAAAGATATTGGGACATAATATTGATTTAAAATTCCTTCATATCTTGAGAAATTGGTAACTTCATTGTGTATAAACTAGTTTGAAAGAAACTAGATTTTTTGAGACCCTTCCCTCCGAATTTCGGATGATTTCACCCGCTAGATCTTCGGGATTTGAAAAATTCTTCAAGAGGATATAATTCTGATTAAAAATCATCCCTCCATATCATTAAAAAAATAGGGACTTCATGGCACAAAAACTAGTTCACGTGAAACTAGATTTTTCAAGGATCGTTTCCACCGATTTTTGCGCGATTACGCCTACTTAGAACCTTGAGAAGTGGAGAGGTAGCTCGCTGATTTTTTCATTTTTGTGTCATGAAATCCATTAATGGAGCTTCAAAATTATAGGTATCCTTTTCCACCTTGGATTGTGATGCAAAAAATTCCATCAGGATAGGTTTTTCTCCTAGATTTTGTGTGTAAAATTTTAGCTTCACCCACTTACCAGATTGATGGGAAATCAAAGAAGCTAAGGCACAAAATGGATTTTTTATTCCAATTAATAATATAGGGCATCATTTTATCTTTCATTTTTTTCATCTTGAAGGCCTCTAAAAATAAGGAATTCCACAAAAACCTCACTTCAATATGTGCTCCGGATTGTGAGATATGAGTATTTCACCGTTTTGGTTCATGAAAGTTTATGGCACTGAACGAACATGGTGGCAGATGAAAAAGATAGAGTTTTGATGTTATTTCAGTCCTTGACTTGTAGTAATAATTGAGGGAATAATAAATGAGGAGCAATGGAGGTTTTCAAGTTCTCTGTAATTTTCCCCATCCATTGATGACCAAAACTCTATGATGCATGGAGACATCCTGGACCACGAATGAGTGTTTAGAAACATTGTTCTAAGGTTTACCGATGCAAGCTCGAGATGAACACATACAATGCCCAAGATGAACCTCCTTGAAACTTGGTTGATGAACTCTTTGACTCGTTGAAATCATTTTGACCAAATCACTTTGAATCACTCGGTTCCTTAAATAATAACTCAATCATGAGTTCATATATACACCAACATCGTAATGCTAGACCGAATATAATGAAATTACTTATAAATAGTTCAAAATAAGAATAGAGCTTCCATTTTCAGTTAACATCCTATCAAACCCTTTTTCCCAACTCAAACAAAATGTAAGATCCTTAACGAGCTCGGGCACGAGACAACAACAAAATACGAAAGCCATGTTCTTAATGAAATTTCCATGTAACATTTCATATGGTCACAATAAAACATAGGCACCAAACCCTATGCGAACTATCAACAGTCCATATTATCCATAATAATACAACACAGGTATCAAGCAGTGCGAGGGTTTCAACAACAATCAAATTTTCACAAGTTAGAAAACAAGAACCAAGCCATCTACTACTCTATCACGGTTCCTCATATTTATGAAATGAAACACAAGCATCATAGCACCAAGAAACCTAACAGCAGTTCCCAAATACTCCTCAAGTTTTAGACATAACTCAAACTTACATACAAGCTTCCATAAAAACACGAGCTCTTTACCAGCTCAAGATCACAAAACATATCGAGTTCACAAAACACTAATCTCAACAAACACAGGCAGAACTCAGAGTTTCCATAAAAACTCAGCTAGTAATTTATTGGCAACAAAAGTCATCGGAACCAAAACAAACAATTACCAAAAACCGAAAATGCCAAGCAGAGTTACCAACTTCGTTCTTGCATGCATAGTTCTTGTGCTAAAACAATACAACATAAGTTTCCTATAGAATCACATATACCATGGATTCGAAACCAAGAATGCAAGATTTACTAAACCCAACAACCAATTAACCAGATAGAGCATGCAATGCACAAAACTCAACATAGTAGAGTTGTTTTAATGAAAACACTTAGAAGAAAGCAAAAAGATTTTAACAGTTAGAGCGTATCATGCCTGATAGTGTCTCTATCAAATCAAAAATACCTTCAGCCAAGCTCACTACTTCTCCTCTTCTCCACGAAAGATCAAACAACCAAATTCCTTTTCCAGAATTCCTCTTATACATTCCACGAAATGAAAATAGATTCAAAACTTCAAAAATAGCCATGAAGTGCAGTTCAATCTGCTGGTTTGAAAAACTAGAGAGCATGTAGAGTAAAAATCACGAAACATGCAAAGTGAAACAACCCAAGAAAAATTTGCTTGCATGCCTACCAAGACGGTTTGAGCACAAAAACCGAAAGTAATAAATTCCATTAATTCCAAATCTCCCACCTAATCTTCCTTGCCACCACCTTCCAAGTCTGGTGAATGCCAAGTCAAAAATAACATGCATTTCCATTTTAGTAACACTTCCACCTAAGCCTCTACCAAGTCATCTAGTCCCTACCAAAACTGGCAGTCCGTATGCATTTACCAACCTTATCAATAACATAAATGCCTTAGGAACCGTCGCCCAAATGCATGCGACCACTTAAGTCCCCATTCATATCCATTAGTTTAGGATAGATTAGATTGCTTAGGTTAGATCTTAGGTAGATTAAAATTTATACCTTAGGATATAACACTAATAACTAACCCCCACCATAGGCCTTAGAAAATAGGTTTAGATAATTTCCACATAGGCAAATTAATTCAAAACACAATAGTTTTAGGCATTAGGTTAGATTACAATATTACCTTGTAGTATTAGGATCTAGGTTAATTTTAATACCTAGTAACCTTTCCAATTCCATTTGCACCAAGCTTAGGTTAGGTTGCAAATCAACCAATCCTAACAGAATAAGAAGCTTAAGGTTAGAATCATAATTCTATCAAGTGACATAGCTTAGGTAGAAATATATATATATATATATATATATATTTTTACCTAGCTTAGGATCCCGTAGGTTAGTCCTATATAGGATCTTGGATCTCTCCTATGCCATGAACATGTTGCATTTCCATTTTCGTTAGCAATGACCTGCCATGGTCGATCTCTAAAGACCCAAGCAAAACAAACCACTGAATGGAAACACGTTCACAAAAAAATCAAAGAACTTGTAACTACAAAGTTCAGTCCAACGTGTATCTTAATTCATGGAATGTCAATTTACCATTCGTTCAATAGAGTAGATTTAAAACATTCCTTGGATCACTGAAATTGATCCAAGGATGAGTCAGATAAATAGGTAAGTTTACAACTTTTAAACCAGATTGCAAATCACCTACAAGAAGTGAAAAAAATGGATTCAGGAAAGCCATTCCAATTCAGTCAAAGGATCTTAAGAGCAGAAAAGACTTATCCATATCAAGCATGATTTCCAATAATCAGAAGAACATATCCTTATAAGGAAAATCACATGTCAACACTTGAAATGCAAAGGAGGAAAATAACAACTGTTAAGGGTGTTACATGCTTCCCTCCTAAAAGAATCATCGTCCCGATGATTATCTCTTTTAACAATTTACATCAAAGACAGTCAATTCATTCACTTCTCTAATCCTAAGTCAAATATTTCAAAACCTAATAGTTCCAGAAATCAGCATTAAATAACTTTTTATTCAAATCAAATAAATATCTACCCAAAATTGGCTTACTTAATGTCATACAAAGATAAAATCATAAATAAATTTTTTTATCAGTCAACAGATTCAATTCTGCTCAAATAGATATGGAAAATCAATTTTCATAACCTCTAGATTTTCCCAAGTTACACTCTCTTCGCTAAACTAGTCCCACTAGACCTTACATTGACTTATTTCTCAATTTCTTAAATGCAACTGGTGAGTTTCCAGCACTTGAATGGGTTTAACCATGATTATTCCTAGGTCTTGGACCTGCAAGGAATTCCAATTTAACACATGTGATAAATCTGAAACGTATTTCTTAAGCAAAGAAATATGGAAAACATCATGCATTCGTGACAGAGCAGGTGGTAGTGCTAAACGATAAGCTACAGGGTTGATTACTTCGACTATTTCAAAATTTCCCACATAACGAGGTGATAACTTGGAACCTTGCCAAAAGTTATAGAACTCTTTCGGTTTAACCCGAAGAAAAACCTTCTCACCAAGTTCAAATTTCCTGTCAACCCGCTTTAAGTCAACATAACTCTTTTGTCTATCTACTTTGCTTCTTTCAAGCGTTCACAAATCATTTTAACTTGTTGTTCCATTTCCGTAAGGATTTCAAGTCCAATTACCTCTCTATCCTCAATGCTATCCCAACTAATAGGGGTTCTGCATTTCCTTCCGTAAAGTGCCTCGAAAGGTGTCATCTTAAGAGAAGCATGATATGTATTATTGTATGCAAATTCAACTAATGGAAGGTACTCCTCCCACTTATACTGCTGATCCATACAATACATCCGTAACATATCTTCCAAAACCTAATTTACTCTTTCAGTCTGTCCATCTATTTCTGGATGATACGTAGAACTGAAATTCAGTTTAGTTCCAAGAGCTGCATTGAGCGTTTGCCAAAACCTTGACATCATTCTAGGGTCTCTATCAGATATGATTAATTCAGGTACTCCATGTAATCTGAAAATTTCATGTACAAATATTTTAGCCAAAACAGAGAATCATCCTTTAGATTTCCAACAATAAAATGAGCTACTTTCGTTAGTTTATCAACTACTACCAAAATAACATCATGTTTATTTCTTGACATAGGAAATCCTTGTACAAAATCCATGCTTATTACCTGTCATTTGTACTGCGGTATGCTATGAGGATACAATAAACCGATTGGGTGCATATGTTCCACTTTTACACGTTGACATTCAAGACAATGAGTCACAAAATCAATAACATCCTTTTTCATTCCTTTCCAGAAATATTGTTGTTTTATATCAGCAAGCATTTTTGTAATGCCAGGGTGTCCAGAAAAAGGTGAATTGTGAAACTCTGCCAACAATTTCTTTCTCAAATCATTAGGCAAAGGTATGTATACTCTATTTTCATATCGTAAGATTCCTTCATTATCAAAGTGAAAACCTTTATACCTTTCATCTTTTGGATCTGCAGCAAGCGCTATTTTTACTTGCTGAAAGTAAGAATCAGATTCCATAACACTTTTTACTTCATCCTTAAACTAAGTTCTTAGTGTTATAAGAGCAGAAATGTGCTTCCTACAACTTAGAGCATCAACCACTCTATTCTCTTTTCCTTTAATGTAACTTATGTCAAAATCATATTGAGACAAAAACTCTAGCCACCTTCACTATCTTGCATTCAAATTTGGCTGAGTGAAAATGTACTTTAGCCCAAGATGATCGGCCAACTCAAATGGTTTACCAAGCGATAATGCCTCTAAACTTGAAGTGCATGAACTATGGTAGCAAGCTCTAAATCATGTGGAGAATAATTCAACTCATGTAACTTAAGTTTTCTAATTTCATAAGCTATGACATGATCATTTTTAAAAAATACCTCCAAGACCTTCCTGGATGCATCTCATTACAACAATAAAGTCTCTATTAGGATCAAGTACAACTAAAATAGGTTTTGAAGTCAACTAAATTTTCAAAATTTTAAAAGCAGATTCACATTTATCATTCCAAACAAATTTCTTATCCTTTTTTTGCAATGAAGTTATTAGTGCAGCCACCTTAGAAAAATCCTTAACAAATTTTCTATAATAACCCACAAGGCCCATGAAGCTTCTAACTTCATGTACATTCTTTGGTGCAGGCCACTCGGTTATAGCTACAATTTTAGAAGGATCTACAATAATTCCATCTTTACTTATAACATGACCCAAATAGTGAACTTCGGTGTCATATAAAGAACATTTGGACAACTTACCATACAACCTGTCTCTTTCTCATAATTTCCAAAACTATTTTCAAGTGTTCATGATGCTCCTCAACACTTATAGAATATATGAGAATCCGTCCAAGAATACAAGCACAAATTTGTCCAAGTATTCTTGAAAGATATTATTCATTAAGTTCATAAAAGTTACAGGTGCATTAGTTAATCCAAAGGGTAAAACCGTGAATTCATAATGCCCATACCTTGTCTTGAAAGTCGTTTTATGAATGTCCTCATCCTTAATTCGTAATTGATGATATCCAGATCAAAGATCTATCTTAGAATATACCGATGCTCCACGCATCTGATCAAATAGATCATCAATTCTAGGAAGTGGGTATCTATTTTTTATTGTTGCTTTGTTTAACATCCTATAATCAATGCACAATCTAAGTGTTCCATCTTTATTTTTCACAAAGATCACTGGTGCTCCCCAAGGTGAAACACTTGGTCTAATCAAACCCTTAGACAAAAGTTCTTGCAACTGAGCCTTAAGCTCTACTAACTCTATGGTAGTCATTCATAAGGTGCTTTAGAAATAGGTTTAGTACCTGATTTGATTTCAATCGTGAATTCAAACTCCCTTTTGGGTGGTAATATCGGTAATTCTTCCGAAAACATGTCACTGTAGTTCTATAACAGTGGATAACGTTCCATGAAATCACTTGTTTTCTTCTGTAGATTCTAAAATTTTTACTACATATAAGGTACAACCCTTATTTTTGGCCTTTTTAAGTTACATAGCTAACAATTTCCTAACAGAAATTTCTCATTTTACACCTTGAATCTCTGCTATTTTTTATAGATCATCTAAACAACTAATATGTTTTTCAAAACAGTCTACCTTTGCTTTATGCTCTGCTAACCAATTTACGCCTATGACTATATCATAAGATCCCAAAGGTGCTACATAGAGATCAACTTCAGTGGAAAAGCTAGGTAAGTCAAGGACTGCCCCAAAAAGACACATACTAACTGTATGAACAAAATTATTACCATAATGTACAGTCCATGATTTATCCATTTTTCCATCTTTTCTTTTAATTTTTGAAGCAAGTTTACTAGAAATAAAACATTTAGTAGCTCCCGTATCAAAAATGAATAGTAACAGGTATGCCGAATAACTTACCAGGAACTTCTATAGGTGTAACTTGCTTTTCAGCTTGCTTGTCAGCTACTGTAGCATGTATCTTGTGCTTTGATAATTATGACCATCCTTCTTCAAAGGACATTGATTTGTGTAATGATCTTTGCCACAATTATAACAGCCTCCTACCGGTCCCTTTTTAGACTCAGAATTATTTCCAGCCTTAAAGTTATCATTTTGACCTCCATAGGACTTCCGTCTGTTATTATTATTCTTGGCAAAATTGTTTCGTGTATTTCCAGCAAACTTATTCATTGTTGTTTTCTTATTATTATCAGCTGAAAACTTACTTTTATTACCAAAATTTTCCATGGTCCTTTCTTAGGTGCAAGAGAAGCTGAAGAAGAGTTTGGAACTTTCTTCTGTACTTCTTCCTTATGAGCAGAAATAGCCTTTAATTTTTGTTCTTGCCTTATGGATTTTTCAACAACCCCTTCCATAGTGGTTGGGCTATGAACATCAACCTCTCCCCCAATAATGGGATTCAATCCCATGATGAATTTTTGTATCCTGAACTTCTCATCAGTTTGATACTGAGGTACATACTTGAGTAGTTTCATAAACCATTCCCAATACTCAATTACAATTAAATTTCCTTGAGCTAAGTTCTGAAATTTCGTCATTTTCTAATCATAATAAAGTTATGGCAGCCAATGTCACCTAAAATAACTTTTAAATTGATCCCAAGTGATGTTAGTTTCATCAATATTTAACTCAGCCTTACGGCTGTCCCACCATGAAGATGCTTCATGGGAAAGTTGATATGCTCCCCAAATAGCTTTGGTTTCCTCTGAGAAGTTCCTTATTGCAAAGTAATTCTCCATTTCGTTGAGCCAATTCTCAGCTCCATCTCCTAACGTGGTGCCATCAAACTTTGGTGGACTTATCCTTTTTATATCATTGGTGAGTTCAGCTGCCAACCTTTCCTTTTTGTTTTCTAGCTAGACAGGCACATTAACATTGTTATTATCAACACCCAAATTGGGGTTGTCCTCAGGAGGTGGCTGATTTTTATTACCAGCTTCTTCTTCCTCCTCATTACCCATCACTTGTTGTTCAAGTACAACCAAACGATCTCTTGTGTCCAACAAGGCAACAAGGATCTCATCAATTTTTTGGGTTGTTGCTGCTCCTTCATCAGGTGGAGCATTATTCGCAACATTTCCTCTTGTCCTAACCATTTTCTGTTACAAGAAAATTCAATTTTTTATCAAATTATGGACACAATAGGTCCAAGAGTTGCAACCTTTAGCTCTGATACCAAGATGTAACATTCCCATTTTAAGACTTTAGAAACAAGGGATTTTTTTATGAGTAATGTTCTCTATTCTAAATACGTAATTTAGAACACACATTCCATAACAACCATTCTTATAATAGATAACCATATGCAATTGTAATGACTCGGTGAGCTACCGATCTATTCATTTCATGACTCAGTAAACTACCGATCTATTCATGTTTTAACATTAAGTATTGAATACTTTTCTGTATACTACGTATATTTTGTTCTCTTACCCTGTTATGGGTATTGAGTGATTTGTCTAAGGAACCTAACTAAATATTTACTACCAATATCCATCTGCATCACGATCCTTAGACTAGGTGACATAGGACAACGCAATCAGTAGCTTGCGATACTTTGGCCAAAGATTTCTAACATATTGTTCATATTACTTATTCCTTGACGACATACTCGTCAATCTAGAATACATCCTTCACCCCCACTCTATTGTTATCTAGAATGTCCTTTACTGACTTTTGTCAGTCCACTTGCCCAAGGTTTAACCCTAGTTCAGGTTAACAACATAGGTTATGATAGGAAGAGGCTCACAAAGACTTAGGGTATATTGGCATACTGGGTCAACCTAGGTCAACCCCATGTGCCAAGGTACCCTAAGTCCTAGAGGGCTACTTCATATCCTAACTATGCTACTATCCATTCCTAGAGGAAAACTAAGTTCAATTCCAAAAGTGTGTAGATCTTGACGATCAATGCAGAAGGGTGTTGCCACATGTTAACTGCATCCTGTATCCTCGAGAAGATCCTAATCTTCTCAAAGGTATAGCCCTACAGTTGGTGTGTGCCAGCATCCTATAGAATAGCCTTGTCGAGATGTACATACCCCTAGGAGATTATTAATATATAATTAATTTGGATAATTAAAAGTAGATTTCAACAACCTTGCCCAAACCCTAATCCAACTCTCCCTAAGTTCTTTTCCAAATCAGGTTCCATTAATCCTTGAAGAACTTCCTTAACTTAAGATTGCTTTCAATGTTCAATAATTTTGACTTAACAAGTAGTTACCCAAAAATAATAGGACAACAACCTCATAAGTTCCATTTAATGTGACTTAACCATTCAAGGAAGTGTAACAACCACCTAGGTTGTAACTTAATAGACTTTATTAAATGAAGTCTAATGATTATAAATCATATCTCCCTTTTTGTTTACATTTTCATGAGAGAGGAAGAGTCTTCCTCTTCATGGTCAAGTTCTAGGGTTTAACACACCCTTTATGTCCTTTACAAATTCTGTAGTTTTCATTGTATGTTCATTACACATCACCTTACTATAATGAATTGTTTAGATAAGAACATTAAATTCTACAACTTATCTAGCTGCATCACATTTAGGGAAATTACTCTAATTCCCTTTATCCTACTTATCCAAGAATACTCATTTAAACATATAAATAATATGAAGAATATCAACAGGATAAGATTCCATTTCTTTTACATAAGTACAAGATAATTTACACAACCAATGCAAGTAAATTCTCATCCTTCAATTCATTTTCAAAACTTATACATTTACAAACTTATGCATTTAGGCATACTACATAACAACAACCTTCATTCAAAAGAATATAACTTTTCTTTTTTATATACAACTCAAGAACGAATCAAATTCTTCACAAGAATCAGACTTAAATCAGCCAATGCATCATATAAGTTTTTTCCTTCTTTTATCACTTACGAAGTCCATCTACAAAAATTGCTAGCATGGGTCAGTTCAATGAACTGAGCATGATAAGCACTAAGCCTTAAAATGAAGTGCATTCCACTAATTGTTCCAATTAAAACAACCTACTTTAATGAACAATTAGTATTTCATACACCAAGCATAAGTAAAAACAATCAGAAAAGCAGAGCATTAATGAATCTGAATTCACTTCTAAAAGAAGAAAAAAATATAATCTATAATATTTGTCTTACAAATTAAAGTATACTTGATCCTATCAATTATCTTTACCAACAACAAAACATAACATCTCATTGTTTCCAATTCTACCACAATAGAATACAACACTTATTTTTACTATAAGATAAAAGAAGTGTTTACAACATAATCTCGTTAAGATGTTTTCATCTAACTTTTAAGTAAAGAAGAAGAAAAGTCCATTTCACTATACTAAAACATATAATATCCACAAAGTAGAAACAGGTTCACATCATGACCTAATCTATTTCAACTTAAGATTAACTACCTTAAAATCAAACATTTAAGATATTCATCATAACAGAATCATATAAAAATCCAAGAAGGAAAGATGGAGCAATAGCCAACCAATAAGTTTGCATTTTCTTTTCAACAAACTAGTCATCAATCTCTTTCTACTTCGTTTCAGTCAAATGACAAGTATGAGAAGATTAATCAAGTAATGATTCTCTTTTTCCTAAAAGAATAATTAACAGAAGGTTCCAAACAAATGAACTTAACCCAACTGCATTAGAAAAGGAGTCCTAACAGAATATGATCCTAACCTGTAATCATTTCTTTCAACTTAATTAACAATTTACCTTTTCTATACATACAGTTTAAGTTCATACAAGAGTTCCCAAGAAAGAGAACAAGAACAACTTCAAGGAAAGAAGAAAACTTAATGCTACCTTCCTTTCAAAATCTTCCCATTATAATGCATGAGTTCCATTTTCCATTCGGAACATTATAACAATGAAGTTCATACACAGCCCACAAACACTAAAGAATCACAGTTTATCTTTTAAAGACTCAACATTCTTTCATTGGACCAAAAAGAAGTGTGAAATCTGAGTAGATGCTAACACTCAAAATTTCCCAATAGTTCAGTCAAGACAGAACTATCTTGTCAATATTTCAACACATCACTATAAGAACTAACAGATTGGGATTCCAATAAAATGATAAACCAACAAGCTAATTCCAATCAAGATCTCGAAGAGTTTACCAAACAACCCACTAAACCATGCTTCCAGTTTTCTCCTTATGCATGTGGTTTGTTTCAAAAATAATTCTGAATTTAGAACCATTCAATCCAGTAATAAACTCAATTTAAATGACAAGATCTAAACAAACATATTAAAAATACGTTCTGCCCAAGACTCGAATTACAAATCCGAGCACAATGTAAAACATAAGCTCCCTCAAAGGATCAAGATCATTCAAGTGATTATAAACAAGTTTGGACAACAACATGTTCCCTTTTTAGTTTATATTTTAATCAAAGAAACCAAAAAGACTATTAGATCTGAACCAATACATCATTCAGGTTACAATTTTAAAAACACTAAGTAACAAATTGATTGTATAGTGTTGCATCACAATATCTCAATCATGAGTTCATATATACACCAACATCGTAATGCTAGACCGAATATAATGAAATTACTTATAAACAGTTCAAAATAAGAATAGAGCTTCCATTTTCAATTAACATCTTATCAAACCCTGTTTCCCAACTCAAATGGAATGTAAGATCCTTAACAGAGCTCAGACCAGACAACAACAAAATACGAAAGCCATGTTCTTAATGAACTTTCCATGTAACATTTCATATGGTCACAATAAAACACAGCACCAAACCCTATGCGGACTATCAACAGTCCATATTATCCATAATAATACAACACAGGTATCAAGCAGTGTGAGGGTTTCAGCAACAATCAAATTTTTGCAAGTTAGAAAACAAGAACCAAGCCATCTACTTGCTTTATATCATGGTTCCTTATATTTATGAAATGAAACACAAGCATCATAGCACCAAGAAACCTAACAATAGCTTCCCAAATACTCCTCAAGTTTCAGATAGAACTCGAACTTGCATACAAGCTTCCATAAAAACATGAGCTCTTTACCAGCTCGAGATCACAAAACATATCGAGTTCACAAAACACTAATCTCAACAAACACAGGTGGAACTCAGAGTTTCCATAAAAACTCAGCTAGTAATTTATTGGCAACGAAAGTCATCGGAACCAAAACAAACAATTACCAAAAACCAAAATGCCAAGCAAGAGTTACCAACTTCGTTCTTGCATGCATAGTTCTTGTGCTAAAACAATACAACATAAGTTTCCTACAGAATCACATATACCATGGATTCAAACCAAGAATGCAAGATTTACTAAACCCAACAACCAATTAACCAGATAGAGCATGCAATGCACAAAACTCAACAGAGCAGAGTTGTTTTAATGAAAACACTTAGAAGAAAGCAAGAGATTTTAATAGTTAGAGCCTATCATGCCTGATAGTGTCTCTATCAAATCAAAGAAGACCTCCAGCCAAGCTCACTACTTCTCCTCTTCTCCACGAAAGATCAAACAACCAAATTCCTTTTCTAGAATTCCTCTTATACATTCCACGAAACGAAAATAGATTCAAAACTTCAAAAATAGCCATGAAGTGCAGTTCAATCTGCTAGTTCGAAAAACTAGAGAGCATGCAGAGTAAAAATCGTGAAACATGCAAAGTGAAACAACCCAAGAAAAATCCACTTGCATGCCTACCAAGACGGTTTGAGCACAAAAACCGAAAGTAATAAATTCCATTAATTCCAAATCTCCCTAATCTTCCTTGCCACCACCTTCCAAGTCTGGTGAATGCCAAGTCAAAAATAACATGCATTTCCATTTTAGTAACACTTCCACCTAAGCCTCCGCCAAGTCATCTAGTCCCTACCAAAACTGGCAGTCCGTATGCATTTACCAACCTTATCAATAACATAAATTCCTTAGGAACCGTCTCCCAAATGCATGCGACCACTTAAGTCCCCATTCATATCCATTAGTTTAGGATAGATTAGATTGCTTAGGTTAGATCTTAGGTAGATTAAAATTTATACCTTAGGATATAACACTAACAACTAACCCCCACCATAGGCCTTAGCAAATAGGTTTAGATAATTTCCACATAGGCAAATTAATTCAAAACACAATAGTTTTAGGCATTAGGTTAGATTACAATATTACCTTATATTATTAGGATCTAGGTTAATTTTAATACCTAGTAACCTTTCCAATTCCATTTGTACCAAGATTAGGTTAGGTTGTAAATCAACCAATCCTAACAGAATAAGAAGCTTAAGGTTAGAATCAGAATTCTATCAAGTGACATAGCTTAGGTAGAAATATATATATATATATATATATATACCTAGCTTAGGATCTCGTAGGTTAGTCCTATATAGGATCCTGGATCTCTCCTATGCCATGAATAGGCTGCATTTCCATTTTTGTCAGCAATGACCTACCATGGTCGATCTCCAAAGACCCAAGCAAAACAAACCACTGAATGGAAACACGTTCACAAAAAAAATCAAAGAACTTGTAACTACAAAGTTCAGTCCAATGTGTATCTTAATTCATGGAATGTCAATTTACCATTCGTTCAACAAAGCAGATTTAAAACATTCCTTGGATCACTAAATTGATCCAAGGATGAGTCAGATAAATAGGTAAGTTTACAAATTTTAAACCAGATTGCAAATCACCTACAAGAAGTGAAAAAAATGGATTCAGAAAGTCATTCCAATTCAGTCAAAGGATCTTAAGAGCATAAAAGACTTATCCATATCAAGCATGATTTCCAATAATCAAAAGAACATATCCTTATAAGGAAAATCACATGTCAACACTTGAAATGTAAAGGAGGAAAATAAAAACTTTCAAGGGTGTTACACAATTAAATAGAAGACGCTCGTAGGAAAATGTCGTAGTGGTGACTGGAAAATATGGGAGTAGTAATGACTATACAGAAGCCCCAAAAAGGATGAATCTAGAATGGAGTGTTTGAGAAGGGACCGGGGTTCCTACGGGTGCTCTAGTATACAAATTAGGTGCCTTGGTCTCAGTGCAAAATCTCTAATAACTAAATATCGAAGGGCTGGGAGGTGGTCTAAAACCCTCATTGTCTATCACATTATATTTTTGTCCTTTACTAAGTGTGTCAATGATCTAAGATGATGTAAAGACCTGCAAAAGACTAAGAGGAGTATCAAAACCCTATAAAAATAAATATAAAAATGAATGGGTCAGACTGACCTCAGCTTCCACAACACATGACTTACTAACTGAGCGTTACAGTACATTTCGTACCCAAATTTAGTTATGGTGATTGTGTGCGTAATGTGCCTTAGGTGCTCTTGTGTCATTCACACTTTGTGAAGTAGCGAGAAATAACTAAATGTAGAAAATGTAATAGAATGTGTGCATGGAATATAATAGAATCCTCCCCCTATTATGTGTGTGATGTAGATGTCTTAGCATTCTATCTTGTGGAGCTATGTGGATGCAAGTGATCTCCAATGCAATAGATGGATGCGATTCTAAATGGATGATAGTAGTGAATGATGTTAGGTCCTCGTTATGGTCTCATAAATTTATATTTTGTTATCCCGTTTATATTTTGTTATCATACCGTAAAATTGGCAAGGTTGCAATTTTGCTGATAACCATACCGAAATTTTTCCCCCTTTTTAAATCCTCGCGTGGCATTTGTTGCGCCTTCGCCTGTCAACAGAACATTTGTTGCGCCTCTTTTTGGTGCGCCAAAGGCGCACATATTCCTCTGTCAACACCACTTTCGGTGTGCAAAGGCGCACATATCTTCGTGTTGACAAGCGTTTTGGTGCGCCAAAGGGCACATGTTTTCTCGTGTCGATAGCTCTTTTGGTGCGCCACTTAAAAAGTTGGTGGCGCATTTATTGCTACCTCGCCTATATATAGGCGCGTTTGCTGTATTGTCATTATCACCAATGCAAATCACGTGATTTTTCTTATTTTCTCACGAGCACTTCGCCCCCTTTCCCTCGCTTTCGATTGCTTTGTGGACCCCTTTCATGCATTTCTTCGTTATAAAAAGCCGGGTAAGAGGTCCTCTTTCTTTTGTGCTTCATGTTTGTGGTTTTTGGCTGTTTGTGGATATGATTTGGATTGAAAAGGATGAAATCATGAATTTGCTTTCCCCCTGCTTTGTCTTTCCACATTTCCTCCTCCTCTTTCCAGATCTGCTGGTAGAGGAAGCTCTGTCCTGAGATGATAGCTTGAAACCCCTTTGTTTAAGCCATTTCATCACCCAAATGAAACTTGCAAAGAGAGCTTAACCATATGTAAACCCCTCGAGAAGAAAAAATCAACCTTTAAAAGGAAACTATATTTTCCTTTGGCGCGTTGGCATACCATGCAACATCAAGGATAGTTGCGCCCTTGGCGCATCTGTCATCCCTGTTACACAAAGATAGGCCACACCAATGGCACATTTCCTGCCTGCTACATCATAAAAAGATGCGCCCTCATGGCGCACTTCCCTCACTTGCTGCAAGCGCTTTCCATGCGCCCTCTTGGTGCATCAGACTTGAGTGTAACATCACAAATTCCTGCGCCCTTTGGCGCACCCAGCATCCATGTAGCAGTCTTTTTCTATGCGCCAAGTGCAAAGCTATAAACAGCGCAGGCGCGTCCCTCATCGCAACAACATTGTGTCATGCAGACCTTCCATGCGCCGCGCCAAGTTCCCCTTCGGCGCATGAACATATGATGTTACACGCATTATTCCTGCGCCCTTTGGCACACTTTGTGTACCCATGTAACATGAAAATAATCTACGCCCTTTATAAAATAAACACATGGCGCAGGCGCACTTGTCCTTACAGCAACAAAGAATGCACCCTGCAGTGTCTATGCGCCATGCGCCCTTTGGCGCTGATTTAACCCTTGCAACACCCTTTTCCTGTGTGCCTTACCTATTTAGCTCTGCATTCTGCAATATCCATGCGCCATGCGCCCTGAGGCCTTTAAATTGCTAACTCTTTCTTCTGTCAGCATTTCAATGGAAAATCAAGCAGCTGACATGGCTTTCTTCGATTGGGTTTCACTTCTTATTCTTGCAGATCAGCAGCTAAGTTCAGAAGAACATATGTCAACATCAAGCAAGAGACCTACCAAATCCAAAGGCAAGGCCAAGCTCACAGAAGAAGAAATGAAGTATAAGTATCAGAGGGTCGAAATGCCCGACTCCCGGGCCAGTGTGACTGGACATCGAGAGACTCGAGTTGGGTCATATTGATATGGAGGAATTACAGGTCGGGACTCGAAAGGTCACAAGAAGTCCATGGATGGACAAGGCGATGGCGGTGCCACTGCACTTTCTTTGGGGAATCCCGATCGGCGCCGTTAACAATGAATTCATGATGGTGGTTTCCGGTGCTTTCTGATAAAGACACAAGATGTGTCGTAAATGAGAAGGGCGAGGTCATAATCAACCTCACTTTGCCCACCACTTTGAGATAATACTCGGCATTCCTCATCACCGGCACTTTGTGGCCGTCGGTAGAGGATTGTATCAAAGCACAGGGGCGACAATGAAGATCGGTGCATGCACGGTGATGAATGAAGTATATCGAAGAACAAAAAGTAGTGACCCGTTGGCCTGAATCATTCACCGCGATGATTTTCGGAGGAGCTCGGTGACACATCACGTTCTGAGCGGGGTGTTTGGGCTTCTGACGCCCACTATTTCCACAAATGGATCTTTGCGGTATTTAGAAACAATGAACAAAAATGCCCGATCAACGCTTTGAATGGGCAGAAATTATAAGCAGCACGATATCAGAGCAGCTGCAACAATTCCCCACAACGGGGAGGTTCTACATGAATTCCTATGTTGTTTATGCTGCAGCTTCTGAAAGGGACTATCCAGCTCTGATGCGGAGTGGGGTTTGGCCCCAAGTTAGAATCTATGAATACTATCCAGAGCTGAAGCTGGAGAATAGCATCCCTCAATTTACAAAGATCAATGATGCATTTTTCTATTTCATCATCTGCCTGTTGAGGCCGAATATGACTTACGGTCGCATGACCAAGAGCATCGTGGCAGCCACTGAGAAATGGGGGGCCCTGTTCACCCAATTCCCCACATTCACTTATCTGAGAGTGGCTAACTTCTTGGGAGAGCCAACTAGACTACCAAGATATGTTGGGCCCAAGTTGATTCTGCTAGAGCTGTCAAGACAGCTAATCACTTATCATGAAAAGTGCCTAAAAAGAAAGAAGGGTGGAACTCCTTTCCCCCTCACAGTGGGTAGATATACATGTCTTACTCACCACAAGGCAAAAGACATGTTTGCAGAGCTGGAGCTACTGAATCTGAAACATGACTTCCCGGCAAGGCCTACCTTCGACCCAGAAATTTTCTGCCAAGGGCTAAGCTCGATCCGATCCACATCCCTCAGATCGAGGATATCTACATTGACCTATATCATGAGGTGGAGCTCAGGAGGAAAGACCATTCTCGTTTGGCCTTGGCAGAAATCATCCAATATGGGGTAGCCATCGTCCCCAAAGGCTACCAAACTACCGAAGAGGAAGTGGATCAAGTATATCTTGACACAGGTGGGGATGATTGGCCTTTTGCGGCAATTGATAGGACTAAAGCACCTCAGACAATTGAGGAGAGGGTCAAAGAAACTCTGCGCAGAACAGAGCATTGGTGCCGAATGAACGGACTCATCTACCTCGGGGTTGATTTCACAACCTCTCCATTGGGTAACGCACCTCCTCGATCAAAACAAGCAGCCTAAAGGCAAAGGAAAAGGTAAAGAGGGTGAATCCAGCACCACTCAAGAGGAAGCTCCTGAAAGTCCTCCTTCCACTGCACCCGAACAAGTTGTAACTCTGGCTTCTCCAGAGAAAGAAGGAAGAAGATGTTCCAATAGGCCCATCCACTCAGGATGTCGCCACTGCTGCAACAAGTGAGGTCCCTTCTGTCCCTTCTTCTTCTCCTCCTTCCCCTCCTCGAGTGACTCAAGCGACCATTCCTTTGGTCATGTCCTCTCCCCCTTCTTCTACCATTCCTCCCGCTTCTTCGTCCATCTTCTCTTCTCTCGCGGACCTGTCCCCCTCCATTTCTTCTCTCATCTCTGAGCTCCCTTCCCTTCCTATGTCTTCCTCTTTTGCAGTATCTCTTCCTCCCGTGAACACTTCCTCGGCCTCCCTCTCGATGCCGCCTCCAAGTGTCTCCACGTTTTCCCTTCTACTCTGCAGCTGCCCCCTTCTCTGTTTGGCCCTTCTCCCATAAGTCCACTGGATCTCCCACACTTAAGTCGGCGAGAAAGGAAAGTTCCCATCACTCAGATGGACTTTTCCGTAATCCCATCAAAGGGGCAAAGAAGCGAAAGCCCGTCACACGCTTCTCTCGAGTGCTTCGGGAGAGAGGGTAATGGAGATCGCATACCCCAATCCTCGAAGGATAAAAGGATCTGTCTCCCGCCAGTTATACGATGACCCAGTCACAATAGGGGACGTCTTAAAGCCTTCGGGGAGAGGCCCTATCTGCGGTTGACGCCCTCTGCGAAGCTTGAGAAACAAAAAGAAGAAAAAAGGCTATTGAAAGAGCAAAATAAACATCTGCTCCAAGCCTTACAGAAGATGGGCAGTGCACCTCCCACAACTACCGCCGAGACTCCTGAGCCTCTGAGCCAGGATAAAATTAATGAATATGCAAAAATCGGCGAGCAGGGCATGGCAGTTTCAGCTTGGAGGAGCCAAATCCTCAAGGACAGTGAAAGAGTGATCGCGAGTTCTCGATTTGTATCGAACATCAACAAGGTGAATAAAGAGCTCCAGCGTTAGCGGGACCCATATCGAAGAAGAGTTTGGACCATGCTTTGAGGCTGCGGCATGAGACCTTTGACAAATGTTTGATTTGTTGATCGAAGATCTGGTCAAGTTCGGTGTCTTCGGTCATCCCAGGGCCCTCAATAAAGTCATTTCCACCCTGGACTACGGGTGGATCAACTGGAATTTGTCCTTGAAAAGATCGATAAGGTAAAGGAAGAAGCCCTGGACGCGATGCACCAAATGGAACAAATCGTTCTCAACATGTCACCAGGGTTGCTTACTCCTTCCTTCGCCTTAAGAAAAGTTGATGAAACCATCCAGATCTTCAAGGAGATCGTTTCACAAGGGCTGGGGCCAGAGGTCACTTTTGACGCGGAGTCCATCAATAACCTGCTGGCCTGTCGGGACTTCATCGGGTTCCTCATAGAAGCGAGAAAAGAATATTCCAAACTCCCAGAGAAGCTCATAGATGAGCGGGAGACTTGCGAGGCGATCAGTGAGCGACACAAGGATCCTTCCCAGGATCAACTAGGGCCCATGATCAGCAAGTTCATGGAATACCGCGCTCAATTCCACATCTCGTCACCTGAGCAGCAGCAAAAGCAGGCTACCCCCTTTCGGCCGCAGGATGACGACGATGAATAACTTCTCTTTCTTCTTCTTCTCTCTCTTCTTCGACTTTCTTTTTGTGAATATCTGGAGTATGTTGGCACAAATGATGACATCATCCATGTTGCACCATGGGATGATGTCATCCATCAAGTTGTCAAAAGTCAACATGACTTTGAGATATTTTGTATATCCTTGTAGATATTTTGTAAATATCTTTGTAAATAGGTGGTTGGCTCCTTTTTGCCTTCTTTTCTCTCCTTCTTCTATAAATACCCCAATACTTGTTGTATTGGGCATGAGTGAATATCTTTCAGATGAAAAATAGAAGTGAGGAGAAAAGACTTTGAGCTTTTTGTAACAAAAAGAATTATTAATACAATATTTAGACTTTGTGCTGAATACGTGTGTTATTTGCATTGGATCTTTCTTACGTTAGATCTGTGTGCTTGTTCTGTTGGATCTACTTCTGTTTTATTGTCATTTATTCATCAGTATTGCTTTGCTCGTTTATGCAAGTAGGTTTGGCTCTGTTTACTACCAATCCCAAAACATAAACCCTCTGACCTTTCTGCTTTGGAATTCATTTCTTTTCTTTCTTCGGATCTGATCTTTCTCCATCCTCTCTTTCATTCCTTTCTTTTCGCAGTCGGAAACATCCTACTGGGATGAGATCCCAAACCCCCGAAGGCAGAATATTGTGAGACTTGCACAGATTCCTGCTGGTAGAATAGCAATAAACCAGTTTCGCTTTCTTGACTCAAAGAGGGGCTATGCCTGCCTGCTTTGTTGGCTCGTCTATCCATAGATCTGCCCAAGCGACAGATTTTCGGACCAACAGTTTTTGGCGACTCCGCTGGGGAACGAACAGATCTATCAGATCTATGATAGTGGTAGGATAGAAAATCTAAAAAATCAGAAAAATCACTATCTGTTTGCAAACTTTAACTTTTTGTCAAAAATCCAAAATTTTGCAAAAGTGACCCGAATTGAAAATTTTCTTCTGAGATCCATAGATCTGGCCTAGTTGAAGATCTTTAGTTCGCTGAGTTTTTATAAAAATCTGTATTTTTTCGTAGATATGAGTTTTTGACTGTTTACCAAAAATTTCAAACTCTTTGAAAAAGTCAAATTTAGATCTGAAAATCAGCTTGCTAATCTTCACTGTCATTTTATCCTCATTGTTATTTGTCATTAACATGAATCGGTTTTAGAAGAGGATAGTTTTAAATATTTAGAAAAGTACATCTTTGCTGGTTTTGTCGAAAAAGCCGAGAAAATCAGCAAGTACAACCAAAAATAAATTTTAAATCTACTCCACAACATTGCAGATCTGGAAGGTACGCTGGCGGGTGAGCCATTTACGCGTAGCAGGCGAGCTCGTGGAGAAGTCGATCCTACTTTTGATCTGCTTCAGAGGCACAATTTCAGTGTAACACCGGCGCGCTTTTCAACACTAAGTTCAGCTGATCGGTCAGCCAGAAGCGCCTCACCTCCACGGAAGAACCGGTTTTCACAAGGAGCCTCCACATCCCTTTGTAGTGCCTTGCTGCTCAGTGGAACTATGTTCTCCAGCCCGTGTTCTTTTTCCAGCTGTCCAGATGGCGGTGCCATGGGGAAATGCTATGGGTCCTCTCGCATTACCACATCCAATTCACGCTCCCTCACGAAAACCGAAAGAATTTTCCCAAATTCGATGGGAGCGGAAACCAAAGCACGGATTCACACATATCTGCATTCATCATGTCATGCAGTATCTGGATGTAACTCACGAAGATGTGTCGGTTCACCTTTTTCTGGAAACTCTACAAGGACCTGCAGCTGAATGGTTTCAGCATTTGCGGCCGGATCTATTACCAGTTGGGCCACCTTGCGGGATGCTTTTGAAGATAGGTACAAGCCTTCAGAAGATGCATTTGCATTATTATCACAGATCACTCACCTGAAGAAGGAGGCCAATGAGACCATGCGTGATTTTATCGCCAGGTTCAATGCATTAATCAACCGTGTCCCTGTTGCCATGCTTCCAACACCGGAAAATCAGAAGTGTTTCTTCGTGAACGCTATGAGCTCGAAAGTAAGTTTCTTGCTCCTTGAGAGCAGTGGCTACCTTGATTCTCACCCGGAGCCACTTGCCATTCGAATAGAAGATAATTTGATAATATCGGCGAATTGAAAAAGGAATCATCGAAGCCTAAATCTTGGACCCTTCTCCCACTACTTCATCGATCCGGTATTTCAAAAGATGGCGAATGCGACTTTACTGCATTAAAGAAGCGGTTGGCCCAAGCTTCTCCCGAGTTCCTCATACAGGGATATTCCACGGAGGAACTTCATTTCCAACAATGTTCCTCAAAGGCGCGCTTACTGCCATGGCTTGCTCCACGGTTGGCGCTTGAGGCTCCTCGGTCAGCGCTCTAGCTGAAATCGAAGAAGAGGAACAAGATTATGAAGAACCTTCATCTCAGGGTGAAGATGATCAAGACGTCGGTGAGCCGACTGGCGACTCTACTATCGGGTATATGGAATTTGATGAGGAAGAATCTGATGAAGAGGAGGGTACCCGAGGCTATGCAAGCGGACAATCATATGTTGTTTTTACCCGCTCATAAGGAAAAGAAGCAGAGGTCGCTGCCCATGTGCAGAAGGAGAAGGCCATGTCAAACGCGCCTCCAACCATTGCTAAAAGAGGTAATCCTCTTCCTACTCAACTCCTGTTAAGTCTTTTACAAGGAAATCTTTTCCCCCCATCTCTCCTCCAAATCAGCCCTCTCATATTCCTATCAAGACCCGGTAATCCTACTCCACCATCATCGAAGTGAGGACTCATTCCTTCACCAACACACCCTTGGCCACATTTGATATCATAGATCATGCTAAAAAACCAAGATCCAAATGTACAGAAGCCAGTACCTTGATCAAATCCCGAACAACTTGTAAGATTGACCAAGTATATTCAAAGTCAAGCTGTCATATCTAATCAGGTTTCCCCAAAAGGAATCCTTTCCACTCCTCCTGCATCCCACATAAATGTTGCCTCAACATCTGCATCAGGCAAGATAGAGCCCTTCTATCTCTCCCTCCTAATCAATGGCCACAAGCTAAGTAATTGCATAATTGATTCGGGAGCTTCTGATAACGTCATGCCGGCAAAAGTCACCCATGCTTTGGGCCTCACCCTTACCAAGCCTTTTGGCAGATGTTATTCCTTGGAAACCAAGCAGGTGCCGTTGATTGGTCAAATCAAAGACGCGCAGTTCACATTTGCGGCGTTCCCGAAAAAAGAGTAAAGATGACCGTCCTCGTTGCTGACATTCCAGCAGCCTACGGAATTTTGTTGGGAAGAAGTTTTTGCAGCGAAGTTGGTGGGAAATTCATATGGACTGGTCTAAAGCTAGAATCCCCGTCAAAGGTGTAATGCAGACTTTGGAGCCAGAATCACAAAAGAAATACTTGGTTACTAACTCTGAGGACCCCAAAGCTCAAATTCTTTTTGAATCATCAGGGATGGGGAACTATTTCTTGTCTACCAAGTCCGACAAAATGGTTGTTCTCGTTCAAAAAGAAGATCTTAATAAGATCTGGACTTTGCAGTTCGATGGCAGCTGCTGACCGGTGGATGTGGCGCCGGGCCGTGATAATATCTCCCGAGAAGAAGTTATTCCTCTCTCTTTCAAGTTGCGGTTTTTAATACAATAACACTGCTGAGTATGAATCTTTGTTACTCGGCATGCGGGCGCGAGAGAGAGAGGATCAAAAATCTGAAAAGTGCAGGTGATGCGAGCTAGTCGTGAATCAAGTTAAAAGGATATATCAAGTGAAGAATGAGAGGCTCAGGCATTACCGTAATGTAATGCGGTGTGGGACAACATTGAAGAGTTTGATGCTTTTTCAATAGAATCCATTCCAAGAGCTCAAAATGACATGGCTGATTCATTGGCCATTTCAGCGTCCCTCATGCTCCCTCACCCGGGTTTGAAAACAAACAAATACACCATTGAGGTGGTTTTCCGCCCAAGCGTGCCAGATAATTCTCAGCATTGGCAAGTGTTCAACGATGACAATCAACTCATTGCCTTTCTAGAAAAGGCGGAAAATTTTAAGGAATTGCACTTTGAAGGATCCACTTCCACTTGTCGTGAATCGAATCAGTCACCGATCAGAGCGATGAATCCGAAGGAGCGATGGCATATGTCATTCAAAGGAAATAAAATTCCAAAGGGCTGGTTTCTCTGGCGGTTGTTCGATAGGCATGATCATTTTTGTAAAAAAAAGGGCGAGATGATCTTGACTCATCCCCAAAAACCGAACCGGTCAATTTAGGTTCGGTAGAACACCCGATTTGAACATTGGAAAATGTTGCACTGAAGAAAAAGCGGAAGTTTGTCAAGTTCTTTGAAGAAATACATGGATGTATTGGCATGGTCTATGCCGATCTAAAGTCTTTTAAGCGAAGGGCGTCCGACATGACATCCCGTTGAAAGAAGATGTTAAAGCCTTTCGCCAGAAGCAGAGGCATTATAATCCTAAGATCTCAGGTACTATCCAGGCTGAAATTCAGAAAATGCTGGATGCGAGAATCATTTTCCTATCCATCACAGTACTTGGGTAGCAAATATTGTGCCAGTGCTGCAAGAAGAATGGTGAAATACGCATATGCGTAGATTTTCAAAATCTTGAATCAGGCTTCCTTGAAAGACAACTACCCACTTCCTATAATGGATCAAGTTACTGCGATGGCTGGATCGGAAATGTTGTCCATGCTTGATGGTGGTTTTGGGCTCTGATCAGTTGAAGTCTCACTGAAGATCAATTTAAAACAACATTCACTACTCCCTGGGGTACATTTGCCTACAACAGGATGCCTTTTGGCCTAACCAATGCTGGCGCCACTTTTCAGCGGGCCATGGACCTGGCATTCAAAGGTATGATGGGGAAGGTCATTGTGGTTTATCTAGATGACTTAACTGTGTTCTCTAAACAACGAAATGATCATTGTGATCATTTGGAGCAAGTATTGGCCAGATGCTGAGAGCATGGGATTTCCCTAAACCCGAAAAAGTCTATTTTTGGAGTCACGGAAGGAAAGTTGCTAGGGCATGTTGTTAGCAAAGAAGGAATGAAGATAGATACCGAAAGAGTTAAGGCTATTGAGCCTTACTCTGCTCTGAAGCAAGGCCCAGGCGTTCATTCTTTCTTCGGAAAGGTGAACTTTCTCAGGCGTTTTGTTCCCGACTTTGCTGAGAAGACTCGTCACATATTGAACATGATGAAGGGGTCACCAACTTTCCGATGGAGCGAGGAAGGGAAAAGGTCATTTGAAGAAATAAAAGCTTCCGTTGCTCACGCACCAATTCTGGTATGTCCCGATTTCTCCAAAGATTTTATCATGTATAGTTATGCATCTGAGCATACTGTGTCTGCCATCTTGATGCAAAAGAATTCGGAGGATGTTGAATCTCTGATTGCGTTCATGAGCTCTCCCCTCAAGCCTCACGAAATAAAAATGTCTCGGTGGAAAAGCATGCCTTCGCCATTGTTAAAGCGTCAAAAAAAAACTTCAGGTATTACATTTTAAATTCCCATACGGTGGTGCTTTGGTCCCACGACACGGCGGTCAAATCAATTCTAACTCAACGGGAGTTAGGAAGCTTGCGAGGAATTGGATTGCGAAAGGTTGAGTACGACACTGGATATAAAACCAACCAAGCTGGTAAGAGGCGAGGGCCTATGTCAACTTATGGCTGAAAACAAAGATTCAGAAAGCCCGGAGGAAAATGATGATTGTACCAATGAAGCACAAAGCCAATTGGAGAAAGCCCATTCTCTCCCTCTGGTCCTATTTGTTGCAACCAGTGATGAGTGGTATTCCGATATTGCTTTCTTCCTCACCTACGGCGAATGTCCAGCTCACCTAACTGCAAAGGAGAAGCGCACTATAAAGCTCAGAGCAGCCAAATATGTCATCTGGGATGATGGTTTATACAAACGTGGGATAGATGGTGTCTTCTTGCGGTGTGTCGACAAGCCACAATGTGTGAAGTTACTTGAAAGTTTTCATAATTCAGCTGTGGAGGCCATTTCTCCTCTTAGTGATGATGGCACACAAGATCATCAGCCGGTACTATTGGCGATGCTTTTCAAGATACTACTACAGGTAGCAAAGTGTGAACCTTGCCAGCAGTTCGTCGGCAAGCCCAAGATGGCTGCTTTTCCCCTCAGGCCGGTCGTTGTCAACGAACCATTCAGGCAGTGGGGAATTGATTTTATTGGTGCACTCAATCCCCAATCGAGTGCTTGGACATAATTATGTCCTATCAGCAACAGATTACTTCACCAAGTGGGTGGAAGCCATACCTGTCAAACATGCCACTTCCGAGGTTGTTTGCAGTTTTATCAAAGAAAATATCATTGTCAGGTTTGGCATTCCCAACAAGATTGTTGCTGATAATGCTTCTAACTTCTCCTCACGGGAAGTTATTAGTTTTTGCTATGAATATGGGATAACTTTGGCTCACGCCTCAGATTATTACCCTCAGGGTAATGGTCAGGCGAATCCAGTAACAAAAACTTGGTGACCATCATACGAAAGCTGGTGGATGAGAATCAATGAATGTGGCACAAGTCCTTATACGACGCTTTGTGGGCGAGATCGCATTACTCCCAGAGGTCTCTCGGTATGTCACCTTTTCAAGTGTTATATGGCAACGATGCTTGAGCTTCCCATTTCTGCTTGAAATCCACTCTGCTTGGCACGAGCTATTGAAGATGAAACTTTCCAAAATTCTCTTGAAAAGAGGATCATGTATCTGACAGAGCTCGAAGAAAAGAGAGTAAGAGTGGTCGACAGGATCACCGAACATCAAAATCAAGTCAAGAGACATTCGATAAAAAAGCTAAGCAAAGAAATTTCTAGGTGGGGGACCTCGTCCTTCTGTGGGACAAGCGAAGAGAGCCAAAAGGCATGCACGGAAAGTTTGATTCCCTATGGAGAGGACCTTTCAAGATCAAGCAGCTCAACGGAGAGAATAGTTTCTATCTCTCATATCTGGATGGAACCAACTCCCGCTTCCCTACAGCGGGCAGCATCTGAAAATCTTCAGGAAGTAGAGCTTGCTCTCTTCTTTGTACAGTTTGCTTTAGTTGTGTGTTTGTTTTTGTCGTGTGTTTGCTTTCTGTTTGTTGTGTGTTCCCTTTTGTTTGCCCTCCGGTCGCCCTTGTTTTTGACTCTGTTACCCAATGGATAGGCACATGAGATCTGGGATTCTCTACCCCCGAGTTTGCTCAGGGATAGTCCCCAGAAAGAGCCAGTTTGTTATCCCGTAAAATTGGCAAGGGAATTTTATAGATAACCATACCAAAATTTTGTTCTGATCCCTCGTTAGGGATCCCTTGCGTTCGGAACGTTGCAAAATCCCTTCTCGGAAATCTTAGTTTTCCGAACTTAGTCATTTTTGGTCTTTTTGGCCGGGCGCATATAATGACTATGCAACATCAACTTTTGATGCGCCCCCTTTAAACCCTTTGGCGCATGCTTTCTTGTGTTAGCAGGCATTTTGTGCGCCTCTCTATGTTGAGTCTTTCCTGCGTGCGCCAAGGCGCGTGCGCCTTCCTGTCAACATATCATTTGTTGCGCCTCTTTTTGGTGCGCCAAAGGCGCACATATTCCTCTGTCAACACCACTTTCGGTGCGCAAAGGCACACATATCTTCATGTTGACAAGCATTTTGGTGCGCCAAAGGGCGCATGTTTTTTCATGTCGACAGCTCTTTTGGTGCGCCACTTGAAAAGTTGGTGGCGCATTTATTGCTACCTCACCTATATATAGGCGCGTCTGTGCTGTCATTATCACCAATGCAATCACGTGATTTTTCTCTGAGCTTGTCAGCACACCTGCCCCGTCGCTTTCGATTGCTTTGTGGACCCCTTTCGTGCATTTCTTCGTTATAAAAATCCGGGTAAGAGGTCCTCTTTCTTTTGTGCTTCATGTTTGTGGTTTTTGGCTGTTTGTGGATATGATTTGGATTAAAAGAATGAAATCATGAATTTGCTTCCCCCTGCTGTCTTTCCACATTTCCTCCTCCTCTTTCCAGATCTGCTGGTAGAGGAAGCTCTATCTGAGATGATAGCTTGAAACCCCTTTGTTTAAGCCATTTCAATCACCCAAATGAAACTTGCAAAGAGAGCTTAACCATATATAAACCCCTCTGAAAAAAAATCAAACCTTTTAAAAGAAAACTGTATTTTCCTTTGGCGCGTTGGCATACCATGCAACATCAAGGACAGTTGCGCCCTTGGCGCATCTGTCACCCCTGTTACACAAAGATAGCAGCCACGCCAATGGCGCGCATTCCCTGCCTGCTACATCATAAAAAGATGCGCCCTCATGGCGCACTTCCCTCACTTGCTGCAAATGCGCTTTCCATGCGCCCTCTTGGCATCATCATCAGACTTGAGTGCAACATCATAAATTCTGCGCCCTTAGCGCACCCGGCATCCATGTAGCGATCTTTTTCTATGCGCGAGTGCAAGCTATAAAAGCGCGCGGCGCGTCCCTCATCGCAACAACATTGTGTCATGCAGACCTTCCATGCGCCGCGCCAAGTTCCCCTTCGGCGCATGAACATATGATGTTACACGCATTATTCCTGCACCCTTTGGCGCACCCTGTACCCATGTAACATGAAAATAATCTGCGCCCTTTATAAAATAAACACATGGCGCAGGCACTTGTCCTTACAGACACAAAAAAATGCACCCTGCAGTGTCTATGCGCCATGCGCCCTTTGGCGCTGATTTAACCCTTGCAACACCCTTTTCCTGTGCGCCTTGTCTATTTAGCTCTGCAATCTGCAATATCCATGCGCCATGCGCCCCGAGGCCTTTAAATTGCTAACTCTTTCTTCTGTCAGCATTTCAATGGAAAATCAAGCAGCTGACATGGCTTTCTTCGATTGGGTTTCACTTCTTATTCTTGCAGATCAGCAGCTAAGTTCAGAAGAACATATGTCAACATCAAGCAAGAGACCTACCAAATCCAAAGGCAAGGCCAAGCTCACAGAAGAAGAAATGAAGTATAAGTATCAGAGGGTCAGAATGCCCGACTCCCAGGCAGTGTGACTGGACATCAGAGACTCAGAGTTGGGTCATATTGATATGGAGGAGTTCTGGGTCAGGACTCAGAAGGTCACAAGAAGTCCATGGATGGACAAGGCGATGGCGGTGCCACTGCACTTTCTTTGGGGAGAATCCCGATCAGTCGGCGCCGTTAACAATGAATTCATGATGGTGGTTTCCGGTGCTTTCTGATAAAGACACAAGATGTGTCGTAAATGAGAAGAGGCGAGGTCATAATTAACCTCACTTTGCCCGCCACTTTGAGATAATACTCGGCATTCCTCATCACCGGCACTTTGTGGCCGTCGGTAGAAGAGATTGTATCAAAGCACAGGGCGACCAATGAAGATCGGTGCATGCGGTGATGAATGAAGTCTATATCGAAGAACAAAAAGTAGTGACCCGTTGGCCACAAATCATTCACATGATGATTTTCGAGGAGCTCGGTGACACCATCACGTTCTGAGCGGGGTGTTTGGGCTTCTGACGCCCACTATTTCCACAAATGGATGCTGCGGTATTTAGAAACAATGAACAAAAATGTGCCGATCGATCAGCGCTTTGAATGGGCAGAAATTATAAGCAGCACGATATCAGAGCAGCTGCAACAATTCCCCACAACGGGGAGGTTCTACATGAATTCCTATGTTGTTTATGTGCCCATGACTTACGAAAAGGGACTATCCGGCTCGATGCGGAGTGGGGTTTGGCCCCAAGTTAGAATCTATGAATACTATCCAGAGCTGAAGCTGGAGAATAGCATCCCTCAATTTACAAAGATCAATGATGCATTTTTCTATTTCATCATCTACCTGTTGAGGCCAAATATGACTTACGGTCACATGACCAAGAGCATCGTGGCAGCCAGCGAGAAAATGGGGGCCTGTTCACCCAATTCCCCACATTCACTTATCGAGGCGGCTAACTTCTTGGGAGAGCCAACTAGACTGCCCAGATATCTTTGGGCCCAAGTTGATTCTGCTAGAGCTATCAGAGACAGACTAATCACTTATCATGAAAAGTGCCTAAAAAAAAAGAAGGGTGGAACTCCTTTCCCCCTCACGGTGGGTAGATATACATGTCTTACTCACCACAAGGCAAAGACATGTTTGCGGAGAGTGGAGCTCTTGAATCGAAACATGACTTCCCGTGAGGCCTACCTTCGACCCGAGAAATGTATGCGAGGGCTAAGCTCGATCCGATCCACGTCCCTCGGATCGAGGATATCTACATTGACCTATATCATGAGGTGGAGCTCGGGAGGAAAGACCATTCTCGTTTGGCCTTGGCGAAAATCATCGAATATGGGGTAGCCATCGTCCCCAAAGGCTACCAAACTACGAGAGAGGAAGTGGATCAAGTATATCTTGACACGGGTGGGGATGATTGGCCTTTTGCGGCGATTGATAGGACTAAAGCACCTCAGACAATTGAGGAGAGGGTCAAAGAAACTCTGCGCAGAACAGAGCATTGGTGCCGAATGAATGGACTCATCTACCTCGGGGTTGATTTCACAACCTCTCCATTGGGTAACGCACCTCCTCGATCAAAACAGCAGCCTAAAGGCAAAGGAAAAGGTAAAGAGGGTGAATCCAGCACCACTCAAGAGGAAGCTCCTGAAAGTCCTCCTTATGCTGCACCCGAACAAGTTGTAACTCTGGCTTCTCCAGAGAAAGAAGCGGAAGAAGATGTTCCAATAGGCCCATCCACTCAGGATGTCGCCACTGCTGCAACAACCGAGGTCCCTTCTGTCCCTTCTTCTTCTCCTCCTTCCCCTCCTCGAGTGACTCAAGCGACCATTCCTTTGGTCGTGTCCTCTCCCCCTTCTTCTACCATTCCTCCCACTTCTTCGTCCATCTTCTCTTCTCTCGCGGACCTGTCCCCCTCCATTTCTTCTCTCATCTCTGAGCTCCCTTCCCTTCCTATGTCTTCCTCTCCTGCAGTATCTCTTCCTCCCGTGAGCACTTCCTCGGCCTCCCTCTCGATGCCGCCTCCAAGTGTCTCCACGTTTTTCCCTTCTACTACTGCAGCTGCCCCCTTCTCTGTTTCTGGCCCTTCTCCCATAAGTCCAGCCTGGATCTCCCAGCACTTAAGTCAGTAGAAAAGGAAAGTTCCCATCGCTCCGATGGACTTTTCCGTAATCCCATCAAAGGGGCAAAGAAGCAGAAGCCCGTCACACGCTTCTCTCAGAGTGCTTCGGGAGAGAGGGTAATGGAGATCGCATACCCCAATCCTCTCAGGATAAAAGGATCTCTCTCGACAGTTATACGGTGACCCAGTCACAATGGGGACATCTTAAAAAAGCCTTCGGGAGAGGCCCTATCTGCGATTGACGCCCTCTGCGAGAAGCTTGAGAAACAAAAGAAGAAAAAGGCTATTGAAAGAGCAAAATAAACATCTGCTCCAAGCCTTACGAGAAGATGGGCGGTGCACCTCCCACAACTACTTGCCGAGACTCCTGAGCCTCTGAGCCAGGATAAAATTGATGAATATGCAAAAATCGGCGAGCGGGGCATGGCGGTTTCAGCTTGGAGGAGCCAATCCTCAAGGGGCGGTGAAAGAGTGATCGCGAGTTCTCGATTTGTATCTGAACATCAACAAGGTGAATAAAGAGCTCCAAGCGTTAGCGGGACCCATATCAGAAGAGCTGGACCATGCTAGGCTGCGGCATGAGACCTTTGACAAATGTTTGATTTGTTGATCGAAGATCTGTCAAGTTCGGCGTCTTTGGTCATCCCGGGGCCCTCAATAAAGTCATTTCCACCTGGACTACGGGTGGATCAAGCTGGAATTTGTCCTTGAAAAGATCGATAAGGTAAAGGAAGAAGCCACGGGCGCGATGCACCAAATGGAACAAATCGTTCTCAACATGTCACGGGGTTGCTTACTCCTTCCTTCGCCTTAAGAAAAGTTGAAACCATCCGGATCTTGAGGAGATCGTTTCACGAGGGCTGGGGCGGAGGTCACTTTTGACGCGAGTCCATCAATAACTGCTGGCTGTCGGGACTTCATCGGGTTCCTCATAGAAGCGAGAAAAGAATATTCCAAACTCCCGAGAGAAGCTCATAGACAGGCGGGAGACTTGCGAGGTGATCGGTGGCGACACAGGATCCTTCCCAGGATCAACTAGGGCCCATGATCAGCAAGTTCATGGAATACCACGCTCAATTCCACATCTCGTCACCGAAGCAGCAGCAAAAGTAGGCTACCCCCTTTCGGCCGCAGGATGACGACGATGAATAACTTCTCTTTCTTCTTCTTCTCTCTCTTCTTCGACTTTCTTTTTGTGAATATCTAGAGTATGTTGGCACAAATGATGACATCATCCATGTTGCACCATGGGATGATGTCATCCATCAAGTTGTCAAAAGTCAACATGACTTTGAGATATTTTGTATATCCTTGTAGATATTTTGTAAATATCTTTGTAAATAGGTGGTTGGCTCCTTTTTGCCTTCTTTTCTCTCCTTCTTCTATAAATACCCCAATACTTGTTGTATTGGGCATGAGTGAATATCTTTCAGATGAAAAATAGAAGTGAGGAGAAAAGACTTTGAGCTTTTTGTAACAGAAAGAATTATTAATACAATATTTAGACTTTGTGCTGAATACGTGTGTTATTTGCATTGGATCTTTCTTACGTTAGATCTGTGTGCTTGTTCTGTTGGATCTACTTCTGTTTTATTGTCATTTATTCATCAGTATTGCTTTGCTCGTTTATGCAAGTAGGTTTGGCTCTGTTTACTACCAATCCCAAAACATAAACCCTCGACCTTTACTTTTCTTTGGAATTCATTTCTTTTCTTTCTTCGGATCTGATCTTTCTCCATCCTCTCTTTCATTCAAATGTGCCAAGGGCTAGACAAAGAGTGGAATGAAAAAAAGATGATGGATCACTGGAAACTAAAGATGAAAAATGCAAAAAAGTGATGAGAGTGAACCTAGGGTGGAAATGCGTGTGTAGCTCTGGTGTGTGTACCTACATAGTTAGTATGCAAGGTGTGCCACCGCGAAGTGTCATTTTTTCATTATTGTTGTTGTTGTAGTTTATTTCCCTCAATTTGACTGCTTGTTTCTCATACAACTGAACTGCAAGGAGAAAACGATCAAGTAGTCAAATATATATGTATGTAAGTGTAAAAACGCTATGTAAAATATGTATGTGTATGTATGTAAAAATGCATGTAAATGTAAAGTACACAAAACAAAAGTGTAAATGGAACATGTTCACCTGATCCATGTCAAGATAAAGAGTGTAGAAGGATATCCTGTACTGCAAGGGTTTTCTGGGCATTCTGACACCATAGGTCGAAGAAGTATAAGGAGGAAATGCTATGTGTCCTCCAACCATTAACTGCTTCCGAGAACTATGAAGATATCTTTGTATTGTCCCGATTTTTGGGCGATATGACCCCGATGGTAGAATATGTATTGGGAGGAATTTTGGTGTATCCTCTAACCATTAACGGCTCCCCCAAATGTTAAGGACATCATGTCCTATAAAATCTGTTGTGTATGGAGTTCGTAGACTGGTCTAAACTCACTCGTTGTATGTAAACCCAAAATGATAAGGGCGGAAATTATCTTGAACTAAACTGTGTAAATGTGTTGTGTAGAGTGTATAACCCCAAATGATGTCTCCCACTTTGGGGGCACATGCGACGTCACTGATAGGAAAATGTGGCCCTAAAAGAGGACCAACTACATGTACCACTGAAACTCTACCTGCCTGTAGGGAAAGGGAATGTGCTTGGTAGAAACTAAGGTGTGCACAAACAAGGATGGATATCCAAAGACAAGTGTTAGTATGAACAAACATGCATGTAAAAATAAAATGTGTAATCTACTCAAATAGTGTACAAACTACTAAGAAAAGTAGTGTAAACACACAAGAAGACAATGAGGTTGCACAAAGAGGGTCACAAACATGGGACATCACTCACGATGTCACAAGACATGCAAGTCCATCATGGTTGTAAACAAAAAACAAGTGTGCACACCAATTAAAGGGCAAGTCCCGCATACAAAAATAAGCGATAGAAGATAATGGAACAAACAATTATGGAAGCAAATATCCCTACATAACAAATGTTGCATAGGAAGCACCCATTCGCATGTTAGAAAGGTAATAGTATGTCAAAAGTGTGTATAGCCAAGTAATCTAAAGTGGTAAGTACAAAATGAAACAATAGCACTGGAAGAGATGAATGTGGATGCCCCCAATGACCAATGTAGGAAAGGTAGAAGGCGAGCACCCATGCTATATGCAAGAGACTTGTATCTGCGATCACAACTAGAAAGATACGTGAGCACACATGTGTGGATGATATATAAATGATGACATATAAGCAATCAAACTAGCATGTGTAATAAAGTGACCATGAACAAACACAAGTAAGCAAGAGTAAACACAACCATAATATGCAGTATGTTGTGGATGGATGGAATGGAATGTAAAAATGGAGTGATAGGAACCGCGTGCCCCTCGAGTGAATGGAGATGTATGTAACAAGGTTCATTTAGTTTTCCCCCTCAGTAGTAAAGAATGAACCGTAAACAAGAGTGTGTCATCGGGAAATGGTCAAATTTTGTTGTGTGTCTAATGTGTTGTGGTGAATGTGTAGGTGTAGTGATGAGATGCGACCTAAAAATGATGTGTGTATGAACCCTATATCCAAAGCGTATATCAAGACCAAATGAACATATAAGTAATGATTTTATCCTAAGCATATATCACTTGAAGATGAATGGATAAGTGATGATTTAGCCCTAAGCGTATATCACTACAAGATGAAAAGAGGGAGTGGTGATGTAACCTAAGGTGTATACCACTAAAAAATGATAGAATATGTGATGATTTAGCCTAAAGCGTATGTCACTAGGATGGAAATTTCACATGATGAAAGGTCAAATAGTAAATGTGTGATGAGTGTAAGGTCCATTTGATTTGTAAACCCTCGACAGTTGAGTATGGACTGAGGAACTAAAGTGCATCATAGGGTGGTGAGTGCAGTGCGTAGAAGACAATGTAGTATATGTAATGATGAAATATGACCATGTGATGAGTAGAATATGTAATGTACAATGTAATGTATGGTGTAGAATAAAATTAGTATGTATGATGAGTAGTATGGAATGCTAGATGCAAGTATGTATAATGAAGACTAGTATGATGTAAGATGTGTAAATGCACAAATGTAAAAATGTTGTAGATGAAATATAGAATGTATGGTGTATGATGTGTAATATGTGAGTAGATGCAGTGTGTAAGTCCTATAGTGTAGTGTGTGGGGTTCATGTGTAGTAATCCCTCAATAATCAAGTGTGAACCAAAGCACAAGAGTGTGTCATTGGGTAATGGTCAATGCTTTAGAATGTGTGATGAGAATGCCTATATGCAAATGCAAAGACGATAGATGTGTAATAACTATTTTTGAGGGTTTTATCAAAATATTCAAAATTCTGGACCAGATTAAAATTTAAAGTGCAGTGACTAAAATCTCCTTGAAAATTGTTGGAAATTCTTCACAAACTTCAATAAAATATTACCAAATGAAAGATATATTATTTTATTAATTTTCTAGAGCCAAATCGACTTAGGCAATGCAAAATACTCTGCTATAAATATTTCAATAATATAGAAATTTCAGCAGATCATAAATAATTTGATTTGACCATTAAATATGTATAAAAATCCGTGCAAATGCAGATTTTTCCATTATAATGCAATTCGACTTGGAATATTAATTGTATATGATGCTAATATCATCCAATAATTCAGAAATCTCACTAGAACAAGTCACACATTTGTAATAAATGACATAAATCAGATTTGACACAATTTTATCTTTAATATAATAATAATTTGTAATTATAAATTATTTTAAGTAAAAGTGAGAGGTTTTCGTCCCTCACAATGGACCTCACAAGGGTTTCATCCCAAGTGGAGAGGAATGAGAGTTCACTCTCAAAATCTGATTTTACAAATGAAAGTTGATATATCCAAATGGCTTCCCTTAGTCCCCTATTTATACTTTTGAAAAGACATGGCCGCTCCCTTATGACCATTCATTATGCCCTTATAATTATTTATTTTTCCTTAATTTGGCTGACCCATATATTCTATAATTACTTTATAAAAAAACATAAAAATTATAAATATTATAATGTTGCTCTTCTCCTTGCTTTCCTTTTTTGGACATGAAGAAGGAATGGCCAAAAAATCCAAACTTGGTTTCTGGACTTTATTTTGTCCTCCCTCCCCAATATTTTTACCCTCAAGAAATTGCAAGCTCCTCATATCAGCTGTCTTTGGGTCATTCTTCTGGATGACTTCATCATCTGCAGGTGAGGGTGGATTTCTAGATAAAGCATCTGCTACCACATTCTACTTTCCTTTAACATATTCAATATCAAAGTCAAATGCTTGAAGTCTGCTCACCCATCTTTGTTGCCAATCATTCAACTCTTTCTGATGAAGGAATAATTTCAGACTGTTATGATCTATTTTGACTACAAACCTCCACAAATCAGATATTGTCTAAACTTAGTCAAGGCATGCATGATGGCAAGCATTTCTTTGTCATAAATGGAAAGCTTCTTCTCATGTTCCTTTAATTTTCTGCTCTCAAATGCAATGGGATGTTGATTTTGCATTAGAACTGCCCCTAAACCTTCACCTGAAGCATCACATGCAAGTTCAAAGGGCCTAGAAAAATATGGAACAACGAGGACTAGGCAAGAACACATCACCTTCTTAAGTTCTTCAAAGGCTCTTTGGGCTGATTCGGACCAGCTGAAAGCATCCTTCTTGGTTAAGGAAGTCAAAGGAGCTGCAATCTGAGAAAAACCCTTCACAAACTTCTAGTAATACGAGCACAACCCCAAGAATCCCTTCAGATGAGTCACATTGGTTGGTGTAGGCCAATCTAGGATTGCTTGGATTTTATTTTGATCCACATGGACACCTCGAGCATTGATCACATGCCCCAAGTATAGAATCTCATGCATACCAAACTCACATTTGGTCTTCTTGGCATATAAAGATTGCTGCTCCAAAATTTCCAGCACTGTGTCCAAATGTTGTAGGTGCTCTTCCCAAGATTTGCTATAAATCAAAATGTCATCAAAGAATACAAGCACAAACTTCCTTAATTGCTTACCAAAAATGTGGTTCATGCAAGACTGAAATGTGGCTGGAGCATTAGTCAATCCGAATGGCATGACAAGAAATTTGAAATGCCCGAAGTGACATCTGAATGTAGTCTTGTGCACATCTTCTTCTTTGACTCTTATCTGATGGTACCCAGACCTCAAATCTATTTTGGAGAAGTAAAGTGCACCATGTAATTCATCTATAAGCTCATCAATCCTGGGAATGGGATACCGGTTCTTAATGGTCTTCTTATTCAACAACCGGTAAGTCAACACACATTCTGAATGTACCATCTTTCTTTTTTGCCAACACTACTAAAGAAGCATATGGGTTGGAGCTAGGCCTGATAAACCCCATATCCAATAGAGTCTTGATGGTCTTTTCAATTTCTTCTTTGTAAATCTGGGGATGGCAGTAAGGAGTTGTTATAACTGGTTTGGAACCGGGTTCCAACTCAATGACATGCTGAAAACCTCTTTCTAGTGGCAGCCCATGAGGAAGCTCATTGAAAACCTTATCATGTTTGTCAAGTATAGCCTGAATATCATCATGAAAAGTAGACTGAATGGAGGAAGTACAATCAGCTCTTACCAAACAATGTGTTGCCCATGTAATTTTCCCCTTCTTGAAGGTTCTCTCCATACTCTTCGTTGTTATAATCTGTGGAGTTCCTCCTTTCATTCCATGCAAGATTACTTCTTTTCCATCCACCTTGAATTTGATCTCCATACTTTGGTAGTTTTGGGTAAATTCTCCTAAGGAATGAAGCCATTGTACACCCAAAACTAGATCAGATTCACCAATATTAATGACATAGAAATCATCCCTTACCATATGTTCTCCCAAAGTAAGTGAGAGCTGTGGTATCTTCCTAGTGCAATGAAGTATGAACCCATCTGCTACTGTCACATTGAAGCCCTTGAAATTTTCAGCTTTCAATTTCAGTTTCTTCACCAAATTCTCATCAATGAAGTTATGTGTAGCTCCGCTATCGATGAGAACTGCTACCTTCTAGCCCCGAATATTTCCCTTTACTCGAAATGGGTGAAATCTTGGTGCCCCAGAAAGTGTAGCGAGAGTGCCTTAAGATTTCTCATTCTCTTCTTCTTCTATTATTTTTTCTTGCCTATCATCAACATTAGTATCATCTTCAGAATCTGAAACCACTTCAATGTAATGAACTTTACCTTTTCCCAAGCAATGGTGTCCTAGGGTCCATGGATTCTTGCAGAAAAGCACAAGTTCTTCCTTCGTAGCTCGTTCCTTGTCTCCTTTTCAAGGCTGGTTTTGTGCAGATCCGTGTGAACTCAGGGGTATTTTAGGCAGTGATTTCTTCGGCTGATCCAAAGAGGTGTTCTAGGACTGCTTAGGGGCTTGTTCCCCTCTCCCTCTAGGCTTGGAAATGCTACTGAATGTTGCTGATTTTGGGGCAGCTCTTCTAAATTCAGGGCCTTCTTAATTTCTTCCTACAAGATGATGGATCAAAGGCACGAACTAACCCTCTTAAGGGTTCCTTCAGTCCTTCAACAAAAAGGACAATAAGTCTTCTTTCGGATACATCTATGATCATCACCGAGAGTCTCTGAAAATCAGTGACATATTCTTCTACTGAGCCCTCTTGTTTCAGCTGAGCAAGTTCACGGAAGTGAACTTCTGGATCCACATGATCAAACCTATCTATGAGTCTTTGGAAAAACTCATCATAGGTGTGTATTTCGCTATGTCCTTGTGTTACCAAACCATGGAACCACCACTCGTGGGCAATGCCCTCAAGATGAAGAGTGGAAAATTTGATGGCCTCTTCCTCTAGCATTGGTTTTAGGGACAGGTAGGTATTCAATTTCTGGATCCAAGCTCTTGCGGTGCCTTTGGATGATCCATCAAATGTGGAAAAGGACAATTTTCCCAAGGTACTCTGAACTTCCTTGTGTGGTGTGGCATGTCTAGGCTTAGTCCTTTTCTCATCTAAGCCCATGAATTTGACAAAAGACATAGCATCCCGGATTTCCTCTAACAAGGCCATATACTCAACGAACCTTGTTGTAATGTCTCTTCTTTCTGCTGCTCGTGGCTCAATATCCGGTATAGCTTCTTCCTTGGGGATGAAGGCAGGCTTCCAACTCGATCCTCGGGTGGAATGATTGGTTTGTCTAACATTACTCGTTCCACTTGAGCTTCCTTCATCTTGTTGAGCTCTTGGTTCCACAACCTTTTGGAGTGATAGTGCCAAAAGATTCATTGCTTCTGTTAATTTCTCTTTCCCGGCAATGAGTTTTTCCATCTTAGCATCTTGTCCAACCATTTTCCTCTTATTTGTCCTTGAAGATCCGGCTCTGATACCACTGTAATAACCCTTTTTTAGGGTTTTATCAAAATATTTAGAATTCTAGAGCGGATTAAAATTTAAATTACAATGACTAAAATCTCCTTAAATTTTTTTGGAAATTCTTCACAAACTTCAATAAAATATTACCAAATGAAAGATATATTATTTTATTAATTTTCTAGAGCCAAATCAACTTAGGCAATGCAAAATACTCGCTCAAAATATTTTTATAATCTAGAGATTGCAATGGTCATAAATAATTCGATTTGACCATTAAATATATAAAAAGCTGTGTAAATGTAGATTTGGCCTTTATAATGCAAATCGACTTGGAATATTAATTTTATATGATGCTAATATCATCCAAAAATTCAGAAATCTCACTAAAATAAGTTGTACTTTTGTAATAAATGACATAAATCAATTTTAACACAATTTGATCTTCAATATAAAAATAATTTGCAATTATAAATTGTTTTAAGTCAAAAGTGAGAGGTTTTCATCCCTCACAATGGACCTCACAAGGGGTTTTGTCCCAAGTGGAGAGGAATGAGAATTCACTCTCAAAATCTAATTTTATAAATGAAAGTCGATATATCCAAATGGCTGCCCTTAGTCCCCTATTTATACTTTTGAAAAGACATGGCCACTCCCTTATGACCATTCATTATGCCCTTATAATTATTTATTTTGTCCTTAATTTGGCCGACCCATATATTCTACAATTACTTTATAAAAACATAAATATTATAAATATTATAATGTGGCTCTTCTCCTTGCTTTCCTTTTAAGGTCATGAAGAAGGAATGGCCAAAAATACAAACTTGGTCTTCTACATTGGGAAAAGCACAAGAGTGTTTCATCGGGTGGTGGTCATGCTAGAACGTATGATGAGAATGCCTATATGCAAATGCAAAGATGATAGATGTTAGGGTGAGTGGGGTGGTGTAATAGATGCAAGTATATATGAGTGAGTAAACTAACCAATGATAGTGAAGGATGAGGGTCCTCCATCTGATGCCTGTGGTGGTGAAAGCATAGGACCATGCTCTAACAGTAGTGGTATGGTAGAAAAATCGTTTTGTTGGTGAATGAAGTCTATGCACATGTGATGGATGAATATATGATGAAGGTCATGGCGTAGTAAAATGTGTCATTGATGGATATCTACGTGATGTTGAATATGAAGGTGATGAGAAACCACGTGGAATAAACTAAGGTGGGGACTTGCGTCTCGATGTAGTGATTGTCCTAGGAATGGGCCTATGTCAATGTGTAGGACTAGAGGAATGATGTGGTTGTGTAAACGATGCTCGAGTAGGTGAAATAGGTGTAGAATACACTTTGAGTAACATGGAGTGTGATGTGCTAGATGAAGTAGGTAGTGTGCTAGCTACTGTGCGAGGAGATGACGACCATGGTGTAGATGGAGGGACACCATCAATAGAAATGACTTGATTGTTGTGAATAAATTTGAGTCATAAATGATTCATAGAAATGATAGATTGAGAGCAAAAAATCCAATTGAGATCAAGAATCATGTCATGGCCATCAACCGTGTTCCCAACAAGGAAAGGCACAAGCATAGTAAGAGGACCAACTGTAACATGTAGCTTAACAACACCAAAGGGTTTGTTGAAAGGGTACTCAATTTGTAAAGGAGGATAACTAATAGCCTTAAGAAGTGAAATAGAGCATGCACTAACGGGCCATGATGGGTCAACCTTAGTATTGTTGATGGAGGTTGAGCCAACAAAAGCCTTGATATGTAAATGATTAGATGTGAAATTTTCATGATAATCATGATTAGAGAATAAAATTATCGTCGTAAGAAGCGTCATTGTTTATAACTAAGAAATCAAGAGCTCCTAATTCAGGAGGGGGTACTATGTGATATGTATGATTGGTAGAAGAATTGGATGTCTTCTTGTCACGTTGTTGAGATTCATTGTTAAAGAGCTTGAGTTTACCCTTATTGTTGCTCAGTGCAGAGTTAGCAGACTCTAGAAACTCTAGTTTGTTATCATCAATTAGATCTTGGATGATTGTACAAAGTTTGAAACATTTATTTGTTGAATGTCCCACACATTGATGGTAATCATAATGGAATTTTTCATTGTAGTTCCTACCTTTTGGTCATGATGGGTCTAACTCTAGTGGTGGGGGAAGAGTAATAAGGTTGATCTCAAGAATTTTTTTCAATATAAGATGTGGAGCCATGGGAAGAGTGCTAAATGTGCATCGAGGTTGCTGAAATTGAACCTCCCTAGTAGGAGTGATGACATTGACAGTGATTTTAGTGTCGGTGGGTTTAGTTGTAGAGGGTTTGAATGACGTCTTGTTTGGAAAACGAGTGGAAGATGAAGTTTGTTCTTGATACTTAAGTTTTCCTATGGATAGGAGTTTGGTCTCATGAAGCTTAAGAGTATGAAAAATTTGATCAAACAAGGAAGAGGTCTCAAAGAGAACACTCTCTTGTAGAGGTGGTAATAGAATCTGAATGAATAAGTCTTGAAGTTCGAGTCGAAAAGCACATTTGTCATTTTAGCTAGATTGTTCTTATATCTCAAAACGTAGTTGACTAGATGTTCATTTGGGCCTTGTTTAAGTTGTGTTAGTTGGTGTAAGAGATCTTAGTGCCAATATTTATGGATAAATGAGTAAGAAATATATCAGTTAGGTGTGTGAAGGAATTTACCCATTGAACAGGTAATTCATAAAACCAGCGCATTGCATAATTATAGAGACTACGAGGAAGAATCTTAGCTAAAAGTATATGATCACCATGAAGTCAAGACAAGATATATGAAATGCTCGAAGGTGTTCTTATGGGTCCCCATGCCCATTAAAAATGGGAAGCTTAGGGGTGAAAAAACTAGGAGGAAGCGGATAAGTAGAGATAGCAGGTGTGAATGGAGTATGTAATAACAAGGTAGAATCTAAAGATGGTGAGGTATGTGAAGTGGCCTGTTGTAACTTACAAATTTGGGCTTGAAGGTCATGATAAAGAGAATTTAAGTCTTGGTTTCCAATGGATGAAACCTATAGGACATGATAAACTAAAGGCGACGTAAAGTGATTGCTAGGAATAGGAATAGTAGAATAGTAGAAATAGGAGGAAGAGTATAACCAAGTGGTTAGAAAACAACAAAAGTGGGTATGGCTACGGAAGAAATGAGTTCAACCAAGTTAGTAGCTTCCTCACAAGTATCATGTAAAATTAAATCTAGATATTGGGGATGCTCAAAAAGGTGATTATTGATGGCCTTAAGACGAGCTTACTCAGAATTCATCATGAGAGTGAGCCATGGCAAAGGAGAATAAACCCTAAAATGATAAGGTAGAAGGCAAACCCTAGAAGCATGAATAATCAGTCGGTTCACTAAAATGATTAAATAAAATTAACTAGTATGTAGTATGTGGAGATAGTTTATCTAAGCTATGAATAGTTGTAAATAAAGTAAAATAAGTATATAAGTGACCAAGAAACTATGCAAAAGAAAAATATAACCCTAATGTGCAAGTGGGAAAAGGAAAGAACTTAGTTGAATATGATATTCTCACAAGAAAATGTCACAAAGTGGTCACCGAAAAATATGGAAACAAGAACAAATATACAAAATCCCTAAAATGGATGGATCTAGTGTATCTAGCTAGATTAGAGCACTGGAAGGGTCAGGGCACCTATGTGCACTCTAGTCTATAAAATGGGCACCTTGGTCTATGCAAAATCTTTGAAAGTAAATCTCACGGGGCGGAGAGGTGGTCCAAAACCCTCACCGTATGTGGCATCGATTAGTTGTCTGTCACACGAGTGTCGCCAATCGATGACCCAAGCCGATGTGCGAGACATGTAAAAGACTAAGAGGAGTATCAAAACCCTACAAAAATAAATATGTAAATGAATGGGTCGGACTAACCTCAGCTGCCATAATAGTGGACTTACTAACTAAGCATTGCATTACATTTCAGACCCAAATGTAGTTCTGGTTAGTGTGTGCATAATGTGCCCTAGATTCTCTCATGCCGATCGCACTTTTTGAAGTAGCGAGAAAACTAAATGTAGAAAATTCAATAGAATGTGTGCATATAATAGAATAGAATCCTCCCATTATAAAGTGTGTGATGCAGATGTCCTATCTGTGTGCCTTGTGGTGGAACTACGTGGATGCAAGTGATCTCCAATGTAATAGATGGATGCAACTCTAGATAGATGATAGTATTGAATGATGTTAGGTCCCTCATTATGGTCTCATAACTTTATATTTATAAGGTTCTATCTATCAAATTTCATAATTAACCCCAAAATGGCTGACCACCAAAAAGATAAGAAGGATAAACAGATAGAAAGAGCCCAAAAGATGGCGGGAAAGTGTGAAAAGGACCGGGGTGTCCTTGTGGGACTAGGGCACCAATGGGCATCCTAGTACTAGCCTAGGTGCCCCAAATCAAAGCTAAAATAATGAGAAGTGATAAAAGTTGAATGGGCATATGGATGTAAAATTTTGGTAATGATGAAATAAAATAAAACAAGATGGCCAAAATACGAGGGTTAATTAGTACTTTCTTCACTCAAGAATCTTCTAAATAGTAGTATGAAAATCCAGGATAAATAATTTCTAAAGTGCATGATTTTGTGTCTATAGAAATCTTAAGGTAGGGCCACATAAGTGACAATGCAGGGGCCATGAAGTATGGATTGTGTCCAAGACCCAACATCATGTGCAATGGTTAGAGGTCCTAGCCCTAACAAAATAGGGAAGGGGCGTGGATCGGCTCATTCCCCACCCTTCCCAAACCATAATACAATATAGGTGGGGGTCACAGATTTTGGATGATGAAGATGAGGAAACAAAAAGAGATGAAGTGGAAAATTTAAAATAAGAATTTGAAGAGCCCCAACCAACTGTCTCATGTCATGCTCTATTTGGTATTAACACTCTATATACCCTTGAGTCGTGGGTTCCTTTAAGAAGAAGAATGTGACGATATTGATTGATTCAGGGAGCACACATAATTTCATCAATAATAAGTTGGAAACAAGGCTAAATTATTTCATCTACCCAGCACCTAAATTTCAAGTAATGATTATAGATGGTGACACAGTCCAATGTTCAGAGAAATTCCATAAAATTGAACTTACGATGGGTGACTACAAAATGGAATCCAATATGTTTGTTATTCCCATGGGAAGAGTTGATATTGTCTTAGGTGTTTAGTGGCTCACAACTTTGGGCACCATAGAGCTAAATTTCTAGGAGTTGTTCATGTGATTTCATTATGAAGGAAGAAAATTTGAACTTTGAGGACTACATGAAAAAACTCCTCAGGTGGTTAGCTCTCACCAAATGTAGAAGATTCTTAAAAGAAGGGTGAAGGACTTGTTGCATGATTTTTCTCCATGAAGGTTCAACCACCAATGACTGTAGCGCATCCTAATCTTAAGAAGGTCATTGATAAATATGAAGTTGTCTTTGAGGATCATAAAGGATTACCTCCTGAATGATATCATGATTATTCCATTCGATTAATTCCAGGAAGCCAACCCCCTAACATCAAACCTTATAAATACTTATATGTGTAAATGAGTGACATTGAGAAGATGGTTGAGGAAATATTGGAAATGTGTATCATTCATCATAGTTAGAGTGATTATTTTTACCAAGTATTGATGGTGTGTCACAAGGATGGAAGGTGGCGCATGTGTCTAGATTATAAATAACTTAACAAGTACACTATCAAAGATAAATTTCTTATCCCTGTCATTGATGAATTTTTAGATGAGTTGCACTGTGCAGTATATTTTACAAAAATAGATATTCATTCTAGGTATCACCAAATTAGAGTAAAGAAAGAGGATATTCATAAGATAACATTTAGAACTCATCAAGGGCATTATGAATTTCTAGTGATGCCTTTTGGTCTTACTAATGCACCATCCACATTTCGAGTTTGATGAATTCTATATTCTCGACCATTCCTATGGATGTTTGTCTTGGTATTTTTTATGATATCATAATCTACAAAAATCATGGGAGCAACATTTACATCATGTAAATACAGTCTTGGAATCCCTAGAGAAACATCAACTATATGTCAAGCCTTTGAAGTGTTATTTTGGGGTACAAGAAGTGGAATAATTAGGCCATATCATCTCTCATGAAGGTGTTAAGGTGTACCCTCACAAGATCAAGGCCATGGTGGAATGGGAAGCTACAGAACCATCAAGCATGTATGAGGTTTCATAGGTCTACATGGTACTATTTTAGATCTCAGTAATGAACTATGAAAATATAACAACACCACTCACAAAATTATTGAAGAAAGACTCATTTCATTGGAATGAGGAATCTTCTAGGGAATTTGAAAAATTGAAGGAAAAATTTACACCACCCCGATGTTGGAACCACATATTTATCCAAGACCTTCATAAACGAATGTGATGCTTCTAAAAATGGGATAGGGCGGTACTCATGCAAGAAGGACATCCCATAGCATTTGAGAGCTGGAAACTAAAAGGAAAGAATTTGTTGAAGCCCACCTATGAGAAGGAAATGATGGAAATATTACATGATTCAAACAATGGAAATCATACTTGATGGGTAGACACTTAAGGAAAAAAATTGATCATGATAGTTTGAAATACTTCTTTGAGTAACAAATCTCTTCAGAGAGTAACAAAAATGGCTCTCAAAGATGTTGAGTTATGACTTTGAGATTATTTATAAGAAAGTGAAGGAAAAATTGGTTGCCGATGTCTTTTTTTATAAGGGATGAGTCCATAGAAGCATTGTTATGTTCCATCTCTATACTAAAGGAAGATTGGGTAGATCAAGCACGAGAATAATGGTAGAAAGATGTAGAGACCCAGAATCTTATTCGAATCTCCATAAATATCTAAGTGGATATCCAAAACTTTATTTGGAAGGGTGATACATTGTGGTACAAGGACAAGTTGTATTTGTGTAATAAATATACACTTAAACACCATGTTCTTTCAAATCTTCATTCTTCTCCAACAGGTGGTCATCTTGGGTTCTTGAAAACTTATCATAGAGTTAAACAAGATTTATTTTGAGATGGGTTGAAAGGATATATTCAAAAAACATTGGTTGAATGTTTTATGTGCCAACTAAATAAGGGCGAGACCAATAAGACACCGTGTCTTCTACAATCCCTTTCTATTCCTATAGAGAGATGGGAATATGTATCTATATATTTCATCACGGGATTGCCTAAATCAGAAGGGAAAAGTGGCATCATGGTCATAGTGGATAGACTTACCAAGTATGTTGATTTTTGTGTCGTGTTTCATCCCTTCACAACTAGGAAATTTTCCATCACTTTTATGGACACGGTTCAAAATCTCCATGGAACACCCAAAATTATAGTAAGCGATTGCGATCCGATATCTACGAGTAATTTTTGGACCGAATTATTCTCTTGTTTGGGTACCCAATTGGCCCATAGTTCATCTTATCATCCCCATTCAATTGGGAAAACGAGGTGGTAAATAAATGTTTTGAAGAGTATCTTCGATGTTTTACTTTAGATAAACAAGAATATTGGGTGCACCGGTTTCCACTTATAGAATGGTATTATAGTACTTCATTTCATATTTAATCCAAAATGTCTCTATTTCGGCACTATACGGGTATCATCCTCCATCACTCATCTATATCTTGAAGTTGAAACCTAAGGTGAGAGAAATCAAAGATCACATTCAAAACCAACATGAGGTACTCTCTAGCCTTAGCGAGAATTTGGCAATGGCACAAAATTGCATGAAACAACAGTTTGATCAACATCATAATGAGCACCACTTGAATTTGGAGATTGTGATTTTGTAAGGTTGAAACCATATAAGTGAGTGTCCTTAAAACAATAGAAGAAGGATAATAATCGTGTATTTAAATATTATAGTCCTTACCAAGTGTTATAGAAAATTGGTAGTTTCACATATAAGTTGGAGCTCCCTTATGGAAGTAAAATACATCCAGTCTTCCATGTTTCTTGCTTAAAGAAATTCATTGAGAAAAACATTTCAACCCAGTCACTTCTTCCTAAATTGGATGAGGAGGGAAGTATCATATTGGAACATGAAGGGATTATTCAGACACGTACCAAATTACTAAGGACCATATTCATTACCAAGTATTTGATCAAGTGGAAGAATATGAATAGTGAAGATGCGACATGGGAAGATGAATCATTTCTATAGTAGCATCCAGGGGATGGAAAACATGGGGGACAATGTTTCTTTGAAGGTGAGGGCATCTTATGCCCTTAATCCTATAGGTTATTTTTATCCAAAATTGCACCCCTTACAAATTTAAATAACTCATCAATGTTAGGTAAATACATGTTAGTGCTAATATTATGTTAGTGGGATAATTTCGGGTGTAAATTTAAATGTAAATGTAAATGTAACCAGCCTCGTATGTTTTTATTATATTTTTATGTGAGGTTTGCTTGTTAAACCAAACTTGCATATTTAGGGAGAGTGGTTGTAGGATGTTTCTTATTTTATAGGATTTATTCTCCTATAAATACATATGGTGTTGAATGGTGAATATACCGAAATATTTTTGTATATTTCTCTGCGCATTCTAAACCGAATTCATTATTTGGTATCGGAGAAAACTAGTCATTGGTATGACTTGAAAGTTTTTATGGAGGGGAAACTTTTCCATTCTCTCGTTGTCCCGAATCATGTTGGGGAATGAGAGAATTGATTTATTTTAGTTAATATATTCTTAGTAAATATATTACAAATGTTGTTAAACAAAAGGCGTTGGAAGAAGTATTTATTTGATATGGATCAGATTAACAAAGCAGTGGGAGGTGTGATTTAATATGAAGCTCCTCGAGGGCATTGAAAGTTATTCTACTCTCCTCAATTGCCACATGGTGTGTTACTTGTTAGTAAAAAAAAAACTCTTGTATATATGCGCCCAGGTAAGATCCAGTCAAGTCCCTCTTTGTTCTCCAAAATCTCACCAACCCCTTCAATCTTGAGGAAGATAAAATTAACGTTGACATTTTTACACCCTTCCATTTTTATTGAGGATAGATTGCCATAGCCACATTCAGATCAAGATCTTCTTATTTTTCATCAAAAAATGATCTTGTTATTATTTCATAATGTTTTCCATGCATTAGCTTGATTGTGGTGTATATAGATCTATTTAAAAATTGATTTTTAACATATAGAGGTGGTGACCAAGAGAAAATCAACCTTGAATCTACCATTGTTATGTCATCACTTTACTAATGTGTTCCTTCTTGTGATCATCATGGTTAATAAGGGACTTTGCAAACCATTTTCATGTACAAATTCATTTTTCATTTGTTTAGAAAATTTTTATGGATCACTCTAGCATGCATCTACATACCTTTCTCACTTGACACAATATAACTCTTGAGCTTGTTCACCGCTTCAAATAAATATAAAGGTATGTTAGTATTGTTTTTAGTTTGTTGAAGAGTCTTTGTTAAATGTCATTATTATGTTTTTCCAATGTATTTTTACTAGTCTTATTTCTCCATTATGGTGTCCCAGAGATTTCACCACGATATTTGGGACTACCCCTTTTAAAATTTTAATTTTTTTCAAGTAACAGGTCATGTTTTGTGTTTTGTTTTGTCTATAGTTGTTTGTATTGCTCTAAGGTATCCCCAGAGAGTCTTATAAGTCAAATTTAACAAATACCCACATGTTAAAACTCACTCTATCCCTTCGCCAGGTTTTGTCTGAAAGCGTTTTATTTATTTATTTATTAAATAAATAAAGTGATTTTAAAATAAATTGTGTTGAAGTTAAACCCCATCATGGATTTCCACACTAGTATTGCTTTCACCTCTAAGTGGAGTATTCACACGGGAAGAGTTTTTACAGGTTAGCTAATTGGCAAGTTATTTTTGAGCAATTGTCTACAACTTCTGGTGTGTTTTTCGTTTTTAATTTTTTTTTTGTGTTTGGTTTCAGTTTTTCTCTGTGGTTTGTCTGGAAATTCCCCTTGGCATTTTCTTTTCGTTATGCTTAACTTGATTCGATTGCCTAGGGTTTTAGAGGTCATCCATGCCTCGGACAAAAGTGAAATCTATTTTAAAATGTTGGTTTTCAATGAAGTAACTTGGAAGCAAGTCACATGCTTAACTAGTTAAATTGCCTAGGGTTTTTAGAGGTCATCCATGGCCTCAGACAAAAGTGAAATCTATTGTGAAATGTTGGTTTTCAACGAAGCAACTTGGAAACAAGTCACACTTTCTAGAAATGGGTGATTTCTCTGTGCAAAGTCATAAATGCAATTGCCCCTAATTTGGGAAGTCAATTTCAAATGCAAGTCGCACTTTTTGGGGCTGCTTGGAAGGTTAGAAATTAACACAAATCACTTAAGTAAAATGTGTGAATTTTGGGGCTGCCTGGAAGGTTAGAAATTGACACTTCCTTTCCCTCATGCTTTTCACACAAAAGATAATTAATGCACCCATGCAAGTCACACTTTTTGGGTCTTCTTGGAAGGTTAGAAATTAACACAAATCACTTAAGTGAAAAGTGGGAATTTTGGGGCTGCCTGGAAGGTTGAAATTCACACTTCCTTGCCCTCATGTTTTTCACACAAAAGAGAATTAATTCACCCATGCAAGTCACACTTTTTGGGGCTTCTTAGAAGGTTAGAAATTAACACAAATCACTTAAGTGAAAAGTGTGAATTTTGGGGCTTCTGGAAGGTTGGAAATTCACACTTCCTTGCCCTCATGTTTTTCACACAATTCCTAGCCAAAAAGTGTGACCCACTTTGGCATAGTTGCATGCTTTAAAAGGGATTTGTTTTAATTATTTCTAGCAAAACTTGGGCGCCCAAAGAAGGAGAAAAAACACAACTTATTATTAGAAATTACTAAAAATAAGAGGAAGCAATTGGTAAAATTAGCATACAATTGTTTATATAGGAAGTGGACGCCATAAGTGAAGGGTAGTTAATTCTTTTTGTGGAGCATGTTTCCTTGGCAAGTCTGGCACCAAAGGAAGAGTTTTTAAGCATTAAAAAATATTTTTAATTGTCGAGAAGCATCCGATTTTGTGCCTAAGGTTGGAAGAGATTTCTTTTTATTATTTTGGCTATCTGCATGTTAATGTGAGTGCACAAGTGAATAAAATAATATTTTTATCTTGTTTGGCATGTAAGCAAAGTCTAAAAAAAGAGGACAGAAGGCTTTATAATCAGATTTTTGTGAATAAATTGGACATTCATGACATGGAATCCATGTTTGTCTAAATTATTTACAGGAACACTTCAGTTGTGCCCATATTGGTGAGAAGAAAGCAAATTCAATGTCTGATACATTGAATATATCTTCAGAATCATGAGGAGAAATTGTAGCTTCTGCACAAATAGATCCATCTCTCATAATTACAAAGGCTTCTTGTGGAAACAAAAAAGAAGATCTTATATGAAAGTTGATTAAGGACGATGAAGGGTAATGAGTTTTATCTGAATTTTTACGAAAACATTGCCTGGTGTACATACTTGAGAAGAACTGTAAAAGCTTCAAGGATAAGAGGAGAAGATAGGTCAGAGGCAACACCCACAAGAAAATCACAGTCAGATGCTTCCAGATCCAATTTGGTGAGAATCAAAGGCAAAGATTCAACAACATATGGGAGAAAGAGCTTCTCAGATTCAAGGCAGGGGTATCATTCATATCATTCATGAGGCGGACGTGCAATATATGTTGGATCGGTATGCAAGGTCGAAAGAAGAACAAGATTGGGAGTGTTGCAACAACTTTCTTCTAATTTCTTCTCCTCTTTCTTCTTCTTTCTCTTATTTTCTCTAACAAAGTAATTGAGTAATCAATTAAATTGTAAAACTTAAGTGATTGGTTTAAAATTTGTTACTTCAAGTTACTAGAAGAAGTCAATTACTTGGAAATAGGTGGCAGACATGCAAAATAGAAGGTTTTATTTTCAGTTGTAAGGCATGTATGTCATGCAAAGAGGAATTCTAGGGGAAATACTGCCAAATATTTCCTTTACAAATTCCACATGTAGTAATTCATTGAAATCTTCATATTTGTAATTTCCCTCTATGCACTATAAATAGAGGAAGATCATGTGGGTTAAAGCATCACAATTTGTTTTAGCATAACTTGTTTTTAAAAATATCTTTTGTAATTAGAGCATTCTTGAGTTTTCAGACTTTGTGTTGGAACCCTTGATGTGATTGCTGCGAAGGCTTGGGATTGAATAAAAGGTGGATTTCTGGAGAACTTTGTGTCTATAGTGTTTTGTTGAGTTCTTCTTTTCAGAGGTTTTAGATAAACTTTGTGTTATCTTAGATCTAGGTTAGAAGTCATTTCTTTCCCGTTTTGCTGAATGTTGTGATTTATTTGTTTATTTAATTTGTGTGGATGAGACCAAATTTGTTAACTATTGGTTGATTCAACACATCTTCCTTTCTTCTTTCCCTACGTTTTTTTTTTCCCCTTCTTCAAATAACCCATCACAATTGCTTACTTGCTGCAAAATTGCCCAGCTTGTGGTTCACGAGTTGTGGAAATTAAAGTAAAACCCCTGAAAATAGTTATTAGGATTCACCCTTACCAAATTGATAAAAATGTTACATGGTAGCCTCGCCATTAAATGAGGGAGATTTATCCCATGACTACTAGGTTTTTAGCTATACATAAAATTTAGCCAACACATTATAATTCAATGTAATCATTTTTCAATTAAAGAGTTCATAAGAGAGTCTTTCTAGCTAATGTTATATAAATATTATTAATTGTGATATTGAGTCCAATTAATGTATGTTGAACATATTTTTATTCATTAAATATTTTAGTGTATTAGAGTCATTAGTGAAAATCAATAAATTATTTTGTGTCATAATATGTCAAAGTTTTATATCAACCATGTCATTGTCAAATTTGTGAGTTGTCGTCAAAAGTTGTTTCATTGTTAAAGTCCTAAAATTTAAAATTAAAATTACTTTATGGGCGCATTTTTAGTGTTACCTGATGTCTGAAAATAAAGTGTTTCACATTGCAAGAGGAGACAAAATGAAGTACAATGTGGAAACAGATGTGTTTTATGTTCACATTCCGCTAAGTTAGCAACCTGTATACTAGAGGATGGAGGTAATAGAGCGGGGAGGACAATCAATGTTCTCGAGTTTGTTACTACCTCGGAGGTCGTAAACTACTTTAATGACAAATTTTGTTGTGTGTGATTTATAAGAACAAATGAGCATCCATGTTCATGTGTGTAGTACATTGTTTTTGTTTTCCCCGTCATGATGATGATGTGGAGATTTATACCATTGATAATATAGCAGGAAGTGTTCTTGATCAAATTGACTTGATGGTTGATGTGAATTGGTTGATCGATCCTAATTCATGTATTCACCTACATAAGTTGATGGGACCTTATTCATGGTGTAGACACTAGGTTTTCATCACTGCCTAATTCTCGCATACCCTTTGCATACACACATTAAATTATCAAACCTATACATTTACTCCCTAAACCACCCAACCATTTCAAAACCATCCCTAACCCGATTTATCCTAACCTCTCAACCTCCCCAACTCGACTTAACCTCTTCCCAACAATTTTGCCTCATCCTTGTACCCAAAAATCCCATTTGGGAAGTGGTTGAAACCACTTCTCAACTTCTTCCTCGAGTTAACTTGCTCGTTGGTAATTATAACAAATCATTAGTGATTATAAAAGCTAGTTTAGTTTATAAAGCTAGTTTGAAGCTCTTTCTTAGGGATCTTCACAAAAAAAATTGGATGCTCATGCACTTTTTTCAATCTTGTGACAAAGCTTTGTCATCCTCATGATCACCAAGCCTAGTAAAAACATCTAGAACTTGTAACATATCAATTATTGTAGCTTTTATACAATCATCATCCCGGAGATCAATAATCAACTTCATCGATTCATCCAACATCTACAGACATGATTCAACCTATCTCAACACCACAAGGTATTTTTTTGTCATAATTTTATTGTTCTTATTTCATAAAATATCAAAAACAATAAAAGAAAATTAGATTAGCTCTCTATTTTTATTAAATTCTCATTTTTCGAACAAATCAAACTTTTACACAATAATCACTGCGATTTTCTTGAATCACCGATGATTATCCTAAAATCACCTATGATTCTTCTAAATTTCTAGCAATATTCTTCTATCAATCTTTTAAATCAAAACTATGGCTTTTTATCAACTTTTATTTATCTATCTAGATTTAATTTGTTTGTTTCAAGCACGTCTCTATGCTTTAGATGACGATATCGAGGCCAATCCCACCCTATTATGAGCATCTACAACATTCTAATTATTCAACAACCCTTATTTTGGTAAAAATTCAACATCCTTCATGAACTTACACTTTTTCCATTTGCTTTGCAACCGACATTGGGGAAATCAAGGATCGTTCAAGTTCCTTCACGAGATCCGAAAAGAAACAAAGGATTATTGGTATGACTATTTCAAACTATCATGATTTCTTCCACTCTAGCTTGGGCTACCTACGAAGCAAAGCACATAATCTTCCCTTCAATATTGAATTCTAATCTCCTTATCATTTTCATTTATCTATTTATATCATTATCATCAACCTACTTAATGGTATTAAAATGAGCTGACATCCTACAAGGAATTCCCTTTAGATTCTTGAAACCGGCCTTTGTTGAGGAGGTTGATATCCCATTTATATAATATATTTTGTTTAACTATCTCTAATTGTAGGTTTCTTTGTTGGCGAAAGAAGAAGGAACACTTATTCGACATCAATCATCCATTAGCATCATCATCGTGGGTATCGATAAACCCTTCCATCTTCCGAGGTCGAGCTAGTTTTTTTTTGGGATTAGCACACCGGTTATGCAGACAATATATCGAGATCTAAGCATACATGCAAATAAAAGTGGATATTCTACCGAATAAATATACAAAATAAGAGACATAACTCAACACCATATTTAACATGGTTCACCCAATGTGGGCTACGTCCACCAAGAAATATGCCAATCTATTACCCAAAGCTTTGACAAGATATACAATGAAGATTTACAATCTTCCACACCTCTCGAGATATACAATACTTTCTTTTTCTCAAGCTTTTGCTTCATTGCTAAGAATTCTCTCTCTCACTAACTTTTGCAAGTTCTTTCTAATTCTTGTTAATAATTACTTCTAAACCCTATGTTTTATGCTTATATAGTCATTTATAGACTTAGGGCACTTAGCCATGCAATTACAATCAATAGATATACTTTAATGCTAAAAATAGATCTAATTCTCGAGAGTTAATTAAAACATCCTCGCACAATAACTAACACGTTAACCCTAACTAATGTCGGTTCCTCTCTTGCTCGATTGATGTCGGTCATACTTGATTGACGTCGGTCCTGGGTGACTGATTTTGGTTCCCCCTTAACCGATGACGATTACTTTTGTATTTTCCAAAAAGTTTCCATTGCATGCTAAACTGAAGTAATTGAGCTCCACAACTCAACAATCTCCCACTTGGAGATTAATTACTGCACCATACATGTACAATGTCATTCTTGGATCCTTCCTTAGCTATGTTTCTTCCTCTTCAAGTCTCAAACTTGAAGGCCAATAGAAGTGGAGTGTAGCTTCAACTTCTCCTTTGCTAATGGCTTCGTTAGCATATCTGCCCAGGTTCTTGCTCATATGAATAGTTTCCAAATTCAATTGTCCATCCTCTAATACCTACCATATGAATTGATACCTCAAATCAATTGCACTTTGAATTTCATCACATCATGAGCAGGTTTACAATCACCTTGCTCCTTTCCCAACTCTTCCATGAACCTACTCATCCATATCATCTCCTTTCTAGCCTCTGTAGCTGCAACATACTTTTTCTATGTAGTAGACAAATCCATAACCTTCTACAATCTTGAAATCTAGCTAACTGTCGTCCCACCTACTATGAAAATATATCCAGTGAGTGTTCCTCCTACCATATAGATCTCTATCCATATCCGAATCAACATAGCCACATAATGAAATATCCGAACCTCTATAGCATAACTACATGCTAGACGCCCCTTCAAATACCTAAGTATACATTGGACTGCTTTCCAATGCTCTTCACTGGATTGGCCATATATCTACTCACAACTCCCACCGCCTGTGTAATGTCCAATGTCTGGTACAAATCATAGCATACATGAGACTTCCAATCTGCTAAATCATATGACACTCGTGTCATGTATTTGACCTCCTTATGTGATGACAGACACGATCTTTTCTCAATTTGAAGTGTCTAGCCATAGTTGTACTAACAGGTTTAGCATTTTCCATGTTGAACCTTTCTAACACCTTGTAGATATAATCCTCCTTAGACAAATACAATTTCTTGTTTTTTCTTTCTCTATGTATTTGCATGTCAAGGATTCTTTTTGCATCTCCTAAATCCTTCATAGCAAATGTGTGAGCTAGCTTTCCCTTAATCTCACCAATGTCTTGCATACTAGATCTTGCAATAAGCATATCATCCACATATAGTAACAAAATAATATAGCTCCCATTTTCAAGCTTCTTGAAATAAACACAATGGTTAAATTCACATCTCAAGTAACCATGCTCATACATAAAACTATCAAATCTCATGTACCATTACCTTGGAGCTTGCTTGAACCCATATATGCTCTTTTTCAACCTACACACTAATTTCTCCTTACCTTTGACTTCATACCCAAGCGGATACTACATATAAATATCTTCATCCAAATCACCATGAAGGAAAGCCATATTCACATCTAGTTTCTCTAAATGTAAATATTCTACTGTAACTAAGCTCAATACAGTACAAATAGAAGTCATCTTAACAAAAGGAGAAAAATTTCACTAAAGTCAATGTTTGCTTTATGTGCAAATCCCTTTACTACAAGCCTTGCCTTTTACATTTTCTCGTCCACCCTCTTCTTCCTTAATCATGTAAACCCACTTGTTTTACAAATTTCTCTTACCTACGGCAACTTAACCAAATCCCAAGTCTATTTCTATTCAAAGGAGTCCATCTCCTCATCCATGCCATGTTCCCACTAAGAGTGAGTCTTATCCCGCATTGCTTCTTCAAATATCTTTGGTTCACCATCATTATTCAACAATAAATAAAATAAATAAGGTGTAAATATTTCTAGAGGTTTATTTACCCTTTGTGACCTTCTCACGGAGTTTGGGGTATCGAGAGCTCAATCTAGACCTCCCGGACTTTCCTATCCAAGTCGGCGACAAAGTGGCCGCGCGGTCACCTCTAACCGACGTCAATTCAGCTAATCGATGCCGGTTTAGATCTTCATATCTGATCTTGGTTCATCGACTAGCCGATCATCGGGGTCAACCGACACTGGTTACTTGTGTAACCCTATCGGTAATTCTTTTAAATATGAAAGTTCATTTTCATTCACAAACTTCTCAACCAGTTCATCCTTGGGTACCAAAATTTGATCCATGTACATTCTCTTTTCATTCCATTCAACATCACGACTCTAATAATTTTATAATTCTTTAAATCCTAAAAATAGAAACCAAAATCACCAGATTCATATCCAATGAAAGTGCATCTCTTGGATTTTGCATCCAAATTTTTCCTATTTTCCTTATCAACATGCACAAAAGATTCTAAACCAAAAACTTTAAGAAAATAAATATCTACCTCTTTTCCGGTCTAAGTTTCCTTTGGTATTCCTCCATCTAGTGAACTTGAAGGCCTACGGTTAATAAAATAAACCGATGTATCAATACCGCTTCTCGCCCAAAAATGTAAGGGCAGTCCATTATGTATTCTCATACTTCTAGCACGTTCCATGATTATCCTATTCATTCTTTTTGCAACACCATTCTCTTGTGGTGTTCTTGGAACCATTATTTCTCTACATATCCCATTCACTAAACAATAATCATTGAAAGCCTTGTTATAGTATTCACCACCATTTTCAGATCTAAGGCACTTTAACTTAGAATTTGATTCATTCTCAACAAGGGATTTCCATCTTTTAAAAGTCTCAAAAACATCATATTTACATTTAATACAATAAACCCATACCTTTCTTATAGCATCATCAATGAAAGTAACATAATGTTGGGATCCTCCATGAGAAGCTACTCCGAGTGGTCCCCACACATCCGAGTGTACAAGCTCCAATTTATGCTCCTTCTTAATTGCCCCACTTTGAGAAATCTCACTCTTTCTTCCTTTCCAAAGGTACAATGCTCACGAAAATCAAGATCTAAATCTTTCAAATTAGATAACTTACCCTTAGCCTTTAATATATGTATTCCTTTTTACTCATATGACCCAACCGGTTATGCCGGATGCATCTTTGAATCAATCAAGTAGATAATGCGAAAAAGGAATCGATGTCTACAGTAGATAAATATAGCATTCCTACCTTCTTACCTCTTGCCACAAAAAAGTGTTAGTGTAGGTTATTATTAACCCTTTTATTTATTTATTAGGATAATTCTTACACTTATGTTAGCCCTACACTTGTTGGGTTAGCTTTCTTAGGTGTACTAGTTGTGTGGAGTTAGCTTACTAGTTATGTTGAGTTAGCTTCTCAGTTATGTGGAGTTAGCTTACCAGTATTATAAAGTTAACTTAACTACCAATATCATTTAGTGGGAGTTCTTCACCATTGATTTAGGTAGTAGTTGCACTTCCATCCTCTTATATGTACATCTTTCTTATTAAACAATTAAAATCATTCGATTGTAATGTATTGAGCATTATGGATTATGATGGATTTCCATATATGGTATGTTAGCTCTTTTGTTTTGTAAATCTAATGTGGTGTGTTATTATCATCTGAGATCATGGCTTGGAACAATCTTCTTATCGTTCCTTTCATGGTATCAGAGCGATAGATGATGTAGACATCCATCTGTAAGTTTTTTTGCAAACAAGAGTTTATTATTTTCATGTATTTGGAATTTGTTAGCAATTTTCTACAGTGTGCATTTTTATGCAAAATAGAGTGCGGCATTAGATTTGGAAGGTTCCAAAACCCTAGAATCGACTATAAACTTGACCATGTTTTGAGACAGTATAATTTGGATGTAGATCTGTACCCTATGGGTGTATTCTTTTATCCATTAGATATAAGTGTGTACCTTCCGGATGCATTATTTTACTCTTTGGGTATTTCAGTTTTGATGCATTCTTTTATCCACTAGACACAGATCTGTACCTTTTGGGTGCATTCTTTTATCTATTGGATATAAGCGTGTAGCTTACAGATGCATTATTTTACCCTGGATATTTCAATTTTGGATGCGATCTTTTATCCACTTTGGACACATATATGTACCCTTTGAGTGCATTCTTTTATCGATTGGACATAAGTGTGTACCTTCCGGATGCATTCTTTTACCCTTTGGACATTTGGGTGTCACGTGTACCTTTAAAAAAAAGATCAACATTAAAATATTATTTTAATAACAAAACCTTTTAGAGCTCATAACTTTTGATCTGTAGCTCGGATTAAGGTGATCTTTTTTTTGAAATTGTGTATTTTTTTCAAGATCTACGCATTGGTAAAAATTTTATACACATATTTCAAATATAAAAGGTATTGTTACTCATTGTAATATTTACATGCACTCAATTATAAAGTGTCAAATTTGGGAGGGTGTTGTGATCACTTGTGGACACAATTTCGGTTGAGCCCGACATCCTAAACTTTTGGGTATTGCATTCTTGTATCTATGGGTGTATACATTTATATCTCTCTTGTTTGTTGAGATATTTTGGATCTGTATTTTTGACACTTTTTTTGCATGTTGACAGTCTCTCTTATGGGGGAGCTATTCTGGTGGAGCCCAGTGTTAGTTTGTCAATGTTTGAGTAGTTGATTTTGACAACTCATATAGATATGTGGTGTCACTCTACCCATTCTGTAGTATGGGAGGGTGTGGTGTTGATACTGCTTCTTCGGGTTTCGTGTCCTTGCCTTGTTACCTTGGCTTTTTTTGGATCGTGGCACTCCTATTTATTTGGATCTCGTGTCCGCCTTATTGCCTTGGTTGTTCTTGGATCGTGGCACACCTATTTGTAGCAGTTGATCAAATTATGTTTGGTATTTGTTTTTCACTTTCGACATCACTCCATTGACAGTCTCCTTGCATGGAGCTATTCTGGTGAAGCCCAGTGTCAGTTGTTTTTGAGTTTTATGATTGAGCAGTGGATTCAGACCACAATGCGCACCACACTTCTTTAGCATTGTATGAGTTTTTGGAGCCGAGCTTCTAAGGATATCTTACGAAGGATTTTTCCCTCTCTACTTTCGACATCACTCCATTGAGTCTCCTTGCATGGAGCTATTATGGTGAATCCCGGTGTCGAGTTTTTCCGAGTTACTATGATTGAGCGGTGGATTCGGACCATAATCGCGCACACTTCTTCGTAATCAGCGTGTTTTTAGAGCCAAGCTTCGAGGATATCTTGCGGAAGGATTTTTCCTCTCTACTTTATTATTACTTGGTTTTGGGTACCTTTCGGTGTCTATTTTTCTCGATTGTTGTACGGGTACCTCATCGAGCCTTGTTGTTGGGACCCACCTTCTTTTTCTCCCACCTAAGCTATTCTTATGGGAGGGTGTTAGTGTAGGTTATTATTAATCCTTTTATTTATTTATTAGGATAATTCTTACACTTGTGTTAGCCCTACACTTGTTGGGTTGGCTTGCTTAGGTGTACTAGTTGTGTGGAGTTAGCTTACTAGTTATATTGAGTTAGCTTCTCAATTATGTGGAGTTAGCTTACTAGTCTTATGGAGTTAACTACCAGTATCAGTTAGTGGGAGTTCTTCACCATTGATTTAGGTAGTAGTTTCACTTCCTCCTCCTATATGTACATCTTTCTTATTCAATAATTCAATTCATTATATTGTAATGTATTAAGCATTATGGATTATGATGGATTTCCATATATGGTATTGTAGCTATTTTATTTTGTAAATCTAATGTGGTGTGCTATTATCATCTCGAGATCGTGGCTTGGAACAATCTATTGTATATATCTTTTCCCCCGGGTAGATATAGACAAGCAGGAGAATGGAGAAATCAAAGAAGCTCAAATCCCTGACATTCGCTTGGCGCACAGAAGTGGCGCATGACAATGAATGTCGATAGGGAAAAGGATGCACCCTTGGCGCACAGAAGTGGCACACGACAATGAGTGTCGACAGGGCAAAGGATGCGCCCTTGGCACATAGAAGTGGCGCACGACAATGAATGTCGACAGGGCAAATGATGCGCCCTTGGCGCACAGAAGTGGCGCACGACAATGAATGTCGACAGGGCAAATGATGCGCCCTTGGCGCATAGAAGTGGCACACGACAATGAATGTCGACAGGGCAAAGGATGCGCCCTTGGCGTATAGAAGTGGCGCATGACAATGAATGTCGACAGGCGCAAAGGATGCACCCTTGGCGCACAGAAGTGGTGCATGACAATGAATGTCGATGCAGGGGCAAATGATGCACCCTTGGCACCACGAAGTGGCACGAAAATGAATGTCGACAGGGCAAACGATGTGCCCTTGGCGCACAGAAGTGGTGCACAACAATGAATGTCGGCAGGGCAAATGATGCGCCTTGGCGCATGACAATGAATGTCGGCGAGGCAAATGATGCGCCCTTGGCGCCGAGAAGTATGGCGCACGGCGACAATGAATGTCGACAGGCAAACAATGCACCCTTGGCACACGAAGTGGCGCACGGCAATGAATGTCGGCGAGAGGAACGATCGCCCCTTAGCGCAAAAGTGGCGCACGACAATAATGAATGTCGGCGGGGCAAGCGATGCGCCCTTGGCGCATGAATGGCGCACGACAATGAGTGTCGACAAGGTAAAGGATGCGCCCTTGGCACATGAAAGAGGATGTCGACACACACACAGTGCGCCCAGGTGCACCTTCGAGGCGACATTTTGGCGCCCGACAGAAGCGAGACCTTGCGCGAGATATTCGAGATGGCCATAACTTTTGGTGGGAGCTCGGATTCATGCAAGGTTGGACTTTTGGAAATCTTACGAGGTCCTCTATCCAACTACGATTGGATATATTTAATTGGTGAGAACAAATTCTTAAAAATGAAAAATATAGTTTGTCACTTTTGGGTTCGTTGGGGTTCTCACCTACCATCATAATGGGATGAATTAAATGCGATCTGGAAGTGGTTGGGGTAGATTTCGATTCCTCTCTCTTTTCTCTCTCATTCTTCCTATAAATTGTAAGGAGGGGCTTCTTTCTAAAGGTTGGACATTTACTTTGTTTTGCCCCTCCCTTCTTCTCTTTGGCGAGTGAACTTGTGGAGTTAAAACCTCCCATTTGAAAGCGTAATGTAACCTTGCCTCTTGGCATTTTACGGTGTGTTGTATCAATCTTTGGAGCAAATTAATGCATGACATGGATGATTCTCAACCCTCTCTATGTTCACTTGCATCCTCCCGATCTTTCACCGTGAATCAAGTTATCTCAGTGCATGATCTTGCATTACGTTTTTATGGTTTGTGTTTATTGGCAAGACAGTGTTCTTCATTCCTCGGTGCATCACCTTTGTAGTTTAGGTTTTATTTTATGCATTTTCTTACCCCTGTCTCCTTGGAAAGTTAGATTAGGTTTTTAGTAAACCCTCTGCATTTTTACGTGTGCATCGAACAGAGGAATAGGAACCACCTTCATCAGGAGAGCTTTTCCGTTTCGCAAGGTCCCACACTTGGGAAAAGCTCCATGTTATGCAATCACACTGAGAGTCTCAACCCATCGTGTTGCAGACATTCAGGGGTGCTGCGATTCGCCATCAACACAATCTTCTTATCATTCCTTTCAAAAATCACCCTTGGTGACTTTCCAAGAGTCTCTGTAAAAGTAACTATCATGCAACTAGATTTACCCAGTTTCCTGCGAAATAAGATTTCTCTTTAGGCTTGGCACATGCCTCACATCCTTCAATACCCATGTATTTACATTCTGTAATTTTAGATGAACTTCCCTTTACCATTAATACTTGCAAGGTTCATCATTACACAAATAAACATGCCCAAAATTTCCTGGACATAATTTCAAATAACCTTTATTAGGGTTGCATGGAAAGAAGATCCGGAATCTAAAACCCATGATTCAATTCCATTGTCTAAAGAAATAATAAGAGCATCTTGTATTACCTTTGATATACCAAGATTTATTTCTTTATCTTTTTCTCAGGTGTTGGTTTTCTTTGTCCTTTGACCAAAAATATTTCTTTGCATGTCCCTTCTTTCCATAATTCCAACAAGTAATTTCCTTACTACGGATTTAGATCTGTTATCCCTGACTTTGATTTCCCATTACTCTTACTCTTAGATCTCTCCTTCCGCCTACCCCGCTTTCTACATTCAAAGCATTTCCAGGATGATGATTCCTCTGTACTCTTCCTACAAATTTCTTCATTCAATGTTATACTAACTACATCATCGAACTTCAAAATATTATTAGCAGATGTTGTATTACTAACAACCATTACCAAGTTATCCCAACTATCAGGCAAAGAACATAAGAATAAAAGTGTTTTTACTTCATCATTAAATGGCATATCAACCGATTTTAAGCGATTTACAATACATCGGAAATCATTCAAATGACTAGATGCGAGATCCACCTTCATGCATCTTAGAATTAAATAGTTTCTTCAAAATAAAATTTATTTGAAGCACTAGGTTTTTCATATAAATTAGCAAGAGATTTTATTAACTCTACCATAGAAGCCTCTTACGTAATAGTGGAAGCCACGAATGCTTTGCCGGACTCAATTTTATAGATCCCAAAGCCTTTCATCAAGAATCTTCCATTTTCATCAGTCATCTTCGTAGGTCTAGATTTTTCATCCAACGATAAATATAAATCTCTTTGATACTGATTATCCTCAATCTGCGTCTTCCATAATTGATAATTGAGACCGTCAAATTTCTCTACCTTGTATTTGTTTTCTTACGCCATTATTGTAGCTCTCACTCAATTAGAAAACCCTCTGTGAGTAAATTTTTCAACACACAAAACCCTCAAACAAATCTCGGATACCAATTGTTCGGATTAGCACACCAATACAGAGACATATATATCGATTTAAGCATACATGCAAATAAAAGCGGATATTCTACCGAAATAAATATACAAATCAAGAGACATAAATCAACACCATATTTAAGGTGGTTCACCCAGTGTGGGCTACGTCCACCAAGAAAAAAGCCAATCTATTATCTAAAGCTTTGTCAAGATATCTGATGAAGATTTACAATCTTCCACACCTCTCGATGTACAATACTTTATTTTTCTCAATCTTTTGTTTTATCACCAAGAATTCTCTCTCTCACCAAATTTTGCAAGTTCTTTCTAATTCTTGTTAATCATTACTTCTAAACCCTATCTTTTATGCTTATATAGTCGTTTATAGACTTAGGGCACTTAGCCATGCAATTAAAATCAATAGATATACTTTAATGCTAAAAATAGATCTAATTCCCGAGAGTTAATTAAAACATCCTCGCACAGGTAACCGACGCCGATTAGCCCTAACCAATGTCGGTTCCTCCCTTTCTTGACCGATGCCGGTCCTGGGTGATCGATGTTGGTTCCCCTTAACCGATGATGGTTATTGTATTTTCTAGCAAGTTTCCATTGCATGCTAAATTGAAGTAATTGAGCTCCACAACTCAACAAGTTTTGTTTTTTCATTTTATTAATTTAAAATTAGAAAGTAAAAACTCTCTAGTAAATTCTAGCACACTCGGTAGGAGATCTATCCCCTTTCTTTCATTTCAAATTAACTCATATTCACCTTTAGGTTTTCTAATCTTTAACCGTTAGCGCTCTAGTAACATTGCTGAACAATTTTGGTGAATCGCTTTGCGATTCCCTTAAATCATTGATGATCTCTATAGATTGTTTCTGATTACTCAGTCAATTAGCCTTTAAGATCTATTTTATCTTTGTTTTTGTCTTCATATAACCCTTATAGGTTTCTTTCTTAGGAGCATTTTTGTCGCTCTAAAAAAATAAAAAATCTAAAAAAATAAATAGGAAGCGTTTACAAGGCACATCTTCTTCTTTTATTTTTTTCCAAGTGTTACATTTTGTTTGTTGTCCTCATCAAAATTAACATTTATTTTTGGGTTAAAAATGAACCTTTTCATTTTTACTTGATCAAATAGTTTAATTAAGAAGTTAACAAATTACATTCACTTAACTTCCCTCACACACAACCAAACGACATCAAATACAATTTGCATCAAAACATTCATACCTGTGGACCTACTTAGATTTCATCACTTTGGAGCTCAAATGTGCACCCATCCCAAATTACAAGAATTTGAGGCTTGAGACAACATGGGACTATCTCCAAGTTATGGGACTCAAACTGAGATAGACCTCTAGAGAAGGTCGGATTCCTCTACTTACTCCTAATGCTAAACTACTCCTAGGAATTGAAATGCAACTATCTAGCTCTATCCTTTCTAAGGGACCAGGGTGAGAAGGAGATGCATAAAATAGAAATCCTAATCTACAGAGGTGATAACACTAAAAAATAAGGGGATGAATACATTTAGATAAGGGGAAAGGGAAGGCAATGATAATGAAGAGGAATTTGGATATGAGACACAGATCAAAATCACTCCCAGAATCCACTTTCATGATACACAATAGACAAAGATTCATAAAATGAAACATACAACACACATGCGAATGAAAGAAAGGCAAGGAGTGCAATAAAATAAGAACAAGGGCAGAATGAGCCACAAGATTAAATTTTATTGCCTGAAATTGTGCACAAACTATTACAATTGTGAGAGGAAGATGCGAGCATTCACTTGAATCAAGATCCAAGGCATGCGACCCTTAGGACATACATGCAACACAAGAGAAAAGCCTTATATTACAAGATGCCCAAATTCTAAGAGTATCCAACGTTAAAACAAGGCATCACTTTACAATATATAGAAAAATCATGGAAGGGAGAAAGAGAAGAAATTAGAGGGAAATTTGAATTCCTCAACCAATCCCAACCACCTTCATTAATTTCTCTTAGGGAATAGGGTGTTGCTATGTTTATCCACTGTTACATGCCTTCTTCAAATGAGCGCCCATACTACATTTAATGTTGGTGGTTGTGCCACCTAAATCGCACTTTTTGTGTGTTGGAGAAGTTTCCTTGACTCTTGCCCATTTGCCTCGATTTGACTCATGAAATCATATTTGATCGCATAGAGAACAACAAAATCTTATTAAATTTATAAAGATTTGATAACTGAATCGAAGATCGATCGATTTCTAATTTCCATGAAGAATCATCATTTTACTTTATTATGTGGCTTCTCCACTCAGTCTTACACAACTATTTGACATCTACAAATCATCCCTTATATCGCGGCACCCTAGGTCTATGAAGCTTTAGAAAAACTTTTGTGGCTTGCCCCAATGATGTGACTTACTTCCTTATGACTGAGGCATGTCTTTCACTATTGTCTTAGCCTGCAAAACTATTTATAGTATCACGGCTTTAAATATCCACATGCGAGTATTTTCTTTATTTTTCATAACTTTATTCTAGCCACGGTTCTATATAGATTCTTTACGGTAATGTTCCTTTATCCGCAACATGCTCAAAGCCTCTGTGGTTTCTTCAAATTTTCCTCTGAATATCCACCAAGTCTAACACTTGTGAAAGTTGCTTGAATTTTGCAAGGGATGTGAAATTGGGCAACAATCACCAAGGGGATAATCGACTCGGTGTTTTGGCCGAGTACAAATAATTTATGGCCGGTATATCGGTTAAGAAATAAAATATCTTATCGATGTGGGACCATGAAGTAGGGGTAGGCTCCAATACCAAGTCTCATATAGACAGAACACAGAGTAGGGCCTCACTTACCTTTGGGTATATCAAGGACTCCTAACTTTAACATCTCCCAAAACCAAGCCTTAGATTACCATTTCCTAATAACCCGCAAGCATTTTTCACATTTCATCTTTCTTTTAATTAATCAAGATAATTAAAAAATTCTTCTGGATTTTTATGTTGCTTGTAATCCACCATCTAGATTCACTTTCCATTTTAGATGATTGTTCATTTTCATGGTTCTTACTAGACAATAATCCCATCTACAAAACTATGAAAATATGGTAGAAAACTTCCAATGCAGTCTATCGAAAACATCCAAACCCACATTGACAACACTAAGCATTTAATTGACCAACACCGAGCATCTCTATCACCCCACCACATGATCAAAACCTCCACATTCCCCTAGCATTCAATCTGCCACATCCAAATCCTTGATCCTTCTCCTCCTTACTTCTTGATAGCGGTGATCCAATTTTCATAAAAATTCTAGATTCAAACCCTATTTCCTTGAGTGTCTATCTCATTTCACAAGGAGTCTACATCCAACACCCCACACTCCGAATGAATTCCCTCCATCTCTAATACCACATATGAATTTTCTAGGCTTGTTTATCCTAATCAAGAGTTTTTCATCCAATAAGTCCACCCCTATCCTATTGTAAGCCCATCATAAATATCAACACCCGCATTAACAACATCTCTCATGAAAGTGTTAGACTAGAGTTACGAATGATCGGATATACATAAAACAAATAACCAAGAATGATATTCAATGTTCTCCCATAATCAATAGTAAGCGACTTACAAAATATATATAGGAAATGAACTTCCTATATTTTAGGAGGTTGTTGTAACTCCTCCAAACTCCTCAACTATGTACGTGAGTAGTTTTATCAACAACTCACATCAAAAAAACTATTAAATATTATTAACTTAATAACTAATATAGCTCACAATAATAATTTACCATATGTAAATTATTAATGACCATGTGAGTACTATATAATTTTCCTAGCATTCCCCCTTAGCTCTAACATGGGGAAAACATCAATTCACTACATGCACCTGTTTTTTTGTCACGGTGTGATTTTCTATTGGTTGATCACAAACCAAGACAAAGATGGTTTTCTATCGGATAACCAGAAACTGAGAGTTGTGTGATTTTATATTGGATTATCATAAACCAAGACAGAGATATGGTTTTCTATCGGTTGACCAAAAACTGAGACAAAATAGGTTTTCAAATGGTTTACCCCAAACCATATCACGATGTGCAATACTACTTCAGCTCTCATCATATCTTTCCTCAGGAGATGACATAGGAAAACAAGCTCAACTTCTCACAGGAACAACAAGAACTCTGAAAAATAGCAACTCAAAAAACATAGTGAAAAAAATTGAAATCACACTGCAAACACACATGTCACCAAACCATAGTGTGCGGCCCCATCGTTGATGGTAGACGAGAAGAAGTTGATTTTCATCCATCCTCTTGTGATTTCGTCCTCCAGGTAGATGGTTCTTGACTCAGCCGGATGTGACAATGAGACTCAATAACATGCCTTGAACGTCGATTCCACCGAAAATGTGTTCGTAAGGCAAATTTTTTTACAATTTTGGGTTTTACACTTGACACACAATGACCATTGACAATACAATATTTTTTTACTTATAAATTTGACAATGACTACCAAATTTGACAATAACACTATATTCACATTCTTTGTGGACTAATAACCATGACATCACAATTATTTGATAATATGAGGACTCCCAAAATAGAATAAAAAAATAACACTAGACTCTAATATCAATATCGATGATATCAATTCTAATGCTATGACCTATAAAGGATTTTTCACTCTTATTTCCTCATATAAAACACATATATGAGATCTACCAAATGACTCTATTAAACCTTTTAATACATGGTACAATCCTACACAATAGACAATATTTAATGAAGACCTATAACCAAACTTACACAATTTTGATATTTCAAGTGACTCAACTATAGACTTAATACAACAATGTCTAAGCCAAACCTTCATGAGTATGAGCCTACATGTGGAGGTTTATTTATTGACGTGTCTAGGAGAAAGAGAGACTTCACCAACGCAGATTTGAGCTCCATATAACAGATCAGGAAGCTATCACTTGGATTTTGATATCTGTTTTGATGTCACCAAGACTTTGCACATGCACTGTATGGGCTTGGAAAGAACACGATGGATCAAATCAAAAAAATGGTTTAATTATCTCAAGGTACTAATTTGACAAGAAAACGTGTTCACTATTTAAATTGACCAGATCCAATGTAACAGAGTTTCGTATATCAATTAATTTCATTCAAGAGTAATAAAATAGATCCCAGCATAGAAAATATTCACAAAACTACTAGAACGAACTAGATATGTTATTGGGTCCTTAGATATGGCATTAGATGCATTGATCGATAACAACTGTGAGTCCAACTATGGAAATGCATCCAAGAAAGAACACAGACTGTAGTCAATACAATGAAAAATAATAATTCTCTGTCGAATCAATATGGATCTAAGAAGAGGTTAATCCAATAAGATGATCGAAGGAAAATTGATCCGTAAGATCTTGAAGTCTTTCCAGCGTCAAAATTAATCATACACAAAATAAAGTGATGGAAATATCAAAGAAATTAATGAACAATAACATAGTGATAGGTTGAAACAAAGTGTTGAAACAGAAAGACTCACAGGTGATATTACTTGCATGTATGAATGACATATATGAGTATAGAGTTACACATAAAATAATATTTTCATCCTCAGGGAAAATTAAATTGACCTGCCCTTTACATCTTGATCTCACAGAACCATAATCACTCTGGTACTAGATGAAAGTGTTGGACCAAATTTACAGAATGATCAGATATACAAAAACAAATAACCAAGAATGATATTCAATGTTCTCCCGTAATCAATAATATGAAGCTTACAAATATATATAGGAAATGAACTTCCTATATTTTAGGAGGTTGTTGTAACTCCTCCAACTCCCTCAAACTATTTACGTGAGTAGTTTTATCAACAACTCACATTAAACAAACTCGTGAATATTCTTAACTTACTAACTAATATAACTCACAATAATAATTTACCATATGTAAATTATTAATGACCATGTGAGTACTATATAATTTTCCTAGCATCTCATCACTTTTGACCTTAACGTCATTTCTTCACAACAACCTATCAACCAACAATCAACATCTTCACCAGATCTCTCATCGGCTCCACCTCATCTCAACACAACTTAAACACATCTTCTCCCCATTCAACCTTCTTGCTTCTTCTATAATTTAGACACCTCTTATAAGATCGTAGTTGTCCCAGGTGAATGTGTCTCAACCTTTCCCCTCACATAAATCCACATCACTTGCTCATAACATTATCATGTCCATTCACACATCCATACCTCCTATCAATACTAGCTCCATCTCTACCACTCATCCTTCTTCACAAGAGTAATTAACCACTCATGTTTTGTAAATCCCTTCTCAATATATACCTCAACAATCCCAACCGCTTATCTCTTCTCAATATACATTCCAATCATCCCAGCCCCTTATTCACACTTCTACTCCCTTTCAACATATACCTCAATATTCTCAACCCCTCATCCATACATCCACCCCTTTTCAACACATACCTCAACCATCACAACCTCTTATGAACACATCCATGCCCATCCAATACCAAGTACATCCAACCTTCACAACCCTTAGTTTCACAACCCACCTATAACATTCCTATGAGTACTCCTCTCCAACATAACATCCCTCTACCATATCAATCATATCAGCAACCAAATCAATTCCCGTACAATCAACCTGGTCCTTTATCATCCAACATTCAACAACCATCACAAACCGACCCTTTATAGGTATTGATGAACAAAATATCTAGCCTTGAAGCAACCTCTATGGGTCCCAAAAACACATTATCTTATGAACAAATTTTTAACGAACCCATCCATCCATCTGTACCATATAAATCCTATCCTCCTCACTAGGAACTTCCTAAGTTCCTCAAATTATATAGAAAAGAAGACCCTCAACAACACATCCAGGCCTTCCGACATGCATGTTACCTTATAGCACATGACCAGGACCTTATGCTCATAACATTCCCCATGTCTCTAGCTAGACCTTCTTTAGAAAGGTAGAACAACATCCCTCAATATTTGATCTTTTGATTCACAAAACTTTCTCAAATTTTCCTTTAACATTTCTCAATCAATATCTCACGAAAAACCACTATCACCAACCTATACTGCAATCGAACAATTCAAAAATGAATCCATTTATGATTTCATTTCCCATTGGAGGGCATCATCAATCAATTTTCCTTTTCCCTCCCATAGACTAAGTTAATTGAATTAATATCTCGCTCATGTGCCAAACACATATCATCCATGTTACAAATCTAGTCTTTCTAAACATTTGTCGAAACCTTCACTATGGCTCATGAAACCGAGATCCATGTTATCGAAGACTGTAGGGTTAAGCTTAGATCAAAGAAACCAAAACCTAAGTTTTCGTCCAAACCATCCTCTAGTAACAATAAATTCAATCATCAGCCAACACGATCATCATCAAGAGAACTCTCAAAGAACGTTTGACCCTCCGAGTGCACTGTCCTCAACGTAATTATACGCCCATCGGCGAATCATATGAAACATTATTTGACAAATTATTAGCCACGAATATAATCACTCTTCCTCTCATTCGCCCTATTAACACATCCGTATCAAAACCCTCCTGGTATCGAGAGAATTATTACTGTAAATACCATAGGGTCAAAGGCCACAAAATTGAAAGGTGTCGTTCATTTAGGAATTTCCTCCAGGACCTAATCGAAAAGATGAGTTACAACTAGATAACCCGAACACACCTTCAAATCAAAATATGGATGTTTTTAAGAAACCCTTTCCAAATCATCCCCCATCAACACAACAAGCCAAGGTTGTTCTTACCAATACAACACAACAAAAAGGATTATCAGCCAAGTAGAAACCTAAAGCCCCCACCTTTCTATGTATCTTTGATCGTTGTGATCAATCATTTGGTGCGCAATTGCATGATTGATTCCGGAGAAATCGGTTATGTCATGCTTGTTAGGAAAATTAATGTTTACATTGTATAGGGTATTTCTTGTATGGTAAATAGTAACAATTTAGTATTTACCGAAAGGTAAATAATTAGTTTGTTAATTAATATTTAATATTATTATATAAAATATTAAAATATAGGTTATAATTTATATTGTTAAAATATATTGTTTATTATTGTAACGATATATCGTAATTAGTCGAAGGAGATTCTTGTGAGAGAATAGTGGAGATTGCATCTCTGAATTATAGGAATCTTCTCCCTATATATTTGTAACAATGTATTTGTATGAAGAAGAGAGAACGAAATATATTATTGTGTGAATAATAATTGTTTTATTTTCATGATCAACTAAATTGAGCTCTAGATTTGGTATCAAAGTAGGTGAATCTGTGATCGAAATCGAGAGAGGATTACTTCATGCAGTGTTAAAGATATTTAAGGACTTTTCCAAATTTTTGGTTTCCCAGGTAATGAGAGACCACGTTTGAGTGAAGAATAAAGTTTGTAGTTTAAGTTATTAGTGAATTGCGTAGAGTTTTGAAGTTCTAAAATAATAGATGCAAACTGTCATTTGAATCGGTACTAGTCTTCTACACACATCTCTCACCATTCGGAGATACAGATAATTGGTTGTTCATTCATGGTGTTATGTTCTGTTCTATTAGCAGAAAGAGAGCGCAAATCAAGTGACAGGACTGACTCAACATTGATCTTCTCTACACGTAAAAGGTGACCATCTTCCTTTCACCTCTCATTGCCAAATTTAAGCACTATATTGTCTAATCTTGGCGATAATTTATTAGTAGTATTTCATATCAACTTCGACGTTGACTATGGTTTTGCATTGCACATTGTGTTCCTTGTTCTAAACTTGCATTCATACTCCATGTACAATATTTTGACAAGTTTCATGCACGAGTCCCTTCGTATTCTATTTAATTAGATTGGCACAACGGTCACTCACTTTTGGATGGCATTGAGATTTCTGCTCACCTTTGTTCTTTGAAATGGCAACCTCGGTATTCCATGTGATTGCGAAACTCCTTTGCGTGCACATCTATCTTTCCTCACCATGCATGTAGATCCCACATTTTGCTTTTGGCAAGATCCTTTAGTGCCTTCACAGACAATCTTCCACATGTTTTTTCCATTCAGTGCCCATGTCATAATTATGTCGCATGCATGTGAGTCTTGTTACATTGTGCATGTCATATGTATTAAAAATTCAATTGTCAATTTTTTTCAATTTTTGTCATGAGTCAAAAGTTTGATCAATATTACTTTTTTTAAAGATGATCTATTAGTTTTGTATAGTATTCTTTTAAATCAAGTCTTTAGGTTTTATCGTGTTATAATTTGTTTAGTCTCCAATATCTATAGCCTTTAGGATAAAGTCTTAATATTGTTTGTTAATAGTATACATGGTTAGTTACTTTTTAAATTGTTTAACAATGTCTATTGTTCAAATGTAACATTGTGTATGTCATCAAAACACAAATGTCATTGTAGTTCTAATTATTGTTGTTTAGAGTCATTTTATATGTTCATCAAAATAAAGAGTAATTGTGGTTAAGTCAAGTCAAAAGTCATATAGTCCAAAAAAATTGCCTTATAGATGCATTTTTGGTGTTATCCGACATTCGAAAAATAAAGTGTTTCACATTGCGGGAGGGAAACTATACCAATAAATCCAATGTGGAAATTGATGAGCTTCACCACTACATTAGCTGAGTAAGTAACACATCTACTAGAGGATGGAGGTTGGAAGTCAATCAACGACCTCTCGTCAATCGCCAATGATGGGGCCTCTTCACTGATTTGGTGACACGTGTGTGAGTGGTGTGCCTTGTTTTAGCATGCAGTGTGTTTGATTTCAATTTTTCAACTTGTAAGTATGGTGTGCATAATAACAATAGAGGTTCATTCTTGTTCACATGTATATGTGAGTATTCCTACATAATTCCCCAATATAATAACATAGTGAAGAATAGATAGCACAATGAAATGCAACATCATGAGTCTTGAAGAGGTTGAACAATCAGATGTGTTCCTGTTCATACCTAGGTTTGTGATTAGCCTCTGGAAAACCATTGAAGGTTGTTCAGATGTGTTCTGCTTGAGTTCCCACACTGCTGTTAGGTTATATGTGTTCCCTAGAGTGACTGGTTAATAAGTAGATGATTTTTGAGTGTGTTCCCATCCTCATTAGTCAGATGTGTTCCCGATAGTGTATGGTTGATAAGAAGTTTATGTGTTCCTTCTTCTACCTTCAATTCGAGTTTTGTACCAAGATCATGAGCAAGCATGGGTGGCGGTTGCAGAGGAAGTGTGAAAGTTCTTTTGCTACCATGTAAACATTAAGGGGGAATGTTAGGAAAATTAATGTTTACATTGTATAGGGTATTTACCGTATGGTAAATAGTAACAGTTTGGTATTTACCGAAAGGTAAATAAGTAGTTTGTTAGTTAATATTTAATATTGTTATATACAATATTAAAATATAGGTTAGAATTTATATTGTTAAGATATATTGTTTATTGTTGTAACAATATATCATAATTAGTCGAAGGAGATTCTTGTGAGAGAATAGTGGAGATTGCATCTCCCTAATTATAGGAATCTTCTCCCTATATATTTGTAACAATGTATTCATATGAAGAAGAGATAATGAAATATATTATTGTTTGAATAATAATTGTCATGATCGATTTGAATTGAGCTCTAGAATGCCAAAGTAGGTTTTGGATCAACTAGGCCTCAAATATGAATCTCTTTTTAAGGGTGTGGTACAACTAAATGGAACAACAATAGGAATTGTTGGAGTTATCAAAGGTATAATCCTCACACTACATGCATGCCCCAATTTCTTAGTTCCTCAAGACATTTTCATAATTAATCTACCTCCACTCTTTGCTCTGTGTTTACTTTGGAACTTCATTGCCAAGATTGGATGGTACTTATCGATTGATTGGTCCCACATGCTCTTCAGAACCAAGTATGGCACTAAGGAAATAATCAAATCTGAACCTATTGCCACATATCATATAGAACCTTATGTGCCTAGCCCCATCAATGCAAATTGTACCATCTTTGATCAAGAGGATTATCCAAATACCCAAGATGTAAATACTTAGATTGAGGGTATTCTGATTCACTACTTGATGAATGGGTAAATGAATGCCATGGTTTTGACCCATAGCAAAAAAATGAAAAAGTTGGCCTTGGTATTTATTACTAACATGATTTGAATTCACCTCTACCTAGTATTGTGAAACTAACTGAGAAAGGCATTTGGAAAATATTCTTTTACGGATCAAGAAGTAGACAAGGAGCATGAGGAGGTGTAGTCCTTGTGTCTACTACATGAATTAAATATTACTCATCTTTTAGGTTTCAATTTAGTTGCTCCAATAACACATGAGAATATGAGTCCCTCATCCATGTCTTGTAATGAACAAGAAATAAGAATATTAATATATTGCAAACATTAGGGGATAGTAACCTAATAGTGAATTATATCGAGAGGATCAAATGTAGCCAAGAATGACTTGTTAAAATCTTACAATCACAAAGTATGGGATATTTTGGAATATTTTATAGCTTTTAATATCCATGTCATTCCAATAAAAGAAAATGCAGCTATTGAAAAGCGCTCTGATTAGGGCAAAGTTTGATGTTGTTCAGGATATCAAGAGGAGAAAAATGCAACTACATATCGGGGTATTAGTGAGACTTGCTATACCGGAAAATAACACAAACTGGCAAGTGTTTGAAAATGATCAGCAATTTTCTTTCTTATCCAAGAAGAGGTTGATTTTTCTTCAAGAAATCAAGATAAGTTAGAGAATTAATATGGAGACCAAGTTGTTCAACTCAAATCAAATAAGTTTCCCAAGGACCTGGTGACCTTGGAATCCATTTTCAACCCCAATGATCAATTTAGGAAAGAGAATGTAAACATAACATTCAAGGGTGAAGATTTGTAACCCATCTCGGTTGGTGTTAGTAAGATTAGCACTCCAAATGAAAAACATGCTTTTGTAGAAATTTTCCAAGAATTTGTTGATATTTTTGCATGGAGATATGAAGACCTTAGAGGTTTTGATCCTAGTTTATCTCAACACACCATTGAGTTGGATTTAAGCTGAAGCCTATCGGATAAAAATAGAGACACATTAATCCACATTGATCCCTTCATGAAGATGATGATAAATCTCTAGATTTGTGTAAATAAATTAAGCAATAATTAATTAAAATCAACACATGGAATAAAACTATAGAAGATAGAAAACCAAATGTAAATAGAATGGAGCAATTTCTATTGAATATGAGAGGTCATTTTATATAATTCTTTGCTCCTAAAATCATGGAGTCAAGTCTTATCATTTTATCCCCATATCTCTCCTTTATTCCCTAATCTTACTCTCAATCCCAAGATATTCTCACACATTTATATCTCTATGAGTTGTGCATGACAACTAATTTTACATACTCATATATTATTTTATAAATATTAAAAACTATTACTACCAAATAACTCAAACTACTCCTAAGTGTTCACACTATCGGGTATCGGTATGATCAGCCCCCTTAGTGTGAACATGGGGAAAGCTATCTCTGTATGCACTGCTCATGATCTACAAAGAAATGAAGGTTTTCAATTAGTACCAACAACTCAAACGATATGAGGTTTTCAAAGAGAACATCCAACTCGAGAAAATGGTTTTCTAGTGGAACCAACCACTACATAGCAGCGTACATTATTTTGCTCACATCATTGTTTCTAACTTAGAGGGATTACAAAACAAACATTATGCTCATGCAGAAGCTTTAAATAGGAATGTTACTTGTTCATTATTACAAAGATAAATTAAACACACCAATCAACAAAAATAAAAGGTCACCAATACCATGAAGCAATCTCTTTGTTGGTGACTAACAAGAGATGCCAATTTGCCTCCATCCTCCTATGCCTCCATCCTCCATCGTGATGTTGCTAACTCAGCCGAATTTGTCTTTGAGGATCATTTTACAATTATATTGGGTGTCGGTTCAACTGATAATGCACCCTTACAATAGTAACCAGACTTTATATTTAACCAAAATAATAAAGCATATCAGAGTTTTATTGTTGGAAATCACTCACTATTTTTTTACAAAATAATTAGAAATGTCATAATTGTTTCCACGATTTCTCTTAAAATATGAAATGGGTTTCTGTAATATTTTGACAAAATTTTTCCATAATACAAATAAACAAACCCAAAAAATTGCAAAAAATTCTGAATCTAGGTTTTTGAGAAAAACATGAATTACTAGTCATTTTTTAAGATCAAAATCCAGAAAATGGCGATGGAAGCTTTAAAACTCTCAGTTTGCATCATTGAGGCTACGGTTTTGTCCTGCAATTACTCTCATAAATCTTCCTAACCTACTCTGATACCAGATGATGATAAATATCTAGATTTTCATAAATAAATTAAGCAATAATTAATTAAAATCAACACATGAAATGAAAACTACAACAGATAGAAACCAAATGTAAATAGAATGGAGCAATTTCTATTGAATATGAGAGGGCATTTTATACAATTGCTTGCTCCTAAAATGAGTTAAGTCTTATCATTTTATCCCCATATATCTCCTTTATTCCCTAGTCTTACTCTCAATCCCAAGATATTCTCACACATTACTATCTCTATGACTTGTGCATGACTAATTGTGCACACTCATATATTATTTTATAAATATTAAAAACTATTACCAAAAATAACCCAAACCACTCCTAAGTGTTCACACTATGAACAATATTTTGGTAACGAGAAGAAGGAATTGAACAAGCTAATTGAGGAAAACATCATTTTCCCCATCAAGCATTCATCTTGGGTTATTAATCTAGTTCCAATGTGGAAAAGGAATGGAGAAATTAGACTGTGTGTCGATTTTAAATATTTAAATAAGGCTTCCTTGAAGGAACGTTACCCGCTGCCCTCTATGGAACAAATCTTATAAATGGTAGTAGGTTCTGAAATATTTTATCTTCTAGATGGATACTCAGGGTATAATGTGAAGACCTGCACACTATTTTACTAATCACAATAAAATTAGGTCACACTCCCCTTTCGTACCTCGACCAATAAGCACCATTTATTACATTTACCTAGCCATGACCCCCTTCACCCCACTAATATTAGTTTAATTAAATTAATTCATTATCCTCACTATATTTATTATTTAAATAATATCCACACATACAATTCACTTAGACACCTCATCAAGCCAACTCAACCTAAGACCTATTCTTAGCAAGTTGCCATAACTAACTAAGACTTACCCAAACCCTAAAAATCAATGCCTACATTCCCTCTAACCACATTCCACATGCTCACAAGAAGCTCTCAATCTAATCCATGAGATAATGACATGAGATCCGGGGAAATCGGGAGGACCTCCCTAGTTTAGTAAACCTAGGAAATCTCGCTTGTAGTCGCGCTTGATTATCCCTAACTCGTCGCCGATTAAGCCGAACATTTGTGGGTTACCCTTTTAACCCCTAAACTACCTTATTCTCAAGGTTGAAAAACATTGGGAGAAGGTTGACAAGAAAGAACACATCTCAGAGAGATAACACATTTTCAAAAAGTGAATTCCAACAAAAACCCGCATGCAAGTAAGGAGATTGAGCATCTTCTCTGCACAGGCCATCCCAACCATGATTTGATCTATCCAAGCAAAGAGGAGTGTACATGCAGCCTATGTAGAAGCTTTTCTTTATTTGGTGATCAATTACAGCCTTCAAACCCCTCATTAGCACCTCCATCCCTCACACACAAGCATTCAAGACCGGAATCCAAGTAAGTATAACGTCATACTTTCTTGGTTTATTTCATTTTCATCATCATTCTATCATCCATTGTTTACCTTGTCCCCTATTGACCTTCTCAGAGATTTTCACCTCCACATACCCATTAAAACCTCGTAAAGCCTACTCCAATCACCTAATACCTCATTCCGACCAACCAAATTCCTTTGTACAATCACAAAGGAGACCACAACTTGTTCTGTGACATTTCCAAATCTCACAGTAACCAACACCGGTTACACCTAACCGCCGTCGGTCACCCCTGACCAACACCGGTCTCTGTATTTTCTCATACAGCCCTAAACAAAGACCTACCCACCTAATTTCATCTCACCCTCATTCACCTGTGATCTACCCGAGACCTCTATCAAACCTACGAGACCCAGAACCAATCATTTGACCTTTGGATTCTATTCTAGCTTAGCCTGTTAGATTAGATCTATTTCTTATTGTATTTTAAGTGAGATACCTAAATCATTTTAAATAACAATAGGATTTACTTTGTTTACAACATTAAATTGTTTAAAATAGTGGATTGACAACCATCTAGGAAGTATCACACTTCTCGGATCTAGCATACGCTAGGCAGTTCACTACCCATATTGTTTAATTATTTCTGGTAGTCTTGCTTTGCATTACAAGTAGTTCCTCCTAGCCAAAAGGAATCTCTCATGATTAGCTTTGGATCTGGAATTCATACGCGCGTATCAACCCATCAACCAACATTTGAACAGGTATTCATCCTACGCCCGTTACCCTATCTGTTTTGTTAACACTTCAAAGAAACGATCTAAGAATCAGGTGAAACATTTTGGCACGCCTGGTGGGACCCATCCGAGGTTCCTTGCATTTCATTCATTCCTAGGAAAAAATTGTGTGTTTGTTTCCCTTAAAAGCGTACACACTAATTTTCTTCCTTGGTAACCCACCTCTTCTTTCTATTTCCTCTAAAGGAAATTTTTCTTTCGGTGTAATTAAAAAGAACCATTTCTTCATGTTTTCTGCATTGTAGTGAAAGAGCATCTCTCTTCCTCTTCATATTATTGTGTCATCCAATTTCACATTTCAATTTGGGATTTAAAATAAGTACATTTCATTATAATTTATTGCATTAGCTCACATTAATTGATCGTAACCTATACACCGGAAGTTATGCCCAACTGATGGTTGACAAACGAATCATAAAAAAGCACTTATGTCCTTTTCTCTTTCTTTGAGTCTTACCAAACCTCACAAAAATTCAAAATACATACATTCTTAAACAACATCCTACCTAGAAGAAGTTGTAGGTGATCACATGATCACGGCACAGTGGGCACCCAGCTCACTGCTCTGTCAAGTCATACTTCAGAGCGAAGCCCGCCCCCATCATAACATACCTAAAACCTCACCTGTTAGATCTCCTTCTTTGTAGGAAGCCATCCTCACCAAAACTCTATTTCACAATTCATGTGTCAGTCCCTAAATAGCATAAGCTAAACAAACATAATAGAAAAGGCACTCCTAGGATCGCATTTTCTTAGTGTTTTTGCTTGCTTTGCGTTTTGAGGTGAAAAATCATGTTCATCACTTTTTTTTTTTGTTCATCCTTGTCGGCTCCTCATCACAGTTGGTGTATTTTGGATTCCCCTGAGTGTGCCTAGGCCATATCATCATCATTCTCAGAATTCTAGGTTTGATTCTACATCAGATTTTAATTCACAACCACTTTCTTTCATCATTGTTTCAATTTCACAAGAAATCGCCGTCATTACCTCGACCACCATTGGTTATACCTAACCGACATCGGTTATACCCAACCGACATCGGTTCCATGTCCTTTTGCTAACCTACTCAAAAGGACATTTTACTTCACTTTCTTCCACTTTTCACAGTCCTTGTCACTGTCATTATTCCCATTGACATTTTAAACATCTTTAGATTTGGCATACTATTAGATTTTACCTTCTGCCTTGTTGTTTACTCACTGTCATTTTCTCAGATGCTAGCTAGCAATGGTTACCCCGACCAACATCGGTTTTCCCTAACCGGCATCGGTTAGCTTGTTTCACATTCTAGCCACCATTTGGTACTTAATCCACTTTTATCGCTAGATTCACCCTTTCTGCTAGTTCTCTGTGTCATTTATGAGAAAGCGACCCTACTGATCGATCTTGGTTCACATGGTGCTGACCTAAAGACAAGCAAGCACACTCGTATTTCACACCAGTTGTCAACCACTCCCACCTAGTCCTTCACCACCTTCCATTTTATCACCAGCCATGGATCCCATCCAGCCTATTACTATCGCTACCGAAGATGAGGAGTTTGCACGACTCCTTGACCAAAACCCTACCGCCTTGTAGTTTTACCTTTCCCACTTGTCCACTCGAGATGCCTCGGGTCATTTGATATACAACATGCCCGTATCTATCCCCCGACTCTTACACCCACTCCCGCATCGGCCCCATCTGGCTCTGTGCTTCCCGCATCCACCTTACCCCTAGTCATTTCACAGTTAGGTCCTATACCCGTTATGACTGCCATGCGTCTCTTCTACCTCTGTGGCACCGTTACATCCACCGTACCCTCGACAACTACCCCAAACACAACCTCATCCACCCCTAATGTCTCACACATACCTATAGCTACATTACCACCTCCAGTTTGGTGACCCCTACCCCATTTCAGAATGTGGTTCTTTCTATTCCACAATCATTAGCCCCTATTACCACTAGGGTTACCACGACCCTTCCACCCCCATATACATACTATCAACAACCTCCCATTTCATCCATTATACATTCCGGGTACGTACCCCTGTTTCACTACCTTCTTCTCCACCACCCTACATGGCAGCCCCATACACTAGAGTGTCACCCCATTATATGCCCAAAACCAACCTCCTCACGCTACAGGAGGCATCCAATCATCACAACCCACTAATGACCTAATTAAATTGATGTTGGACAAGATGTAAACATTGGAGGCATCGGTTTCTGGCTCCCACAACACTCTCACCTACGACGAGATTTGCAATGAGCCTATTCACCCATCCATTCCTATCTGTTCATACCCCCCATGCATTGGGAAATGCCTAATTCAATTGTTTCAATAACAAAGAAGACCCACAAAGCATTTGCGGTCGTTCAAACACGGTGTTATTATGATCACTCATGATGATGCTTTGCTTTTGAGAACCTTTCCCATGTCCCTCACTTGGACTTGCATTAGATTGGTATAGTGGGTTACCTAAAACTCCATATTCTCATTCAATCAAGTATCCCAGGCCTTCTTGGATCATTTCTCTATCAATATCGTCAAGAAGGTTACCATGACCGATCTATATTCCACACGCGTCGGTATGAGGACGAATCTATCACGCATTTTGTCGCTCATTTGTGTGACACGATCAATCAACTTACCTTCCAACTACACAAAACCAACTCATCGATTTCTTCACACGAGCTTGCTTGTGCTAGACATATTTCACCAACCTTGCAGATCCAAACCTTCCAAACATTCAATGAGGCATTCACTATGGCACGAAAGTTAGAGATTTGGGCCATCAAAGAGAAGAAATCAAGTTGAATGATACCTCTTCTTCTTCCAAACCACAAACCAATTATTCAAAAGCTAAGGGCACCGCTAACGCAGTGGTACTCAAGGCCGCCCAACTCATCCGTCAAATTAGGCTACACCCTCATCTAATCTCTCACCTGTCCAGACTTTTCAATTCAGATGAGAATAGTGAAAATATACCCCAATTGGGGAACCTTACTCTTCTGTCTTAGAAAATCTTATCAAAGCCGAAGCCATCACCCTTCCACCTATAAAACCACATACTAGTTTTGACCCTGCTCACCCCATGCCCACATGGTATAAAGAACATGATTTCTATAACTATCATCGAGTAAAGGGTCATAGTGATGGAAACTACATCACTTTCAAAAATATTGTCCAAGAAATGCTCAAGAAAGGCGAGTTAACTATGGATAATCCCAACACCACCCCCAACCAAAATCTATAAATCTTCAAAAAACCATTTCCCAACCATGCCCCTTCATCCAATCAAACCGGTGAGACATCAACTCATGATACCCATACCCGCAAGGTTCACGCTATCTTTAATGAGGTACATGTCGCCTCCCAATTACCCCATATTCCTTCCATAGAGGAGATCATAGCCCAAAATTCTCCTTCCGCATTGGAACCAACCTTCCCTGTACCTTCACCAATAGAGGAACACCTTTCATCTCCTTCATCACCTACGGAGGGGTCTTCCACTAACATTGAGCCCATCTCACCCCTGGCTTTACCACTTAGAGAACCTTTACCTACAGTACCTCCTCCACCCATAGAGGAGCACCCATTATCTCCTCCACCCATAGAGGAGTACCCATTATCTCCTCCACCCACAGAGGAATGCCCATATGTTCCTCCACTTATAGAGGAGCTCCCATCATCTCCTCCACCTATCATAGACTGGGTTGAGATACCTTTGCCTCTTGGCGAGAATTCTCCATCAGCTACCTAGAATCCCACAAACCTACTTTTGGCTCTCTTACCCACGGAAGCTGAAGCTAGCCAATTCCCCGTCTCTAAGACACATTTTATAGGAATTTCCATTAGGTCCTCACCAACTCCACCTACAGACGTTCCATTCTCATGTTTGGTCGATCATTTAGATTATGTGGATAGGGCTTTACTATGGGGCATCTCTTACTCCCCGTCTCAACACAGATGTAGAGATCCCTCGCTGATACCTCCACTATCTACCCAAAAATATTCAACTAATTGAGCCAAACATAATCACTTCTATCACCACCCCTTCCACGACACCTGTTATAACTCAAACCACACCCTTACCCATAACCCAACCTACATCTAAACCCAAATCCACACCTACAACATTTGCCTCAACTAAACCTATTACCACTTTAGGGGTCACCCCGACCACCAGCCTCACTCATCCACCTATTAAACTGGATTTAGCTACATCCTTCAAAGTCAATACCACACCTACTCGACACCCAAACCAAAGAAACAAACTCATCAACCTCATGCCCCGACCGCACCAATCACACCATAACTTGTCCCGTCTGTCTTAAGACCTCATCTACCCAACATGGTCAAGCAACCTTCACCCATCCATAGATCAATAACACAACAACCCATTCCTTCCTCACAAACCTCTAACCTACCCAGGACACACAACACAACTTACACCCGCACCTATAGTCTCTTTACCACCAATACCTCCAATACCCTCAGCTATTTCTTCACTACCCACTTAACTTCAGTCATTGTCCCTCACACCCCAAGTACGACCCATGGCATCTACCTTCACAACACCCACGTTATCCCCATGGGTAACTCGCCCTCTTCCTCCATCTGTTTTTCCTTCTAGACCTCGTACACCCACATCACCTTTACCCAAGAAGGTGCAACCAAAAACAAAACCCTACTACCCCACAATAAGGTAGTCAAAACAACCACACACCCTCCTACCCATCCATCTATTGTACCCCTACCCAAACAAACACAACCGATACCTAAAACCACACAGCACCTAAACCCATAGCTCAACCTGTTCCTCCTCTTCCAAAAATAGTTCCTCGATAATCAACCACACCTACACCCAAACCCACGTTCACTTCCCATTGTGATCCACTAGCAGGGTCCTATGCCAAAATTTTAACCAACCTCCTCGAGACCTCTGTTATCACATTACCGCCACTCCGACCTTACGACCCCCTCAAACCCAAGCCAAAAGGGTTTGACGATACTAAAATTTGTGCATACCATCATGTGCCAGGGCACAATGTGGAGAACTGCAAGGCCTTGAAAATCATCCTTATCCAATTGTGTCCCCCAGAAACCAAATTTGATGACGATGACCTTCTTGACGAGGATCCTACTTCACCGACACCCATTCCCACACTGCCCACTCAACAACCACAACCTCCACCTTCACAGCTCCTAGAGCCACCCCAAGATTTGAAATTAATATGGTTCGCATCAAAGAACTTGCCACGCCACCACCCCAATGTCATTGCGCCCAGCTCACCTCATAAGGCCTTTCTCCTCCAGTAGGCTTTTTCCCTTCATGTTGTTACACCACTCACCATACACCTTCCCCATTTTCCAACTTCCTAAAATCAACATGATACACATCACTACACGTGCGCAGAAGGGCAAAGAAAAGGTAACTGACCCACCAACCAATCCTATACCCAACATACCATCTCACCCCATACCTAAAATAACTATCTCGTGGCCCCATGTACCCCATTTCTAATGGTGTCACACATCACACCATGCTCAAACAATTACATCAATCTCCCTCAAAATGTCCTTATATGACCTCATCCAAAACTTAGAATTCCATTGTCAAGCTCTCATGGAGGTTCTTCAATCTATTGAGATTTTACCCCATGACCCTACACCCGTAGCCTCCATTATCACACCCCATCATGTAGCCTCTCTCACCCAATTACCACCTTCCTCTTTGCCCCACCTTGTTCACCAAGTGGCCTCCCTTAGCTTCTTAGAGGAGGAGATCGCGCCACACCAAAACGATGACCCGGACCCAGCCCTCTTCATCTCTATCCACATTGATGACATACGGGTACGCCATGTGATGATTGATGGAGGCGCTAGCATTAACATCATTTCATCCCATGCATTTGCTCAAATGTGCATACCTGACAATTACATGCATAAACATCCGGTCATGTTACGTTCATTCAATGATGCTATCACCTCCACACTAGGCACTATCATCCTCCACGTTCACGTGGGCCCCACACTATTCCAAAATTGTTTTACATTTTGGAGGGGAATTCCAATATAACTTGTTGCTTGGTAGACCCTAGATCCATGTCATGGGTTGTGTTCCTTCCACTTTGCATCATTGTGTAAATTTTGAACATGAAGGACACACTTATACCATTCCAGCTGACCCATCACCTTTCAAAACATGCAACATGCTTTATCGACCCAATGATGTGCTCATACCTGTCAAGCCGTCTACCTCTGCAACCACTACCACTTCACCTACACCTCCACCTACCAAGTACAACCACTGCTTTCACCGCACATACCTCCTCCATTCCTACCACTTTATATATCCTCCACGACTGATCCATTAGCTTCCCAATCCATTAACTCCACCTCTCGCATCGAGCTCAACACATCATCCATTCCAGCTACCTAGTTACCAACCAATGATCCTTGGAAGGTTTTTTTTTCGAACGCCTCACTCTGGGAGTACCGCCTATATAATGTTAACACATTCCTTACTCCACAAGAGTATGGAAGCCTTCACCAACACCCTCGCTATGATCACCGTATAGGAGAATGCCTCCTTTATGGTCCTCCTCATCTTCGTACTAGTCTCACCTATGGGGGACTTGATACTACCACTTACACACCTGAACCACCATCACAAACCCGCCCATTTTCCGTTGACTTCCAATCACTTACCAATCGCCATTTCACCCACACCTTCCTGCACTAATATGCGTGGAAGGGTTTTAGTTTTGGCTTTTACGAGCAAGTCTGTCATACCATTATTCCATGTACCACCCACAAACATAACGACCGTAGTGGTATCGGCTTCCCTGAACCTCCTACCAAACAGGCCCGCATTGAACTCATTGAGGACCCTAGCCCTTCTCCACCTTCATCTTCATCACCACCTTCACCCACTCCACCTTCATCATCACCCTCACCGACGAAGTCAATGGATCCTGAATCTATCCCTCCTAACTTTTTTTTTTCATAAACATTGTTTCCTTAGGGCCTTTGACTTATCAACACGAAGGCAAGACCCCTTGACTCTTCCATTCTGTATCCTGAAATGATCGATGATGACACACCTATAATTAACGTCGTTCAATGTCAGATGATGAATCCCTACTCACCTACCTTGGTGCGAGAAAAAGCCAAGAAAATATGTGAGTTCATTAACCATCACATCATTTGTCGCTTTGGTGTTCCCGATCGCCTCATCATTGACAATGGAAAATAATTCAAAAAAAAATCATTGCAAAAACTTTGTGATGCCTTCGGCATTCAACTTAGTTTCTCATCACCTTATTACCCACAAACCAACGCCAAGCCGAATCCACTAACAAAAACCTCAACAAAATTCTCATGAAAGTGGTTGACGATACTGATACTAGGAAGGATTGGCATACGCACATTCCTCTTTCCTCAATGGGCATACCGCACTAGTATTCGCACTTCCACTGCAGCCATACCCTTTTCTCTGGTTTATGGTACAGAGGTTGTTCTACCTCTCGAAGTCCAGATCCCCTCACTCCACATTTCTCTCCATGACATGCTCATTGATGATGACTTTTGTCAGACCACAATGCTTACACAACTACGGTTATTAAACAAACGTCATCTTAACACTTTGGATCACCTTCAAGTTTACCAATAATGTATCAAACATGCTTATGACAAACGTGTTCATGAACGAACCTTCCAAGTCAGTGACCTTGTCTTGAAATAAAATCAACACGTAACCAAAGTAGAAAAAAGTAAACAGGGCAAATTTGCTCTTAATTGGCTTGGACCATACATCATAACTCATACCTATGGATCGGGTGCCTATAGTTTATCTTCACTCAATGGTAAACAAGAACTGAGCCCCTTAACACATTCCACCTTCACCATTCTATTGTTGACTTGTCGTCCTACCTCACCCTTTGTCTCTTTCCAGAATCATCCCTTGAGCGCTACCCACTCCATACACCTCCCCAACGATTAAACAAGAATCATGTGAGTACCCATCACTTGTTATCTTCTCTTGAATATGTGTACCACGACACTACACATAGCATGATTCTCATGGATACTTTTCATCTACCTTTAGATGAGATCCCATGGTCGTTCCACCTTGCCTTTTGAACAAGAGTCCTATCCTCCACCTTGGTCTTGTCCATGATTTCAAAGACCTCACATGGGACCAAACTCTTTGAGTAAAACTTCTAATAAAAAGATGACTCCCTCAAAAGGACATCTTCCTCTCGACAAATTACTGCTATAAATAGAATGCTCCCTCGAAGGACAGCTATGTGAAGCTTTAAAAAAATGAGAGAAACCGAAGCTTCCCGCATCGATCAACTTCACGAAGACCTCAAGGAGTACCATATTATTTATCCCATATAGACTTCCCACATCGATCAGTCTATCAAAACAAAAACTTTTTAGTCATGGACTTGCCCATTGTGACCTAGGACCCCTTGCCCAAAGGCCCTGTCACTCAAAACATATAAAATTAACTACCTTTCACCCTCCTTACCATTTCCACTCTCATTTCCTCAATTTCCTCAAGGGACATCTTGGAATTTAGACATTTGGTGATCATGTGACTACCTTCATCATAGAATAGTTAATCGTGCAATGTCTTTCGGGTCTTATGTTCATCACCCCCTCCAAGGTATGATCTACTCGGTATGATCCTACCCAATCAGGTGGCTCTATTGCCCCCTCTTATCTTTTAACCATCTTTGTTTATGTTTTGATTACCTTATATAGGACTTGGTCCTCGATGCTTACCTTTGAGGTAATCCTCCCCTTTCACCATAATCACCTTCACCTACATCCTTTTACCTATAATCTACCCACACCTATTAAACCTAAACCCACAACATGCCCAAAAACCTACCAACTCATTTTCATATTCTTCCCTAGCTCATGGGATAACTACATCGGCCTGAGGTCCTTTTTCGTTGGGACTATGTAGGCAAAGACTCCGAGGGCATGGGGCCCTTGGAGGTTAGCTTGGCCATTTTCTACCCTAAAACAATTCATCAACCATGCCTAACTCACCATTTACATCACATTTCACTTAGTTCCCCTTTATAACAAAATTAGAAATTAAGCCACATATATAACAAGTTGCTTACCACAACATACATTTATTACACCTACCATCTCTCTATCATCACTATGCATAGATTATAGAACATTTCACATATGACCCATAGTATCATTCATTGCCAAAATAATGAATCATAACTAAACCTACTTTCAACTCGACCATGCCTAACCCAACCTGACTCAACCATGCCTATAACCTGACTCAACCATGCCTATAACTTGACTCAATCCATGCCTAAACCAACTTTGACTCAATCCATGCCTAAACCAACCTGACTCAACCATGCCTAAACCAACCTAACTCAACCATGCCTATAACCTGACTCAATCCATGCCTATAACCTGACTCGATCCATGCCTAAACCAACCTAACTCCATCATGCCTAACTCACCTAATTTCAATCTACATCAAAGTAACAAATCCATATCTCATCTAACACAAGCCATAAACCAATGTCTCATAAACACATCAACAAATCACAAAATACCATGTATCTCATCATATAAATCAATAAATGTGTATCTCAATATACATGTCTACCTCATCATGTCTATCATCTCAAAAATGTTAGCACGTAGGCTGATATACAATACAAAATGTCATCGGCACATGCAGGTGATCTCATATATACAAAAAGAATGAATGAATCAAATACAAAATCTCTTCAGCACGCAGCCGTATATGCTCAAAATATACAAAATCACTCGTACATCCTCACTATCTTCAGCAAGTAGGCCGGTATGTGATAAAAAATACACTATCTTTGGCACATAGGCCGACATATATATCAAAAAATCACTAGTATACATCAAAAATTAGGTGACCACATATCAAGCATCTCACTAGATGTCCTCCATCTCTATGTCACTGCACCCTCGGCCTCCTGTGTCCTACTGGCACCTCACCTAGCATTGGTCTCCATGTATTGGTGGCCTCTCCTGATCGGGCCTCGAGCTCACTGACCTCCTCTGTGCTCTCCACACTATGCGTGTGGGATCTCGTCCTCTTACACTAGATTGTTGTGCCTCTGACGCTTGTTGTGCCCTGTACTCTCCATAAGATAGGAAGTCTATCCTAGCTGCCATGAGTTGGTCCTGATAATATCTCGCCTCACCTAGGGCATCCCATAACTTGGATATAGGCACGATCTATGATGGTCCCATAGGTCTCGGCCCCTGTACCTACCCCTGCAGACAACACACTCGCCTGTAGCAACCCATGTATGCCGGCTGTGAACTGGGACTGCTCCTGTGCTGTGCCTGTGTGGCGCCCCTACCCCGTGCTCGTATCTATGCCTGTAAGGCCCCATCCTATGCTCGGCTATGGCCAACCGGCCTCAGAAACCGCCACTGAGCCGATATAAGGTTGTCACCTGACCATCTCTATCTCTATCTCCTCCATCTCCTCCATCCTCTCCCTCTACCATCTGGTCCTGCAAACTAGCCACTTGTACTTCATAGCTCTGCTACCTCTACCTCTGACCCCTCCAGTTGTGTCTGCAGTATACCTATTTGGGTAATCAGCATCGCTACCTACCCCTATAGGGCGTCTCTCTGCACTGTAATGGTAGTTAAGTCTGGCTGCCCCGGTTTAGGTGGTATGGCTCATAACTAAGCCCCACCACTGCCTATACCTGTCTATACATCCGAGCGTCATCTATCCACCGATCCAATGGCTCCTCCTCCTCCCCTATAGGCATTGTAGGTTGTGGTAGAGGTAGAGGCCTCTCCATGTCATCTCTCCGATATTGTGGGAAGGACGGAGGAATATCTCTATAAGCCCGAAACTACCGTCAGACCCTGTCTACCGGGATCATCTCATCCTCCCGCACAAGCACGGCGACCTATATCCACCTCTCTAGCTAGAGCTCAACTAGCTCCTCATGCATGTGCCTATATGAGGGGAATCCCACATATGGCCTCTAGATAATGTCCACTCCGGATAACCCCTCCAACAACTACCAAAAATGGGCCACATCATATGTCGGCCTATCCGATCTCCGCTCTCCTACAACCGGCACCCATCTCCTGTATCCCACCCACATAGATCTCACTGGGAATGCATCTTCTCGAGCATCCCTATAGTTCAAACACAGACTATGTGCTCGTAGGCCCAACAATGTAGTATAAAGGTACAACACAAGCTAAACCTGCGTAACCACCCATATGCCCATAGCTCTCGGTATAGCTACACCAAGAATGTTGGTGCCTAAGAAAACCAGGTCTCCTCTACCATCATATCGTGGAGCACCCCCATCAGTGATCGGGAAAGCATCCACCTTCTCTACATTTGGTAGTGCATAACACAACACTGCCTCCATCAATAGAACCACTACCTCGCCTCTCATCCGGACAAAGCTAGGTACATCTCGCCATAGCTCAAACCAACACTATGGAATCTCAAATCTCACCGCCCTCACCAAAAACGTCTCGATCAGCTCCTCTGAGGCCTCGGAGGAGATAGAGTAAACTTGGGCACCCAATATGGGTAGCCACAAAATCCAAAACACATCCTCTAGGGTGATAGTCATCTCACCCATCGGAAGGTGGAACGTGTTGGTCTCGAGTCCCATCTATCGATGAGCGCGACCATCAAGTTGGGCTATCAAAACAACATGTCGGTAGTGCCGAATCCCACTCAAGCCCACTACCTCCATGTGTTGCAGCTCCAAAGGGGTCGCTAAGCCGTGCAATGTCACCAACAGAGGTGGAACCCTGTCCCGCATGTGTAACTGCACTCTCCCCACATCCAATCCAAGCATGACATTAATCATGACCATATTCACCAATTATCATTACCCTCCACCCTATTTTTACCCTACCCATCTCAACTACCTAACCTACATCACTTTTGCACCCTTGTGCCTAAAAGCCTGACCGGTACCGATTTATTCTAACCGACTTCGGTCACCTTTAAACCGACATTGGTCACCTGTTTGGTGACCGCTATTGGTTCATCTTTACCGACCACGGTTACCACTTAACCGACATTGGTCACCTGTTTGGTGACCGATCCCGGTTCTACCCAATTGGTGGTGCCAACCAAGCTTGACCAACACTAACACTAGTCCATGTCATGAAAATTCCATGACTTCCCAAACCCCCTTTTTAAAACTCTCCCACCTGCCCCTTTTACCCCACCTACAATGACCTACACTACCCCAGACCCCTACCCACCCCACCTATACAATTTACTACCCTCCCCCCTCTTTTTTCCCATTATTCCCCCATACCCACATTTTATTTTTAACCACCCACAAAAAACCAAAACCCACAAAACCCTACAAACGACAATCCTCAAAACCTCTAATCTATCTAATCACCAATCTAGAGTTAGGCACTTACCTCGTCGCATTACCGCCGTCTCGGTGGCACGTCAGACGCTTGGCTATTGCTTGCGGTGGTCCGCCCGATCCCTCTCTAGCCTCTGCCATCACCGAATAACTACTTGTAACCTCCGACCAATCAACTCTCTCACCCTGATCCCGTGGACCCGCTACTCACCAACCCAACCCTCATCAAATCAAACATGCCCACTCATTGTCTCATTTCCTCTGAATGCTTTTCTCTTTTTCTCTCTTTTTTGTTTTTCTTCACTTCGCAAATAACAAATGAATAATAAAAATGGATTTTTTTGTTTTTATAACAAACCCGACCTAACCAACAACGGTTCCCTAGATGACATCGATCACGTGCCCTACCTCACCATCGTCGGTTTTCTATACCGACGCGTCGGTTATACATGACCACCATCGGTCACCTTCACCTACACATTGCCTTACTTACTTTTCCCCTTTACCCCACCCCACCCCACCCCCAACCTATTTAGCTTACCTTTCCTTGACCTCATCACTTGCTTGCCTCTTTTTCCTCCTTTGGGGACTCGTTAGTTTACCCATACCTTGGCCTTACCCATGCCGTGACCTAGATATTTGGACCTAGACCATCACTAGTGACCTTTGACCTCATGTGTTCGTTATATCTTACAAGATCACTTTGTTACTGTGTTGATTGACCTAATGACCTTACCTAGCCTATTCATTGACCGTTTATCCCACCATACCTTTGGTATACCGGAACATATCTAAACGTTCGCTCATGCACCCCAACCTATGTTGTGTTTCTTGACCATATCCTATACCTTGGATACCAAATTCACTTCAACCTTGTCTAGATAAACTTATCGACCTTAGACGATGTAGAGTTTGCCTGCTCTTCAACTCGGTAAAGTCCTGTAGTTTATACGTGTGCGTGCGTTTGATTATTACTACCTTTGACCCTAACCCATTACCTAGATTTCCCGAGTAGACCTTTCACCCTTTTCCCTCGTGCCCACCTACCTTTTCCTCACATTTTCATTTTATCAAACCACTCACCGCTTTAGCCTGTTGCCTCGTCAATTCCTAGTTTGAGGGGGATCACCTTCACCCACACATGGGGCAACCACATCTTTTTTTTGTTAGCGTTGCTTACCAATACAAGCTACACAACAAAAAGGGGCAAAATGTAGACACTAAAATTAGGTCACACTCCCCTTTCGTACCTCGACCAATAAGCACCCTTTATTACATTTACCTAGCCATGACCCCCTTCACCCCACTAATATTAATTTAATTAAATTAATTCATTATCCTCACTATATTTATTATTTAAATATCTTATTTAAATAATATCCACACATACAGTTCACTTAGACACCTCACCAAGCCAACTCAACCTAAGACCTATTCTTAGCAAGTTGCCATAACTAACTAAGACTTACCCAAACCCTAAAAATCAATGCCTACATTCCCTCTAACCACATTCCCACATGCTCACAAGAAGCTCTTAGTCTAATCCATGGGATAACGACACGAGATCCAAGGAAATCAGGAGGATCTCCCTAGTTTAGTAAACCTAGGAAATCCCACTTACCGACGCGTCGGTTATCTCCCTAACCATCGCCGGTTGCCAGTTAAGCCGACCGTCACCGTGGGTTACCCTTTTAACCCCTAAACTACCTTATCCTCAAGGTTGGCAAACATTGGGAGAAGGTTGACAAGAAAGAACACATCTCAGAGAGATAACGCATCTTCAAAGAGTGAATTCCAGCAAAAACCCGCATGCAAGTAAGGAGATTGAGCATCTTCTCTTACACAGCCATCCCAACCATGATCTGATCTATCCAAGCAAAGAGGAGTGTACATGCAGCCCATGCAGAAGATTTTCTTCAGTTGGTGATCACTTGCAGCCTTCAAACCCCTCATCAACGCACCTCCATCCCTCACACACAGACATTCATGACCGGAATCCAAGTAAGTATAACGTCATACTTTCTTGGTTTATTTCATTTTCATCATCATTTTATCATCCATTGTTTACCTTGCCCCCTATTGACCTTCTCCAACATTTTCACCTCCATATACCCATTAAAACCTCACAAAAGCCTACTCCAGTCACCTAATACCTCATTCTGACCAACCAAATTCCTTTGTGCAATCACAAAGGAGACCACAACTTGTTCTGTGACATTTCTAGATCTCACAGTAACCGGCACCGGTTACACCTAACCACCGTCGGTCACCCTTGACCGACACCGGTCTCGTATTTGCTCATACAACCTTGAATAGAGACCTACCCACCTAATTTCATCTCACCCTCATTCACCTATGATCTACCCGAGACCTCTATCAAACCTGCAGAGACCTAGAACCAATCATTTGACCTTTGGATTCTATTCTAGCTTAACCTGTTAGATTAGATCTATTTCTTATTGTATTTTAAGTGAGATACCTAAATCATTTTAAATAACAATAGGATTTACTTTGTTTACAACATTAAATTGTTTAAAATAGTGGATTGACAGCCATCTAGGAAGTATCACACTTCCCAGATCTAGCATACGCTAGGCAGTTCACTGCCCATATTGTTTAATTCCTTCTGGTGGTCTTTCTTTTCATTACAGGTAGTTCCTCCTAGCCAAAAGGAAGCTCTCACGATCAGCTATGGATCCGGAAGTCATACGTGCGCAACAACCCATCAACCAACATTTGAACATGTATTCCTCCTACACCTGCTAGTTACCTATCTCTGCTTCACAACACTTCAAAGAAACAATCTAAGAATCAAGTGAAGCAATCCCACTTTCTTTCTAGTGCTATCACCGCCCTTTTAGCTTAGGTATTTCTTTTACATTTCTTTCTCCCTCTCCCTCTCCCTCTCTCTCCTAATCCCTCGAAGTGTTAGAGTAAGATTAGTTGTAGGAGTAGTTTTTGTACTAGAAGTAGGTTGTGTTCTACGGCTCTTCCAAATCCACAGAACAAGGAAGTCGACCTTCTCTCGGAGGTCTATCTCATGACGCAAGTTCCACACTTGAAACAACCCCATGTTGCCTCAAAAATTTTGGATCTATTTTTATTTAGAGCATGGTGCAATTTTGAGCTCCAATGAACCTTTTGCACTACAAAAGTATTTATTTTGGCCACATTTTAGGTCAAATGTCACTAAATGCATCAAATCAATCAATAGGAAGAAAGGTATGTATGTTAATCTAGAAAACGAATTCTAAAAATAGTTTTTAAAAGTCCTTAAACTCTATTTTTAGTTATTTTTCAACACCTTTTAGTATTTTATAATTTTGAGGGTCTTCAAATCATTTTATGTGATTCAAGCTATATGGTTATAGCCAAGGTGATATTATTGTTAGAACTACACATTTCAATATCACTCCATCATCTTTCCAATGGTTCATGCAGTTCACAAATTAGGTCAATGAGCTAGGAGATATGAACCCAACAAGGAGCATGAAAAATAATAATACTAATAATAGGATAAATTTAAGATTTTTGCACTTATTGTCATTTTGAATTCATCCCTACATTGGATGCAATTGGCCTCCATATAGGATGACCTTTTAGTTTCCATCCAAAACCCTTTACATTATATTATTAGCATCTTGTCATCTTCTCCAAAGGTGTATAGCTATAAAGTAGCTTGTTTTGAATAAAGAGATAGATCTTTGAGCATACATCTCTCTTATGGATTTTGCCAACTTTTATACATTCAAAATTACAATAAAGTAAGTTTGTTTCACGACTATTTCATTGTGAATTGATTGCTATAACACATTAGACACCATGTTAGTGTGTTGTCTACTAGGTTGTAGCTCAATCTGAATCATATACACCTCTTCCGGTTCTAATGAGACTGTGGACTTAAACAACGGGTTAGTGTTTTTGGGTTGTGTGGCACCCACCTAACCTACGTAGAACTACTCCAAAGAGGCATCAAACCCACAAAGTTCTCTCTCCCAATGAATATGTGCAAGATGTATATCGCAATGAGTTTGGCAATGAAGACCCTATTAGGACATTCGACACTTGACAATGATTGTTAGCATGTGATGTAGCTTTACAAATGACCTAGGGCGATTTCGATGATGTGTGTAAACTTAGAGTTAGTTGAAAATTCTTGAGAGACTAACTTAGCAATTGGGTGCTTCGTTGTGATTGTCTTGGTAGCCCAAACATGTGAGGTATGAGGCCCTTTGAATGGGTTAGGTTAATATGTTTATATAGGTGAATATTGTGACAAAATATTCCCACTCAAATGACATGTAACCAACTAGGATAACTTGTGGATATGAAAATGTGACCGCTAGGGTTTTAAGACAAAGTTGTCGGCGTTGGACAAAGTCAATCGGACAAATTTGTTTTGCATGATCGACTTTGTTTTAACACAATACACAATGTAATATGTTCATTGGATATAGCGGTTAGATGTCCTAGAAGATGTGTTTTGTGTCAATGACTAATAATAAGTGTGACCAAGTGGCTAGTAGTGTTTATTGAGAAAGGTATGTGTAGGAAATAATCAATTAATTGTGCAACGAGTTATGGGCTAAACTAATTACCAAATGTTGATAGGTCCGGATTTAAGTATCTACAATACCAACAAAGTGGCTTTGAAGGTGGCCCCCCATCTTCAAACATTCCATGGTCGAGGGTTCACCACACCTTGCTCTTTACCACCACAAGGCAAAACTTTGTGGGAAGCCACCACCATGGCCACTATGTTCAGCACTGTTACAATGATGCAAGATGGTAGCAATTACATGATTTATCTACTTGATGTTGGGTGGAGTTTTAAATTAGGTAAAGATAGACCCACCCACTACTCGCTATCTTATTGCTATAATGTTTTTAAAGGGTCATTCGAAATATTGCTATAATGTTGTGTTTTTAAAGAGTCATTCGTATTTCGATACTTCTCTGGCTTAGAAAAATTCTTTTTCTGAAATTCAAAGCGCTACGTACCTAGGTACCAACTTTGTATTATTAGTCGAGTCGTAAAATATCTTAAATCATGCGTCAAATAAGAGTACTCTAAATGGTCCCGGCGGGGCTCGAACCCGCGACCTTCGGCTGTTTTAATATCCTTTAATGGGACACCCATAAGACCAACGCTCTAACCAACTGAGCTACGGGACCAGACATTCATTCCGGATATGTTAATTTTCGACATAAACAAATATTTATCATCATCAAATATTTGTACTTCACGAGCCCCGAACGCTCAATAGCCGATTATTATTTAAACCAGATTACTATTTAACTGTATAGCTAATAACCTTCCTTTACTCGCATACACGTTGGACATTATTATCCAAAAGTGTTTTCTTTTTTATTAAAAACAATTACAACTCATAAAATTAACAAATTGTGAATGAATAGATATTATGTTTGACAAGGCGGTGATAGTATGGGACTACTCTCTCACATAAAGCTTTGCAACTTTTTAGCTTTCCTTTTTCTTTAAAAAATAAATAATTTACGCCACTAATCGTGTAGGGCTACAATGAAATTTGAATTTTGGTGGAAAGTTTTGAATGTTCCATATATTAGTTGAATTAGTAACTTATCTCAAAATCCCTTTCATAAACTTTTAAATGTTGTTGCATATTCGATCAAATTTTACAATTAAAATCGTGTGTGTGTATATATATATAGTTGGATTATAATAACGTGTTTTATTCATGGGATTAATAGTTTTAATTTTTTTTGAAAAACATTTCAAATAAATATGTCAACATCAAATATTTGAATTGGAATAAGAGATTAGAAAGATGAGAGCTTTGTTAGAGTTTTGTTTTTGTGAGTATATTTTATCTCGCATCACACTTCCAATTGTGTTATCAATCTAGACAAGATATTATTTAATTACACTTTTATTGTGTCAATTCGACCTTTACTTTACCCCTTAGGTAATGAGTTCAAAACTTGCTATATTAATGGCAATCTCCAAAGCAAATGTATCAACAGATAAAGGTTGCATCGATGGAGTTCTTAGTGACCATGGCCTCAAAATGAGCAAGATATTTTGTCCCAAAGATGTTTCATGGGGTAATGATCTTAGCCTAGAAAACTCTTTCTTAATGTTATTGTAGATTTTCCAAAATTTGAAAAATGTCACTAGTTTGCACCTTTTACTTTAGTTGGTTATTTTTGTGGTCAATTTCCCTCGCAAGACATTTCCTAAACGTTGGGCCTATAACCACTTATAGCCTCATGGTGTTAAGCTTGAGGATGTGCAAAAATAACAAAGGTTTTTTCCTCTTTTAATTTTGTTAGGCGAAATAATTTTTCAGGTGGGCATATTAGTGAACTCTCACCAACAATGTGTGGGATTAAGTCCCTCTACTTGAATGTGGCAACTCCATTTATTGAAAACAAAAAATATTTACACTATTCTAATTGTTTGGGGGTGGTCTTTTGATCGGGGATCACACATGGGTACTTCCCTACACCTGTGGCAAAATGCTTGTAGAAACTACAAGGGAAGAAAATCTTGAGAGAGAGATACGAAGAGAATAGTAAGGAGGGTTTTTCACAATAAATATTACATAAGAGTTTATTGCTTAAAACCAAAATATATCCATGATTTCAATGAGAAGACACCATTCACATATAACAAGGAACAAAACACAAGAAGCACAAAGTCTTAATGCATAATATTCAACAAGTACATGCTCATGGAGTGTAGTTGAGATGGAGAGGAAACATAGGCAAAGGAGATAGAGGAAATTTGAAAAGATTACTCGTTCCTACAAAGAATATGGGAGCTAGTAAACAAGAATAACCATCTTTTGAAGTGAAAAGGCTCTCTCAATTTATAGCTTTACATTGCAACTATTCATCTACCCCCACATGACTCTTCATGTCCTTATTCCACTTACAACTTTTCATCGTCTTAGAAGTGAGAAATATGTCCGATTTTTATAAAGCAAAAGGGAATTTTATAATGCAATATTAGAAAGTCACTTAAGTGAATAAGACAAAATACCATGATTGCTTACAATGAAGAATTATAAAGGGGGAGAGAAGAGGAGAAAGAATGAGGAGATGAGAGAAAATATGATCTAAAGCATGGATGAAGATGCCTCCAACCTTGATGTAGATCAACTATGATGATGTTGAAGATGACATTTTGATCCATAATGAACCTCCACAATGATGCATCGATGAATACCTTTTGAAAACTTTTCCCATTTTGAAAAATCTTGAAATGATGAATATCTCGCAACATCGTCTGGATAGACCGAGAAGAGGAGTGATGAACACTTGACAAATAGACCATCGAGAGTGTTGAAAGATGACTTCCCTCATTCGAAAATCCTTCTACTTCTTGAGACCATAGACACAAAATCACACACTTTCGGTAATTATCTAGTTCGATTGCATACTACTATTCATATGATTCCTAAGTAAGAAAAGTACTAATCAACCCATGTCTTTGGACACCTTTCTTTGCTTTCTATTGCCACATTTGGTCTTGAACCCTTTGCTCGGTCGACTTTTTACACCTCGACATTTATCATCCCGGACACCGGTTACCTAGCCAAGACGCCGGCGCAGTGTGTCACTCCCTATTTTTTTCATTTTATTATGTCGTAAACGAGCTCCGATATCGGGAAGATCGCGGACACGGGGACCAATTTCGGTATGCTTCCTGTAAACACAACAAGATATCGGCACTTGCCATCATGTCCTGCAAGTTGTCTAATATCACAATTCATTTTACATACCTTGAATGTGTCGAATATCTTATTCTTGTTGTAGTTGATGATTGTTTTGTCTTCATATGTCTACGAGTTGTTTGAGTGATGATACATCTTTATGATTTTATTGTTGACCCAACCAAATTGTTGATGATAATTTCGTTTTGATGGAAAATTGTTTATGATTATGAAAATGGATGAACATGTTGTCTTCTTTTCATTGTTGAGTTGATACTAAATTGTTAACATTACGGTTTTATACAGATTGTAGACACCTATAATTTGATCGAAGAACTATTATTCCTAATATTGCACTAACTATCTCACTCCTCGCAAATTGATGACACACCATCAATTAGACCTATCTAACTCCCCTCTTACGACATTCTTTTGGTCGTATTCCTCTTATAATCAATTAAACAGGCTACTATAGCCTCCTATTGACTAAACCCTTTTCTTATACCCTTCTAGACTATTTCTACTAACTTCCTAGATAATCAATCCATTTCATTGGATTGATTAGACCTCTCACAACCCTCTCAGAACCCTAATTTCTCACTAATTGTGATTAATTAGCCTAACCTAGGTTAACTAGCCTAAAGCATGTTTAACCTCTTCTAAGCCTAGTCAAATCTTACTTTGACTCACTAAAAGTGTTTTTGGCTTATTCATTTGTCCCACATGCACCCAAATCATTTCATTTCTGAAATCAGAAACCTATAAATACCCCACTACCCCAAGTCATTTTCTAAGAACACTCCCCTTTCTAGGCTAAACTATAGTATTATTGTTAGGATTAGAGCTTTTCTTCATTTGTTATATTGAGCTAATATTGCTTTTGCTTTGTTATTTCCATTCAAGTTTGAGTAAATGGAAGAAACCATGTGGCTCTTTAGCCATTAATGGAGAGCTTCCATTCTCACAATCACAAACTGATTGCTTAGAATCTATCTAGGTTCATTTATAAAGCTTTCAAGAGTAGAGGATAACTAGACATGTTAGATTTACTTGTTTTCTTCAAGATTAATGCATGCAAAAGTAATGAATCCTTGTTTATCTCTTATTTGATGGTCCATTGAACTGTTTGTTCAAAGCTTTGGGGATTCTTGAGTGTTTCTTACCCCATTTCATAGCTTTTGCAAACTTTTCCTTGTTCACATTTGGCACGCCCAGGTGGGACTTACTCCATAGTCCTTTTCAAGTCTTTTCTAGGCTTTACATGTCCATTTCTAACCACTTTTATGCTTTCTAGGGTTTAAAATCTTGTCTTTTAATAGATTTCACATTTTAAAAGGGCTTTATCTTCCTTTTTCTTAAGCATTTAATGGGTTCAAGCTAGAAATAGGTTTTTATGGTCAATAACTAACCTATTTGACATTTTTAAATTTTTTTCGCTTTTGTGAATTTTCAAGTTTTTACGGGGGTATGCACAAGTGTCTTGCATCGGTGCGCATCCGTCGAAACATGAGCACATGCATTGAATTGGTCTTGCATCCGTCTCTCTGTACTTTGAACTATCAATACATTTACAAAGGAATGTGTATTCGTCTTGTCCCATGTGTAAGTGTCGAACCGTACATGTATCCGTGTCTTTGGAGGCGCAGTGTCTTTTAAAAATAGAGTTGTCCTTGCATTTTACCCTACCCGTGTACCCATCTGTTAGGGCGCATATCCATCGAAACCCTAGTGATTACGCTATTCTTCCCATACATGTGTGAAAACCCACAGTCCCATTCTATAGCCACGTGTATCTGTCGGTGAGGGCGTGTATCTCATCGGGCTTGGGGTGCGCATACGTCGGTCTAGGTGCACAGGCATCTGTGTTAAAATTTGAAATTTGTTACGAGTTGTAAGATCAAATTTTTTTTTTTTGGTAACTTATTTGTAGGTTCTTAACAATTGTTTGCAGGGTTCTTTGGTTTTTTATTAACTTAGTTAAGTGTTTCATTTTTTAATTGATTAAGGTCTTCGAAGTGCCTATGCTCTTCACCCGTGCCTAATAAACGATCTTGGGAACCAAAAATGCTTCCAAAACCTTCTTATTTCCTCCAAAACACTTGATTTACGTTTCATAATGGGTTAATCTTCAAATTTGGTTAAAACGAATTCCTTTTCACAATTTACTTCAAGTATTATTCATTACTTATTTATAGTTGATTTTTTTGCCTTGTGTATGCTCTTCCTCGCACCTTTTAGTGATCTTGGGAATTAAAAACAACACGTAAAATCTCTTTCATGATATTTTGATCTTTTGGAAAGATACTAAACCTTTCGTGTATAGGACCAAATTCATTCGTCACAAAGAAAAGAGGTTCAAACATAAAACCACTAATACATGTTTTATTGTAGGTTGTCAAATGGTGTCCTACTTAAAACCACATTAAGATAAACAAGATAAAATACACACCATGAACATAACACCGTATTCCAGTGTTTTGGAAAAGGGTACGTCCCTACCTTCTCAACTAGAACATAACCCTTTTGGCATAACACCTTAAGCTACACCAATGGGGGTGGTTCTAAGAACCCTAATGTAATCCACCGATGTGTAACCTCTTGGATGATACATGAAGCACTCCACTTCTGCTCATACATTGTGAGTTTAGAGTCAAAGTTGTCCATATCACGACCCCAATGACGATACAATTGAACACACTAGTTGCTCATTGTATCAGAAGGGGGTAAAGTAAAGATGAGATAATCCTTGGGAAACCTTGGAAAATCGAGCTCACATTAGACAAACTATTGACACCTAGTTGAGTGAACTACTTAGGAAATCCATTTCGTCAAGGAGCCCACTTTGCTAGTCCATTATCGTGTCTTGTCAAACCATCACAAAGTGACAACTTGCTTGGACTCAAAACCTTGTTTTTCGAACACGGTAAAGAGTCCACTTAAGTTAGATCTAAGTGTCTCTCATCATAAAATTCACGACGTATCACTTCACTTAGTTTCTTTCTCACCTTTGGACAAGGAGAAACTCTACCCAAGTGACACTTAGTTTATTTTCACATATTTTGATCTATACCTTTGCATTCTTATTTCCCATTTGGGACAAGAGAAGGCATCATTTGGGAGTATTGTCATAGATAATGTTCACCACTTTTTTGTCCATTTACGCTCATCCATGTTTGCGGCTAAGTTGTTAAACGTCTAAAGTGCGTGGGTGTGTCCTTATATCTTTGATGGCCACGTGATCTTGATTTCAGGATCATCTTCATAGCTAGGATTTTGTTTCATCATCATTTCCCCTTTGAGTTGTTACTCTTGCCCACATTTTAGCCATACAATTGTGACACTTACATCTTGTTTTCATTTCTTGAGAACTTGATATAAGTTTCCTTATTGTATTATTACGCTACTTGCATGATTGAAAACTTCTTGCTATACTTGTACTTAGTTTTGGTCCCAACAACATATAGGCCTTTTGAGAGTGTCAATACTTTGCATTGTTCATATCACAATAGCATCATCTTGATACTAACACCTTGCTTATTCTAGGCTTGGTTAACGTGTCGGGGTAGTGTTGTTATGTTATTCGCATTTACAACTTCCATTATCAAAGACTTAGATTTTTGTCGGCATTTGAACTAGTCATAGTATATCTCATGGAGAGATCACGTCAATAACTTTGGTGCTTAGATCTTGTTGATATTTCAACTCAACCTAGGTATTGATAGGGTATTGTCACTATCTGATTTTGTGCCTATCGTTGAAACCATAACTTAAAGGTATAGTGTTCCATAAAACAATTGAGTGTTTGATGATTTACTAGAGAATTTGCATATTTGTTCCTAAATACAATAACATTTGCATATTCTTCATACTTAGGACATCTTTCGAGATAGTGGGACTTTAAATAGATCATATCACATACACCTAGGTTTCGTATAACTTGAATACACTTAGACAAAACCTAGCGCAACTTTGACTAGTGATGCCTATAATCATGAAAATGGCATCTAAACCAGATGAGCGTAACTTAGAAGAAAATCCTTTCGCATCATACCCATTCACTAGACATAAGTTAGAACCTCTCTTTTCACAAGTCAAAGACACATAACCTTTGGTTGATCATAGTGGAGAAGATTCTGATTCTTTTGAAGAACAACACAAGTTAGACTTAGTTCGCTTTGATGAGCTCCTTTATTATAACAAAGACCAAGTACTCACAAGATTTCTTGAATTAGGATACAAAGCCTTAAGATCGTAAGATCGTGAAAAGCGATTAAAACATGTTAACCGTGAAATGGAAGAACAACCATGACCATCCCTCATAGACATGGATAACCCTTTTGACACAGGGTATGCTTCCACTTCAGAAAACGTAACAACAATGTTGAAGATGACCCACCAAAACCAACAGGTGATTCGTGAAGACCTTACTTTAAGGCTTCATGCAGAGTAAAAATTGAACGTGAGTGCAAGGACTCACCGCCTCCTAGGTTTGACGATGAAGATGATCCCTTAGTCAAAGAAGATATCATTCAACGACAGATACTAAAACTTAGTCAAAAGCTAGCAAACTTAGGTTCTTCGAGTAAGAATGTGCATAAGGATAGACTTAAGACAAAATTAGGTGAGTTTCACATGGATCCATATGATGATGCAACTTTCAAGGTTGTTAAAGTGAACAAACCGCTATCACCCACAAAGGAACAACTCATTCAACAAGAGTTGCAATTGATGAAGAATACACTTACTACTCTACAAGAGAGCAACGTAGGACACAATAGAAAATACTTATATAAAGAACTATGTCCTTACCCCTTTGATAAGGATATGTTACACAACCATTTCTCGAAACATTTCAACATACCTAAATTTGACAAGTATAAAAGTAAGGGTGATCCTCATGATCACATCAAATACTTCTACATGGCTTGCCAAGAAGTTGCTTATAGCGATAACTACTTGATACATATATTTCCTTGCATCCTAGGAGCAGAGGCATTGGAATGGTTCTTCAGTATACCTAAGGGATCAATCATGACATGGCCTGCACTTGCTGAAACATTTGTGTGACATTTCTCTTTCAATATGGAGAATAATATCACCATGAACGACCTTTGCAATGCTAAACAAAAACCTAATGAGACCTTCACAGGCTTCTTGCAGCGATGGCGTGGATTGGTGATTCGTTTCCCTTATGTCCTACCAGAGAAATAGATGGTAAGCATATTCATCCCTAACTTAAACCTAGAAATAGCCTTTCACTTACAAATGCACTGTGGCTCTAACTTCAAGAGGTTATAGAAAAAGGTGGTCAAATCGAAAAGGCTCTTATTGTGAAGGGGACACTCAAAGTTCTTCAATAAGAACAAAAATTTCATTGGCGATGGCATCATAGACTCCAAGAGATTCCAAGTTGTACAAAATATTTTGTGATTAAAGCTTTCACAAGGACCTTGCCCAAAGGCACCTACAAAACACACATTTACACTTCTAACTAAATTTCTATATGTTATATTTAAACAACTAGATGCAAAGAACATAGTGCTTATACCCAACCCCGACAAAGTGCCATACCCAAATGATGCCCCTAATCCGGGTTGGTTTAAAGAGCATGAGTACTGCGATTTCCATCGTGTCAAAGGACACAAAACTAATAGATGCCTAAGATTGCGACATTATATATAAGACCTCATTGAAGAGGGTAAAATCGCAATGGATTCTCCACCTAACTTAGGGAAAGGACCTAACAAAAGGATGGGGATATTCAAAGAACCCTTTCCTAACCATGGGGATAGACAACACAAGAAGTCAAATCATAGACAAGCCTCTAATGACTATAGAACCGCTGCCTACACCTACCCAAAGCAGACGATAAACCATTTGACTCCCTTATAGGTTATGTCTTTCATCTGATGAACAAGTTAATACCATTAGGATCTTAGAGAAGAGTTGTGTTGTAGGTACATGACGAGCTCATTTGGTAATACCTGCACTTCTCTCTCATTCCGCAGAAGGAAAATATAACTTGATAGAACAATGGAGAAAACCCCAGCTAGAATCTTGATCCTAGATCTCCTTAAGATCTCTACTACTCATAAGAACATATTGTACAAAATGCTTCAAAGTTTAGGAGTCTCCACGAAGTAGATCCCACACACTTGCAAGCAATGGTCGCACACCTTGATTCTAACAATCATATCACCTTTGATCAAAAAGTAATCCCGCATAATAACCTTGAGCATAACCTACCCTTATATATAGAGGTTGTTGTTACTCATCATAAAATCAAGAGAGTTCTTGTGGACAGTAGGTCTGGTTTAAATATTTTCACATTGAAGCTGGTTAAGCAGCTAGGCCATTCAGACAAAGATCTAGGTGCTAAGACCATTACCATTACAACCTATGAAAATGAGGAACGAGAATCAGCAGAACTATAGAGATTCCAATGGAAGTAGGGCCGACTTATCATGATACAACTTTCCATGTCCTTGACTGGATCTACCTTACAACATGCTCTTGGGATGCCCATGGATTCATGTCATGCAAGACATTCCCTCTACTTTTCATCAGTGTATAAAGTTGTGCCATGGAGGATAGATAATCACCATTCCAAGTGATCCAAAACCATTCACACATTGTAGAGCATTGCACATTTTTTCTTGTGCAGTTTATGAATGTCCTTTGGTAGATATTGTTATTCCTCTACAAACAAAGGCTATGAAGGAGCGTGTAGATCCGAATGTACTCACTCCTTGTAATAATAACTTCCCATCATTGATTAATCCCTTCACATCATGGGAAGCAACATCTGCAAAGTATGGCCCAAATGATCAATTCACGCTATAACAAGATTTATTAATATCAGACCTTTATGTGTCCCCAGAGAACATGTGGCAAACCATACTTCCAATTCAAGAGCACTCGAGATAGATGCCCTGAACCATTTGAGAGATTCATTCCTAGTGGTCTCTTATCTGAGGAAAAGATGTTAGAAGATCCCACTAGGAGGGTACTTGAAGGTACTATGACATCATGCCATCAAGCTCCGTAGTATACCAAAGGCCACCACATGATGTATGTCATGGGCTATAATGGATTTGGATGTGGTATAAACGCACAAGGAAGAATAGAACATGTTCTCATTCCTTGCTTTAAGTCAAAAAATAACATCCTTAGAATTAGGCCTCATAATGATCCACCTTCTGAGATAGATGCCACCTCTTCTGAACGTGAGGATGGCTCGTCTCATTCAGACAATGATGTAGATTCCCAATATAGCCTATACGAGGATCTTGCCTCCACGAACCTATTTCCAAATTCAACTATCTTCACCTTATCAGAATCCAATTCCCAATACAATCACCAAGTAACCCTAGTATATCCCAAACTTATAGATTGGGATCAACAACTTCACGTGTCAATCAATTTCTTTGAAAATGATGAAGCATTTGTAGAATTCATGGGACTCAGGGATTTCATTCTAAATGGAGATCACAAGAAGGGTTTCTCAATCAAACTAGATGCTTGCGCATACTTTGGAGAAGAATCGAGATGTGTGGATGCTTGACTAAAAAGGTCATAAGCAAAGGCAAGAATACTTCAGAAAATCCTTGCGGAAAAAACAAACATAAGTCTCCCAGTGAAAAGCTCTTTGAGAAACTAGTAGACAAACAGAACAAAGAAATCATGGAAAAGGTGGAATATCCTTATAAATATGATCTCACACTACCTATGGAGGTTGATCTTACTCTTCCCCTAATCCTACATGGATGGAATATTTCTAAGATGTTTATTGAAGAAACAATTAGTGTTAACATTGGTTCAGAAGAGGAGCCTCAATTTGAATGTTTTTCCATGCATTCATGTGCATTTTCCCTTTAATATTCTATTGAAATCCGACTTATGGGTTCGTATGAATCTAGTTGTGGAATCTATTTGGGTCTATGTAACTTATTTTTGAATACCCAACACAAATATATGTATATGTATATGTATGTGTGTGTGTGTGTGTGTGTGTGTGTGTGTATTTGCCTCGATTTAATGGATTTTATTCCTTAGTCTAGTTTGAGATTGATTTAGTTTTAATTGGGGTTGAATAGATTATTATTCAACTAATAAACCCATTTGGGGTTTACGATTAATTGTATATACTTTTCATCGGACGATGTATATATATACAATCGGCACTTTCAGCTTTAATTCTTTCCTCGTTTCAGGGATATTTCATTTTGGGGAATGAATAGAGATTCCACGTCTTTATGTAAACTATAGGTCGATTTACTTACAACAAAAATTCATAGCTTAGAACATCCCATCTTTGGGGAACCTATGTGTAAACTTGGTGTTTGTATTTAAACGACTAAGCCCGAGTTGGGAACTTTTGGCTTGTTTTGTTTATAAGAATAGGATATTGTGTATAGATATTTATATGTGTTTTGGGTTTTGAGTTTGATGGAAGTATTACTGTAGGTTATTATTCTTCGAGCCTTATAGGGCACAATGTTGATAATCAAAACCCTTGGGATTTAGCTTGTTAATGTATGGCATAAACAATGTTGCTTTTGAATTTGACTGTGTGGGTTTTGTGTAATCATTTGAGATTGATTGTATTTCTGGGTAGTAGAATAGGCAAGGTATTTACTTAGCTTATTGATAAAATTAAGGAAGTTATTGTACGGTTTGTAAAAATCAAGGTTATTCAATTTGGTTAAGGTATATGTGACTTCCTTAAGATGGTCGAATACCTTCATTTCCTCAACTTAAAAGGTGATTGTTTTTAATCCTAGATGTTTTGAAATGATTGATATATTAAGTCAAATAATATAGCTTACTATTAAAAAAGAATAAGGGAAAGCCCAAATTCGGTTTGAACGTCTACATTTAGACTTGTAGGCAATTTATTTTATTATTGTGGTACCAAAAGTATAAGGACATATAGTTGCAAGCATAATACTTAACATTGTTATTGTAAAGAATAAATATTGGTGGGGTGATGAATTTTGAGTCTAAATGTATAATACCTATAAAAGTTATTGGACTGTTATCAAATATTGTAATGATTTTAGTCATTAATATTTTATTGATTTTTTTAACCTAATATATATATATATATATATTTATTTATTTATTTATTTATTTATTTATTTAACCAAATATTTTATAATATTGATTTTAACCAATATGAATTATCAAAGAATACAAAATTGCTTATGTGGAAGTAATGTCAATGAATGAGATAGTAAACATTATATTGGCCTCATTATCTAGTTTTAGATGTTTTGATTATGTTTGCTGAATTTATTCATTTGAGTATTATAACGACATAAACTGTAAAGATGTGGAGAACAACTTTTCATGTCAGTTCATTTTGAACTGAGCACTTTTACTATTTTTTACAGATGACAGAAAATAAATTTTCCTTGGCGGATGTTTTATAGAAATTATGAAATATTATTTGTTTAATAGTTCATTGGTCGATAGGCCTACCTAGAGTTAACTTTTTGTGTAACTACCAGTTTTTTACGTCATCGTCCTCTTGCCATTACAGCCGTAAGCAGTTTCTCGTGAGGCGGTATTTAGAATTACGAAAAATTCATGGGAGGAAGTGTGTTTATGACATTCGTGTAATTTCCATATATTACTAAATGCAATATAGTAAAAATTTCTTGTTGTGGGGCGAACGTTTTCCTTGCAATTGCATTTTTCTTTCTTGTTTCTTCTAACTTCTAATAATAGACCCCAATCAGTGGGTTGAAAACTGTATATATATATGGGCTACAAGATGACCATTCCTTTATTTATTTTTCTCCTCTCATTCATCTTTTTACCTTTTCCCTTCCATGCAGTGTTCATGCCAATAGGATTTCTTTCCCCAACCCAGCCTCAGATGCCTTTTGGTGTTAATTTTTTGTATAGTGGGAACTTGAATTTGAACTCTTGATTCTTGTTTTGATTTTCTCTTCTTTTTAGTTCCCATTTTTTGTGAATTCGACGATATGATAGAGGAATGAAGGGTTCATGCAGCCTCTTTTCTCTTTTGTAATTTATGCAAAATCTTGTATTACAAGGATGTAGCATTTTATTTTGTCTCTCTTTTGGGCTTCATCTGATTAATTAATTCTGCTATGATTTAGGTATGTTCTTCCAATGTGAATGATATTCAACATTGTGTCCTGCTTCCTGATATTTTCTTAAAGAGGTCAGGATTGATTAGATCTATGTAGTTTTATTTATATTGATTCATTGCATGCAGATCTGATAGGTTGTATTTTTGGCAGGAATTTCTGACCTTTTGCAGGCTTTACTTTAGTCGTGACACACATAGAATATATATATTTCATAGAACCATTAAATCCGGGTCAAATTCACATCCTAATAATTTAATCAATCCGGGTAGGGTTTATTTGTAATGTTTTTCTGAGGTAAATTAATTCTTCCTTTCATTGTTGGTTATTTTACAATGTCATGGATCCTTAATATAATTAGGATATGCTTATGTCAAAGTCGGCAATTATTAAAAGATATTGGTACGGTCTGAGGAGATGCTTTTCAAGATCTTCCTTCCATATTTCCAGGAAACTTGCAAAAAGTATTGCACCATAAATTTTTGTATTCATTGTAGGATTCGAATGATAAGATGGATTTTAGGAGTTTTTTCTAATGCAGGGGTCCTCGACTGATAGGAAATTAAGAGTAGTGGAACAACTTCCTACACTAATCTTTGAGGAGAGATATTATGCAAAAATTTCAACATAGTAAAACAATTACAGAAATATCAGCAACATATTCATAACAAAACACAAACACCAGATATACGTGGGGAAAATCCTTTTGGATAAAAAACCCCACACTCCAAAAGCCCACTCAATGTATTTCAAATCTAATAACAAGATTACATACACTTGCAGAGCAAGTTTCTTACAGGAGTATCACCAGAAACAATTCTAGGAGGATTAAAACTCACTACACCAATTGCTTCTCCAAGCCTTCAATTTATAGACCTCCGGTTATACAAGAAACCATCTATGGTTTACAAAACCATGTGCCAAACCTCTCATGAGGTGGATAGCATTAAAGAGCAAGATTTTGGTCTAAAATTAGGCTCCCACGTCCACAATATTCTCCCCTATTTTTGACCCTTACAGATGTCATAATATCTCTAAAAATAGTCCTTCCATGATATACTATCATATGGGAATCTTTTGACAACTCCTATTTCTATTTTTAGAGCCTAGACAATGTGAAACGGTTGTAGGAAAATCTTAAATGAATAAACCAAACAAGGTTGAGACACCTCATTTCCAACACAAACAAATAAGTTCGTCCCGAATCAACCAGGAATTTGATCTTTCATACGTGGGACAAAATTTTAAAGTAAATTTCTCTTTTGTGAAAGTAATTTTTATGAATATATGTTGTCCCCATGCTAATCAATCTGATTTCTAGACCAATTTGTGTGTCTGGGAGTCATGGTTCAAGGCTCTAGGATTGTTTATAAGGGAAAGGAATTTTTCTCCATTCCCGGTCAAGTTTGAAGTGTCCCTAAGATGATTTTAACTATTCATGGTGGAAATTATATTTTTGACTATGATTTGTTGATTTACTCTGTCGTTATTGTAGCCCCTTTTTATTATTGAGACTTCAATTTGTAGCATTGTATCATTGAAATTATGTTAACTGTTCATCAATTTTGGCATTGTAGTTTTCATTTGTTATCTTTCCAAGGAGATATTACCTTGACCATTACATTTATCTATTTCTCTGTTTATGTTTCTATAGGAGTCAACCTGAAGTACAATTATAGCTGATAATCTAAGTCCTTCGGTTGCATCATATTTAAGGCACGCTCTTAGAAATTTCTAGGTATAAGCTTAAGATATTTATGACTAAAACTTCACCATTTTTGTATACGCTGCTATCTCTGCAGGTTCTATGTCTAAGTTGGTTTAGGGTTCCTTTGTGGTTAATTGTCTCCCTGGCCATTGGTTTCCATTTCCTATGTTTTACATGTGTTATTCCTGGCATTGATACATGTAACGATATACGTAGACATAAATCTGGCATGTTATTAAATATTATTTTCTTTTGGATAGGTCACATCCTAATGTGCTTCGTGTTTTGCTACTAGGAATCCAATAGGTTGCATTGATAACAAAAAAATTAAGAAGCCATTAAAGAAGTTTTTTATTGATAAGAGGGTTGGGTGAAGTTTTTTTATCATGTTCTTGATTGCCTTGTTATTTTAGATCTATAAAGTTTCCTTTCCGTTTTTAAGAAATACTATTAGCACCAAAACCATTAAAGAATATTGTGATAATTTTATTAATGCATGGAATCCAAGAGAAGAGTATTAAAGGAATGACTAATTTTCTAGATCTATTAATGATGACCCTTGTTTGATTGACACATCACAAATATTTCAGTTTGATATAAGACACGATTATGAAGAAATTGTTAATCGTGTTGAACAACCTACAAAATGCTCCTTGGACACATGTTTATGAAAAAAGGCGCCATAAATGTTTTTCGATATAAGGCTCCATGGGAGTTATAGACATAATCAAAATTATACATAGATGAGGAATGCCAAAAAAATATCTTCCAGCACGTAATGATGATAGAATCGATGTAGAAAATCATGATATGGTTTCATTGTGGAGGGAAAACATAGATTGTCAACCTATCCTTTCCCACTGAGCAATTTTGAATTACATTGCAAAGTATGTTGTGAAAGTAGAAAAAATTTAAAAGAGTTATCATGATATGTTGATGCGTGTTATTCTGCAATCCATTCGCAAGACATAGAATTTTTCCATACTAAAAATTTATTACAAACACAATAGCAGAGCATGATATTGTTGCACAAAAACATGTCATATGCTATTAAAACTACCACTTGTGGAGTGCAATAGACAATTTATTACTCTTAGTGTTGGTCGAAGAGTCTATAGATGTGTCTAGCTAAACTTTGAGGATGATTCATCTGATTCAAATTTTTTACATGCTTACATACATCATCCTTCACAATTAGAAAATATGTCAATGTTGGATGTTGCAAAGTCATGGTCATGTTCAATAAATTGCAAAAAGGAACAATGGAAAATTCAAAAACAACAAACTATAGTCCACGTATGGCCAAGATTTTATTCCATCCCAGATAAAGAATATGTGGAATTTTTTTGTGAGTGAGACTCTACTATATAAACCCTTTCGAGACATTTCAGTTGATATATTTTAGATATTGAGCTACTTGGTTGTCGCGATTATGACCTAGACCATGATTGAAGTCAAAATTATTTACCATCACCATTACATGATTTGTGTGGACACTTTCTAGATAGCATTTGTTGCTCTATACCAATAAACAATATCACTGGAGGATTCATTTTGCATGTGGGAAGTTTATCTAAAGAGCATCATATTACATATTTCCTGTAATAAGAGGCAATCACAATTGACCTTCAACACCTTTGATGGCTACTTGAATCTTGGATGCCTACCAAATCTTGCATGATTTACATCATAGTTCCATATACCGTACATTTTTTTCTAATTTACTACTTTCAATTACTCCTCCTATATGCCTATCGGCCTCTCACAAGCACCTTTGGATGCTTTTGCTAGTTGTTTATGAAGTGAGTTTCTATGTATGTAATTCATATCAATAATGTAAAGTGAAGTTGTACTTCACCACTCTATTTAAAATGAAAGGAAGAATAGCTTGTTATGATCATTGTATTATTTCAGAAAATTATATTATACTTGTATTTATTATATGAGTGGATATTTATGAAGTGGATTAATACTTGTGATATAAATTTGTATTTTTGGATGTTGGTTTTAGCAGTATGTCATAGATGAATGATCAATGTTAAATGAAAATAATGTATTAAGATATATCTCTTAAATTAAATTGTTGATTAATTGAGGTTAAATTATATTGGGAACAAATGCAACGATGTTTTTAATAAACTAATATGATAGTTATGTACAATGAAGTGTATTAGCATTTGAAATAAAATTACAACAATGTCGTAAGGGACAATTAGAGAACTATGAATAATAACACATCAAGCTATCTTAAATTTCATTTAAGATGCATATTGGACGTAATTAATTACTTGTTAAGGTGAACATAATCCATTACGAGACTAATCTTATGAACCTTATGGACATAATTAGATGTAATAAATTTATCATTGCGACAAAAAGGAAACATGTCGTAAACTGATTCAACTTTAAATAATAAATTTCGTCAAATACAACGTTCCTAATGTTTAGAACTCAGCATGCCAACTTTGTATTCATTTAGTGACACTAGTCATTAAGTGAATAATACCTTATAGCAAGTAGCTTAAGATGTCATTTCAAGGTCCATTCATTATGATTGTCATAACTGAATGTGAATAGTATCACGTTGAGATACAAGAGTTGGTCAACCAAAGTGCGGATGATCCACCTTGGTACTAACTTAAGTTGGCTACAAGGAAGGAAGTGGTTGCATAATGACGTAAGTCATTACGTAAGCATTTTCTCTCCCATAGAAACCTAAGTTGGCACAAATGTGCTCCTTTGCATAGGTTGAACAAGTCTTGTACCTTGTGCATAACATGTAAATAAAAATACTTAACTAACTAATTCAATTCTGATAACTAAAAAAGTGATATGGTGAAAGGATGGGTTTCTGATGATGATTGTGTCGTCAAAAATGAGCATGCAAGCATGACTCTTAAACTTTGGCCAAAGTAGTGTAAGTTGTTGGTTACACTGTCAAGTTCACCAAGTTCTAATTAAAGGTGTAAGATGTTGGATGGAATTTGATTGACTGAGTTCTAGGTAGACACTTAGAAAACATCACTTGTATATCAATGCCTGGGGAAGGTAACCAATTGTATACTTTGTATACAGGCTCGTTAAGAGTGAACTATGGGGGATCGGGTAGATCTAATTGACCCATATTTCTACACATGGTTTATTGATTGATATCTGTTAAATTGAATTCTACATTGATGTTAGATTTAAATGTTGGGTATTTAAATCATTGAAGGCATAAGTTAGTATGGAATAAATAAATAAATAAAAATCCCTTAATTTGAAGCATTGAAAAGTAGGTGTTACATTTTGGTATCAGAGTTGAAGGTTACAACTCTTGGACCTATTGAGTCCCTATGCTAACTTAAACTTAATTCTTGTCTAACAGAGAAAATGGTTGATTCAAGAGCTCAAATTTTTAATCACCAACATGCATGTGATGAAGCACCACAAAGTGAAAAGTTGGATGAAATACTCATTGTCATTCAGGACATGCAAAATTGTATGGTTGTTCTTGAACAAGTGATGGGTAATGACATCGGTGTGAAAATGATGGTAGAGAACAATCTCATGGGTGGCCTAGCGCTGAAAATAAAAATGTTGTGGACCCCAATGTGGGAAATAATAATAATGCAGTGGATCCTAACGCTACAAATGTTAATGTTGTAAATAAACCTGAGAATAAGAGGGCACATTTGGTAGCAGAACTGTCTAATGATATTAAGAGGATCAACCCACCTAAGTTCGATGGTATGACCTTAGGAGATGGAGCCAAGAATTGGCTCAGTGAGATGGAGAATTATTTCACCATCTAGAACTTCTCAAAAGAAACTAAGACAGTTTGGGGAGCTTACCATCTCTCCAACGAGGCTTCCTCCTGGTGGGACAAATGTAAGGTAGAACTTGGGGTTGATGAAGCTAGTGTAACTTGGGAAAAATTCAAAGCCTATTTTAGACAATGTTGGTTACTTGAAGCTATATTATGATCAAAAGATGTTTGAATTCCATACTCTATCTTAAGGGGAAATGAAAGTTATCAAATACTAGAAGTTCAAAAACTTCAAATATGTACCTCGAAGATCAGATGATGATGAAATGTTTACATCAGAAATTTCATTATGGGTTTGAACCCAATTGTTGGAATGGAATTTGATGTTCATGGACCATCAACCATAGAGGCTATGTTTGAAAAATCAATCAGACAGAGCAGAAACTAAAGGTCATTTCTACACATCAAGAAGAAAATAAAAAGAAAATTGTTAATGCGCATTCACTCCTTCCACCTAAAAAGGTTGGGTAGAAAAATTTTGGTAGTAAGAACAAAAATGGAAATGGAAATGGAAATTAAACTACATCAGTTAAGACTGTTGCAAATTCCAAGAAGAATGGACAGAATAATGTAACCAATACTAAAAATAAAACCGATAAAAGGGAACTTTTAGGGGTTGTTTTATATGCGGACTAGATCACTATGTGAATAACTGCCCTTAGATGAAAAATGATAATAACTAACAACACCAAATACATGTTGTAATGACTGATAAACAAGATGAAAAATAAGCAACGCCTATTAAAGTTGCAGGTAAGTTATTTGTATTCTCTATAACTATCTTATTTGATATTGGTGCAACAAAATGTTTTATTTCAAATAAGTTAACATCTAAACTTAAAAGAAAATTTGGATATATGAAATAATCTTGGTGTTGATCAGATTTTCTTGCTTCATGTCTAAATTAGTGTACGACAAATACATAAACACAAAACCACGTCAAATACGGAAAGGCTTAGTACCTTGGATAAGGTGATGACTTATACGGGCGCAAAGTAGATGATGATATCCTCACTGCGATCTCAACAAAGTCAGTAACTTAAAGACACTAGAGAAAAATTGCTTAGATATTTTATGTGGGGGCTTCCTAACAAAGCGGACCCGAGAAGCGTTCACTTCCTCGATGCTTGTCAACCCCGTGTGATAATGAATAAAGATAAAATGCAAGATAAACGGATAAAATGCAAGTGATGAACAAAGAAACCTGAAGATGCTAGTATGTAGATGGAGCTACTGATATGATCCAAACACAACATGCAACATGAACCATGCTAAGTGAACCACCAAATCATGAGCAAAGTATTGTGGGGATTCCAATGTCATTACAAGGACATTATGAGGATACTATGATAAACAAGAGGCTAAAAATTCAAAACAACATTTTCCCAAATTTTCCAACTTATTTTGATGAGGGGGAAATCCCATATTTATAGCCTAAGGGTGAGGTTATACTGTGGGTTATTAGGTAATTAGGGTTGGGTAAACTAACCCTAATTAAAAGAGGTGATTTGATTCAACGGGGCTCACAATTTGACTTGTGAGGTTAAAAGATAAGGATGTGATATGGAATGGGGAGTATGATTGACATAGTTAGGTGAAATAATACGTCCCATTTTTGAATTTAAGAGTGGGATGTCGGATGGGTATATTATTGCCCATGGATTGAATAATTTTGAGATATGTGAGATAATGCCAAATTTTAATTATTAAATGGGTTTATATGGAGCCTATTAATTAATTAAAATTTGGGTGAGTAAATGGATGGAATTTATTCAAATTTAGGAAAAAGAAAAGCGAGAGGGAAAGTTACATGAAGGAGAACGAATATGGGATGAAGGAGAGGAGTTACACCAAAAATGGTGTCTATATTTGCCCATTTTTGTTGAGTGGTTTGCGATAGCAAGCCACGAGACAAAAACAAAAGTGTTGGATGAAATATGTGTCTCAGAAAATGGATGGGGATGAATTAAAACATGACCAAAGGCAATATGCCCCAGGCAAAAAAGGATCGCAATAGTAATGAAAAATATGGCGGTGACTCTAATATCACATCGGTAGAGGACAATTGTAGTCTCAACGGAGACAGACGACAATGTTCTATGGACCAATGAGTGGGTGAAGACCACTACAGTATGGATGTAAACCGTGATGACCAATGGGTCATAAGAAAACATCAAAATATGCGCAACTGAATGTGAAAGGTATGCACGAAATCCTTTTTCTAAGGAATCGAGTGAAAAATCATGCATCCGCAAAAGGGACGAGGATGAAAATAATGATGCCCCAACACAGGGCATGAGAAGGACAAAAAGTGAGTTATATGTGTCAAAAAGTACAAGGATGAAAAGGTTCCCCAACATAGGACACAAAAATGACATAATGGGAGATGGATGTTGAAATAAAATATCCCAGGGGGAACGAGTATGACCATGAATGTGGATATGAAGAACATATTGGATAAAATGCCCCAAGAGGGTGTTAAATAGGATGTTGAATACATGTTTCTTAGGAAAGATGCATAAGTGATGGAAAATTAGTAGGTGAAAAAAACACACCCACTTCTTCGGTAAGTAGGATAAGAAGTCAAGATACTTTTGTGCCAAAACAAAATCAGAGAAAACATTCATGGAAGAGAACAAGATCAAATAGGTGGTGGCCATTATGGTATCCACCAAGACAAAAATTCCATAGGAAGATGTGATGAGGGATATATATGATGATATCTCCTTGAGAGGGTTGACAAGAATGGAAGATACGACACCGCTCCTAAAAGGAGAAGAGAGAAGAGGACATTGAATGGAGTAGATAAGACGTGGTGGAGGAGAAGAAAAAACATGAAAGAGGATAAAGAGGATGAGGTGTAATAGGACGGAGAAACCATCATCTGCGCATAATGAGGAGTGTGAATTGTGCTTGATTGTGATGGAAATAAGAGGAAGAGAATAATAGAGAAGGACGATAAGAGAGGAGAGAAGATAGATGAAAGAACAAAAGAGAGAGAATGATAGTTAATATGAAGGTAGTGGGAAAAGACAAGGGGGAAAGAAATAAAGAAGGCGTGATGGGCCGGAGAAAAAGAAAATAGAGAAAAAAAGAGAATAGGAGAAGAAGGGAAGGGAGAATAATAAACAAGAAGAATATGAGATGAAAAGAGAAGAGATTAGAGGAGATAGTGAACGTACAAATATGTGTCATAGTAAAGAAGCAATAGATATAATAAAGAGGAGAGACTGCATGGGAGAAATAAATGATGAAGGAAAAGAAGAACAAGACAAGAAAATGACATAAGAGAGGGTGAAAGGCATATGGAGATCAAAAATAAAGAGAGAGAAAGAATGGACCACAAAAAGATGATAGAGCTGAGAAAAAGAAAGAGGTGAAGAATATTAGAGAAGGGTGATAGGAGAGATGAATAGTAAGACGTGATGAGGGTAGGGGATGTCGGAAAAAGGAAGAGAAGGATGGAAAGATGAAGGGGATGAAGAAGATGAAGAAGTTAAAGAAGACGAAAGAGGAGGTAGAATAGAGAAGAGAAAGAAAGGAACAATGAGGAGCCAAGAGGCTATAGAGGAGATGAGAGAACAGAAAAGAAACTGATGTATAGTGATGGAATAAGATAGGGGTGGTAGAGAAAGAGGTTTGGTAATGGGAAGGTGGAAATAAGAGGGAAATAAGAGATGATAGAGCAGAAATGGGAAGGGAATTGAACCAAGGTGTTAGGAGTAAGACCAAGGTAAAGAATATGAAACAAACCACATGGAAATGCATGTGGAGAATGGGATAGTAAAAAGATGGGACAACGCTGGTGAGCCAGGTTATCAATGGAGAAGTAAGACAAAAGTGCGACGAGAAGAGGGGAGTAAGATGATAGAGAGGAAGTGAAAGAAAACCAGGAGTAGAAAGGAGGAGAGGACAACAGAGAAAATGATGCAAAAATGAGGAAACCAAAATGGGAGATAATAAGTGAAGAGTGAGCATTATAAGGCATGTAAAGAGAAGCTAGAGGGGAGGAATGACATAGATTGAAAAAGATGTGGAATTGACGATGAGAAAATAGGGAGAGGGTGTATGATGAGGATAGTAGAGATATTGAAGAAGGCGAAGGGAAGATAGAAAGGAAATTCTAGCGGATGGATGTTAGGAGAAATCCTCGATAATTATCAAAGGGCACAAAAGAAAAAAGGAAGGAAGAGAAAATGGAGGAGGTAAAAAGGAGTGAACAAGGATGTGTAGAATGGGGATAAATGGATTTTAGGAGAATTCCACCGATAATTATTAGCATGAAAATGGAAGATGATGATGAAAGAATGTAAGAGGAATATTAACAATAATGGTGGGTAAACGAGGTGTAGATATGTGGGAGAACTCGAGAAGGTGGAGTGGAAAGAGTAAAGAAAGGAGGGATAATGATTTGTGTGGAGATCACGATGAGGAGAGGATGTAATGGGTGAGGATGTGGATGAAGATGAAGGAAGTAAAGATGAAGGAACGAGACATAGTAAGAAATGGTATGAAGTGGTTAAGTTATATTTCTAAATGAGGGATGATGGGGATGATATTTGGGAAAGTTTGAGATATTTTGCAAGGAAGAAAGAGGAGGGAAGAGGATGTGTTTATGGGGAATGAAGAGAAAATGTGGCTAATGAGAATTTAGAGCAAAGGGGAAAGGCTAGGAGACAGATCATTCCTAAGAGAGACTCTTAAGTAAGATCACCATGCCGTAGGAATGGTTAAGTAGGATTTCCAAGCCGAATAAGAAGAAGAATGATGAAAAGAAGTGGATAGTTGCAAATATTGGTGGTAAAAGTGTATGAAAAACTGGAGTGAAGGGGTCGTATATTTTCCATACTATGAAAGTGCGTAAGTAAATTGATTGAGGAGAAAATGGATATTAAGATGATAATAAGAAAAGAAGGAAACAAAGGAGTGTAACATAAAGGGATGGAGGAATGTATGCGGTGTAGGATGGAGAGTGTGAGGGGAATCCTTAATTAGGATGCCCATGTTGTGTGAATGATGATGCCAGAGCATTGAGTAGAAGTTATGGAGCGGGAAGACGTTTCTACACCATTTTCTACACCTCTCAAAAGGCATTAGTTGCATCTAATCCTCGGGAAAGGTAAAACCAAACAAGAAAAACCAAATCCACATCTTTTCCATCTCAAAATGCTCTTAAACCCAAAGAAAACAACTCAAAACCCAAGAAGTATTCTAAATCCAAGAATAATTCTAGTTGCTCATGCTCTTTTTGTGGGGGTAGTAATCATGAAGAACATAGGTGTTATAAGTGAATGCAAGCCTTAGAGGATGCAAATCAAGAAACACAAAATTTCTATCTCCACACTACCTCCTTCTAATCAGCATGACAAAGCACTTAATGTTGTTGGGAGATCTCAACCACCACTTGCAAACAGGTTGGGTTATAATTTATGGAGGCATACTTGGGTTTATTTTCTCAAGTACAAAAGTGACGCGTTTTTCACACTTCAAAGTCTTCAAGGCTTTGGTCGAGAAACAATCTTCTAGTAGCATAAAGAACCTTCATACTGATAATGGGGGGTACACTTCAGCAATGAGTTTTCTAAATTTTTGGAAACTCAAGGCATTATTCACCAACATTATGTTCCTCATACTCCACAACAAAATGGCTTAGCAGAAAGGAAGAATAGAACTTTGAAGGAAATGGATAATTGTATGATGCATTCTAAAGATTTACCTCCTATCTACTTGGGTAGAAGCAATTAATTGTGCTAATTACATTCGAGAATCGCACAACCCATAAGCACTTGAGCATTTGACTCCAGAGGAAGCTTTGTCCAACACTAAGTCAAATCTCTTATTTTTTGAGTCTTTGGGAGCCATGCTTGGGCCTTTGTGCAAAGAAGAAAAGCAAAGCTTTGGATAAGAAGAGTAAACCCTTGATCTTTGTAGGGTATTATGAGGACATGAGAGCTTATCATCTTTTAGATCCTGATACTCATGATGTTCTTTTTCAAACACATGTTCAATTTGATGAGTGCTTCACTCCTCATGATTATTCATCTTCTTCCATGCATCCTTATTCTTCTTCATCTCATTTTGAGGATCCTTTCTTTGAGGATGTTGATGAGGAGGTTATAAATGTCATTGAGGATCATATTCCCAATGATGTTGTCACTATTCCTAAATGGGCTCTTCTTGTAGTTTCTAAGGCAACACCTTTCATAGAGGATCTTCCACCCACTAGGCATCATCATGCACATTCTATAGGTTCTACACTTTTGTGTTAGGCGCTTTCTAGGATCCATAATCTTTTCAAAGGCTCATTGGATATAGGAGTGGGATGATGTGATGGAAAATGAGTATTCTTCTTTGATGAAGAATCATACTTGGGATTTGTTATCTCTTCCGAAAGGAAGAAAGATGGTTAGGTGTAACTAGGTATACCAAACCAAATACGCAAATGATGGGTCCATTGAAAAGTATAAGGCTTGTCTTGTTGCAAAATGGTTTTTCACAAGTTGAAGGTATTGATTACTCGAGACTTTTGCATCTATTACCAAGATGGATTCTTTAATCTTTGTACTTGCTCTTGTTGCATCACGGGGTGGCCCGTATACCGATGGATGCGAAGAGTGCCTTCTTACATGGAGATCTACAAGAGGAAATATACATGGAGCATCCGGCTAGATTTGTTCAGATTCTTCTCTTGTTTTTAGGCTTCGAAGGTCTCTCTACGGTCTCAAACAAGCCCCTCAAGCTTGGTCTAAGAAGATGGATTCTTTTCTTCTATCTACTTGTTTTGTTCATTGCCACTCCGGTCATATAGTGTGTCTCCAAAGCATGTTGGTGAGGATATTGTGATACTTGTCTTGTATGTTGATGATCCGTTACTTACCGACAGCTCTTCTTCTCACATTCGAGCATTCTGAGGGCTCTTTCTACACAATTTGACATGACAGATCTTGGGTTATAACATTATTTCCTTGGTTCACAAATTTCTCAGATAGATTCAAGGATTCATTTGAGTCAGCAAAAATACACCCATGATCTTCTTCGACGCTTTGATATGGCTAATTGTAAGCCAAGTCCATCTCCTTTTTAGTCTGGGGTTACTCTTACTTCCACATGTACCACACCACTTTATGATCATACATTGTACAGAAGTTGGTTGGAAGTCTTATGTACTTAACCCATACTTGCCCTAATATTTCATTTGCATTAGGGATTGTATCTCGGTTTGCACATTCTCCTCATATTAGTCACTGAAAGGATGCTAAAAGGATTTTGCACTATTTGCATGGCACTTCCCACTTTGTCCTACACTACACTAGGGGTTATACTCAGTTGGTTGGGTATATAGATTTAGATTAGGCATGTTCTATTGATGACATGCGTTCTACTTATGGATATCTTTTTGTCTTGGTTCTTCTCCAATTGCTTGGGCATGCAAAAAGTAACAGGTTATTGCACTTTCATTTTTAGAGGCGAGTAATCGGGCAATAATTACAACGAGTATGCATATTCTTTGCTTCACCATTATTGACAAAGTTTATATTCCAACGGATTCACCGACTTTACTTTGGTGTGCCAACCAAATTTTAATTCATATTTCTGACCCAGTTGAGCACTTGCGGACCAAGCATATTGAGATACACATCCACTTCATTCACAAAGCACATTCAGATGGAGTTATTTTCTTGGAATACCTTCCAACTCAACAGCAGGTTGCAGACATCTTTACGAAGCCTTTTGCATCACCTAGCTACCTTGAGTTACATGGAATGCTTGGGGTTTTAGAAGTTGTTCTTGGGGGTGTTCATGAGAACATCTTCATTATTATTCTTCTTTCTCTTTCCTTCTAGCAGGATTCTTTCCTTCTTTTGGTTCAAAATTTCTTCATGGATATATTGTACATGAGTACCTCATCAGGCCTAGTTGTCGGGACTCATACTATGGACATGTCACTTCTATTTTGGCCCCTCACTTCACTTGAGGGGGTGTTAGAGTAGGTATTTACCTTAGCTCATGTTCACCTAGGTAATTTATTTACCTTTATTTTATTTATCCTCACCCACTTATGTGTGTGGATATTTCTTTTTATTTATTTAGATATTAGGGGATATTATCTAGTTGTTAGGTATAGTTCTTTCCTTGATCTATGGTATTGACTAGTTCCTTCCTTGATCTATGGTATTGACTAGATCCTCAATGTGTAGTTCTTTCCAAAATCTATGGTCTTGACTAGTTCTTTGATGACTAGTTCTTCCCATGATTTATGGTTTGATCTACGACCTTGACCGTAGTTCTTAGATTGTTGTTCCTTGCCTATATAAGAAAGTCCCATCCTCATTATATTTCATTGATTTCCATAATAATGTATGATATTGTTTCTCATTTGTTTGCAAAGGTTTATGTAAAGTTATTCTAGTGAATTGCTTTCATCTTATTGATTGTGATGTTTGATTAGCATTTGTGTTCTTCACTTGGTATGATCTCGGTTATCGTTCCTTTTAGAAATACTAATGAAAGGGAAACAAAATGATAAAATAGATACCAGTAAAAGGATATTAGGGGAAAACACAAAAATAATTATCCGAGTGAAGGACGGGTGAAGGATTGAAGAAACAATGGAGAAGGACGAAGTGGGTGAGAAGAGCAATGGAGAATGAGATGGGATGAATTTTAGGAGAAAATTTGGTTGACAAAGGAGACTAGGAGGAAGGAATGGTCAACAGATGTGATTACAAATGAGACCTTGTCCAGAATGACAGGTCTACTTTGAATAGGGTTTTCGGGTTGCGTGGGTAGTTATGTAGATGCGCGCCAAGCTAGGGATGAAAAACATGGAATGGTGAAGAAGATGATGTCTACACTAAATTATAGAAAAGAATAAGAGTGATGAGAAGGGTAATGGGTGGATAACTAGCGAGAAGAGAAGGACGATGAGAGAGGATGGATGGAGAAAGGTCACATTAGTCATGGTGGGGGATGAGGAGTGTTGGATAATGAATGCTACTTGAGAGATATTCTCAAGTAGAATTCACAAACTGCAATGGAGATCAAGTAGAATTCCCAAACCGAATAGTACATTAAAGAGAGTGTGTAGAAATAGTAACTGATTTCATGATTTTATGGATGATGCTAATAGGGGACATCCTTAGGAGTAAATATATGGATGTAGATTTATGATTTGAAATTTGATTTCAAGAATGCGATTATGATAAAAGATGACTTTGATGAGATGAGTGTCACATGACCGTAACAAGGGGCATGCAAGAAAACCATGCTTCGAACCAGATAGGAGGTAAACAAAAATAAGGTACCACTCAAGGCATTACACTTGCAGCCAATAGCAAGTGTTAACACACAACCAATGATATTTAGTTATACCAAAAGATCATGATGGAAATATGGATGAAAGATTCTAATATTGACATGACTAGGTATTTGAGATGTAACTTGTATGTGGGAAGAACGTTCTCCAAAGGTGATGTTCCTTGAGTCTTTGGCCCAACTGCGGGAAAGGGAAAGAACCATAATAGAAAAAAATTGATCAATGCGGACTTTTGATAAAAATAAGGTTGATCAAAGTGGGAAGTCTTCTGAATTCCATAACAAAAGAGTAGCCATCCTTCGAGGGTATGGTCTACTATATACATAATATGGATGGAAAGAATAATATATATGATAGCCATCCTTCGAGGGATTGGTCTATTTCTTATGATTTTTCTTTTGACTTTGCATGCTTTTCTTTTTATTTATTTATTTTTCTCTCTCTCTCTCTTTTATTTTGTTGCATGAACAATTTTCCTTCGAGGGATGAGTCTATTTTTAATAACTTTGATTTTTCTTTTTACATGCATGAATTTTAGCTTTATATGGGGAGAGTGGGAATAGCTAAGTAGAATACTTAGGAGGGGATGATGACTTTATAAGAAAGACCCTTGTAACCTTTGCATGACCCATATAGAGAATGAGAGGGTGATGGATGTAATGATTATGGGGTTATCACCAAATGGGATAACTTATCCATAATGAATATGCTATGAGTAGAGCCATGGTACTCATATTCAAGGTCATATCAAAGCAGTGATGGTAGACCACATAATTCATATCATTACCATGATATAAGGAAGGGGCTAATAATGGAGACATGGTCTAAAGATAGGACTATGCTCATAGGTGCATGTTCTAACAATAGAATGGTTGTAAGTGCAATGCATTAAGGGGTTCGATCTCTGGTTTACCATCAAGGGAAGCCAAGTGATAAGCCCTAGACCCATACTTATGCGTGATAATATATGGTCCAGATCCAGTTGGGAGTGAACTTTCTCCATAGACTCCTTGATTAACGTTGCGTCCGAGATAAGATAAGAACTTTGGGAGGATGAGTGAAGGTAAAACTATGCGCTACCCTTTCAGAAGTGAAAATATACATCCCTAACGAGACGAATAGATGGTCATAAGGGTGGGCTTAAGAGGCACACAATCATGGCCACAAAGGTGGACTTTGGTGAAAAATATGGTCCTTCAATGGAAGGACAAATATGGCCTCAAAAGAGGACTTTGATGAACATAAATGGTCCCTTATTGGAAGGACAAACATGGCCTCAAAGGAGGACTTTGATGACACAATCATGGCCACAAAGGTGGACTTTAATGAAAAAGATAGAAATATGGTCTCTTAATGGAGAGACAAACATGGCCACCACAGTGGGATTAAGATGAAAATAAATGGTCCCCTAAGGGATAAACACATATGGCCACAAAAGTGGGCTTCAAATGAGATGAAGATTTGGATAGGGTTAGTTTAGATTGGATGGATTTAGATGAGGTAAATAAAACAATGTCAAGGATTAAAGTCTCTTAGCATGAAAGGAGAGTTGTTTAGATATGAAATGAGTTAATACAGATGATATGCTCAAGGATGAGGGGAGGCTACTCCCCCAACGAAAAGATATTATATCACTATAGGAAAATTAGATGTGGATAGGTGAAAGAGATTGGATGATGATAACCTTAGATTTGGATTAGGTAGATGAGTTGGGGATCATAGGAAAACAATGTTGATGAATAAGGGAGGACCTTCTGTATGAGGAATAACATGCGAAGGAGAGATGTTAATGGAGGATGGAGGAGAAGACTTAGAGACTTCGATAGATGTGGAATTAGTTATAGATAAATGGTAGAAGGACAATCCTAAAAAATGTCATCTCTTTCAATGAGATCATGGATGACAGTCTGAAGGGCCTTACAACACTCAATGTCATGACCGAGGTGCGATGGTAGGCAAAAATGAGGTGGGGATCAAACCATGATGGCTTCCTACCATTTGGGTTAAATGCCTTGACAGGTGGGAGTGTGATGGCAGAAATTTGTAATAAGTGTTGAAGGGTTTCCGCATATGATTCAATTGATACATTAGTATATGTATTTTCTTTGGAATCCTTTGACTTAGATCTTGATGCAATTGCTTGGGATGTGGTTGTATGACTGTCTTGGAGGATTGTGTCCAATATTCTTCAAATGATGTGGAAGAAGAGGATGATGTGGTAACAAGTCACACTAGTTGATGTGGTTGGCATGAGTAGAAGTGTGGAAAGAGGAACTGAGATAGAATCAATAGATGGTATGATAGGAAAAGGTAGAATAGATGGGGATGGGGGAGTGTTAGGAAACTCGATGGATGAGGATGTAGAAAGATGAGTTGTACTCATTGTGGATGGGGAAGGATGTTCCCCCTGAATGAGGAAATCATCTTCCTTAATGAGGTCATGGACGATGGTCTGAAAGGCCCTACACTACTCAATGTCGTGGCCCGAACACGATGATAGGCATAAATGCAATTGGGATTGAACCATGGAGGTTTCCTACTATAAGGATCCTAATGTCTAATGGGAGGAAGTATGACTGCAGAAGTTTGAATTAGGCGTGAAGGATGTTTGCGTATGACCCAATCGAAGTGTCCAAAAGAAGATAACTTTTATGGGTTTTAAGATGATGTTTTGGCTTGGATTTAGACATGGAAGTTTGGGATGTCAATGTATGAACCGGTATAGATGATGAGGATGGGAATGGATTACACTGCAGTTTCAATGTTTTGGTTTCAGTTTTAATGTTAGTTGATGATTTAGGGTCATGTGGACTGAATGAGGAGTTACTTGAATCAATTTGATTAAAATATTCTTCATTTGGAGGTGACATGGCTATGGAATTTTGTGAAGAATGAGGGGAGATTTACATTTGGATAGATGAGGTCAAAGGTGCAGATGTTGAAGTGGAAGGAAGAGATTGGTTTGGTTTAGGAAGGATGTATCCTTCCTTAATGAAGTCATGAACAATGGCTTGAAATGCTCTAAAATGTCCAATATCATGTCCAAGGGTATGATGATATGCGCAAACAAGGCTGGAATCAAACCATGATGGCTTCTTTCTCTTTTTGGGATAAAAGGCCCTAATAGGTGGAAGCGTGATTACGAAATTTGTAACAAGTGTTGGAAGACCTCCATACATGATTCAACTAAAGCGTTAGGAGGTGCTTTGTCTATGCAAAATCTCTTGGTCTTTGGAGAAGGAGTGGATGTTTGAGATAATTCAGATGTTGAGGAAAAATTTTGAGCATGTTTATGTCTTGATGGTTGGAAGCCAGTCGTGATTTTCATAGTGTTGGATGATTTTGGTTTTAGTTGAAGGGGTGTGGGGTTGGATTGTTTAGAAGAAGGAATATTAATTTCCTGTATAAGGGAATTTTGAGGCAATATTTGAGAGGTTGTGTCCTTGGGAGGAACGAAAATAATTTCCACTAGAGGATCCGGAGGTGGTACTAATATAGGTGTAGGAAGGAATATTTGTTCGTTGGAATCTAAGGAAGGTGGACATTGATTTGGTTGTGCTAATGAGGTAGAAGGATTATTTGAAGTTGAAGTAATTTGAATTTCTTTCAAAGGTTTTTCAAATGATGTAGGAGGGGAGGATGATGTGGATGTGGTCTTAATGACTGATGTGGTAGGTGCAGAAATGGGATTGGATCTATGGTTGGTATTATGGGTAAAGATGGAATAGATGTGGATGATGGAGTGTATGAGGTATATTCAGGTGTGGAATCAATGGTGGATGTGGGTATGGGTATTGAAAGAGGTGCTAGATGTATAGTATTAATTGAATAAGAATCAAAATTGTGTGGTGTGGAAGGTAGAAATGGATTTGACGATGGTGGATTTGGGTAGGTTTGTTGGAAGATATCCAGGAGTTGAGATTGAATTGGTTGGGAGGTTGTGTAATGTTGGGAAGTAGGGACATAGTGGGATGGATGAGATTTTTGAGGTACATGAAGTGTGGTAAATGATGTAGGAGGGGAAGACAATGTAGTATTGGCATAAGGTGATGGGGATAAAGTAGAACTCGTGGTAGAAGGTGAGTGGAATGATGAGACGAGTCGCTTGGTTGGTGTAGAATTTGGAGGGAGATGGTTAGAAGGAAGATGGTGTGTTGCGAGGGAATGGATATGACTCGGTCGAGGTGCCACTTCAAGGGAAGTGGAGTAAGTTGGATAGGTTGACGGGGAGTGGGCAATGGAGTTGGAATCAGCTCGGTGTGGGTGCAATGGAGAGCTCGGTGTGTGGGGATGGTAGCTCGGTGGAGTGAAAAGGAGATGGGATTAGATTATGGAGTGAGGAGTGGGCGAGGAGAGGAGAGAGATGGGTGCAGTGAAGCAGCAAAGATTGGTGTGGAGGTAGGCATTGGTAGAGGTCGAGGGGAGATGGGATCTTGGGAGTGATGTGGAAGGAAGAGGTGTCAGTCGTGTAATGAGGTAGGAAGCTCGTGTGGGTTAAGAGGAGTGAGGAAATGGATATGGTAGCTCGGTGATGAGGGAAGTGAAATGGGAGTTGGGTAGAGAGTTGAATGGGGTGATAGGTAGGGGGATGGGTAATTTAGGATAGTTAGGATTTAAAAAGAAAAATTTTATATTTATTTTTATTATAACTTAATTCAATGTTATTTCATAATATATATATATATATATATATATATATATATATATATATGTGTTTTTACAGGATATGAAATAAAATCTAGGAACGTAATAATACGGAACCAGAAGACAAAATAAAACCAAAACGTAAAACCCCTTACCTCATGATGGAGAAAGACTACCAAATACAAGTAGCACACCGAACTGACATAGGGAATACTAAATCATGTAAACAAGTGATCTGAAAATGAAACATTCACAAAATTTATCTAAATTTTCAAGAACTATGAAACCGATAACCGTGATACTTATGACACCTATACAAGGTGGGAAAGAAGAAAAGTGACTAGAACTTGGGTCTGGTCCCACCGGGCATGCCAAATTTTGATAGGATTTATCGCTTCCTATCCAGATTAGTGTACGAGAAATCAATAAACACAAAACAACGTTGAATATGCAAGGGCTTAGTACCTTGGAGATGGTGATGACTGATACGGGTGTAAAGTAGATGATGAGCTCCTCGCTGCGATCTCAACAAACCTGTAACTCAAAGACACTAGAGAAAAATTGCTTAGATATTTTATACGGGGGTTGCCCAACAAAGCGGACCCGAGAAGCGTTCACTTCATCGGTGGTCACAACCCCGTGTGATAACGAATAAAGATAAAATGCAAAACAAACGAATAAAATGCAAGATGATGAACAAAGAAACCTAGAGATTCTAGTATGTAGACGGAGCTATTGATCTGATCCAAACACAACATGCAACATGAATCATGCTAAGTGAATGACCAAATCATGAGTAGAGTATTGTGGGGATTTCAATATCATTACAAGGACATCATGAGGATATTATGATAAACAAGAGGCTTAAAATTCAAAACAACATTTTCCCAAATTTTCCAACTTATTCTTCCGAGGGGGAAGGCCCATATTTATAGCCTAAGGGTGAGGTTATATTGTGGGTTATTAGGTAATCAGGGTTGGGTAAAGTAACCCTGATTAAAAGAGGTGATGTGATTTAGCAAGGCTCACAATTTGACTTATGAGGTTAAAAAGATAAGGATGTGATATGGAGTGGGGAGTATGATTGACATAGTTAGGTGAAATAATACATCCCATTTTTGAATTTAAGAGTGGGATGTCGTATGGGTATATTATTTCCCATGGATTGAATAATTTTGAGATATGTGAGATAATGTCAAATTCTAATTATTAAATGGATTTATATGGAGCCTATTAATTAATTAAAATTTGGGTGAGTAAATGGATGGAATTTTTCAAATTTAGGAAAAAGAAAAGCGAGAGGGAAAGTTGCATGAAGGAGAACGAATGCGAGATGGAGGGGATTTACACCAAAACTGGTGTCTACACTTGGACTACACATTACGGGAATAACGTTGTTCATACAACTAACCAATGCTTGTTTGATGCAACATTGGAACTTCCAAGTTTCACCACTGAATTAGACCTATATGTAGCTCCTCTAGGTTTGTATGACATAGTCATAGGTGTAAATTGGTTAGCACAACATAAGGCAACTATTAAATTTTATAAAAACAAAGTAAATGCTTAAACGATCTACTTGAAACAACAATAATTCAAGGGATAAAAAAATATTTTCATCATTAGGCGAATTTCAGCCATACAATTAAAAAAGGCTAAGAATAAAGGTTGTATGATTTTTGCTATAAAAAAATCTGATTTAGGGGAATAAGGAAAGACTTATGTGGAAGACCATCTATTTCTACGTGAGTACAACGATATTTTTCTGGAGGAACTACCTGGCCTTCCACCTAAACGAGAGTTTTATTTCACTATAGATATCAAATTGGGAACCGAACCAATTTTCAAGGCTCCTATAGAATGACCACAACTAAACTTGTTGAGTTGAAAGCACAACTTCATGAATTTATATCTAAAGGTTTGATCGACCGAGTGTCTCTCCTTAGGGAGCGCTAGTCATATTTGTTAAGAAAAAAGATGGAACATTGAGGTTATGCATTGATTATAGAATGCTTAACAAAGCCATGATAAAAAATAGATACCCCTTCCAAGAATTGATGACCTCTTTGATCAAATGTGTGGTGCATCGGTCTACTCTAAGATCGATCATTGTGCAACCTCATAGTGACCAAAGGAGAACAATAGTCAACAACTTGCGGCCACTTAGAGGAGACTTTCTAAGAATTTCCATGACACATGGACCCAAAAATAGGCCTATGGCACCCACAAGCGTCCTTATCCCTATCTAGGTACCCCACCCAAGAAGATCGTCACTCACACACTTTTAGGAGGTTTTGTGTGACGTTTATCCCTCTCTTTTAATCTAGTCACCACTCGAGCACATTATAGCAATAATTGTGAAACAACTAAGTCATCTTACCTCTTCTTTGCACTTAGGGTTCATATATTTTTTCTTAGTTTGCTTGGGTTAATTTATGTACTTGATTTTTTATTCATTTATTGTTGCAATAGCAATCATATTAGGCATATATTTCCATATTTATCTTAATCATTTTGGTGAACCTAAACATTCAAACCCTTCTTTCTAAGTATGGCTTCACCTTATCGAGTTATGGATTAATTGTCTTACTCTACCCTTTCTCCCACTATGGTCTCTAGAATATTTAGTACTCCTAATTTCATGTAATTTCACACTCGATCCTCCTCACTTTGTTACACCTATGGCTAATCCTTCTATCAATTTCGTAACTAATGCATTGCATTCGTCCTCCTACCACTCAACGCATTTCCATCCCACCACCTATTACTTCTACGATCCTCCTACTAATTCTAAGGGCTATGATATCATTGAGCAACTTAAGAATACACTGGACAAAATATCTCTATATGACTTATTACACAATGCACCTAATTTTCATCATATACTAGCAGCTACCCTTTGTTATATTCACATTGAAAGTGATAACTCTTCAATGGCATTCGCACACCTTAACCAGTCTCTCAAAAAATTTCCACGTGTTATATCATTTACTAATGAGGACATATAGCCATTTTCTCTCGACAATCCATGGGCACCTTTTCTTATCAGAGTTGTTATTGACACCACTTGTATTAAACGCGTACTCACCGATAATGTTTCAAAATTAATTTATGTGCTCATTCTCCTCTAAAACAACTTGATATTAAGGCCAACATAATTTCTAAGAATTCTACTTTTATTCATGGCTACGAATCAACTACCCGCACATGCTTAGGAACCATCACATTACACATCAAAGTTAGGCCTAAGACTATCCCTACGAATTCTTCATTATCAATACTTCATTTCAATTCAATATTTTACTAGGAATATCTTGCATTCATGCAATGCAAGTAGTTCCATCCATTATTCATCAATGCATTAAATTCCTACATGATGGATATGAACATACCATTACAGTAGACCCTAAACCATTTAAATTTTGTCACATAGACCATGTTACTGCTATACATATTCATCCATCACAACCTATTCCATATAATAGTATAGATACATATGACTTTAGTCAATCAATCGCTTTGCAATCTTCTTCCACCGCTCCAAGCACTCGGTTATTTCTACTCATACTACTTCCATTATTTTCCCCATATTTTATGCTCCTATACACACTACTACTCCACCTGTTGAGGCTCTTCTCACTCCTACATCTAGTGCACCACCTACCAACATACTTGACACATATATACAACATGACAATGATACTACGATGATTCTGATGACGAATTCGACACTGTTGAACTTACTAATGACAAATTGTACAATCTTAATTTCACTCCTATTGATATCGATGACTCTTATTTCAATGAACCTTTGTTATTAATGGTCATGGTGAATACAAATTCAAAACCCCTCCTACTAATGTTATGGTACTTTACTATGGGTTTTTCCATGCACTAGATGTCATTTCACCTTCTCAAGGGAAATATGTGCCCATACCACCTCCTTTCACATGCATGCTTTTCATTAATAAATCTTATGGCATTATATTCCATTGGATTGTACTTTCTCTGATACTATCGACTTACCTGGACTTGGATTCACACTTAACTATATCCTACCACCGCCTCACTCACCTCATCTCTATCATGGATATGTTAACATTACAATCACCTATGGTCTTCATGTCTTCCATTTAGAATTATTTGGTGCACGTACCACACGTGCTTCCCCACTAACACTTGTATAATCTTGACTTGATTATATTGGGGGCACCTTAGACTCTTATAAAACTTCTATAAATTTTCCTATGTTGTTTGGCCATGTTTTTATAATTATTCATCTCCTCTTATTCGTAACATCTCACTCATTGGTATGCACATGGGTTTCTGCCACCACCATTCACTAATGAAGAATACACAATGACCATGTATAACTTATGTTGCAATGGATATTTATATGATCAACCTCACACTATTTCTTATCAAGTCTTAAACACATATCTAATCGAATTCAATCATGAGAATGATGATCTTTTAGATAGTATCACTTGATCGTTCTTACTATCACACACTTGGGGGCATCATACTTCTTCCACCCTCCTCTTTTATCACCATTATATATCTCACATATTACGCATATCACATCTAGTCTTTTACATCAATCATACATTAACAACGCCATAACTCGATGATGCACTCTCATACTTTGGTTCACACTTGATTGTTGAGGGCATGCTACACACATGAACCTCACACACTAAACATTATACGCTTGACATTACACTCTACATACTTAACATCATGTGTTATACACCTATGACATCTTCTCTCACCACCACCACTACGCATTTTACATCTTATTCACTCTGATTAACTAAAATTGAACTAGACTAAGGTAGTGCAAGATAGTTAATCTAATCTAGCAGGACATATAGCATTGTAAATAACTAGAGTAAATGTAGTAAAAATATGTAAATGATCTAGAACAATGTAGGAAAGGAAATACTAAACCCTAATGTGCAAAGGAGAAGGATAAATGACTTAGCGGATAATAGATGGTACATGTCGTAGAGTGTTTTAGGTCCGGCAAAAAATCGGGAGTAAAAACGAATACACATAGGTACCAAAAATACTTGATCTGGAATATTTGAGTGGGCTGGGGCACTTGGAACAGGACTGACGTGCCCACGGGTGCTCTGGTATGAATTCTAGGCACCCTAGTTTGGAAAAGAAGTCTGAGAATGGTCTTCATAAGGTCGGAAGATGATCTAAAACTCTTCCTTCATGTCGCACTATTTTCTTTGTATTGTGCCAAATTATCTGAAATATTCCAAGATCTATAAATGACCCGTAAAAGACCAAAGAGAAGTATCAAAGCCCTAAAAATATGCAGAAATGAATGGGTCGACCTCGACCTCATTTGCCATAATAGTGGGCTTACTAAATTGAGCATTGCACTACATTTCGAGACCCAAATGTAGTAATCTTGGTGTGTGTGTATGTGTGCATGTCATGCCCTGTGCTCGTGTGCGCCGCACTTTGTGAAATAGTGAGAAATAGCTAAATGTAGAAAATGTAGTAGAATGTGTGCATGGAATAAAATAGAATCCCCCTATGAAATATGATGGAAATGTGCTACCTTGTGCCTTGATGATGGATCTATGTGGATGCAAATGCAATAGATGGATGAAAATTTAACTGGAGTGATAGTAGATAGTGATGTTAGGTCCCTCATTATGGTCTCATAACTTTATATTTATAGGGTTCTCTTAGTCTAATTTCGTAATTAACCCCAAAAAGGCCAACCACATAAAAGATAAGAATGAAAAACAACTAGAAAAGACCCAAAAATGGCAGGAAAGTGGAAAATAGACCAAGGTGCCCCCAAGTGGGACCAAGGTGCACATGGGTGCCCCAAAATTAAATCCGGGCACCCCGCTTAAATTTAAGACGATGCAGATCTCCAAAGAATGACTGGGTAAATAGCTGCAATAGGTCGCAAAATAGGAAATAAAATAAATAAGATGGCCAAAAGGATGGGTTAATTAATACTTTCTTCCCTTGAGAACCTTCTAAATAATAGTTAGAGACCAGGATAAATAAGTGTCTAAAGTGCATGATTTTGCGACTACATTTCTCCCCACTTTATTTTGGTGAGCGAAAATCTCGGTAACATAAAGTAGATAGAGATGCATACCTAATGTCATTGTAGAGTGATGAAGAAGGCGTGTCAAAGGACTAGACAAAGTGTGGAATGAAAAAAATATGGAGGAGCATGGAAACTATAGATGAAAAATGTGCAAATAAAAAGTGATGAGAGTGAACCTAGGGCAAAACATGTGTGTGTAGTTATCGCAGTGTGTAGTGTACATGTATTGTTAGTAAAGCATGTGTGTTCATCGCGAATATTGATGTTGTCATTTTTTTGTTACCCCCATTTGACTGCTTGTTTCTAATACGGACGGACCTACAAGGAGAAAACGATCAAGTATTCAAATATGTATGTATGTAAGTGCAAAAAAACTATGTAAAATACACATTTAAGTGTAAAATATACAAAGTGTAAATGTAAACTATAAATGGAAATGTGAATGTAAATGGAACATGTGCACCTTATCCATGTTGAGAAAGATTGTCTAAGGATATCCCGTACTATGATTTTTTGGGCGATCTCATGCCCACTGGCTAAAGAAGTGTAGGGAGGAAATGTTTTGTGTCCTCCAAACTCTAACCGCTTCTACTTCAATGTGTGAAGAGATCTCTGTAGCATCCTAGTTTTTTGGGAGATATGATGGCACTGGCCAAGTAGTGTAGAGAGGCACACCCACTATAACCTCCAATCATGTAACTACTTCCTAGAAATGCTAAGGACACCATGTCCTATAAAATCCATTGTGTATGGGGTTCATAGACTGGTCTAAACCCACTCGTTGTATGTAAACCCAAAATGCCAAGGGTAGAAAGTGCATTGTACTGAACCGGTGTAGCTACGTTGTGTTAGTATGTAAACCCACAAATGATACCCCCTCTTTGGGGGCACATGCAACGTTGATGATAGGATAATGCGGCCCCAAAAGAGGACCAACCGCACTCTGAAATGTGTAACCTGGAAAGTTCTTAGTAGAAACCAAGGCACGCACAAACAATAAGGCTAGCCAAAGACAAGTGTAAAGAAAATAATTCATGCATATAGAAAACATGTGTAAACTACACAGACAATGTAGTAAATGTAAACTTGCAAGAAAACAAGTAAACCACACAAAGAGGGTTGCAAACATGGTACATCACTCACGATGTTGCAAGAAATGAAAGTTCATCATGGCATGAAACAAAATACAAGTATGCACACCAAATATAGGGCAAGGCCCACAAACAATAGTAAACATTAGCAAATAATGGCAGACAATGTAACAAACAAGTATGGAAACCAATATCCCTACATAAAAATGTTGCACATGAAGCACATGCTAGCATGTTAGAAAGATAGCTAATATGTCAAAATTATGTATAAGAAAGTAATGTAAAGTGTTAAGTACAAAATGAAACAATAGCACTTGGAATAAATGAATGTGTGGATGCCCCAAATGACAGTGTAAGAAGGACATAAGCCAAGCATCCATGTCATGTGTAAGAGACATGTATCTGTAATCACAACTAGAAAGAAGACGTGAATGTGCATGTGTGGATGATATAGATAAATTACATATAAGTAATCAAACTAACATGTGTAATAAAGAGACCATGAACACGCACAACTAAGTAAGAATATAAGCAACCATAATATGCACGTATGTAGTGGATGGATTGAATGGAATGCAATATGGAATGATAGGAGTTGCGTGCCCCCCGAGTGGATGGAAGTGTATGCAATGAGGTTAATTTTGTTTTCCCCCTTAACATTCAAGAATGAAATGTAAATGAGAGTGCTTCATTGGGAAATGGTCAAATAGTGTGAGTTGCTTAACTAGCAAGTCATGATGAATGTGTATATGTGCATAGTGGTGATGATATACGACATGTAGAAAATATGTGTGGACCTTATAGCCTAAGCGTATACCACGATGAGATGAAATGTGGAGTGATGATTTATCCCTAAGCGTATATCACTATATGATGAATGGATGAGTGATGATTTAGCACTAAGTGTATATCACTATAAGGTGTAAGGAGGGTGTGGTGATGTAACCTAAGGTGTATACCACTACAAGATGATAGAATAGGTGATGATTTAGCCTAAGGTGTATGTTACTAAAAGATGAATAATAGGGAGTGGTGATGTAACCTAAGGTGTATACCACTACAAGATGATATAATAAAGGTGGTGATCTAGCCTAAAGCATATACCAAAATTAGATGGAAAGAGGATGAGTAAAAATTTAGCCTAAAGTGTATGTGACTAGCCTAGGAATCTCTCATGATGAAATGTCACATGATGAGTGTAAGGTCCATTTGATTTTTAAACCATCAGCAATCGAGTATGGACCAAGTAACTAAAGTGCGTCATACGGTGGTGAGTACAGCGCATAGAGAATAAACCACCATGTGGTGAATATGGTTTGTAAATGTGTGTTGTGTAAAATGCGATGCTAAAGGTAAATAATATGTAATGTATAATACATGATGTAACATGTGTAGTAATGTAGAATGTACAGATGAAATATAAAGCTAGACTCATATGTAATGTAACCTAGCATAGTATGTAGAATGTGTATGAGGTAGGTATGTGCAATGTATGATTGGAATATGTACGTAGATAGCCTAATAATGTATGTAATGTGTAGAATGACTAGGATATATGATATGTAGAATGACCTAGGTATGATGCAAGATGCATGTAGAATAATAGTAGAATGTAGACTAAGTGTAGTATGTATTGGTGTATAGTGCGTAATGTGTGATGAAATGCAATGTATAAGGTCTATAGTGTAGTGTGTAGGGTTCAGTGTAATAATAAACCCTCAACATCCAAGTGTGAACTAAAACACAAGAGTGTGTCATTAGGTAATGACGCTAGAATATATGATGAGTATGCCAAATGCAAAAATATGAGTGTATAATAAGATGATGATGGTGACTATTGCTAAGATGAAGTATGCCGAAATGCGGTGAGTATGGTGTAGAACTATGTATATATGTTAAAATAAGGGGGGACTAAGTGTTATGCCTCCCATGTGTATGTGAATAATTGAACTATCAAATGATGGTGAATGTCGAATTTCCTTCATCCGACGCGGGACGTAATAAAGGTGTATGATCATGCTCTAATAAGGGAGGTATAGTAGACAAACATTGTAATGGGGAATGAAGCCTATGCGTATGTGAGGGGTGAATGTATGAAGAATTTTTGGCGTTACAAAATGCGTTGGTGATGGAGGTCTATGTGATAAAGGTGAAGAAGACCATGTGGTATAAAATGAGGTGGGGATCTATGCCAAGATGGAGTAATTGTGCGAGGAATAGGCCTATACTTATGTGTAGGGCTAGTGAAATGATGTGGTCATGTAGATGGTACACAAGTAGGAAAACTAGGAGTAGATTATGCTTTGAGTAACATAAAATGTGGTGTGGTAGATGAAGTATGGGATGTGCTAGGTACCGTGCGACGAGATGATGGCCATGGAGTGGATGGAGGAACACCATTGATAGAGATGACCTGATTATTATAGATAAATTTGAGTGTAGATGATTCATAGAAATAATAGATTGTGAGCGACAAATCCAATTGAGACCTAGAAGCATGTTGCATCCCTCAACTATATTTCTAACAAGGAAAGGTACAAGCATAGTAAGAGGGCCAACTATAACATGTAGCTTAACAACACCAAAAAAATTTCAAAAGGGTACTCAACCTGAGATAGAGGATAGTGGATGGCCCTAAGGAGTGACATAGAACACACACTAATGGGCCATGATGGGTCAACCTTAGTGTTGTTGATGGGGGTGGAGCCAATAGATGCACGGATGTGAAAATGGTTAGATGTAAACTTGGCGTGATAATCAACATTGGAAAAGGAGATGACAGGTGGTGACACTTCAAGTTTTACTAAGAAATCTAGAGCTCTAGATTCGGGATGTGATACTTATGTGATACACATTCAATTTGATCTCGCCTTGTTTGTCCTTGAAATTCTTCAATTTGCAGGCTCTGTCATCTTTTCTATCTCCCCGTATTGATGCATGAAAACTCTGTCCTCCATTTGGTTGCCATGATCAGTCCCTTCCTTTGGTCGAGGATCACTTTAAATCCAGAGTTTGTTTTCCATTCCTCTGTCCATGTGAAAATATTTGTAACTTGGGCGTAAAATCGGGTTTTTCCCTTCCTTCCATTTTTCCACAATCACGTTTTGTTTTCCCTGTCATTTTTTGTCCCAATATCTATGGAAACATGATTGGATGTGGCTCAAGGATCATATTTGGGCCTTATATCATTTCCAAATTCTCTATGTCCTTGAAGAAAGGATTCATTTCTGGGCGTAAATGGTGATTTTCCTACATTTTACGGTTTGATGGGTGTGTTTTTCCCTCGTCAAATTTATATCTCAGCATCTGTGGAAACGTGGCCCTTTTATTTGGATGCAGCTCGGTGGGGCACTTTGAAACTCTAAGGCCCGATTCAACTCAAATCTTGTCCACGTGGAGGGTCGACGCTCATCTGAAAATTTTCCTTTTGGTTTGACCTTGAGTTGCGCCAGGGAGACACGTGGAGGTTTCCGCTTGCCTTGCCCAGACTTAGACAATTTTTTTCATGCGGTCGGTGTAGTTTTGGTGGACCATGGACACGTGGAGGGCTGAAGCACTCATTTGAGGATCCACCTCAGGGTCCCACCTTAACAATTGCGCCAGGAGACACGTGGAGGCTTCCCTGGCTCCACTCTATACTTAAACTTTTCAAAGCAATTTTCTAAGGCCTAGGACACGTGGAGGGACCATGCACTGTTTTGGGGACCAGCCCCTAAATTTTATTTTGAAGAAGTGCCAGAGGACACTTGGAGGCTTCCGCTCACTCTTCCCTTGCTTGGACTTTTCAACGGCCAAGGAAAATTGTCTCGACCCTAGACACATGGCACCTTCCACTTGATCCTTCAAATTTTTTAACAACTCTCCAGACTGAGACACGTGGTGAGCCCACTTGTTTGGGGTCTCCACTTTTGGGGACCATCTCAAAGTGCACCATTGAGACACATGGAGGCTTCCGCTGGCTCCTTTTTTTTACTGAGACTTTTCAAAGGCCAAAAGGCATTTTTCTTGGGCCCAAGGCACATGGAAGGCCCGCGCTTGTTTGGAAACTTTCCCTGTACTTCTCCTTTGTAGTTGCACCAAGGAAACACGTGGATGACTATAATATAAAGTAGAGAAGGGCAGTAATCAATGGTTGTTGTGCATTTCACTATTTTTCTACCATTTTTGCTCCAAGACTCCTGAGAGATGCGAATACACACTATTTTTCATCATTTTTGATGAAATTCCTTGTCATTTTTTGTCTGTAAAGTGCCATTGAATGGATTTAGAACTTAATTTGTGAGTCCAAGGATTGTTAAGGTCGATATTTTGAAGTTGGAATTGCTCGGCACTTGCAAAAATGTGAATTACTAGAGAAGATGGATGCGGGGTAGAGTTGCAGAGGGAAAGAGAGGGAAAAGGATGAAATGATGAAGGTTATAGGTGTAAAAGATGAAAAAGGTGTTTCCTCGAGAGAGAAAAAAAAGGATTACCTATCGTCGATCCAACCATATAGAGAGCCTCCAAAAATGATTAAAATGGGGATTTCTCACATGATAGAATCAAAATGATTAAAGGATTACCAAAAAGTTGTTGTGGCATGGCATCCTAGTCATTAGTCGAGGGTCTGAGAAATGTGATCAATTCATAATTGGTCCACCTAGCAAGCTTTTGGATGTGAATTTGTTAAACGTCACTTTCTGAGGAAAATTGGTAACAAGCAAAGGTCCCTCAATATTCTTCTTTTTTGGGGGAAATTTGGGATGAGTGAGCAAGTGAAATGTATAAATGCAATGAGAATACTCTCAAAAGGTCGGGGGTTGAATTCTTAAGAGAAAATTTGAGAGAATCCCGCCTTCTTCCTGAGAGACCAATCCAAGATACCTAGTTAATTTCTTCTGTGTTAGATTTTCTATCATGTCAAGTTGGTTACAGATGTATAGCCATTGACAAGCTCTAGATTTCTCTGGAAGCTTTCCCCTACTGATGAATCTAATCAATTTTGAGTTAATTTGTGTCAATCTTGGAGCAATTTGTGTCTTCTTTGTTTTAGAATGTCTGCAAGTAGTTTTTCTTATTCCTATTGCAATCTTGTGTTAAAGTCCCTTCGAATCACATAGATCTCATCCCTATGATAGTTTAGTGGCATTTGCAATTTCATTTCAAGAAGAGCCTTCATCCTGTGATGAGATAAACAAATTTAAAATCACTTCACTATCATTTGTTGATAAAGATTGTCTGTAAGCCTTCGAGTGTATCTTAGGCATGAGGAACCAGGGGTCTTTGATGTTTTATTGAGTCTTTAGCTCGAGCCTTCATGTGTTAAATTCTCAAATATTGTGTGAAACCATGTGATCTGGGCCTCCATTGAAGCACACCTTCTGGTTGAAGGAATATCTTAGCTATTCTCAAAGCTTTCTGTCATTTAGCTTTCCAATTGTTGTGAAGTCTCTCAAAGATCTGGTATAATCAACTTTATCCTTCTTAATCTCCCACCAAAATTATTCAAAACCATGAATCCATCCTAAACTACCCTTGTTTTCCTATATATCCACAAAGGAACAAAATCTATTTACTAAAATATGCAAAACAATCAGATTTCATAATGTCTTCAGTAACCTTAGCCTTGTTTTGAAAGTATCTCCATCTTTTAGAAGTGACAACTCTTGAGAGTTAAATTATGGAGTATTGATCATACTTTCCCAAGGTTTTCTTCATAAAATTTGTGCAAAAGAAGGATATCTCCATCTCCTTCATCAAACAAGAGGTTACACTATGGGTCCTCTCACCCTAGTCAAAGGCACGGCCTAAAGTAGTGAGGATAGGTCAAATCCTCTTGAAGGTGCTATCCATCTCTCCACAAATCTGAGTGACAAAGGGCCAGTTAGATCTCATCCCCAGCTACAAAATGACATACATTATGATCTATCTGTCTCTAAGCTCCATGTCAAATCTGTGATGCTTCTCAACTTGAAAAGGAGAACAAATTTGGATACCAACACTCATGTGGCACCATTGCTGGGGATTATTTGATATCTGAGATTTATTTGTGGCAACAACACTGGCATACAACACTATTTGGCACCAGATTTATTTGTGTGGAAAACACATGTGGCACATGCGGGGATTATTTAGCGTTGTCGGGGATTATTTTTGAGCTCCAAGATTTATTTGTGCGGCAACAACACTCGTGGCACCATTGTTGGGGACTATTTGATTTTTACAAATGGTTAACAAATGTACACATACATATACCCTGTAATGTTTCTTACATGATCTAAGTGCAAATACATTGCTGAAACATCATTATCTATTTAGATCTGTAAGAATTGTTCAAAGTTGTAAGTTCTGAGTGCAATATTTCCAGCTTATACAGTTATTACACTAAAAGTTTGTATCATCATTGATAAATTTGGGTAGAAGAAGAGAGATCTTGTAAGCTTTGCATGAATCTGGTATTGACAGACATTTGATAGGTCTTTCATAGTGCATTTACACAAAACTAAGGTGAAAATCCTTAGTGGCGACTCCATGTTGTTTAAATTCTTAATAAATACCAGTGTCTTAACATATATCAAGTAAGATTTGTCATTAATCTCTGCAAAGCTGAAGGAAGAAGATATTTTCTTCACCAAGGACCCTAGTAGAAGGTTGTTTCAAGAGTTGGGAAAGTCTAATTCAAAAGGAAGAAGAATTTGGAAGGTTGTTGGAGATCAAGCATCAAGAAAAGAGATCTCCATTGGTGAAACTGATCAACCTGTGATTGAAGATTGCAATACTTCCTCAAGTGCTTCTGAATCAGGTAGTCTCTTTGTTGAATTGAATTCTCCATCTGAGAGGGTCCTTCTTTTGTATTTGAAAATTTTCTTCTCAATCTTTGTCCTGTATTTTCCAAATCTGATAGAGTTTTCCAAGAAATAGAGCCTTTAGAGGGCAGTCATTCTAGAATTGCATCCCTGTACCACACATACTTCTCACTCCTCATCATTTTGTTTCTCTCCTCCAAGGTCACCTCCTCAAAATAATATGGCTCATCCTCCACCCAAACCTCCATTTTTTGTTAATACTTTTGGTCCCATCAATTTTAGAGGTATGGTTGGCTATCCAAATGTTGTGCCACAAGATGTAAGAAATAGATTGCCTAAGTTTCAAGGAAATAATGCAATCACTAGTGATCAACACTTGAAGCTCTTTGTCAATATGATGGAGGAATTTGAAATAGAATTTGAGGATGTGTACATTAAATTGTTTATCCATACTCTAGAAGAAGATGCAAGGGACTGGTATAAATCTTTTCTAGATAATTCCATTGATTCTTGGATAGAGATGAAGAATGCTTTTAGATTACAGTATGGAGATAAAACAAACCCTAGGTTTCTTTTATCAGAATTTGAAAATATAAAAATAATCCTAATGAATCAATGCATGATTTCAATACAAGATTTAACAAAACATTGAGAAGACTTCCTGTTAATTTGAGGCCATGTGATGAATCATGTCTGATAAAGTATTCAGATGCATTTGATAAGAAAGTTGCTTACTATTTGAGGGATAAGAACCTTAAACTTTGAGGCAAGGCCTTTACCATGGCTCTGACAAATTGAGAACAACATTAAAGTAGTTGGAAAACCTCCTAAGAGGGAGGGTGTTAAACTGATCAACCCAGAGAAGCCTCAATCAAGTAAGGTTGTGGATCTTGAGGAAGTTGTAAAGACTTTGGCCGAGTTGTCAAAGAAATCTCTTACAAGCTAGCTGTAAGAGAAAGGAATTGGACAAGGTTCTCAAGGTCAGCATAGGCAAAAAGGACAAGATAGATTTGCAAATCATCCTAGAAATGATCAGAGATCTGATGACAGAGGTAAAGGACCCATGGGAGCTAGACAACCCCAAGCTAGGGAAAATAGAGTAGTGTTGATCCTCTAAATGCCAAGTTGTTGTTGTTGAAGAGACAAATGAAATTGATTGGTGTGACAAATGTTTCTTACCCCACCCACCATGTGAAGTAGATCAGCAAGTTGAAGAAGTGATGATGATGATAACACTGATGATGATGCATGCATGGTGGATTCCTCTACAAGTTCACAAGGGAGAAACCTCAACTGAGCTGATGAGTGCCAGAACTATTAAAGATTTTTGGGATTGCATTCACCGGGTATTACCTCTTCCTCCCACTCATACTTCTAAAATTGATATGGTGCAAGCTTTTGAATTTCCTAATAATGATTTTGAATACTTAAGGGCATTAATGATTGAGAAGTATGATGGAGGAATCCCTTCTGAGGAGGATAGGTAGTTGTTAATGAATGTTGTGGTTGCCATGAAAAAGAATATAATACCAGGAGTAAGGTTGCCAAAGGGGTAGGGCCTCAGGCCAAACCAAAATTCCAAGTGCTTACCAATATCCCTAAGGAAACCCCAAAAAAGATGCATCTGGAAAAGGCTTGGTCACCCCAAATAAAACTTGTGTCCCTCCCCATGCTCAGACTGTAAAAAATCATGTGCCATCAGATGAATTTGTAAACCTTCCTCCTAACACTACATTACCCAAATATGTTCCTTATGACATAGCCCAAATCTTGAGTCAGATCAAGATTTTTGTTCCTATTGTTGAATTTCTTAGAATCCCTGAGCATAGGAACAGAGCATTCAAATATTTGGGATTTAAAGAAGAAAAGGTCACCCAAGGCAAAAATGTAAATAATGTTGAGACTCCTCCTACCATTTCAGAGTTGAAAAAACCCCAAGTACTGAGAAGAACTAGGTGAACCACCTGAAGTTTACTTGGGAACATCTTTGGTTGAGTCTCAATTAAATGGTGGATCCATTTTTCACTACTTTGATTATTAAGGATAAGTTGTTACACAATTGTATGTTTGATTCTAGAGCATCATGCAATGTTATGCCTCTAGAGGTCATGAATGAATTGAACATTAAAGTGACAAAACTTATGGCAAGTGTACTGCAATGGATTCTAGAGAGGTGTCAATTGTAGGATGTGTAAAAGGTTTGGTGGTACAACTTGCAGCTTATCCGGGTAAGAACTTGAAACTTGATGTTGTTATTGTTGATTGCCTTACCAAATGGGGCATGTTGTTATCAAGAAAGTGGGCTGCAAGTGTTGGTGGAAGTGTTCAGATGGATATGTCTTTTTCCACCATTCCAATTGAAGGCAAGCCTTGTGAAGTTACCTGGTGAAAAGAAAATGTTATATCTTATTGAGGACCCCAACAATGCTTCTTATGAAGTATTGCATGCAGATATTGATATTGATAACTCTATGAGCTATGTTGCTTTCAAGGAATATGAAATTGATCAATGCAGTATCATGAGCAGGATGATTTTCCTGAGACTTTGATGTTTGATGCAGCCTCGAAAGATGTTAAAAAACTTGACCCAGCACAAAGGGGTAAGCCTAAAAAATGTGGTCAGATAGTGACTTGATGGAAAAGAGAGACAATCATATGACCAGTTGTTAAAGACATATCAGAATTGCTTAGCATGGTCATATCCAGAATGGCAAGGCACTTGAAGATTTTCCTTGATTGTTTTCTTTGAATCAGGATGCTCACCATTATACAATGTATAGTCTTCTGGTTTCTTTTTCTTTCATGTTTTTCTATTTTGTTTCATCCTGGTCCTTGCGGCCATTTTGTTGGTTTCTCGGTTCATCCTTGGGGAGTTGGTTATTATTGTTCTACTCTACAAGCTTATTCTTTGACTCTGTTTCCCAATGGTTTTTTTTGGCACTTGGTCTCTCTATTTGTTCTTGTGGCACTCACAGGAGTGCCCATCCCCAGTCGAGCCATGTTGGTGCTCAATTTGATCTCACCCCATTTGTCCTTGAAATTCTTCAATTTGTGGGCTCTGTCATCTTTTTCTATCTCCCCGTATTGATGCATGAAAACTCTTCCTCCATTTGGTTTCCATGATCAGTCCCTTCCTTTGGTCGGATCACTTTAAATCCAGAAATTTGTTTTTTTTCCTCTCTGTCCATGTGAAAAGATTTGTAACTTGGGCGAAAATCAAGTTTTTTCCCTTCCTTCCATTTTTCCACAGTCACGTTTTGTTTTCCCTGTCATTTTTGTCCCAAATATCTATGGAAACATGATTGGATGTGGCTCAGAGGATCATATTTGGGCCTTATATCATTTCCAAATTCTCTTTCTTGAAAGAAAGATTCATTTCCGCAAGCAAATGGTGATTTTCCTACATTTTACGATTTGACGGTGTGTTTTTCCCATCAAATTTACATCTCAACATCTATGGAAATGTGGCCCTTTCTAGTTGGATGCGGCTCTGGCAGGGCACTTTGAAACTCTAAGGCCCATTCAACTCAAAACTTGTCCATGTGGAGGGCCGACGCTCATCTGAAAATTCACCTTTTGGTTTGACCTTGAGTTGTGCCGAGAGAGACACGTGGAGGTTTCCGCTACCTTTCCTAGACTTAGAAATTTTTTTCATGTGGCCGGTGCAGCTTTGGACCATGGACACGTGGAGGGCCGGACTCATTTGAGGATCCGCCTCAGGGTCCCACCTTAACAATTGCAACAGGGAGACACGTGGAGGCTTCCACCGGCTCCGCTCTATACTTAAAATTTTCAAAGCAATTTTCTAAGGCCTGGGACACGTGGAGGGACCACGCCTGTTTGGGGACCAGCCCCTAAATTTTATTTTGAAGAAGTTCCAGAGGACACTTGGAGGCTTCCACTCACTCTTCCCTTGCTTGGACTTTTCAACGGCCAAGGAAAAAAATTGTCTCGACCCTAGACACATGGCACCTTCCACTGATCCTTCAACTTTTTTAACAACTCTACTGAACTGAGACACGTGGTGAGCCCACACTTGTTTGGGGTCTCCACTTTTGGGACCATCTCAAAGTGCACCATTGAGACACATGGAGGCTTCCACTTGGCTCCTTTTTTACTAGACTTTTTCAAAGGCCAAAAGGCATTTTTCTTGGGCCCAGGCACATGGAAGGCCCGCTTTGTTTGGAAACTTGCCCCTATGTACTTCTCCTTTGTAGTTGTGCAAAGAAACACGTGGATGGCTATAATATAAAGTAGAGAAGGGGAAAATCAATGGTTTGTTGTGCATTTCATCTATTTTTCCACCATTTTTCTCCAAGACTCCTGGAGATGTGAATACGCATTGTTTTTCATCATTTTTTGATGAAATTCCTTGTCATTTTTGTCTACAAAGTGCCATTGAATGGATTTAGAACTTAATTTGTGAGTCCAAGGATTGTTAAGGTCAATATTTTGAAGTTGGAATTGCTCGAGGCACTTGCAAAAATGTGAATTACCAGAGAAGATGGATGTGGGGCAGAGTTGCAGAGGAAAGAGAGGGAAAAGGATGAAATGATGAAGGTTACAGGTGCAAAAGATGAAAAAGGTGTTGCCTCGAGAGCGAAAAGGATTACCTATCGATCCACTATACAGAGCCTCCAAAAATGATTAAAATGGGGATTTCTCACATGACATAATCAGAATGATTAAAGGACTACCAAAAAGGTTGTGGCATGGCATCCTAGTCATTAGTCAAGGGTCTGAGAAATGTGATCAATTCATAATTGGTCCACTGGTAAATTTTGGATGTGAATTTGTTAAACGTCACTTTTTGAGGAAAATTGGTAACAAGAAAAGGTCCCTCAAATATTCTTCTTTTTGGGGAAAATTTGGGATGAGTGAGCAAGTGAAATGTATAAATGCAATGAGAATACTCTTGCAAAAGGGTCAGGGTTGAATTCTTAAGAGAAAATTTGAGAGAGCCCGTCTTCCTGAGAGACCAATCTGAGATACCTAGTTAATTTCTTTTATGTTAGATTTTCTATCATGTCAAGTTGGTTGCAGATGTATAGCCATTGACAAGCTCTAGATTGCTCTAGAAGCTTTCCCCTGCTGATGAATCTAATCAATTTTGAAATTAATTTGTGTCAATCTTGGAGCAATTTGTGTCTTCTTTGTTTCAAAATGTCTACAAGTAGTTTTTCTTATTCCTATTGCAATCTTGTGTTAAATTCCCTCCAAATCACATAGATCTCATCCCTATGATAGTTTAGTGGCATTTGCAATTTCATTTCAAGAAGAGCCTTCATCCTTGTGATGAGATAAACAAATTTAAAATCACTTCACTATCATTTGTTGATAAAGATTGTTTGTAAGCCTTCGAGTGTATCTTAGGCATGAGGAACCAGGGGTCTTTGATGTTTTATTGAGTCTTTAACTCAAGCCTTCATGTTATATTCTCAAAGATTGTGTGAAACCATGCTGATCTGGGCCTCCATTAAAGCACACCTTCTGGTTGAAGGAATATCTTAGCTATTTCAAAGCTTTCTGTCATTTAGCTTTCCAATTCCAATTGTTGTGAAGTCTCTCAAAGATCTGGTATAATCAACTTTATCCTACTTAATCTCCCACCAAAATTATTCAAAACCATGAATCCATCCTAAACTACCCCTATTTTCCCTATATATCCACAAAGGAACAAAATCTATTTACTAAAATATGCAAAATAATCAGATTTCATAATGTCTTCAGTAACCTTAGCCTTGTTTTGAAAGTATCTCCATCTTTTAGAAGTGACAACTCTTGAGAGTTAAATTATGGAGTATTGATCATACTTTCCCAAGGTTTTCTTCATAAAATTTGTGCAAAAGAAGGATATCTCCATCTCCTTCATCAAACAACTAAGTCCTCTCACTCGGTTACACTAGGATAGGTCAAATCCTCTTGGGTCCTCTCACCCCGGTCGAAAGGCACAACCTAAAGTAGTGAGGATAGGTCAAATCCTCTAGAGTGTTAGAACAAATTTGAAGTGTAATAATATTATTGTGTCTATCCATCTCTCAATATCCATCTCTCCAAAGGATGAGTGACAAAGGCTATTCAAGCTTTCTATCATTTAGATCTCATCCCAAAGATCTACATAATCAACTGACATACATTAATCTATTTGTCTATAAGCTCCATGTCAAATTTTTGATGTTACTCAGCTTGAAAAGGGAACAAATTTGGATACCAACATTACCTTTTGGTCGCGATGGGTCTAACTCAAGGGGAGGGGGAAGTGTAATAATATTGTTGTCAAGAATTTGTCTCAATATAAGATGTGGGGCCATGGGAAGGGTGTTAAATGTGCGTTAAGGCTACTGTGGGTGATCCTCTTTAGAAGGAGTGATAGTGTTGACAGTAACTTTAGCGTCGGTTGGTTTTGTAGTGGATGGTTTAAATGGCGTTTTTTTGGGAAAATGAGTGGAAGAGGAGGTCTGTTCTTGGTACTTAATTTTTCCAATGGATAGGAGTTTAGTCTCATGGAGCTTGAGAGTGTGAAAAAGTTGATCAAATGAAGGAGAGGATTCAAAGAGAACACTTTCCTGTAGAGGTGGTAGTAGACTTTATATAAATAAATCTTGAAGTTCGAGTTGGTAAGGGCAATGTCATCTTAGCAAAATTATTCTTATATTGTAAAACATAGTTAGCAAGGTGTTCATTTGAGCCTGTTTAAGTTGTGCTAGCTGGGCATAAGAAATCTTAGAGCCGATGTTGATAGAAAAATGAGTAAGGAATGCATCGGCTAAATGTGTAAAGGATGTTATTGAGTGAACATGTAAGTTGTAGAACCAATGCATCACATAATTTCGGAGATTGTGAGGAAAAATATTAGCTAAAAGGAGATGGTCATCAAAAGTCAAGACAAGCAACATGAAATGCTCTAAGATGTTCCTATGGGTCTCTATGCCCATTGAAGATGGGAAGCTTAGGAGTGATAAAGTTAGGTGGAAGTGGATAAGTGGAAATGATGGGAGTGAATGGAGTATGTAGCAACAAAGTAGAATCCAAGGATGGTGATGCATGGGAAGTGGCTTGTTGTAGCTTACAAATTTGAGCTTGAAGGTCATGATAAAGAGAAGTTAAGTCTTGGTTGCCAACAGATGAGACCTTCCGGACATGAGAAACTAGAGGCGGTGTGAAGTGGTTGGTAGGTGTAGGGAAAGAAATGGGGACAGTAGAAATAGGAGGAAGAATAGAGGCAGATTTTTGAGTGGCAACGAAGTGGTTATGACTACGAGAGCGGTGAGTTCTGCGCAAGGTCGAGCTTCCTCATGAGCAACATGTAAAAGTAAGTCTAAATCTTGGGGATGCTCGGTAAGATGATCATTGATGGCCTTAAGATGAACTTCATGAATTCCTCATGGGCCATAACAAAATGAGAATAGACCCTAGAATGATAACGTAAGAAGGAATGACCTAGAAGCGTGAAAGCAAGAAGGATCGGTCACCAAAATGATTAACTAAAATTGAACTAGACTAAGGTAGTGCAAGATAGTTAATCTAGTCTAAAAGACATATAACGATGTAAATAACTAAGTAAATGCAGTAAACAAAGATGTAAATGATCTAGAACAATGTATGAAAGGAAATAAGAAACCCTAATGTGCAAAGGAGATGGATTAATAAATTAGTTGATAACGAGATGGTTGTCGAAGAGTGTCGCAAGTCTAGCTAGAAATTATAGGAGAAAGAATGAATACACCGAGGTCCCAAAAATCTTGGATCTGGAATATCTTAGTGGACTGGAGTGCCTCGAGCAGGGACTAGGGCACCCACGAGTGATTTGGTATGAATTTTGGGTGTCTGGTCTAGAAAAGAATCTCATGAATGGTCTTCACGGGGTCGGAAGATGATTTGAAACTCTACCTTCTGTCACACTATTTTCTATGTATTGCGTCGAATTCTTCGAATATTCCAAGATGAATAAATAACTGCGAAGGACCAAAGAGAAGTATAAAAATCCTTAAAAAAATAAAGATGCAAAATGAATGGTTCAAATGACCTTAGTTGCCACAATGGTGGGCTTACTAAAGCCGAGCGCTAGACTACATTTCGGATGGACACGAATGAAGTTCCGGTGTGTGTGTGTGTGTGCTGCGCCACAGCGCGTGTGTGCACACATGCACGTGTGCATGTTGTGCCTAGGTGCTCTTGTGACAACCCCACTTTGTGAAATAACATGAAATAGCTAAATGTAGAAAATGTAGTCGAATGTGTGCATGGAATAGAATAGAATCCCTCCCCTACGAAGTGTGATGTAGATGTCCTAGCTTGTGCCTTGGTGATGGAGTTATGTGGATGAAAATGCAATAAATGGATGTAATTCTTGATAGAGTGATAATATATAGTGATTCCATGTCCCTCATTATGGTCTCATAACTTTATATTTATATGGTTCTCTTGGTCTAATTTCAGTAATTAACCCTGAAAAGGCCAACCACATAAAAGATAAGAATGGAAAACGGATAGAAAAGACCCAAAAATGGCGGGAAAGTGGAAAATAGACATGGGCACCCCAAGTGGCACGGGGTTCTCATGGGTGCCCCAAAGATTAAATCTAGGTGCCCCAATTAGGGTTAAGACAACACAAAATTTTCAGAAATAATTAGGTAAATAGGTGCAATAGGTCACAAAAATATGAAATAAAATAAATAAGATGGCCAAAAGGATGGGGGTTAATTAATACTTTCTTCCCTTGAGAACCTTCTAAATCGTAGTATGATACTGGGATAAATAAATGTCTAAACTGCATGATTTTGTGACTTCACACACACTCTACACATTCATGAAATATATTTATCACATCTCCAACCACGTGTTGCACTCATTACCCTATGATGCACTCTAGTTCCATGGTCCATAATCAAATGTTGAGGGAATATATCTCAAATGGACCTCATCACTCACATGTCCAATCTCTCGATCACTCACTCACTCACTCTCACTCTATACTTTGCACTTCGACAATCACACCTTTCTTGTACACACATTCGGACCACTTCCGATGACGCACTCTCGTTTATGGTTCATTCTTGACTATTGAGGGGCATATAAAAATGAACCTCATTACATGCATACACATATGTTTTGGGGGCATGACTCTCTTATCATTCACACGGCATTCCATTCAGTCTCATCCACGACATAGTGCATATCTTGGTGGCATTTACACTCGCTTACTTATTATTTTATATGTATAGTTTACTACGCATGTTAGATAGATATCTTTTATGTAATTATCTTTATCATACACACATGTACGTTCAATTTCCTTTCTAGTTGTGATCGCAATTACTACAAATACACACATGTAACATGGATGCTTGGTGCAATACTTATTACTAGTCCCACAAAGAGTTCCTAGGGGCATCCACTTTTGTACATTATAGGTGTTTTTGTTTCATTTTGTTTCTAGCACATTATTATTAGATTATACACGCTTTGACATACTTTTTTATCTCTCTAACATGCTAATGGGTGCTTCTTGTATAACATTTGTTTTGCATGCCTAATTTCCACCATGGTTATCTCTGTTACATTTTTGGTTCTTGCTTGTCATTATTTGCCATTGTTTGCGAGCTTTTCCCTTTTCCTTATGTGCACACTTGTCTTCTTTTGGCCTTTCCATCCTTGATTATCTTGTGAAATCGTGAGTGGTGTCCCATGTTTAGAACCTTCTTTTCATGGTCTACAACATCTTCTTCCACATTATCTTCTTGCATCTTAGCTTACACATTATCTCGCACTTGTCTTCTACATGTGTGTTTCTCTTTGCTTGTAATAACACTTGTCTCCCCCACTTTATTTGTGTGTTCCTTGGTTTCTACAAAGCACATTCTTTTCCCATATAGGGCATCATTTCAAAGCATAGCGATAGGTCCTCCTTTTGGCTGCATACTCTTTCAACAACGTCGCATGCACCACAAATGAGGAGGCATCATTTGGGTGAGCAATCACCCCATACATCTTCATACAATCACAATTCACCACATCACAAGTACCGATACTGAGTATAGTTGTCGATATCGAGACAGGGCATATAATCAAACTTGGGTGCTTAGTATAATGCAGACATTAGCTCCCAGACTAAGACAATAGCACACAGGATCCCCGACTCTTCCTAAACGCATGTGACCAAGGGGAAATTACACAATATTTGGTAATTCAGCATAGTTTACGAGATATTCACACAACGGATTTTACAAGGCACACAGTCCTTAGCACTTGGCATGCATGCACTACACAACACTTTTTACTTTCATGTTGGATTGAATTGTTCAAATTTTTACACACCATTTGTAGTGGTGTTCTACATTGTGGGAAGCAGTTAAAGGTTGGAGGATAACACCAAACTTTTCTCCCTACACTTCTTCCATGACTTGGCATGAGATCATCCCAAAACTCGCAATCAGTGAAACTGGCGTGAGATCACCCAAAAAAATCATTCATCCACAAACATCTTTAGGATCCTTTCTACACCCTTTTTCTCATCATGGATCAGTGCACATATTCCTTTTTCACATTTTCATATTTTACATACTTTTTACACATTTCAATCATATACCGTGTATTTGAATACTTGTTCGTTCTTCTCTTTTACAATTTTGTCCTTATGGGAAGCAGTATTCACATCACAACATCAACAACACCAATCAAAAAATAATGACATCAATAATAGGTACAACAACGACATCTACAATTTGTGTTTCCACCCTAGGGTCATCATCTCATCACTTTTTACACTTTCTCATCTTTAGTCTCCACGCTCCACCTTTTATCACTCCATGATTTTCCTTGTTCCTCGACACACATTCAACATCGATCTACATGGTTATCAGGTATTCATCTCTATCTACTTTATGTTATCGAGCTTTCACTCAACAACATAAAGTGGGGGAAATGTAGACACAAAATCATGCACTTTGGGTAATTATCTAGTCTTGATTGCATACTACTATTTATATGATTCCTAAGTAAGAAAAGTACTAATCAACCCATGTCTTTGGCCACCTTTCTTTTCATTCTATTGCCACATTTTGTCTTTCACCCTTACTTTTACACCTCTCGAATTTATCATCCTGAGACAAGAACACCCAACCAAGATGTTAGTGCCAGCGCCTCATCCCTATGGGCGCCTGACCTCTTTGTAATTTTTTCACATCTTTTGGGTCCTTTCTAGTCGTTTGAGCATCTTATATTTTTGGTAATCAACATTTTTAGGGTTAATTACGAAATTCAAGCAAGGTAATCATATAAATATAAAGCTAAGTGATCATAATAAGGGATCGAGCACTAAGAATTAGTTATCACCACCTAAGGTTGCATCCATCAATCATCTAAGAGCTCCATTGCATCCATCCAAAGGACACAAGGGGTAGTTATTATGCATACACTTCATAGGAGGGGAGTTCATTCTATTCCATACACACATCTATTACATTTCTTTACATCTAGTTTACTTGCTTTCGCTTCAAGTGTGACATGCTGCAAAAGAGCCACCTAGGGCATAATTTTACACACACACACATAGAACTACATTAGGTATGATATGTAGTACAACACTCATTTATAAGATAACCATTTTGATAGATGAGGACATTTTGACCCCTCATTCTGCATATTTCTTTTTAGGATTTGATGTCTTTTTTAGGGTTTTGTAGATCATTAATTCATTGCAAGTTTCCAATGACTTCGTGATCATTGTGCGACCAAAGGTGAAAAACAACGAACAACTTGCGACCACTCAGAGGAGGTTTTCTCGATAATTTCCGAGACACATGCATGCCCCAAAAACATTCCTAGGGCACCCACAGGTGCCCCGGTCTAGAAGATTGTTATCTCGCACACTTTTCGAAGTTCTATGTGATGCCTCTCCCTCTTTGTTCATCCATTCAGCACTCTGCATGCACCCAGGAATAATTGTAAAATAACTAAGTCATCTTACCTCTTCTTTGCACTTAGGGTTTCATATATTTTGGCTTAGTTTGCTTGGGTTAATTTATGTACTTAATTGTTTATTCATTTACTGATGCAATAGAAATCATATTAGGCATATATTTCCATGTTTAGCTTAATTAGAGACATTGTGACATCATTATGAACAATCATTCACATGGGGAGAATTTGGTGTATTTTACTCACACAACCATGATCATGATTATGTCACCGTGAGAGCATTGATGATGAATGAAGAATGAAACCAAATCCTTCCGATACTAGAGAAAGGGAAGAAAAAAGGGACCAAAATCAATTCCATACATATTATGATCATGCACTCCATGTGAGATGAAGTGAAATGGTTCTCGAGACAAAACTTGTAGTTTCCCATTATGGCACTTTATGCTCGCCACATCGGGGAATTGACTTGAAAATTAAGAGAGAAGCTCATGTAAGTGCCGAGATCATTATAAAATTCATGAAGGAATGATATGTGATCATTTTGAGCTTATTTCATCCATTTACTATTTTTATCATGTTCATCATGATTGTCTCATTTTAGCCATTTTTGTCAATCTTGCCAATTTTGCCAATTTTGAGTGTCTCGAACATGGGGGAATCAAATGAGGTATTTGAATTCACATTTTCCTTGGAATTACTATTATTAGTAATTAATTCCAATGAATACTTACTAAAAATATAAATTGGTCTTCTCGGTATCATATTCTAACAAAACCACTTGTAGAAGTTTTTGTATTGCATTTTAGGCATGTATTCTAATTTTCGGAGGATTTCAATCGCTAGGTTTGCGTAGATTTGAAAAATGAATATTTATGGATGAAAATTTCACATGGCTATATAAAATAGAAGGGTGCATTAATTTAGGCATGTAAATTCTCCCTTTAAAGGATTTTTTCAAGGATTCTACAGTCAAATTTCATGGCAATCAGAGCAGGGGTTTAGGAGAAATGAGAAAATTTGTGTTTTGGAGCATGAGGGATTTTGGGGAAATTTTGGAAGCATAAAAACAAGGGAGAACAAAATGGAGGAGTTAAAACATGAAAAATTAATGATAAATGACTAAGGATGATTTTTATACCTTCCCCTCTCATAAACCTAGTTAACTCATCCTTTGACTTGTCGTGCTTAACCCGAGTTAGATGGAGACTCATGAGTGGAGTGAAAACTTTATAAATGGGTATCATGCCTCCTTGTTTACCTAAACACATTTATTAAGGGACAAAGGGACATCAGGGGTGTGAAAATGCGCCAAGGGTGGAAGCATCATGAAGAGGGGGCCAAAACATGTCATGAAGGTGAGTTGAAAACACTTGTCTAACACCTCATGTTGTGACTTTAAGTGAAGAAACTTATCCTCTCCATGTGGTGGCACATTTTTTTATCCCCCATGTCCCTTTAGCAAAGGGGTAAATAGGCATCAACCTTATCCAAATGTTCCATGGGTCTGCTCATCATGTGGAAGGGGCCAAATTTGAAATTGAGGTTGAAAACATCTTCTAACCACCTAGTTTGTGATTTAAGTGATGAAACTTGATCTCCTCATGTGGTGGCACATTCTAGTGTCCCCATGTCCCTTTGTAAAAGGTACAAATGGACATCACCCCTTCATAAGTGCGCCAAGGGTCAGTTCATCATGAGGAAGGGGGTAGGTGGGGTTAGGTGAGTGTATAACATTTTCTAACCACCAAGTTGTCTTTTAAGTGATGTAAACTTATCTTCTCATGTGGGGGTACACTTTTTTGTCCCCTATGTCCCTTTTGAATTTGGTCAAAGGGACATTAGGGGTCTCCAAGTGTGAAATATCCAAAAATAGATGTTTTCCTTCACCAAACACTGCCCGAAATAGCCACTTGAACACATTTTCTCACCACTAGAGCTAGGAGTGGACTTCATAGGGAAAAAGTATATTATTTTGAATCCAAAATGGATGATGGGAGAATTCCCGCCATTTTCAAGAGCAAATTTTCTAAAATTTTATTTTTCTCTTTTCAATTCTACCCAAGCCTATGCACCGATGAAAGAAACTACAATCAAAGTTCATGATTATCACAATAAGAAAAACACTTTATATGTGAAGAGGGCATCACATATGTACATTGGATTTTGAATTAGGCTCTAACTCTCCCTGGAACTCCTAGAATCCTCAGTTGAATCTTCACCATGATCAGACATCTTTACCTGTATTGTCGGGCCAATATCTACAAATATGCTCCTCAAAATTCTTGAAACCTTTTGCACTATAATGTAGGAATTATTAAATTTCTAATGAGTATTCGATTACTTTACAAATAATCTTGAGGCTCTGAAACATTTAGAACAAGCCAACTATTTTTTTCACTACTTTCATTTCCTTATACCATGTTATAAATAGCTCGATATTGCATAACTTGTTCCTAAACCTGATTTTTCTCCAAAAACATTCTTAAACTACCTTTAATTACTGTATATCTCTACCACATATTTCTTGGATGCTTTAGATTTTCCATGTACGTTCCTGAGGGTGCTCATCATGTGTAAAAGGCTAAAAATAGCCCTTTTGGGGCCTTCGGGAGCTCTTGTCATCTCATTTATTTCCAAATAGTCATGAATAAAATTTAATAACATCTCCTACACATGAAATACACTTAAAACTCACATTAACACATTCATCCTAGCCATTATGAGGGTAACACAATAACTAAGTTAGCCGGAGGACAGGTTTACATTGACCAAGAGAGGGATTTTCAAATGTGGGTTAGGTTGTCATGACAATTTTTTGAATTTTTCATGCTAGAAATTTTGGATGACAACAACTGGCTCTTTCTAAGGAATTTTTATGGATTGAACATAGTGAGGACAAGACAAGTAGGAACTCTAGAATCGCAAGAAACTATGTGGACCAGTGCCCTTATCCATTGGGCTATAGAGTCGAACTAAGGTATATAATGAAGATTTATCGGTTGGTAATAAATTTTCTTCTTCACACACTACCACAAGCAAGTAACAACACATGAAACAATCACACAATAAAAATGGAAACACACTACACAGAAAGGGGAAAACAACCTAAAATCACTTATGGTACATGTAGGGGACAACCCACTTTCACTGTAGTGCTTTTCTTTTCGAATGTTACCCTTGAATGGGTAGTATTGGGTGATGATGCTCTATGAAGCCATTGATCGGTTTAAGGAAGTATTCTCCTTACTCAAATGCTTATGAAATTCAGTGCTATCATGACTGCCTCTGCATATACTTGGGATGAATGATCCTACATAATTACTCGATGTTCGAGCTTTGCCCACAAAGTCCATTGTTCTTACTATCAATCTCGAGATGGAATTTTTTTCTTCTATGTTCATCCACATTGTTGATTTCCCATTTTACATTTCACTACTTCTCCAAGGATAATTTTTGATTGGATTTCTTAAATGATCCAAGTGTTTCTCTTTCCCACATTCATGTTTATTAACAATTTTTCATGAGAAGCATTGAGTCCATCTTTTGTCCTATTTCATCATGAACATTTGGGCACTTTGAATGAAGAATCAAACTTAGCTTCATACCTATCTTGCACAACCATGACATGAGCCTTGTTAGTGTTGCATGGGATAAGAATGCATCTTTGATCTTTAGGTAGGAGTGTATATTAGACCCAATAAGTAATGATTAGAACCAATCTAAGGAATGACCTAATAAGAATATTTGGATTGATTTTTTGATATTTTTTCATTATGTGTTTATATTTCAAGAGAAGAATAAATGTGTGTAATGTGTAGGTGAGTATCTCCACGTCCACCAAATAACTAAAATTGAGGCAAGATAAGACCTAATAGATAAAGACAATTAAGTACCATGTGAAAAATTGTTTGGCCATGCATGATATTATGGTTAGACCAAGCATGGGATGAAAATAGAATCTAGAGATGAATCATTAAACTATTTTTATAGCTTTCTTATTTTATACATCATTGTAACTATTTGGCTAGTGAGTTTATTAATGGGTTAGAGAGGATCATTCAAAAGTTTCATTTCACCATTCATTTCAAAATGGGTAAACAAGAATCACTAGAAATTAAAGTATAACTAGCAATACGTGGTAGATGAGCATCATTACAATGTGTAACATCATAATTATTAGACATGTAAGTATTATTGTAATCCATAAAAGTTTTAAGATAAGGCTAAAAATGAATAGAAACATCATTTGTAACATGAGATGAGTCATATACACTACATATTCAATTCTTAATTATATCCACAAAAGATATATCATTTACACCCATTTTACTAATAGTATCAAGAATTGTATTCTTTAAATGATTATCATCACTATGTACATGTCCTACATCATGAGAAACACTAAAATTAACCAAAGATAGAGAAGAAGAACTAGTACCTAAATCATATTATTTATGAAAATAGTTTGGCCCAATTCTCCTTCATTATCATTATGTAAAGATTCATATATAGCATACCAATCAACATCTTGTTTAACATCACTAGAACAATTGTAACATTTATAAAATAATATTTCATGTTATAAATTAAAGCATCTACGGGATGAGACATTGTAAGTAAATTATGGTGATCCCTTAAAAAGATAAAGAATGAAGTAACAACGAAATCCTAAGAAGCAAGAACAAGGGAAAACATGAAAACCCCGGGAGGCATAACAACGAAATCCTAAGAAGCAAGAACCTAAGTAAAAATAAATCTTTGGCTTGGTGTTTAGAAACTAGTATAAATCAGATCATAAGAGGGGAAATATGAAAACTTAATGGAGAAGGAAACCCTAAGGTTTTTGTTCACTAAACTTTGAGGTTCAACAAAATATTTTAATTATTTTATGCACAACCACATAAAAATCATCAAGATCCTAATTCATATTACTAAATTAATACAATAAATAAATAAATTTGAATACAAAAGGGTTGATTCGGTATATTATAGCATGAGAAAAAATAGAGAGATAAATATAGGCAATGCCCAAGGAAATATCCATTTTGGTTCTTCCTAAAGGGGGAATGTACAATGAGCATAAGGACGTGCAAATATCTCAAGAAACTATAGTTAGTATCTCTAATGATGAAGACAATATGAAAATGTTCTTAGACATTATTTTTGGAGAGGATAATAACATGAGACAAGATATTTTGGGGAAAACAATATTTTACTATGATGTTTGATACATATGAGAATTTCTGGGGGTTTATGATCTATGTTTGTAAATGGATATAAGGTATTAGGGTTTCCATGTGATGCAAAAATCATGTGTTATATCTCCTTTTTCAAACCCGAACAATGCACTTGAGAAACAATACATATTAAAATTCTCTAGGCACTATTGGGTTAGAAAAACCTTGTGCAGCCCCAACACAAGTGAGTGCTACATTATGCACCAATACCCCAAAAATACATCAAGTTGAGCATAGTTCTCCCGCTCCCTATGTAGATGTGGAACTATGAAAATAATGTGGAATCTAGAGTAACCCATCCTTTGATCCTTAAGATATGGCATCATACAACTTTGATCATTTACATAATTTATATTTCATCTTAGTGGACTAGTCTATGGTTTTTCGTGGAAGATTTGAGATGTGTATATGCAATTTTAAAGTAATTTCAAATATGTATGTATGTCAATAGATAATAATGACATATGGGTTCATTTTTATATACTATCCCACCGTAGCCTACCTATAAATCGAGCCTAAGGAGACCTAATGAAAGTGCCTATGTTTGAATACTAGCATTCGACCACTCTAGGACAATGTTATTAGAGGAGGACACTACCGGTGGATGATGGTGTCGAAGTTGGGAAAATTGTATGTAAGAATAGAATATGAATATGTGAAATGGAGAACATATGTGTATATTTCTAAGGTGTTTCTATATAGTCCGAGAGGATCTTGAGTAAGTATAATTGGAAGATAGAGGTGGCTAAGAAAATGGGGTAATTGGATTGGAAGAAAGCATGACAAATTTACCTCAATAGCTCATGTAAGAAATTAAAGCATCTATGGGATGAGCCATTGTAGGTAAATTATGGTATGAAGGATATACTAAATAAATCATGAATTGATCGAGTACAAAGATAAAGAATGAAGTAAAAACCTAACCTTGATACAAGATAAAACATGAAAACCCCGGAGGCATAACAACGAAACCCTAAGAGGAAATACCTAAATAAAAAAAATAAATCCCTAGCTTGGTGTTTAGAAATTAGTCATCAATCGAGATCATAAGAGGGTAAAATATGAAAACTAAATGGAGAAGGAAACCCTAAGGTTTTGTGTTCACTAAACTTTGGGGTTCAACAGAAAACATTAGTTATTTTATGCACAACCACATAAAACAATGTTAGAGATCATAGTTCACATTATTAAATTAAAACAATAAATAAAGTAATTTGAACACAAAAGGTATGATTTGGTATATTATAGCTTGAGAAAAATAGAGAGATAAATATGGGTAATGCTCAAGGAAAATATCCAAATTTGGTTCTTCCTGAGAGGGGGAATGTACAATGTGCGTAAGGACATGCAAATATCTCAAGAAAGTGTCATAATATCTATAGTGATGAAGACCTTATGAAAATGTTCATAGACGTTATTTTTAGATAGGACGACAACATGGGAAAGTGGATTTTGGGGAAAACAATATTTCCATGTGATGTTTGATAAATTATGAGGATTTTCGGGTTTTCAAGCCTATGCCTATAAAATGGATTTAAGGTATTAAGGTATTACAATCTGATGTATAAATCATGTGTTATCTCTCTTTTTTCAAACCCTAAAAATGCACTTGAGAAACAAAATTCATTAAAATTCTCTAGGTTCTATTGGGTTGGACCAACCTTATGTAGCCCTAACGCAAGTGAGTGTTGTATTATGTTAATACCACAAAAACAAATCAAGTTGAGTATAGTTCTCCCACTCTCTATGTAAATGTGGAACTATGGAAATAATGTGGAATCTAGAGTAATCACTCCTTTAATCCTTAAGACTCGACATCATACAACTTTGATCATTTACATAGTTTATATTTCATTTTAGTGGACTAGTCTACGCTTTTTCTTGGAAGATTTGAGATGTTTATATGTTATTTTTAAAGTAATCTCAAAGGTATGTGTATGTCAAGAGATAATAATGACCTATGGGTGCCTTTGTTTATACATTCGACTCTTCATTAATATCCCGCCATAGCCTACCTATAAATCAAGCATAAGGTGACCTAATGAAAGTGCACATGTTCGAATACAAGCCTTTGACCACTCTAGGACAATGTTATCGAGAGGAGGATACTTGGTAGACGAAGGTGTCAAAGGTGGACAAATTATCTCGCATGAAGAGAATATGGATATGTGAAATGGATAATATATGTGTAGATTTCTAAGGTGTTTCTATATAGTCGAGAGGATTTTGAGTAACTATACTTGGAAAATAGAGGTGGCTAAGACAATGTATGGGTAATTGGATATGAAGAAAGCGTGATAAAGAGTCAAACATATTTTAATTGTCCAATGTTCCAAAGAGTTGCCAAAACAAATGTTGCCAAGTGTCAAAGAGAAAATGTAGGCGTCTACAAATATAAGAAATAAGGATAAATAATGTAAGGTGGTGAGATGGATCTCAATTTCCATTGTGTAATTCAAACCTTGTAGCAACAAAACCTACTAGGAAGGGGTATGCAAGAACATCGTAATTGTTAAGCAATATTTAATTAGAAGTGATATGGTTGTGTGGCTTCTTCGAACCTTGGGATAACAACTTCATCTAATTTTGTGATGCATGTACAATGTTCATCATGGTAGTCATCTTAGATGGAAGAGAAGTGGTTGTAGAAGAGGTTGGAATATAAACAATGGGCACAAGAATCATGAGGAGCATTTATAACAATAACGGAAATTTGAGAAACAAGTGAAGGAGTTGGAAATCATTGAGAAGAAACATAAGAGTCAACCAAACGAGATGAAGAAAGAAAAACATGAATACTAGGAAAAGCACAAGGAGGGATGATGTTGGCAGAAATATGAAAATTGATCACATGAAAAGGTAAAGTAGGTGATCTATTAGGGATTTGATCATTACTATAATTCAAATATCCCTAATTAACCTTATAGTTCTTATCTTGAATACGTTGTTTCTTCACCTTGACTTTGAGATTGAACTTCTAGTACAACATATGTCATCTATTTCATTAAAATTCTTCCAAAGATGTTTAATTTTGAGGCCAACATAACCTTGGATTCTAACTTGATCATTTAGAGAAAACTTTATCCCTTTAATACTTTGATCTTCAATAGGAACATGTGAACCATTCAAAGCATTACCATCCATAAGAGTCTCAATGGGAGGGGTGGGTACAATTGTGGGATCAATATAGATCTCGTTAAGGGTCATAATAAATATTTATTTCAAGAAAATCAACGAGACTTGAACTTATAACAATTGGGGAAAAACAAAAAACAAATAAATCAATCCATCATTTTGATCGGTAAGAGGCAAGAGCTAATCTTTAGAATGTTACTCGCTGTGATGAAAATGAGGCTTAAATTTAAGAGTGCATCATAATACAGTGATGATCTAAACAATGATAAAAACATGAGCAGAGCAGCCACGTTATAATCATCATCATCAACATCAACACTTCCAAACTATGATGGCCAAAACTCCATCTCCAAATTATTATTAGATATAATCATGGTACACATCTAAATGGAGTAGAGGGGTGGAATAAATTTTGACATACGAGTAGAAAAATAGTTTCATGGTGGCTCTGTAAATAAATAGAGAATTGATCAGTGTTACATGATAGAGTAAAAATGAAAGGGGATGAGAAGGATACAAATGCAACCTCACCTGCAAGACCTTGTGGAGGTCCAGTGTTGAATCCACCACCTCTAACTGCACTTCCTCCATGTTTGAGGCCTCCTGCATGTAGTAGACAACAGAAGCAGAGAAAACTGATATTTCAAAATCCTGCAGTTAATGTTAATGATAGAGAGCTTGTGATGAAGGCTCTCATGACATATGATGCATTGAGGCGCCATTTTGAACAAGAAGGAAGTTGTTACAGGCGCCCTGATCTCCATGCAGGGTTTATAATGAAGAACAAAGGATTGTCATTAAACAGAGACAGAAAGATAATAGGCTCTGTTCCAGGCATCCATGTGGGTGACATGTTTTACTTTAGAATGGAGCTCTCTGTAATTGGCCTGCATGCTCCATCTCAGGCTGGTGTTGATTTTATCAGCGCTGCAGATACTCTGTGCAATGAGACATTGGCTATCAGTATTGTTGCTTCTGACTGTTACGAAGACAACCATGACAGTGGTGATGTATTGATTTACAGTGGGCAGGAGGGAAACCACACTATTCATCCAAACAGCACTTTTCTGATCAGAAGCTTCAGGCTGGTAATTTTGCTTTGGAGAGAAGCAGGCACTATGGAGTTGAGATCAGAGTGATCAGGGGCATGCAAGACCCTAGGAGTGTCGCTTATAGTCGTAAGATTTATGTTTATGATGGTCTCTATAAGATTGAAGAGTCCTGGTTAGATAAAGGGATTTCAGGATTTTGTGTGTTTAAGTACAAGCTTAGGAGGATACCAGGTCAGCCAGACATGGGCTCTGAAATTATGAGGAAGGCTGCTCAATGGAAGTTGAAACCAACATCAAGACCTGGTTTTATTGAATCAGCATGGAAGAGTGAGAATTTGGGTCATGGGGTTGTTAATGAGGTTGACAATAAAAAAGGGTTCCCTGCTTTTCATTACATTAAGAAAGTTAGGTATCCTACTTCCTTAGTACTCAAGTCTCTGCAAGGATGTGAATGTGTAGGTGGGTGTGACAGTACAAGGAGCTGCATGTGCTCTTGTATTCAGAGGAATGGTGGACAGGTTCCATACAATGCATATGGGATTCTTATAGAGAGAAAGCCTTTGATTTATGAATGTGGTGACCACTGCAGGTGCCCTCCAAGCTGCCAGAATAGGGTAACTGAAAAAGGATTGAATAGTGTTCAGTTGGAGGTGTTCAGAACTAATGGTGCTCAACATGGTTATAAGGCTAATGGATGGGGTGTGAGATCCTTGGATTCTATTGCAGCAGGTAGTTTTATTTGTGAATATACAGGGGAAGTTGTCTCTCTAGAAGGACTAGATACAAATCAAAAGCTCAACATGAACGAAGAATACATGTTTTATCCCATGCAAAAGCAATGGACAGAGTGGGGAAATGTTTTTCATATCTTGTGTCAACAGCAACAGCAACAAGTTGAAACTTCTTCTTCTTCAAGTACTCATTCAAGACAAGTTTTGCAATCCCCACAGCTGCATTTTTAATAGATGCAATAAAAATGGGCAATATTTCTCGTTTCATGGGTAGAAATAGCTTTCCAAATGCCAATGTTTTCATGCAGTTTGTTCTGCATGATCATGATCATATTGGATTCCCTCATGTCATGTTTTTTGCTATGTATAATATTCCTCCTCTTACAGAGCTGGTCCTTGACTCTTATTGAAACAAGTGCCTTGAAACGTGGCACAAAAGCTGTCAAAAATACTGTAAGTGTGATTATACCATAGATATATGTTTAGTTATTCTAATTTCCCTTCTTTGAAAGAGAAAAAATGGAATGAAATGAAATGGAAAAACACAGAGAGTTGAGGTATGTAAAGATTTTATATATATATATATATATATTTGATATGGGCGGTCTTCTGGCAAAGTTGTCTGAACAAGGTTATTTCCAATCATTTAGCATATTATGTATGGAATTCTTTTACGTCATACTCATTAGTCATTATCTTTATAGCATTAAATGCAAGGAGGTTGACCACTTGTGGACGTAAAATTCCTTTAAATTGGAAAAAATAGTATCTTTAAAAATGAATTTTACGTTATTATTAAGTTAACATTGTTGGTAACGGTGGTGTTGATCGTCATAGTAGTCCTAAATAATTTTAGGTTTTATATTCTCTTAGCACTGTTACTGAATTGATGTTTATTTGAGCATGTTTGTTCACAATATTATGTGTTAATTAGAATTGTTTTGAACGGTTGAGGGTAGAATTGGAATGCATGTGTATTGCATTTATTGTTTTGAAGAGTTCACTTACTAATGAGTGTGATTAAAGGGTTCTTGTGTAGATATCTATTTTTGAATGAGGAAGAAAAATAGTTTTTGAGTGGAAGCATGAAAATAATATATCAACATCACTTACAATACTCATAAAAAAATCTTTATCCTATAGATATTTCAATTTTCAAATATAAATCATTTGTAACCGAGATAGATTAGTTTTCAAAATGTCATCATTTTAATATTGTAAACCTTTATCTATATTTATCTATGAAATCTGAATTAAAGCCAAAGAAAAATAATGATAAGAAAATGTAGCATTTGCAAGTTAATATTATAAAATGTTACAAGTGTATTTGTGGTGTTGTACATTTTTATATAAAAAAGTGTGTTTTATTTTAAAATTTGTAGAATCACTTAAGATTTGTGTTTTACTTTAAGATTGGTAAAATCACTCAAGATTTGAGAGATAGAAGATATTTGAGTGATAATATGATGTTAAATTCAACTTATTTGTTCTTTAGGTTAAAACATTAATTGTAATCATTTTTTTGTTATTTAAGTTTGTGCCTATCACCTCACATAAACACCTATAAATGATGTTACTAACTAGTACAAACAAGCTAGCAACTTTCCTAAATGGTCAACTTAAATTATGGAAAAAAGACGGTCCGTTAAAAAAATACGATAAATACGGAAAAAAATACGGTAAATTACATATACAAAAATGTATGATAATATTTTATGCTCAGTTGAATGATAGCTCTTCTTCATCACTACTTATATTTTCATAGTATTCTGCAACATTTTGTCAAATAATTCGCAGAATCACAATTGTATTTGAGTATTTTTTTACAGAGTATTTTGTCAAACAGTTGGTAGACAATCTACATAGTAATTGTATTCCATTTTTTTAATACAAGTTTACCAGCAACACAGTTACTTCTCTAGCTGTTGTCACCCATTTCTACAAGTTAGGTTGTTACGCATCTTCTAAAGACTTAAATTGCTGAGAATCATATAAATACTTCTGAAAAATAAGTAGAAAAACCTTACACTATCCCTTAATCTGCTGAATTTAAAATCTTGAAATTTTTCCATTTAAACATGTTATTGTGAGGATTAATAATAAATAAGTGATAACATATATTATTTTAAATCTCTTATTTCTGAATTTTTAAGAAAAAAAGTATTAAATACTTTTTAACTACCGAAATTTCATGTTTTTATACGGTCTATAAGAAAAAATCGGAAAAAATAGAAATTCATTGAAATGTTACCGTATTTGGTAACTATGAGTACAAATATCTTCAATACATCTATCTAAAATACATTAAGAAATCAATTTCAAGGTTCTTATTTTGGATTTCTCATATTATAGACTATATTTTAAGAAATCCACTATTTTTTATTGACTTCCTTAAGGAAAAAGAAACAACTTTAAGTGACGGTCAAATGAATGTTAAGTATAAAAATGAATCGCCACACAATTGTCAAATAGATGTCAAATTTAACATCAAGAATAAAAATGAACAACTCATGCCATTACATTCCTAATTACTATTATAGAAATGCCTCTCAACATTATAAATTATGGATATGAAACAAATTATAAAAATATACAAAAAAATGTTTAATATATTCCCAATCAACACTCATTGTTTTTGTGGGTATAAATCTTGAAACCAAACACAATAATGTTGTGAAAAATCCAAATGATTCTACGTTCACTAAGCAATATATGAATTGGAAGTGTTTCGAGGATGGTCGTGTTAGGAATGAATGGTGTTCACATTATTATTAATATGTGCAATTATATTATCAATGATAATATAATTATATATGTGATGTAATTGTATAATTACTCACGATAAATGAGTAATTGGTTTGTAAGTTTGTTGATATATTGTTATAACAATTGTATAACAATATATCAATACGGGTTTGTTATTGTTTGTATACTTCCTATTTTATAGGAAGTTGTTCAACTACATTCTTGGCTATTTAATAGCCCTCTATTGTTATAATATTAATCGAAAGCGGTATAAATATGATCATAGCGGGGATGTTGGTAAAGTTTACCATACTCTTGAGTAAGGAATGTATAAATTTTATAAAGAAGGTACTCCCCCAGAATGATCAAAGGATCATTTTCAAAAGTTCCCTAAACATCCCTAAATGGTATCAGTTTAGAATATCATGTCGAGAGCTTTCAATCGACTACAAGAACGTGAAAAACGGACATCGGGAGCTCTAAATATGTCCGATCAAAGTTCGACAATGGAAACTCACTCTCTGGTCAACTAGTCAATTTTGGACCAAGGGCATTGTGACACATGGCGAAAAGGGTGAAAGGATTTGTTTGTTGGTTTTCGATCTCCGGTCTTTGATGGTCATAAAAGATTGCTTGCAGGACGCAATGTGGACTATGGTATTATCGCCGATGTGGTGGGTCCACAAGCCACCATGTGGCTTACCAACACTCACCGAATTTGCTCGATTTGCCTTTCAGGAGACGACAAGTAGACTACATGCTATGGACCGAGTTAATTATTTCCATACCACATTACATGGGTCGAAATTATATTATCTTGGTAAGTCCACTTTCCAAATGCCACACACATATGCCAAAATCGCTATATATATTAATGTTTATACATTCGTATTAAACCATACCTAACCTCCAACTTAACCGCAGTGTATTGCCAAGCTTCCACGTGGAATGGAGAAGGTGAAGCAAAGTGTTGGAGGAGGAAAAGCCATGCATGGAAATCCACGTGGGAAGAAGGTGGTGAAGCGGTGTTAGGGATTATGCCATGCGTGGAAAGATCCACGTGAAGAATGGGGGTGGCTAAGGTTTGTTAAAACCTTAGCAAATATAAAGGGCTGCTTGTCTTACACGAGAAGGAGAACCCGTTGCTTGTCTTACACTGTAGTTGTGTGTGTTTGTTGTCATGGATGCAAGAGGGCTTGAAGATTCACGCTTGAATGCAATCAGGCTCCAATAACCGAATGACCAACCCATGTAACAAGTTGTGAAAGTTTATATAAGGTAACCGATGGTAGTTAGGTGACCAACGTCAGTTGAGGGATAACTGGTGTTGCTTAAGGTGGAAAATTCTAGGTTTACCAAAAATAGGCAAATCTTTACTATTTTTGGCATCATTTTAATTGAGTCCACTTAGGGAAGTGGAGTTATCATTAGAAAAAGGAAGGAAGGTCATAGAAGAAGCCTAATTAGGTTTAGGAAGAATTCTCAGTTAGTTAGGTCAAGTGGTGACTCAACACTGGGAGTGTTGACTTAGTGCTTTGAGAGTGATGACTCAGTCATTGTGAGTTAAATGCCCTTGGAATGGGTCCAGGGTGAGGTGTAATGATGAGGTGGAGGTGTGAGGATGAAATTAACTTAATTAAAATAATTAAATTAATTAATAATGTGAGGATGAAATATTAATATGGGATGAAGGGGTCATGATGTGTTTAAATATATTACGTTAATTGATTGAAGGGGACCAAGGGGAGTGTGACCCAAATTTGGTGTCTACAGGGTCCTCTACATGATGGAATTTTCACATTCTTCCCAATACCCAAGTGCTTCTCATGGCATATCAATATCAACAAAGTAACCTTACGATCTAGAATGATAAATAATATTTTTTATAGAATGATGAAGAATAAAGTTTTGAAATCCATCCCATTGATCTCAAAATTGTCCTGGGAGTCAAATCGATATAAAATTTCATCTAAATAGACCTCTAACAACTCCAGGAAAGTTCATTTCAAGATTGTGGGAGTTAGTCAATTTTGCAGTTGGAAGCCTAGCACATTTTGGTGTCTAGACTATCCCAACTATCCAGGATAGTGGGGACAGTAGGGAAAACAAAATGTGCCCTACCCAAAAATTGAATCCACTGGACCCTCATGTGACTTTGTTCCTCTCCGACAAGGTGCTAAGTGATCAAACATGCAAATTTTGGCTAAGTTTTTTACCTTCGTACCCTTGGGCGTATTCTGCTGCCCTCTTGTCCCAACTATCCGGACATTCGGGACACTAAAATACACCACACACCTATCCCTTGCTATGTTTCACCATATGACTGGAAATTTTTACCTCAGGTGCTAAAAGTGCTTATCTCTCATCTTCCTATATCCCCTGAATCCCGTTCCACCACTTCTCAAGTTCAAAGTGGAGGGTGAATTTTACTTGTCCCAACTATCCGGGGACAGGTAGGGATAGTTGGGACATAAAAATTTACCCCACTCCCAAGTTGGTTAAAAACTCAAAAATTGACTAACTGTTAATACCTTGCTTCTTCTCATTTCTTCTTCCCGTGAAGTGAAATTGTTGTTAGAAGTTATAAAAACACAAAGTGATCCTTACCCATCTCATTTTTTCTCACAAAAACCAAGAATTCTAAGTGATAACCTCCAGTAAACATGTAAATGGTCTAGAAACCATGCTAAAACTTCCCAAAGTTGCCATGCGCACGAAAATTTGAAAAATTCATATCTTTCAAACTTGTGAACGAAATCGGGTGAAATTTTCTTAGTTTTTTCGTTTTCTAAGAGCCTTCAAGAAAATTTTAGCACCGTGAGTAGATGATGCTCTAAATAATTAATGGTAGGAAACTCTAGTTTGATTCCCTAGAATCTACCTTTTCGCCTTCCAAGCATTCAGGTGAGCAGATTGAGTTGAAATTTGGAGCACAAGATCATAACGTGGAACCTAATCTAGTGATGCCATTTTCGTCACAACCCGAGGTAGAAAAATGCAATTTCTAAAAATATTATGTATATAACACCCTTACTTTATAAAAATAGTAACTTACTAAAAATAGTAATTCCCCTCAAATCAGTGCACTCAGAGAACATTGAAAATGAGAAACTAAGCAACCTTTCTAAAAATAGCAAAAAAACATAATAAAACAAAAAGCAAAAAACAACTACCTAAAAATAAGCGGTGGCTAAAAATATAAAATATTCGTCAACGAAGTTGAATTGAGTATTCCAGATGATCAATTAGTTCAAATGTGATCGAATAGGTGAAATTTCCCAAAATAACAAGTCTTGGGTCCACCTACTAAAAAAAGAAAGTCTCTATTTTGAGTGCAGAAAGTTGCAGTAGGATTTGTTTTCATTTATCATGCTACTTTTTGACATTTTCACATGGTTTTATGAAGGTTGAATAGCTCAAAAAGGAAATTCATCCCTCACGAGGACCTAAGGCATTCTTTTAACCACAAGAATACAGGAAAAACATCACTTTGGACACAACAAGAAATATCCAGGGGACATTTTGCGATTAGAGGAGATTTAAAAGAAGTCAAGATATCATTTGAATTTCCGAAAAGTGGGTCATCACAATTCATCAAGCGAGTTTGAGATAAGCAAACCAAGGTGAGCTGGGAAAGTTAGCTAAAGTGAGTTGAGTTGTCTAAGTGAGCTCGGTGTGTTATTCAAGGTGAATTGATTAAAGTAAAGCATTGCATGAATAAGCTAACAAGCACGATGAGGGGGTAATGAATAAAGAGCACAAAGTGATCCCATTTTTTAGGAGAACTCGTAAACAAGCAAGGTCCATTTAAGATCTCGCAGAACCTCTCAAGTTAAGGAGTGATCCATTGCAACATATTTCTCTTCAAAAGCATCTAGGTATATCATCTCCAATGTTAGAGCTTCCCCATGGTGATTAAGAGTGGTTCCACAATAAGTTCCTAAAAGTGCTCTGGTGACCAACATTGTGTCAACTTATGAAGAGCCATTTCCATGGATTCAAGAAATACTTGAAAGTGGGAAAAGGACAACACAACTCGCGATTGTGCCCAGTCTCGCAGCAATCTCAGGGATATTGAAGTCCAAATGAAGAAATAAATCTCGACAACATCCCGCTTCTTCAGTGGCACTTCGAGTAATTAGTATGTTGAAATTGTTAGGCCTAAGAATGAAAATCCCATTGAGGACATGACTCTGTCAGACTATGAGTTGACTCACATCTCATTGGGTCAAGCTTCACATGAGGGTGACTCTCATCTGTTCAAGGTATTAAATTTAGTAAGAGTCTATACACAGGAGATTCGAATCAACACAATAAAATAATATATTCAATATACCCATAAGAATATTACACTTGGCTATTATATAGGCATAGAAAAAATAAACCAAATTCTTCTTACTAAATAGGAAGTCAAAACAACAAGTAATCCGATGAAGAGAATCGGGTATAACAAACAAAGCAAATCAGTAATAATACATTACCATACGATAACAAACTAGTTATTTAAACGGATCACTAATATAAGAATTTTGAATGTCCCCCTTTAGTGCGAATATGGTAGAATACACATCTCAAGAACTCGAAAAAAAATCATATGCCTTTGCATACTTTTAGGTCAACATATTGTCAATGCGGATCTTGTTGCACATGACCATCTCGCTTCACCACAAAGTGAATTCTTCACCAAATGAGCACACTTCCACCAAACTATCGGTGAAGAAGTCCAAAAGTCGAGGATCACCGCAAGACGTTGACCTCCTATATAATCATTATCAGCATCCGCAATGCACGTTCTCGTCATTTAAATCTTTGGAAAGGAATGTATAACTTTTTTTATTTCTGCACACCCCACTCAAAACAAACAAATGAAAATAGTATAAAAAGGTGCCACCGGTTCAATATGTGACCATGTCATTGGTGACTGATGAGAGGTGTTGATTACCCTCCATCCTCTGTTGCCTCCGACCTACCGTCTCATGTTGCTAGCTCAAACTGATTTGGATATGAAGCTCAACAGCTTCCACATTGGGTTTATTTGTATAACTGCCCCCCTACCACAATGTGATATAATTTATTTTTTGGATGATGGGTAACACTGAAAATGCGTTCGTAAGGCAATTTTTTTTAATTTATGAACTTTTTACAATGACATAATTTTGACGACTTAACTACTGACAATGATTTTGACTTTGAATCTTATTTGACAATTAACACTATCTTCACAATGACTTATGATGAAATTTGACAATAACTCTATTGAGCACCAAATTGATGATTTTAACATTAACAATGACAATGTTAAACACTATTGACAAAATAAATTATTTTACGACATTTACTTTAATTTAATAATGACACTAAATATCTTTAATAAAACATTTTTTGAGACACTAACTGCCAATGTTTGATGACATACAAATTTTGTTGACATGGATCAAACACAACTACAACACTTCACATAAAATTATATAAAACCTTTAAAACTCAACAATAAAATAAATGACCAACATACGAAATTTTAGACCTCATTTTAAACCAACCCGTGGTTATGTAAAACCATTTTCTTTGGCGGTTTATGGAGGATCCTATGCAAGAATTGCAGCTGTGAATGGGAGACAATTGTAACCCCACAAATAAGTTACTAACTGGCTCGAAGCACAACTACCATATCTGCATGCTACGTGTAGGTTCATTGTAGCGCAAATGGAAGTGGATGCAGATCTCCAATAATACATGCCACGCAGGTGTCTCGAGATAGGTGTTCATGCAATCTCGGCTGGGCTAAGATCCGATGCTTACAAAAATAAAATCCACTTATACAGCTTGTAATATTCCCACAATCCAAGTTATGCAATCATGATCCAAGCTTGTAAGATCTCACAAAGTTCACTGGGAAGAATATGAATAATATTGAAGCCTGATATGCGACCTAAATACTAACGATTTGGGCTGATATTAATCTTCCTCACATGGATACTTGGCCTTTCCTCATCCCACGCGATCCCCAAAAGACTCACGCAAGTCTTGTCTATGATTTCCACTGCATCATATAAACTATAGAACGAAACATGGGCAAAGATGAATATGTCTCATATAATTACTATATACCGTCAATCCAAAAAACTCCACGTTGGGTCTATGCAAATACCGGAATACCGTACGCATCAAGATGATGGAAATTTCCCAGCAAAAAATAAGAACTGAATTTTAAACAGGCGCTAATGAAACCTGTACAGTTAGACATAAGTCTGCTCTAACAAGCATTTAAGTTCAACCCAGTCAAATGGTGAAAGAATATCTTGACAGCATGATGCATGCTAGATATTATTTGTCACGGATTTACACAATAATGTCGGGAAGGAAAGAGTACGGTAGTGCCCTTATTCCCTCTAATTCTCCATCTGAGGAACGATGGAGGTAGTTCTGATACCAAATATTAAATTTGGCCAGATTCTATGCAACATGAGGGCCGAATCAACACAATAAAATAATATATTAAGGATACCCACAAGAATATTACACTGACTATTATATATCCATAGAAACAACAAACCAACTTCCTACTAAATAGGAAGTCAAAACAAGTAACTCAAGTAAAGAGAATCAGGTATAACAAACAAAGAAAATCTATAATAATATATTACTATATAGTAACAAATTATAATTAAAATGGAGCACTAATATAAGAATTCCTAACACAAGGAATTCACTTGTCACCTCCTTGCTTGGAATGAAGAATACATGCGAACTATTATACAAATGGAGGATCAGATGAAAGCTCTCAGTGCTTACATTCAACCATTCTTAGAACCCAACTCAACATCTTCTCTTCCAGTTGAAGCCATTCCTCCAATCAACAGTGTTGATCCTAAGGCAGTCAAGAAAGAATAAGGATATATGGTGTAGGGGAAGGCTAGTGAAAAGTGGATTCATAAAATCATTTAGCAAGGCAAGGCATTGTTTCCAGATATCATTTCTCTCATCAAGTATGTTCTTGCAACATTTTCATAAGTGAACAAAGTAAAGGATGAGTTTGCAAAATAGGTCAATCATTTGGATGATGTATTTCCACTGGTATCCAAGATGAGTTCCTTTGACTCTCACACCCTCCTAAGTAAGAACACGTTTGCATCCATTGGAGAGAACTTGTCTCAAGTTTGGATTCACATCATGGATGTGAAATATGAAATGCTCAAGAATACAATATCCGAGTTAGAATCTTATGGACAACATGATTTTGATATCTTGAATGATGTCTACAATTATGTTCGGATACTTGAGTTCCCTCTACTCACAAAATATTCATCATCAAAAGAACTCGTTGTTTCCTTCCAGGAGTTGGTTAAGAAAGAGGCGGACAAATTAGCTTTCCTTCAATAAGGACAACTTAGAGTCCCTGACCAACATCATAAGTTGCATGAATTTGATTGCAATGGATCACGAAGAATGGCTTCATCAATGCAAGAAGATCGATGATGTCCCCGAGACATGGACCAAGGTGATGGGTTGCGTTTGCATTCCAGAGGAAAATCAGTTAACAAATGTGATAGCCCAATTCAACAAGGAATTCAAAGAGTAAGAGCTCATCCCATAATCTTCTCATTAAGGATCTTGAATCACAAAGGTTCTTCATCGCAGGATTTTCTCCATCGATATGACAACTTCTTCCTTCTCTATTTCTCCCTCTTCCTTCTCTCCCCTTTCTAATTCTTCATTGAGCGTAATCATTGTATTTTGTCTCATTCACTTAAGTGAATTTCTAAAGTTATATTGTAAAAGTCCCTTTAATTTATAAAAGGAGACTTAAATTTCACTTCCTAGGAAGATGAAAATTCACAAGTGAATAAGATCATGAAGATTCATGTGGGGAGTAGGTAAATGGTCAATTCATATTGCTATAAATTGGGATGGATTCTCTATTCCAAAGGATCCTAAAATCCTAAAAATTTAGTTCTTTGTAGAAATGGTGGATTGTGATTTGGGTGTTGAGCTTTGTATCACCAACACATGAAATAAATCTACATTTCTTCCATTCCCATTTTCCTATGTGTTCTTCTATTTCTCTCTTTTATGCACTTTGTAAGCATAGTGATCAAGAAAGAGTTGTGTATCTTTGATAAATGAATCTAAGAACTGTGTGTCTAGGTTTGTTCTTCTCACTAGATAGCTTCATTATTTCTTTCCTCTAAATTGAATGTTGAACTACTCGGTTATTGGGTGTGAATTCTTCTTATGCCTACTCACAACAATAACCTTCCTTTTTCTAATTTCTCTCCTTCACCCCTCATCGCTGCAATTTCCTCCCTTGTACCCCGTACAAGTATTTTACCACAGGTTCAGGGAAGTGTTCATGTGTGATCCCATGACCTATTTGACAAACCCACAACATTTATATAGGAGTATATTAGTTTACATTCAATAATGGGAGTTGCACCATTCAATGCAAAGGGACCTAGTCCCATGAGTGTTGGTGGAAACACCTAATTTTTCATATTGACAAATTATTTCATCAACACTAGCAAAATAAATAGAGTCTTCCTTGGGAAGTCAGGTTAACAAATCTTTCGAATACAATCATTCCTAGGGATAATTTTAGTGGCGAATATTCCTAATATGATAAATATTCTATTTTCGAAAAATTTGAAAAGGCAAATTTTTTGGCGCAAGTCAGTGACCTATTCGCCTAAAAATTACAATTTAATTTTTTTTAGGGGTCGGCTTCACCTACCCTTGAAACTATCCCCTATATAATCCTAGATTATTCACCAGGTAGAACACTACTAGCTCACTCATACCACCTGGGGCATATGTATTATTAAGTACAGTAAACGCATGACAAGAGGGCGAAGGCTACAGATGCGTGACAGAGGCGGAGGCTGCAAACACGTGACAGAGAGTTTGTTAACGCGTAATAGGGAGAGTTTGTTGTCGCGTAATAGGGAGAGTTTGTTGATGCGTGACAGGAGTGCAGAGGAAGTAGATGCACAACAGAGAGTTTGTTGACATGCAACACAAAGGTTTTGTTGTTGTGTGATCGGAGGGTAGACTGTAGATGCACAATAGTTCATTGAATAGCATTATTGTTGCGAGAGAATCTCTGGTTCTTGTCATCTGGCATCAGAGCAGTTTTGATCACCTGTGATAGAAAGATAATCCGTGTTAGAAGAGAAGAATCTTTAGTTTATTGTTGCCCTGCTCATGATTCAAATATTTGATCATTATGTTATGCCAAAATTTACATAGATCTATTCACAAGTTGTTGTCGACATCTTCTTGAGAGAGAAAATGTTTTGCTTACTCGCCATTACATTGGCTGCCGAGATAAGGGATTTGGAAATCTATCTACATAGGTGCATTGAGTTTATTTGGAGTATTCATGGCCCTGTCAATATTCTATCACGTTTATGACAGTTATCTACGGTGTTTTGGATTATTTCCTGCGAGCCTGACTTAGCACAAAAACGTGGATCTCGGTATATAAGCGGCCAAGGTCAAGTTCAGCTGGGCGGCCACATTGAACGACTCCCCTCTCAGACCATTAAACTCCAAACCACGTGTCTTAAAATCTGTGCACAGTATTTTGTATGGACACGGCTACACGGAGAATTTTTGGTGCAGTCCACGTATCCACGTTTTGTTAGGAGCAGTCCAAAATCTGAGATAAAAGGTGCAGCTTGAAGTACACTAATCTGGGCGTGGAGTTCTTGCAGATTGCATTTCTTTTTACTGGTAGTATATCATCAGATCTGAATATTTACAGTTTGACGCATTGGGATCGAGCTTCTTGAGGTGACTCCAGATTCTTTTGGTTGCATTTTCTCATTTTGTCATCCTTTGTAATGCTTATTTATTATATTAAACGTCATGTTGTTTATAATATTTAAAAAGTAATTTTCTTTTATTACTTTTTAAATTGTCAGAGTTGTCAATCGTGTTTGTCAAAAGAGTCTAAGTTGTCTAAGTATCATCATATTATTGTGTGTTTGTAAGAGGATGCAATTTCGGTTTAAGTCCACTTGTGAGGTTTTACATTTTTAGTCTATAATTGTTTAAGAGTCGATCTTATTATTTCAAATTAGGTAAAAGAGTTATATTGTCAATGTCGTCAAAAAAGAGTCATTAAAAATATTTGTCATTGTTTTTCATATTGAATTTAAGTTATTTTGTCAAGAGTCTCCAAGTACTGTCATCTTGTTGTTATAATTGTGTCTAGGTGAATAATAGGTTGTATCTTTTTTACAATGGAAATGCCATTGGAAAAATTCAATGGTCTCAATTTTCACACATGGAAAGTCAAGATCCAGATGCAGTTGATGAACAAAAATATTTGGAGGATAGTGGATGGAAAAGAACCAGCACCTTCAGATCCGACCAGATTGGCAGAATGGGAAATACGGGATGATAAAGCCAAAGCCATTATTGGCCTTGCCCTCTCAGATTCTAAATTACATTATGTTGATCTAGATAAAAACTCAAAGGACATTTGGGATAATTTGAGCAAATTATTTGGTTCAAAAGCAGTAAATACAAATTTTTCCCTGAAACTTCAGTTGTTCAAGCTCAAAATGAGTGATGGAGATACAGTGTCTAGTCACATCAACAATTTACGATCTCTTCTGAGACAACTTGCAGAAGTAAAATCTCCAATAGATGACGAGGATGCAAAAGCTATTCTGCTGAATAGTTTACCACCCAAATACAGTAATGTTGTTTTCACTCTTGGTCAGATGCCTTCCAACTCATTGGAAGATATGATATCAGCTCTTCTGTCTGAAGAAAAAAGGACTAAAGAAGATATAGAAGAAGAAACGACAATGTATGTGAAAAATAAATACAAAAATTTCTTTAAAAAGGAGGACTTAGAATGCTTTTATTGCAAGAAAAAAGGACATATGTCTAAATTTTGCACAGCTCGAGCCAAAGATCTTCTCAGTGGAAAATTGAAGCCACATGAAGCAAATATAGTTGTAGAAGAATCTTCTGAATCAGAAGATGAACGAGTGACTGATGAACCTGATTATAATTCTGAAGACTACTTGTTTTGAGTTGATTAATGGAGGATGGAGGTCATTCAGTAACCTCTCATCAATCCACCAACGACGGGGCCGCACAAATGATTTGGTGGCATTTTTCAGTGTGTGTTTCATTTTTCAGTGTTCCTGTTGTGTTGTGTGCTGAATAAACCCCTTTCTAAAATTTTGGGAAGTTTCATGTTTTCAGAAGACTCATTTTTGGGGAGCAGGAGAAGATTTCGAGGTAGACTCAAGGGATGGTTATCCAGCTAGTGTGAAGCTTGTGGATCTTGGAGATTCAGAATTCGGGTGCCCAGGAGGAAGGGAAAGTCCCACATGAACCTAAAGAGGAAGGGAGCATTCTTGCATAATTCGGCTCGACACTACACCTTTACAATGGTAAAGAGATAATCTATGGAGTCTGTACCTGGTCTAAGCAGTGCTTTCAGGAGGTGGTTCAACTTTTTCGAATATGGTTCTTCGTCGTGTTCACATTAAGGGGGTGAATATTGGGATTTAATAATGTTCACACCAAGGGGGTGAATGTTAGGAATGAATGGTGTTCACATTATTATTAATATGTGCAATTATATTATCAATGATAATATAATTATATATGTGATGTAATTGTATAATTACTCACGATAAATGAGTAATTGGTTTGTAAAGTTTGTTGATATATTGTTATAACAATATATCAATACAGTTTGTTATTGTTTGTATACTTCCTACTTTATAGAAAGTTCTTCAACTACATTCTTGGCTATTTAATAGCCCTCTATTGTTATAATATTAATCAAAGCAGTATAATATTGAATATCATTATTGCTTTATAGAGAATCTCTAGTTTTTGTCAGTCGAGGGAATAATGGAAATAAACAAATATAAGACATTGTAGAATTGCATTTTTAGTTTTGAAAATAAATCTTTGGGATATTAATGGTGGTTATGACCATTGATTGGTCATAAGAGGAATGATGTTGAAATGTGCATTCTATATTGATTTTCAAATGAGTAGAATGACTTAAACACAGTTTGCATTTTAAACTTACAAATTACATTTTTTTAATTAATAGTCAAAAATAATTTGAAATGTCAATCCAAACAGAGTCATGCGTAGGACATATTAAAATCATTTTTTACCAAAAAAAAATCATGAAAAAAATAGCCACCCTCATTTAGTACAAAGAATGGGCAACGACTTAATATTATCCTAAAATGATAGAAATAGAAAATAAAATTATGTTGTGTTATGTCATCAGATTAGGGATGTTCAATAGTTAAAAAAAATAACATGTCCATAAGTTTTGAATGGCAACCGCCAATGGGAAATTTTAATCCTTTTTTTCACTAATGCAACATGCACATTGCGGAAAGACAAATCGAAGAAAACCCAAATAAAAACTATGAATGTGGATACAAAAATCAGAAAAAAAAAAAAAAAAACATCTATTAACGTGGGAAAAAAAAACCTACGGTTCCGAAGTCTGTTGAGCGTTTTCCATTGTAGACACGCCTACAACATATATATTAATATCTAACATTTTCTCGATACATTAAAATTCAGTCCATTATTACTTTCTCATATATAAAATTAAGTCCATTATTACTTTCTCATTTGTTTTTAAATCTTTAGTTTTAAAATTTACTAAAATACTTTAGTATCTCCTAATTGCCTTGTATGTAAATTTCCATAAAATATTTAGTCTGTTAGAAATACTTATGTACTTCTTTTTAAATATTTATTTCCTATGTTTTTTTTCTTTCCGCTAAAATAGAGTTTTTAGTTTATCTACCATTATTCTCATTCAATTTTATCGACCCACTTTTATATTATTTATTTATAAATATGGTAGGTGTCTAAAATTGGTATAAGATCAATTATTTATCAATTATTGGTTCAAATTAGACTTTTTATTGTACGTCTTTATTGTGTTATTTTATTTTTATTCGGATCTTACTTTTGTGGGCTTGTTTGACCCTTATTTAGGGTCCACCATGGTTCTATGTTTCTTTTATCATAATTTTGTACCCATTGTTTGTTAGCTTGTGTACTAATAGAGTCCTAATTTGAATTCAAAAGTCTATACATACATAAGTGCATTTAGGACAACATAGACACTCATTCTAGAAACAAAAATTAGGTTCAAAAAACACAAAAAATAGCAAAGGAATGCAAGTGAGAATGCTTGGAAATTTGAAAAGCTCAAAAGTTACCATAGTACGCTAACGCACATACCGATACGGTAGCACAAGTATAAAACGAAAGCGCGTGAAGGTTACGGTGCGCAAATTGCTACAAAGAGCATGTGAAGGTAACGGTGTAGCACGTGACCTACTACGGCGGGAAAATTACGTGCAACGCTAGTGCAGCTTAACCTATAGATACATAAAAAAGCAAAAACTTGGCCAATTTGACGAGTTTTTTTGAAACTCGCTCTCAGATTACTCCATGAAAAGCCCTGCGAATTGGTCGGTGATTCTAAAATAGCTAGAACATAAAAACAAGGTTAATTTTACAAAAAAAGATGAAGAAATGAGAAATATGTGGGTTTGTCCCACTGTCGTGCGTGAGAATATATACAAAGAAAAACTACATAATGAAAGAAACAAAGAAAATAAAAGCAAACCAGTTTACTTCCTTCGTATCTCCTTGCAACCTCATATGAGATTGTTGAAGCTTGGAATGAAGCACCGAGTTTGTTGATTCTCTTGATCAATTTTGTTTATGGATGCTTCAAAAGTGTTCCAAATGGAAGTATATTAGCTATGATAAAAGTGATTGAATGAGTGATTTGATAGTAGATGAACATGATCAATGGAAAATGTAACAATGTGTGAGATTGAATGAAAATCCAACATAGTGATAATGCAATTCTCAAATCTTTCAAGGATGATAATATGAGGAGAATGAGTGATGATTTATAGAGGAGGGAATAGAATTCCAAATATAGGATTTGTATAATTAGTTTGTCTAATATGAAGTTAACTGAAGTAAGATTATATTGTTTATTTTTGTTTCTAATCTATTTGAGGAGTTTGAACTCTTGTTTGAGCTTGCATGGATGAGTTATTCTTGAGTTGGTCAAGTTTGCACATGCTTTTGTTTATTTAGAATTAAATATCAATTGCATGTCTTTTATTTTATTCACCCAAAAAGTGAAGTGACTTTTAGTCTTTGCATTGATTTTCTTTACTTTTAGAATGCCATGCTTTTAGGAGATATGTTTAGTTAACTCAAGTGCATGATTCTTCTTACACATATTTAATTGATTTGATATTTAATTAATTCTTTTTCTCTAGTTAACTTGATATGTTGACTAGTGAATTAATATTAATGAATTAGATGAGAGGGTGAGATGTAAATGGATGATGGATGAATTATTTAATTGTTTTGATTTTAAAAATTAGCTAATTAAATTAACTAATAGGAAAGGGAATGAATAATAATGGTAAGATTAATTAATTAACCCTAAGAATGGGATATGACCGTAATAGGGTCCATAGTGTGAATAATTTATAATTTGAGACCATGTGAGAATGATAAGAATGATTAGGAACGTTGTGGGAATGATAGGAATTTATTCAGGATAATTTCATAGAATGTCGTAAAAGGTCACAAAATAGCGTAGTATAGCAAAAGTGGTCGAAAATGACCATAATGTATTGTGAAGAAATTACGAGATGATTTCGGAGGTTTAGAATATGTAATGTGGTATTTTAGGGTGTATATAGGTTTTCACGGTTAAAATTGTTCTAAAGTATTCCTAAAAGGTTTATAACTATTGTGGATGAGTTTTAGGGTGATATTTAGGTGAAATGTTTTTTTACAAGTTGTTGTTCCAAAATTAGACTGTTGTACCATACTTGATCTAATTTTCAATTTGCTACTCCAAAATCATATTGAGATTTGTGATATTTCCTTGTTTTTAGTTACATCCCTAGAAAGGGACATTAAAGTGGTATCAGAGCTTCATTCTTCCCATCCTAAGGGTTTCATGCAAGAAGGCAACAAGGGTTTCATTTTCTATCGAGGAGAGAGAAAAATCAGACCAACCAAGAGAAGAAGATAGTATGGCTCACCAAGATCCACATGAAGCCAAAATCGACAAGCTCATTGAAGGGCAAGCAAGATGTGTGGATACTATGGACTTTTTGGTTATCCCTAAACCTTCAGAGATATCATGAACCCGGGGTTCATAATGGTGATGGAAGCTCATCCGGAGAAAATATTTCACAGCGACCCCTTGGATCAGCTCACGGATTAGATATTAGGCCTTCTTTGCTTCCAAGGGAAGAAACCCTTCTAGACGAGGGAACAAGACCCTCTATAGGGCAAAGCATTTCAAAAATATATGAGGAATACATGGCACTTCTGAGGAATATATGGGAGTCAATTTCACTTGGCGAGTTCATTGGGATAAGAAAAGCAAGGTCAAAGCTAGAGCCAAGACAAAATGTGCCACCAAAAGAGGTCCAAAATGTGTTGGGCAAGATGTCTTTCTCTATTTTTGATGGTTCGAATAAAGGGACAGCGAGGGCATGGATTCAAAAGTTGGATACATACTTGTCTTTGAGGCCTATGATGGAGGATGATGCCATAAAATTTGCAACCCTTCACCTAGAGGGGATTTCTCATGAGTGGTGGTTACATGGATTGGTGACATAAAGGTACAATGAGATCCATTCATATGATGAGTTTTGTAGAAGAAACATTAGGAGATTTGATAGAGTTGATCCAAAAGTTCACTTTTGGGAGCTTGCACAATTAAGACAACAAGGCATAGTAGAGGAATATGTGGCTGAGTTTCAGAGGATTTCCGTCAAGATTACGGATGTCGCAAAAGGAGACTTGTTCTTTTCATTGAGGGTTTTACCAAACCACTCTAGGGTTTGGTTAGATCCTTTGATCCTTTGTCACTTCAAGAGGCAATAAAAAGTCTTTGGACCTTGAAGATGTTGCCCCAAAAACAAAAGCGATTAGTGGACATTCCAAGGTTAATGCGAGTGGAGGATAGCCCAAGGAACCCTTGGGATATCCTAGAAACCATCCCTTAGACTAGCCAAGGAAGCCCTTCCATTGGATGTTCGTTGTGCACAAAGAGCTGCACAAAACCAGCAATGTAGGTGAGTTAAGAAATGAGCTAAGAAAGAGGAATTTGTGCTTCTCTTTTAAGAATCCATGGTCTACTTGTCACCATTGTTTAGGTAAGGGTAAATTGCATTACATTGAGGTATTTTTAGATTGTGAACATGATGAAAATTGTGTGGATGAGTCCAAGAAAGATAATACAATGGAAGAAGATTTGGAAGGTATGGATGGAACCCTTGCTACCTTTTCCTATGCACCTAGATATCATTCATTTTGGGTAAAAGGTGACCTACAAGGATAAAGGGTCACTGTATTGATTGATAGCGGAGCCACACATAATGTTATTAATGAAAGTTTGGTGAAGAGATTGAAGTTGAAGGATGAAATCTTCAAGGGATTCAATGTCATGGTAGTGGATGGCTTCACACTTCCATGCATAAGGAGAATACCCCAACTCATGCTTTCTTTGGGAGGGCACAAGGTAATGGATTATTTTTTATGTCATTAGCATCGGTGAAACTGATATGGTGTTGGGTGTTCAATGGATTCATTCCTTGGGTGAATTTACTCAAAATTATCAAAGTATGAAGTTGAAATTTAAGTGGAAGACAAAGAGGTGGTGCTACATGGTAAGAATGGTGGAATTCCTCAAGTTGTGATCACAATAGCATGGAAAGGACCTTCAAAAGAGGGAAAGTTGCATGGGTTTCGATTGTTTGGTAAGATCTAATTCTTCTATTTCCATTCAAAAAAAATCATGATGATATCCAACCCATACTTAGCAAGCATGACAAAGTTTTCAATGATTTACCTCATGGGTTGCCACCAAATAGAGGATTCTAGCATGTTATCAAGTTAGAACCGAGTATTAAAATGGTAATAACTACCCCTTACCCTCACCAAGGATCTACAAGGAAGAAATTGAAAGAACCATCAAAGAGTTGTTGGAAATGGGGTTAATTAGGCCTAGTTCCAACCCATTTGCTTCTTTCGTGGTGCTTGTGAAGAAGAAGGATGGCACCCTAAGGATGTGTGTGGACTATCGGTTGTTGAATAAAACGAGAATCAAGAAGAAGTACTCAATTCCAAGGATTGGTGAGCTCATTGATGAATTACATGGAGTGGTTTTCTTCTCCAAGATTGATTTGAGATCCGGGTACCATCAAATAAGGGTAAGAGATGAGGATGTGCACAAGACCACTTTTAGATGTCATTTTGGGCATTTTGAGTTTCTTGTCATGCCATTTGGGTTAACCAATGCCCCGGCCACTTTCCAATCATGCATGAATCACATTTTTGGTAAGCATTTGAGGAAATTTGTGCTAGTTTTGTTTTATGACATTTTGGTTTATACAAAAACATGGGAATAGCATCTCCAACACTTGGATAAGGTGCTAGAAATTCTAGAACAGCAGACACTCTATGCAAAGAAATCAAATATGAGTTTGGGATGACTAAAATTTTGTACTTGGGGCATGCTATAAATGCACAAGGGGTTCATGTGGATCAACAAAATATTTAAGACATCTTGGATTGGCCACCTCTAGCCAACATCACATAATTAAGAGGATTTTTGGGTTTGTTTTTTTATTACAGGAGATTTGTGAAGGGGTTTTCCCAACTTATTGCCACATTGACTTCCTTAACATTAAAGGGAGCTTTCATCTGGTCACAAATAGCCCAAATAAATTTTGAGAACCTAAAAGAGGTTATGTGTTTAATCTCGGTACTTGTTGTTCTAGATTTTTCTATACCTTTTGTACTTGAATGTGGTGCTTCTAGTGAAGGTATAGGGGTTGTTTTTATGCAAGACAAGCATCCCATTGCATATGAGAGTCGGAAATTAAAGGATCGTGAGAAGAATTTCTCCATCTATGACAAAGAAATATTGGCCATCATGCATGCATTAACCAAGTTCAAGCAATATTTGGTTTGTGGGAGGTTTGTGGTCAAAACCGACAATAATAGTTTGAGATTATTTCTTCATCAAAAAGAGTTAAATGGCCAGGAAAAAAAGGTGGGTAAGTAGACTCCAAGCATATGATTTTGATATTGAATATGTCAAAGGAAACACAATGTGGTAGTGGATGCTTTGTCAAGAAAACCACCTCCTAATTCTCTTGGGGATGTGGAATTACATGATGGAAAGATGGAAGAGACCAAGATTTCAGATCAGCCAAGCTTGCAATTGCTTGAAGACAAGCAATTTTGGGAAGGGAGGACTGTAATGTCCCCTTTTTCAAACTAGCACCAATTAAAGACTTATTGACATTTCTCTTCTCATGGCCAAGAATAAATTGCATAAGGAAGTCTTTGGGTTTCATTTTTAATTTCATTTATTGTTATTAATGTTTTTCTTGGGTATTTTACTTCTTATGGCAGTCGGCAGGGTTATAGTGCTTCCAACATGAAATTAAAAGATAAAGTAAGCTCCTTAAGAGGTCGGCAGGGTTGGAGAGTTTCCAACATGGAAATAGAAGATAAAGCAAGCTTTGGATGTTGGTCTACACTCTTATGACTCTTAGCGCCAACCAAAGGGTATAAGAGGAGTCTTAGGGGCTCATTTGCACATCACTTTTGGCATATATACTTTACCTATTTGGACTCTAGGGTTGATTTCTCTATTTACAATTCCACTAAGGGCGAAAATCCATAGTGTGGCATCCAATGCTAATGGAAACCTTACTTGTGGCATTTGGAGAACAAAAAATCTCCAAATTGGGTGGTGTGAAGGAAAATATTGAATATCTTCTTATTGGTTTATATCTAGGGAATCAAGGAGAAGATCTATCAAGAGATTTTGCATGGTTTGGAGTCCCTCTCCTGGGGAGCGACTAGGGTTGAAGTCATTTTAAGTGCCTTTGAGGGCACAGAAATCATTTATTATTTGATATTCAGACTTGGCATAATTTATAAGGCTGAAATCATTCATATTTGGTCATTGTTAGGGTTTGGAAACCTCCATTTTGATTATTTCCCTTAGATGTACTTATATTGATAAATTATTTTTTAGTTCTATTTGATATTGGTTTTCATGGTGAAAATTGATCTAAAGTATTCCTAAAAGGTTTATAAATATTGTGGATGAGTTTCAGGGTGATATTTAGGTGAAATATTGTTGTTTATAAGTTGTTGTTCCAAAAATCAAACTGATGTACCGTATTGATCTAATTTTCAATTTTCTAGTCCAAGATGAGATTTAAATCAGATTGGGGTTTTTGTTATTTCCTTTTTTTTCAGTTTCATCCCTAGAAAGGGACATCACACTCACTGATTAACCATTTAAGTAACATCTCTTGATATTGTTTTTTCACTTCAACATGCTCTTGTGGTATCAACCTCTATGCTGATTTGTTTGGAAAATTGGAACCTATAAGGAATTCCATGTGGTGGCTAATCATTCTCCTTTGTAGTAATCCACCAAAAAAATTCTAAAATAATCTATATGAACTCGTTCAAAAAATCCTTCACTACATGTCAAAGTTTCTTTTCCTCTCCCTAAAATTGTGCAAGTATTTGCAATGAACACAAAACAAGTGCTCTCCTTATTTCCTTCTTTGAGAAATTGCTATCCCAAAATCATCAAGATATGTGGGATCATGCCTACCTCTTCACACTTTTCCTTCAAAGGTTTAAAGTATGATTTTCTCCATCCATCCACAATGTCTAAGTTTTTTTGTGACCATCATGATGTGCTTTCATATCATATTACCAAGGTCTACCAAGTAAAATATGAATCATATAACGACGTTATATCACACATTACCTCATCTTTGTATTAACCAATCTAGAAACTTTCCATACATTTCTCATTTACCAAGATCTCATGTCCATCGCTATCAACTTGTGCAGGGATTTGCAATGAATGAAAAATAAGCACTCTCCTTCTCTTCCTCTTTTAGGAATTGTTTTCCCATAAGCATCAAGATTTGAAGGTTCTTTCCTACCTCTTCACACTTTCCCTTAAAATGATTCAAATTATGGTTTTCTCCATCCATCCATAATGTGTAGGTTTTTGTGAAACCATCTTGATGTGCCTTCTATTAAATTTCCAACATCTACCAAGAAATATATGACAAACATTCAAGGGCATTTTACCGCATATAGCCTTGTCTTTGTATTTACTAATCTAGAACCTTACCAAACATTTCTCATTTACCAAGATTTGATGTCCCTTTAATAACTAAAACACCTTATAGGAATTTGGATGCATAATCTTTTTAGACCCAATGAATCCACCATCTCTTTCACAATGTTGTCAATACTACCACTATCTACAATTATTGTGCAAAACTTTCCTCTTGTCTTGCCTAAAGTCCTAAACAAATTTTTTCATTGTGCAGGACCATCCTCTTCCCTTGTTGATTTCAAAAAAAACTCGTAACATCATAAGAGCTTCTTAAATATTTAATTCCTTAACGTGAGGTACTACTAAAATAATCTCATTTGATTGGACAACATCTACAATGGCATCATTCCTTCTACCATCATCAATATGTGTGTGTGGGAACTTAAGTGTTCTATCACCAACTTCTTTACGCTTGAAATATGAAGTTGTGAATCCACATCCACAGCGTCAACCATTGGATCCTCTCCCTTTTTGGATTTCCCCTTGCCTCTTTGGACACCATAATTTCATTGAGATGTGTTCGCCTCACCTTCTTGCACAAAATTTCCTTTTTGCCTCTTTGTTCATGACCACGCATGAACTTTCCTTTTCCTCGTGTTGATCCTTGTTGTTTACATGATAGCTTATCCTCCATTTTCAGCAAAAATCAATCTTCCTCAATAGACTTCAATCTAATCATTCCAAATCCAATCTTGCATTGCACCGTGCAATCCATTGACATAACATGAGATCTTGTTGGAGTTGTATTCAACATGACCAACTCTAATGGTTAGCTTACATAATTTCGTTATGTATTCACTTACATGCATATCCCTTTCTTACATTTTTTGAAGCTTCTTGAACAAACTCATGTGATAATCCTATGGAATAAACTTAACCTTCAATTTCATGATGAATCTAATCCAAGTCTTGATTTTCTCTTTTCATTAGTGCAATATTTCAACTCGTGCATGCTTTAACCATAGGGATGTGCAACCTTTCAAATTTTTTCCTATAGACACAACCCACCTAAGATCTCCCATGTTCTCATATTCAAAGTGTTTTTCTAACTCAATTATCCAATCAAGATATCTTCATAATTAAAACATATAAAATAGCTTATTTGATCCAACTTTGGATTACTTGTCATCCTCGTGACATCTTTCAAGAATCTATCACCATTTTCTTCAACCTCTTATTGCCCTTCGAAGACTTGGTACTCACTTTCTTCTTTTGTGACTTCGATCACTTGCCTCATCCACCACCACAACACCTTAACATTGTGATGTCTTCATAGCCTCCAAACGAGCTGTATATCTCTCATCATTCACACTAGAGTTACATACTCCTTCCCTACGAGCACATGGGATTCTAAAAAAATTATCTCTTATGTTTTTCATTACCTCATAATCAAATATCTCTTATGAAGATACCAAATGATGTAATCCTTCCCGAGCTTTGGCACCTCACGCCCACTCCTCGAAGGCTAAAGTTACTTCTTGACTAATGTCGGATGTTTCTCGATCTCAATTCATTAGGATTCTCATCCAAGGGTTAAAAATGATAAATCTTAAATGTAGATATTTGATTACGATATGACTAAAATCCCTCTAGGAGATTCAATTCATGAAGGATACATTCATAATATCCAAGATATCGTTGTTAGGTTAGTTGATCGAGTGAGAAAGGAAAATAAACTCAAGAGCAATTCGAGGAAAATGTGCATACTTTGACATCATATGTTTGGACCTCCTTAGACCCCGAGGCTCCTCCTATCACTCCTTTTGATCCAGTCACTCCCCTAAGCGGGTTTGATCCACATGCAATACAATAGGTTCAATATTTTGGCAATTTGGGAAAAGCAACAAAAACATGGATTGATTCCATATTATGGAAGAAATGTGATCTTCTCCCCAAGATGATATAGATATATGAGGTTTCCACCCTATCAACCAAGAAGGTGCAAGATGTCTTCATCATAGTAAGAAGTGAAATTTATTATTGGAAAGTTGTACCATTCATCCAAGAAATGAGGCTTGTTGCTCCCAATTTGTTATTGAACAAAAAAAATTTGTGAGTCTTGAAGATTACTACTCTTGGACATGGATCAAAACAATTGATTGGATAATGAGAGCATTCCTTAAGGCCTTGAAATATTTTCCCATTCATATCAGCAGAGGCCATGAGGTCAAAGGAGAAATCAATGTTGACTTTAACAACATGAGGTGTCGATCATTGCATTCTAGTCAAACAACATCGGAAGAACTCACGTGAACACCTCCGAAGCATTTTCAAAGGAGAGCTTTCAAATCCATAGACCTATGGTATCTAATCCACGACCATCCTTTCCCAAATCCAAAGCACCATTTCTGTTGTAGTTCAGAAGATTCCAAAATGGCTAGATCAATACAAGTTGCGCTTGATCATTGGTTAGACATTTTGATGAACATCATCATTCCTCGCATGTTAGAAATTACGGATGCGGTGTCAGATTCAATTCGGTAGTGAAAGGCCAAAAGAATCCTCTAGTGTAGTGTATTCAATGATCTTCATCTCTTGAAGCTCCATCCATGGGATAGTTACTTTTATTCCCTTCTTTTTCCCTCGCCTTTTATTTCTTCATGAAGAAATCACATTTTTGTAAAAGTGAATTTGTGTACTCGGTGATTTCTAATTCTTATTTGGGGATGCACTTTTCCCAATTTTTTTGCCTGCACAAAAATAATAAAACAAATCATTCATTCATCATTCCATAGTTTAAGCATCAATGGGCTCTATCTCTACAAGAGGATTTCTAATGCACAAATTGTCTAATTTGACTTGTAAATGCAAAAGACTGATCCAAGGTCACTTGAAGGGCTTCCCCCTTTCTTCACACTGTCCTAAAACCCTGCATCCAATAGCAAATGATTTCTTCACTCTGAATTCCTTCTAAGCAACTTCCTTTGGGCTTGCCTTTGAATGATTTGTTCCTCTTACCTTCACTTTTCTGACCCTGGTGTCAATAAGCTAACTTAATCCTTTCACTCTTTATGGTCTCTGTGACACCTGGTACCTTGTTTGCATCCCAATCAATGTTATACTCAACACAAAATGGTTTCAATGTTCTCAAGATGTTCACTTTTCTTCTCTTATCAAAAACCGCCCTTAAGGCTAGTAGCTTTTACATCCATGGCTAGAGGAAACTACATGCACTCATAAGACTCTTTCCAAAGCACCTATTGTAACTCACTATAACTCACATTTTTGCTTTTTGGCTCTAGAACCCTTTACTAGGTTTGTTTGAAACATTGTTATGAATAACTTCTCTTATAAGAAGCATCAAGAGACTATATATATATATTTGAAAACCCATTAAGGGTATATAGGTGTGCCTAAATTTTCAAGGTCATGCTCGATTAGAACTACACCTCCTTTTGTAAATCCACTCTTTACATTAGCCCTTCTAAGCGTGTTATAGTGCCTTCTTGCTACTATCAAGCTTATCTACCAATCTCACCCATAAAATCAAAAATTTGTAGATGAATATGTTTGGGATCTATGTCTTCATTATTTATATCAAATATCAGGGCTTAATTTCATGTCTTGACATTTTTATTACACACTTCTTTGACCAAACCCTAACTATCTTTGTGCACAACCTGGGAAGACTAGATATGCCATATCTTTCACTCTAGATCACTTCGAAGTCTCAAATTTGTCACGCAGGTATGAGAAGGTGAGGGGAAAATGATTATCTTACCAGAGCACGTGATAAATAAGTTACAATATACCTTCTTTATGTATCGCTTTATATTATGTGCACATAACGAGTACAAAACCCTCAAGATTAACAATGAAAGACAAATAGTGTTTCTACCTTATAAGCTCTCTCTTGTTCAATGCATGTATATCTTCCAATGATCTTCAAGGTCTTTGAGATCTCCTGCAAGTAAATGTCCTTTTAATCTTTTGAGTTACCTATTCATATGACATGTCACTCAAACTATGACATTTTATTTAACCCATGCACCTCTTGGTTTTCCTTGGGGATCCTACAGGATCATTTTCTCTACTCCCGTGATCACTATACATTCTCTTGGACTATCTTCATACACACACAAATTTACTCGAGCAAGGTAGAGTTCAAATATGCATTAATTCACAAAGAATGGAGACACACCAACTCACTGAGATGGCTCCAAGAAAGCAAACACCCTATCATATCTGGGTAATCTCAATTAAGCATAGGTATATCTCATATAATAACACAGAATAAAACCACCAGTTCTCTTGAAGGATCTACAAACACTCAACTCTAAACCTCATATGATTCATTTACCAAATATGAAAACAACAAGATACTCACAGGAGAGCAGATCATCTTATATGCACCCACCAATGCTACAGTGGTCTATTCTTGGCCTTTAAGGACTACAACTACTGCCACAAGCCATTTATAAACATGCATGATACATGAAAAAAACTCATATTACTCTCAACTCCTTTATTATTACATGTACAAAGTTACATTCAACTACCTTGCACAAAACCTTCACACACTCACAAGGGAAATAATGTCCAAGGACCGCAAGAATTCATTCAAATGCTCATGAACATGTTAAGACCATCTTCCTAGATCAACTATATCTTCCATGTAAAGCAAAAAACACAAAATCCTACAAAAAAATGTCACAAGATCTCGTTAACACACTTTCATGCAAGAAATGTCACCAAACAGAATTTTCCGCTTCCAATTCCTTCTTGAAACCTGACAATTTGGATTCTTACTCGGGTAGAATGAAGAGAGACAGCTACATTTGGTCTTTTATATCCTCCTAATCACTCCTTGGCCATGGTTTATGAGTCTTAGGTCAATTACAATCATAGTTCAAGGACATGAATTCACCTATAAGAGATTTCCTCACATAAATGTCTTAAGTTATAGCATTATCTAGTATTTTGTATGACTTATGAGCCTAGAAGGACCTAAAATCCCCTTACAAATGCTTCATTTCACCCTTCCATAGTTTATTTCTTCCAAGAACACATTACAACACCAAGTACAAGCCAAAAATGGCTCCCTAATTCAAATTTTGCATTTTTGAGGGAAATACCTCATTTGAATTTTAAAGAGCCTAGACAACAACTAACCCCTCAAAATGACTTTAGATTGACCCCTAGGACTCATGACCATACCGAAAAACAAAAAATTGGATGTTTTCATCCTATGTATACTCTAGAGTTAATGCTCTGCATCATCTATCTTACTCACCTATGTGATTTAATATTCCTTTATTATAAAAGTATTTTTCTTAAAATAAGGAAAAGTGTCTTATTTTAATCAGGAATTTGAAAGGTCGCAAGGAGTTTTAAAAGGCATGTAATATGGGAATGACTTCTCCATTCCACAAGGTTAATAATTGTTCTCGTTAACAAATTGTATTCTTTTATTTTTACATAATATTTTCCTCCATTCGCTTGAATACTCAACCAAGCATATTATAATTTTATTTTAAGGAAGCAAGGTATTTATACCTACTTAATGAAATGATAATTATTGGTTGAACTTTGTGTTAAAATGTGTCATTGTTTCATGAACCTTATGTGATTGCATATGTTTCCATGTTTCTTATAATTGAACTAGAAATTTGTTCTGGGTTATTGGATAATGAATTACGTGGCTTCCTCATTGACATAGCATATTTCTAACGTTTTCCTTTTTCATATCATCCCCTCCTCACCTATCTCGCAAATTCCTCTCTCTAGCTCACCGTCACGATTCTGATAAAGGGTGTTCTATACATTCCCAGTCTCTCGACCACCCCGAGATTAGAACGAGTGCACATAATTTCCAAATTTCAATACATGGGAACTACCCCATTCGGTAGTGGAAGGACCTAGTCCCAAGAGCATTGACAAAACTCATTTTTCCCTAACAAAATATTTTGCCAACACCTTCTAGACCGAAGAGCTCTTTTATACTAGTCTCCTCCACACCTTCTACCCAACACATTCATTGCAAGAGATCTGCACTACTTTCCATCCACATTCCCAAGTATGGAAAGTAGTACTAAATATAAAGGATGAAACCAAATGATGCTCTAAAACCATATGACACCAAATGATGTACAATAAAACTAAATCCTTGCTCCAACACCAAATGATGTAATCGTGGGGCGATTCCAATCAAAAACTACCTCGAGATCATACATTGTTATGAAACCATACAACTCTTGGTTCTCGCAACCTTTACAAGCGAAGCGCTTTGAACTAAGTTTCCACATTTTATTGATCATCAACAAGGAACAACCATAGACCGATTGTCAATGATGCATTCTTTTACATAGCACTAAGAGTTACAACAAAGGTAGCCACAACAACAATGCCATCAATCTAAATAGAATGAGCTATGACAACACTTAACAACTCAACCTTACTAACAATCCTAGGGGAATCACATTCAACAACTAACTAAATTATTAATTATTATCCCCGAATAGAACCAAGTAGTGTTACCCCGCAACATAACCCACATACTCTAAAACCTTGTTGGAACATAGCTTACCGATCGGTTTCCCCTTCTTTAATAAGCATAGGGGTGTGCTTATATAGACATAAGACCCGCCTACCTACATCTTTTCCTTGAAGTTGCAACTTACCCATGTGACATTTACCAAGGCCTCCACGATTAAATGTCTCACGGTTTCTTATATATGTGCAAGACCAACCTACATATAACATGTCCTTGAAGCTACAACATACCCATATGACATTTACTAAAGCCTTCCTAATTAAATGTGTCACAATGCATTGTGCAAGATAAGGTCCAAATGGTTCCTTAACACATTTATAATTATAACACAACTCAATGCACACAAGTCGGCTCAATAATTACAATTACAATCAACTCCTTATTGTACCCATTGAATCAACAATGTTGTATTCAAGACTCTAAAGATCATGCATATGTTCAACTATTGTGCATAAATTGTGCACTAACATTTCAAGTAAATCCTTGTGTGTTTCCTTAAATCAACTCCAATCATCCTGTGGTTTCAAGAGTTGATGTGTGCCATTGAAATGAACATCTGACAATACCATGGATCTCCAAACATGTAGGGTGTGATATCGTGCATAAAAGAAGTGACTCTATACAAATCAAGGGTGACATAAGGCAACGGTTTGAAGTCACCCCACTCTTGCACCAAGTGATCCAATTATGTGCCAAACATCTAAAGCATTGTGCCACCCATATGAAGACATATACATGTCGTGAAGATGTCGCAATGCATTCCAACCTCCTACATGAGCTTTCTACAAACACATTTATGTGTTACACCATTGAAATACTTGCTCTCGCTTAAATTTTGTAATATGTTCTAGAATCTAGAAGATACTTTGAACCTATTAAACACCTCTAGATATGACGCAAAGTGTAAACACTGTGAAAACATGAAAATCCTAACTTTTTTGTAATGCATATTCCTTGTGAACATGAATGCTCTTACATCATTATCCTAGTCACTTAAGTATTTAACACTCGATCAAGGGATTGAAACCAAGAAATAAGTCATCGTATAACACCAATCACCATCATTTCAAATTAATAGAAATATTGCAAGCCTTAAGCATCATTTGCTTAAAAAGATAAACAATCCAAGTAGATTCAATTGAATGTCTCATAAGGCACATTATTTGTTAAAGGATTAAAGGGGTATATCAAGCTAAACAAGTTTGATTGTGGGTAAATGCACTTGAATTAGTGAACCATTCAAACTCGTGAGAAAGCAAGTCATCGAAGAAATGACTAATAGTAAATGTGTCATCCAAGCAATGAGTGAGTATTAAATACTATGCATTTAACCGTAAAAGATGATATCTAAATATGTTGCCCAATGAAAATCACCAATTGCATAAAAACCCAAGTGTTGTAACTAGGCCTTAAATCTCTTTAAATGTGGCAAAAGTTCAATCATCAAGTTTAATGCCACATTATAACTAGGCCACGAATCTCTTTAAATGCGGCAAAAGTTCAATCACTAAAGTTTGACTCCACATAATAACTAGGCCATAAATCTCTTCAAATGTGGCAAAAATTCAATCATAGAAGTTTTAAACTTTTGACTCTTCAAATATACGTAACAAATATAAATAATTTATGCTTGACCTTCATCTTATTCTCTTAAAAATGTGAAATGAATGCATCTCAAATGAATCACCTTTTATGGACAAACAATAAGTTTCCATACCAATGATCTTTTGAAGAGTCTCATTACCAATCGACATAATTAGAACAATATTTACAATTTTTACCTATGATTTTAAAATATAGCGTGTACCCAAGGCAAAAATGCACTTGACATTTTCAAGAGTAATTGAATTCACTCAACAACTTCCCTTTCTTTATTTATGTGGAAAATATGATGTCTACAATTCATTACATTATACAATGGAGGCTTCTCTAACATTTACATGCACCACAAAATTCTTTAAGAAAGTTTGGAGTGATAGCTTCAAGAAGTATAGTTGTGATTTGTGGGTTCCTTTGTTTTGTAATTGATTATGATTAACATATATGAGGGAAATGTCATAAAATAAAATACTTAAAAATTGGTCATCAAAGAGACAACTTAAAACCTTTTATCCAACACTCACATCACTTCAAGTATTGTTGTGATTTGTGGGTTCCTTTGCAATGTAATTATTATTAACATAAATGTGTAAGAGATCATTACACGATAGATGTTCTACAATGACAACCAGGGGTGGTGGTGGGGGTTGTAATTTCCATGCATAAACAATTGATGATGACATTAAATTTGACATTTACATGTTAATTTCAACCATAAATTTAACATCCCTTTAATCGTCACTTTTTTACATAATTTGAAAAATCTATCAAAAAATCATAATGTCTTGACCACACAATGAAGTTGGCACCCCAATTTTTATTTTAGAGTGACATTTGTTAAACCCGAGACATTAGTACCAACTAGATTGATGTCATTTGTCTCTACTCGAAAAAAATATTTTAGAAAATATAATAAAACAATCAATGTGCTATACATAAAATCCAAGATAAGTGCCTTGAATTGATATATATGAGCATTTTTCAAATAGATGTACATAATATATATGTACTAGTAACATAAACTTCTCCTAAAAAAACTAGTCATCCAAAAACCAAATTTAATGTGTATAGTTATTTCTTTAGTTAGTTTGATTGTGGGTATAAAATAATTATTAAAAATTAATGCCTTTCTTGTTTAAGAAGAAATGCAGCATATTACATATCTTTGTTCTCAAATTAATTTTATATATGCCTTGGGACATGTTACATTGGTAATTGGGCTTGCTCTTTCAAGGAAATCCTCCACACTAACACTAACATCTCTGAAAAGTGTTGTTGTACTTTTTGAGTTTGTTTGCCTTGTAATTATTATTAACATTAATGAGTACAATGCCGTAAGATAAACTATTGGTCATGGTTATTTCTTTAGTTAGTTTGATCGCAGTATAAAATAATTACTAAAAATTAATGTATTTTTATTGAAGAAGAAATGTGACATATCCATCTTTCAAGAGCGATCCTATCAAGGTGCAAAATGAAAAGGCACAATCCACCTTAAATGTTATCAAATTATAATACAGATTGCTCAAGTAATGGATTCAACATATGAAAATAGACATTTAAGCACCAATTCAAAAATGTCAAGTTATTGGAAAATGCAAATCCAAAATGGCTCTACACCCCAGGAAAATGTCTCACACATCAAAAGATGTCTCACACCTCAAACAAAGTCTAAGCGCCAATCCAAAAAGTCTCGCCTCATTAGAAACTATCTTAAGTTATTGAAAATGGCGACCCTAGAAGTCATTGAAATGGCAAGCCTAGTTTACCCAAAAATGTAAAATGATAAGGCACAACCCTATCCAAAAAATATCTTCATATATAAATGAAATAAAATATGCAAATTGCTCAAGTAATGAATTTAACATTTGAAAACAGACGTCTAAGCAACAATTCAAAAATGTCTTGTTAGAAAGTACTTGTGTTTATCCAAAAATATATATTTCATCTATAATTGAAATAAAGTACAGGAACTATTCAAGTAATGGATTTAACATTTGAAACAAGACGTCTAAGCACCAACTCAAAATGGTCTCGCTAGAAACTATCTTGAGATTGTATAGATTTCCATGATGCTGAAAATAAGAAGGTTTGGTTTCTAGAGACATCATGTGGAGAGATAGAATCCGATATTCAAGTACTCTAATTGTACCCATCTTCACAGAAAAAGTAAATGAGTTGCTCGAGTAATTACAACCAAAGTCGGCCCATAAATAATAATGTTGATAATGAAAGGGGAGACAAGTCGGCTGCCTTTGGAATTCATTTATAAATAATACAAAAAGATAAACCTTAGTTTTCATTTCTACAGTCATGCCTTCTTAATTTATTCAAAATAGTACACCATGAATCACCAATGCCAAGTCCGATATATCTATTTAGATTCTTTGGTCTCTTCTTTATTTCAATAGTTTCTTTGGCCTTTCTTTTCCAATAATCTTCCTCCTACACAATAAGTTTGGCCTCATCAATGCATATATGGTGTTTCGTGAAACATGTGTTTGGCAAGGCGCAGCTTTCCAAACAAGAATTATGCATGTCATTTGTATGTTCCTCGAGTCTCATTTGGAGAGATCAACTAGTTTCCCCCATATAGGGTTTTCCGCATGAACTCAATATGATGTAAACACATTTTTTTATTTAGGATCTAATGGATCTTTAGCAAAGTCTAAGGATGTGCAGAGGTTGTTGTGAGGTTTGAAAGTTGTTTGTATGCCAGCCCTCCCAACGACCCTCACCAATTTTTCTGATATTCCTTTTATATAGGGGATGGTAATCCTTGCATCTGAATTTCTATTATTTTCACTTTGTTTTCTCAAACTTACTTTACAAAACACTCTTTCAATTTCCCACCTCTTATATGCATTTGCCATCAACACCCCAACAACTATCTTAATTTACTGAAAATGGCAAAGCCTAGCTTACCCAAAAATGTTTGCCTTTCTTTCCAAATGTTTGCAAGACAATCAAAATGTGATGTTCCATTCATATCTTTGAGAATGCAAACACCCATACCACTACCTAACATTCATATCTTCTAAGAATAACCTTTTAAGTACCAATTCAAAAATGCCTTGTTAGAAACGATCTTAAGCTATTGAAAATAGCAAGCCTAAAAATTATTAGAAATGGCAAGCTTGGCATACCCAAAAATGTTTCTCGTTCTTTTCGAACATTTGGAAAACATTCAAAATATGATGTTCCATTCATGTCTTTAAAGAATGTGAACACCCTTACCACTACCTAACAATCATATCTTCTGAGAATGTGTACACCCTTACCACTAAGTAACACTTTTCTTTGTCAAACACTTGTTGATATCATGAGGTATCTGGGTTTGTCTCCATTGTTGACTCTGACGAATCAAGTCTTCTTATCTTAACATCATAAAGAACCTCTTCAACTTTCCTAAGATCATACTTCATACCTGTAAAACCAATATGTATTGTATTCGTTATCTCATGCCTGTAAAACCAATATGTATTGTATTTGTTTATATAAAAGATATTTCATTGGCACAATGTACTTCCAAATATGATCCAAAATTAATAAAAATTAGATACAATGGAATACAAATATAAATCTTATGACATTATAATCTCGCACAATATGATTACATTGTAGCAAACATGAAAATGTAAGATCTTCATACAATTAGAGACAATGTTGTGGAAACATTTCACATAAATTTTGACTAATCACTGTTGATGTTTCTCAAGTGTTTTGCTCGAAGTGTTGCACAAAAATGAATATCATTTGTCCGTAGTTTGATGTGATTAACCATTATAAATTTCAAAGTTGAAAATTAGTGTTTGCATATGTAATGTCATTCGTTGTTGGGTTTCACTTCCAGTTTCTGTGATTGCACAATGAAGAATCAACTTCAATTTCAGAACAATCATTCAAGGATTCTCAATCCACTTTTTAACTTTTCAAATGCAAAATTAAGAAAATAAGTTTGGAAAATTCCAACGCTTTTGCTGCAAAGGTAGAGTGCATGAATCTAAAGAGCAAGATGAGTCTGGCCAACTAGTGAATGGGAACATGAAAAAGAAGCAATGTTGATATAAATACCTTAGCCATTGACTAGTAACACAATGATGAGGTATATAACAATATGGTCTTCCCCCATCACGCATCATCTGTATCTCAGAATGACACACGTGGATTGTCAAATTTCTGTAAAAGGGTACAGACCAATTGGCCTATGGCTACCACTCTTAACTTTTAGCACAAAAAAAGATGTTATTTACAAGCAACCGCCTCTTTAAGGAAGAAAACAAGAGATATTAGTTTTTAGCACTAAGCAAGATGTCTTTTAAGGAACAAAGCAAGGTATTTCTTGTCAAGGTAATTGAAGGAGTAGAGAAAGACAACCCCACACCCCCTAAAAAGAGGGAATTACATTTCCCTAGGATCTAGTATTGAATGTGGCATAATCACCACAAACAGAGAACACGAAAAATGTTGCAACCCATTGGATGTAGTGAAGCAGAAGTAGAATGAGCTAACACTGAAGTTGTGCAAGACTCCATCTTGGAGCTGTGAGGAAGTTTTCTCTAAATCAGGACCTGCTGCCAATTGAGGAAGTGCACGAGCAATATGGAGTTCATGAGCAGTTTACTGAATTTCTGATACTTCTGAGCAAGAAGAGTGGACTGTATTTTGATAGATAGAAACATGTTTTCACATGGTGCTGATGGTCAAGTCTTATGGTTGCAAGTGCAACCACTAGAGGTGGTAGCAGGGGCGGTGCATTAGCAGTCATACATACTTAAGAAGAGTTGTATCCAGAACGATACCTTCACCATGGGTCATCCATCAAAGCGGTGCATCGTGCCTTTTGCATAGGATGGCAAGGATCCTATGGAGATAATAGAAAATGAAAATTATCAATTTCCTTTATGTTACAACTTACCTGTAAGAAATGAATACCACAAGCTGGGTTGTTAGACGGAGCCAAGTTGCTAGTGGAACCATTATGGAGATGTTATATAGCTGTCCCTGTGGTTGATCTCGAATTGCCATCGTTTGAAAAATTCTCATCGTTTCTTATATGAATTCCAACAGACAAGGATCACTTCAAAAGAACTAGTATTGGCAAATTCGTATGAGGGCTCCTTTGTAGCTTTCGGAGCCATTCTGAATAGTATGTGGGAACCACAAAAGGATCCACCAAAGTTTTAAGGCCACCTTTCTAGATCAGATCTAAGATTAAGTAAGAGGATCTGCCAAGACTTTTTAGCCAGCGATCTGAAAAGACCTCAATATTTAACATATGAAGGCTTTCATTGAACATTTAAGGCAAATCATCAATGACAAATGGGTAAGTTTAGAACCCCGTTGCATTTCTTGCAACACGCATCAAATTCAGATTTTATCATAAAGATTAATTCATGGGAGCAATGAGAAAGGAGTGCCCCAGACACAGACATGGAGGTGGCTAGAGGAAAACACTCGTTTCCAAGATATTTCGAGTTCCTAAACAAACTTCAAAGGTCTGTAGCACGCATTCAGAATTTTCTCTTAGATTGAAATCATTTGCAAACATCTTAACCCATTGCTGATGATGGTTCTTGACCCCGTACGATGGTGGACCCATCATGAGGCAGGGGCACAGTTGTTGCAGAACCTAGCTTTTGTGTTATTTCAAGTGTTCGAGTTTTTCAACTGCGAAGAGAAACTAGATTAACTATCACTTTATCCACTTGGTAATTAAGTACAATAGGTTGGCTTACAAGAAGAATGAAGATCTTGGCATCAAGTGCTGGAGATGCTGAGATCTGGTTCATTTTTGAGTCAACGTTTGAGCCACCTTTTAGGCTCATCATCAGGACATGAACGATGTCAAGAAGATACTACAACCCAGTGAACCTTCCATTAGTATAAATAACAGTGCAGAAACAATTAATAAGCTGTTTAATTAATCTGGTTAGCCTCAATTAATTAGATTAATTTGTTTTTAGTTGACCAATATATTATGGTCATTTCCCCTTCAAAGGCACATACACAACAATGATTGCTATAAGATGAGCCTATGGCCCTTGGTCATTTGATGCGATGCTACCTCAAACCCTTGGTAAAATTGTTTTGGGTGAACTTGAGATCCTTTTTCATATAGATGCATTCATTACCTTACTCAAAACCTTTTTCATGTTATCATAATAATCTAATTAATGCTATTAAGAGCATAGTGTGCATCATAGTTACCATGTGCAAAAAGTTCAGATAGTTTGAAAGGAGAAAAAATGTTTGGAAGTTTAGAATTTTTCAAAGGTTCGGATCGGTCAGGTCTAGAAAATTTACAAATATTAACTATATATAAATAATAAATACTATACATATATGATCATATTTGAAAAGAAAAACTAATTACACATAATAATAAATAAATATATTATCTATGGAATTTTGATTTTTCCTTTTCATGCATAGGTATTAGTGTTTTGTTTCATTTTTGTTGTGTTGAAGTTCTTCTAATTTAAATTTTTCAAATAAAAAAAAAAAATAATGTTCGACTAAACTTGTTTGGTAAGTTCGGTCAGACCAAAAAGTACAGTTTGAACCAAATTTTCACTCAATTCGTAAGAACATGGTAACAATGGTTTGCATACTCGTATTTGGCAAATATTCAGCCGACCCAAAAAAATTGACTCAGCAAAAACTCGGAGAATATTCGGGAATATTCAGCAACTTAAAAAATACGCAAAATCTTTAAAAAACCATAAATTTTTGTAAAATATAGCTACAAAATGTATCAAATGAGTCTGTAAAATGTTGGGAAAGTGTTTTCTATTAGATTTGAATACAAATACAGTACAAAATTGCATCATCATGCAAATACAACAGCCAACTAATAAGTGTTATGAATTTATGATGATTGTCATTGAAAATTATCATCATAAATTGCATATCTATGTTACAATTTACAATAATTTACATTTTCCTCTCGTGCAAAGGATGCTCAATAGCTGTGTGATTACAAGTGAGGGAGTGTGATGCATTTATAAGACAAAATTCAGCATTTTTTCAGCATAAAACCCATGTTTTTCCCGTTTTCTGTGTCCTTACCGTGTATGGGCGAATTTTAGAGTCAAACTCTTTGAATATTGACGAATATTCACCGAATATTCTTGGCGAGTACTCACGAATATTCACCTGTGTAGATTTCTGGCAAGTACTCGCTTTAGGCAAACTATGATTACGAGTATGTCCGCAACCACCTTTATTCTCAAAGGCTCTCCAACAAATCAAATAAATGAAAATGGTTGCTATAATATCCGCTTAAAGTTATAATCTGCATTTACGGATGCACTAAACTGTGATAGGTCAAATTATTTGCTTGATGGTCAACAAAAATCTCTTCATAAGTATTTAGATGAATTATTGGATCTTGATATTGTTGTCTATTTATATATATTCCACATTGCCAGTGTTATTACATGATAAGTTGTTAATACTTTTTCTTGTAGCTCTAAGATATGGGATGGGAGGCCTATCAATACCAAAGACCTGTCTCCCCATTACACCAACTCCTACTCCATGATATTTGAGGGATCCTTAAAAACTTCCCAATTTAACCATAGAGGTGTGGTTTTCCTATACAATTTCGGAAAAGAAAGCTAATGAACTGCACAGATGAAGATGTTGGATTGTGAATAATCTTGTCATTTTTCTTGGGGTTGGAAAAATGTCATAGGACTTCATTTCCCACACAAGGAAAGGGCTAGAGGCCTAGAATCTTTAATCTATCAGGATCATTTCACTAGAATCTGTAAGCCTAAAATTAGTGGCTTGGAAGTAGCCATAAGTGGTGATAAAATATTTCAAATAGTTATGTGCATTTTATGTTGAAGAATCTAGAGCTAGGAAGAGCTTTCTTAATGCCAGGTACTTTCTGTAATAATTTGTCAAGCAAAGTTTTGTTAAACAGAAGAAGCGGATACTGTAACATATTACTGTAGAAAACATCAAGCATTTTCAACACTGATCAACAAACCTACCGTCGAATCTTTTACGCAGGAGATCATTCCGAAGATTCAGAATACGAAAGGCTGCATACAGGTCATTAGAAACCTGGATACTTTTCCTGGGCACTCATAATCCCCCATAGTTACCTGATTGACCACATACCTGGGCTGCAAAACAAAAGAACAATCTTTACAATTAAAAAAAAACTAAATTATTCTGATTTTAGGATGCATCCTAGACTGCTTCCATACACACAACATGAAAACATTCTGATGTAAACCTAACAATTGGGCATATAAACAGTTTAAGATATGGACTACACACAAATCTTATTGAATGCAAAGCTGTATTCTTGTGTCAACCTTACAATTGGGCATATCAACAGTCAAAGGTTATGTCACAAGGTACGCCGAATTTTATGGAAAATGTTCGAACTTCGCTGAACTTTATCCCCATCAAACATTTACTCAAATTTTATCCATTACTTTAACCTGGGAAGTTTTTGACATGATTTTGTACTATTTTATAAATGTGTATATATATATATATATGTATATATATATATATATATATATATACCAAGTGAAAGTAGAGAACAGAAATTTCTCTCTACCTTGTTCCTCTGACATACTTATGAATATATTTAGAAAATGATTAAGAGAATCTTTTGTTTGAACTAAAAGATGTTTTTTTCAAACTTAATCAATTGGTAAACTTGAACTGAACTTTATCCTCGTCAAACATGAACTCAAATTTGGACCCTGTGACTTAGGTTAAAGGTATGGACTATAGACATATCTTGTTGAATGCAAAACTTTAAATCGTCATCATTCGCCTTTTGGTATTTCAAACTACAATGAGTACAAGATAATAAAAATAAGACAAATTCTATAAAATGGAAAAAGTAGTCACAAAAACTCCAACAATAAACTATTATTGAATGCAATTTCCGCCTTATAAGACCTACCCTGTCAACAATATAGTATTAAAGCTTAAGAAGGGGAAAAAATAAAATATCAATGAGATTTGTTGTGCTAAATTAAACATGCTCTTAAAGTCTGTGAGGTAAACCATGTCATGTAACAGTGAAAAACTCCATCAAAGATGACACCGACATAAATTCTTATAAAGCAAGGTCCTGTCATAACTGATGGATATTCAAGAATATCACGCTACCAGGTAACATAAAGAAGATAAGATGCATCCTAGATTAGTCCTGTATATACAACATGCAAATATTCTTGTGTAAACCTTACAATTGGGCATATCAACGGTTAAGCGTATGGACGATAGACGAATCTTATTGAATGCAAAGCTGTAAATCATTATTGTTCACCTTTTGTAATTTCAAAATTCAAACTACAATGAGTACAAGCTAATAACAATAAGACAACTTCTACAGAATGGAAAAAGTATAGTCCCATAGAATTACAACAATAAAATGTAATTCAAAACAATTTCCACCTTACAAGACCTACCCTGTCAACAATATAGTATTAAAGCAAAAAAACAATATCCATGAGATTTGTGCTAAATTAAACATGCTCTTAGAGTTCGTTTGACAAACAAGCTACATGTTGCATAACAGAGACAAACTCTATTAAAGAGGACACATACATAAATTCTTATACAACAAAGAGAGAAAAATAAAAATCGAAGAATAAAAGATCCCATCATGACTGGTAGATGGTCAAGAATATAATGCTACCAGGTAACAGAAAGAAGCTAAGAATCTTATTGTGAACAATTGGCAATCAACAACCCACTGAAGGTCCTTCACCCCATGTCCTTGACAAAGTATTTCTTTAAACCCAACTCCTATTATGGAGTCTTTTTCTCTCCCGCTTAGATTCATATCCTACACAATGCTTAAAATATCAATATAAGTCCTAATCCTTTTGCTACAATTTTCTCGAAAAGTGCTTGGAATAACACTCCACAAGATCAGTCTTCTCTTGCTCCAATCATCCATTTTCACTTCTTGGCCTTTTCTCAAAGTTATGAAAAAGCAATTCCTTGCATATTCTCCACTCCGTCTAAATTTCTTTATGGATGGTACTACTTATGTCTCTTAGTAAGGTCAGGGCTGTTGGTGAAATGCTCCAAAGGATGGCGTGTCAACACTAGAGGTATTTGAGCAAAGAGATGGCCATAGCATATACCAACCGAATACTTGCCCTTGAGTAGAAAGACCCTTTTATACTCATTTCTAGTCTTTTCACCACTTTCAATCATCCTAGACTTTCGTCATGCCTCCATTTATCCTTTGGCTCCCATTCCCCATTGTCTTTCACCCTTGACCTCAAGTTTCCCCAAGAGGCCAACGCAATCGTCCATGGGTGATTGTGTCGGGTTTGGTTTTTCACATGGCCAACGCCATCACCCACAAGCAATCATGTCAAGTATATATGCTTGACCACTCTTGTCATTTTATCATCACTGATACATCATTCAAAGCACTTCACTTGCTTGCACATTGGATATTTGCACATATTTTCACATCTAGTTGTTAGACATGAGGTTTTAGAGTTTATCCTTTCGCATTTGGGTCACCATAGTAAGCTCGAACTAGAGGTATTCTTCTTGAGCTTTCCCCTTCTCCGCCCATAGCGGTTCTTTGTTGGTGTTGTTGTCTTTGGAGAGGATCAATACATCAATGGTCACACCACAAGTAAGTATCTCTAACCCTTCTTTGTCCTTTATTTCATGTTTATTGTTGTGTGGATGGTTGATCATTCATTGTTATAGATTAGGGTAGATGTATGTTTGCTTTAATCTATTGTTTTGTCTTATTATGTTATGCCCTTTGGATTTATCCATCTTTTGACCTACCTTTATTCTGAATCCTAGTAGGATACCTCTCTTTATCTTAGGTATAGGCCTTGAAACCTATAGCTATCTTAGGGTTAGGGTTACTATCCTCTAGAATTGCGACACTTGCGCTCCTTGAGCACCTTTGGTATCTACATCTTGTGTGCAGGCCTAGATTTGATCCCCAACATTTGAGAACACAGGCGAGAGATCCATCTTAGCCCATCATACATTCTCGGTGAACCCGACATAAATCTTACTCTCTTCTGATTGAGTCACATTCACATCTCATTTATATTGTATCTTCACTTCACTTCACCATCGCACATTTTGGTGAACCCGACATGAATCATACTCGCCCTAGATTAAGTTAGATTTGTTGTTATTTTTCATTTTGCTCTCTATTACCTACACGATTGACCACTGTGTAAATTCCTTTACACGGCCCAATCATGTCTACGCCTCAATTTTCCTAACTTTACACCATTGGCCCCTTTGCAATATTTGTATGGCCAATCCCACTAGGCTATTTTCTATAAATTGCATTCTCTCATTTCTGACACCATCAACCCCTATGCATCTCTACATAGCCGATCTTATTAGGGTTTTGGGGCAAAATTTGTTTTTCTAAGAGTCATATCCAGCTCTTCTTCACCCTATCTCCTCTCGGAATTTTCTTGTTAGTCACACCACCTCAAATTCCTGTGGGTTGTTCTTTTACTCTTTCTTCTATGCCAAATTTGGACACTACGTGGCCAATACCATTTGAGCCTATTCTTACTTCCATTGGGATTGATCCCATCAATCATCATGAACCAACATCTCCTTCCCATCAGTCACCATGAACCAACATCTCCTTCCCATCACCATCAACTCACGTAAAGCACAACCAATGTTGTCTAAGCCCATCAATCCCAATGTCGATTTAAGTCAACCAACCTGTAGCTACAGGGCCAATCTGTCGATTCTACCCCAATCCCACTTGACACAATCGCCCCCTATGTAGTAAAGACGGCCGATCCTGGCCAAGGCCCAACCTTCTAGTTGCTTGTAATATGGTAAAAATCAGAAAAAAATTATCCTAGACAAATCATCAAAAATATGAACAATAATGAATACTTCACACCCACCAAGGAGGGGCAATTAATCAACATTTTTCAAGACATGGCTCATATGGATGAGACAATCCTCAAACCCTCCTCGAAACCTATTGGCCATGATAAGCCTCCTACAAATGATAAGCCACCCCAATCAATCTCCAAAACCCCTTTATAAACCAACAATACCAATGCTTCTTCCTCTAATGGCCTAAATCACCACTTGATCCTAATCTCATGATTATCAAGTTGTTGGATCAAATGGCCATTATGCAATCTTCTACCACTTCTAACATGTTTCAAATGCAAAATCAAATTTTAAAAATAGCTTCTCATCCTCACAAGTCCCCATAGGTCCTAATCAATCTTCAATACATCCTTTGCCTTTGGATACTAATGGGAATCCCATCCCTCCAACTGTAATAAGGTTCTTCAAACATTACAAAACGAACCCCTAGCTCCTTACATAGCTTCTATGGATATAGGGGGATATCTCCTACCATTTCTTATGATGGGTCAATTGATCCAGCCATCTATCTTAAAACTTTGGAAACATCTACAAGGAGTGGATTCAAAGCTATACCTACGCTACAACTAAGCTTCCAACGAAAAATTTTATAGGAGATGCTTTAGAATGGTATAATCAACTGCCCTCACATTCTATTATTGACCTAGAAACTCTAGTCCAAACCTTAGAGGAGTTTCAACAACATGATTTTCCTAAAAGAACACATTTCAAAAAATCGTCAATTTAAAACAATCCCCTAACAAATCAGCTCACGATTTCATCAAGTGCTAGAAGATCTTATCCATTAAAGTCAACGATCATCTTGATAATCAAAATCTTTGTCAGATCTTCCTCGAGGCTCTTGTTCCTAATTTCCAATATAAGGTTTGATCCTTCTCTCCCACCACATTGGAAGGATCTCTCAAGCAAGCCAAGTGGCACAACTACCTTATGCAAGAATTCAAACAACCATTCAAGCCTTCAAACACCTTTAAATCAGCATTTAATGCCAACAACCCTCAAGACCTTTCTAAAAGAAAATCAATTGCACGTTTCTCTTCAAACAATGATAATCAAAGTGTTGAGCTCTTATAGGTTCTTCCCACCCTCATATTTTTCCTCCCACCAAGCAACATCAACTTCCTTCAATGATGACCTCTTTTGTTGGTCGCATGCCACTATCAACCAATCCCATGACGATCAAGAGGGATTTTAAAAAGGATGCCCTTGATTTCTTTCTTGGACCCTATTTTGACACTACTACCATTATCCACAAACGTTATGAGAAATACAATCCCTAGTGCAAGCCCATAAGAATCGTCGATCTAGGACCGACCATAACAAAGAACCTATGAACTTTGTTGATCTCAAACTCTCTACTTTGGAATTATTCACATAATCACAATTAAAACGATGTTGTTCTACTTTCAATTAGAAAATGACAGAGATAGCTAGTGAATGAATTTTGCTTATGCTTAGAATTAATAATTTGCAAGAGGGAAGAATATAACTCATAAACACCAAAAATTTTATCCTCGAAACCACCGGAGGAAAACCAAGTCGGGAAGGGCAAATGCTCTTTCTTCCCACTTTTATTGGCCAATTCAATCAAGAAGTACAGAATTTACAATAAGTATGAAAGAGAAGTAGATAATATCTCACACTTCCTCCCAATTACTTGTTTGCTCTGCCTCAACACTCCTTTCTTCTACAAACACAATTCCAACACTAAGAATTTCTTGCTCACTTGCTTTCATGCTTCGATGATCCAATAATCTTCTTCCTACATGTATTTATAGCCCTTCTCATGTCCTCCCGTGCACTGGAGGATGGGAAAGGTCATGGAGGAGAAGAGACACGGATAACCTTTCAAATTCTGGGACTGTTCGTTTCGAGTTTTATTTTCTATCCGAAGAGCCAAGATCGCCGCCTAATGTGGACCGGTGGTCACAGGACCGCCACCTCTGGCGACGGCTACAGGACCGACGCTTTGAGTTGGGCGGCGCTTCTATAACTGCCTCGCTCGCACAAAGCGGCGGCTTTGTTAATAACCAAACAGAACCTTTGTTTCTTCAATTTCTTTCTTTGTGTTACCCGATCTAATGAAGTAGAGTCATTTTGGATCTCTATGGATCACACCTCCCCTACTTAGGAGGTTTTTGGTCCCACAAAAGCTTAGTGGGGGAGTAGATGAGGAAATAATTCCCTCACTTGCTCCTTCGAATACCATCGGGCCTGCCTTAGCGTTTTCCTTTCAATCCAACTCCGCCAAGACTCCTGGGACCTCTCCTAGTCTCTCCGACCTTCTCCTGCGCAAAGACTACATCCTCCTCTAATTCGCCTCATGAGTCCAAGACGCAATCTTCAATGGAAGGTAGCAATTGTAGTCCTTCATCTTCATCTAGCATGGATGGCTCATATAGGTGCAAGTTCTCACAATTTACTACGGAGTACATCCTCATGAATGACGGCAAATCAAGTCGAAAGGCATTTTCTCCAACCTGCTCTCCAATATGGTGAAGGGTCCATATCGTAGTGGCTTGAGCTTTCGTGCTTGACCTTGTAGTCTCTCCTTGCTCAAGTAAAGCCAAACTCTATCTCCAACATGAAGCTTATGTTCTCTCCTATGCTAATTGTGCCTAGCTTTGTACTTGGCTTGAGATTTCTCTAACTGTTCTTTGACTTTGAGATGGATTTTTCAGATCCTCTCAATGAATTTGTTTTCTCTAGTCACCTCTGTGTCTCGTGTCTCCTCCTCATCATCTGCTGCCCAACTACTATGTCCAACGGATTCGTAGATAGATATCCCAAGCATGTCTCAAACGGTGACTTCATAGTGGATGTGTGTACTGCCCGGTTATAAGAATGTTGAATGTAGGCTAAGGACTCATCCCAAGTCCTTGGATATTTGTTGTTATACCCTCTGATCAACTATACCAAAGTCTTATTCACCACCTTTGTTTGTCCATCTATCTGTGGATGGAAAGTTGTGCTCCTCTATAACCTGGTATCCATCTTGTCCCACAAAGTAGTCCAAAACTTTCCCAAGAACCTGGAATCCCTATCAAAACAATAGACTTTGGCAAACTAAAATGCACCCATACATTAACAAAGAAAAGATCTGCTGCCTCATGTGATTTATTGTCTTTTTACACGCCATAAGAATACACATTTTACTAAATCTATCAACAACAACATAGAGATAGTCATGACCATGTTTAGACATCGGTAATCCTCCTACAAAATCCATAGAAATGTCCTCCCACGGACGAGTAGGTACTGACAAAGGCATATACAAACCTTCCTTCCTAGTCTTAGGCTTGTTGGTACAACCAAGTTTACATCCACGTCTAAATTTTGATACTTCTTGCATATTGGATCAATACACGTACCTTTTCGCAAGTGGGCTAGGTCTTACCAACATCAAAATGTCCCGCTACTTTCGAGGTATGTGCTTCCCTCATCAATAGAAGTCTTTCTTCTTTAGGCACACAAAGTTTCCCCATCGATAGAGCAGCCCATCTTTGAGATAACAATCTTCAATCCCCGTCCTTTCAACCCCTTGGGACTCGCAACGGCTGAAATGTCACCCCAAAGTCTCTATCCTGGGGTATATCCCTCCTGTAAGCTTCCTTCGTGAAGGGCTCGATCCGAGAGATAGTGGCCAAGCGGGAGAACTTCTCCTATGTGGGGTGCCTGACAACATGTCTCGCTACCAAATTTGTACTACCCTTCTTGTATTTGATCACTAGATGGAACTGTTGAAGGAACCCCATCCATTTGTAGTGCCTTTCGCTATAATTTAGACTATGTTTTGCAGATACTTGGAGAGGTTTGTGGTCAGTGTGCACAATAGTTTCTTTACCCAACAAATAATGCTTCCATTTTTTAATTGCTTGAACTAGTGCATACATTTCCTTATCATATACTGAATATCCTTTAACTTCTGAAGTGAAAGTTTCGTAATGATAAGCATAAGGGTTTACCTCCCTCAAGCAACATCGTGCCCATAGCGTAATCACCGCATATGTCTCTACTTCAAAGGGTGTCTTGCAAATTAGGAAGAGCGAGTACTTTGAGCATGACTAATCTTGTATTTTAATAACCCAAAGATTTGTCTTGTTCCTACTTACCTCGGTCAAAACCCTTACTCTTTGCATGCCACCGTGTGTAGAGGTGTTGCAATCGCGAGAAGCCCGGTATGAACTTCCACATGTACTTGTCTTCGCTCCCACAAAACTCCTAGTCTTTGTGGCTCTTCTTGGTGTTGGCCAATTGGTGATGGCTTCCACGTTCTTTGGATCCACTCGTAGCTCTCCTCCTCCAACCACGTGCCCAAGATGGACAAGTGACTATTTGGCAAATTCGCATTTCTTCATATTACAAAGCAGCTTGTTTTCCCGAGAACTTACAAGACTTGCTGCAAATGAGTTAGATGTTCTTCCCATGTGGCACTAAAAATCTAGATATACAATGACACATGAATTTATGAAATCCCGCATACATCATTCTTAAATCTCATAAATGTAGCGGGTGCATTGCATAAACCAAAACGAAGCACCAACCATTCATACAAACCTTGTTTTGTCTTGAAGCCGATTTCATATATCCTCCTCCTTCATTCTGACTTGGTGATAACTCGACTTGAGATCCAACTTCGTGAAGAATTTGGCATGTAGAAGCTGGTCCAAGAGATCATCTATGTGGGCAAGTGGATATTTGTTCTTTATGGTGATCTTGTTCAAAGCGCGGTAGTCGATGCACATTCTCCAAGAACCATTCTTCTTTGACACCACCACAATAGGTGAACCGCATGGTGAGGTGCCCGGACGTATCACCCTTGATCTAGTAGTTCTCGGAGTTGTTTCTTTACTTCAAGATCTCCAACAAGGAGAGCCTATACAACCCAATGTTCGGTAGAGAGGACTCTAACAATAGTTAAATCTCATGCTCTACTTCCCATTTTGGTGGTAACCCACCGGGATCCTAAAAACTTCTTGAAAACATTGTATAATACTATCCAAATCCTGTTTTTCCTAGTTAGAAATCTTTGAAACTTCTACCCCATCTTGTTTATCCTTTAATAAAAGTAAACAAAACTGATTATGATTTGCCTAAATAAGACGTTTTGCTTGGTTAGCACTCACTATAGTAACCCGTCTCTTACGCTAGTGTGCCCGAGATCTGTAGTTGATCCCATCCTTGACCCATCTCAGTATCGGTTTTCCCTTCTCATAAATATGGCATCCCTGATATATAAGGACTCCCGAAAACAACATCAAAAGCATCAAGGGAATAACATCAGCTTCCAATACATCAATATACTAGGGAATTTATCCCAAACTTGACCTTACATCTTTTTGTTACTTGAATTTCAACACCCTTCTTCACCCAACCCAAAGGATAAGGGTGTGGATGCTCGTAAGTCTCAAGACCAAGCTTCTTTACAACTACATCAGAAATCAAATTAGACTAAGAACCGGTATCAACCAAAGCATTTACCTTAGTTCTCTTGATCTGGATTTTGATCTGGAATAGTCTACTCATCTCCTCTTCCTAGCTGTCCATGTTGTTGATCGTGCATCCAAGCCTTTTGTCTACATCAGAGTCATCTATGAATTCCACCTCCCCTTCTATCTTTAAAGCGGTCATGGACTTCTTTGAGTCCTTGGTTCGGTTCTTCGGATGCAAATTCCAACATGTAGCGTCGGTATAACCATTGATATCACAATTCTTGCAAAAATTCTTGGGATCTTTACAAGTATTTAAAGTAGTGGCAGTTTGCTTACCTTTCCCTTTCCACTTACCCTTGTTACTTGTTTGCCCAGCTCTTTCTTCTACTAATTTGTTGACTGCTTTGCCCTCGCTCGCTTCCCTGCTTCTTTTCATCATCTATGTCGTATGCCTGTACACACACCTCATTGAGATCCTTGGGCTTCGTGGAGATGACTTTTCTTTGAAGGTGAGTGTGAAGTCCTCCCAAGTACTTAGTCAAAATATCCTCGTCCTCCAAATCCATGTTTAGCAACATGGCCTACCTCTCAAACTCAGTAGTATAGTCCCGCACACTTTGACCATTGTCTTGTCTAAAATACTTTTGATTAATCATTTGGTCACTCTTGTGGCCAATAGGATAGAAGTTAGCTTTAAGTAATTCTTTAAATTCTTGCCAAGATTTCACAATAGGACGTTTCTTCTTTTCACAAGTGGCTAGATGGGTTTCCCACCAAACCAGAGCGTGTCCCTCCATTTTGAGATGTGCAAAGGTGATCCTTTGTGCCTCAGTGACATTATGGACGCTAAAGTAGACTTCTAGCTGTTTTAACCATTTATCAAGCAACTCTGCATCTACTTGTCCTTCAAAGCTTTTAATTTCAACTTTCGTCTCAACTTTAAAAGGAGTATGATCAGATTTTACCTTTTCTCTTGCATTTGAAGTCTCTTCTTCACGCTCTTCCCCATAATCTTCCTCATGGTGGCTCCTTCCTATGCCAAACTTTTCGGCTAAGCCTCGAACCACTGAGTCCATGGAGTCTTGCTTAACAGAAGTTGTCTTCTGCAAATCTACAAGTTCTTCTTGCCTTCTAAACATCCTATCCATCATGGTCTCCAACATCTCAATTCTATGGACCAAGTTCTCTTCCTCCATTTGTCCCCGAATTCTCTGTCTCCACTTCCTTGTAGAAATATCTGGATCGCAAGGTAAAGCCTCTTCGCCTTTAGATCTCGTCATTGTCATACAAATCCAAGAACGAATACCACAATCCTGGATACTTGTTAGCTCTGATACCAAAATGATTTGTAAAAACTCTCTACTTTGGAATTATTCACAAAATCACAATTAAAACGTTGTTGTTCTACTTTCGATTAGAAAATGACAAAGATAGCTAGTGAATGAATTTTGCTTATGCTTAGAATCAATAATTTGCAGGAAAGGGAAGAATATAACTCATAAACACCAACAATTTTTATCTTGGAAACCTCCAGAGGAGGAAAACCAGTCGGGAAGGGAAAATGCTCTTTCTTCCCACTTTTATTGGCCAATTCAATCAAGAAGTACAAAATTTACAATAAGTATGAAAGAGAAGTAGATAATATCTCACACTTCCTCCCAATTACTTGTTTTCTCTAGCCTCAACACTCCTTTCTTCTACAAACACAATTCTAGCACTAAGAATTTCTTGCTCACTTGCTTTCATGCTTCGATGATCCAATACTCTTCTACCTACATGTATTCATAGCCCTTATCATGTCCTCCCGTGCACTGGAGGATGGGAAAGGTCATGGAAGAGAAGAGACACAGACAGGCTTTCAAATTCTGGGACTGTTCATTTCAAGTTTTATTTTCTGTCCAAAAGAGCCAGGACCGCCGCTCAATCCAAACCGGCGGTCACAGGACCACCGCCCATGTTGGGCGGCGATTCTCAGAATCGCTGGTCGGCACAGAGCGGCGAACGGTACAGCTTAATAATAACAAGACAAAACCTTTGTTTCTTCATTTTCTTTCTTCATGCTTTGATCGATATGATGAAGTAGAGTCATTTTGGATCCCTATGGATCATTTGTAGGTATTATTGAAGGGGCTTATGATCATAACTATTTCAATTCACAATATGTCAATATGGCTAAAAGGTTAATTACCGACGTAAGCCCGCACATAAGGATCTCATCCAAAACCCAAAAATCCCTCACCTATAGACCAAAATTTTGTTAATACTTCCCATGAGCTATCTAATGATGAGCATGCTCCTCGGAGAGCCTCATCCCAAAATCACTCTTCCCTAAGCTTCCCAAGCTTCTAGGTCTTAATCATAGAACTCCTAAGGATGATATGATTAATGACGAAGTCTTATTCCATATGATGATCCTCCCTTCTTATTAGTGTCATCATTCACGATGCCCAAGTAAGACGAGTCTTGGTGGATGAAGGCTCGAGCATTAATGTTGCTTCTCTCTCATTAAAAACCTCGTATTTTTCGATGATGACCTTAAGCATACCCGACTAACTTGTTGTGGATTTGACAAAACCCATCAAAAACTACTTGGTTGTATTTGGCTCCCTATTATTGTAGGACCCAAGACCATTCACACCAAGCTCATGGTTTTTGATAGACCTCTTTCTTATAATCTTTTACTAGGTATACATTGGACACAATGCATGTGCGTGATCACATCATCCAATACCAATGCCTTAAATTCATTCATAACAACCAACGGTATAAGCATGATGTTGATCCTAATCCATGAGACATACTTGTACCCTTCTCTGGCAAGGCCTTCCGTTTTCCTACTACTCCTATGGTGCATAGTGTTCCATGTCTTGAGTTTTATGACTACGGACTGAGCTTAACGCCACTCTTGCCGACTCAAATGATGATGAGCCTAATGAACTACAAAACACGATTAACAAGAACCAGCTACCACAATCCATCACCGATTGGCTTCCTCTGGTTCTTTTACCCCGAGACTAATTTCCTCTTGTATTAGAATCTAAGAGCCTCCTTGTAATTAGACCAACACCTCCTACAACCTTGAGGATCTCTTTGAATGTAATGAATTTAGAATGGCCAAACTATTCCAAAATCATCCACCTCTCTCTCTCTATGATCTTTCGGTAAGTTGGGCATCTCGGCCAAAGAGTCTTCTTGCAACACTGTAGTCATGCAAAATGTCTAGCATGCAAAATTGAAAATTTTGACCATGACAACTAAGCCCACCATTTGAAAACCCCTCCCGGTCATTGTGAACCTTTCCTCTAGCCAACCCATCAACTCACGCAACTCCTCCGAGTCTGTGTCATCCTCATTCTGGCTAAGAGGAACGTGCTAACATGGTTTTCAAGTGTGTTTCATGTGCAGGGAATGGATCCAAGTTGACTTGATGATAAGACTAAGCTCGAGGTAGAATAGTGCTCTCTAAAGCACTAAATTGGCTATTTTTAGCCATATTGCAGCATAAGGACATCCTTTGGAAGCTGACAGGGAAGACTCAAGCCATCTAGAAGTTGTGTAGGAGAGCAATGATGTTATCCAAGGCAATTTAGGGAAAATCTGTGGAGATAATTGATATCGGTGTTTAGGAAATTACTATGGTCTAGTGTGAACATTAGTAATATTATTATATTAAAGTTTTTAGTGTGTGCAAATAATGAGTTGTATTTACAACTCATATTAGTTTGTAATATATTATGAGTTGTCACAACTCATAATATTAGGATAGATTAATATTGTTGTGAGATATAATCTCACGTAGCTATTTTTTAGAGTGTGAGATATTAGATTGTGGAGATAAGACTTGACTCCTTTATAGGATCAAGCAATTGTATTTATATCCATCTCACACATGAATAAAATAATTAGAGTGGCTTTCTTATCAAATTTGTTCTCTGCAATTTTTGTTTCCTCTCTCTCTTCCATTATTTTCTATAATTGTTAATTTAGATTATTAAGAGCTCTTAAATTGATATTGTTTGGTATCGAACAAGTTTCCTTGTGCAAGTGTAGTAGCAAAGAAGAAGATGGTTGAAAGAATCCCGTGAGAAAATTTCTAGCAGACACCTCGCAGTAAAAAAAGAATGCAATTTACTCATAAAAAGAACGCAGTTTACTCATTTGACATCGGATGGATGTCTTATTTTTGCTGAAAAGATAAGAACAAGACGCAACATATTGCAGTTCACATCATCTTCAAATTCGCTGGTAGTTGTGCCTAAATGTATGTGTAAGTTGAGTGAAATATTTTTGTTTAAAAAAAAACGGCTGATAAATTGATTTTTTCACGAAAACCCAGATTTAGAATTTTAAAAGATTTATTGGGTTTGAAGATGTGTTTTATTACTCTACTATCCAAATTTCAGCCGAACCCACATTGTGGTTTAAGAGAAAACGTGAAAACATTACTGGGATTTGCTTCATATTTCTACTTCACATTTAACTCCGGACGTGTCAACACCGTTATTCTTCCCAAGTGCAAATTCAGTGAGTCAAGGTTTATTAGCTTGCGTTTTATATTGTATAATCAAAGTCTTTAAATAAGTTTTTATTTGTTTATTCGTTTGTTTTTATAATGTCTTAGCTTATATTTTGTATTAGTTTTAAATGAGTTAGGTTGTTTATGAATGTATGTGTAAGTATTTTGTTTCAAGTTGTTCCATTCATATTTGTTTAGTTTTGTATAAGTCAATAGATTTGCGATCAATTCAGTATTGCAAATCAAATATCGTCTAAGTCGTTAACATTTTGTATCGTCAAAAGAGTCGGTCATTGTAGTCTTGTCAGAGATTAGGTCAAGTTAACAAAGAAATTGTTTGTCATTTTTGTGTCTAGTGTCATTGAAAAGAGTCAAATGAATTGTAAAATGGATGCATTTTCGGTAGAAACCGACATCCAATGCATGCAATGCCAAGACAACAAAATTCGTAAAAATCTTGAAGCTAGATATGAGGTGGATATTGAACCTGAGAAAGCTCGACCACAAAAACGTCTAACGCTTGACAAAGACGCAAATACATAAAGATCCTCAGAGATAAATCAAGATGAGTTAGCAACGTCACGTTTGGAGGATGGAGGCACTGGAGGTTCGAGGCTAATCAGCGCCTCTTTAGTCACCAATGACAGGGCTGCATTTGCATTGGTGGCTTATTTATTTTCAGCAGTGTGGATAATTTCTTGTTGTGTGTTATTTATTTTGAAGAATAATGCATGTTCATGATGTAACATGAGATTCCTATGTAATCCCCATTGTATGTATGATGTGAGCTAAAAAGTACGTTACTATGTAGCAATTGTTGGTTACCCATGCAAAACCTTCTTTGTAGGGTTGTCAAGTTTTGGAACCATTTCCTAGTTGATCCCTTTGTGGAGCCATCAAAAGTAGGAAGATTCATCTTTCCCAAGGCATGTTGTACTTCTCCCTTTGGCGCTAGGGTTCTTTGCCGATAATGTTTTTCTTCCATCCTTAATTTGATGAAATCCGTGAGAGACATTGCCTCCTAAAACTCCTCCGGCATTGCTTGGTATTCTTCAAGCCATATGGTGTAGTCATGAGCTTGTCTAGGGCTCCCATGTGGAGTGATTGCCTCCTTGGTCACAAACTGGGGTTTGTAGGGCCTTGCAAAAGAAATTTTCTCCTTCTTTGTGTCACGAGGGTTGTAGGAGTCCTCTTCCCCTTGGCTAAACCACCACTACCCTGCATGTTTTGGATGGCTAGGGAAAGCCTATCTAGTGCATCTGCTATCCCTTCTTGTGTCTTCATGATCATGTCCAATTTTTCTTCCCGGTCTCTCGAGGGTTTCCTCTTTTCCCTTCTCTGGTAGTACTGCATACCGCTGTCATCTGCCATACTTCATAGGCTAGGAGGATAGAGCTCTGATACCACTGTAATGTCCCTTTTGGGGGGACTTTGAAATGACCCAAAGCTGGTTATGAAGGACTGAAATCAGAACTAGGGAAGACTGTAGATGACTGAAAATTCACCTTGAAACCCCCAACATGCTGCCAACACTTTGCTCCTAGGGTGGCGACCTCTTAGGAGAAATCAAACACACTTTTCTAGGCACAAATCTCACTCAAACCTTAAGGAAATATGCTCAAAATTTATGAGAAATAACCAACAATTATTAGATGCAAGAAAACTGATTTTTGAAACCCACAAGTGCTATTTTAAATTTATCATGAAACCCTTCCACTGCAGATTTAAATAATAATTTCCAGAACTGAAATAACACTCATATACACTCAAACAATTGATAGAAATGGAAGATTTCACCTTTAGAAATTATAGAGAATCCAATCATGCAAATTGATCACATAAAAACCAGCCACATCACCCAAAACACTCTCCCAAGCAAGTCACTTAGGGCATAAATCAGTTATAACCAGCAATGAAGTGTAGAAAACCAAGTGTAGTGTGGGGTTTCGTCCACACCAACTTCTCCACAAGGGTTTTCGTCCTTGGGAGGGTCTCAATCAAGGGTTTTCGTCCTTGAGAGAGATGGAAAAGGTGCTTAACAAGCAATCCTTCACCAAAATATGAAAATTCACCAAAAGCATGATTCATTAATGGCCAAACGACCTCCTTTTATAACCATAAGGAGTGCTTTACAATGCAAAAATGATGGCCGACCCCTTAAGAAAAAGTACTTTTAAATATCTAATTAGTATTTGGAGCCTACATGCTCAAAATACTTTTATTTCCTAACTAATTAAGTTCTTCTATTGGAGCGCTAGGCTTCCCAATAGGATACATGATAATAATAAAAATAACAACAATAAAAATGTAATCTAGATCTTCCCCTTGCTTTCTTCCTTAGACCCACGGGAGAAGAATGGGTTAAGGTCTTCAAAAATCAGCCTTCACAAAGAGACATGCCAACGTCTTTGACTAAGAGCACCCTCATCCCCTAAAGGATATCTTTAGGCACATATGGCAGCCAGCTATATGGCCTAAGGTTAGTTTTTTTGTTTGATTGCTTGTTCACAGAAGAGTCTTAACGGGTGATAGTCTTCTAAAGCATGGATTTTACGGCCCCTTTAGATGTGCATTATGTATGGAGGATGATGAGACCACTTCTCATTTGTTCTTCCAATGCCCATGGGTTATTCCCTTATGGCGTGTCTTTCTACTTTGTTTAACATGCACTGGAATAACTTTGGGTCTTTTGAACAGTTGATTAAAGATTGGCAAGGACACCTTCCTCAAGGCCAAAATTTACTTCCAGCTCTATGGACTGGTATTTCCCTTCTCCTTTGGAATATCTGGAAAGAAAGAAATAGCAGAATTTTCCAATAGATTAGTAGAGATATATCTTATGTTTGGGAGAAAACCAAAACCAATGTTGCTGAAAGTATCAAACATAAGATTTCTTTACCTACTATTCTTGCCCCAACATGGGAGCATCTTCTACTATGTCGGCTTTTCGACAAAAAACTAAACTCCAAAGAGTTGGACAATGGATCCCTCCCCCTCTAGGGTATGGGAAATTGAATATGGATGACGCTTCCAGGGGTAATCCGGGCCTTGCAGCTATGGGAGGCATCGGTAGAACTCCTAATGGGTCGGTGGTGTTTTCTTTGCTGAAAAGTTTGGTAATACAACTAATAATCATGCAAAGATCATGGTTGTGTATAAAGGCATGCAAGAGGCTTTGAAAAGTGATTGGCAAAAATTCAAATCGAATCGGATTCCACATTGATTGTTAACTTGTTATCTGGTTCAAGAAGTCCACAGTCGAAATTGGCAGATGGCGAGAGAGGTTTGGAGAATAAGAAAATTGCAGGAACAGTTTCAAGAGGTGCAGTTTAGCTATATTCCCGAGTAAGAAATAAAGCGGCAAATGGGTTGGCTAATTGGGCTCTGGATAACCATAATCTTCTCTGCTATGGTCTACCACCTATTTGGTGGTCCAACAAGACCCAGGAAGACATGAAGAGTATTTTAAATTCAGATTTTGTATAATGAATGCTTCTAATGTCCCTTTCTTGTATATTGCTCAGGCTTGGACAAATAGTTTTCAGGCCTGGCATAGTAGAATTTGTACTTTTGATATATTTCTAATATGAATATGGTTCTGCTTTTAAAATATGGTTCTGTTTTAAAAATATATAGATTCCATCTTCCAAATTGCTAATAATGGTATGTGTTGATTTATGGATTAATGTTTATTAATTAATCTAATGTACTACCTATGCGAACCCTTAATCCTATGAATAAATAAGAACACATTTAACCCACCACCATATTTATTTATTTAGGGTTGAATCACCACAACATTCAATCTTGTTTCCACTACTCTTAGCATTCCAACTACGTTATCTAGTCTCCTCGCCATGTTGACAACAACTCTCCTTGAGACATCTTAATATCTCGTGTCAATCACAATCTACTATTATAATCCCTCTATTTACAATCCTATGTATGAAAGGTACACTCTCACAAACTAGAATCAAAAGCTCATTGTTAACTAATGTAGTCAAGAATAGGTCTTAACCGAACAACTTGTTACTTGCAGCCATGGACCAATTCACCCATCTATGGGCACCTACACACAATTGTACACAAAACAAGAGACTAAAATCACAACCTTATTCAATGTTGATGACCAAATTATAGAATTTGCCAAACATACAAGTCACCAATTTGCTATATATTACAAACATGAAGAAGAGCGACACAATGAGATTCTCGTTCTATACTTGACTCAACCATCTACACCTCTCCACTCTCTTTGAACCGGGCCCCACTTCCTCGCAAGCATGGACTCCTTTGAGTCTCTCTCAAACTAATGCTTCACTTGTCTTTCCGACTCTTGAAGTGTCGTTTTAAACTCACTCTTTCAAACACAACACTATAAATGACAAAGTTCGTCATTCTAGGAAAATGGCAAAATTCATCATTCTAGGCCATTGCTATGTGTGTGCGTTGGCTGCAAGCAAAACCGCCACATACCACACAGACAAGCAGTTATGAAACTGTTGGTTGATGCAAACTAGAGGTTACGCAATGGCTGCTTGTAATAATTGACTACTTTTCACAAAACGGGAACACCTCAATTTTACATTGTTTTGTGTGAGGAACTGATTACTCCTTGCTTTCTCGAGCTTGACTAAGCTCCTAAGATGCTTCATTGATCCCTTTGGATCTTCCTTGACTATGATACTAAAACAAACTAGCAAACTGAGGGCAACACTACCATCTCTTTTTGGTTGATGCACGATCACCAATTCTCCTGGATTGTTCAGCATCACATATTGGGACTAACATTGTTTTTATTATGCTTTAACTTGTGATAGTTGGCTACCCAAGATAAGAGAAGAACCCAAGAGTTACCTAGGAGGTTACTCGAGCCAATATAGCCATAGTTCGCATACTGTACTCGGCAAATACTCGGCAAATACTCAGCAAATTAAAAAATACGCAAATTCCTTTAAAAAACATAAATTTTAAGCAACACAGCTACTTGGCCAATACTTGGGAATACTCCGGAATACTTGGCCAATACTCAGCGAGTTAACTGTGGCAAGTTCTAATGACAAATATTCGGTTGGGCAAACGAATGGCGAGTACTCGCCGAGTTTTCTTACTATGAGTACAGGCACTGTAGTACTAGAACCGCACGATTCACAGTGTACAAAGACCTCCAGGGTAGTACCCAATATCGTAGACAAACACATGAAAATTATCACATCCATACTGAAAAATGAAACCAAAGCCGAGCCAATCCAATAGGTTCAAGACAAAGTCCCATTCAATCCCATCATAAGCTAAATTAAATTCTATTTCCAAAAGAAGAGCTTTTATGCCATATTCGGTGCCTCATTCAATTTCCTTTCAAAGTGTGATATTGTTATCAAGAATAAATATGCCCTATATAAATCCGTATTGTTGTCTTACCACCTTCAAAATAAAACATTTAGACAAAAACACATGGAAGAGTTGCCACATCCTTCTTGAAAAACAAAACCAATGTCGAGCCAATCCAACAAATTCATGACAATGCCCCATTCAATCCCATCATAAGCTTAATTGAATTCGATTTCCAAAAGGAGAGATTTTTACCATTATCGCGTGCCCCACGAGGTCCTCTAAGTGTGATATTGTTGTCAAAATATGCCATACATAAAGCCTTATTGCTCTCTCCTAACCACATTCAAAATAAAACATTTAATCTTCCTAAATAGAACCTTTGCTAGAATTTTGTAAGAAACGTTAAGTAATGTGATAGGTCACCAATTCAAAATTCCTTTGTCTTTTGGAGCCATTGAGAATGAGTTTGATCAAACTTGCATTGACCAATTCTCCAATTTCCTCACTCTGGACCATAGTAGGAAAACTCACCAAGATTTCGCCACTCGTTTGTTCAACCGAATATTCGCCATATAAACTCGTCAAGTTGTGTCAGTACTGCCACAACTCGGCGAGTCCATATATTTAACTCGCCATACGTTGTTTAAACACGGAACACGTCTTTCACACTCAAAAACGCTGAAAAAACATGGTTTTGGCTCTTTTTAAGGCCCTACACTTGATCATTTTCACTCACACAACCATTTGAGCTTGCATTGCTTGTGTTGAGTGGATTTTGGAGCGAATTCGAAGAGAGAATTTGGAGAATTGCATTTGGAGGTAGTTTTTTTTTTTAATTCTTTCAAGTTTTTTCAAATTTTGTGTATATTATTTATGTTTTATAGATTCATATTGTAATTCTAAATACATGTAATGTAAAATCGAATGCTTGTAATTTTTTTATACTCATTTGCAGCCAGAGGTATGTATTTTTTTTTTTTACACAAATTTGTTATTTAAATTTTTTATTTAATTAAATCTTACGTTTTTCTAATTTTTTAAATGTGCATTGTGTTGCAGATTAGAGCTTTTAATAATAGCATCAAACTCGGCATCGATTTATGTATTACAAAAATAGTGTTCATAGTGTGAACACTTAGGAGTAGTTTGGGTTATTTGGTAGTAATAGTTTTTAATATTTGTAAAATAATATATGAGTGTGCAAAACAGTTGTAATGCACAACTCATAGTTGAGAGATATTTAGGATATTGAGAGGACTTAGAGATTAGTCTCATGCCTCCTTACTTATAGGAGTTCATTGAGCTATTTATATGTAATCTCTCCATTGGGAATTTGTCCCGAATGAATTACAATATCTCTGCTTTTATTATTTTACTATGCAATGTTTTGTTTTTTATTTGATTAAATCATGGATATTTACAAGATTTGGTATCAAAGCGGGTTAGACCACAATGATAACCTGTAGGAGTTTGTGAGGCGTTTAGATCTGGAACGAATTTGTTTCATTGGAATCAAATCTGCGACCTGTGTTTCATTGGAATCAAATCACGACCTGCGTGTTTCATTGGAATCAAATCTGCGACTGCGTGTTTATCTACCAACAACGGTGACGCTTCACTCAAGGCGAATCCATACTTGGTTTGACGCGACTTCTTGCAATATCCAGATCCACAGTGACAGAGGTATTGCATTTCTTTCCTTTTTTGGACGTAGATGAAAAAATATAAGGATAGAAAAAAAATTGCCAAATTTGGAAAGGGTCCTAGGAAGATGTTGGAGTTATAACTTAAAATTGCCATAACTTTCAGCTGGTAACTCAGATTAATGTGCCATTTTTTTTTTAAAATGTGTATTTTTTTTATCTCTACACATTGATCCTGTGTTTTCTGTTGCTGGACAAAAAAATTATTTTTTCCATTTTTGGCAAATATGTCAGAAAATTTTACTTTCAATGTTTAAAGTTTATTGTAAGGGTGCATTTTCGACTAAGTTCGACACCTATTATGGAAATTCCATTAGATAAATTCAATGGATTAAATTTTCACACATGGAAGGTGAAAATACAAATGCAATTAATGAACAAGAACCTTTGGGGAATTGTGAGTGGAAAAGAACCAGAACCAATAGATGTTGCAAAATTGCTTGAATGGCAAACCAAGGATGACAAAGCAAAATCCATTATTGGGCTTGCTTTATCATATACTGAGTTGCATTATATAGACTTAGAAAAAAGTCTAAAGATATATGAGATTTGCTAAGTCAGACATTTGGTGCAAAGGTTGCAAAGGTTGTGAATGCTAAATTCTCACCCAAGTTGCAGAGTTATTCAAGCTGAAAATGGATGAAGCTAATGTGGTTGTTAAAGAAGAGTCGAGAAATGAAGAAGAATATGATCAATAGAAGGAGGATGAAGATGACTACCTATACTAAGTAGTCCCCGATGGAGGATGGAGGCATAGGAGAATGGAGCCAAATTGGCATCTCTTGTTAGTCACCAACAAAGAGATTGCTTCATGGTATTGTGACCTATTATTTTTGTTGTGTGGTGTGTTTACTTTATGTTGTACTAATGAGTAGAAGTAACATTCTTGTTTAAAGCTCCCGCATGAGCATAATTTATGTTTTGTAATCCCTTTAAGTTAGAAAAAATTATGTGAGCAAAATAATGTACGTTGCAATGTAGTGGTTGGTTCCACTAGAAAACCATTTTTCGAGTTGGAGGTTCTCTTTGAAAACCTCATATTGTTTGAGTTGTTGGTACTCATTGAAAACCTTCATTTCTTTGTAGATCATGAGCAGTATGAGAGATAGCTTTTCCCATGTTCACACTAAGGGGGTGATTTTTGAAATATTGTTAATAGTGTGAACACTTAGGAGTGGTTTGGGTTATTTGGTAGTAATAGTTTTTAATATTTATAAAATAATATATGAGTGCAAAAACAGTTGTAATGCACAACTCATAGTTGAGAGATATTTGGGATATTGAGAGGACTTAGAGATTAGCCTTGACTCCTTACTTATAGGAGTTCATTGAGCTATTTATATGTAATCTCTCCATTGGGAATTTGTCCCAAATGAATTACAATATCTCTGGTTTTATTATTTTATCGTGCAATGTTTTGTTTTTTATTTGATTAAATCATGGATATTTACAAGAGGTTCGGCATCTAGGTCAAGCATCACTAGCAAGGACCGTTCTTGTGAATGCCCGTACCAAAGCATGGAAGTATGGTGTACATGGAGGTGGTGAAAATGATGTTATTTGCAATTTTTGTGGTAGAAAAATGTCTGAGGCATCAATCATTTGAAATATCACCTTGCATCTATTGTTTGCCGAGATGTTGCGGTTTGCCCCAACGTGACGGAAGAGGCAAAGCGAGAGATGAAAGCAGAGTTGACAAAGCTAGAGGAGAAGAAACTAGAGAGGAACGGGTGCAAGCAGCCATAACACAAGCTATTAGACTTGGGGTTGCAATGACAGAGGATTTAGACGATGATGTGGCAACAATTGTGGGCTCTACTCGTGGTCCACACATACGAAGCGGAAGAGCCGGAAGAGACACATCAACATCGAGTTCGAGCAAAGGCATACACAAAAATTTGTGGAAGGAACACACCTAGAACACAACCTTTTTTGAAGGTACACACTGAACAAAGATATGCATGAGGAAGCGGATAAAGCTTGTGCAAATTTCTGTACTACAACAACCTGCCATTCAATGTGGCAAAGAGCTCATACTAGGAGTACTTGGTGACATCATTGACAATTGCAGGAAAAGAGTACAAGGCACCCTCTCCAAAAGATTTGAGTGGGAAATTGCTTGAGGGTGCAGTTCCAGATGCCACTACCATTCTAGAAGAGCAAAAGAAACAATGGCAAAAATACGGATGCACCATTCTTTCAGATGGGTGGACGGATGGAAGGAACCAGAACCCTCGTTAACCGTTAATCTGAAGTCTATTGATACCTCTAACATAGTAAAAAATGCAGAGAATTTGAGTGTTATGTTAGAGACGGTTGTATTAGAGGTTGGTGTACAAAATGTTGTGCAAGTTGTCACGCATAATGCAGCGAAAGATATGTGGTAGGCGGGAGACTACTGCAGAGAGACATCCATCACTCTTTTGGACTCCTTGTGTAGCTCATTGCCTTGACCTTCTTTTGGAGGACATACGCAAAATTGATTGGGTGAGGCCGGTTGTAGAAGATGCAAAAAACATAACAAAGTACATATACAATCACCCTTGGGTTCTGAGCTTGATGAGAGAACACACAAAGGGGAAAGAACTTGTTCGAGCCGGTGTCACAAGGTTTGCAACTAACTTCTTGACGTTGCAAAGTATTTCTAGTTTGTTGACACCTTTGAAACAAATGTTTGTGAGTCAAGCATGGCTAGACTCACAATATTCAAAGAAAGTTGACGGAGAGAGGGTTGCAAAGATAGTTTTTGATGATATCTTTGCAAAGAGAGCTATAGAGATCATCAAGGTAATTTCAAACTTCGATTTATATTTCATTCCTTTATTTTAATTTGTTAAATTATAAATATATTGTTTTCACTTTTTTACTTTATTTGTATTGTAAGTTTGTAACCTTACATTTTAATTTGTGTAGGTGTCAGAGTCGTTGGTGAGGGTTTTGTGTTTGGTTGATGGGGAGCAAAACCCCATGGGGTTTATTTATGAGGCCATGGATAGGGCCAAAGAGTCTATCCAAAACTATTACAGGGGGGATATCGTCAGATATGGTCCCTTTTGGGAGATTATTGATCGGAGGTGGAACAATCAACTCCACCAACCTATTCATGCAACTGGGGTACTACCTCAACCCCAAGTATTTCTTCTCCGATAGCTTCACACAGATGTGAACGGAGGTTATGGAGGGCCTTTCAATATGTATTGAGAGGATGATACCAGATGTTGAGACGAGGGACCTCGTCATTTTAGAGCTGACAGAGTTACAAACATGCTAGGGGGAGGCTCTTTTCTTCGGTGCTAGCTATTCGAGGGAGAGACCACGCAATCACCAGGTAATAAAAATTAGAATGTTTACCAAGTTACTTATTAGTTACAGATTTGATTTTATTAATTATCTTGTTATCTTGTTTGTAGGTTCTTGGTGGGAGGATTGGGAGGGAATACATGGCATCTTCAAAAGCTAGCCCTCATAATTCTATCTCAACCTTGTAGTGCTTCTGGATGTGAACGCAACTGGAGTTTGTTTGAGGCCATTCACACGAAGAAGCTCACCAAGTTGAGTGAAAAACGGCTCAACAACTTGGTTTTTGTGCAATACAATCTCCAGCTTCACACAAGAAAAGTGGAGGCCACATCAGAGGATCTTATTGATTCGGATGAGATAGATCCATACAGTGAGTGGACTGGGCAATAAGAGGAAATCCTTGCATTCACAGAGGACGACATTGCTTCTTTTTAGAGGGAAGCTATGGAGGGAGAAGCATTAGCAGCTGCAGAGATATTGGATTGGATGACATCTTTAGAGGTGATATCCAACATCGCAAAGAGAGGAGCCACCAGCACCACCATCTACTTCCAGGTTCGAGCCAAAGTCGCAGCCTTCTAGGAGGAGCGAGGAGACGCAATCGAGTGTGGGGACTAGTAGAGGCACTAGACCCTCTCCCCAATATTTCTCTAGATTGGGGAAGAGGAAAATGTAATTTATTGTATATTGTAACTTGCATAGATATGAAATTTATGATGATATTTTTCAATGTCAATCATCATAAATTCATATTACTTATCAACCGGTTGTTGTATTCGCATGATGATGCGATTTTGTATTGTATTTGTATTCAAATCTAATAGAAAACACTTCTCCAACATTTTATGGGCTCATTTGATACATTTTGTAGTTGTGTTGCTTAAAATTTATGTTTTTAAAGAAATTTGTGTATTTTTTAAGTTGCCGAGTATTCCCGAGTATTGGCCGAATATTGCCAAGTTTTTGCCGAGTCAAATTTTGTTTGGTTTGTCGAGTATTTGCCGAGTATGAGTATGTGAACTATGCTTTGGACAGTTTCTCTGCACATTATATATGACCCTACCAAATTGCATTCCAAAATTTCCTAAAGAATTCCTTCAAGAGGCCATCTAACTATGCCAATTTCTCATACATAGTTAATTATCGCTTTAATTATAAATTAAAAAGCTACAAAACATTTTTTATAATTTTCTTATATATTTTGTGTGTTTAAAATTCACCATCCCCCGATCGTCTCTCCACCATCCCCAAAATCTAGGAGAATTATTAGTCTCAAAAACAAGTCCGACCATCCCAAAAAAGAGAAACATAGATAATAATACTCTCATAATTTTCTATCTTTTATGAGACTATGTGTTTGATTAGATTAAAGGTAGTATGTGTTTGATTAGATCAAAGGTAGTGTCCTATAGTAGGTCTTTATCCATAATGGTAAAGATCTTCAACAAATGATAATAAAATATTTAATGGATTTGTTGCTCATTTCAATTAGAATCTTTGAAAGCTAGAATTCTTTTGTATATATAGTTCCATTATATATATTGAAAATAGAATTTTAAGGATCAATCACCATTTGAAAGCTAGTGCAAGCATCCCTTACTTTAGCTCCTCGCACTACATAGTTTCCAAATTTCAAAGTTGATTTCCCAACTCGCCTTGTTTTGTTTCTCTTCATTAAGGACATGTAACGCCAACTCTTGTTGAACCTATATAGCTTGAGAGTGAGTTTTCCTTTCTTTTGCTCTCTTGGCTTTAAAGTGAACCATTCTACCCCATCCTTAAAGACACTTCTCTAACTCTCGTGAGAAATATTTGTTCGCAGAAAGATTGTCTATCCAAAGATAACTATGTGAATGGAAATAGAATAATGACCTAATTCATTTACAACAATATTTGTATCGACTCAACCTTTTATTTTTAGAGGTGAAATTTGATTCTACGAGTTTGTATGAAACCTAGAAACCCTAGCTTCATCTTTTCGATACGACCAGTGTATCATCACGTTGGTGCCAAACTTCTTTTGGCTTCCACAAAGATTCTTTTCTACTCATTCCCCACTTGCCTTTCCACATTTTCAAAGGTGGTTTCCCGATCCACAATACGATCTCCATCTCATTCAGCCATATTCAAATATCCTCAAAGCATCCGTTCAAATTCTAAGGAGCGTGGAGGCTATACAATTCCAAATTGGAATCATGCCAATGGCGTCCTTTGGGAGTATACACCCAACAAAAATCCCATATCTTATTTGTTAGCATGATTGTTATCCAACAATCCTCGCCATCGATCCTCACCTTTAATAACGATATAAGGTGTTAACCTTGGTCGCACAACACATTGTAGCACCACTACCTTAATCATGACTAGTAGCAACATATTCACCAAACCAAGGGCAGCTCATTAACATTAGTAGCTGAAAGGCTGTAATTTTAGGGATCAACTTGTATGTTGATATGGCAAGTTGGAAACTTACTTAAAACCACTTAATTTTACTTAATAATCCTTTCTTCTTCTCACATCCTAAAGAAAAGTGACTTCTTAAATGACATGTCATCCTAAACATAGAAAATTCCATTAATTTCATAACAAAAGGGTAGCGTTTTTTTTATGTTTTATAGCATTTTGATGAAATAGACATTTTCATCTCACAACCTCTTGGAGGACAGCATCTTGGGGCTCTCCATTCGGTGTGACCAAGAGAAACTACATCGAATGAATATTAGTGCAGGGAGGGGACCCATAATAGGTTATATACTTGCATCCAATTTCTACCGCAAAAAAACACACTAATGTTTTCTCAAGATGAAATCTCCACCCCATTATAGAATTGTGAGGAAAGAAAACTCAAGACACCACTACAATCACTAGCATCAAAGGAAAATAGTGACTACACATAGAATCGTCCAATAGTCACGGGTACCACAGAACACATACAAAAAACCAAGCCCAATCTAAACTTACTAAATGGTTTTTATAAATAAACCACCCAAAAGAGTCATGGTAGAGTACAAAACAAAATAATACTTTTAATTACCTCAAATTTATTAAAGGCTTCCTTTTGAACAAGAAAATTTACCTCAAAGCGCTACACAAACTCATAGTCACTCAGTACTCAATTTGTATTTGTCGCACTCTTAAAAATTCAATGAGCTCACCCCAAAAAATGATACGTATATTCCCATATGTATGCATGAGTGAAGTATCCTTGATTGTAGGTTGGTCAATGCTTGGGTCTAGCTCGAGCAAGAGCTCCAAATGCCATTTTTGAGATACCCGTGACTCTTACCGACAAATACAATAGCTATGGTCTAGTAACATCTCCGAACCAAAAGCCATATCAAATTATAATAAAAGAGAATCATGAATATAGAAGTCGCAATGAATCAACTTCCATAAATCCATGTCAAATTGCATAGTTTATAGTCGATGTGTATTGAATCCCAAAAAGTATCGTATATCTTAAAAATTTGAGAAAATGAACATTCCCATGTAAGTGCCAAATAGGACTTCAAAGCGTTTTTTTTCATTTTTACTCATTCATCTTTGTGGGACCCTTGCCATTTTTTTCCTTTTCATAACTTTTATGACAATGGTCTGCAATAAAACTGGTCCTTATTAGGTATAAATCAACGTTTATGTTCCAATATCATTGTTCTATACCAATCTCTTGAGCCCTATGACACAATTGCAAACAAGCAAATTGAAGTTGTGGAAGGGCTAGTGTATAAAGGCACCTACTCAAGAGCTAAGGCCAAAGATGCATAAACTCTTATAGAACCCCGAGGTGAGGACTAGAGAGTATGCCCATAACCAAACTTATCATGATCACCATTAGGCATCATTTGACATTCAATGTTGTATACCCTTAGGAATCAGCTAATTTCAATTTGTTGGTTCAACCAACTTCACCATGTCTCCCTACTTGGTATGGATCAACCAAAGTTCCATGCCCGCAACTTTGATCCAAAAGAAACTATATGCACCTGTACCATTTATGCATCTTAACCAATATTTACTTATTCAAAGCAAACAGATAAACTGCTGAGCTTAAATCACAATTAAGTCAACTGATGAGATGTACTACATCATTGAAGGAGCATCACTAAAGAACGACTTACCTCAAACCTAGACCATGCATTCTAGGGCTTGTGTATACTGTTAATTCTTGAAAATAATCTAATATAATCTTTTCATTGCAACAGAATTATAGCATAAAAATGTTCGGAATTAGAGCATAAAAATGATATTTACAAAGAACATACCTTATATGGGTGACATAAAAGAAATCATTCATTATATGTATGTGTGAAAATCAGAGTATGATATATAGCTTATTGTTTACATGAACCATCGTTAAGTTGCTTAATTTGTGTAATTGGCATGCACGTGGAAGAAAAAACAGCAAGTGTGTGTTTAATTGATATATGCAATGAATGCTTGAAACCCCCTTCCATCAGAACAGGCTTCCTTTTCTCACCAGGATCATCTTTTTTATGTGTGATTCAGTCATCATCATGTCATCGCAAGGCTTTTATGATCCCTTGCTTGCAAGTGTAAGTCAATGGTACTCTTAATCCTTTGGGGTTAAGGTGGCCTTTTTCAGGTCTCATAATTTGCTAGCTCAAATAATAGAAAAACACAAAACATATAGTTCATCGAAAATGTTATGAGATGAAAATGTTCTACCACTCACATCTGCTACCTCGGCTTAGGAGTAAATCAATGAATTTTTTTGTGTATTTTGTAGAGAGCGAAATGAGGGGTTATAGAATAGGAGGGAAGGATTTTCCTGCGAATTGACCTGTGCTTTTCATCCTATGAGTTTTTCAGTGCTTTTACCTAGCCAAACCAGTCAAATTTGATCGAATAATCATGCCCACGCCACAAGTTCAATAAATTCCGAACTTCGAGCAAAAAAATTGCCAAACCTTGTGACTTAGCTCTCCAAACATCCATCACCGCCAGCAGAATCAGATGCACACACGTACTGCAGGGCAGCCTAGCTTCATTTGTCCCCCTCGTCACGCCGCATCGGTCTCGATCTCAACAGGGGAGGAGGTTTTTGCCCCCCTCTTCGGGTTGTCAATCCATCAGGAGCTTCTTTTCGTCGGCCTCGAATGTTCGGAGGGTCGAAGGGGTGTGCCTACCATTCCTGAGTAGACCATTGGTCCTCGTTTGCCCCACCCCCTTCATTCCCTTCTTTGTGTCTCTCATCTTTCTTCCCGCTTGCTCCATCAGCCCCCCTGTGGGGTATTTTTGGCTTCGGGTTTTCCTTTCTGCTTTGTCTTTTCTCATTTTTTCTGTTTTTGGGAACTCGTTTTGAGTTGTCCCCGCTCGCACTTTGTATATTGTTTGGGCTGCAATCCCATTGACCTACTTTTGTGGTCATTCGTTGGACATTAATATATTTATCTTATCTTATCTCCTTGATGAATTGAAGCTTTCCTCTATGAGCTTGAATATCCAAATGGCCACCTCTTTGATTACAATAAGTTTTGCTAAATTGGGCCATAACATTTCTTCCCCATGGAGAGACTCAACACCCTTGATGAGACCTGATTCTTCTAGGAAGGTTATGGGCTCTTCGTGGCTTCTTCAATTGGTTTTATTCCATTCAATGAGGCATTGTTTCATTTCTTAGTTTATTATTTTATCAAGTATCCTTACGAGGATGGATGTTTCTTATTCCTTTTCATCGAATCTATGAGGGAGTGTGAATTGTCTTATTCAACTCATATTCACTTCATCGTGGCATTCTTTTATTTATCAATTTCTTATTTTTGTTACAAGTATCCTCAAGAGGATTAGGGTTTCTTATTCCACTTCATCAACGAGTATGAAATTCAAGAATGTGAAAATTAGGCAACGCTTTCTTGAGGGAACTGATGTGGAGGTCATAAATGACTCTTAAGATTGTGATAAATTCTTGATCGTCCTTCCACAACATTAATCCCATCTGTATTCCAGCCACATTTGGACGCATCCACACTCATTGGCAAACTCTCTTTCGATTCATATTTTTGTGGACAAACAGATTATAAAGAGATGAAATGTGTGAGGTGGATGATAGGAAGGAATGCAAGCTTCTTGTTAGTGTATTTCCTAACCATATGAGTGACACATGCATAGTTGTGAATGGAGTTGTTATAGACTTTGCCCAATCCATAACTGATTTGACACACAAAATTTTTTCTCAATTCCTCTTAATGAGGTATATGCCATGTCTTACAAAAGGGGTCCAAGAAATATTGGGGTTGTCCATGAGACTTACTGTGGCCACAAAGCTTCAAGCATTATCAATCATAATCCGAACATCATTTTCCACCCCCACCTCCAACACAACCAACTCTCGCAGGTTCAGAAACAATTGGGCATTTGTTTTACATTATTTGAGAAATAGGGTACACCACTAAAAGATATTATACTTTTTCATTATGTAATGTCCCCTCTTTAACACGAGCTCACCATGAGACCCTTTCTGCCCTAGATGATTTCTGGGGCTTAAAGGGAAATGCAAGGGAAGTAGTTTATCGTTATATTTTTAAGTTGTTTTATTAAGACTTGTAATATTTATAGAAAAAACAACTTTAAGTCATAACAATTAATTAGAAGGGGGACTTTCTATTATTAAAGTGACTTTATGATAAAGTGTATTCATAAAGATAAAATAGAAATAAGGAAGTCACTTTATAAATTAAAAATCACTTTTAGTCCCACATGGAGCACCCAACTTGGAAAAAGGCAAGAAAGGTTATAAAAGGAGGTTTGAGTATTCATTTGAGATCATCTTTTGCCAATCTATTTTCTATCATTGCATGTTAAGCTATTTTGCTTGCATCAAATCTTCTAAGGACGAAAACCCTTAAGGAGAAGGAGCTTTGGGGACGAAAACCTCCAAGGTTTGAAGGTTGGGAATGAAAACTTCTCAACTTTGTGAGGTGGATCCACCCGGATTCGCAATTGTGCTACTGATTCAAATTTCAATTTTTGAAGGTCGTTTTTTAGATGCGGGGTACGTTTTGTGGCTGTTTTCAGATTTATTACAGCTAGGGCATCATCTGTAGGTTTGATTTTCAGGGTTTTTTTGTTGGGTCAGCCAACAATCAGTTGAGATTCACTTGTGATAGTTTTGGGTTGTATGTGGCAACCATTTTCATGGCTTTCACATCCATTTTCAGCTTGATCTACACATTTGGAAATTTCGGATCATTTTTGGGGGTCTTCATGGGTGGAAAAATCTAAGGTTTGCTTTAATTGATAGCTGCTAATTTTGTGATCATTTTGAGCTATCCTTTGCATTGTCACTCCAAGTATTTCGGGAGATATGAAATTTTGAAGTTTCAACTATTTCCAGGTCTGAAATAAATCAAAATAAATTCATATCCTTGTTAGAAAAATTATTTTCTTCCATGTTGATGTTACTAGAGGTCTCCTACATGTTTTAAGCCTTCTGGGTATTGTGAGTTGTGGGTATTTTGATAAGTAAAGTGAAATTTCAGATTGTTGTATTTTTTTTGGGTAAGGGTTTTAAATAAAAATCAAATTGTTGTCATTTTTTATAAGGGTTCTCTAGAAATCCAAATTTCTTTATTTTATGCCCTAAGGGGACATTACAATAGTATCGAGTTGATGATCTTGCCAACTGTGGGAAGAATTAAAATTTTTGTAGATACTATTTGATGCATAGTTTGTGAATCATGGAGTTAATGAGTAAAGATGAATTGAGAACAAAGCTTTGCAGGTCAGGGAAGGAACTTGAGCATCCACCTTATTCAAAAAATGTTCTTCTCAATATTTTGGAGGAAGTGGCAAACTGTTTGTCCATGTTAAGACAATCAGATTCTAAGTCTATGTTTTGGGCAATGAATCCATTGGTGATTCATTTGGCTGGGCCCAAGCTTCTAAGACACTCAAATCCAGATGTAAGACTTGTAGTTATCACTTGTATTAGTGAAATTACAAAGAATAACAACTCTGAACAACCATACAACAACAACACCATGAGAGAGGTATTTCAGTTATTTGTGGAAAAATTTTAGGGTTTGGATGACATCAAAAGTCCTTTTTTTTAGGAGGGTCACTATCCTAGAAACTATGGCAAAAACCAAATCTTGTGTTCTAATGTTAGATCTAGAATGTGATGATCTTATTCTCCAAATGTTTGAATATTTCTTTGTTGTCCATAAAAATCATACGAAAATGTAGTAGCCTCAATGCAAACCATTATGACTTTGGTCTTGAATGAGAGTGATGATACTTCACAACAATTGTTATCCATACTAATGGCTGGTTTTGAGCAGAAAGTATCACCAGTTGCGAGTGCATTGGCTAAAAGTGTGGTTGATCAATGTGAAGAAAAGTTGAAACCGTACTTAACCACAAAAATGATAGCTAAATTGCACAAGAACTCTCAAAAAGAGGACAACAAAGAACCTTGGGAGCCAAACCACAGTTGTCTAGGCAAAGGACATGGGGAAGTGTTGTCAGATGAAGAACCAAAAAAAGAGTTACATACAATAGAGCCTCCAAAGGTCAAGGAAGAAGTTGTGTTAGTGCAACATGAGAAAGAAGAGAAATCGGAGTTGCAAGAAACTGAAAGGAAGCAAACCATGGAGGAACATGCACCATCCTTTGAATTTCCAAAAGGTGAGCTCCTTGTTGGCAGTCTAAGGTATGGAAATGATGATACTTTTCCTACTTTGGATGTTGAATTATCTTTTGATAATCCGAGATTGGTGATGAATGTTGAGACATCTTCTGATTCTAGTAACACAGTTTGTGACAATCACAAGGTATGGGATCTAAGTGAAGTGCTTAGACATGAAACAATTGTTTTATCAAACAATAAACTTGATTTCCAACTTGCTGAAATTTTCAATTCAGCATCTCATCTTGAAGAAGTTACAAGCATGCATAGGAGATCTCTTGATGAAAAGCATAGGAATAACAGGGAAGCACTGCATCATCATGATAAAGATTATTTTCAGGTAAGTTGGCGAGTGTTTTCAGGTAGGGAAGGAATAAATTTTCAATGGGTGATTGAAAGGGAAGAAATTTCTGAATCTACAAATATCATTTCAGCACTTTCCTTCTCTATTTTGGTGAGGAGATTTCAGTATTACAGCTGCTATCCAATTTACAGATTGCTGATTTCGGGAGAATCAGAGTGTGAGTTATGGTTTTCAGTTTTATATAGCTGTAATTTTACAAAAATTTGGGATCCAAGATTTTATTTGATGGATGGATTGCTTCACAGAATAACAAAGAATGACAAGTTTGCAGATTTTAGTTGTATCAGAGTGGTGCAGCGAAAACATGGTGGAGCATTCTTCAGGTTTATTTGGAATCCTGGTATTGGCATACAAGGTCAAGCATTGCTCGAGGACAAGCAATTTTTGGGAAGGGAGGATTGTAATGTCCCCTCTTTAACACAAGCTCACCATGAGACCCTTTCTGCCCTAGATGATTTCTCGGGGCTTAAAGGGAAATGCAAGGGAAGTAGTTTATTGTTATATTTTTAAGTTGCTTTATTAAGACTTGTAATATTTATAGAAAAAGCAACTTTAAGTCATAACGATTAATTAGAAGGGGACTTTCTATTATTAAAGTGACTTTATGATAAAGTGTATTCATAAAGATAAAATAGAAATAAGGAAGTCACTTTATAAATTAAAAATCACTTTTAGTCCCACATGGAGCACCCAACTTAGAAAAAGCTAAGGAAAGGTTATAAAAGCAAGTTAAGCTATTTGCTTGCATCAAATCTTTTAAGGACGAAAACCCTTGAGGAGCTTTGGGGACGAAAACCTCCAAGGTTTGAAGGTTGGGGAACAAAAACTTCTCAACTTTGTGAGGTGGATCCACCCGAGATTCACTATTGTGCTATAGTTCAAAATTTCAGTTTTTGGAAGGTTGTTTTTCATATCTAGGGCACGTTTTGGGGCTGTTTTCATATTTATTACAGCTAGGGCATCATTTGCAGGTCTGATTTTCAAGGTTTTTTTGTGTTGGGTCAGCCAACAATCAGTTGAGATTCACTTGTGACAGTTTTGGGTTGTATGTGGCAACCATTTTCATGGCTTTCACATCCATTTCCAGCTTGATCTACACATTTGGAGATTTTGGGATCATTTTTAGGGGTCTTCCCATGGGTGGAAAAATCTAAGGTTTGCTTTAATTGATAGTTGTTATTTTTGTGATCATTTTGAGCTATCATTTGCATTGTCACTCCAAGTATTCCAGGCGATTGATTTTCAGCTATTTCTCAAGTCTGAAACAAATTTGTATCTTTGTTAGAAAAATTATTTTCTTCCATGTAGATGTTACTAGAGGTCCCCTACATGGTATAAGCCTTCTGGTATTGACGGTTGTGGGTATTTTGATAAATAAAGTGGAATTTCAGATTGCTGTATTTTTTTGGGTAAGGGTTTTAAATAAAAATCAAACTGCTGTCATTTTTTTATAAGGTTCTTTAGGAAATCCAGATTTCTTTATTTTATGCCCTAAGGGGACATTACACATTGCTCTCCCAAACAAACATTATAGTGCATCTTGTTTATGTCCAATGAGTTAGGATAATTGGCAAGTTTTGAATGCACATAATGAATGAGATCAATCGAGTTCCTCCTCCCATAAGCATTAGAACTAGGAGCTTTGATAACAACCCACAAATGAGAGAAACATCAATCGTGGCTTGTTAATATAGAAATTAAGCAACATTGAACGACAAATCTGAATAAAACCAAACATTTATTATAGCTTTCTCAGTTGGATCATGAGTAGATTTCACCAACCTAGTCCTCCAAGGCTAGATTGAGGTTGAGGAGGAAAAGAATAATGGATAACAGTCTTAGTGCTACTGCTATGAGAGGCTATTGAAGCAAACAAGGAATGAGAAGCAAACATGAAAACAAGAAGATAATCACATTAGTAGTTGCAAATGGAAATAGCATAGGTACCATGATTTGAATTTTGTATTGCTTCAACCAAAGAGAATTTTCTTAGCCTATTTCATTCCTCAACTCCTTATGTCTTGGATTCATTGACACTGATAGTCTCTAAATTGCTATCCATTCAATAGGTTACATCTAAAGGTACACTTGGACATGGAGTTACATTATTGTCAAGTATTTTTGAAAGACAGGAATTCAGATAGTCTCACTCAATTAATTGGTTTGTTAAAAATGCACATGAAGCCCAGGCGACCTTCTAAGTCTTCGCAAAACTGCTAGGCATGGCATGCTCAGTTTTGGTTTTTATGAGAAAATAGATTAGCCAAAAACCAAGAAAAAAACAGAAGACCGTAGGCGTAATGCTTCAAATAATTTGCATGCAAGATATCCAGCAATAAATTCACTGCCCTTGGACTCCCTTCGATTAAAATGAGCAAAACATTTAGCCCAATTTATTTCCAGTACTGAAAACAGGAAGGAAAATAAAGATTCAAGTTTTATCATTTATCCACCGATAAAATAGTGCTTTTGACGTACAACGGTCCTCCAACAGTCCTTCATACGTGTGTTCTACTTGAGAAGCAAAATGAATGAATATTTGAAAAATTGATTTATGACATCAAGTTTGTCCTTGTGAGGTCAGTGAGATTTAAAAACAAATCCAAATCTCATCGAGTTTGACCGAATTTGAGTCTATTGACTTGACTAATGTTTAGGCAATCCAAGTCATGTAAGAATGGTTTACATGGTTCTCAGATGGCATGATTCCACAAAAGATGCATGTTCCTCCTTTGATATTCCTTTTGGGTGTCTAACTGCATTGCTGTAAATCAGTGTCCTTTTAGAGTAAAAATTGATGTGGAGGTGGATGCTCTCCAAGTATACTTGTGACAATACATAATAAGATTACTCTAATTATACAACCACCCTCCCTTTAGGATGACCTTCATTGCTCCCTAATTGAGCTTGACCTAAATAATTATAGTGTGAATGCCATAGTCAGTCGTAACAAAACAATCGCTCTCACACAGCATCAGCTCAAGCATAAAAATATCAAATGATTCAATAGGACACTTATCACATTTCATGAACCCATTAATGGCACCAAGTAACAACTCATTCATGTTTTGTAAAGTCCCACAACATTTGGATTTGCCTCTTGCCTTAGAACAACATTGTTGACCTTAAGTCTAATTGATCTTGTTTTGTTTTTATTTCAGGCATGATTTTGCACAGCCACTCTTGCATGTATGTCAGCATAAAGTTATGATATATAAAAGATAATACTGTGCTCTTTAGTTAAAGAGAGAATTATTCATGGCACCAAGGTGACAACCCATTCATGGTTTCAAATGGCCACAACATTTATAATTTTACCTCTAGGCTCAAAAGATCATTGCTGACCTGAACATGATTTTACAAAGCCGCTCCTGCTTGTGTGTCGTCATAGAGTCATATTAGATAATACTGTACTCTTTAGTTATAAGAGATGAATGCTTGTGTCTCACCATAAATTCATATTACATGATACCGTACTCTTAGTTATAAGAGATGAGCATAAATTTCAAATTTTCCAATGGCTCCATGGTAAAATATATATTGCATCAGCTTGAATGAGTGAGATCAAAAGAAAATGAATTAAGAACACAATCATGACATCTCCAACTAACATTTCTTTATAACATAACTCGGCAATTTGCATTGGCAGGTTGTTTGTGCACATTTCAGAAAAGCAACGTGTAAATGAAGAAGAATGTTCTGTAAAGCTAAGGCCTCCCTAAATCTTTAACGTTATAGAGGAATGAGAGTTTCAACTGCTGAACAGTGGCAAGAAAACAGCAGTAATATAACAGCCTGGACTATAGTACATTTTGCCATTCTACTACAATTTGGAAAGCACAATCACGGTAGTGTTGCAATTTTTGGTTATAGTTCCAGGACTAGTTGGGCATTTATCCCTTCAAATATACATTTAGGATTGGCAAATAATAATATGAAAAGATGAACCATATGATCTATATTATTTTCCAAGAAATAATGATCTAATGGCTTTGTATGCATAACTGTTCAACTCTAACATGCTGAAGCAAGATTTTTCCCAAACTCTGTGTAGAGTGTATATTTGCACAATACTATAGATGTTTTTTTCACGTTTTCTTCATGCAGTATAAGTATATATTTTGAGGAGAAATATTCCAAGACCCACAAAGAAAACTACTAGCTGCTAAAGATCTATAAAGTCTAGTGAGTATAAATACCAGTTCATTGGACATATTGCACAAACCTGGAATGCCAATTAAATTTAGTATTAATAATCCATAGTATTTGTGAATTTGCATCCAATATTAGCTACATAAAGCATATAGATTGTAATGTTAAGTTGTTAACACAATCAAAAATTGATGTAACTAAGATGACTGGAGAAAAATTTAAAAAACGATGTTAACTCACCAATGAGATAATCTTCAATATCAATGCCAAATTCCTCAGAGTTCACTGCAAAAAAACCCAATTAGTCGGTCAAAAAATCTAAATGCAACACATGCACCAGAAAATTTTGCACAAGTGACTAAGCATCCTCAGAGTTCACTGTAACAAAACCTGTGTGGTCAAAAAAACTACACGCAATACAAGCTGCATTAAATTTTGCAGAAGTAACTAAGCATTCAAAGAGAAGAGAATGAGAAAGCATGTAATTTCATATGTATCTCACTGCTATTGATGGCCCAAATCTGGTGCAACAAGTATGTGAATGTAACAAGCCCAATGGCTAGAAGTTATGAATGGCATATCTGCAAGCACTTTGAAAATAACAAAAACCTCTTCATTTGGCTTTTGAACTAGCATATACAATGTTTGGAAGGACATATTTTGCCCCTGAAGCTTTGTATGTTGATTACTGTCAGTCATTCACAGTTCTAATATCAATGCCATATGGATATTCAAGCAAAGTTGGGCTAACATCTAATGTTAAGTATTATTTTCCAATATACCATTTAAATACAGCTACTTAATGGAAACTAGAGGCTAATACTCTTACACAATTTGCTTGCTTGTTCTGTTCATTGCAGCATTCATATCTATTTTGTCATTTCAGTACCAACAGCAATTTTATAGAAAGGCCAGCCAAAAACAATGGTGCTGGCAACTTTGAATTAACAAAATTAACGGAAATTCTTGTGGCAGTAAGCTCCTAAAGAGAGCCAAGGTTATATGGAAAGCAATCAGAATTGTTCATTGGAAGTTAAACAATGATAGTGCATCTAGGGGCATGATTCATAATAGTGTTAAGAAACAACTCTTTAAAATTTGATTGCCTTGCTCTTCTTCATAATTCAGGACTAGAGGCTATCCCTGATGTACTTTCAGAAATTAAACACTGATTGTGCATCCAAGGGCATGATTAGTAATTTTTAGCCCATGTTAAGTCTTATTTTCCAAGATACCATGTAAATACAGCTACTTACTGGAAACTAGAGGCTAATACTCTCACACAATTTGGTTGTTGTTCTGTTCATTGCAGCATTCATATCTATTTTTGTCATTACAGTACCAACAGCAATTTTATAGAAAGGAAGGCCAAACACAATGGTGCCAGCAACTTTGAATTAACAGAATTAACGGTAATTCTTTTGGTGGTAAGCTCGTGATGAGAGCCAAGGTTAGACGAAAAGCAATCAGAATTGTCCATTGGAAGTTAAAACAATGATAGTGCATCGAGGGGCGTGATTCATAATAGTGTTAATAAACAACTCTTTAAAATTCAATTGCCTTGGTCTTCTTCATAGTTCAATACTAGAGGCTATCCTTGATAAGGAATTGAACATTCATAGTGCATCCAAGGGTGTGATTAGTAATTGTTAGCCTAGTTTTTGCAGTAGTGAAAAAGCTCTATCTTTGCCAGCACTTTCAATCAAATTTGTACTTGAAGGTATCACCCAAAGTGCAGTAGAGCGGCCGTGAGTACCTCATTTGGGAGAGAATTGCAAGGATCATACGTTAGCGATGGAGATTTACTCATAGAAGTAAACATACACCCAAATTACAACAATTAAACCCTAGGATGAACAGATAATACAAGAATACTCCATTAGATTCATAAATCTCATAGAATTACATCTACTGACACATGTTCATGCTAGATTACAACCATAAAGGCACAAACCCATGCATCAAACCGTAGGATGATGGCATATACAACAACTACAATAACCGTGATTGTGGATCCAAGGAATCACAACCTTTACAACTATTTGTAACAACTACAAATGATTATAATCATCATTCCTCGTGCCTTGATCTACATATATATATATATATAGGAGTCTTTCCCCAGGGATATTTCAGCAAATATTCCCCTTCCAGATATTTCCATGGCACTATAGCCAGCGCACATTCTCCCTTTCAATATCCCTGATCATCAGCTCTTCAGTGATTCCTGCGCTGCCACATGTTTTGGCCCGCCGTTGCACTGTTTAGTTGATTCTGCACCCGTGTTTCTCACAATTTATGGTCAAACAACCTTGTGAGAATGCCTCAAAGTTACCAGTCAAGAGTAATAGCATTAGAGAATTCTAACTCTTTGAAACTCGATATCTTTAGTCTTCTTCGTGGTTCAATGGTAGAGATGTACTTTCACATCATAGTTCATAAATTAAAACATAATAGCAGTTCATCTCGATCAATTCTTCATTAAATACAACAAATCATTCTTCGTAGCATTTGATAATCATCAACAAATTCATAGGTTGGTTAATGGCCATTGAACTCAAATGTTTGGCATCAGGCTTTTGCCGATTCAAGGAAAGGCTTCAGCAAAGCCCTATTGCAGCTATAGAATTTTCGTATCCATTATGCTATCAACAAGAGGATTTACAGCACACAATGTAGCATGAGCAAAACAGTATCACTGGCCACAAAAGTATGCACAGATATGTTTGTAGCTGTGTACATTGTTGATAATATTCGCAGAAGACAAATCCTTGGCTGTACAGTTTGTTAATAGATCTTGAACTACCTAGAGATAAAACAAAAATGCCTAGAACCGTAAACCATTATTTTGAATTGTATGGAACTCTCTGAGTAAGAAGGACGGCTTTCCTCATTTGCATTATGAGCTGTCCAGGCCAGAGCAGAGGTCATGTTGGGCCGGTGGAATGGAGGCCCTACTCCAAGCAGGGACCAGGGACCATGGCAGCCATAGATCTTTCAGCACGGTTAGCATGTCTTTTTGGAAAGGAAGCTAACTCAGCTTGTTCCTGCACAATCACTGAAATCCTCTTTGTATTCTCAGAAAGCAGCAGCGCATTTATATCCTGCACTGTGTGCTTATACTGAAGAATAATTACATTCAGACTATCAACACTGTTGTTCAAAGCCTCAATACTTTCCTGTTGTTTTGAAACCAAATGGAGAAGCTTGACCAGTACAGTTTCCAAGTAAAGATTGTGGACACTTTGCTCAGCAATTTTACTTTCTGTGGCTGATAATGGCATAGATTGCATCCAACAGATTAGGATCAGCTCTAGTTGAGAAAGGCAGGTTGAAAAACTGGGACTGGTTATCCCATGGTCCCTTGGTCATCATATAGATATAGTCTCCTTGAAAAGTTGCACTGGGAGTCTACGGCAGAAACTAAGACGCTGGAGAAGGATTGTTGGAAGTCAGGAAGACAATCCAAGGGTGGGAGAGATAGCATAAGAGCTTCTTGGAATGCTAGATTGACTAGGAGATATACCAAAGCAAGTGAAGTTAGAGGCCAATGAAGCATGGGCTCTAGCATTAATTTGATACATTTCAAAGTGAAAATACCAGTTGCACATTTTGGCAACTGGGTAGTGAGAAGACAGAGGAACTCTTCGTACTATCAAGAGGAAGAGAGTTAGACACCATTAACTGGCTGAGATTTATCTCCTGCGGATGGTGCACATTCTAAGTAGCTGGTACAGAGTGATAACCCCCTTGAGGTGGATTCTCATGAACAATCTCATCATCATCAATTGAAAACTGCTTATAAGCATTGATTTTGTTACCTTTTTACATCTTCATGCTTTGAGCTTAATTCTTTGAGGGGCTGTGTTTTCAGCCTTTTATCTGCAACCTTTCCTCCTATGAACCTGAACACCAGTCTTTTTACTTGCTTTTCTTTTGCATTTTGTTCTCCCAGTGCTCCTATTTATAGGAAAAGCTCTGGTCCTAGAACTCCTTATAACTCTCAAATTAACAGAAAAATCAATATCTACTTGATGCTTCTGTTTAGACTTTGACTTGCAAAATCTTATATAATCTTTTACACACTGTAGACACAGGCAAGTTGGAAGTTATTGGCCGCCGCTATATTTTTTGAATGAAAATTTGGGTTAACAAGAGAAGTACCCAGTTGAGGTGGAAAATGTAATGGCAAGTGGTTGGACTTGTAATGATCGAAGTGGAGATCTTGTAACATCATGAGATGTCCCTTACAAAATGCTCAAATAATAAACACCAAAAGACTGATACTACTTTAATGACCCTTACAAAAACACGAATAACAGACACGGAAATGCTCCAACACAGCGATATTTTTTTATAATTTTTCTTTTTTAATTTTTGCTGATAACATACATATAAATGGAAATCTAACAAACTAATACAACTTACTGGACATTCCAATATTCAAACTGCACACCACTAAGAATCCCATGGTACTGCACCCTGAGAGTTTTCGTCGTCACAATGATTAATATCCATGCCTGAAGGATTTTGTCTCCAATGCACAGCTGCTGAAACACCACATCCAGCCCAAAAAAGAAAATGGTTTGTTTGCAATATTCAAAAATGATATCCTTTCTTATTTCCCAGCACTACTTTATAATCTTCAAATTTAGGAGATCCCAAATTAATGGCAGTCAGTTCCACAATTGGTGGTTTCTAACTGACAATCAGCTCCCCATAATTCGCTGGCAGCTAACTGACAAATCAGTCCCTCAAATTAAGGCAGTCAACTAGCAGGTTAACTGGGCAGTTAACTGACAAGTGTGAGACCAACTCGGCACCTTATTCCACTATTCAAGTATCCTAACTGAATCCTAACTGAGAGTCCTAGCTGCTGCTCAACTGGAAGACATAAAGACACAACCGCCTTATTTAAAACACAAACATTCCTAATTGAAAACTAACTGCTGACAAACTCAATGCTGTGGATTAAATCAAAAAGGGGACATTACAAGTCTCCCCTTCCCAAAATTGCTTGTCCTCAAGCAATGCAGTGTTGGATGTTTGAAAAAAAATTGGGCCCTCCCAAGTGGCATCCTCATCTGGTAGGTTCATCCAGCAAACTAAGTATTATAAGACAATCCTATCCCTCAGCTGCTTTTCACGTATGTCCATGGTGGCCTCTGGAACCAATGTGAGTTTTCTCTCATCATCCAAGGGTGGAAAATCAACTGATAGTACAATATGCTGGACAAGTGCTTTTTTGAGGCAAGACATGAAAAACATCATGAATCTGGCTGCCTCCTAGCAATTCCAACTCATACACTACTTCACCAACGCTTCTCATGATCCTATAGGGCCCGTAAAAGTGAGGCTTGAGTTTTTCAGCTCCACTACACTTGATGGAAGTCTGCCTATAAGGCTCAAGCGCAGGAAGACCATGTCCTTGACCTCAAATGTGCTCTCAATGCAATGTTGGTCTGCATAAAAAATCTGTTGATTCTAAGCCTGTTGCAAGTGATATTTGAGTGCTCTCAAAATGTCTTGGCTATACAGAACCAAATCACATGTTGTCGGTTCCCTGCTATCAGTAAACAGCAAATCTGTAAAAGTTAGTGCATCATATCCATATAAAGCCATAAAAGGTGTCATAGCTACGGACATGTGGTGGGTGGTGTTGTAGCAGTACTCTCAAAGGTGCAGCCATTTGACCCATGTTGCCTGCTGGTCTGTGACATAGTTCCTCAAGTACCCTTCAACCCATTTATTTACTATTTTTGTCTACCCATTTGTTTGTGGGTGGTAACTGGTACTGGGGGTGAGCTCAGTATCTATCAAATAAAATAGCTCCTTCCAAAATGAACTGGAAATCACCGGTCCCTGTCACTAACAATATTCTTAGGCAGTCCATGCAACCTAAATACCTCCCTGAAAATTAGACCAGCATCCTGATGTACTCTGAGTTCTACCGGAATGGCAAAGAAGTGTGCATACTTGGTTGATCTATCTACAACCACATAAATACAAATCCTTCCATTTGCCTTTGGAAGGCATGTGATGAAGTTCATGGATATGCTCTCCCACTTCTGATTGGGAATAGGTAATGTTTGTAGTAACCCTGCAGGGAAAACATGCTCTGCCTTATTCTGTTGACAAGTTGTGCACTCCTTGATGTATTTTCCCTTCCAAGAGAACCTTTCCCTGATTTGCCTGTCTTATAAATTCCAAGATGTCCCACCATGAGTGCATCATGCAAGGCCTTCAAGATTTTCTCTTTCATCTTAACTCAAGCACTAGAAAAACTTTGTCCTTATACAAAATAAGACCATCTCCTATCTCATACTTGTCATCCTTCATGCTCCCATCAAAGATGTTAGTAGCAGATGTGTTTTTAGCATACTCTGCAATGATAAAAACCTTTCAATCACCTGAAATGGCAGAAATAGATAAGAGAGTGGACATTTTGGAAAGAGCATCAACAACTACATTTTTTTACCCTTTATAAATTCAATATCAAAATCATAGGATACGATCTCACTTACCTATTTTTACTGCCTATCATTCAAGTCTCGTTGGCCTAAGAAAAACTTCAAATTGTTGTGGTCGATTTTAACCACAAACTAGATATTGCCTAAACTTTTCCAAAGCATGCATAATGGCAAGTATCTCTTTGTCATAAATGAAAAATCCCCTTTCTGAAGCCTTCAATTCCAGATTTCAAATGTTGCGGGGTGCCCCTTTGCATTAAGACTACTCCAACTCCCTCTCTTGAAGCATCACAATCTACAACAAAGAGTTGTTAGTGTTGTTGCTCAACACACCCCTTGTGTTTCCAATGATGGGGACTCAGTATATTTCAGTTTTCTCGTTGGGTCCAGTTGAGCTTCAGTACCTATGTCTCTCGAGTCGTGCCTCACTCTCCTACACCTTACAATTATTTATAATGAAATTTGTATCTTAAGATATGTTGCAAGAATATTTGCTCAATTTGAGTTCTCTGAATGATCATGTTTATTTGTTTTGAGCATTTGCTTGGCATTATTTAAAGAGAACTTCTGACTTATTTAATTTCGCCTTTACAGAAATTTCGGAGTTTCGGAACTTTGGATCTGTATAGAGACTTTGGGGAATATGGGACCAAAGCTTCATATATTTCGAGCTTCAGATTTTGGGACTTCAGCATTTCGAACATCGGAAGACACCCAACAAAGCTTCACCAAAAATTTGTAATTCCATATTTCGGGGCTTTGGAGTTTTGAAATGTGGTCACAAGTGGAACTTGGTAGAGTTTTTTTGAAATGGTAAAGCACTCGGTCGTCTTCACAGCATCTGCAATTGCCACATGGCACTCCGTGAAATGACCCATCAACCTTGAAACACAGTTGGCACCGAAAAAAAAATCGGGCAATGTGGAGAGAAGGTCTAGTTGTCAAAACTCAGCCCACGATAAGAGCTTAAGGTGCCCACCGATGACGTGGACTATAATTAAGTCCGCGAAATGACATAATATTTATTAGTTGGTTGTGAACCGAAGCCTAGCCCAATCAGGAGTAAATTGCAAGGCAAAGGTGGCGCCAAGCCCATCACATCGAACTCCAAATGACAATGGTCCCAAGTTTTAAAAGCAAATGCAAAAATATATACAGGGTCACGCATTTAGTATCCAATAGGCTTATGCTTGCAAGGAAGCGCTGAAATTTGCCATTTAACACCATTAGTAAACACAGAGCCTTTGGTTGTCTTTCAGAAAGGAGGTTAGGGGCACCCTGCAATTTGAGCAAAAAGAGCAAAAATGGCAAGAAGCAAAGCCAAAGTCTCAATTGAAGAAAAATTGGAGATATTTATGTACTCGTTCAGGCCTGGCAAATTATTTTTGGATACAAGTAATGAGTTCTCACACTATTCGGAAATTTTTAGCATTGTAGAAGGCATGGTAGAGCCATCAAATGGCGAGGACATCGATGAATCACTGCCGAAGTGTTCTAAGGGCAGTTCGAAGGCATATGCAAAGTCACAAGGGAAAAATAAAATCCCAGTCGACGGTGATAAAGTCGTGGAGAATGAAAAACGTGACCAGTTTTCCACTTTCTGTGAATAGTCGTGTGCCCCTTGGAATTTGCAAAAGTCGTGTGCCTGTTGGTAAGTAATAATATTTTTAATATACGCCAATATAGTTCGAGGGCAGATTAATATTCATTTTTTCAACAAAGGTATTCACCTTGCATTTGAATAATCAATTTCAAGGAATAAGTAATATATTATTGGTGTGGGAAAAATATTATTTTATTATTTCCGTTACTTTGGAATAATAAAATGGCAAATATTTCACACTTGACTTTGCCGGAGACGCAAAAATTAATGGACGCTAATTTTAATGTATGGAGCCATAAGATTTTAACGCTTGCGAATTTCGTGATTGTGATAAAATAATCACGAGTATTGAAGGTCGACCAATGACAAACTTCGCGGATTATGATAAACATCATAAGGAAGCGTTATTGCTTCTCAAGTTATCGATGTCGGATGATATGATACCGGAAGTGCGGAATGCCATTGTGGCAAGCACGTTGTGGACCACCCGAGGATAAATATCATATGTCGAAAAGAGTCGGGTGTTATACCCAAGAATATGCTCTTTTCGTAAAGTTGCAAGAAGGTGGGTCGCCGTCCCGAGCACCTACTTCGGATGAAAGACCTCCGAGACTAGTTATCTTCCATCAACAAAAAGGTGGACGACGATGATATGGTGGCTTTGGTTCTAAACAACTTACCTTCTTCATACGAGTCATTTGTGGAGGCACTCCATTTAATGGCTGAAAGTCAAACACTCACATTTGACAAGGTGAGTTCCTACCTGTTGCAAAAGGAGCGGAGACTAATTCAGGCAGAATTTAATTGTGACCAATCAGAGAGTGCTCTTGTCACTCACCAAAAGGAAAGTGGAGACGTCATTCTCAAGCGAGTCTTCCACTCGGCATCGTCACATGTTATTACTTTCACAAGGTTGGGCACCTTAAGAAGGATTGTCGGAAGCGGAAGTAGTATCTTTTGCAACAGTAACAAAAAAATCATGTGACGAGACGCATGTGGCAGCAAATTGCAAATGAATGGGATTCGGATGACGGGCATGCTCTTTATTGTCTTATGACATCATGCTCGAATGACAAGTGGTACTAGTTGCTAGATCATTGACTCAAAGTGCGTCTACACACTTTTCATGTCGCAAGGATTCGTATGTTTCATTTACTGCAAATATTTGTTTTGAATCAATAGTAATAGCAGATGGCGAATCACTTGCAGTAGAAGGGATAGGTGATATATGCATTGTATTGAATAATGCTCAAACTGTTGGTACGGAATAATGTTAGATATGTACCTTATTTACAAAAAAATCTTCTATCTATTCACAATTAACTGAAAATCCCAATATTTATGTGGATTTCTGTGGGAAGAAGTGTGTTGTTTCTTATGTGAAACAGAGACGGATAATTGCCCTTGGTATTGGGTTTGGGCCAACTCTATAAAATGCTGTAAGATTGAGATTGACGGTGGAGAGTATTGGAAATGCAATTTATCATTAGATCTATTCCAATCACGATGACAAAAGTAGTGCGGGTATAGAAGGTGAGCAGTAAGTAACTGAAAATGACAAAGGATGAAGGTAGTGTTTTTGTGTAGTAGTATGTTGAAACTTTCTTTGGTGTTTAACTTGTGTTTGCAGTTCGAGAAGGGTAGTGATGAGTAAAAACCATGACAGCTTGTAAAAAGGCCTAAAGGAAACATAGATAACAGAACTGAGGTGCCATATAGAGAGGTATTTTATTAAAATAATAAATATATTAAAAAAGGCTGCATAAGATCATAGCAGCGACGTGTTGTAATGGAAGCCTGAGCTGTGAATGCATAAGGCACAACAAGCAAGGAGGATGCTCCGATAGTGTATATTTTCTGAGTAGAAGAGCATGTGATTGCTGCAATTATTAGTGAAATAAATGTTGAAAAAACAGATCTATATAAGGTGCCATACAAACTTGGCTGAATATATTAGGGCGTTTGAATCAGAAGCTATGACCAGCAGAGAATGAAAAACAACATAAGCATCGGAGTGGTAGTGTGTTTTTAGAAATTTTTATTATTGATATCCTTTTTGTCACTGTATGTTTTCCATTTGCTGGTAAAACTGTGTTGAAACTGCTGAAGAATCTCTTTACCTAATGCCTCTTCTGTTTATGGGCATTATGGTGACCTCTAAAATCCTGTGACATTGGAAAAACTCTGCAGCAATATCAACATTCGAATACCAGATCAGGACAAGCTAGTGGCATTTTAGTTGAGAAAGACTTCTGATAAAAACTATTTAAGTGATCGTGAACAAGAATGCCAAGCCAACCTTAAGATTGTGGCACCTGAGAGTGCATAGAAGTGGCGGAGCAGATATAGGAACAGCACTAAAAGTTTCGTTTTATTATAAAGTTTTATTAAAATTTAGGGCTTCAGGTTTGATATAAATTTTTAATAGTTATTAAACATATGTATTTGTTGTTAAACATTAGGAAGAACTAAATACTTTCCCTAAGGACCTGCAGAGCTAAATTACTTGCATATCTTCTGATCCAGTTACCCTGTTAAACTGAAATTTTGCCTGACGTTGTCTGGTGTCATTCCGAAGAACCCCGTATAGTTTGTTTTGCTTGCACACAATCAGTTTGGCTGATTTAACTGTTCTTTCATAAAAGTATCTTTCAATGTCATTTTCTCTTAACCCTTAAGATTTGATACTGTAAAACTCATGATGTAGTTTCGGAAGAACCTGACATTCTTATAAACCTTTTTGATTGAGGGGAGGAATTATATTTCCATGGAAATGACGAGCACAATGGAAAACATTGCCAGAACCATCAGAGAGCTTCACGCAGCAATCTATGGTCCACAAGATCATTAGAATCGATCTAGATGAGTAAGGCGAGTTTCAGAGGAGGTTGGAGGACCATGGGAGGATGGAATGTAGTAACTATTCTTGACCTTACAACTACCTCGAAGACTGGGTCAATGCTTTAGTAGTAGCAAATGCAATGAAAAAAATCATAGAGCCAAAGGTAATGATCATTAGTGACAGTGATGCCGAAGACCATACTCCAACCGCACACGAGATGATCACTGAGATTAGCTCCCATTGAGAAAGTATACTGACGACCCATTCCAACTAATATCGTTTTTGTAATTGTTCAGTGAGGCCTGGTCAATCAGAGGAGCAGGAGACCTAATCCCACCTAAGGATGAGCGTAGTGAGGACCACTCCCACTATTGATATATTTTTTACGAATAGTTGGGTACTTGGGTGTGTTCTTATTCGTGCAGAGCTGTTTTTTGTTGTGAACAATCATGTGTGTCCTTGTTCACACAAGTGTGTATGTATGAACTATTGTGTGTGTCCTAGTTCATACTGATTTGGTGTTTCTGTCCTAGTTCATACTGATTTGGTGTTTCTCAATGAACGATGGGTTTGTCCTAGTTCATCAGATGTTAGTTCAAGTAGTGCGGTCATTCCAACTATTATTTTTAATTATGATAAACTGCAAGTGTGCTCCAATTCACATACAATGTTAAGTCTTTCCCAATATTTGAACTACATGTAATGAGGAGGGGAGAATGTTAAAAATTATTACATATAGTTAGTTTACTTATATAGGTTTAATTCATTAAACATATTATAAGTTTGTTGGGTGAATAGGCAAGATGTTAGGTTTGTTAGTGGTTGTAGGAAGAATAGAAATGGGTAACAATAGGTTGAGAGATGAGTGCTTCAAGATAGGTTATGTATCCTAAATAATAGGATCATAACAAAGTGTGTATGATGCATAAATATCCTTGATGTTTTAATTATAGCTATCTTGATATGGGCCCATCGAATTCTCTAATTGCCCATACCTCCTTAACAAAGTCCTCTTCTCCTCTATGTATTGTCTAAATTAATATTTCAGAAGTACTGCAGTCATATTCTTGTTTCTATTAGTACACGATTAAATTTTTCATTAAAACATCTCTTTTTAAACCTAAGACAAAGAATTGAATTCTTATGGTAAGCATTCAAAATTCAGATTTCGATTTGTTCCATTCAGATTTAGGTTTCTCCATAAGGTTGTGCAAAAACCATAGAACATTTCATTTCGGCACTTAACAGGTTAGCCTCTTGTAAGAAAGCCTTCAATATTGAACTGGCATTGAGTTATGAGGCGAGATCCCTTCAAGGATAGCCTCGATATTGAACTAGGATTGGCTACAATGCAAGAGCCCTTTGAGGATAGCCTCTGATTTTATCTAGGATTGAGATATGGAGTGGCATCCCTTTGATGATAACCTATGATCATAGTTCAAAAAATTGTTATCAGCGATTAATCGGTAGGCCAAATTTTGAATCGGAAATCGGGAATCGGCAATTTATCAACATTAATCGGCAACTTTATCGCTACTTTTAAAAACATTTAAATTCATAAAATAAACTTAAATTAAATGTAAAAACATTGTTAAATGATGTGATAAGTGACTCTATAGAATAAATTATATAAAAAAATATCATTGTATTCACTATTGTTGGCTAGATTTTCTGCATAGCATCAAACCTAGGCAGTCATGAGATAAATCTCCCTCATTTAACCGGTGAGGCTCCCGTGTCGATTTGTCAATAAAAATGTGTTATTACCTATCGTGGGTTTTACTTTAACCACTTAGTTCATGAACCATAACTAAGAATTTCTGCAGCAAAGTAAGCACTTTGTTTAAGAAAGAAAAATTATAGAAAAAGGAAGTAAAGGAAATACAGAGAAGAATTGGGGAAGATGTGCGTCCCAATTAGTAGATAGCAGAGCTAATTGCATGCACATAGAAGAAACTCAATAGATATGAACACACAGAATTATAAAACAAAGGCAGCTCTAGATCTAGATCTATAATAACACAAAGTTTACTAAGAGATCTAAGATTAAAAGCAAGAAACAAAGTACACCGTGACACAAAGTTCTCCGGAAACCTGCTCCTTTGTATTCCTTTGCTCCAAGTTGCTCTCAGGGGTTCAGCACAAAGTCTAGAACACAAGATTGCTTTGTTTCCAAATTCTGATCGATCCTTAACCCGGAGGTTCTTCTCCTACTTATAGAATGTAGGAGGGAAAGTACAAATGGAAAACTCAAACTGAACTAAAGCATGAACAAGTAAAGATGACATTTGGCAATCATCCTCAACTAACTTCTTCTTAAGTGACACATGTATCACTTAACTAATAGAATGGTTCCACATGACTTCAAGTAATGGTTGTAAAACCAATAACTTAGAAGTTTTACAATTTCATCCGGGAACATAGAAAATAGAAGAAGAAAGAATAGAAGAAGTCATGCCAGCTGTAATGTCTACATCTTCTTGTTCTGATATCTGATATACTTGTCGAACATATAATTCAAAGATTCTTCCATCTGCTTTTAGCCACTTTGCTTCTTTCTATGTCCCGAATTACAAAGCAACCCTTCACTCAACACTTTGATGCACGCTTCCACATCTTCCAAACTCAGCCCAAACCTCGCAATGTCTGCTTGCAGCGCCACCAGTCTACTGATAGAATTCATCGTGAAAGGTTTGGTAGCTTTATCAATTCTCTTTTGTACCATCAGGAGAGACCCTTCCAGGGAATTAGGCACCTCGTTAGAAACAATCCGCACGTAAGAAGTAACGCCTCCGACCACATCCTCCTCCGTGAAAGAAATGATACTGTCGGGTAAGGATGACGTCCTACTTTCAAGTGCCTGCATCCTTTTCAGCAAAACTCTGCAGATTTCCAAACGGAAAGATACTGCAAATTCTAACTGCTTCCCCTTCTCAACTGATCCATCCGGTACAATCTGCTCCGCAATCAATACATCTCCCGGCAGCTTGTTGATCTCGGCCAAAATACTCAGGTTACTCTCTGCAACTGTATTCATGCCTTCTATGTTTGCCATCAGTTGCTTTAGTTGATTTGTTGCATCGTTCATAACCTTTAGGCGGGCTGGCACTTCCCCAAGTTGTACAGAAGCTTGACGAATAATCAAATCCTTCCATTCGTCAATAGCCTTTACTTGATTGCTTGCATCTTCCATTTCCTGCATAAGATGATCACTCACCTGCTCTGAAATGGGCTGAATGGAAGGTTTAGCAACCTTGGCTATGATCTCACATAATTGAGATACTTGCTTCTGCAGCTCTTCTTTCTCCGCCTTCTCACTGTCAAGCCTAAGGAATAAAGCATCTATCAATGTCTGCGTGTCCTGCTTCAATCCTTCAGTGGTGGCTTGACCGAGTGGTACTTTGGTCACTGTCACATCTTCTGCCGTGAGCTCCTCTATCTTTCCTTCACCGAAATTGATATCTCAGCAAACTTCTCTCCCGAATTCTCGATGATCAACCTAGAAGTTGCTTTAGCAACTTTAGGCCTTCTGTCTCTTCTGCTCAGATCCTGGAGTAGCTGCAAGTCGTGCTCCTCTAAGTTCATCTCCATTCTTGCTTCTGGAACAAACTACAAAGCTAACCATTCCGAGAAATTACTTCTCGGAGAGTGAGAAGTCGCTGAGTGCACTACCATCTCCCGCTCTGCATCCTCTCCGTCAGAAAGTGCCACAGTGTTATGGCTGCCATCCTCTAAATCATCCAAGGACAAAGCCCTTTCAAATTCCGCCATCTGCAGCTTCAACGTATCCTCTGGAACAGGCGCTGAACGAAGTGGCTAAGGGGAGAAGATGAATGTCACTGGATTTAGTGGAGGCATGGAAGCATCCTGCTGCTGCGGTGCAATAGTTGGTGAAGCATTGGGTACTGGAGAAACCGGAGTTAAAGTCATGGTCGTAGAAGTGATCCTCTCCTTGGATTGAGATCTTCTATGCACTTTCAACTTCTCGACTTTCCTGCTGCTTTCTCCTCCATGCTTTCGCTTGAGGGAATCTCCTACGCCGAAGTTGCCCGTGACTTGATTCATCAAGGCAATATCCCTTCGTCAGCAACCAGTTTGAAGTATTCACCAACACAGCTCTCGACCTTTCTTCAATTGTGTTGCAACCTCCTATGTTATTCTGCAGTATGGCTTTATCTCCTCCCATTTGATGGTAAGTGTCAAGTACCACATTCCCATCATCTTTAAGATCCGCAGGTATCCGTGCTAGCCCAAAGTCGAACACTTGTTTGTTGATAGCCTGCTGAAATCTTTCTTTCTAACCTCGTACTCACTTTTGCACTTCATCCATAAATCTTCTAATGAAGGCACATGTGCGTATCTTCTTTGGGAGATTGTCTTCCCGGCTACTCCAAATGGATCGTAGTTCACCCAGCAGGAAAGAACTCTTGCTCATACTCGGATAACATTTGCGCTTCCATCCTCGAGCTCAGTAAATGCTAATGCAAATTGTAATATCCCACAAAGTGATTGGGAAGAAGCCCGTAGACTTGTGCCGCTGATCAAGGTCGTATAACTCCACAAGTTGCCTGCTTAGCTCCATGGCGATCAATCTATCATTCGAATACCTGGGCATTTTATTGGTCCTCCAGAAAAGCCCGTAACCCTGAGGTATGTGAAATCTGCAAATTGAATGAATAGACTTCCAATCTTGGACACAGCTTCCCACGCTTCCTTGCTTACCCTGTTGGCCTTCAAGTCTTTGTCTAGCCTGCAGATGAAATCGTAGAAGAAGTCATCGTTGATCACTTTGAAGTCTTTCTCGCCTGTAGGTGCAGTAAGCTGCGGGTAGCATTCGAAAATGGGGTCCTTGGAAAGAACACCACATCTATCCACTGGAAAAGACGCCCTGTGAAGCTGCAGCATACACCAAGTATGAAGTCATCTTGAAGCTGAAAGTACGCTTCACGCTCCGGAGTTGCTCACCGATGTTGTTGCTAATAATTTCCGACCAATTGATTATGGAATCAACCTTGTTGATTTCAATGGTCCTGATGAAAGCATACATCCATGTACGGAAAGTGTAGGCATTCGCTTCGCCATTCATCCTGCATAGTAATTTGACGACATCATCTGCCTCCTGCACCAAATTGGACCATGGAAGAGTTCTCGGGAACTTTGAAGGAGATCTAGGCTTCTTCATGTATCGGCTATTCATGATGCTAACGCAATCAGCTCTATGCTTCTCCCATCTACTGTCAGCATCCTGAATGCTAATAGAAGTCACCACCTTTCGTACTGGAATCTTCAAACAATAATTGATGAACTCTGCGTCCAAACGAATTATTGTCTTTCCCGAAGCATCACGCACTGATCTGGATGAAGGATGATAAGATCTAGCACACTCCATCACGAACTCTGGCAATTGGGCTGTACATGGAAAAGTTGTTAGCTCGGATAATTCCACTGCTTTTGACCGCACGCATGAGTGAAGTCTTTCCCGCTCTAGATCTATCTATCAAATCGGCAAGAGGTTCTGGGCCTAGATCTGTGTCTCCTATGTCTGCAAGTTTGGAAGCAATGCATGACTCCATCGTGCTTTCTTTTTCATCTCTTTTCGCCATAGCTTTGTCTATCTTCGTCTGAATAATTCTTTTTCTTCTTATTTGGCCGGATTTCTTCAATACTGGTGCAGATCTAGACAATTCTTCAGATTCGGAGGATATTTGCAATGTGTTGGACATTGATAAAAACTCATTTTCTTTTGTAAAGCACCTGTAATGAATTCCTGCAATTTATTCAGACAAAAATGGCCACCGAAGCATGACTAGTGAATTTAAATTGTAAAATCTGCATTTTTCAAGCCTCGCTGCCCCAAAAATGGTGTTTAATTTGCACATAAAGAGAGCATGAATCCTTTCAATCAACACCTGAGCTCCTGTAACACTTGTGGAAACAATTATGCAGATAAAGATCAACCTCCTCTAAAGCATGCGCCAAATCTGGAAGCTTTTAGCCTTGTTGTCACCTTGTCTGAGCAAAATCCTTCCTCTAATAGGGTGCACTTTTCCACTTGGCTGCAATTCTTCACCTGTGATTTGAATAATTCACCCATATGGCTGCCCATGCTTATATAACCTTCACAATTCTATAATTAATAATTGCCCTAACAATTAAAGGCAATTAATTAATTAAAAATCATGTTTTTCTCTTTTAAAAATAGCATGTTTAAGGACAGCCATCCAATAAATTAAATTAATCCAATTTAATCCTTCACACATCACTTCACTTAAGCTTCACAGTGTGTTTTGACCATAGCCACTGAAAATAGAAATTAATTTAATGTTTTAATGCCTTAAAAAACATTAAATAATACCCAAATGGGGCGCACTTTTTGAGAGGAAGAGGGCAGCCATTAAATAAATTAATTTTAATGCTTTTAAATCCTTTCTTTTATTTCATCTTTGACTTGTTGACTTCCTCCAAGCTTGGGCGCACTTTTTGAGAGAATAGATTAATTAAAATAATCAATTTAAGGTTGCCATTCTCTCACCAAAGGGGGCGCACTTTTTTGCACATATAATTCTATTTTTAAGAATTTTTCACAATGGGATTCTTTACCCTGCAAGGCAGGCACTAAAATCCCGTGATCCACTTAAGTGATTTGACTTTGACAATGGGATTATTTACCCTGCAAGGCAGGCACTAAAATCCCATGATTTCACTTAAGTCACTTTCCTTTTATTTTATCATGGGAATTTTCACCCTGCAAGGCAGGTAATAAATTCCCGCCTGCCTGCGGCCTCTAACTTTCCCACTGCAGCTTAAGTGACTTTTATAACACGGGAAAAAGTACCCTGCTAGGCAGGTATAAAATTCCCACCCTGCCTGTGGCTTATATTTTTCCCCTTGCAGCTTAAATCCTTTGTTTTTCAAAAATGCGCCCATCCCCGCAGGGACTTTTCTGTGCACGACTTCGTTTTTTCCAGTGATCCAGACCTCCGATGGCGACTTCCTCCGGGCATAATGTGCGTATATGTTTTCCAACTGCTCCAGGCCAAAAATCGGGCTTACCCGGCAAAGGAATTGTTCCAGAGAAATTTCACAGAAAACGAAACAGGACACCACAAAAACATGAAAAATTGCCAAAAGTTACAAATAAAGCCCAAAACTTAATACAAGTTAAAACCCTTCTGGCACATAGGAATAATAACATATTCGCTCATAATAGAGTTAAAACAGAGCGCAAATAGCCTCATACGGGGCTCAAAATAATTAAATACAAATTTCCCGCAGACAAATCCCACTACGACAATAATAAAACAATTTTGGGCATCCGGGTATTTGGTGAAAAGGCTAATATGGCTCTTTAGGATTATCTTGACGCGATATAAGAACTTTCAGGCAATAAAAACACAAAAGAACCCATTATTTTAAAAGTCCGAAAAATTTTCGAATAGGGTAGTCACAGATTTCGTGGTGAAACTCCGAGTGACACCAACTATTAACAATAAATATATTTATTATTACTAATTTACTATTAGTGTCACGAATAGTTATACATTATATATTTATTATTACAGTTAGTATTACTAATTTACTATTACATGTATAGTTATTAATATTATAGAATATACTTTTACAAATAAAGTAGAAGATTAATGTCACAAATAGTTATAGACTATAGTTATTATTACTATTACTAATGTTCCAAGTAAAATATCATTGTTCTATGAATATATTTATTATTACTGTTACAACTTACTATTACGTATAGTTATACTTTTTTTTAATTTTAATTTAATTACAGTCTACTATTATACACTGTATAGTTCATAGATTCAACTATTAATAAATATAGTATATTATATATGTTATACTATAGATTCAACTATATTATATATGTTCGACTATAGTATATTGTATAATACGAAGACTGTATACTGCGAATCTGCTGGCTAGGGCCACGAACAGTGATAAGAAAAAAACGAGATCCATTTCTCTTTGAGCTGGTTGGAATCCCACGAAACCGCCACAAATCCCACGAAACCAGACACGAATGGGCACGAATGGAGAAAATACAAGTCGCAACAGCAAAAACAAGTCGAGTGCCCTCCTACCCATGTCAAATGCCCACGAATGGAGTAAATGCAAGTCGCATTAGCAAAACGAGTCGGGCAAAGAGAAAACAGGAGAAAAACCTAAGTTACCAAACGCTTTGGATACGGGAGCGGGAGCGGGTATCCGATACGCGAAACGCAAATTTTTTTTTGACCCCGGATACGGCGTAGGATACGGCATAAAGACAAAAACTATATAAAAATTAAAAATATATAAATCTCAACCTTCTAAATAGGAATTTAATTATAAACCACATATGTATATGAAAAACAAGATAAAAGACAAGTTATACTATTAATATAAATTTATAATAATGTACAATATATACAAAACAATAAAATTAAATTCGAAGATTCTTTCTGATTGCAAGAAGTTGCTTGGTCCAAAAAGGTGCAAAAATGGATTTTATGAAAATAAGAAAAATATCACCATCAATGCATAGAGCTCGAGAAAATATACACTTTTAGAGAAAACGACACCTACAAACGGAGCCACGAGAATGAAAGTTATGGCTCATCCAAGTTTTTTTGCTACATCTTCCCTGACCCTTTCCAAAATGGCAAATTTTTTTCCATACTTGCGTTTTTTCACCGAAAATCCAAAAACGGAAAAAATTGCCAAAACAGAAAAAAACAAAATCGCGCCAAAAAAGGAAAAAAACATGGAAAAATTAAAAACGCGTGGCCCACTCCTCCCTGGCGCTCCCTCGCCTCCCGCTTTAAAAATGCCGCCTAAACCTTTGTTTGACCAAACCTAGGAAAAAAAATCAATTTGGTCTATTTTCGTATTTAACCCTAAGCCACGATTTTCTCGAGTTTAGCCACACGATTTTCCAGGGTATTTTATCGTGATTAATCGCCGATTTATCGGCATAACAAAAATCGTGATTTTCCAAAAGATTAATCGTTTTCATGCTTGTAAACGATTTATCGCGTTTTTATTGCCAATAAATCGCGATTTTTGAAACAGGGCCTATGATATTGAACTAGAACTAAACTATAAGGTATACAAATCAAACAAGGAAAGAGCATCGCATGTGGTACATTATTATGGCCTCCTTATTATCACCTCATCATAGCATCACAAACCTATTAATGACATCATTATATGACATCATACTTCAAACTCTTGATAGTATTTTCCCAATTGGACCAACATGGAATTACATTCATTATTCAAATAATATTTTTAAAGACTGTGCCGACTTGGCAGCAGCATCAAAAATCTATTAATATCTGCATTGATCATTAAATACACCAACAATGCACCTTAAGATCATGTGAAGTGGAATATTGAGGTGAAGAGAGGGATCTGCATGAAACTTAAGTGTGACTCATCAATGGAATATCCAATACAAACATCAACATGCCACCTTGATTGTTTTGAAAAGTGATTGTTATAGGAGAGAGGGGCCAGTAGTGGTGCACCCTAAGTTTAGGAGTCCACAACACCAACTGTATGCCACGTAGGATTGTGAATTTTGCACGACATGTAGCTCGAGTTTTTCTTAGCTTGCATTTTTCCTTGGAGTGTTGAATTGGAGGGAAAGCCATATTTTGAATTGATTTTAAAAAACAAATTTGAGTTGCACTAAAACTATGGTGGAGACCAATACTTGCACATGAGTGATAATTGTTGTACAATGGGTATTTAATAATTATGATGTCTTACATGTCATGATGTGATTGGCTATTCTACATCATTATTATGTCAAAATTAAATAACCACTAGATAGTACTATGACAACTATTAGGTGGTAATATGACAATTAGGTGGTAATATGACAACTATAGGATAAGAGCAAAGTTGTGATCAGGACCTGTGTCCACTATTGCACCATGTTCAAGTATTGGTCCCTACGTCATTTACCAACAGCACTGAGGTGTTTTTTCAGTTATTTCGACTCTTTTATTGTGAATTATTTTGGACAGTTGATGTCAGCAAACAGAAGTATGACATCAACTGATTATGTTGTTATATTTGTTTTATCTCTTTAACTGAATTCAACTATTACAAATGTAGTTTGACCTATAACAAATGTAATTCACCAAATTATAAATTTCTATACAATTATCAACGGTAAGAAGAGTTACACTTATTATATAGTTAATGACGAGTTGTCTTGCTACTATGATTGTTGATCTTTGGTTGAATTATGAAGTATTAGGTATGAGACCCTTGGCAATAACTCTGACATTTAATTGTGGTTGAGCAATGAGTTGGGAGCTCTTCAAAGAGAAGCTCTGGTATCGGACTATTATCTATGAGGTTGGAGACTATGGTTATAACTACTGTTTTCTTTTGTTTTTTCATTTGCTAGGTGTAAATTGGTGAAGCTATGAGCAACCTTTAATGTAGTGTGGGTAAGCTCAGATCAAGTCTAAAGTTTTTGAACATAATTCACGTTTAAATGTACCCCATAATCATTACAACACAACCAAGCCACAAGTCCAACGAAATTATTGGCCGCCTTATTGTGGTTGGAGCATTTGAGCTTGGACCATGCTCTTATGAGTCTCACCCATTACTGCTACACCACAACTCCTAGCACCTGCCTTAAGTATTGAAGTATGGTCTATGGTAGAGTTATGAGATGAGAGTTCTATACAGATCGCCTATGGTATTGAACTATGAATCAGATATGAGGGGAACTTTTCAGGGATAGCATCTAGTATTCAATGGTCAAAAAGATATTTTAAAACAATTTTGAATTCAATTATTATTGTGTCATGTTGGTTGTGTTGTGGACTATGTAAATGGCTGGTCAAGTCAAGAGATTACGAATGTTAGGATTACTTTATCAGTAAAACAGCGACAAAGATCAAGGGACAAGTATATTTGAACATGATATTTTTCTTTTAAAGTTTTCTTCTTCTTAGGAAACCTAGATTTGGTGGATTATATTTGTATTTTGCAGTAGTACATAGATATTTAGAGTGGCCGCATCTGTTAGGAATAGTTTAAATATTGTGAACATATTAAATAAATGTAAACGTGAGTTATTGGGTGGTTATGCCAACTCACAGAAATAGGGAGATAATAGTAAGACTAGGGTCTTACTTAGATATTTTAGGGATACATGATAAGTGTTGTGTCCTAATATTTAGGAATGCACTATCACTATTTATATGTTATCCTTGATTCAGAATAAATTATCCCGAATGATTTGAATCTATAATATCATTATTCGGTGTATTTTCTCTGTGCAAAACTGGTTGATTGCTTTGATTTGGTATCAGAGCGACCTATTTTTCCTCTACATGTAATTAAAGCCATCGGTCCATCTATTCTGTTTGGTGCTTATAGATCCTCCTGATCACTGTCGTCAAAGCCTGCAGAACGAGATGTAGTGATTGATATACTTGTCTTGTTTTATAGTTTTTCATATACATGTGATTAATGGAGGACATGGAATTATGCATTTATTCAATTTTATAAATTTATGTATTGCCGCAAGCCATCAGATTTCATAGAAAGTGTGAATTTTTGATGTGGTTGGGTCTATTCCAATGGTGCAGCTCTTTCAGACTCTAAAACCATGAATACTAAATTAAAAAGGCGCAGTATCATGTTCCACTGATTTCAACATCTCCAGTTCAACGTTTGCATAGCAGTCAAACTAATTGTTTGCATTGTATCTCAGCATTAGCATGGAGGAGGACGTGTATGTTAACCTCTCATTGTTGTCGCCACCATATCTGCAGCATATTGACCAACAACAAAGGTCGATGTATGATTCACTGCTTTTATCAGGTCTCATTGTATGGCATTCAATCTGCATTTCCACTCATTTTTTTTCCACTCAGAATTGACCTCCATTCAATTGTGTCTCCAAATCAACATAAGCCATCATACGTACATCTGTATGTCATTATTTCTCCTTTTAGATTGCATGTCGTTTCCCCCATATATTTATCTCTGCCTAGAGCCATTGTATTGTTTGTCCTCTCGTGTCAAGCATTTAGTCATTTAGTGTCATGTTATTGTTTAGTTTTTATGATTAGTCAAATATCTATTGTACGTTTATACACTCAAGACATTTCATTTATTCATATGAAGGAGTGTATTATTTGTAAGCGGTTATGAGTTTGAAGTCTTTAGATACATTTTAGACTTTTCTATATATTGAAATCATGAAATAATCTTTGTAAGTCTAGTGTCTTGTTAGAGTCAAAAGTTTGAAAAGTTGTTACTAAAAAAAAGGACAAATGAGTGCATTTTCGGTGTAATAATCGACAAATTTTTAAGGGAAAATGCAAATGAAAACCGTTCCTTTTGGGCTCCGCCCCTCAACCCCGCCCTGTATCGCGGCAGTTAAGTGTATCGTCCTCGATTATACTTTCATGCTGAATTAAGGGACATCGAATGGAGGCTGGAGGCAACAGAGGAAGGAGGTGATCAGCGACCTCTCTAACCATCGAATGCCGTGAAACCAATTGGTGGCCAAGTTTTTCTATTGTGTGCTTGCTTTCACGTACTTTTGTGAGAATAAGAACAAATGATTGTTCAAGAGTAATGTATAAACATTCCTAATGTAACTCCCGATGTAATGAAATAGGTGAGCAAAAGCACCAAGGTAAAATAAATTTGATGGATCTTGAAAGGTTTGTGGGAGATCCAAAACCACACGAGGTGGATAGGCGATGGATCATTACACGTCAAGGTTTGTATAAATTATATATTTAAACCATAGACGGTTGAGCATGCTCTCTTCATTAGTATCAAGGTCATGAGTCACATAGTTTGACATGCTCCACGAGGGTGAGCATCTATATATATGAGAGTGTGTATGTTTTTCCCATGTTCACACTAAGGGGGTGAATGTTAGGAATAGTTTAAATCATAGCTTACCTAAGACGGGGACGGCGGGACGGCGGGACGGAGTTTCCGGACGGCAAAAAAATTCTAAATTTTGAGGACAGCGGGGGGGTCGGTGGGGATGGCTAATTAAAAATATATAAATATTTAAAATATAAAGATATAGTGACTAAATTATATAAATACGCTGAAATAAAACCATTTGAGATTTAAATAAGGTGAAACTTGAACTCATAAACACCAAATACATTCCTTAATACTCATGATTCTTTCAGAATTTTGCAAGAAGTTGCTTGGTCCAAAAAGGTGCAAAAATTGATTTTATGAAAATAAGAAAAATATTGCCATCAATGCATAGAGCTCAAGAAAATATGCACTTTTAGAGAAAACGACACCTAAAACAGAGCCACAGAATGAAAGTTATGGCACATGCAAGTTTTTTTGCTACATCTTCCCTAGGACCCTTCCAAAAATGGCAAAAAACTTTCTTTCCTTTGTGATTTTTTCACCAAAAAGGAAAAAAATGCCAAAAAAGGAAATAAATTCGTGGGGGACGTCTGGACGTCCCCACGCCCCCGTCCCCCCAGTGTTTCCCAACACTTCCAGGCGTTTCCCGGCCCAAAAAAAAAAAAAACGCGTTTCCCCGCCCCCACGTCCCGGGGCGTCCGGGACGTCTAGAACATGTCAATTTAGGGGGGGACGCGTCCCCACGTAACTATGGTTTAAATATTGTGAACATATTAAATAAATGTAAACGTGAGTTATTGGGTGGTTATGCCAACTCACGAGAGATGGGGAGATAAAAGTAAGACTAGGGTCTTACTTAGATATTTTAGGGATACATGATAAGTGTTGTGTTCTAATATTTAGGAATGCACTATCACTATTTATATGTTATCCTTGATTCAAAATAAATTATCCCGAATGATTTGAATCTATAATATCATTATTCGGTGTATTTTCTCTGTGCAAAACTGGTTGATTGCTTTGAGTATCATCTTCTATATGTATCTAGAACTGCATGTTTTGGACTAACAAAAAAATTAAATTTAAAAAAAAAAGGATAAGGAGAACTATGAGATGCATTCGTCTTTAGATTGTTGCACCACAATCTTATGCAAACGTAAAGGAGCCCGTTTGAAAGAAGTAAAAATACTTACATCCAAGTAGGTTCTGTGTTTCCGCATAAGAAAGCAGGTTGCCTGTCTCCAACCAATGCATAAAAACAATCAAAAATACCACATTATAAGTTTGGTTTCTCCAATGATCATGATACCGAAGACAAGATTAGCATCCATTAGGCAAAATAATGGAATAATCTAAAGAAAGAAAATGAATATAAAAAGCAATTATTATTACCTATAATATTGGCCCGGGCAACCTTTGATGACCTCAGCAAGGAGTCCATAAAGCTCCTTTAGTTTTCCAATGTGGACCTTTGCCTTCTTAAGAATATCTGCAATGTATTTATGAAACATGAACAATATTTGTGATAGTTTCACAACTAAAAAGGAATAGTCTTACAGCCAAAGAATATTTCCTCAGCCAACACATCCTCTTCTGCAAGATATTTTAGAGATTCATCACTGCATATACATTAAAAGATACAGGGACTGCTCCATAATGGATGATTAAAACATTGTTTCGAGAAAATCCTTAAGAGGAATTATATTTTTAGAATTAAAATTTCAAAATGTTTTAAATAATTATAGAACCCCTGCAACAATTGAAAAATCAAAATCATAAGGAAATAATTATAGAACCCTGCAACCTTCAACTCTAATAAGCTTATTGCAAGCATGTCAAACCAATACAAAGCAATAAATGAAACAAGCAACCATCAATGTGTGCTGCTCCAAATAGGAGGAACAACTCATCTTTGTCATTGGACACATGTTTGAATAGTTAACTATGTATGGAAATTTTATTCAAAAGATTTGTTAAGCTAGATGGGTAGCACTTATAAACTTGCATAGCTTTCCAAAAGGCATTGTCAGTGACCAAGACCTGAAATTTATCAACTCTTTTTGGAAGGAGCTCGTTAAAATTGATTTTACCACCTTGATTTCATGTATCAATTATCACCCATGTTCCTCAGAGTTTCTAGAATAGCGAGACATGATTCAGGTTTGGTGACAGAGAAAGATATGTATATTTTCAAGTTTTCATTTGCATAATTAAGCACCTTTAAAGATTCGACGAGTTGAATTGGTATGAAGTTATAAACATTGTCATTGAGCATTGAACAAAAAAATCTACATTACAAATGAATCCATGACAAAATGAAACTCAGAAAATATAACAATCGTATAAAAGCCATGACAAAATGAAACTCAGAAAATACGGAGCAGCAACCTCGATAATCAAATTCATCATAAAACACATCTCCAATGAGCCCCAATAATTCCTCATCATTGCTCGACTCTTAAATAAGCCAGCTCAAGCAACAGGACCCCAACAAATACTAACTCCACGTCCTCAACCTGCCTAAACTCCTCATTCTTCAAATCTCATCGTGTTCTTGGACTCTCCTTGTACTCAAACATCTTGTAATCCTAATGGCACAAGGCAATATGTAATGAAACTATCTCTTCCGCTTTCCTTGATGGAAGCGTGTCCTTCTTAAAGTGGATAAAGGTATAAGTGGGACCAATTCCTCTCAACCAGTTGAGAAACTACAACCAATGTTCCACAAAGAAGTGTCCTTGACCCTCCAGAAGCACAAGAGACGTCCTTGGCATTCAAGAAAAGAAGGATGAGGTCAACACTTTCCCTGGCATCCCCTATTTTGTTGTTAGAAGTAATCCCCAAGCATTTCAGCCACTCCTGAACCATCCCAAGCACATTCACTCTTTTTTTTAATTCATGGATGTCCTAGCATCTTGGGGATGTTTGAGGGCAGTCACAAACTGATGTGGACACCTCAAGAACATCTTTATGTCATCCCCTATGCACAACAGACTAAAAATGAAAAAAAAAAAACATATAAGAAAGGACTTCAAACCAAAAAAAAGGAGGTTGGAGCTGCACAAAGCACGCGCCCCCACCCCCATGTCCCTATTAAACTCACACCCCCATCCACAGGCCCACCCCTTCCCAAAAACATTAATAATTAATTTCACTCATTCCACTCATTTGCATGAGAAAGGAAAAGAGAAGGGGGGGAAGGCAAGGGGTGAAATTTGCAGCAAAGAGGAAGAATTTGCAGCACATTAGGAGCAGATTCAAGAGGTGATTGCATGTGTCATTCTTCTTTCCCATTTTTATGTATTTGATACATTTTTAGAAGCATCTTGTATATGTTTTTCCAGCAATCTACAACACGAATTTAAACAATGGCGAGAAGAAGGAAATGAGGTAAATAGAAAGTGGACGTGGGTTGGGGAAGAAGTGACTCAAACAAAAAGTACAATTGGTAGTGCCACCTACTTTGATTTCCTATCACCTTTTTTGAAGACATATGCAAGGGCCCAATCAGACGAATGGAACCCCTATTTAGTTTGTGATGATTGTTAACAAAAACAATCCAAGATATAAAGGGTTTAGTTGCCACGGTAAATGCAAAATTTGCAATTTTAAATGGAAGGCGATCATCATTAGGGTTCATGAGCACCTTTTACACATACCAGGTCGTGGACAAATTGCACAGAAAATAAAACTTGAGAGCAGAAATGCACAAACTGTTTAACAGTATACCAGATAGTGGGGTGGTTGCACAGAAAATAATACTTGAGAGCTGGAATGCACAAATTGTTTAACGGGAACCATTTTTCCCTGGTACCCTGCCCCTTCTTCTGGGCTTTCTTCCAAGAATGCCTCTAGGGTTGCTTCTCCAACTACTAAGATTCCAAACATGCATGTGTCGTTGGATAAATATCAGCCAAAGGAAAAAGGAAAGCATCAAGTTCAAATTCAATTACAGATTTGTATAATGTGCTGGCACATGAGGAGCAAATGATGTAATGGGCAAATTCTTCTTTCCCAATGGCGGGCTTCTTATTACAAGGAAGCATTCCATCAGGCTTGTGGAGCAGGTGAATCTTATGAGCCTTCAAGAGAAACCAAATTGGAAACCTCCATTTTTGATAAAAATAACTCAAAAGCTAATTTCCTGTGGTGATATAAAGCAATGTGGGTGAAATAAAGGTGTTCTATTATCATGAATGGGTTGATTGACATTAGGCACCACCCACTCATCAATGTCATTGCTACATGTGAATCAATACCTTATTTCCTTAGAGATATTGATTGTTCTAGAAAGTGCAAGGGCATTGATTTCCAGTTTCATTTATGAAAGGATTGGGATAAAAGAGGTTGGCTTCGCCAATGTTGTGCAACTAGTCATAACTGCATCTTATCTATGCAGGGAAATAGAAAAGTCAATTGAGGGCTCTTATAAGCACATCTATTGGAACCCTTGTGTGCATGCAATGAAAAATGATTAAAGGACATCGGAAAATTTTATGGGGTGAAACTGGTTGTGCAAAGTGCTAGAGAGGTGCAAGTGTTCATATACAACGACCACGCTTCATTTGCATTGTTTAGATTTTTTTTAAGGAATTCCTCAAACTTGTGGAGACGAGATTTGCCTCTTATTTTATACCATTCAAGAGGGTGCTTGAGTTGCAAACGCCCTTGCAACTTATGATTATGAATCGACAGTGGACTCAGTTGGGGGAGTCCAAGACAAAATGTGGCGGAAGAGTGAAAAGAGTTAAGGATCTAGAAGTTAGACATGATTTTGGGAAAATATGAGGTACATTGTGTCCTTTCTACCACCTAATTTTGGTGTCATTTAATATGGCAACTCTAACTCTCCTTACTTTGGGAGATATATGAGACTCAAGACCAAAGATAGTATGCTTGGCTAAATGACAGCCACAACTCCTTAGAGAGAACCCAGCATGGCATTCGTGAGAAGTAAATTTGGTCTATTGTTTAGCATAGGTGAAAGAAGTTGATCACCCTACTACACATGGAAGCATATGCAATTAATCCTAAATGGTTCGTGGAGAACCCTGGCAAAATGACTCGTTATTGATGATGAGTTGGTGAACAAGGGTTTCATGAAAGCCCTTAATATATTGTACAAGTGAGAAGGGGTTGCAAAAATTCAAGCCAAGTGGACCACACAAATTCACACCGAGTGGACCACGCCTACTAGTTTCACAAGAATAGTTGTGGCTAGAAAAGATAAACTCATTCTAGAACATCATGACCCTAGACGGTAGTTACAACTACATGGGGATTTGACAATGCCAATAACACTTTACATTCAACTCCTTTTACATGATTCTAGTTCCTTTGTTGTTGAGAGGAATTGATCCACTATGGCCGTATCCACTCTATCAAGAGGAACAAGCTTACCTCGAGGAGAGCGGAGAAGCTAGTTGTCAAACATAGTTCCTATGTCCCTCTTGGATCACAAGATAATTAAGTATAAGAAAACTCTAGGCATACAATGGGATGTGGAGCTTCAAAAGCCAAGGCATATTAATGAGGATCAAGATGCATAGCCAATATTGGTTGGGATCTAGTTTGAGAATCCAAAGTCAAGCAGTGATGAGAACTATTGGGGAGCATGGGAGATGTGTCTGATGAAGACTGATTAGTGAGCTTGTTGTTCCATACTTGCAGCTTAGTATTTTGTCATGGCTTCAATATAGTTGATATATTTCGAACATTCGTTTTGTCATATGAAACTTAAACGCTAGTTATAGTTGGTTTCATGATAATCTAACACTCAAATATTTGAAATTTGGCATTCATATTTGTCTAATTCATTTTTGTTGAATATATATAGTTGTTCTATTCGGTTATGCAGATTTACCTGCCTCTAACCACTAAATAAATGTAACCACCTTCTCCTGAATAAATATACTCTTCCTGCGCCCATTCCAGCAATGTAATTTTTGTCCTCTTATCACTTTCTCAGTTTTCTTCTGCTAATATTGGTATTAGATCCCGAGGAAGCCCTTCAAGGGTACAGGAGTGAACCAGAGTTTTGAGGAAGCCATTTTTTGTTTTAGTGTCGTTGGGTTTCAAGTATCCTTGAAACTAACAATCACTGAGAAAAGATGTATCATATGGATAGAGAAACGAGCACAAAAGACATCCAGTCGTGAGAGCAAGTCATAGCTTTTGTAGACCACAAGGGAAAAACTCCAGTCGAAGTCTTATTCTTCTCCATTTCTAAAAGTCGCAAGATTTGTTGCAGTCGCGGATTTGAACAATACAATATACAGTCGCAAATACTGTTTTTCCTCCAATCATGAGGGCAGATAAGGTCATTTTCATAGTCACAAGGGCAAAAACAAGGGCAGAAAAACATTTTTTTAATGTTTTATATGGTCATGATTTCCTATCATCTTAGCAGTCGCATTTTCATCCTATTTTGACAGTCACGAGTTTCAACAGACATGAAAAGCATTTAATTGCTAAGGCACAGTTGTTGGGAAGAGGGCAGTAAGTCAGTTCGAGGGCATTTCAAGGAAAAGTGAGAAAATCGAACATTGTGAGTTATGGCAAATATCTCAAACCTGATTTTGCCGGACTCGCAAAAGTTAATGGGCACAAATTTCAATATATGGAGCCATAAGATTCTGACATTTGCAGAATTTCGAGATTGTGATAAAATAATCACAGACAGCGAAGGCAGACCTGCTACAAACTTTACAAATTACAACAAACACCATAAGGAGGCTCTCTTACTTTTAAAATTGTCAGTATCAGATGATTTGATACTTGAGGTCCGGAATGCCACTGGGGCTAGTGTGTTGTGGACTAGTTTGAGGGATAAATATCAGATGTTAGAAAAGAGTCAGGTTTTATACCTGAAGAATATGCTCTTTTCCGTAAAGTTACAAGAAGGTGGATCACTGTTTGAGCACCTACTTCGGATGAAAGACCTTTAAGACCAGTTATCTTCCATCAACAAAAAGGTGGACAACAATGATATGGTGGCTCAGTTCTGAACAGCTTACCTTCTTCATATGAGTCATTTGTCGAGGCACTCCATTTAATGGCTGAAAGTCAAACTCTCACATTTGACAAGGTGAGTTCCTACCGTGCAAACGGGCGGAGACAAATTCAAGCAAAATCCAATTGTGACTAATCCGAGAGTGCTCTTGTCACACAATCAAAAGGAAAGTGGAGACGTCATTTTGGTGAGACATCATTCATTGAGTCCTTCACTTTGTATCAAGTCACGTGCTATTATTGTCACAAGGTCAGGGCACCTTAAGAAGGATTGACGGAAGTAGAAGTATGATCCTTCACAACAAAATAAAAGCCATGTGACGAGGAACATGTGGCAGCATTGCGAAGAACAGGATTAAGATGACGGGCATGCTCTTTATTTTCTTACAACATCATGCTCACATGACAATAGTACTAGTTGTTGGACCATTGACTTTGGCGCATCCGCATACATTTCATGTCGCAGGGACTAGTATGTTTCATTTACTGCAAATTTATTTTTTGGATCAGTAGTACTAGTTGGTGGAGAATCACTTGCAATAGAAGGGACATGAGATATATGCATTGTCTTGAATAATGCTCATACATTGTTGGTATGGAATGTTAGATATGTACCTTCTTTACAAAAGAATCTTCTATCTATTCGTCAATAAACTGAAAATCCCAACATTTCGTGGACTTTTTGGGAAGAAGTGTGTTGTCTCCGATGTGAAACAGAGAAGGATGATTTCCCTTGGTATTGGGCAAGGTGGCCAATATCAGCTTATTGATCTGCTTATGATCAACATGAATGCACATGTGGAGGACAGCTCCACCATACATAATGTGTCGGAAGTTGCAATGCATTGGGAGGAAACCATTCCTCACGAGATTTGTTGACTTGGATATAGTCCTAGATGCACTTATAACGGAGGGAATATCCATTATACCAGATGTACGGGAGGCGGACACGCCTTGCGAGGATGGATTTCCTCATTTTGAAGAACAATTATTCATGGATGGAGACTCCACTATTCTAGATGCACTGAAGGTGCATGGTGAGCTAGCATGCCAAGCCACTCACTCAAAGGTACTTGCTCGAAGGACAGTAGAGCATGAACAATATGCTCATTATGTTGTGAAAGACCTTTCCCAACAGAGGGGGATACATGAGCAAATAAATAAGACGAAGGAGTTGGTTCTCACTCCTACTACGGAGATGGTTATTTCTCCCACGCCTAAGACGGAGATGTTTGTTTCTCCTACTATTGTGGAGTTGGTTCTAACTCCCACTGCACAAATGGTCACATTTCGGTTGCTTCTCTCCTTAGCAACTCAATTTGATTGGAAGGCACTTCACCATGCTTTCCTGAAAAGGTTGGATGAGAACTACATGGTGTTGCAAGGGCATGATCAAGGTGACTCAAATTGCAAGCTAACTAAGTCTCTATATAAACTCCAACAGGCTACTCTCAATCCACCTCTCTCGAGTTTCGATTTCGGCACTCTGGAGATGGAGCTAACACTCTCAGCCATTGATGATTCATCGTTGGTCAATGAATCACATAACGAAGAATCGATGGACCACATGCCATATCCTCTATTCACACAAATAGATTTTTGTTTTGCGGTCCTCCATTCAACAACCGCAACACAAAAATGGACTGCTGATTTCGAAGTACCACCTATGGCACAATCTATAGATCTAATGACTAAACATATGGGCTTTAGGACATTTGTAAAATTTCGGGACAAACTTGGTATTGTTTCCAATTTAGTCATTAAGAGGGGGTGTTGAACATACATATAGTTGTTCTATTCTCGGTTATACGATTTTACCCCCTCTAACCGCTAACTAAATGTAATCACCTTCTCCGAATAAATATACTCTCCCCTGCGTCTATTCCAGCAAGCAAGTGCAGTTTTTGTCCTCTATCACTTTCTCAATTTTCTTCTTTTAACAATTTTTCAATTTCAATATCATGGAAGCTATGTTTATACTTTCAATGCTACTATTTAGAATGTTTATTGATGTTTACCTATGCAAATGGAAAGCTATAAAATGTATATTTTTATTTACATATATGTTTTTCATTTTACCTTTCCCCGCCTCATCCCCCACTCTCCCAAAATCCGACAACTTTTTGCCATACTAACCCTTGTACCATAAACAAAACTAGAAAATTGTTGGTGAAATAATTTGTCGTGTTGCAAATTACATGTTTCCACTAACGCTTACAGGGCTACGCCCTTCCTTGTATGGGGAGGCCAATTTGTCATTATTGAATGTAACTATCCTAATCCTATCCGATGTTGTGGGTTGGCCAAATAGGCAAGGGATCACATAGGAACACTTCACTCGAACTCATGGCAAAGTGCTTTCATGCAGGGTACAAGGAAGGAATTTGCAGCGATGAGGGTAAAGAAGAGAATTCAAGAAAGAGAGGGTTATTGTTGTGAGTAGGCAATAGCAAAATTCACACACAATAACCAAAGTAGTTCAACATTCAATTGGAGGAAAACAACAATGCAATTAGTGAGACTAACAAACTAGAGACACACAATTATTTAGATTCATCCATCAAGGACACCAAGTTCCTTCTTGATCACTATACTTGCAAAGTTGCGAAAAAAGAGAAAGTAGAGGAAAACATGAGCAAAGGAAAGGAAGAATGTAGCTTTTATTTCTTGTGTAGTGGTGATACAAAGCTTCACAATCTACAACAATTCACAATTGCTACCAAGAACTAAAAAATTTCACGATTTCAGGATCTTTTGGAATGGAGAAGCCATTCCAATTAAAAGCCTTGTGAATTGCCTTCTCATCTACCCTCCACATGACTCTTCATGTTCCTACTCTAATTGTGACCTTTCAACTGCCCTTCGAAGAGACAAAAATAGGACAAAACACAATGATTGCATACAACGAAGAATTAGTAGAAAGGGAGAGAAGAGGAGAAGGAAAGGGATTGAATGATTTGTTGAAGAAGCTCCTTCTGATGTAGAACTTGTTGATCTGAGGCATGATGGTCACAATCTCCTCAAACTGCAAGATGCAACAACCCCTCGCATGGTCGAATGAGTGTTTAGAAACACTATTGCAAGATGTCCCGATGTGAGCTTGAGACGAACACGAGCATCACTCATGATGATGCATTCTTGATCTCACAATGAGAGTGAGGATCACTCTCTTGCTCCTAGGCTTTCACAATTGTCATTCGTGATGCTCAAACCTCTTGATGCTTGTGATCTTGTCCCGCACACTGCACTGCAACATTGCAAACTGTCTTCGCTGACCTGCGAGATATGAGCTCCTTACGGAAGAAAGATGAGCTCTTTCCTAGCTCACTTTGCTTGGCTAGCTCAATCAGCTCACCCATCTTATTTGCCTCATCTCATCCCAGCTTGACTCACTTGGCTCACCCAACTCACCAAGCTCAACTCAACTAGCTCACCAAGCTCAACTCAACCAGCTCACCCCAACCAGACTCACACTAAGCTCAATGATGACTTCTTTGATGAATCAATGGAGTTCTTGACACCTTTCGAATCCTTTCCACCGCACAATGTCACATGACTTTCCTTCACTATGCCTCGCTACACTCCGCTTGCTCCCAAGCAAATTTTTGACCAAAACGATCCTTTGGGATCTTCATGAAGTGTGAATTATCTTGTTTGAGCTATGCAACCACCTTATAACCTCGTGAGGATGTCAAAAAGCATCAATATGAGTGAAATCAGAGCCAACTGCAACTTTTTGCATCCAAAACTGAGACTTTCTATTTTTAGCAAGGCCTAGCTTGGATCGCTATTTTTAGCAATTTTGCCTGTTTACATTCCCGATGCTTCTTGTCTATCTCTGGAGAACCACAAATGTCGAGAATTCACATTATTTGACCACTTACTATTTTTAGTCATGCCTCGCCATGGACACATGCTATTTTTAGTAAGTGCACTGCGGGTGTTGGATTGCAATGAAAGAGGTCTTGAAATTCTGGGTTTTATTTTGAGATTCCCCGCTCCAAATTTTGCATGATTCCTTCGTCTGAATGAGCGGGAAAACAAGTTTGTCATCAAAGAGGGGAAAATCTTTGAGAAAAACTCAGTCCTCAATATCTCAAAAAATTAGCAACTCCATCGTGCGAAAAGTAGTTTACATGAAACTAGATTTTTGAAGACGAACCCTTCGCTCCAAGTTTTGGATGATTTCGCTTTGCCGGATCTTCAAGAAATTGAAAATTTCTTCGAGGCGAAATGTTGATGAAAATCACAATCCTCATTATCCCTAAAAATAGGGACTTCGTGGCATGAAAACTAGCTTACGTGAAACTAGATTTTTCAGGGATTGTTTCCTCCAATTTTCAAGTGATTCCGCCTAACGGATCCTCGAGAAGTGAAGATAAACCTCGTTGTCCTTTCGTTGTTGCATCATGGCAACAATTAATGGTGACTTAAAGCTTTGACAGCAATAAAAATGATCCAAGTGCAAACAATGAGTTCTATTTGTATTCCGCCTCATACAATGATGATCTCGTGCTTCTATTTCTGGATGAAGAACTATGAGGAAAGCTTCATTTCTTGCAACCGCGGATGTCTCTCGGAACATGATGGGCGATATAATGGTTGTGCTTGCAGGTATTTGGATGTTTCATGGCTTCAATGATGGATTCTTGGTCGGACCCGGTGAAAACTGGAGATAAAATGTAGTTTTGTGTGTTCTTTGGCTTCCGGCATGTATTTTGAGTAGCAAAAGTAATAGCAGCAATTAGTGAAATTTTAGGTTTTCAACTTCTTGGTATGGGCACATTTTCTTGTCCCCATTGTCCCTTTGGGAATGGGGACAAGAGGGACAGAAAAATGCACTCTCATGTGGGCTTGACAAGTGTCACTTCGGGATTTGAGCTTGAGGAGATGAAGGAAGGCTTGATTCTAGCACTGGGAGCTGGTTTTGGGCGTATGAAGAACCTTGAAAGGGGCTAAAGAGGGGTGCATTTTTGTGTCCCCTTGGGAATGGGGACAAAAGGGACATAAAAAAGCACCCTCACCAAAGTTACCAAGTGTCATTGCATGATTGCACGATGCGGGAGCTAGAAATAGGCAAAATAAGCCCTCTAAAGTATTGTAAGTTGGTCGCATGGAGAACCAGGGAAAATTTTGCAGAGCGCATTTTTGTGTCCCCTTGGGAATGGGGACAAGAGGGACAAAAATGTGCCTCAACCTGCAAATTTGACTAACTCTGCGAGAAGCATACCTATGAGAGAGAGAGCTTGAAGATGAGGTTGACGAGCTCCAGGAGGTCTTTTTTGGTGAAGTCTTATATGATTTTGACTCCTAAGAGCATTCTAAGAACAATGGGATGGGTCTCATCCTTCAATTCTGCCTGCAACTCCCTGAAATTGCTCCTTTTTCTTGGAACAGTAGGGTGTGCCTGCATGCATTGAGCTGCCCCGAGAGATACTTGAGTCTTGTGAAAGATTTGAAAATTCCATCATGTAGAGAATTCTTCTAGCTTTCCAATGACTACTTGTTTGACTCCTAACTCCTTACGGAGCTCCCTAATCATCCGCGAAGATTAGGTACTGTTTTGACTTGAAAAACCCAATGTTGCACTGTTTGTCCCTAAACCTCCAAAAATTTCCTAAATCAGTTCAAACATGTTCCTAGCTCTTCAATACCATCTCCAGATGAGTGAGTCTATCCGTCCCTAAGGATGCACACCAGTCTTGGAAAGGCCAGAATTAGCCTTTCTAGGCCTATTGAGAAACTAGTCGTTGGAAGCGTTTCACTGAATGAAATTGTTGACCTTGTCACATCATTCCAAACACCTGTACTTGCTTGTTAATCATCTTGGAAGTACCTGCAAGGTAAATATGGACATGACACAATAGACAAACTGACCAGGAGGGAGTTTCAGGAAGACTCAGGAACAAATTTTTTGAATTTGGCTAAGTTGTCATGCTTTAAAGTTTGAAATTTCTATGCAACACATTTGCATGACAACAAAACCAAAGACAAACATCATCAAACCCCTGTTTAGCTGCCACCACCCTGCATTACAATGAATAAATCCTTCCCAGCCACACTACTACAGCTTGTGAGACTAGAAAATGTTGACCACTTCACCCAAAAAATTACAGCCTCCTCTCTCACATACATTTTGTTAAGGGCCTTCAAAAATCCCTTCTTCACCTCCTCCTCGTCAATAGAAGTTATACTCTCAAGCCTCTCCATGAACCATGTAGGTTTAGCTACATATGTTCATGTTGAATGTGTTTTGGGGTGTTCAAATTCTCCCAACTTCCACTAAACGGTGGGCTGAATTTTCTCATCATATAATACCCCATCTGTAATTAAAATACAGATATTCCATAACTAAATCACCAACTTGAATCTTTATCTTTCCAAAAACAATTTGATTGATTAAACTCGTTCTCTCTTAAATGTCCATAGAAAACAATCAGATATGCTTTAGAAAAGAGTTAACGTGCCTCCTTTCCTCAACTGCTTATGAAAGCCAGGTGCTTTCATGACTGCCTGTATACTTGGGAGGAGTGAGCCTACATGAGCTTTTTGATGCTCAGAGCTTCGCTCAAAAAGTCCATTGCTCTTATTATCTTTGAAATCAGTTTCAAAGTGCAAACTACCCTCTGTGTTCCCCCACACTGCTGATTTCTTATTTAGCATCCCATCATTGCCCCAAGGATGATTTTTGTTCGAATTGCTTGAATATCTTGAGTTTTCTTCTTTCCCACATTCATGTTTATTGAAAACTTTTTCTTCAGAGGCCTTGAATTCATCTATCTCATTATGAGGTGTTTGGAAATTGAGTGAAGAGTTAGACATAACCTCATACCTGTCTTGCATGGCCATGGCATGAGTCAAGAGGTCCAGACTTAGCTCGGGATCTTCCGTACCTTTTGCAGCTTTCAAGATTTCTTGCACGGACCCTTTTTAAAAATTGCCAAAAGCTCACCTTTATGCTCATTCGAAGAATCTTCATTTTGAAATTCAAGGCAACCACTTGGAGGAATTGCTTCATTGTCCCGAAACTCATAGTATTCCGCTACTTCTTTGTCTAGGGGGTTTCAACTCCAAGGACTTCAAAACTCTTTGTTTCAATTTTTTCATCATAGAAAGAATCTTCCTCTTCGAATGGAAAAGAGAAAACTTCAATCTCATCATCACATCCATCAATCATTGTTGCAAGAGGTACATCAGATTTTTCACCCTATTTTATTTCATCATGACCAAAATTCAAATTGGTTGAGAATTTGGAATTGGCTTCACACCTGTCTTGCAAATCCATGGCTTGCATTAGGAGTTCAAGACTAAGATGAGGATCTTTTGTTTCTTATGTAATTCTTAGCATTTATTCCAAAGACTCTTCCTTCAAACCCTTCAAAGACTCGTCAGAAGTTGGATTTTCTTCTTCGTGGATGACATGATCAAGAGAATCTTCATCTTCAAACGGGAATGAGAACACCTCCTCATCATGGGTAAACACATTAGCTGATTTCTCGGTTTGGAATTTATCAAGAACCATTTTCTCTTCTTCATGGCTCGCATCATTTGGTAACTCGGGACTGTCCTCTTGCAAATCTATAATGTCCTTTTTTTGAAGACCCTTAGCCTATCCTTCCCCGTGGGCGTTTGGGATGTTGCAAGGGGAAAACTATGCTAGTAATTGAATGATATTGCCTGGAGAGTGATTTTTATCATTTGACATTATAAAGCAATATTCATTTAATTATTAGCTCTCATTTAATTATGGATGCCAAGTGGTTTTTTCCACCACCTTGTAGTATTGCTCACAAAAGAATATTTATTGAGCAATTAATGTAATTTATTATTTAATTTAATTCCCAAAAATACAAAATAAAAAGGGAATTAATTAAATAATAATAAAGTGGCTTTTAATGTCAAAAAGACCCTTAGAAAGGGGACGCCACACATAGAGGGGGAAAATAAAATAAAAAGGGAAATTATAAGGCATCCCTTATAATTTCAAATTATGGTTTTCCCTCCAAAAGGGAGTCGCTCCACCTTGGGAGAAAACTATAAATATATGTTTTGTCATTGAGGGAAGGGTTATGTTGATGAATCTATTTGATTTCACTCCATGCTTGGAGTAATGGGATGTATGCCCTAGCTCTCTCTCTTTCATTGTAAGCTTCATTTGAAGCCATTGTTGAAGATATTGAAGACTCTCTTGTTCTATTCATTGAGCTCTCTAGTGTTGATGTGTGTTTTATGCATTATTACTCCATTAGAAGATTGGCGCATTTATTTAGAGTGAAACATGCATGTTGTTGATGAATGTTGAAGAGTTTTAGAGTGTTCTATGATCTGATTTTTAATGCTGCAATTGTTCCAGTCATAGCGACTTGCTTGGGTGCTTGATTTGGGCACATTGGGCGTCTTTTGAAGTAATTAATAAATCTGGTCTGTGTATGCAATTAATTCCAGCTATGGCGACTTGTGTTGGGTCATGTTTTGGCATGTTTTGAGGGTAAACAAGTTAAATATATAATCTGATCTGTGTTGGCATAATTTTCCAAGTGTAGGACTGATATTTGGAGGGTTTTTGAAGCAAAGAAAGAGCTGATAATAATTTATGCCATTTACTCTAACCCTAGCAACTGGTTTTTGGATTTTGGGGGTTGTTTTGAAGGGGTTTCAGTTATCAAAAAAATCAGTTTATTTCATGGTAAAAGACGAAGTATTGAGCAAGTTATGAATTTTCCAAGTTTCAGTTGTCTGTGAGCAATATTTAATTATTATGTGTCAGGGTTTCATCTACACAGTTTCAGATTTCGTGGGTTGATTTGCATGCCTTCTACTTATCAAAAATTATGTTCTATAGCTTGTTGGAAAGCTAAAAATATGAAGAATCTTTTGGCATTGGTTTGATAGAAAAATATTGAGTGGTGAAGAAGTTATTAATTTTTGAAGTTCAACTGTTCTGGGGCATTTTTATTTATTTAGTAACTGCTGCAATAAATTTCAGATTTGAAGAGATTAATTTCCTAACTGGTTCTCCCATCTAATCCACCACCTTGGCTCACTCCAACCCCATTTGGGTTGTATTGAAGCTAACATTGGATTATTTGAGGTCGAACTAGGAGGGTTTAGTCCTTCTAGAGTCGATTTAATAAGTTAAATTGCAGATTTGAATAATATCCCAAAAAGGGGATATGGGATATTACAAACTCAAGATTTCTCCATACTTCTTCAAGATCAATACTCCTCGGAAAGGAATGTTTCATCCTATCAAGATCGAGATCTCGTCCTCCTCTTCGAATGTTATGAAATGATTCATCCTCTCGTTATCTTGGTACAATATGTTAGCTCCTAGATTTCCTGACTTTTGCACCATATATTTCATCTTTTTCACAGGAAGCAACTTCTCCATATCTCCTTTAACCGGAATGGTTGTGGAAGACCAATTCATCTAGATTTTTCCTCCCAACTTTCGGCATAAGCTTCTACTTAACAACATTCCAAATGAAGCCGAAATGTCTGCTACCAAGATAGTCATTGACACCTTCTTGTCCGGAAATTCAGCGAGGGCCGCATGTGCGTCCTTGACCCTCCCTACAAGTGGGACTTCCTTTGACTCCATGGAATAGCAGGAGCCATTGACTTTGAGTCGGGGTGTGTCTAAGGACATTGGCACCCTTTACGGGCATTACGTTGTCAAAGGCACTGAATCTATTATACAATTATTCAATTTGTATCCTCTAATGAGAAGGGAGACATAGAAAGGATCGATCTTATCAGTCTTTGATGCACTCATAAGCAATCACGTTCGCGACGGAGATGTAGGTGGGGTTGGTAGTAATCCTTTAGAACTGGAAGTCACAATATCGGGATTTGAACTACTACCCTTGATATGACGGCAAGTTTCTCAAATTGTTTCGGATGAGTCCGAAATACTCATATTCGGAAATCTGCACTTTAGATTTGTTCACATGTTCTATGATATCAAAAGGGCAGATGCGGACGGGAGGATGAAGATATTGCTTTTGAAGTTAGAATAGGTTTGGTAGTTGGTGTTGAGGTTTGGGGAAAAAAGGTTGATTTTGAAGATACACCAGGGACTCTTGAAGGACTAGATTTTGTAGAAGTAGACTTAGAATTGGAAGGAGCATTGGAAGACTTACTTGGAATAGCAGGTGACCTCTTACTTGCCACAGGATCTGGTTTCTCCAATGCAGACTCCATGGAGGGTGGAAGTGGAGATCCTCGACTGATTATTTTGTTTTGTAGAGTCGCCACAGGAGGATCTTCAACCTTCTTCGCAGCAGCAGCAACGGAGGAAGAAGCTCCCTTTTGAGACTGAGAACGGGTGAATACTGCACATGAGAAACTAGGTGCATCTTCGTCATCATCTTCATCGCCTCCAGAATACTCACAGAATCTGATTTGGGCATCATTCTCTACTTCTTCGATCTTTAAGAAATCATTGTCTTCGCTTTCTTGTCCCAATCCTTCATCGTCTTCTTGAGCTTTGAACTTGCATTGACAGTGGAGCCCCAGGGCAAGCCTTGAGTGCAGTGCACCCGTGATCTGATTTCCGTTATGACTTTGATGGAATGATCGTTGGGAGACTTCCCTCTTCAACATTGTCAATTTGTTTGCCAATTTTTGCAACAATGGGTCGGTTTTGTCATCTTTGGGGTGTTGGGCCTTATCCTTCCTTAAGGATTCTTGATTTTTCCCGACAAGATTTGATCATCTTCAATCTCAAATGCATCCTTTTGGACAAGCTCAAGACTACGGGTTGCACTCTTCATAAGATGAATCCAATTTCAGGAGGTTGCGCATTGATGAAGAATCTCTTGACATTGTCTTCGGATGGTGAAGCACCTTCCAAAGATTCGTGGAGTAACCGGTAGAAACGGGCCACGAAGTCTCTCATAGTCTCATTTGATTCTTTCTTCATTTTGTACCAATTGAATGAGGAGATCTTGGCAATCCTCGGTAGATTTGAATCTATCCTAAAAATGCTAGATTTTGATAGCATCTATGTTGTAGCAATTGTGGATTGTTGTTGTTGGACTTTGTGTCATCAATGCACATGAAATAAAAGCTACATTTCTTCCATTCTCCTTTTCTTATGTTTCTTCTATTTCTCTCTTATGCACTTTGCAAGCATAGTGATCCAAAAAGAGCTTTGTATCTTTGATAAATGAATCTAAGAACTTTGGTCAGGGGTTTGTTCTTCTCACTAGATAGCTTCATTGTTGTTTTCCTCTATATTGAATGTTGAACTACTCCGATTATTGGGTGTGAACTCTGCAATTAGCCTACTCACAAGTAATAACCTTCCTTTCATAATTTCTCTCCTTCACCCCTCATCGCTGTGATTTCCTTTCTTATACCCCCAGCTGAAGCACTTTGCCACGGAGTTCGGTGGAGTGTTCTTGGGTGATCCTCGCCTATTTGACCAACCTACAGCACTTAGGTAGGAATAGATTAGTTATCATTCAATAATGGGAGTTGCACCATTCAATGCAGAGGGGCGTAGCCCCATGAACATTAGTGGAGACACCTAATTTGCCATATCGACAAATTTTCTCACCAACATGGTATTAGTTTGTATGGGACATGCTGGTCATATGAGACACACCCTTAGATTTAATATCATTATGTTAGTATAGACAATCGGTAAATTACCTATAGGTTGTTAGAGAGGTTAGTTGTGCAGTGAGACTAGTCAATTGATGGACGAGTTAAGTCTCCTATGCAATCATCCCCACATGAAGCTTATTAAAAGTATTGAGTTGAAAATGTAACACTTAACAAAGATATTACTATATCGCAAGCTTCTTTGAGTTAATAAAATATATGGAGTTCTTTCATTTACATGTGCTCATTATATAATAGCAAGCAAAAACCTTTAAAATGGAAAGAGGTAGAGTTACTTATGTTTGGTATTCGAGACTTACTTACCAATAGGAACTACGTAATATTTTACATGTCTCGTGACTTAAGAAAGCAACTGGGACAAAAATTCAAATTTTAAAATAGCTTGCATCCTTGAGGTGATGGAAGCTACGTTGATATGGTTTTGAAACACATTATAGCCACATAAGAGAATAAATTTACAAAAATGTATTGTGAGAATATTTTGTGCAACAAAAGGCTTTGTATTAGCGAGACACTACCGGAAATTTCCAAATAAGGTTTTACTGACCTAGCACTCAATTGCTTTGGTCAAACCACTAACACGATATTTGAAGGTGATGTAATGCCAAGAGCAAATAAAGCAATGTCAAAAAGTCCTAGTTGTGTATTGAAGGAACTAGCATGTCAATTAAGAAACATTACAAAGCTATATTTCATCCTTAAACTAAGAGAATTTCGGATTCAAAATAAACAATTACTGAAAACAAAGTTTACCTTGTAAAGTTGTTTATCCCATATGCAAAGGTGGAATATAAATGGGGAATGTAACCATGAAAAAGGTATAAAATTTAACACGGAATGAGTTTTGAGAAATGTTTATAATGATAATATGTGCTTTGATTCGGCATAGTTTAATTTGTACTCCATTCATCAATAACTTCACATATTTTCAGGGGGCGATGGAGGAAGTGCTACGACCTAGGTGCGAATCCCGCGAAAATTTAAAATTTCTGAAGCCTAAAGAGTCTATTGCGAAGGAGCCTTTTGAATCTGTGGCGCCTAAACTAAAGGTGGCCCTTACTAGCGCGAACAGGATCTTGCTCGGTCTAAGCAGCGATGAGGAATGGAATGGGCCTGGCGCGGATGCTCTAGCAAAGGAAGGAGTGTCTTCACTAGTTAGGTCTTGTGGCCACCGGGATGGTCGTGGATGGTCGTCAAATTGTTGGTCTTATAGTTAGGGTTCTCGACGGTTAAAAACTTGATCGAGGAAATGGATCTGGGCAAAGGGTCCCTTTCTTCCCAGCCCACAGGAAGGAGATCCCCTACAGTTGGCGAGCTTGAGGTGTGTGGTCTACACCCTCCGGAGGAATTCAAGGTGGGCGGGATCGAATTCAAAATCTCCAAGGAATCGGTTCCTATTGATCTTCCCTGTGAGAGAAAAAAGGATTTTGTGGATATCCGTGAAAAGAGGGCAATTTGCTGCAAATTCGTTGGTGCCAATTTCTCCAGGAGGAAAATTCGAAACTGGATTTACTGGTTCAGGGCAAGGAGGGAAACCTCAAGGTCCTCTTTCTTGAAACGGCTTCTTTCAAGTCTTGTTTCATTCTGTGACCTCTTGTGGAAAAAGTCTTTAAAGGGGGCCTTGGTTTCTAAACTCCTCCAGCTTATATATGAGGCCTTGGTCCCCTGATTTCAATCCGAAGGTGGAAGCTATTCACAGAGCTCCGCTTTGGCTTAATCTCCCGAATCTCCCCACGAGTTCCAAAACTCTGCCTCTCTAAAATCCATCGCCAGCTCACTTGGCTCTTGGGTGCCTATTTCCAATCCGTCTCTTTTAAAATGGAGAAACCCTTCTCTTTTAAAATGGAGAAACCCTTCGCATTTGTGTTGACATGGACTTATCTTCCCCCCTGTTGAGTTTTGTTCTGTTGCCTTCCTCTAAGGGTCCCAGATCATCAAAAATAATCTATGAAGGGTTGAGCTTTAAGTGCTTCTCTTGCGGGGCCTTGGGCCATTTGAAGAAGGATTGTCAGGGTTTTGGAAAAAAGGATGGATCCCTCTTTTCCTCTCATTCATCTGGATCGAGATTGGTTCGGCTCAATCCTCTTTGCCCCCCTCCTCCCCCTGTGTCTCTCGTTGTTGAAGGTGGTTCGGAAGAACTGGCAGTCACTCTAGTTCCCCTTGTAGGCCTTTCGGAAAACTTAAGTCCTCGCTCGTTGTTAAAGGAGACGGAGGATGTGCATAGGGATTCAGGTACTCTTGTCTCCTTGATTAAGGAAGGAATTGTGCAGGGGCAAGCCTCCTCGATGGAAACTCTTAGCGGGTGGATTTCGAATAACAAATGTTGGGCTTTGGATTTGCCCAACTCTGCAATTGGGAATTTGGAAGATGGTGAGATTGTTCCAGAAGATTTAGTTCCGTCTTGGTTCCTTCTAAACTAGCTTCATGTCAAGATGGTATGGGGGCTTGCTATGTGTGGCTCCACAGGTAAAAGGGGGAGAAAGTCAAAGCAAGAGGTGGCTCAATTGGAGGTCGATGCAGGAAAGCAAAGAACCCTGAAATTCGATCTTACTGATCCCGGAAGGTGAAACCCCTTCCCTGTGTTCAATGAAGTTCTTCTCCTGGAATGTCAGAGGTCTTAATTCCTCGACAAAACAACACTTGATTAAGCGTTATATCCTCTCCTCGGAGGCTTGTCTGGTTCTTCTTCAAGAAACTAAGTTACCCACTGCTGAAGCCGAGTGCCTTTGGAATAGGTCTTTTAGAGGCTGGAAAGGAGTCTTTTCGGACTCGATTGGTGCTTCCGGGGGCTCGGGATTGTTTGGAAGGAAGGCGTTGTGATGGTGGAATTGCAAGCTCAATCCCTCAGCTGGCAAATTGTAAAAGTAAGTTTCTGGCGCTCTCAGCTTAATTTTCTTTTATATAATGTTTATGCTCCCTCTAGCATTTTGGGTAAAAAAACCTCTGGAGGGAATTGCTTCTTTCGGTCTCTACCCTGGGTGATCAAATGTTCATTCTTGGCGGGGACTTTAATGCCATCTCTGATAGCAGGGACAAGAAGGGGGGGATCATCTAAAACCTTCAGTCCCAAAAAGATTTTTGCTCCTTCATTAGGAGGGGCCCTTTTGGATCTAGAGCCTAAGCAGGGCTGGTTTACCTGGAGTAATAAGCGTAAGGGCTTTAGCAACATTGCGGAAAGACTAGATAGATTTCTGGTTAGTCCCAGGAATCTAAATGACATTGTGCTTGAATGTTCCGTTTTACCATGGTCTAGGTCGGATCATTTTCCGGTGTCCCTGTCTATTAATTTCAATGTTTCCCCTCCTAGATCCCCATTCAAATTCGAGCTAATGTGGTTAAGGGATGCTTCTCTTGAAGGTTGGGTCGACCTTTGGTGGAACTCATATAAAATCGAAGGTTCCAAGATGTTTGTGCTGGCTCAAAAACTGAAAAGGCTAAAAAAGGATTTGCAGAGTGGAACGTCAAGTATTTCAAAAACATCTTTCAAGAAAAAGCTAGAGTTGAAGATGAATTGAAAGCCCTTAATTTAAAAAATTTCAGTGACGGGATGCACCAAGAGGATTTTTCTCTTGAAAAATCTCTTTTAAGTGAGTTAGGAGAACTGCTTCTCAGGGAGGAAATTTATTGGAAACAAAAATCTAGGGAGCTCTGGCTGAAGGACGGTGATAGAAACACTAAATTCTTTCATGCCTCTATAAAAGCAAAAAGGAATTCAAATTTCATTTCAGAAATTAAGAATAGTGAAGGGGTTCGTCTGGTAGAGCAGAAGGATATCATCGTTGAAGGGATCAATTTCTTCTCCTCCTTGCTTAGCAGGGGATGTTGCCTCCTTTGAGGCCGAGCAGACCTCCCTCCTGGAAGGCATCCTGCACTCATCTCCGAGAATCAAAAATGTTGAGCTCTTGAAGCCTTTCTCCTTCTTAGAAATTGAAAAAGTTGTATTCTCCTTGGAAAAGAATAAAGCCCCTAGCCCGGATGGCTTCCCTGCCGATTTTTTCAAAATTTTGGGGTATTGTGGGATATGATGTTTGGGTGGCGGTGTTGAGGCTTCAGGAGATCTGCTCGGTGCTCGGAATGCTTAATAATACCTTCATCTGCCTTTTTCCTAAAATGCATCAACCTTCCTCCTTCGAGGACTTCAAGCCAATCTCCCTCTATAATATGTCTTACAAAATCATTTCCAAGGCCATTGCCCTTCGTTTGAAACCTATTTTGGATCCCCTCATTTCTCATGAACAAACTGGATTCATGCCTGGTCGATCTATCCTTGACGGTGTCATCTTGTCTCATGAGCTGACTCACTCTCTCTCTTCCTCTAACACCCTGGTATGATGCTAAAATTAGACATCAGTAAAGCTTACGATAAGCTTAATTGGAGGTTTCTCATTAGGGTCCTTCTTAAGTTTGGCTTCTCCAAGCACCTTTGTGAGTGGATTTTCAGTTGCATTTCCGGCCCCTCCTTCTCCGTTCTTATTAATGGGAGTGTTGAGGGTTTCTTTGGTAGTAATCATGGTATTAGGCAGGGGGATCCCTTGTCCTCCTTCTTATATATTCTTGTGGCGGAAGCCCTTGGCAGATCCATCAAAGTCAAATTGGGGAAGGTAAGATTAATGGCTTAAAGATTGCGGATGGTATTCCTCCTCTTACTCACCAGCAATTCACAGATGACACCTTTCTGTTCGGTAGGGCCTCCACCCGGGAGGCTAAGGAGTTAAAGGATTCTTTGGACAGATACTCTAAGGTGGCAGGGCAAGATGTTAGTGTGGCTAAATCCTGCATTTTCTTCTTCAATGTTGCCTTACAAACGAAGTCAAGAATTCTAATATTTTCAAATTCAAAAAAGGACTCTTACCTATCAAATATCTCGGTATTCCTTTGTTTAAAGGTGCAGGTAAGAATTCCCTGTGGAATGATCTACTCAATTCTCTAGATGGTAAACTAAATGCTTGGAAAGGTAAATGGCTCTCCCTCACCGGGAGACTTATGGTTGATTAAATCAGTTCTATGTGCTGCTCCTCTATATCTTCTTTCGGTTCTTAAAATCCCTAAGGGTGTTCTTGATAAAATTAAGGGTATTTTGAGAAAATTCTGTGTGCAAGGTCTCTCCGGGGAAAAGAAGCTTCCCCTGATCAGCTTGGGATACTTTAGCAAAGCCTAAAGAGCTTGGTGGCGCATCCTAAATTTGGGTTTGCAAAACGTGGCACTTGGTGCTAAATTGGTCTGGAGGCTTATCTCCAATCCCAACAGTCTTCTCAGCCTGGTCTTCGAGAAGAAATATTTGGGTGCTCCCCTTCCTGAGTCCATCCTCCGGGTGGCGAACCCTCCTAAGGGCTCGCATATATGGAATTTCATGATTGAATGTAGATCTTTGTTTGTCTTTTATGCGGATTGGAGAGTGGGTAATGGGAGAAAGCTCTCTTCTGGGATGATCCATGGAATGGATACCCTACCCTTGGGGACTTTCCTGCTTTTGAAGACATTAAGAGGAGACTGTTGGGCGAATGGGGTCCCTATGTTTCTAATTATGGGGAACTGAATGTTTCCCTTCCCTCCATGTTGCAATGGAAAAATGTGGACCATTTGAATCTCTCTCCTGATTTAAAAGCTAATTTTTTATCTATTTTGCAGAAAGGTCATATTCTAATCTCAAATAAGCAGGATGAAATTGTTTGGACCGCAGCTCCCTCGGGATCTTATTCCCCTCATCTTGGATACCTCCTGCTCCATGAAGATGTTGCCCCAGAAACCCGTATGGAAGGAGTGTTGGGACTCCCAATGTCCCCCTAAAGCTGGTCTTTTCACCTGGATGGCCTTTAAGGGTAAGATTTTAACTCAAGAAAGAAGGAAAAAATTGGTTTTCAAGGTCCCACCAGATGCCTTCCTATGTAAAAAGGATGTGGAAGATAGAGACCATTTGCTTCTTCATTGCCCCTTTGTTGTTGAATGTTGGAACTGGTTGTGTGCCAAGCTTAACCTTCCGTGGGTCCAACCTAAATCCCTCCCGAGATGCTATCCTAGCTTGGCCTATTAATTCTCACTCAGGGGCTTTTTCTTCTATTTGGTTGTGTAGTCTGGTGCTTCTGCTGTGGCACATATGGTGGGAGAGAAATAAAAGGCTTTTTAGGGAGGAATATGGCTCAGTGGAATCGGTTCTCCTTAGGCTGGAAAGGGCTATATCCGAAGTTGTGTCTGCTAACTGGTCTAGATCTTGTCCTTTTACTTCCCATGACAGTTGCTTGAAAGAAGTTGGCCATTGATAATCAAGCCTGGGGATGGTGCTATGAAGTCTTCCGCATCTTCCTCCCTAGCTAGAAGAAACACATTTTGGGCTCCCCCTTCCAGTGGGTTTTTAAAACTAAATTTTGATGGGGCTTCTAGGGGTAATCCGGGGGCTCGGTGCTTTGGTTGTATCATTCGCAATTCCTCTGGTGAGGTGGTTATAGCTGCTTCATACAAACTCAAGGAGGGTACTTGCAATGTGCCCGAGATACAAGCCCTTAGCAATGGTTTGCTTCTCGCTGCTTCCCTTAATATTGAAAATCTGGAAATTGAAGGGGACTCCATGATAATCATTAACGCCATCATAAAAAAAGAGCTTTGTCATGGAAGTTGGATCTCGAAGTTCGAAGGTCTTATGGACGTTGTCTAAATTCAAAAAATGGAGTATTAAACACATCTACCGAGAAGGCAATCAGTGTGTTGGCTTAGCGAATAAAGGCGTCGAGCAAGATTGTGGGGAGAGGGTGGCTAATAACTGTTCTGCGTGGGAGGGCTTGCAAATGATTGCCTCGAAGGACTCATCCCATCATGAAATCGACATGACAGCTTCCCCACGTGTGAAGCCTAAGGCACTTATTTAAGACCAGCTGGACGGATGTCTCTTTCATTTCCCTTTTTCTCTGAAATGGCTCCACCTAGGGCTCTGTGTTGGCTCTTTCTTGTGATGTGAGAGAAATGGCATTCAGAAATAGGGTTATTGATGGTAGGCTTGGAAGATTTTCCTCATCTCCTGTGTAGAGGACATGGAGGTAGTTAAATTGATTCTGGGGCTAGAGTTTCTAAATATGGAGGGGTGGCCAAGGGTAAATAGTGGTATTGCCTCCATTTTCATGGAAAATTTGTTGGTTTTGCATCCTTCGAAGGCGGAGGTCGTTAAAGTCGCGGCTCACTGGATTTGCCCCATCTTCTCGAGGAAACCTTGCTTCGGAGGTGGCCAACTTCAACTAGCTTCATGGCCTGCTCATGTTGTTGCCTCGGGCTCGTCGATTGGTGATGCCTCGGCCTTCCCGGAGCTCGAGTGTCGCTTCAAAGTTATGTTGGAGTTTGCTAAGTCCCTCGCGTCCTACGCAAAAGATAAGAAGGTGGGGCGTATTCGCATTCAATTGCCCAACATCAAGGCCACTGGGGCACTGACTTGTTCTGTTCCACTTGGTGAATGTTTTGCGCTCCTCTCTGGCGAAGCATTCGACTACCTCTGGCGCGGCTGGCTCAATGGCAACTCGGTGGATGGTGAGCCTGATGGCGAGCCTGTGTTGGATCATGACATACCCAATATGGGTATTAATATTTCTGCTTTCTAGCCCCGTAAGCATAATTTGGGCTTAGTATAGATATAGAATAAATAGTGGGTTTTTGTTAATATGCCACTTGGATGACTGTGGATGTTGTATGGTCACACTTGAGGTTATGCCTCCTTTTTGTAAATAGGGAACGGGTCCCTTCAACCCACCTTAAATATCAAAATAGCCTTGTTGGTGAGGCTCTTGCAGCAATGATGGGATTCCGGGACGAAGGCGGCGAAGATCTTACTGACATTGTTGGAGATATCAAGCCCTACGATGGAAGAGCGAGGTTGGGTTTTAGAGATTGAGGGCTCCCGTCCTCGACTCAGGGCACCAAATATGTCCCCCTCTCCTTTGATGGTTGGATTTGGGAACGGCGGCTCAAACATGGATAGGGCTTGGGACGACATGATCTGTGGGCTCGATGTGTCCTCTCAAGCTCCCGGCACGGGTTCTATCATACACACTACCTAGGTCCTCGTTCGTACATTGTATGGAAACACCCTCTACATCCAGCTCCCACTACTTACTATAGGAAAGGATCTTAAATCAGTTATTTCCCATAAATTGAGTTACAGAGGTTGGTCTCATAGACCTAATTTTTGTCGGCAAATCTCTAAGGACGATTCCTGCTCATCTCTTATGGGATTGGACGGGATTCCACAATTTTCATGTTTGATCTTTTTATAGGTGGAGCCAAAGCACGAAACCTTGTACCTTTTAAAGAGGCGTTGTTTAAAAATGCCACTTCCACATCAACATCAACAGCGCCTCCCCCCACCTACATTGTGGAACAAGCATCCAAATCCCCTACTTTGGAGATCAACAATGAAGAAGCTTTGGCCTTTAAACAAAAGTTGGAAACTAAGGCCCTCATTTGCAGATTTAATGGTGCTTGGCCGTCGACCAATGCTTTGATCCAGTGGATTCATTCCTCATGGACAAAAAATTGTGAATACTTCTTATGTGCCTAAGGCTTCTTCATAGTCTATTTTTATGACCAGGAGGATTATCAAAGGGTTATTGATGAGGGTCCTTGGTTCTGGGGATCGGCGGGTCTTTTCACTACCCCATGGTTTCCACAGTTTGATCTCGAGTTCCTTCTCCATCTCGCGTGTTCCTGTTTGGGTGAGATTGCCTAATCTTCCTCTTCACTTTTTCCTTGTTGTAGAAGATATCGGCAATACTCTAGGGAGGTTCATCAAACAAGAGAATACAGAGTGGCCTCCTTACTTTGTCAGGATTTGTGTAGAAGTGGATCTCAGTAAAGGATTGCGGATAAAATGACTCTCAAGATGGGAGATGTGACTCACATCTAGACTCTTGACTATGAAAACACGACTTTCAAATGTCGGATTTGCGAAGACTCAGGAACCTTGAGTTGCTGCCCTCATAAGAAAGCCCAAGCTCCAAAGAAAAAGGATCCATTCCCAAACGATGGAGCCCTCCAGATCTTGAGGCGACTCGACTTTGACTCGAAGTTCAAAAGCCGGAGATACGGCTCCTTCAATCGCTGCTCGATCCGCCATCTGCTTTGCGCAGATGCGAGGTGGGACAACCAAAGGTTTGTCCTCCCTCTTTGGAGAGACCTACTCCAAGGATCAAGCAACCTCATGAATCCGATCACTCTGACTCGGATAAGGATGGTCCCCATCATCTGGATAAGGAGTTACAGATCTACGCCCCCCTAAATTTGTCTGAATCCAATTCTCTTGACTTAGAGGGGCATTCACTTAGAAATTGGCATATAGTGCGTTCGAAGAAGGGAAAGAAGGGTAAGCAATGATCTCCTCTCTCCCTCCTTGTTGTTCCACTTTGTTGCATCTTCTTCTTGCAGCACGTGGGGTTGCCTCTTCTCTTTCTCTATGATTCTATTTCAACTTCTTTGGAACTATGACTGCAACAACTTCTCCTTGTTCTCACTTGTGGCTCTTTGTTCTTTTCTCCTTTGTTATTAGTTGTGAGTCTCTTTGGCTGTTCATTTGGGTTCCTAGTGTTGGTTCCCTTCTTTGTTTCTAGGTTATGGCTCCTCTCTAAAATCCTCATTTATACAAGGATGTGGGTCCTTTCAAAACCCTCATATTTGCCCTCCTTCCAAAAAATTAGTCTAACTCATAGTTTTAAAACTTGTGTGTACTCATCGAGTAATCATCGAACTGAAATAGCGAAGAAATCAACAAAAAAACTCATGTGCTCAATTTCTAACTCAGGACTAGCGAGTACACACAAATTTGGGCTAAAACTCGAATTTTGTTACAAAATGTAATGTCCCCTTTTTGAAATAATATAAATTGAAGGCTTCTTGCTCATCCTCCTTTCCGTGGGCAAGAAGAAGTGGAACAAGGGAAGGACTTGAGCTATATTTCAGTTTTCTTTATTCATATTTATGTTTTTATTTTGTTTTTTTCCTTTCCAAGCAGGTCAGCTAGGTTAGAGAGCTCCCAAGATGAAATTAGAAAATAAAGCAAGCTTCCAAAGAGGTCGGTCTTGGGGTAATTCACCCCTTAGACCTTTGGCGCCACCATAAGGGTATAAAGGGAGTCGCATAGGCTCATTTTGGATCATCTTTTGGCATATATACTTTTTATATACTTGGTTCTAGAGCTGGTTGCTCTAATCCAAATCCACTAAGGGCAACAATCCATTAGTGTGGCATCCAAGGAGGACGAAACCCTTCCTTGTGGAATATTGGAGAATGAAACTCTCCAATTTGGTGGTGATTGAGGACATCTTTGAAGACTATCTTGCTGGTTTGCAACTAGGGCTTGGAGAAGAAGGAATACCAAGGGTTTTGGTATTATTTTATGGCCCTCTCCTAGGAGCAACTTGTAAAGGAGTGATTGGGTCCTTCCTAGGGAACAAATTTACATTCTGAGTTGATATTTGGACTTCTCATATTTTATAAGGCTGATATATTGCATATTTGTCATTTGTTGGGGTTTGGTGACCTCATTTTCAGTCACTTCTATTGGCTGTACTTTTTTATTGCTAAATTAATTTCCAGCTGTGCATGTGATTGAATTTCATGGTGTAAATTGACCTACATTGTTCCTAGAAGGCTTATATATGTTGTGGATGAGTTTCATAGTGATATTTGGGTGAATTATTGTACTTTGCAAGCTGCTGTCCTAGAAAATCAGACTACTATACAACACCATTCCAATTTTCAGTCTGCTGTTATAAAAATCAGATTATATTCATTTGGGGTTTGTGTGATTTTCCTTGTTTGTGTGGTTGAGCCCTAGAAAGGGACATTACACAAAATAACTGCCACGAGCTGCAAAAAACCTACTTTCAATTTTACAGATGTATCTTCTGTTGTTTTTACTCTTCTAGCACAAATTTTATCATACACCAGTTGTTGTGAAGAATTTTGACACAGTCTCCATCAGCTTGAAGGATTTCAATGGGGGTGTAAGAGGTGAGGGTCTTTATTTGAGGTTTTTCATTTTAATTTATTTTTCCATTGTAGCAGATCTGTAGGGTTCGATTTTTTCTTTTTCAGTTCTCTCTTTCATAAGCTGATAGGGTTTTAAATTAGAACTTTTTGTTTGTTTGTTTGTTTATAGGTACTATAGTTTGCAATTTGCATTTGACAACTTGTAGTGAATACAAGAATGACATCTGGTTTGGGTTAAGCCTCAGGAACCTACAAGAAGTCTGATGACCCTAGATGAAAGCATCGCGTAGAAGGTCAAGACCCAAGTACAATACTGTGATATATAATTATTGTGAGTTTTTAGTAAGAGGAATCATAAATTGCCTCAAATCCCACCTTGGATGAGTCCTAGGCCAAATGTGTGATTGTGCAAGCAGGTGCCCCCTGAAGCTACAAGACAGATGCTTCCTTACCTTGCTAACTGTGATGAGGAAAAACGAATATGGCAGAAAAAGGGTTGCAGTATTTTTTCTGATGGGTGGACAAATGGAAGGAACCGCGCCTCGATAAACTATCTAATGGCTTCAAATAGATGGCGTTTTCAAGTCACTTGATGCCCCCAACAAGTGAAAAATGTAAAGACTTTCCGTGATATGTTAGACGAGGTGGCCATAGAAGTGGGTGTAGAGAATGTCGTCCAAGTTGCAATTGACAATGCAAAAACATTTGTAGCAATAGCGATGACTCTTAAGGCAAGGCACCCTAGACTTTTTAAAACCTGCATAGCCCACTACATTTATCTCCTACTTGAGGACATTAAAAAATTACGTGGGTGAAAAGTGAAGTTGAATAAGCCAAAAATATCACAAAATAGATCTGCAATCACCCTTGGGTGCTAAGCTTGATGAGAGAGCACACCAACGAAAAGGGGCTTGTGCAGTGGGAGACGCATTTGGCCACAATGTTTTCACATTTAAGACCATTGCAGCCTTGCTAACATCTCTTAAACAAATATTTGTGAGCACACAGTGGTTGGAGTCTCCCTATTGTAAGAAGGCCGAAGGAGAAAGGAGAAGACCGTTTTTTATGTGTTTGTGAAGAGCACGGAGGAGAACCTGACAGTAACTTTAAACTCGACTAATTCTTATTCATCATTTAATTTTTATTATTTTTTTAATTCAGGATTCTCTTAATTTTAATTTTAAAATTGCATGCTATTTTGTTTAATAGGTGTCAAAGCCTTTTATAAGAATATAAGGCTTATAGATTATTATTAAGTCATTATTAGTTATGTATTAACTAATGAACAATTGTAACCACTTCAACCATTTTGTAACTCTCTTGCATAATAAAATGATGGACACACAACTTACAATGTGTGCATTCCGGTTTCTCTTCATTCCTTCTTTGTTCACATCTTCTAACATTGGTATCAAAGCCATTGGTGCTCGATAGGGTTTGTAATTTGAATAGAAGATTGCAAATCATGAACAGAAAATTGTAACTCATAGAAAACATAATTTTGGACCATGAAAAAGACATTGCAAGTTGCCATTTATGCTAGGAAAGTTGTAAAGTCGCGTAGGGGAAAAAAATTGAGAATTTCTGGTTATTTCGAGATTAAAAAGAGCCCATTTTGAGATTAAAAAGAATACAATCATTTAGGGCATGCAATGGGCAAAAATCGTGCAAAATTACAGTCACAATTTAGGGCAAAAATCGTGCAAAAATACAGTCATGATATAGGGCAAAAATCGTGCAAAAATACAGTCATGATTTAGGGCAAAAAATGTGCAAAAAAAGTCCTAAACACAGACGCCACCATTACAATCTAATCATTCACTATTACTGCTACCAGGGCATATTTTCACTGCTAAAAGACAAACATCGCAGTATACACCAAAAAACGTTGCAATTAGGGCATGCGAAGATTTTGGGCAGTATATTCTACACATGCCAGTTGTCAAAAAGGGCATGAATTTTCTGGAATTTTATCTCGCAAAACGTTTTCTCATAGATGACCATGAGATTCATTTGCTGTACAAGTTCAGACATTAAATACTCCTTGCATTAATTTTCGATGCAAAATCAAAATACAAAATTAAATTTCTTTGTTCAATTTGTTTCCGTCAGAATATAGACTATCACTTTCATTTTGCTACATTAATTTGTGGTTCGAAAATTAAAATTGGTGTGTAAAATGGATGACAAAGTCACAATATCTAGCCACATAAACAATCTAAGGTCTCTCATCAAACAACTAGCAAAAGTCAATGCTACGAAAGATGATGAAGATGTCAAAGTTATTTTGTTAAACAATTTGCCTTCTAAATACAGCAAGGGAAAGCTCAAAGACAAACCAAATGGGTGAAAATTTTGTTGATGAAGAATACGTATTTTAAAGAAGCCCACACTTTGAAGACAGAAGGGATCTAATGTAGATGAAGCTCAAGGTATGGATAGCTTCCCGATTAATTTGGGAGTTCGTGGATCTTGGGAATTATACCCTTATGAGGGTCATGAGACAACTTGATGGAGCACTATGGATGTCGCTCGATATGGATGGTTGTCCAATAATTCGGGAGGTTTGTAATTCAAGAGTTTGGGGAGGTGGAATCTAGGAACTCGAGAATTCAACTCAGGAACTACACCTTTATGAGGGTTACGAGGCAATTTGATGGACTTCTACTGGTTAAAGAATTGTTTTCAAAAAGAAAGCTTCGAAGAATGTATGACTTTGTAGGTGAAAATTTCGATGGTGAAGAATACGTATTTTAAAGAAGCCCAAACTTTGAAGACATGAAGGGATCTAATGTAGATGAAGCTCAACATGGATAGTTGCCTAGTTAATTTGGGAGTTTGTGGATCTTGGAAATTATACCCTTATGAGCTAAGTCGCGCATTCGAATTCATGTTCGAATTCGCCGAGTATAAAATTCGTAAGAAATTCGTTGCTAAAAAAATAGAGATAAAATTCGTGATTAAATTCGGCTAATAGAAATACAGTTATAATTTTACAAATGTTGTTTTAATAAAATAATTATTTACGTAAATATGTTCAAGTTTTTAACCTATAAACTATTAACTTATTAACTTTTAAATTAATAGTTTATAGCTTAAAAACTTGAACGTGAATACCCAGTTTATTAACTTATTAACCTAAAACACAAAATAAACATTTATAAATCAAACTACAAACTAAAACTTAATAAACTCTAAACCTAAAAAAACTATAGTTTTTGCAGAAACGTGGAGTCGAGGCAATGGTTGCAGAAGGCTGTGAGGGTTCGTTTTTCGTTGACGCCACTGGTGGAGTCTCTATGAAGGCTCGTGAAGCCTCGCGGAAGGCTCTAAAGACTGTGAAGGCTCAGTTACCCTCATGGAAGGCTTGTCGAAGGCTTACATAGCTCGTAGAAAGGCTTACACGACTCGTTGAAGGCTTACACGACTCGCAGACTCTAATACACGACTCGCAAGCACTGTTATACTCGACGACACTAGCTTTTACAATCTACATGGAAAACATTCGATGAACAAGCAACAAATTTCAAATGCTTAAAAACATTCGGCGAATAGCAACAAATTTCAAATGCTTGGAAAACATTCAGCGAATTTTGAGGCTTTTTCATTAAATCCACCGAATGCGGTGACTTCGCTTATGAGGGTTATGAGACAACTTGATGGAGCACTAAGGATGTTGCTTGATATGGATGGTTTCAATATTTCGGGAGGTTTGTAAATCAAGAGTTTGGAGAGGTGGAATCTAGGAACTCGAGAATTCAACTCGGGAACTATACCTTTATGGGGGTTACGAGGTAGCTTGATGGACTTCTACAGTCAAAGAATTGTTTTCAAAAGAAAGCTTTTGAAGAATGTATGAGTTTGTGGGTGAAAAATTCAATGGTGAAGAATACATATTTTAAAGAAGCCCACACTTTGAAGACGCGGAGGGATCTAATGTAGATGAAGCTCAGCATGGATAGCTGCCCAATTAATTCGGGAGTTTGTGGATCTTGGGAAATCTTGGGAATTATACCCTTATGGGGGTTATGAGACAACTTGACGGAGCACTAAGGATGTTGCTTGATATGGATGGTTTTAATAATTCGGGAGGTTTGTAATTCAAGAGTTTGGGGAGGTGGAATCTAGGAACTTGAGAATTCAACTCAAGAACTATACCTTTATGACAACTACGAGGCAACTTGATGGACTTCTACTGGTCCAAGAATTCTTTTCAAAAAAAAAGCTTTTGAAGAATGTATGACTTTGTTTGCCACAAACAATCTAAGGTCTCCCATCGACAACTTGCAAAAGTCAATGCTCTGATAGATGACGAAGACGTCAAAGTTATATTGTTAAACAATTTGCCTTCTAAATATAGCAAAGGAAAGCTCAAAGACAAACCAAATGAGTGAAAACTTCGATGATGAAGAATACATATTTTAAAGAAGCCCTCACTTTGAAGAGAGGAAGGAACTAATGTGGATGTAGCTCGGTATGGATAGATGCCGAGTTAATTCGGGAGTTTGTGGATCTTGGGAATTATACCCTTATGAGGATTATGAGACAACTTGATGGAGCACTAAGGATGTTGTTTAATATGGATGGTTTCATAATTCAAAAGGTTTGTAATTCAAGAGTTTGGGGAGGTACAATCCAGGGAACTCGAGAATTCAACTCGAGAACTATACCTTTATGAGGGTTACGAGGCAGCTTGATAGACTTCTACCTAGTCAAAGAATTGTTTTCAAAAAGAAAGCTTCAAAGAATGTATGACTTTGTTTAGCTCTATTATTTTTAATCTTCTATCAATATGTTTGTTTTTTGCTTTACGTAGTAAAATCCTTAAGAAAGGGTATAAGAATATAAGGCTTATAGTTTATTATTAAGCCATTATTACTTATGCGTAAACTAATAAATAGTTGTAACCACTTGACCATTTTATAGTTATCTCTTGTTGGCATGTTGTCCTAGTAGGTGTTTGTCATTGATGCAAAACCACATTAATGACAAAGTGAATGTTGTAGAATTATGTCATGATGATGTATGTGGTGCTAACATGATGTATAAGAATATAAGGCTTATTGTTTATTAATAAGTCATTATTACTTATGCGTAAACTAATGAACAGATTGTAACCACTTCAACCATTTTAGAATCGTCTCTTGTTGGCATGGTGTCCTAACAAGTGTTGTCATTGATGCAAAACTACATTAATGACAAAGTGAATGTTGTAGGATGATGTCATGATGATGTATGTTGTGCTAACATGATGGTTCAGATGTTTATCAATTGTTACATTGGGATTCAGTGATGCATGCTTGCTCTAACAAGCCTATACAGGTGCCTAGGAGGTGTAGCTTGGCAATGTGAGCTTCTTGGATGCTTGGGAAGCATGTTAGCATGATGACTAGCATGATTTGAGGGTGCTTGAGCACTCACATCAGTGGAATAGTGTAGGTACAGGTGATTCTCTATTTTACAGTGCTCATTGGGAGCAGGTATGCTTGCTTGGAGGTGTGATAGAGTGTATTCTACCCATTTGAACTCATGGAAGCATGCAATCAGGTATATCATGGCATATGAGGTATGTTTGGGTCATTTGCAGAAGTTTCATGTTCAGTTATTGCATCATTTTAGTTGGCACTAGTTGTTACTATGAGGATCAAGCATGCAAGCACACGTAAGTCTTAATGTCTGGAGAGATTGAGCTATGGCATTGAAATTATGATGATATGAGATGTTAGAGGGATGAGTCATAGTGCTCTCAACAAAATTTTAGGTTCCCATGATGTGTATTTTTCAGATATGACTGATTTTGTAAGACAGGTCAAGAACAGTGAAAATCAAGCTTGAATTTGAACTTTTGATGCTCGTTGTGAATAGTGTGCTTTGCATGGGACCTTGTGGCTTTCAAGGATGCTTCTAAGGTGAGTTTAGAAGGTTTCACAAAAAATGAGGTTAGTTGATCGTCACGTTTTTATGAACGAATGTTAAGAAGGTAAAGAGGTCTAAAACCCTAGTTAAACCCTAGCTAGGAGCAGTTTGTAGAAAGTGAAGAGTTGTGACCCAATTTGTTTGATTCATCAAAAGTGATGATTGGATGTTGTAGAGGACTCCTCAAGATTTCCATAAATGTATGGTTGAGGTCATGATGATATGTGGGCCCCACCTAAAAATAGCAATTTTTGAAGAAGAAGGTTTTAGGACAAGATGGTCCAAAGGAGGAGCATACAAAATTGATGGTGCATGATGATTGGGAGTTGTTCTTAATGTCCATGGAGGTTTTAGGACATGTTCATGCAGTTTCATGATGTTTTGAGGTCCAAACAGGTTGACTGGTCAAAGGGCAGTTTTGGGGTCTCAAATAGCAAGGTCCAGTGTTTTGGCCATAACTTGAGCTACGGGTGGAATTTTGAGGTGATTCAAGTTGTGTTGGAAAGTAGATTCAGAGATCTTTCTAGTGATATATGGCTTGCCTCATGATGAGGTGATTTGACAGGGTTTCCAGGGCATTCTTTCAGCAAGAAGTTTTTGGCAGTTCAGGACAGGATCTGTTTTGGTGCAAGTTTGATGTTGTTTGAAGCATGAGATGGATTGGGTGATGTTTCCTATCACCTAGAGAGTGAAGAGGGATGAATTTGGCATCCAATGAATCCATTTGAAGATCTTGAATGCATGTATAATTGATTTTATGAGCTAACCTTTGGAAACAGCTTTTTGGCAGGTTGATCTGGTGAAGGCAAATGTTGTTGTGGTTTGAAGTGAAGGATGTTTCATGACTTCTAACTTGCTTAGAAGTGTTCTACAGGTTCTGCCATTTCTTTTGAGTGGTCACATGGCATGCTTTGGTTCAATAGAAGTGATTTGGTGATCAGATGAAGTTTCCAGGGTGCTGAAGGGTGCAGGAAACAGCTGTTTTGAAGTTTGTAAAGGGAATTGGGCCCAATAAATGAAATAATCTGATTGGTTGATTAAATGTGCGACCATATTTGAATGTTTTATGATGTATTACTCATATGTAAAGGGTTTTGGGTCATGAAAAAGTGTACTTTTGATGTAAGGCCATTTTTAAGAATGTGCCCATGGGGTTTTGAGCCATTTTTGGCATATGTAATGGGGTTTTAGCTAGGCCGACCTATATGGGTCAAATGTAACTGTTGTAATTCAAATTTATGAATGTTATAGAGGTGTGTGGGTCGAATTCATCAAGGGGGACCGACCTCTTGAGGTTAGAAAGGTGGAGAAGCATATAAAAAGCATGTTTTTGGTGCTTTTGTGAACTAGTGAAGTGTGTGCAAGGTGGAGCGACCTAGGTGGATGTTATTTGCAGGTGTTTGAGCATGATTTGGAGCTGATTCAAGTGTGTTGCAGGTTGAGAAAAATCAGAGGACATGAGAGCAAGAGTTTGATTATTTTTGAGGGTTTGATGAGTTTGTTTTGTGAAGATTGATCACCTAGGGTTTGAGTGAAGAAGTGCGAGCTGAATATTGGATCTCCATCAGTTGTGGCAGCAACAAATCAGAGATCTACACATCATAAGGTGGTTGAGTGGGTGCTTGATCATCTTGGGGGTTGTAGCCTCCTTGTGGAGTTGGTGCTTCACAAAATTAGGGGTTGGTGCTCCTTGTAGGGTTGGTGCTCTACTAAACTAGGGGTTGGTGCTCCTTGTGGGGTTGGTGCCTCACTAAATTTAAAAACATATCAATATAAGATAGTGTTTCAGTGGGTTTTCTTCCCCTTGAGGGTTTCCCACTTATATCTTGTGTTCTTATGGTGTTTCCTTGCTTTCATGGTTATATGCTTTGATGATGGTTTATGGTGTGCACACTCTTAAAGTTGAATAAGTGGTTATTGTGTTTGAATGCTTATGGTATTTTGAGTTTCGATCTTAAGTTTAATTTGAAATTTTATAAGGACTGATTCACCCCCTCTCAATCCATTGTGCTTCTAACATCTTTTGCATAATAAAATGACGGACACGTCGTACATTACGATTTCTCTTCATTCCTTCTTTGTTCACGTCTTCTAATACCTTTCCTTATAGTTATGCGCTTGATGTGTGGAGGAAAAACCCAACAGATAATTTTTATGTGGCCTCAACAATGCATCCAAAGGATGATCCGTAACGAAGCCACTAAAGACAATTCTTCACAAGTTGCATATTTAAAAGAGTGTAAAGGAGAGGCTCTTTTCTTTGGCTCTAGCCATTTGAAGGAGAACGACACAACAACCATTGAAAATAAATTAAGTCATTTGATTGTAGTCTCGTTACACATAGATACCAAACTCTTTTAGTAAAAGTAAGCCTACTTGACTTATAAAGTTATAAATGTTCCATTTACATATTTATGATGGGAAAATCATGTTGCAAAAAACATCAAATATTCAAAGGCTAGCCATCTACATTTTGACAATTGTGTAGATAGTCTAGGTGTGAACTTAATCGAGCATGATTGAGGTCATTCACACAACGAAGCATAAGTTTACAACAAAATACCTCAATGACCTTTTATTTATGGGATCTGATCTTTGTCTTCGCATGAAACAAGTTGAGGGATAGGAAAGTCATGATGCAATAGACTTGGGTATGATATGATTTACATTAAAAGACTGGATTAAGGATGTTGAGCTTATATGCATCTTATTTTTAACTTAGTAACGATATTTCTTTTAATATTGTTGGTATATTAATCCCAGTGATGCCTTACGGTGCACCAAGATCGAGGTGAGTCAATTTGTAGAGATCATCATGGCACTTGCCATGATATTCCTCTACCACCATACCACCATTATATACATCTTTACTACCACTTATATCACCTTGAAATCTCCTTCTTACAAAAGCTTCAAATCATACCAGCTCCAGCGTCTTGCATCCCTCACTTCTCTCTCCTCTTTCTCGCCTATATTGGACTAGTTGCAGCCAACATCATCGACCATAGTCAATGATGTTCGGTAGAAGACCATATCCAACCGATGGCATTTGTTAAGTTGAGTTGTGACTAAGATATATTTCGATATGTATATGCGTCATTATTATCATTTCTCAATGTATATCATCAAATAGTCTTCTCTACTTGCACTAGAAAAATCTGCCCTTAAAGGTTTAAGAGGTTTTAGGGTTTAGCAGAGCATACACTTGGAGTTCATCATTGGAACATTGGTTTACTCGGAGCATCAAGAATAGGAGTTGAGCTAGCAAGGTCTACCTTTATCCTTTTGAGTCCCCCGCGTTTGTTTATTCAAGTCTTCTACCTATCGCTCTTGAAATCCACCCACAACAATCTCTCAAAAGGTACTACAAACCAAGGAGGAGGACTAATGCACCAACAATGTCCACAAAGGCAAGTATCCTTAATTATAAAAAATTTCTTGTTGGTTGGTTGATTATTCTAATGTATCATGTATTAGACTAGGATAGTGTAGCATATCTTTGTCTATTACATTATTGCTCTCTTTATAGCACATGTTTACCACCAGATGGCAATATAACTCTTTGTTTAAAATTAGCTCTTGCTTATTACCATAGCTCTTGCTTACAACCCTTAGGACTCTAGTTAGACCCCATATCCCATATCCTTGATATAGGCTTTGGAACCCTATACCTAATATTGAGTGTGGATTACTCTCTACTAGATCCATTTACAACCATTATATATTCACACTATATATCTTGTTTGTGTGTTGGCTCTAATGAGGTCTTCTAGTTATGTCCTAATTTATAGAGACAGAGAGAGGATCGTTATATTGACCATCTTAGCTTACATATAGAGCTCATGTTCACTGAGAAGGAGATTGCTAATTCTGTGAGGGAACCAGCGAAAGGGGCAATGGCAGCGAGAGGTGGAAGTGGAAGCATCATATGGCGTTGGTGAGAATGATATGTTTGTAGATGATTTAGTTCCAAAGGAAGAATCTATACCTTCCACTCCCATGGGGCAGCAAATGCATACAAGGATTTGGAGATGATATTATGATGCATTGATGAGCATTGTACTCTTTTTTGGTCTCAAACTAAGAGAAAATATACATGTGTGTTCTCTCTACATTCATTCCACATGACTTTTAATAGTGTTTTACATGTTATTTAAATTTATTTTATGAATCCAATAAAATTGTCAAGTTGCATGTCCACGTCAAAATTTTGGGCTGCCACGTACGATTATTTGAACTATGGTTTAAATCACTTCAAATTTTCTTATTTTCAGTATTCAAAGGCAAGAAATGATAACAAGAAAAATCAGATTGTTAAAAATTATATATTACATCAAAGAACAAGAGAGTTACATGAATTAATCCAAAGCTAAATGGAAAATCTCACCCTATAAAGAAAAGATAAGATAAGATAATTTTATTAATGTCCAACAAATGACCACAAAAGTAGGTCAATGGGACTGCAGAGTACAAAGCCAAAGGACCCAACAAAAGGACCCAGACAGGTCACCCGAAACTCAAACAGAGAATGGAGAAGAAGAGACGGAAGCAGCAAATGCCGAGAAACCAGAAAAGAAGGAGAAGAGGGTGACGATGAGGGGGGGAGCAAAGGAGCAACACCCCCAACACCATCACCTAACAATCGAGGCCGGCTGGAAGTAGCTCACAATGCAGCAATGTCCAATATCTGAAACTGTAGAATGCCTGGAAAGCCGATGTCCGGGAGAGAGACGATGCCTCTGCGTAAGCTTGGTGGATCTCTGTCTAAGTGAGGGGGCTTGGGACACGTCAGCGGCAGGGAGCCTCTGGTGAAAGAAATGGAGTTTCGAGTCTGGCGATTTGAATTGTAGGTCCATACTCGTATCAAGATGTCGTTTGGTGTCCCTCTTCAGCCAGAACACTGAGAAGAATGAGGTGATATGTCTAGTATCCATCCGTCAGGAGGAGGGTGAAGGAGCATGTCTCGAAGCCTGAGGGCCTCCTGCAGATAAAGAGCAAGACATCTCTGATCATAGTATCTGAAGAAAGTTGCGAAGGAAAGACACTAACGAAATAGGAAATGAAATCTCCCCATGATCTCGTAGTAAACAGGACACCAAAAATGAAGTGTTCTTTAGTTTCAACCTCCTGGAGGGAACAAAGCGGCAAGTCCGCTCCGAGCTATCTAACTAATGGTCAGTCTCCACATATCGATGAGAGCCCACCTGAATTGACCAAGAGAGATACGAAGGACCTGTAACCAGTGTCAAGAGATGTACATGGGTCTGATGATGAGCCCGTCGCGGATCTCAAGAAAGTGTGCAACGTAAAAGGACATCTTCGCATACCCCCAGGAGGGTTGGTCCAAGTGTGTTGAATGAACTGTCTGTAGATATCATCTCTGATAATTTTGTGAAGGTCCTGTTGGTTTGGGAGGAGATGGGCAAGGGCATCTAGGGAGTAGCTGAAAGGTGGGAGGCGGTCCATCAAGATGCCAATGGATCCAGGCATGAAACGCATGAAGCATACCAAAGAAATGTAGATCGACCATATGATCCGAGAAGGTAATAACTTTAGAAAAGCAGTAGGCAAGGTAGATGTACCTATTCCTGTCAACGGAAGAACCAGATAAACCTCGGATGTGGTGCAACATCAACACAAGGCTGAAGATAGTCTCCAATCTAAAAGGGCAAGCCCCAAACTCAGCAAGAATAATGTTATGAGGAACGGTCTCTTTGCACCTGATGATACGCCTGAGCATAAGGATTTGGACACACTCAATAGTAGCCCAATCAGAATCCAAGAGGGAGGGACCCCAAATCTCCGAACTGTACAAAACAGTGGGCCTAACCAGGGAGTCGAAGAGAGACATCTTGGAAAAGATATCCTGAAAGTGATGGTGGAAGCACTTGTCTCTCAAGAATCGCCAAAGAACCATACCCCTTATTAACCCGGGGTTGGAGAGCAGGATGGAAGCTAAAACGTGGTCCAGAGAACAAAATCCCCAAGTATGTATAAGAGCAAGTGATCTCAATCTCCTCTCCCCGAAAGAAGAAGTGGAAGTCCGAAGTCTTCAGACAATTGAAAACCATAACTTTGGTTTTCCCAAGGTTCACTATCAGCTGCCTGTGATCACAAAAGAGGGCTAAGGCATCCAACTGCCTCTGGAGTCCCTCCGCAAAGGAAGCAAGGAGAACAACATCATCTGCAAAAAGGAGGATGTAGATCAAAACATGGTGCAGAAGACAGCCATCTCCTTCTTGGATGTGATCCCTGAGAAAATCCTCAAGCTCATCAATGTAGATACCAAACAGGGTAGGGGAGAGGGGGCAGCCCTATTTGACTCCAATAGTACTCCTGATGAAGTCAAACAAGCCTGCAGAGAGTGCGAAGACGGCCCAAGACCTCCTCATATAAGCGCATAATGGTTGTAAGAAGAGTCTCAGAAATACCTATATTTGAGCCTGCGGAAAAGTGCTTCCTATGGTACTTGAATCAAAAGCTTTCCGAAAATCCACAAAACAGCAGAAAACTCTGGAGGAGCGGTGACGAGCCTCCTCGATAATAGCCCGAAGAGTGAGGATGTGATCAATGGTGTGGTAAGAAAAGATTATATTGATGCCTTTGGAATAGAAAGAAAACAAACAAATTTGGATTTAACACGTATAACCAAATCCTGCTCAAAATCTTCAACAGTCCTCAGCTGAGCGGAGAATTGATGTCGTGAAATGTTTCCTTGCATCTTGTCTTCTAACAGACATCACGGTGGAAAACTGAATAACATATCATGGCATCTTGTAACTATCCCTAATCATCTAGGTACTCACTAAAAGGAGACCCGGCAAGAAAGAGGATAAATAGTTGAATTATAATATTTTTATTTTTTTCAGTTATAGGTTTATGTGCTTCCTACCGATGCAATAGAAGAATTAAGATTAGGAACACACCATAGTTACCAAGAGATGGGTACTTGGGGACAGGGATGGGGATGAGGAGGGGGCAAGGACAGGGACAAGGATGCAACTTTTTAGAAAAATAAATTAAACAATGGTCATACTCATAGCACTATAAAAATATAAAATGCATTAAAGATAACATTTAAAGTACAGGAATTAGATGGCAACAAAATTCGAGTAATTATATTCATATTTGATACCGCATCATATCTAGGATTGAGTAAATTTAATGCCTTTTTACATTTAGAAAATAAAATCAGAATATGATATATCATAAAAAAATTAAAATGAAAGTGAAATGTAATAATTTACTTATAATAAATTTTAACAGTAAATTTTAAGACCATAAATACAATTATTAAAATTATAATATTACAAATTGAAAAAAATTACAATTAAAATGAATTTGTTAAAAATTTAAAGGGGTCGAATGCACAAAGTGTATATTATAGATTCAGAATATTTATTAACTCAACCATTTGAATTACGATGAATTGTCCAAATATTTTAACAGCAATCTTGAATAGATGACCCACAACCATAAAAAACTTGCAAAACATTGATGGCAACAATTGAAATGGAAACTTAGCAGCATAATATCAATTGCGTCAGAAATTCAAAAGGATTTTTGCATGCCTTTTGAAGCCTTAAAGAACATGGTTCAAACTCAAAGTGAAAACATGGTTCGAATCAACACCCTAACTGAAACAACACAGAAATGACGCCCTTGCAAGTTCAATGCCCTAGCATGATCCATGCCGTAGCAGAAATGAAAAACCTAGCAGGTTCAACACACTCTGCAATGTCTGGTTTAGGGTTTCTATGTTTATGTTTATTTTTGTAAGGAGACACCATTTTGTAGAAGGAGATTGGGCAGGAGACGTTAGAAGCCTCCAAAAGGCATCTCTGGGTATAGGAGACGTATCTGTACCTGTCTCCCATACCGGAGATGTAGAGACACGTCTCGAGTGGTAGGAGGTCCATGCGTCTCCCTACAACACTAGAACACACAAGTATGTCCCACATATGGGTATTTTAAATTTTATAATGCTCAAGTTTTTTAATATGATTCCCTCGTAGTAAGCTAACAATGATAAAGGAGGTCAAAGCGGTTGTGGTGTAATATAATGGTGATACTCAAAAGAGTGCAGACAAGTTAAATTCCCTCACTGCCAGCGCTTAACCTCGATCGACACGTGATGAGGTTGTGGTGTTATGAACATGGCATACATTCGAGCATGACCGAGGTAGTTCAAATCCCCCTCACTGCAAAAGGCATTTCATAACCTTGGCAGAATGTGGTCAGGTTCTGGTGCGATCCATATATTAAGGCTTGCGGAATTTAAATCTTAAATCTGTGGCTTAGACTTACCAAACAAAAATGCTGCCCGAGAAAAAGCCAGATAATATTACAGAGAGCCTATAACTTTACCCAAGATTTACCGAGTAAAAAGATGATAAAGGATCCTGTGTACCATTAAAATGCCAGTCACTCATTAGGATTTCTTTGGGTTGAGTTCGCAATGCAACAAGTGAAACCCTAGCATGTTTAACACACATCATTTCCATCAAACGAAATAAATATCATGTCTACAACTTACAATTACCCGTTCGAAGCATTCTTTCTCTCCACTTAACAATACTAACAAAAAAATATGTGGACACGAGATGCCTACTTGTTTCCCACCACAAAGGACTACATTACAACATTGTTCGGGGAGAATGCCTATCAATTGTCTTGTGCCTTCATGTGGGACAGGTACGGCAACTCCCACCACCACACATGATAACACTATGCAGGCAGAATGCCTACCAATTTTCTTGCAGTTCTATGCAGGACGGGTTTGAGACGAGCAGAATGTATACCAACTGACTTATACCAATCGGATCATTTTTGGTTCGCGGGGGCTTGTTTTTGTGCAAGGTAGCTAATATCAAGCAGGTGCACGGTTCAAAACCCTCCAAATGCAGGAAAAGAAGACAAGATGAACGAGAATTTGTGGTGAAGAATACCATGAGAGTGGGCGGCATAATGAACTTGGAGAAGATTAGCCTGCAAAAGGCGAGTGACGGATTCGAGGTCAGCAACAATCCCACGCAGGCGCTCCCTCACGCTTCCAGACTCTTCCAATTGCTGCCTGAACTCCTCAAATTGCCGCTCCATTTTCTCCCTATCAGCCAAACTAGCGGAGGTGAAAAGCGTTTTCTGGCGCCTAAAACCTCTCCAAAACCCCGACTTAAAAAAACCCCGTAAGAATGCGAGTGAAAATTTTGTTTACTGAATCGTCTGTTTTGTGCGGCGAGGTTAAAAATGGAGGCGGAAATTATATTTAAAGGTTTTGACGAGGAAGGACGAAAGGCGGAAGAGCAGGGCGCGAGGTATTTAAGGGCGGTGGAGGTGGTGTTGATTTTACACGTATTAAAGAAAAAGGCATTGCCCATACTTACTGGAATGGATGTTGTCTGCTCTTATTCGTTTTCACGTCTTGGCTTTTTCAAGCGTCCTGAGCGGCACGGATTGGCTCCGAATAAAAGTTAAATTTGACGGCCGTTTAGACGTTTTTTTCGATTTTAGCCCTAAGATGCTTGCAGATATTTTAAGTATGAGTGTCATTTTTATATACATTTATAGGTAAAAAATATTAATATATATCAAAATGGTTAAATATATATACAATAATCTTTATAATATTTTATTAATAGTATAAAAATAACATTATTTTATATTTTTGAAGGGTAATATTTGAGAATAACCGTCACCTAAAAATTGTTTGATAGGTATAGGCGGGCGTCAAATTTATCCCTTGAGTCGAAATTGATTGGTGGACATCATCATCCTTTGTATACCTTAATTTTAAGGGTGGGTGTGGTTTTACACGTAGCAAATAAAAGGTCTACAAAAATCTTTTTGGGAAGAAGAAGAAACGTCCACAAGACTACTAAAGACAAACTATGGGACAAGCGAGATCTTGTTAAAGATCTTTCTGGCATTTAGATATCCTATTGGTGAGTTTGATAATCAGCTCCCTATTTTTTCAACCATATTCTCGTTGAAAATATCTTGTAAGGATGCAAAGCCACGTATTAGCAAATTGGGCCCTAATATCATTGTAAGCATTACACTCCAACATGAAATGTTTCTCTAACTCCACTACACCAGACGTGCAGAAGACACAGATTCTCTCTTCCCATACCTCTTTAGGTCTTTTCCATTTGCACGAAAAGGCGGATGAACAAAGTACACCTCTTTAGGGAAGAAGGTATGTTATTATAATTTGGTGTTGTTTTTAATTGAACAAAGTTGAATTACAAAGGAGAGGGGTAGTAATTAAGATTGTCGAGGAATAGGTTAAAATATTAACAAATTAATAGAATAGAAAGAGCTAAATAAAGGTATAAATAGTTGTATACAAAGGAAAACTCCAAAGAAATTATAGTAGTTAAGTGTTCTAAATTCAAGTTAAAGACATGTATTATTTTGTTGGTTATTTTGGAGATCAATGACTTGCGTCTTGATCGATCTAACTTATAGGATATCTCTTTGTTATTCTTTGACATAACATGTCATTACAAGGATAACAAAGCGATATGGAAAAAAATGTTAGAATAAAGCCTTGTGATTGTCTGATTGTAATTTCCAAATGAATGGTTGAATTGAACAACACGACCGAGCATCTAATTTTCTTTAAATGTATGAGGAGATCGTGTTTAATAGAGTCAACAATAACATTCGTCCTCACACAAATTCCAAATAGATCATCTTTCTAGCTTAAATGATGACCAAACAAAGGAGGTGAATTTATAAAAGCAATCAACCATTCTTTATTGACCAAACGTGCATCCCCAAAATAAGTGTTTCGTATGTTCATTAGCATGACAAAGAATGTATTTAAGCGGTCGAATAGACAAGCATCTTAATCTTTCACAAAACAGGTAATTTATAATGTAATAATTTCCAACTAATCATTTGAGCATTTGAACCAACCTTAGACTTCAAGTTTAAGCAATCAACTTAATCTAACATTTATGACTAGAATTATGGTTCCACTTAATAATGAGTCGGGGACTAAGGATATTTTGGGAAGAAGATGGAGATGTATGTTTGGGATTTTGGGCTATTATGCAATCAATAAACTAAAAAGTTATTATATTTTGGTTATTGTATTTGTAAACTCTTTCAAGTTAATACAAGAAGCAAAATTTTGCTAGGTGTTTTACACGAAAGGGTTTTCCAGATAAACATTGTGTTATTATTCTTTTGCATGCTCTAGTTTATTTCAAATATACTTATTACTTTGTCTCTAGTTTAGTCTCTTGCTTTGTTTAGTTTATTGCTTGCATGATTGCCCAAAATCCCAACATCTCGCATTAGAGCCAAGGTTGCACATTTGGCGGGTTTTATATGCTTTGCTTTAAACAATATTTTAGTTGTGTATTTGGTTTTGGGTAGAATCTCTAATATGCACGCTAGTAACACAAGAAGCTGAGATTGAGATATTTGATGGAAAAAGCGTAACTTGTGGAAACTCACTATGGAGGATCTTTTGACAAAGAAGGATAAGTTGATTGTTATGACATAACATGCACCTATAGGCTTGATGCATGAAGAGTAGGACAAGGTTGATAGGAAAGAAAAAAGCCTTATTAGGTTATTTGATTTTGACTGTGTTATTAAATGTTTCTAATGAGAAAATTGTAACAGAGTTGTGGTATAAGTTAGGAACATTGTATCAAGTCAAATCTTTGGTGAACAAACATTTTCTAAGGAAGAAGAATATTATTTTCAAATGAATGATAGTGACTTGATTATAGAGCACCTAAATAATTTTGATTTTGTCATAAGTCAATTATTGTCCATTGATGTGAAGATGGATGACAAGGAGAGGTACATATTACCCTACATTATTCCTTGTCAAACTCTTAGGAGAATCTGGTGATGGTTATTACCAATGCCACTACAAAACTAAAGCTTGACGAAATAGTGGTAAATTCGTTGCTTGAAAAGACGGGGAGGAAGTTTTCTAATGACTATCACTCCAAAGAAGTTGTATTTATTTGTGGTAGAGAAAAAAGGGGTAAGAAGCAAAAACAGGGAATAAAACGCCCAAGTCTAAAAATAGATCCAAGACTCCAAAACAAAGTCTAAAAAAGTGTTACAGTTGTGGTAAAACATGGCATTTTAAGAAGGATTGCAATGCAAAGAAGGAAAATATCCCCAAAATAATGTGCATTTTGAAGATGGAAGAGGAAGCATAGATGATGATGATGCTTACTTTGTAGCCTTGAGTACACAAGCATGTAATGATGTATAGTTAATTGATTCAGGTGTGTCGTTTCACACAAGTCCTCGTAGGGAGTGGTTCACAGAACATGAGGTTCATGATGATGGCCAAGTGTCTCTACATGATAATTAGACCTACATGATAATGGGAAGAAGAAGAGTGAAGTTGAAGTTTAGAAATGGGAGGACTAAGACTCTCCCGGTGTTTGCACATGTCGGGACTTGCAAGAAATCTGGTTTCGATGAGCAAGATGAATGATGCTAGTGTAAAGGTGTCAATTAATAAAGATGGGTGCAAATAGTGAATGGATCCCTAGTTATGGTAAGAGGAGTACACATCGAATCTTTGTTTAAACTTGGTGTGAGCATGATAGTTGGTGCGAAACAACTTTGTTGTATCGAGAGGAGAAGACTTTGTAGTAGGTTCCAATTCTAGATCAACGAAAAAAAATAGAGGTAAATTTATCCCCGCAATTAGAATCGGGAAGAAAACCTTCATGATGAATGAGAACTTGCCTTTGCAATATGTTGACAAAACTTGGGGAAATGTGATCATAAGGTGTCTCCTCAAAGACATCTTGGAATAGTTAAGATTCACCCTAGGAATGAGATGTTGCCCTAGAGACATCTCATAGGGTTTGAGGGGCAAGAGTGTATGGAGATGTCGTCCCAAAGATATCTCATAAAATTTATGAACAAACAGCTTTCTTAATTTGTCATCCCAAAGACATCACAAAATTTTTGGTTGAATTGTTTCTTAATATGGCACTCAAAGACATCTTGTAGGGTCAGGGGGCGGCAATCTCCTAAAATTTTGCCTCGAGACATCTTATAGAGTCTAAATAAACAAGGTGTTTATATGTCTACCCAAAGACACATCACGAGGTTTAGGGGTCAAATAATTTGGATATGTCTCCCAGTAGACATCTCGGGGCATTTGAATCGACAAAAGTGTAGGGAGTTCTCACCCCACAAGAACATGAGATTGGCGGGCTGGAAATCTCGTGCCCATGAGATATAAAAGTATGCACAAGTAATAAGGGGAGTTCTCACCCCCATGACAAGTAGAGAAAGATGCGTCAAAAGAAAGGTCGAATGAAATATCGCCACAACAAGTTTGGTGGGTGAAACACGGACTAGTGGGGAAATATAGCAGATGAGATTTGGTGAAAAATATATATAATTTATTGTAGAAAGGAAAGAGAAATGTGCTAACATGAAAGGTTGGTCCATATTAGGAAATAATGGTTACATATTTTGCAATCAAAAGGCATTGTAAAAGAATTTTATATCATCCCTCAATATTTGTCTTTTATTAACATTATGTACGTAAAAAACATAACGAGTTTCCCATTACGACTACTCATTCAACTAGAATTTTACAGGTCATACACAAAAATACATTCAAATTAGTGAAGGTTCGGGGTAAATTTTAAGCCCCCAAAAAAAAAAAAAGAACCCATAAAAACTATTTGGTGAATATTCAAAACCACTTTTGAAATTATGGTGAATCATGAGAAAATTTGTTTCGCGTGGTTGGATAATTTTATAGCATTGAGAGAATTAGCACCACATACGAAATAAGGAATTTAGAAATGGTTTTGTCGATCGGGAGCATTGTGGATGCTATCAACTAGCAACATTATGGATCTTTATCGGTCGGCAATATCCTTGATGTTATCATGGTAACATTTTTGATATTGTCGACCAATAGCATTTCTATTGTTGTCGATCGGTAGCATTTTTAATATTGTCGATCAATAGCATTTCCGATGTTATCAATGGTAGCATCCTTAATGTTTCTAGCCAATAACATTATTGATTTTGTTGGTTGGTGGCATCCTTGATGCTATCGATAATAACATCAAAAATACTACCATTGGTAGCATTTTTATATTTCCGGCCAGCAGCATCCTTGATGTTACCAACTTTGTAGCATAAAAAATGTTACCAAATGGTAGCATCAAGGATGTTGTCAGTCAATGCCATCCTTGATGCTTCTGGTTGGTAACATCAAGGATGTTACTGACTAGTAGCATACATGATGTTGTTGGCTAGTTCTATTATGTATGCCATCGATTAGTTGCATGATTGTTGCTTACAACCAATCACATCGTTATTGTTACTAACCGTAGCATGATTTGACCAAAATTTAATGGAGAACCTATCACGAACCGCTATGTGTCCAAATATCTCCCTATATAGACAATGAGAAATGTTATTTTCACTTTTCACAATCACTCAACCCACAACCAATGAGATAACCACATGTAAAATAAAATTTACACTTCCAAGTTCCCATTAGAAAAAGAACCTCTAGAGTCCTACTCCTAACCTAAACCCAATACCCATCCATTGAATCATTTGTTGCAAAAAGTGCCCCGTCAAAAGGAAATCCAAACCAACCACCCCTTTCATTCAACTATGCAAATTTGTATACAAGAACCTTTTCTTCCCCTGACTCCACATGCTTCTATCACATCCCATTTCTTTTCCACGGTGGATTGAATCCACAAGCTTTACTAGACTAGTATATATGCCTCATTTTCAAATAGACATTTAATCCCTCAACTACTTGTTGACAACCTTGGTTACTTTTCACATTAAACTCCTTCCCACACACTATCCTTTAGAACGTCCCCGAAGACATTAAATGTTTGACAGCACTACCACATAAAGATGTGGATCCTATCACAACAAAGGCCATATTAACAGATGATGACATCAAGTATTTGGAGTCTCACTATGAATTGTCTATTGATGTAGCTCTTTGCTATGTTTTTATAATCATATTTCAACATTTTTTATTTTACGCATTTTGATTTGTTAATTTATTAAATATTTAACAAATGTGTGTTTCCTTACACTTACAACTTCCCCAAATCTTTTAAAAGGGGGAATTTTAATTCAGGATTTCAGTCATCCTTTTTGCATGTTACGGTGTAATTTTCCCAAGCTAGAATTATTTTGCGGGGTCGGCATTCGAGACATACCAAATTGGGCCTTGGTTCATATCATTGTTATATCATTCAAACCATTCACAAATGAAAATATGATTGGTGCACCTTCTTATCCTCTAGGATAAGAAGTAACCTCAATATTGCCTTTTGAATGACATTAGGCTCGTAAAGTGGTTGTTTGTCCAAACCTCCTAGTTTTTTTAGGTATGGGAAGGGTGTTAAAGGATATGAGGCGAGACTCCCCGGTGAAAGTTGTTGCATGATGTCATCGAAAGAGCCATCTTTTGGTAGTTTGGATGCGGGATCGAAGAACTCGTGGAAGCTTCATTTGTAGAGGTAGGATTTTGTAGAGGAAGTAAGATGTTGTTGGGTTTGTATGTCATGTGGCAAGCTTTAAATGGATTTGGGTCGGCGGGGACCATGATGGTTTTACCTTCGTGTTCATATTTTAGACATCGGTGTAGAGTGGATGGGACACAATGCATTACATGTATCCAAAGATGACCAAACAACATGTTATCTTCGGAACTCTCCTACCAACTAGAAGAGTTCGTGAAGGCATTTATACCTATTTTGATAGGTAGGATTGTTATAGCCAATGTGGGGGTGACACTATTATTGAATGCACATAGAACGATAGGTGATTGAGTGACAGTGGTGTTGGGTAGTTAGAGTTATTTAAACCCATGAGATGATATGATGTTTATGTTAGCACCACTATTGATCATAACCCTTTTAAGCAAGAGTGTCATTGATTTGGCCGCTGATGAAAAGAGGAATAAAGATCATGGTCTTCGGGTTGGAGTAACGGGATCTAGAATCTTTGAATGCAATGGAAACCAACATCTTCAAGGCACCAATAAGGTTAGCGAAAGGTCGACGCTCGTCGTCGGAAGGAGCTAAGATTAATTGGAGGGCTTCGATCATGGCTTGGGGATATCGGGAGAATTCGAACGAGCTCATAGAGGGACATTTTAACTGGAGCATGGTATAGTTGTTTGAGAATGGTATTTTGAATGGACGTTGTTGATTGATTATGAGGGGATGTGAGTATGGAAACTTTAGCTTTAGATGGTGATGGACTAGGTGACTCAGGAGGAGCCATAAAGATAGAGAATTTGGGCTTGTCTTGATTTTGGGCCTTCAAGTCGAGTGTGTAGGCTCTGGTGGTTATGCAAATATTGTCAACCTAAAAACACAAAAGTAGTTTACTAGAAGAGGGCACAATTTTTTCAAAGAGGATCTCATATGATTTCTTTGGATTATTCGATTTAGGAACCCTAGGAGCATGTGTGATGTGATGTTTTGATTTGGTTGATTTGACAGTGGAATGGGATGATCTTTATTGATTGGGAGGAGTCCTTTATTAGAAAGGCTTTGAATGACAATCTTAAGAGCTTTGCAATATTCTATGGAATGCCCTATTATCTTATGGTAAGCACAAAATGCATTGTAATTGTACCAGGAGGGTTTCCATCCTCGAGGGTTAGAGAGTTTTATAGGAGGTAATACAATAGTTGATCGAACGAGTTGTTCAAGGGTTTTAGTATAATACCTGTTGAGCTGTTGAGATGATGTCAAGGGGGTAAGATTATGAGTTTCATCGGATGATTCGTAGGCAGGACACATGACATGCATATGAGGTGGTATGTCCGGATGTTGTTAAGGAGATTAGTTTGGATTTTGTGATGACTTTAAGCTTACCGTATGAATATGGCCCCAAAATGGAAGGAAAAGGGATTGTATTGGTCAGCGATGGTCCCGTGAGAGATGTATTTTATTGGTCGTCTGGTGGTGGGTTTTGACACGAGATTACTAGGGTTCTTTATTTGGTGCATGACGACGTGGTGTTGAAGGAGCTTATCAAAACCTCAACATGTTTATTTTCTTATGATGTTGAAGGAGCAATATCGAGATGTTTCTATGGAAATAGATATGATGGATTTTGAGGGTCAAGATCCGAGATGGGCTTGAGGCCTGTGTAGTGATGTTATATGGAGAGTTTGATTGTTTAGTTGGGACATCATTCGTAGAGACTGATGATGTGTTGAGCGTAGGTAAGAGTTCATGAATGGTATTGACGACGTGATGAGACCCTGTGACATTGGTTTGAGGTTGGTTGCAAGTCGAAGGATGGTATGGAAAAGGTTGTTTAGACACATCCAAATTTTGATTAGGAGGAGCACTCAGATTATCAAGTTATAACTCACATCGGTCAATGAGATCCTGAAGGAAATTTCTTAATGATCAACACCTTTCGATGTCATGTCCTTAGACTTAGTGATATTTACACTAGTCATTTTATCTATACCAAGAAGGTTTAGATGTGGAAATGTTGAAGGTTCGAATGGCGGGAAGTGTGATCATACAAGTAGCAAGAAGTTTGTCAAAGATGGAACTATACGATTCTCCTAAGGCGTATATTTTTGTTAAAGTAGGGATTTTTAGAGTATGATAGACTTTTGGATGTATTTTTCAAAATAAATACATTTGTGGAGCCTTTGGATTTGTTTGTGTTAGAAGAAGCCTTAAAGGAGGGGTCAAGTTTGGGTTTCTTAGATCGTAATTTCACCTTACCATCCTCGAGGGCTCGAAGTTCCAATTTTCAGGCCATGGTGAAGGCTTCATCAAAGGTTTGAAATGATTGGATTTGTAATGTGGATGATATATGTTTAGTGCATGATCAAGTGAATAACTCGATTAGCTCAGTCTGTGGAAGGGAGAAGGATATTTGATTGATAATCCCTCACCATCTAGCGACAAAATCAACAATAGACTTATCTTAAAATTGTTTGATAGAATAGAGATCTTACTGGTTATGTTAATAGAGAAGTGTTCCAAAAATAATTATACTAGTTGTGTGAATGCGAACCAAGAACGTCGGGGAATATTGTTGTACTAGTCGAGGGCGTGGCGGTCAATGACATAGGAAAGGTCTTCAACATAAAATCTTGATTGTGGGCAATCAAATAGCAGAGCATACGAAATGCACATATGTGTTATTGTAGATCCTCTTTACTATAAATTTTAATAAACTTATGTAGTTCCTGTGAGGAGTATAGCCTTTGAATGATACAAATGAAACAAGAGTTTTGTTACATATTTGTTCCTAAGAAAGAGTGTTATTTGGTCCCATGGTAGCAACTTCAAGGCTCACGATTCTACTTATTAATGCTTGTATGGATCATTTTGAAGAGGTTGTTGGATATTTGAAGAGGATGGGTTGGATTGATGGTAGATATGGGGGTTAGACTGTTGGTATACATGATATGGTAGGGTATGATGCTGGAAAGGAGGTAGACCTCTTGGGATGTTATGAGGTTGTTGGGAGACTAAAGGTTGTGAAGAGGCCTGAATATATTGATAAGGTAAAGGGAGAGATGTATTGACGAGAGGTTGTGTTGGTTGCGGTATGTATTGGGAGGATGCATAACTGTATTATGGGATGGCAACAGTGGATGCCTGTTGTGAGAAAGGGAGAGTACTAACAATGACACTTGTGTTGATAGGTGGTGTAGATGCAGGGATGGATAAGACTAGATTATGAATTGATGACATGGGTTGTTGTGATGAAACAGTTGAGATATGATCAATGGATTTGTAGAGAGAGGGATGTCGAAGAGCCGATTGGCAAAGGAGTTGTGAAAACTACGTGACTAGATGTGGATGGGGAGGTAATAGTATGAGTTTGTGTACCCTGTGGGTTAGGCGAGAGAGCCGAGGACGCAGGTGCATGTTGGTTGTTCGTGTTCTATGATGATATGGCATTAAGGTCAAAACTAGTAATAGGGATAGACGAAGCAAGTGTTGACACTTTTACATCACTAGTAGGGGTAAGGAGAAATTTTCTGATGACGAGTTAGTAGTCGGGATCGTAAAGTTTAGAATAATCACAAGTGTTGACCTCGATAGATGGGCACTATGTTGGATAAGGAGTGGTGTAAATGATATGAACACCTTTAACAACAAGATAACCTCTAAGGAAACGAGATTAATGTCCAAAATTTCTATGAAGACCGGATCAACACTTTGGAATAATTGAGGAGGTTCAAGGCAATGAGCCTCGAAATTTTAGATTGAGTGTTGGGGGAATGTGGGGGTTCCCGATTTTATCTCCAAGGGTTACTTGTAGTGGATCAAATGTGTTTGGGATGTTTTGCATATGGGACTGAGTTGATTCTAAGGATTGTTGGAGTGAATCTTCCATATTTGAGAGGTTTTGAAAGCAAGCTTGTAGTCTAGTCAAAACCATGGACTAATCAAACAATCAACGAAGATAGAAGGAAATGTGGTTATTTAAAACAATCGAAAGTAACACACACACAAAGAAATTTTAAATCATCCCGATTAGTTAAAATAACATGAAAAAGAAAATATGGTTAACGAAGGTACTACGGATCAGGTTAGTTAAGGGTGGTTTTAGGTAAGTTTAAAGTTAAAGTCCTTGATATACCTAAAGGTATGTGAGGTATGTGAGGTATGTGAGGCCCATATCTATTTTGATGTTAGTATGAGGTGTGGTATTGGGGCCTACCCCTCACTTCATGGTCCCACAACGATAAGGGTGTCAAGTGCTTAGCCGATATACCACCCACAAAATTGTTTATACTCGGTAAGAACACCGAGTCGGCTTCCCTCTTGGTGATCAAATCCAAGTAGGTAGACCTTGGAGGAAATGTTTAGATGTAATTTTGATTTAAAATGTGGTTTGGTTGTGTTTGAGGGAAGATTGTGAATGTAATTGTTTAACCCCTAATTATCTGACGAGTAGGAAAATATGAAAGTTCATTTTAAGTTCCAAAAGAAATTTTGATTTTGATCAAAGATGATCAAACAAATGCAATGTTGAAAGAAAATTAAGTACAAGAAACATACCTAAATTAACTTTCCTTTTGATTTTTTTAACGTGTTTTGAAGAAGTAAGAGCAAAACACTCCAAGTTTGTAAGGTTAGATGATTTGAAAAGAAACAAAAAGATATGAAATATGATGAAAAAGGGACTTAGGTCCCACTAGGCATGCCAGAATGTTTATGGTGATTTTTGGTTTGTCTATTATAATGAGAAACACCAAAAACTTAGAAGACAACATGGTTTAACGATACTTGGGCCAACAAAACAATGTTGAGATGAATAGATGCCAAAGACACGAGAGACTCCTCTTTCCAACAGATGAGAGAACTTGCATGCATAGACACCTTAAACAAGATAGATATTAGATAAAGATTTGATGAGTTTCTCAGCAAAGGTTGATCCCAGGAACCAATGGGATTCCTCGAAGGGTGTCAACTCATTTTATAATTAAGTGATTGTGATAATAAGATAATTGACAATACAAGGAATGATTAGAATTCCAAGGGAATAGATATATCTCATTCCATGTGATAGGCGGCCCAAGCGAGGGCTACGGTAATCTCAAACTCCTAGAAGTAGTCAAACAAGAACTATTCAGCAGCATCTTGTTCTTCTTGTATGACTTCAAGTTGTTTTTCTATGTATTTGATTTCACGTACCAAGGCGATCACACAAAGGCTAAGTTTTTGTGTGATGTCAAACTACTCCCAGAGAAAGGGTTGTTGAATGATCAAAATATCATAAATGCTAGTCATGGGATGTGATTCACTGTCACTGTCATCTCTACATGGAGACACATCTTGAAAATAAGCTAATTAGACATAAACAAAATGATAAAATGGATGAAATTATGTAAATGTGATAAAAATGATAGAATGATAGGAATCGTTGGCAATTTGGGTATAATCATCGGCTATTTAGGCAAAATCACCGGTGATTGCCGAGACAAAAGTTAATTCCTTAATAGAATGTTGATTAGATACAAAATAGTTTATTCAATGACTGATTTAGAATAATAGATTATGGTTGAAGAATTTAATAATGAGTATGAGTGGAAATAACATATTGTGGCTCTGTAAACAAATGGACAGAGTTGAAAGATCCTTCGAGAGATTTGTGGATGTTGTAAGGGCTTGGTATAGTTGCTCGAAATGTCAAAATGTTGGTGTTGATGTCGTCTAGGTCTAGAGTAGAACAACGCTTCACTTAAATGCTTCGGATCCATTTGAAGGAGGTTTAACGATGTTTTTATAATCACTAGCGATTATGTTATAATCGATGACAATCCGGAAAGTGGGGAAACCCATTTGGAAGTGGTTTTAACCACTTCCAAATAAGGTTTCTCGTGGTTGATTGTGAATTCAAATGGTTGGGGAAGTTTTGGGGAGGTTAAGAGGTTAAATGACCGAGATAAAAATGGGTTTAGATGGGTTAAGGGTGGTTACGGAGGTTTTGGATAGGTAAATGGGTTTTATAGAGGGTAGAATGTGCTTTTATAGGGGATTTCATGGTTTGGGATAGTGAAATGGGTGTTTAGGAGTTTAAGATGAGGTTATGAGTGGTGTAGTCGGGAAGCAGTGTCTACGGACATTTGACACCAAAGTCCAAAGATTTAGATAGTTGTGTGGAGCGGTATGAGCAATTAACCCCACAATTAAGAACTTCTCAAGTAAAATGGATGAGGAGTTCCTTAACACCTCGTCTAATCAACACAATGACAATGTCATTGCTCGTAAGTATTGACATATTTTAATTTATTTTAATGTATATGATTTCATTAAAATGTTAAGTTTTAAATTTGTTTATAAACCTCTACCATAACCACCTCCAACAACATAGGTACGTATCCTCATGGTAGCCCAACTAGGACAATGTATGAATTTGATGAAACACAGTATCGAAAACACTCTTTAGTCCCTTCAAATATCTTTCCCATTTAAGTTGTAATTTTAATTAGTTTTAGTTTGTTATATTTTTAAATGAAGAAACTGATAAATTGAAATTATTAATGGTTAATTAAGGTTTGGTCACAACTACCACTCCCACTTGTTTCATTCTACTCATCGACCACAACAACATGCTCCATCTGCATCTTAACTGCAAACTACACATATAAGTAATGTTTTTATCAAAAATTGTTTATAATTTTCAATTATTTGATTCCTATTATGTTTGCCATTTCAATTCTCATAATATTTAAATTGCAATGCCTCCTCCGCCTCTAAATCCATCTTCTAGTTTGAGAAAAAGGATGCCAATGTTGTCACCACCACCACGAGATGTGAGGACAAGGGGCATTGGGAAACATGTTTCATTTCACACAACAACTACAAGTAAGGGTACTTGTTGGTTGGGAATTTTGAAACTTGGTGCAAGCAATAGTTAATGGGACGAAATTCCCTCCTCTTTATGGGAGAGGCTCCTTATTTCACACACACAAACAAACAAAACTACTTATTCACAAATTTACAAACTATCAATATTGAAATGAGGATTTTGATGTTGGAATTATTCCCGTATCAATAATATTTCAATACAGAAGATAAAGAGAGAAGAAGATTTATTAGAGGAAACAACAACATTAAATAAGCAAGACTGGCTAGAAGGAAATCCTAAGTTCACTTCTCACCTATCAAGAACATGAATGCTCTCCTTGGTTACCCAAGATCACTAACTATTGCAATAAAGGAGAAGGGAAGAAAGAAACACTTTTAGGCAAATAGATGGCAGAGAAATGCCCTACTAATGCATGCATTAAGCTTTAAGAATTATATGAATTTTCATATATCCAAATAACCCATGAGATATAAATGTTTCAGACACAAAGTTCTTTACACTACATCCAATAGGTTAAAAAAAGTTTCCCACTTGAATATAACAAAAACACATACACAGATCAAGGAATAAAACAAAAAGAATATGAGAGACAAAAGGCAAGAGGAAAGATCTTCTTCTATATTGATTAGAGTTCTACGTATTACATTCCAATCATCAAAATTCTAGCCCTTTTCAATGACATTGAGTTCCTTTTATAGCCACCGGATGACGATTCTGACTAGATTCTTTTGGTTTCCTTTCTTTTAATCAAACATTAATACTTAATCAAAAGTATCATACTTTAAGTTGGCTCTAATTACAAATTACATTATTAAAACAATGCCAACTTTGAAATACATGGAAAATTAAAAGAAAGGCTTATGCACTAGATGAGGGAACATTTGAAGAGGGAGTTGCCATAGTCTTCATCTTGAGAATCTGGTTCTTAAACTTTACAAGTGCTCCAACAATCTCCATGCCTCGAGGAATAATGGTGTTTGCAGTAACATTTTCCCAACTATTCAAACAACCTTCCATGTCTTTCCAAAAGTCTACATTTTGTGAAAAGCCTTTGTTTGCTTCAATGACTATAGTTTGTAATGCACATACCTCTTTCATCTTTTCCTTGGTTATGATGTCGATTTGAACAATTTTTATTTGATGAGTGCTTTGAATTCTACTTTAATATCTTGCACTGTATTTCTACTCACAGAGTCTTCCTTAAAGAACTGGAAACGAAGATCTCGAAATTCATCCAATACATAAGCTTCGAAGGCCTCACCCTTTTGGAACATATTCTTCAATTCATCTATTGCCTCTTCTAGGACCTTTATTTTCCAATCCACACTATACACCCATTTCTTTGAAAGATTATTCTTTAAGTCATCAAAGATATTATTTGCAATGAGAATTTTCTCATCAGTATTGCTCATTTGCTTGAGATCTTGTATGCATTTTGTCCACAACTTGAGCTCCTTCTCTAGGCCTACAATAGTTGAGGTGAATCTTTGTTGGATTGAACAAATGTTATCATATGCTTTATATGCTTCCTCCATGAAATTTAGGCCAGAAATCAACATCTCATCCACCATAGCCTCTATTACTTTTCCATAAGCAACATGTTTATGGATATCCTTAGTAGTTTAAACCTCATCATCTATTAGAACAATAGGAAGAGGCATTGAAGTTAACGGAGCTAGGTCAATCACTTTATCACTTGCCAATAGGGACTTGATGAAATCAAAAAGGGTTTGTACCTACTCCTCAAGTTGTTCTTGTGTTTGTTTCCCTTTCTCCACTCTTTCAATGACTTTTGACACAATATTCTTCAAGTTAAGAACTTCACTCTCAAGGGAGTAGACTCACCTAATGGGATCCTTGTCGGCTCCAAATCAGTTAAAGTCAAATATTTTTCATCTTTCTCAGCTTCTTGGTTTAGCAATCTCTAGAAATTGTTGGCCTTTTGCATCGGACACCGATCTTGAGGTAGTCTTGGACCTTTTAATAGGTGCAACAAGAGTTGTGCCTAGGAGAGCAGCTACAACATTGAATTTTGGGGCAACAATTTGAGATGAAGCTTTCCTCTTTTTGCTATCAATATAAGGTTGCACCCAAGTGAAAGTGGTGTTATAAGATGGGGTGAAAAGAGGTCTTAAGGCAAGGGTGCTCATGGAACTAAGAGTTTGTGCAATAGATACTTCAACCATGGAGGCATCAACATTTGAAACATGTATCTCTCTGACATGTGGTTCTAGAATGACCACTGTCTCTCGGTCTCTATGTGGCACCATTTTGCTTTTCTTCTTCTTTATCTCCTTTCTCTGTGTTGCCTCCTTCACATTGTTTTCTTCCTACTCTATTGTTTCTTTCTCATCGTCCCTTGAGAGATCAATAACCTATACAACCCTTGCACTATTTCTATTCGCTTTGGAGAGGGAATTTGCTTGCTTTCTTCTTCAATTACTTCCTCTGCCTTTTCAACCTTTTTAGCCTTCCCTTTCTTAGAGTATACCAGAGTTGTGGATTCAAGAGGAGAGGGGCTGATTGAGTATGTACTTCAGGCACTTGGAGTAGGACTCTCTCTATGAGATGTGGATGCTTCCTGAGAAGGAGACTGCAACCTGCCCATCTTATATGCTGCCATTTTTCTATCAAACCAAACCTTTGTTCTTACTATGACTGGATTTATGATTTCTTGTGGATCATCCTTCTCTTTTTTGAACCAATCAATGGTGGCAAGAGGAGTGTGCTTGATAAACTTAATGTATTCGAGAGATTGCAGATCCTCATCATCATCCTACAAATCCTTTGGTACTTTGTAGATTCCAAAATCTCTGATTTGCTGCAAGGAGAGTCTACCATAGTACCTTCTTCTTGCTTCATAGTCATCTGAGCAATCTTCCCAATAGTCTTCCAGATCAGGGAGATGATAGAAAGACATCCTGAAATTGTTGGAAATGAAACCTTTGAGATCAAAGCAAGACCTCTTCTTGAAAGAAGTAGAAATTGAAGGCAACAATAGTTCTCTCAATATTTTGTGCATCTAAGTAGTTCTACAGGTGTAGTTACCCAAAGTAATTGGGAATTGAATGTCATTTATCTTCTTGTCTCTGCAGGTTCTATGCAACATATCAAGTTGCCTACAAATTTCAACAAGAGAAATTTTGTCACTACAAAACATTGGGAGTTTAAGAGGTGCTCCCTCAAATCCTGCTAACCTGATGTAGGAGAACTTCCTAAATTGAATGAAGTAGTTGCCATAGATAGAGATCAATTGCTTAAGCCTTGGTAGAAAAAATCTTTCAGCTTGTGTTGCTTGCTCAAAAGTTTGACAATGTACATAGTGAAAGCATCATTGACTCTCTTGAAATGATGATTGCTATTTTTTAAAGTCAACTATGGATAATATTCATACATTGGAACATCCTTTTTATCTTCATCAGGAGTAAGCCCTAACCATATTCTATATGCTTTGTAATAGTATACATTAGGTAAGAGGTCATGTGAAAGGTTTTGGTCCTCTGCACATTAGCCAATTGTTCACTGAGGTTGTCACAAATGATTTCTCCCCAATTCAAACTTTGTTTTCCTTCACAGATGATATTCAGATATGGGCACATCCAGAAATGGAACTCATTGGTTGAAGGAAGACCCATTATTCTAGCTAGAAGGGTGATGATATCTTAAAGTTCTTCTTTAAAATCAACTCTGTACATAGTTTTGGGTAACCTTGAAGCTCCTTTATTTGGGACTTTAAACCAAGATTTGGCCACCATGTGTTTATATTTCTCACTTTCTTGATCAAATAGAGATTGAGCTTGAGCGAGTAAGAACACTTAAGTCTTCTACTACGGGGATCCCAAAAGCAACGTTGATGCATTTAACATCCAATTTGGCAATTACCTGACCTTGGGAATCTTTGATCTCCTTTGTGCTTGGATCAAAACAGGAACCACAAGCCAAGACAATATCTGCACATTGGACTAAAATTGGAAAGCCTCCAACATGAGCTATTCCACAATCTTTGATAAGTTGGGCCATAGGGGTGGGATTATTATTATTGATTTGTGCCCATAAATCATTGAAATCGAGATGTTGCACATCGTTATCTCCTATGTTAGGTATGGAGGTCTCAAGAGAGGAGAGATGTTCATGGCCCTTGAAGTGGATTTTCATGATGGCAAATGCGCTGAGAGAAACACACTCAGGTAGAAAAAATGGAGGCTTGTGAAAACAACAATGCAATAGGGCACAAGAAAAAAATAGCTCTAAATTCTCATAGAAGGCTTCGGGAACACTAACCTTGATTGTAATATGAATGGCGACCTTCCCAAGAGCACACCACACTTTGAAATTTTAAAATGATTGAGGAATGTTTTTGCTACGGCTAAAAACAATTTGGGAGATGCGGAACAAAATGTGAAACTCATTGTAATTTCTAGCGAAAAAATGACTAATTTACCCTATTATACATAACCTCATTTGAGTTAAGTCGGTTGAATTGTATTAAATGAGGGATTTAATTACATTGAGGAGACGGGGAGTCGACATACTTTAAAGTGCGGGTATGGCGGAGATATGAAGCATTGGAGGCCCAAGATAGCATGGGACATTAGGGACACGAGAACCCGACATCTATGCAACACAAGAAAACCATCTCAATGTGCAAAAGGTAGGTTTGCGGAGAATCAAGGGTTGGGATGCACTTGGGACATCTAGGACAAGGAAGGCCGAAAAGTCCGCAATACACCAATGTCTATTGGAAAGTGGGTAAGTTGGGTGGAAAGTGCACAAAAGGCCCATAAGACATGGGAACGCAAGTTCTCTCTCGCTGGCCCGAAAGGTCCATGCCACAAAGGGGACTTAGAATATTTCAAGAGGGCTTGCGGGTTAGCAATGCATGCAGAGAATGTGGAGACATGGGGAACCAATGACTAAGAAGCACAAGGGTCACGAGTTCACAAAAAGACTCAAACTCCCGCAAGACAAAGATGACAAGTCACTTGTAGAAAAGACATGAATGCGGGGATAAGAAGCCCATAAGAACTAGGGACATGTGGGACATAAAAGCGAGAAATACCGCATATAAAGAAAAAGACCCAAAACTCAAAATTTTCAAAATTGACTAATTGTTGGGGACATTTTGTTTTCTCCAGACTTCACAAAGGCAAATAAATACATCACAAGAGATAACTTAAAATTTTGAAAATTTTCCAAAGATGTACACATTCTTGAGTAAGTGTCAATAGTACCCTTCATTTTACATATGAGTTTTCAACTTTTTACTAGGAAATAGTCAAAGTGCACAGGTACTTTTGTATTCAATTAAATTGATTTGGACGAGGAATATATATGGATTGAAAGTGGGTTGGAGGCCCATAGAAATTTCAATCCGTAAGAATTCTTAGGTTAAGGCAACTTCTTCGGAAAGAGAACCAACATCAAGCACACCTTCTCCAAGAGAAATTACCTTAACAAATGATGAAAAAACAAGTTTTTCACTTGAAAGTCTTTGGTTAATAATTATTTAGCCACTGTCAATGATATGGTAACAAAGGATATTGAACAATTAAAATTATGGGAGTTTAGGGATAAAGTTTTGATAAAAGAAATTAATGCACGATTTCACCACTCCCAGAGACATTTATTGTATTCTTTGGTTCAAAATGAACCAAAGAAGATTGATATTTTGATGAATTGGAATGTATATGGCATTTTTTCTATTTATAATGCTTACAATGATAATGTATTAGATGTAATGTTGAACAAAATTGAGAATTTAAATGCAGAAGCATAAGCCTACCACAATATGTGGTCAAGAGACAAGATCCTTGTAGTTATTGTGAATGCGAGAGAGGGAAAAGGCTTTGGTAAGTTTTAATAAATTTTCAAATAGGATTTACTATATTTTAAAATTTTATTAATTATTAATTATTTTTAAATGCAGTCGAAGTATCAAAATTTGAAGAATGAGGCAACAATATTTGATGTTAATTTAAAAGTGCAAGGAAAAGTTTAATTGCAGTTGTTGATTTGAAGCAAAGCTTGTTACTTTAAACAAGTAGAATAATACCTTAAGAAGGATCATAAAGGAGAATGGAATGGATTCTGAAATATTGTTGAAGAAGAAAACAAAAGAGGATCCAACATTACTATCAGCCGGTGATGTAGGAAATCCAAAATGTGAAATACTTTCTCATATCAATGCATCCACAAAGGATCTTGTTCAGTCTGGAGTATTAAAGGAAGGTTCTGGTACATAAGATATAGTAGTGCAAATAAAAGACTCCACTACTTAAGGCTAGAGCTGCAATATTACTCTTTGAAAATTTTCTTTTCTAAATCTAGATATGGAACCAAGTTTCAAAAACACTAGTTGTAAAAAAAATGTATTCATATTATAAATAAATTTATTGTTTTTGTATTTTTCATCTTCTTTATTATATAAAAATATTGAGAGTTTCAATCTATGTTATGTGTTGTACTTGTATTTTATTCATGTGTAAGTTCTCCAGATAAAATAATATTGTGATGAGAAATATTTAATTATGTTTGATATTAAATTATTTTCAATTTCAAACATTGTTTCTGAAGTTGGATTTATTTTTAACACAATAATATGCTAAGATATTATTTTGTATTTAAAAGAGGGAAGAAAAATAAATACAACACTGAAAATATTATTCAATAAAGAATACCATTATTTAATAACTAACAAGATACATACTTATAATGTTCATACATCTTTAGTCAAAATCAGGCAACTCAAACAATTATTAACTATTTAGCTCTTCAAAACTCAAACTATTATATAACCTTTCATTGTTATATTTAGTCACAATGTCAATGTTTATGTCTTCTTTATTAGCCATTGTATTAGTATTACATACCCCTCTCCTTTCTGCAAGAGAATTCCATACTTCTCATTACTCTTTCATAAAGAAATGTGTCCACAACATATCGTGAAACATATAATCTCAAACAAGTCTCAAGATTTTTATCTAGTCTGTTTAAATATTTTGATTTAACAAATGCCATGCACTAAACACTCTTTCATGTTCCACTAATCCCAATATCATCGTTTTAAACATTTCATATAATTGAAAATATTCACTAATGCTTTTATGTAGGATGATACTCTTATACAACTTTTTCCATAGTCATGTAATTGCAACATTATTTGTTGGTTCATTTAGTAAGTCCCATTGTTCAATCATTGTGATGTCAAAATAAGTTTATTGAGACGAAAGTAATTTCTTTTAAAGAAGACCTTTAATTTTAACTCAATTATATTCTACTGATTTTTTGAAATGCTTAATGAGAGTACGCGTGTGTTTTTTTATATCAATCACTTATAAGTTTCTTACCAACAACAAGATTCCAAAATATAGGATTGACCACTTCCATGGCCTCAAGAATCTCATCCCTTTTAAAGCGTTATTTGATCTCACTCGATAACAATTGTGATTTTTTCAATTTGATTTGTTTTTTAGATATCAAACCTTCATATAAATTGTGTGTTACAGGTACTTCTTTAATGTTTGTTCCAACAATATCCATTCTTTTTTTAAAAGTGTGCATATGAATCTCATTCCCATTTATAAGGATATAAAGGTGACCATTAATATTGAATTTAAAATATCTTTTAGGATCCTTTAAATTTGTTAAATTTTTCCAACTACTAAATACATGTCCTTGAAAACATTCATCGAGTTGTATAACAAATCTAGTGTTTGACATACATGTTTTCTCAACCTAATGAAGTCGACTATATAGATGGATATTTCTTGAGCATGTTTTGTTAAGCAATTGATTTCATTCAACATGGGTAGAATACCACCAAACAAAAACAATGTTTCCATTTTTTTAAGAGGTAGAGGAAATCTTTTGCCTTGTCAACTTTTGTACGGTACTTAAACATAAAACCAACCAATGATGGGTATTCATCAAAAACTTTGTGTAGGCTCATATATGGAAATCCATCTTACATACGTATCTTTAAGAATTTTTATCATCTGTCACTCTAATTGTAAATTTCTAAAACTCTAGCAATATTTTTAGACTACTTGACATATACACATGTAATTCATAGATAATTTCTTCCACTTTTGCGACATTTTCAAATGTGCTAACTATTTTATATGCAAGATTCATCTTATAATACATGCGATTAATTATAATCATATAAGAGGCAACTACTCAAGTTTGTACACAAACACATAGACCACTTCTATGATCATGCATTATTGATGCACCATCAACACCAACACATACAAGCTTTGTAGCTATTGAATAGTCATCCATCCCAATTATATCCTTCAAATTACAAATAACCAATCTGTAAAGATTTTCAAAGCATTACAATTTTCCATCATTTTATGAACAACTAGAAGATGTGTTATCCACCACTATAACCTCTTAATGGAAAGGGAGATAAAACATGTATTCTTGACTTTCTCTTTCAAATCCTCCTTTTCAATCATTGCAAGACATTTAGCCATTTCCCAAACCTTTATCTAACCAATGTAATTATGGAAGGTTAGAAAACCCATTAAATTCTTAAATTATAAAAAATCTAAAAGAAGGTATGCCCCTTTTTAGAATGAAGAATACAGTAGAAAATTGTGTGTTTTTGCCTTGATATGACATTCGAGCTTTTCCAAATTTTGCATTAATTGTTTCTCTTTTCTTCATAATATTTCAACAATGTTTCTACTCATTTTCATACTCCTCTGCATATCTTACATGCATGCATTTTTCCATCTATGTGTCTTTGTTATTTTTCTATCATTTTCCTTGACTATCACATATACTTTGCCACAATGTTTCTCAATTGTGTCCAACTTTAGTTACATTTTATGTTCTTTTCCTAATTTCTAACCACAAATTATACATCTACATTATTTTGGAGTATCATTACCATTTTCTATCTCTACAGGTTCAATGAATGGATATTTTGCTACCCAATCTACCTTAAAATACCTTCCAATTGTCTAGCTAGTTTTCTTCCTTCACACATATTTCTTTATGGGAAGAGTATTGTGAATATCATCTTCTAATTGAATCTTTTCAATAGAAATTTCATCTATTGGAGGCATTTGATAGTGAGGATTATCTTCCAGCTCGACATGTCATCATCAATTATATCTTCATCTACTAAAATGTTAATTGTTTCTTTAGGGATATATTTTCATGAATTATTTTACGCGAATACGATTATCGGTATGGGCTTTTTGTATTCAAACATGAAAAGGGTTTTTGTATGTGACAAAGATCTTTAAAATTTAAACTAAACTAACAAAAAATAAATAAAAATTTAATGATAATATGTTAAGTGTTACCTATGTTTGTAGTGGATGAAAGTTGGGTCTGCATTTTTGGGTTGGTTAAAATAATTTAATATGCTACTTTTCCTTTTGAATTGATCTTCTTTGTTTTCATTATACATAGAGTCCATTATACCTATCCAATTGTAATTTAAAAATAGATCAATTTTTAGCAACATGTTAGTGAAATAAGTTGTCGTATTGCAAATTATGTGTTTCCACCAATGCTCACGGGGCTACGCTCCTCCTTCTTGTGTATGGGGAGGCTCCAATTATTGAATGTAAACTATCCTAAATTTGTGGGGTGGCATTTGAATAGGTAGAGGATCACACAGAACACTTCACTAAACCTGTGGAAAAGTTCTTGTATGGGGTACAAGGAGAAATTTGTAGCGATGAGGGATAAAGGAGAGAAATTAGGAAAGAGAGGGTTATTGTTGTGAGTAGGCACTAACAGAGTTCACACACATAACTAGAGCAGTTCACCATTAAATTAGAGGAAAGTAACAAAGTTGTAAGTATTTAACAAGACTAACAAATTAAAGACACACAATTCTTTAGATTCATCAATTAAGGACACCAAGTTCCTTCTTGGTTATTCAAGATTACTATGCTTGCAAAGTTACATAATAGAGAGATAAAGAGGAAAACATAAGAAAAGGAAATGGAATAAATACAACTTTTATTTCTTGTGTAGTGATGATATAAATCTCAATAATCTACCACAATCCACAATTGCTACAAAAACTAAACTTTCAGGATCCTTTAGAATGGAGAAGTCATTCCAATTTATAGCCTTGTGAATTGTCTTCTCATCTACCCCCCACATGAATCTTCATGTTCTCATTCCACTTGTGACTTTACATCTTCCTAGGAAGTGAAGAAAATAAGTCCCCTTTTTATAAATCAAAAGGGACTTTTACAATTCAACATTAGAGAGTCACTTAAGTGAATGAGACAAAATACCATGATTGTGTACAATGAATAATTAGAAAAGGGGGAAAGAAGAGGAGAAGAAGGGAGTTGAATGATTTGTCATTGATGAAGAAATTACTGATTTGAGGCATGGTGATCATGATCTCCTCCTTCAACAAGATGCATAGACACCTTTGACTATTGAATGAGTGTTTAGGAACATTGTTGCAAGACCTCCTAATGTGAGCCTAAGCTGACTACAATCATTACTCATGATTATTCCTCTTTGGTCTCATAATGAGAGTTAGGGTCACTCTTTCACTCCTTAGGATTTCACAATTGTGATTAGCGATCATAAACCAACCCTGTGATGTTTGGACCCTTTGATAACTAACCACATTACCAAGTGCTTGATTGAGTGTTTAAGAACATTATTATGCAAATGTTTTCAACTAAAGCTAAGATGGTTTCTCATTCTCAATTTTCATGTGTCTCCTTATGGAAAAAGGATGAGCTCTTAACTAGCTCACTTGACTTGGCTAGCTCAATCAACTCACCCAACTCAACTCAACTAGCTCACCAAAGATATGATGGTGGATCAAGATCTGGTGATTATTTAGATTTTGTTTCAATAGAGTCCTTGGCTATCTTTTAACTCTTTTCATCTTGCACAATGTCCCTGACTTTCACTTGTTGCACCATGTTATGTTCTATCTCGCTCCTCGACACAATCGTGACCATGACGATGCTTCAAGATTCTCATGAAGGATGAAATTTATTGTTTGAGATGTGGGACAACCTTAAAATCATGTGAGGATGGAAAAAAGTAGTGATATTAGTAAAAATGGAGCCAACTATAACTTTCTGCATAAAAACCGAGACTTTGTATTTTTAGCATGTCTTAGCTAGGACTACTCTTTTTGGCAATTTTGCCATGTTTTCATTCCTTGATGTTTATTTCCTATCTGGAGGACCACGAATGTAGATAATTCATCTTATTTAACTAATTACTATTTTTATTCATCCCTCACCATGGACACATGTTATTTTTAGTAAGTGCACTTTGTGGGTGTTGTATTGGAACGAAAAAAGTCTTGAAATTTTGAGTTTTATTCTAAGATTCCCTATTCCAAATTTTGGATGATTCCTTCATCCGTGAATGAGTGGGAAAATGATTTTTTAATCATAGGGGGAAGAATGCTGATAAAAATCATTCCTCCATATCTTAAAAAATCAAAAACTTCATCGTGCGTAGAGTGGTTCAAATAAAACTAGATTTTTGAAGATCCTTTTGCTCCGATTTTCAGGTAATTTCACTTGTCGGATCTTCTAGGAATTTAAAAATTATTTTAGGAGGGTATAATTCTGATGAAAAATATAGTCCTCAATATCCCTAAAAATAGGGACTTCATGACACAAAAACTAGATCACGCGAAACTAGATTTTTCGGGGACCGTTTTCTCTAATTTTCAAGTGATTTCACCTGTAGGGTCCTTAGGAAGTGAAGAGGGGCCTCATTGTCATTTTTCTGTTATGTCATGGCAGAAATTAATGGAGGCTTAAATCTTTGACAATAATTTTTTTATTGAAGTGGAAACATTGAGCTTAACTTGTGTTCCGCTTCGCATAGGGGTCTCGTTCTTCGATTTCTAGATGGAGAACTATGTGCAACACTCGGTCTTCATGGCCATAGCTATTCTAGACCATGTTGGGAATAATTTATAGTTTTTTAGGTATTTTCAGGTTTCATGGCTTCAAGAATGGATGCAAGGTTGAACAATGTGAAGGAATGAAGTTGGTTGTTAGTTTTTTCATGTTTTCTAGCTACTCAACAATCAATTTTCTTCACAACATAAGTAACACCAAATGATTTCAAGTTAGTGTTTTAGAAGCATGTAGATGGGGAAAATTTTTGTGTCCCATATGTCCCTTTAGGAATGGGGACAAGGGTGCAATAAATGCGCCTCAAGGAGATGAGGCTAAGTGTTAAGCTATGGTGGAATGTGAGGGAGATGGATAAAACAAACATTAAACACACAGGAGTTGAGTCTGGGTCACATGAGGAACCTTGAGAGGGGAAAATTTTTGTGTCCCCTCTATCCTCTTTGAAATGGGGAAAATAAGTACACAAAAATTCACCCTCACCAGATGCTTCTGAGTTTCATTCACATGATGCATTATGGAGGAGGTGAGCTAAGCCCTTCGAAGAGCTAAACTTGGTCATATGAAGAACCGGATGGAAGAGTTGAGAAGGGGAAATTTTTTTATGTCCCCTCTTTCCCCTTTGGAATGGGGACAATAGGGACACAAAGGTTCACCCTCGCCAGGAGGTGACATGTGTCACACCCCAAAAATGACTAACTACGAGAAGCACACTTGCAAGAGAGACAACTTGATGAAGTGATTCCTAGAGCTCCAAAAGGTATTTTCACATGAATTTCTATATTATTTTAAATCCTAATACCATCTCAACAACAAGGGGATGGGTTTTAGACGTCAATTATCCTTACATCATAAAAAATTGGCCCCTCTTTCTTCAGGATAATAAGGTGTGTCTACAAAACCGAGCTTCCATGAGAAGCCATCAGGTCTCGTGAAATATTTTATGATCCCATAATGTAGATAATTATTTAATATTTATAATTACTATTTTTTTCTTTGCAATTCCTTATGGAGCTCTTGGAATCCTTTCCGTAAGTCCAGCACCAATTCGATTGTATGCTCCTTACCCCCCTGAAAACCCGCTTTCACATAAAATATTTCCAAACCTTTAAAAATTCCATAAATATTCCAAAATCAGTTACATAACTTTAAAAACTCTTCAATACCTCCTCCAAATGATTTTGGGATTTCAAATCCTTCCCGGAGGATGCACACTAGTCTTGAAAATGTGAAAATTAGCCTTTTCAATCCTATTTAAGAACTAGTCTTAGGAAGCACTTTACTGTATGAGATGAATGACATTGATACCTCATTTCAAACACCAGGGAAGTATTTTTAAACACACAAGGAGGACCTATAATTTCATGATGGTCAAAATACATAAGACGCAATTGATTAAGAGAGGGGTTTGTGAAGACTCAAGAGTAAATTTTCAAATTTGGCTTAGTTGTCATGCTTGAAAGTTTGATTTTTTCATGCTACACATTTGCATGAAAACACATCATGTTTAAAAAATTGAAAATGATAGAATAAACAACTATTTGAATCTTGATGAAATGTGCTACCGAAAGGTAGCATTGTACATGCTTTCGACAATAGCATAAATTGTGCTACTAGACTGACCGGTAGCATAAATTGTACTCTTGACGGTAGCACAGTGTCATCATTTGGTAGGTAGCAAATTTTATGCTACCATCTCGTAACACAATGTATGCTACTATTCTCAGTAACATATACAAAGTGTTACAAACCGATAAAATTTGCATTATACCATAATAGTTAAAAATAAATTAATGTTAGAGGGTTCCAATATACAATGATCTTGATATGTAATGTCCATGGGACAATGGGCGTGATAAAGAAATTGCATGAGAATATCTTATTTGTACTTGATAGTCATAATTTGCCTAATTATAAATATGCAATTAGTATATATATGAAGGCGAATGTGGAAATTTTTCAATTTCGTATAAAGGTGATTTGAATTAAAACAATTGTTTATTAGTGTAAACGCTAGGTGAACTGATACATAAATGTTATTTCTACCAAGAAAAGTTAGGCGACCTAGTCATAATTCCTACCTAGAAATTCGCCAAACGTAAATTTCAAAAACCGAATATTCATGAATTAACGAATATTCACCACTAAAATTTATTTAGGTTCCCTCACACGAAAAATTCAATATTTTATGTGTCTTTCAAAGATAATTATTATATGAAGACTTGTCCATATATTTTCTCAAGAAATTTTTTGAAGTGTACACAAATTTTAAGTTCAAGGCACTTGTCAAGAACCGGTATGAGAAAAGGATAAAGGTGTTGTGCATGAAAAATGAAGGATAATAATGGAAAAAATGTTGATGGACAAGGCCTCTGAACATGTTAAGCAATGTTTGGATTAGATCGAAGCTTTCTATTATGTGTTATTTGGTGAACAGGTCACCTACATCAAGTATTGTTAGAATAGACCCCATAGGAAGCTTCGATGGGAAAGAAGGCATCTATTAAACACATAAGAGGCTTCAGTTGTGAAGCATACAAGCATATCTCAAAGGAAAGAGAACAAAACTTGAATACAAGTTTGAAAAGTGCATCTTTATTGCATATGTGAGTGGTGTCAATGTTACAAGTTGTGGAATCCACGACTCCAAAAGGATTTTTACAACCATAATGTTGTCTTCAAAGAATGAAAAGGAAGGAAATTTATGGAAAATAAAAATTTACAAAAGACAACTCAAGAGGTAAAGAAATCGAAGGTGGAATCTCCATAGGTGGTCTCCTTTATGGGATTAAGGAGAGGTGTTGGAAAAGTTTCTTCATTCTTGATCAAATGAATCAACTAGCTACTGAAAGAAACTAGCAACTCGTAACATGGAGGGTTTATAGTGCCTCATAAGCATGATGTGATAGATGAACAAGCACCAAGTAGTTAGTGCTTGTTGATGTTGATAACCTGCAAATAAGATAAACTGAAATGAGATTGATTAGATAAATTTATGTGGGGGTTTCCCGACGATGTATATCCAAGAAGCATTAGCTTCCTTGGCGGATGTCAACCCCCGTGTGTTTAGAAAGAGTGAAATAAAGCAAGAATAATATATAACATTCAAAAATAGAAGTATATTGAATCCAATAAATGATTAAAATTGATCTAGAAACGATATGATTAGAATAAAAATAACTGGTCTGGGTCGACGATGACCTAGACTATGCAGAGGCGGAGTTGACGACGACTGAGTGACTAGATCTGAATGTAAGAGAAGTATGCGAGACAGTGAAGGGTCTAAGTGCAATCTGGATGTAGTAGATACTTGTGTATCTTTGGAGTCAAATCACAGAGGGGATATGAGGAAGCAGAGACCAGGAAAATGGCAGAAAACAAAGATGGATGAGGGTAGATTGAGAATCAAGACCCTAGTCAATGATGACCAGGGGTGGGTCGACGGCGATCGGCAGCAGAGCTAGACAAAGGTCAAGGTAAATGGATGATAAAGACAACTTGCAAGTACTGAGAGGTGGAAACGAAGGTTGCTGAAGAAGCTCTAAGTGTTGCAGAGACTGATTTAAACTTGTAAAACGTTAGAAGCAAGCAAAACAATGATAATATGATAAAAATTTGATTAAAGCAATACCAAGATACTGATAAGCTCACAAAGGATGAACATGAGTGATGCAAACATGTCCATAGGAGGTCAGTAACTATTGCAGGAATGCTCAGGCACGAGAGGAAATTCACTAGTCACGAGAGAGCTCCAAAATTTGCATGCATATAATGATTTTCCCCCTTTTTGAAAGGATTTAACTTGGCTTTATAGGGTCGACGATGATGGTTTGGGTCGCGTCGCTAATCGCAGAGAAAGTTTCCCAATGGGCTAGCTTTTTTGTGTTTTTGGTGTGATTTTGTGTTTTTAAGAGTTGGAAGGGTGCTTTAAAGCATTATGTGGGATTAGATTGTTTGGGGATAAATAATGGGTAGTTAGGGCATAAAAATAGATAGGAAGAAAGCTAGAAAAAGTGTAAGATAGAGATTTAGGATAAAAGCATCCTAAATAGAAAGTAGATTAGGGCATGATATGATATGGATATTAATTAATTAAATTAATTAAAGGTTATGGGATGGGCATTTTAATTAAATTAAGGGGGTGTATTTAATCAAAAGGGAACCTAGATAGGACCCTATCAAAATATGCACACAGGCAGACAAGGGTAGAGATACCGATTTTAGGTGTCTACAGGAGGTTAGGAGAGCTCAAAGTCAAACCCATCAAAAGGTATCTCTACGATGATAACTTGGAGGTCATGAAGTGATATAGGGAGTCAAGATAACTCATCGGAGTAAGTTCTTCCGAGATAATTGATTTTGAAATCACGCTAAGGATAAATCGAGAAGTTGATTTTAATGATAATACTAATTCTCAATACAAGAATTTAAGGTAATGTAACACTAAAGAAACACTAAAATTCAGGCATATAACACCAATTTGTGATTTAACAACACTAAACTTAGTTTTTGGTAGTTTGTTAAATAACACCAAAATCCAACAACACCATAATTGGCTACGACATATAACACCAAATTTGGTGTTATTATGTATATAGTGTTATATTTGGGTGTAACCAATTTTGGTATTAGATTTTAGTGTTGCACACATCAACCACCACATAACTAACACCAACATTGTTGAATCACAAATTAATGTTTATGCTTGAATTTTAGTGTTTTTTTGTGTTAATTATTTAGTGTAATTGATTTTGGTGTTTGATTTTGGCGTTGATTGTAGTGTTAGAGACAATATAGCTTCATAGCCTCATTATTTTAATCTATCATCAATGGAACCAAAGTGAGCTTGTGATTAGTATTATAAAACAATTACAAAAATAATTTGGGCTTAATCTTGTGCCCACAAGTGAGTTCACAAGCATTTTATTAATATCAAAATGAGAAAATAAATTAAAAGGGTTCTTAAATGTCATTAACCCTTAACATAGAATGATACAATAGATGGCCAAAACATATGATTCAATGACTATACTCCATAAAAGGTCAAATACTAACTAATTGCATTATAATAATTCATGTAAGCATTTGAAGCATTTAGGTGATTGGCAACCAACATATTCTACCAAAATCAAACATCATGGACGACTCCCAAAATTGAATCTTCTAGTTTCAAGTAGTTCACTCTTCCCATTTCATGAGAAGAGTGCAAATAAGGTTAAGTGTATCTAGAGGTGAGTCATTTGACTACCTACAACTCTCTCCATGAAGAATATAAATAAAAAGATCACCACATAGATCCACGACATCTCTAAGTAGAAGTTTTTCAACTCTGCCTCTAGGTGGATAGTTCTCCTTTCCAATCGAATTTTGAGACCCATCCCATTCATGGCACATCAAAGGAACTTTCCATTTGTAAGCTTTAACAAGTGGTAGTCCATTGCTCTTAGCCGTGTAATATGATATCCCAATAGTTTCCTTGAAGAGTATCCCCTTTTCACATGTAAAATGCTACGACACCCGTGGAGAACATTAAAATGTTTCAAATGTTTGCTTAGTACATGCGGTGATGGAAGATGATGTCACAAAGTGTGTCTCTTGGTGTCTTCTCTCAAAGGGAAGTCTTTGTAGTGGTACAAAAGCTTTCCAACTGCAAACAAAATTTCTCTCCTTGAGCAAGCTTAAACCACTATGAAACGAGATCCAAGTGAACTTATGGCGATTTCAACTTTAGGTTCCAAAATCATGGGACATAATTCCAGGTCCTTCTAAGACTGCCCTTTAAAGGTGCATTTGACGCTTTCTCAAAGCTTTGAATTCTGATATAGCAGTAATGATCTATCTATGGGTGTTGCTTAATCACCCAATACTTATGCAATAGCCATTAGGGCTGAAAATTGTTTAATTCAAGTAGGAAAATTAGCCCCTATATTGTCAATGCCCATTTTCCTTAAATTAATGTAGAGTTCTCAACTCAACATTGCCCTCATTTATCAACCATCTGCGTTCACATTTGGTTCCTCCATGAAGCAAGAATAAATTGAAAGCCTTGGTGTCCAACTAATAAATTTGAAAAATGAAGTTGTCTCCCTTAAGAGACAACAAACTCAAGCCCCTAAAAATTATCCCAATCCTCCTCAAGGTTATCCAAACAAGGCTCTCAATACCTAAACCAAATATTTAACTAGAATTACCCACCAAGGAGACCTCTAAATCGTAATCTGTGATCACTGCCAATTCTTAATTTGAGCAAAGTCATTGTTCCAGTATAAAAAATATGGCCCAAAGTTTTGAGTGGTGTTATCCTTGTGATCAACCACAAAACTAGTATGCATGTGAAGTTGGAATGAATTCATTGTGGTAGAAATATCTCATGGCGCAAACTTCATTCTATTAATAAGAGTAAGCAACGAATTTACCTAAGATCAATACGAGAAGATATATATGAAGTCGCTTCGGAGCCTAAATTCATGCTCTTTGAGCTTGAAGGTTTTTGTGTGGCTAACCAATCCATAGGTAATTTGAACAGTTGCAACTTCATATCATGGATAACACAAGGTCCAAAAAGAGATAGATGGATGTAAGGTCTCCTCCTCCTATTTCTCTAACTCTACTTAACAATTCTAGTTAGACCACAAGCTTGGGTGGAAATTTAGCTTCATCTAAGCAACCACGATCACTCAAAGAATCGAAAATACGCAAAATGTGAGGAATACAATAAATATACAAAACACTTTAGTGCACGAAACATGAAATTTTTTCCAAAGAAAGAACCCTCGTGGATGAAGTAGAGAAGAAAATAAAATGTTGTGCCCTTATTTCAAAAAGGTTATGGGTATTCCCCTCAACATTGTGGAACAAATGAAAATGAAAAATTTGAATGTCACAATGTGGGATGTTGTATCTACTCCATCTCAGAGGGATCTCTTACATGAAGCCTTGAAACAACTTTCACCTCTTAAACTCAAGTTATGCACAAAGTTGATTTTGTGGTCAACATCTGTCATCCCAAGGAAGAAAAAGTAAGAGTGGTTATCAAGCCTCCTCTTTTTTACATGTCTCTAATTGTTGGAAAGCACCTAGTACACAATTACAGGATAAATTCTAGTGTTAGTACCTCAATTATGCCAAACAAAATTGTAAATATCTTGGGAATAAAATACACTCCAACCTTATACGGATTTTTCAACTTTATGGATGAATAGTCCAAGTATTGGGTGTGATCAAGGCTATAGAGTTAACTCTTCATGCTTGCTAAACCTAACCATAACACAAGATATCTTTTTGATCGACTTGTCACCTTTATTCACCTTTTGCCTTTCGAGAGACTTCATAGCCAAAGTGGGCGGATACCTATCTTGAGATTGGTCTCATATGTTATGAAGAACAATGTATGGGACTAGATTTATAATCAAAGACGAGCCCAACTTAACTTATCATGTTGAATTTCACGATCCTTGTCCTATCAATGCAAATTGTATGGTCCAAGGAGAAGTGAGCAATGATCTTGAATCCTCCGAGACAATGTGTTCATCTCTTTAAACTATATATCTTATGCTTGATGAATGGGCTAAAGAGCATTATGAGTTTGATCCCTATGACACAACTGTGGAGTCCGACCGGGCACTTGTTGCTTCCATGAAGAAGAATTCATAGTCCTCATGCCACACGAAGAAGATAATGATGCTTCTAGTTTATGGAAAATATTCTTTGATGCTTCTAGAAGTAGAAATGGAGTTAGAGTAGGTGTAGTTCTTGTTTCCCCAATGGATAAAAAGTATTTTTACACATAGGTTGCAATTTGCATGCTCAAACAACGTGGTGGAGTATGAAGCATTAGTTCATGGTATGACCATTTCGGAAAAGAGACAAATAAAGGCCTTGTAGATATTCGAGACATAAAATTGGTCATCCGTCAAATTAGAAGGAAGTGTGCGGCCAAGAATAAGATTTTGAAAGCTTACAGGTACCGAGTTTGGGACCTCTTTGAGAGTTTTCAAGATATAAACATCCAAGCAATGCCACGAAGCAAAATAAGGAAGCAAATCAAATGACAACTATTAGCTCTCGGTTTTCTCTGGGAAGACCAAATGTGAAAGAAAAACATCATGTCAAGATGTTTGTAAGACCATCAATTCCAGATAATGAATTCAGTTGGTAAGTGTTTGAGAATGATGAGTAGAGAGTTTAGTTCATCTAAAACAAAATTTAGTTCTCCTCAAGCTTATGACATTGTTTATAAGAAAGTTATGGTGATCAGATCATTCAACTGTGGAAAAACAAGTTGCCTAAAGGATTGGTAACCCTTGAAAACATCTTCAATCCTAAAGCAATGAGGTCAAAGGGTGAAATAAAAGTATGTTTGCGGAGCTAAAAGGATTCCAAATAAATTACCATTGACAAGGTAAGGAGTTATTGCTTGGAAAGGTGTGTGATCAAGATGAAGAACAAGCCTTCATTTCCTTATGTTATAAATATAATGATATCTTTTCATGGAATTATGAGGATCTTAAGGGTTTTGACCCCAACATTGCTTAACATTCCATTGATCTTGATCTCGCATGACCAAACCGGTTAGACAAAAACAAAGGCCAATGAATCCCAAAATTATGCCCCTCATGAGGAAGGAGTTATCTAAAATCATCGATTCAAAAATCATATTCCCTATTAAGTATTCCTCTTGGGTGGCAAATTTGGTCCCTATTAGGAAGAAGAATGGAGAAATAAGACTTTGTGTGGATTTCAAAGAGTTGAACAAGGATTCCTGAAGGATCATTGTCCTTTGCCCTCTATGGAACAAATCCTTTAAAAAGTGACAGGATCTTAAATATTATCTATGCTAGATGGCTATTCATGTTTCAATCAAATTAAAATCACGGAAGAGGATCAATACAAAACCACATTTATAACCAAATGGGGAATATATGCATATAATAAAATGCCTTTTGGTTGATCAAAAATGGGTGCCACATTATTGAAAGCTATGGACATTACTTTCGTGGACTCGTCAAATGGTTCTTCCTTGTTTATTTGGAAGACATTGAAGATCCCAAACCCCTTTTTGCATGAATACTTTTAAAAAAATAACACTTAGGCGTAAAGAATCATCAAGCAAATTCATGGAACAACATTCTCATACTGCATAAACAAATTAAATAATGCAAAACCCCACAAACCGGGTGAATTTATATAAAGGTGCCTAGGGTTTTAATGGCAAATTTCTTCATAAATAACGCAGCCATATATTCAATATTGATTTCTGATGATAAATGATTAGGGTAAACACATATAGAAATCTGCAGATGAAATGATAACAAGTATTGTCTAAAATCCTCTGTAAATGATCCAACCCCAGTCGATTTGATATATATTTGTGGCTGAAATATACAATAATAAACTGGCATGAAAAATACCTCAAACATTGCATAACCAACCGTAGAATAAGTCACCCCACTCTAGAAGTTGTATAAATTCCCACTTTGCTGCAATTTATTCTTTTCTCTGAAACTGCTGGAATGATGAATAACCTGTGTAAACAATAAAGATCCCGGATAGAAGCTTCTCTCACTTTGCTCCCGGGTTTCTCCACAAGAGGAATAATCCAGAGGGTTTCCGTCCTTGGATTTTGTCTTGCAAAAGCTCAGTGCTAATTGCTGTAAAAATAATAATCTTCTGAATGCCTTTTCCCCAAGTCGCATTTTTCCCTTATAGCCAAAAAACCCTCCAAAGATGCAAGTCACACTTTTTCCCCAAATCAATATAATTAATATTTAATTAATTATTTCCTTCACTAAGCAAGTCACATTTTTGGGTTTATTTGACCCTTACCCAAGCAAGTCACATTTTTGGCTAGGAAGGCACTTTAAATAATTTATTAATTTATTTAAATGCACTTTCCTAAGTCAAAGTCACTTAAACAATCTATTAATTCATTATATGTGCTTTAATGATATTTTACTTTATTTTGAGCACCATATGATAAAAATAATACACCAAAGTCACCCTTGAAAACACCCTTTGGCCATCGGGTAGAAAAACAGGCCAAAGGTCTTCGACCGAACTATTCGAGAAAGAGGGACATTACGGACATCACAGTCTTCTCAAAGTAGGGTCGGGATCACATCACTCTTCTTGAGAAAATCTTTGAAATATGTAGAGATTTTGAAGTATCCTTAAACCCAAATAAATGCATTTTTGCAATTCCATAGACATTTCCATAGGTAAACATTTAGGTCATGTTGTTTCAAAAGATGGTATTGCCATTGACTCCTGAAGAATATTTGTCATCCTTTCTCTTTCATTGCTAACTCACAAGAAGTCCCTTCAATATTTCCTGGAAAAGATTAATTTTCTTAGGAATTTAATTCCTAACTTTGTAGGATTAGTTAGGCCAATCACTCTAATGATCAAGAAAGGTGCAACTTTCAAATGGACTACATAAGGAAGGGAAAGCTTTGCTAAGATAAAAGCCACAATTTCCTAAGCCCCAACAATCATCAATCCATATTTTGCAAAGGATTTCATCCTTTATGCCTACGATGCTTTGATCTTATCATTGTCGCGATCCGCATACGTAGAAGAATGACCATAATTTGGAGCAACATGTAGCCTTTTTCAGCCAAATGCTAAATATTTTTAGCTCAAGTATAGTCATTTAGAAAAACAAATATTCACCATCTTGCGAGCTCTCAAACAATGCAAGCCCATTGTTAGTTGGAAAATTTTTCTATGGACACAAACAACAGTTCAGGGGATAACAATCCCTCCTTTTTGTGGGGAGGTTCCCTTATTCACCAAAAATTGGAAATCTAATTATTTACAAATATACAAACTAACATTCTAATTGAGGATTTTGGTGTAAAGAATGTCTCCATATTCTGGTATTCTCAATACATAAGATGAAAGAGAGAGAGGGGTTTTAGAGGAGGAAACAATAACTTGTATGAGTAAGAGGAGTGAATTAGGGACACAAAGTTCTATCTAATCCACCAGTAAAGAATACAAATATTCTCCTTGGTTGTACAAGATTACTCACTATTGTAAAGAAAAGAAGTGAAGAAGGCAACATGTTCAGATATAGAGATTGCGAATAATATATTACAAATGCATGCATGGAACTTCAAGAACATATGAATTAATATATCTTAAAAATCCACTAATATACATGCAACAGACACAAAGTTCTTCACACTATAGCAAATGGATTGAACACACAATTTCTATATTCAAATATACTAGATTCACATTCACAATATCAAAGCGATAAAACAAAAAGAACATAGGTGAGATAGAGAAAATTTCTTACGTATTGATTTCAAAAGCTCTGTATCATTACATTCAAAAACACCAAAATCCAACCCCTTTACAATGAGAAATAAGCCTTATATAGGCTAAGGGGTGGTTGTAACCAAATTTCTAACTAATTGCCATTTAATTAAGTGCTAACACTTAATTAATCAATTACATAAGTTAGCTTTATTTACAATTTTCAAAATGATAAAGCTAACTCGAGAATATAACAATTAGAAAGAAAGATTTAAGAGATGGGAGAAGGAGCACTGGTGAGTGATGCAGCTAGAATCTTTACTTTGAGCACATGAAATCTGAATTTTTCCAAAGCACTAACAATCTCCATAACCTTTGGAATGGTGGTGTTTTCCATGGCATCAATTGGCTACCAAAAGAGTATTACATTTCCTTAGCAATGCCTCCATTTTGCAACAAGCCCTTGGTGGCCTCTACAACAATGTTATGTGGTTATGTGATTTCTTCCATCTTCCCTTTGGTGACAGTCTCAACTTTAAATAGATCTTCCTTGATGAGTGTACTTGAATTTTGCACCGAACATCATCCATTAAGTGCCTCTCTGTAGATTTGTCCTTGTAGAATTGACACCAAATAGCATGTAAGTCTGCGAAAAAATTAGATTTGAGAGCCTCTCCTTTCTGTACCATATTCTTGAGTTTATTGGCTACCTCCTCAAATACTCTGATTTTCCATTCAACACTTTTACACCCACTTCTTGAGTCATAAAAAAATTATGAGAAAGAAGGATTTTCTCATCTGTGGTGCTCATGATCCTCAAATCTTGGATGCACTCTAGCCATAACTTGAGTTCTTTCTCCACTCCCATGATAGCTGAGTTGAATTGATCTTGAGCTATAGAGATGTTATCATATACCTTATATGCCTCATCAATGAAATTCAAGCCGAGATTAGCAATCCTTCAACTAATGCCTCAACAACCCTACCATATGAAGCATGTTTATGAATTTCCTTGATGGCCTTGACATATTCCTCATAAAGGATGGTTGGAGGAGGCATTGAAGAGAGAGGATTTGGATCAAGGAATTTATCACTTGAGAGAAAAGACTTAATAAAGCTAGAAAGAACTTGAACCTATTCTTCCAATTTCTCCTGTGTTTGTTTGTCTTTCTCAACTCTCTCAATCACCCTGAAATAGTATCCTTCAAATTTTGAACCTCTCCTTCAGGAGTAGATTCACCAAGTGGGATTCTGGTCAGCTCTAGGTTTGCAAGAGTGATATCCTTTTCATCTTTCTCTCCTCTTGGTTTTGTAATCTCCAAAAATTGTTGTCCCTTTGAATAAAAACCAATCTTGAGGTTGTCTTGGCCTTCTTTCATGGAGGATTTGGGGTTGTGCCAAACAAAGCAACCACAACATCAAAACCAAGAGCAACTATCTTGAAAGAAAACTTTCTTTTTTTACTATCAATCATGGGTTGAACCCATGTGAAAGAATCACTTGAAGATGGAGGAGGAGGTGGTGCTAATGCAAAAACACTAGGAGGACCAAGAGGCTGAGTAGTAGGAACTTCCAGAGTGAGTATTTCAACAGTGGAGGAAGATATTTATTTGACTGGGGATTTGGGCTTTAAAATACTTACTTTCCCAGTGTTTGGCTCTATGATCTTCACATCATCTTCCTCTTTTTCATCTTCTTCACTTTCTTCCTCATCACCACTTTTCTCTTGATCATTATTATGTTGCTTTGTGTTAGCCTTTTCAATATTATCCTTTCCCTCCTCGCTTATTTTCATATTACGGGTAAAGAGAGGATGCGAAAAATAGAAGGCCTAGAGGAATTTGTTCCTCATGTTCCTCCCGAACCCGCAATTACTTGCAATACACACATTTTGATCTCAAAACCCAAAAATTGACTAAGCTGTGATGATTTTTTTCACTCTTCAAGCTTCACAAAGGCAAACAAATTAGGAAAAGGGACCACTTGACAAAAAAAATTGTTTTTTTTCAAAAATTACACATTTTTGGTAAGTGACAACACCCATGCTAGCCTCCAACCACATAAAATTCCTTGTCTCACATCCCAAAGTGTGAGAGATTTCATCATGGGGACAAAAATCAACGAGAAGAGATTCAAAGGGGTGACCAAAATTATGGAGTTTGTCGTGACCATAAAAGCCAAAAAATTGGTAACAGGATGGTCACTTTGTGAATAACTTGCATTGGATGCTCATGATAATGAAGAAGTCTCTTTTTCATAGAGGAAGATAAAAGGAACGATAACTAGATCGTACTTCGAGCCAAGAACACGAGATGTTAATCAAACACAAGAATCTATAAGATGAAAGCAATTCACTAGAATAAATTTAGATAAAACCTTTGCAAACAAATGAGCAACAATATCATATATTATTGTGGAGCTCAATGAAATACAACGAGAATGGGCCTTGCCTATATATAGCAAGGAATAACAATCTAAGAACCAAGAAAGGTCGTAGATCAAGCCATAAATCATGGAAAGAACTAGTCATCAAAGAACTAGTTAAGTCCATAGATTTATGAGAGAACTAGACATCAAGGATCTAGTCAATACCATAGATCAAGGAAAGAACTATACCTAACAACTAGATAAATCCCCCTAATATCTAAATAAATAAAAGGAAATATCCACACACATGAGTGGGTGAGGATAAATACAATAAAGGAAACTAAAGTACCTAGGTGAACATGAGCTAAGGTAAATATCTACTCTAACACCCCCTCAAGTGAAGCTAGGGGCCAAAATAGAAGTGGCATGTCCATATTACGAGTCCCGACAACTAGGCCTAATGAGGTACTCATGTACAATATATCCATGAAGAAATCTCAAACCAAAAGAAGGAAAGAATCATGCTAGAAGGAAAGAGAAAGAAGAAGAAGAAGGAAGATGTTCTCACGAACACCCCCAAGAACAACTTTCGAAACCCCAAGCATTCCATGCAACTCAAGGTAGCGAGGTCGTGAAAAGGCTTTGTAAAGATGTCTACAACCTACTGTTGAGTCGAATGTACTCCAAGCAAAGAACTTCATCCCTAATATGCTAACGAATGAATTGGATGTGTATCTCAACATGCTTGGTCCGCTAGTGCTCAAATGGGTTGCGAAATGTGAATTGCACTTTGGTTGTCATGCAAAAGTACAATCAATGAATCCTATGGGAATCCAAACTCTATCAATAATCGGTGAAGCCAAAGAATTTGTGACTCACCGTAATTGTTGCCTTATACTCGCCTTTGAAGATGAAAGTGCAATATCCAGTTGCTTTTAAACGCCCAAAGAATTGAAGAAGAGCTAAGAAAGAAAAGATAGCTAGAAGTGGAACACTTGTCATCGATAAAACCTACCCAATCTGAATTTGTATACCCAACCAACCGAGTAGAACCCCTAGTGTAGTGTAGGCTAAAGTGGAAGTGCCTGTAAATAGCGTAAAATCCTTTTAGCAGATTTCACCAAAGTGATTACTACGAGGAGAATGTGTAAACCTAGATACAAGCCTTACTACAAATGAAATATCGGGGTGAGTATGGCTCAAGTACACGAGACTCCCAACCAACTGCCTATATAACGCAGGATCACAAAGTGGTGTGGTACATGTGGAAGTAAGAGTAACTCCAGATTGAAAAGGAGATGGACTTGACTTGCAATCAACCATATCAAAGTGCCTAAGAAGATCATGGGTGTAGTTTTTGCCGACGAAATGAATCCATGAATTTGTCTGAGAAATCTGTAAACCAAGGAAATAATGCAATAGCCCAAGATCTGTCATGTCAAACTGTGTAGAAAGAGCCCTCTGAATACTCTAAATGTGGGAAGAAGAGCTGCCAGTAAGTAACAGATCATCAACATATAAGACAAGTATCATAATATCCTCACCAACATGCTAGAGATACACTATATGATCGGAGTGGAAACAAACAAAACAAGAGATAGAAGAAAAGAATCCAATTCTCATACCAAGCTCGAGGGCTTGTTTGAGACCGTAGAGAGACCTTTGGAGCCTACAACCAAGAGAAGAATCCTGAACAAATCCAACCAACTACTCCATGTATATTTCCTCTTGTAGATCTCCATGTAAGAAGGAACTCTTCATGTCTATTTGGTATATGGGCCACCCCTGTGATGCAACAATATCAAGTATAAGGCGTACAGAATCCATCTTGGCAATGGGTGCAAAAGTATCGGAGTAATCAATACCTTCAACTTGTGAAAAACCCTTTGCAACAAGATGAGCCTTATACATGTCAATGGACCCATCAGCTACATATTTGGTTCAATATACCCATTTACACCTAACCATCTTTCTTCCTTTATGAAGAGATACCAAATCCCAATTATGATTCTCCATCAAAGAAGAATACTAAGCTGCCATTGCATCATCCCACTCCTGTATCCCATGAGCCTTTGAAAAGACCTGTGGATCCTCGAAACGCATGACACAAAATTCCGAACCTATAGAATGTGTGTGATGATGCCTAGTGGGTAGAAGATCCTGTATGAAAGGTGTTGCCTCGAAAACCGTAGTACGAGTTCACTTAGGCATAGTGACAACATCAATGGGAATAAGATCCTCAATGAAATCTATAACATCCTCATAAACCTCCTCAAAGAAAGGATCCTCAAGATGAGATGAAGAAGGAGGCATGGAAGAAGATGAAGAATCACGAGGAGTGAAGCGCTCATCAAACCGACCATGTGTTCGAAAAGAACGTCATGTGTATCAGATCTAAAAGACGATAAGCTCTCGTGTCCTCACAATACCCTAGAAAGATCAAGGCTTTACTCTTCTTATCCAAAGCTTTCCTTTTCTTCTTTGGCATTAAGGCCAAAGCATGGCTCCCAAAGAATCGAAAAAATGAGACATATGGCTTAGTGTTGGACCAAGCTTCCTCTGGAGTCAAATGCTCAAGTGCTCTATGTGGTGTGCGATTTTGAATGTAGTTAGCACAAGTAATCGCTTTTGCCCGAGATAGGAGGTAAATTTCTAGAATGCATCATACAATTAGCCATTTCCTTCAAATTTCTATTATTCCATTCTGTTAAGCCATTCTATTGTGGAGTATGAGGAACAAAATGTTGGTGAATAATGTCTTGAGTTGCACAAAAGTCGAAAACTCATTGGTTAAGTACTCCCCCATTATCAATACTAAGGTTCTTTATGGAACTAGAAGATTGTTTCTCGACCAAAGCCTCAAGACTTTGAAGTGTGAAAAAACATCACTATTGTACTTGAGAAAATAAACCCAAGTACGCCTCGAGAAATTATCAATAAAGGTAAGTACATACTTAGCTCCATTAAAGAGGGGATTGGAAAACCATCAATACACTATGCACAAGCTCTCTTAGAAAAATTCTTATGAAATGGATCTTAGTGTTGTTTCCTAATGCACACCCAAAGCAAACTCCCTCAAGACAAAAACTCGAGGAAGACCATCTACCATACCATGAGTGCTCAACACCTTCAAATATCCGTAATTTAGATGTCCAAATATTTCATGCCAAAGCTTACTCTATGAATCTACATGAGAAACCAATATTGTCCCTATAGAAGAAGTGTCATCAAAACCCTCAAAGTGATCTAGTCTAAAACTATGATCAAAAATATCCTGAACAACTAGTGAATGAGGCTCCAACAAAGTTTGTACTTCTACTCCATGTGGTGTAAAAGTCACTATTTTTCCTTGACTAGAATGACAAATTTGATATGCAGAAAGCAAATTTGTAGTGATGTTAGGAACATATAGTGCATCTTGATATCTTTGCCACCGTAAAGTTGTATATCACCTTTTCCTTTAACGGAAAGAAAGGAAGAATCTCCAACCTCAATTTTGGAAGTAGAACTCAAACCTAGAGAAACAAAAGAATTCTTGGAAGAAGTCATGTGATGAGAAGCACCATAATCTATAACCCAACTATCTGCAAGTGGTGACTGAGATCTCCCAACAACATTAAGTGCTTTGCCATGCTGATTAGAAAGAGGTGGCATGGAGATAGAAATTTTGTGTTTCTTGATTGCATCCTCTAAGGCTTGCATTCTCTTATAACACCTATGTTCTTCATGATTACTACCCCTACAAAAAGAGCATGAAAGACTAGACTTATTCTTGGATTTAGGAGACTCCTTGAGTTTTGAGTTGTTTTCTTTGGGTTTAGGAGAATTTTGAGATGGAGAAGGTGTGGATTTGTTTTAACTATTTAGTTTTCCCTTGCCCTTAGGATTAGATGCGACTAATTCCTTTTGAGAGGTGGAAGACTCAAGGTGAGACAATTTAGATTCTTCCCTAGTAAGTCTTTCACAAAATGTTTCTAAGTTAGGCATTTTGATTGTGTCACCTAAGGCATCCATGCTAGAGAAAAGATAGAAGCAGAAATTTGGAATGGTCCTCTCAACTTGGACACACTCTTCATTTTTCTTATCTCTTCCACTCCCCTTCAATTGTGTCAACAAATGCTTGAACTTGGTAAGATACTCTATAACTGTTGGAAAATCTTCGGGATTAAGAGAGGTGATCTCAATGTCAAGTTGCATAGCTCTCGTATGATCTACCTTACCAAATAAATACTCTAATTTCTCCCAAATTTTGAAAGGAGAGTCACATTTTACAAATGAAATAAAAGACTCACTTACATAAATTCCTATCAAACCCATACACTCATCAAATTTGCATTGGTGCTAAAATTTCTCATATTCTCTAGTGAACACTGGTTGTTCTTAAGAAGTTAAAGCCCATAATCCTTTCCGCTTAATTATTGTTTCCATTCTTGGTTTCGTGTGTGTGGTAATTATGTGTTTTAATGGCTTAACATGATCTAATGCGTAGTAAATGCCATCCTCAAAAAATCACCAAATGAAATGTAATAACCAAGCAATGCAACAAGACCCCCCCAGATTTTGGCACTTTATAATGAATGCGTGTTATAATATGGCATTTTATAATTATAGTGTGATTATCAAAATAAATATTACATAAAAACAAGCACTTTTGCAAAAATGACACTCAAAACCGAGTTACCAATCAAAAGTTACAAACTTTTCAATATTATGCTCTACTATTTGTTTTAGTTGCCACTAAAACATAATAAAATGATATTGCCTTCACCACACAAATAAAATGAAAGGGGGCTAGAGTTAAGCACTAGGAATCACAAGCTTTAAACCCTCATATGACCATACCATATGACCAATGGCTAAGTATTTCAATGGGTGTGTAACTTACTATTCTAGGGTGTGCCACTTGTTTTCAAAAAGTCATATCCAATCGCTTCTTTTGGTAAAAATACTATTTCTGGACAAAGGTCGAAAATGACCTTCGCCGCCAAAAATAGTAGTTTGCGGAATTTCCCGAAATAGTAAATCATGCACTAAAGAAATATCTTTTCGTAAACCGCATGTTGCATGTATCCAATCGAGAATGCCACCCGTAGAAATAAAAAAATAGATCCGATCTCGAAAAACCCATAAAACGATTTGTTGGTTTTTCTTCCTAGTTGACACGAATCCCGAGACAAACCACCACGTTTCTCTACACAAAAAAAAACCAAAAAATGACTGCCTCCAAAAATGGTTGAGTTTACAGTTGATCTTAGGGTTTTGCCACCTTTCGGATCCAATGGAAGCCTCTGTTTTGCATAAAAATACACGCAACAAAAAATATGAGCAAATCTTGAATATATGAATATATAAAGAATTTATTTGCAAAATAAAACTTACAGATAGATGTCAATAACAATCTCTTGCTCTGATACCATAAAAGGAATGATAACCAGATTGTACCAAGCTAAGAACACAGATGTTAATCAAACACCACAATCAATAAGATGAAAGTAATTCGTCAGAATAACTTTACATAAAACCTTTGCAAACAAATGAGCAACAATATCATATATTATTAGGGAACTCAATGAAATACAATGAAAATGGGCCTTGCTTATATAAGCAAGGAATAAGAATCTAAGAACCACCAAGATCGTAGATCAAGCCATAAATCATGGAAAGAACTAGTCATCAAAGAACTAGTTAAGTCCATAGATTTATGAGAGAACTAGACATCAAGGATCTAGTCAATACCATAGATCAAGGAAAGAACTATACCTAACAACTAGATAATATCCCCCTAATATCTAAATAAATAAAAGGAAATATCCACACATATAACGGGTGATGATAAATACAATAAAGGTAAATAAAGTACCTAGGTGAACATGAGCTAAGGTAAATACCTACTCTAACGAAGAATAAGGAGAAATGACAGAGTATCAATAAATCTTAGAGGTGTCTCAAAATGAAAATCCGTGAAGTACAACAAGACCATGGAATGTTAGAATTTCGCATAGTACAGAGAAGCCACCAAATGTTGAGTATCCGCACAATGAATTTTTTTTGCGAGACAACGGAATTCAACCTAGACGCGATGGTGGATCAACAATATGGTAACATTCTTAAGAATCGATGATCACCCTTCTGGTTTGAATAAAGAAAAAAGAAGACATCTCTAGTTAATCAATTCCTCGTGCATTGATAAGAGGAATTATATTTAAAATAAATCTCGATGGCGTCTTACTAAGATGAATTGAAGGAGAACAAACAAACAAGGTCTTGTGGAGTTCCATAATGGTTTCTATGGTGGAAACTTTTCAACTCGTGCCACACCAATTAAAATTATCAAAGCCAAATATTTTTGGCCCACAATATTCATAGATGCACACGAATGGGTCATAAAATGTAAATAATGTGCCTTCTTCACTGGTAAGAAGAAGATGGTGACCCTCCCACTTCATCTTATTCAGGAGGATTAACCCTTGTCTTAGTAGGGGCTTGATTTCATAAGTATGATCAATCCTCTGTCAAGTGCAGGTCATAAGTGGGTTTTAACAACAACATACTATTTTACCAAGTGGATGGAAGCCATACGACTCAAGGAGGCTATTGAGTAAGTCATCCTTGATTTTTTAGAAGATGTTGTAACTAGGTTTGGGGTTCCCTAAACCATCATTTTTTATAATGCCAAGACATTTTTAGGTTCCAAGATTTTTGATTGGGATCTTAGACATGGATTTTATTTAAAGACATCCTCTAATTACTACCCGCAAGGTAATGGTTTGTGAAATCGACTAACAAGAATTTGATCGTAATCATGAAGAGGACTATAGAGATCAATCAAAGGATGTGTCATATAAAGGTATAAAATGATCTTTTGGCTGATAGAATCACTATAAAAAGAGTAATTGGCAATTCCCCATTTGTCCTTGTATATGACATATATGATCCCACTATCACTTGAATTACTTTCATTGGAGTTAGCTCAACAATTGGAATTTGAAGATGTAGACCAAAGAGAAATCAAAATGGTGGAATTGATTGAACTTGAAGAACTGAGGCAATCCACCATGATCAAGTTATAAGGGCATCAAAGGTTAACCAAACGAGGGTTTGATAAGAAAACTAAGCCATCGTATTTCAAGGTAGGTGATTTAGTCCTCAAGTGGGATGCGGATAGAGCTAAACTAGGGCCTCACTCTAAGTTTGATGCACTTTGGAGTGGGCCATATATCATCACTTTGCTTGGAAAGATGTTAACTCCTTCAAGGTGTGTAGCCTTGATAGAGAAGAATTACAAATCCCAATTAACAAGATTCATCTTAAACATTTCCATTAAGATCACATTGCATATTACAAATACTTGTGTGTTTTATATGTTATTGAAGGTTCCCTTTCTTGTTGTGTGGTGATAGTTGATTGAGTTCCTTTTTCTTAATCGTGGTGATCATTGTTGTTTGTATTAATTGATTGCACACTCTTTGCATGTTTCGATTGAACCATGTATGATCTTCCCTTTATACATAAGTTTTGGAATCCCCTTGTAGTTAAGTGTGGTTAATCTCGAGTAGGTTTTCATGGCAAAAATCAAATAGTTGGAAGAATTTTTAGTGAAAACCCTTCGCCCACAAGATCAACTTCAATCGACTAAGTTTATGCAAATTCAGGATCGAGGTTTTTCAAGGTTAAGATAAGTTTTATTCAAGGAATGTGCTTGAATCCATGTCCAAGATGGATGCTTCAAGGTAGATGGATGTCCCCAGAGGTCGCCAAAGTGTTGTCTAAAATTACACCCCATGAAATTTTGAACAACTCATCAAAGATGGAATTAGCCACAATTTGTTTAGAAAAGTCATGCGGGACACTAGGTTAGTCTTCCATAGAAAGTGAAAATGTAGTGTTCTGCAGGTTCCCCTGACCTGTGGAACAAAGGAATGAGCACTTAGGACTTAGGAAAATTTTGGCGAGTTGTTGCTTTTCACGGAGTTTTTAGTCTTTTGTAGCACTAAGGAAAGTAATTCTTCAAAGGTTGGAATAAATTTAGAGAATCGCAAGATTCCACACTTGTGTGAAGATAGAAAATTGGCTAAAGAAAGATTCCTTCTTAGAGCAAAGGAAGTAAGAACCGATTAGTGCTTCGCGGCATGGAAACATAGTGTCATGCGGACTTGGAAGACATAGAGTTTCGTTAGGTTGTTAATTTCTGCGAAGCAAAGAACGAAGTCCACCAAACAAAATTGTAGTGCATAAAGAAGTTTTAAGACCTACATGGTAAGGAAAAACAAAGTTGGGATGGCTAATGTCGAGAGTCACCACTATCATAGTGTTACATAGGTTTCATAATTCATAGTGTTATGTGGAATGTCAATTCTGCAAAACGAAGGGACATAGCCACGAGATAAGCACTGTGTAGAAAGAAAGAAAGGCATTCACGACATAAGAGGAGTGTCTGATAGTGGATTGTAGAAACACTCAAGCATCACCAAGCAAAGGAGGCTCCACTCATCATTTATGAATCATCAAAACCCGTGGGAAACCATCACAACATCAAAATTTTGCGAAAGATCTCAAAATCGTGCATGTTTTTGAACCAAATGACCAACCACCTCAACCACTAGAATTTAATGAAGTATGACATCTTTCTGCATGGTCTGATGGTGTGTGATAGAATTAAGGTGTCGTGCTATAGTATGTGATTATCTTCAAAGGGCACCCATGTCTACACTACAAGTTAACTCTATAAAAATCATGGTGTCCATGCTTGTCCAAAAAGATTTCAAATATTCGTACACCGACATGGCACTATTTCCTTTCCTCTCCTCTTTATCCATTTTCCTTCGTAAGTTGTATAAATATTAGTGCTAGAGCACATTGTAATGGTTGTTCTTCTATTTTTACTAACTCACATATTTTGGAGTTTCACACCTGTGAACTTGAATATTACACTTTTGACCTCTACAACTAGCAAATGGAGATTTTCTCGCCTCGACTCTCTATATAAACAATGAAGAAATGATTAATGCAAGTGTAACTTCTTTCTTTCCTTTAAATGCTTTATGTTTAGAGTGAATATCTCTACCCTCTCATACTTCACATTCTTTCATTATCTACAATATAATTGCGTGCATATTCATAGTACTAGTTATGTGAACTTGCATCTATGTCATTAGGAATATGAGGAGTTCCACCTTCTTTCTCGGTGTTATTGCCACCTCTTTTAGCTTAGTATTTGCTTTATGTTGTTCTCTTTCCTTCTCTCCCTCCCTAGTTCCTTGGATGTGTTAGTGTAGGTGTAATATCCCCTTCCCAGTCGAAGACCCTTAGCCCATTTGGTCTTCCCGACAGCTAAGGAGAATTTTAAAAGGGAGACTTAAGTTCTAATATTTTATTATAAAGTGCAAAAATAAAATAAAACATTATAAAAAGAACTTATAATAAATTATTATGGACTTAATGATAAATTAAACATGAAAAGTAAACAAAGGGAAAAGCACTTAGTAAAAATGTAATTTTCATGGAAAAGTGCGACTAGCTTAGGGGAGCAATAAAAATAGAAAAAGGAAAAAGCTTATGGGCCAAAAGTTATTAGTTATAGAAAAATGTGACTTGCATGAGGAAGGCTTTTTGGGTGGAAAAAGAATTAAATATTCAAGAATGATGATTGGTTGTGTAGAAGGTCACCTTTGGGTCACTTCTTTCTTTAAAATGGCAAGTTGACTTGTATATTCCAAGCATTCTATGATCATCTAAAAATTCTAGAAATTACTTGTGAGCTGAGTATTTGCAGCGCTTTTCTCTAAGGACGAAAACCCTCATGAGAAGTTGAAGGAAGAACGAAAAATCTTCCTTTTTGGTGCATCTTTTTGGTTGAATATTCAAAGGAGATCTACTTGCTGAAGTATAACATTTTGTCAAGCTAGAGCAACCCAGTTATAGGTTGTTTTTGGCATAGATGAAGGATATAAAAATCAATTTTGTTACCTATTATTTGAAGCTGATTTTTAGTCATTTTTTTACAAAGTTTTGAGTGTTTCCTAGGTTCTAAAACCCTCGATTCTGATTGTAATTGCAAATGCAGTTCGCAGATTTTTATTAAAAAAATCCATCTTGTTGGATTTCTTAATTGTACTTTCATTATGCAGATTAATAAAATATTTCAGATCTATTTTGCATCATATATTTGCATGTTCTTTCAGATTTTTGGCCTTGTAAAATCAATATTTCAGTTTTGAGTGGAAAGAGAAAAGTATAATTGTTGATTTATAGGGTTTCCCACCTAACCCTGGTCACATTTCTCATAGATAAATTTTATTTGCTTTGCAATTAATTGCTAAATGTTTGTAAAATTTGTATTTGGTGTTTGGATTTATCAAAAATCTAACTTGGATTCAATATGTCCATTTGGGGACATTATAGTAGGTTAGCTATAGAAGTAGTTTTAGCATTAGAGTAGGTTGTGTTTTGTTGGTTTTCCCAATCCGTGGAACAGAGGAAGCCAAATTTCTTCATAGGTCTATCTCAAGCCATAAGTCTGTTAGAGATCACAAGCACTGAGAGGGGGTGAATCAGTGCAGATTAAAACTTTTGCAATAATTTCAATCTACAGATTATTTAGTTGAGTTCAACAATGTATAATGAGCATTTAAACAAACATGTGCCAAACAAGATAACACAGAACACAAAAATTATAGTGGGAAACCCTTTCGAGAAAAACCCACTTGAAAACCATGACTTTATTAGGAACACCAATTCCAAAGCTTACAATGGTTTTGGTTGAGCACCCACTCAACCTCTGAAGCACACACTCCGAATATTCAAGCACCCACTTGAAGCTATACTGAGCACCCACTCTCAAGGAGCAACCACCCCTATAATCTAAGAACCCACTTAGAAATACAATTTATTACATATGCATTGATTACTTGGAATTAAAATTGCTTACACAATGGATTATGATCACTTTTCTATATTTGTTTGTGTTTTCTCTGTCACTCTCTTATGCTCATCTCGAGTTGAACTCTATTGTTCAAACAGTCTACCGCATTGTTGCTCTCTTATCTGATATACCTTCAATACTTCATCTATTTTCTCTCCTCTAGTATCTCTTTTCTTCTCGTAGTTTATTTAGCCCGATTGCATCGTTTCCTCACTTGAGCAACAACACAATGCACATGGATTTTCTCTTTATATATAATTGATATTCTTCATCACTTCATTTGGCATGTTGTGCACTCTTCCACCTCACAACCGCAAATCTGGTAAATTAAATGCATGTAATAAACTCCAGATTTATTCTCTCCATATTTGGTCTGTCTTCACGTTTTCTATATATTTTTAGAGCCGGTACCTAAAATAGATTTCTCATATTTTTAGGATTTCCGTGATCAAGATGAGTGAACCGCTTTCTTCTCTGATATTTAATTTCACCTAGAAATCAAGAATTTCATAGAGAATGTAACTGTATTTCCACAAAGTCAAAGAGCATTAAATGATGATAAATGGAACTAGAGATTTCCCAAATCGGGCTTGAGTTTTTTTGTGGAGCACAAGCAATGTTCGACCTCTCTATTTGATATTCGGATCATTATCAATTTCCTAGAAGAAAGTCCCATTCCACCATATTCAAAAATAATTTGATTGTCCTCGAGCCATGTCTAATCCATATTTTTCATTTCGCGAATTTTTGTAACTTCTATGACATTCTCCTTTGTATCGCATAAATTATTCTTGATCTTTGGCTTTTTGGTTATCCGCGAATTTCCTTTACTTTTCATGGATTTTACGGTATTCCGTGACTTTCCTTCTTTCTCCACCCTTCTTTAGTATTTTGTAGCTTTGTTCCATGTTCGCAGCTATTTTCTTTTATCTACGCTTTTATAGTTCTCCACGTTTTTTCTAGTCTTTTGTGGCTTTTCTCCTTATCCATGGCTTCCTCCTAACTTTCCTTTATCCCACGGCTTTTCCTTTATATCCACGAATTCACCTTTTTCACTCACGACTTCACCTTTTTCACTCACAACTTCATCCTTTTTCTTTGCGGCTTCATCCCTTTACCCGTGGATCTCACTAAGCCTCCACAACGTCTTCTTAGACTTCAATGACTATCTCCTCATATCCATAGTATGCACTAGAGCAGTTTAAGTCCCTTATAACTTATCCTTAATAATCCTAAAGCCTCTGAGAGCTAACACTACCAATCAACCTTCACATTTCTCTTGTCAAGTCTTTCTTTCCATACATGGTTGATCTTTGAGATACCTGCTCGCTTCTTGCACTATACTTTTGCCACTTTTTCCATCAATGTAGTTTGACATCAATGACAACACATATGACAATGACAAAGGTCCAACAAAGTCCCACACTTGGAAACAATTCCATGTTGCCTCAAAATTTTGAATCTTCCATGATTCAGGTTAGGGTGAAATTTTGAGCTCCAACAGGAACAATATCTCAAATGTATAAACTATGGTGAACCCATATTAAACACGACCATATTGAGGGAGTGATATTTGATAGTGGTCTCATAAGGAAATATAAATAATTTTCCATTGATGAGAAGTGGTTTATCGATACTTGGCTAGATAATGGTACATACTGTGTTTTCATTCACATCATAATCATTATTATAGAAAACACTACTTCATCCTTAACAAACAAATATACAAAATAAAACAACAACATGCAAATGTTAACTATCTTAGTACTACTAAAATCCATAAGCTTGAATGATAGTGTCATATAGTGATTTTCTTACTATAAATTAAAGGAAGATAACAAGATAGACAAGTTTATTTGTATTTGGAATGACTTCACAAAAGATAAAAATGAATAGATTAAGACTTGCAACAAAAAAATGATGAAAGGAGAGTGTGATTTAAATTTGTAACTCTTCCCATTCACGTTAATTGTTTTGAAAGTATACTATTATGAATACACTCATTACCTAATAAATAGAGAGAAATTAAGTGGAGACATCTTCTTTGGGGAGAGCCTTGTTAGGAAGTGTTTGTATCTTGGTGGCTCTTCCCTAATGTACATTTTGACTCCTATTTATGGCATAGCCATGTAATGGGGTAGTTGTCTATTCTACATGACATGGGGGCCCTTCCTTCGCAATAATTCCTACTGGTGCAAGAAACTAGATCTTGAAAGTCATGCTTCTTTTTTACCTCTGGCACTTTTCAAATTGACCAAAATTAGATTTTAGACACTTTGCATATGCTAGGTGCTCAAACAACTATTGCATAGTAAAACATCAAAATCTGTAGCACCACCTTCGCAAAGCATGCAAACCGCATATCCATCATAGGGAAAATCCACTATTGGAACAACCAAAAAAAATTATAGGGCTAAACACTACACATCTCTATGATTCTAGCTTTTCTATACTATACAAGTGGGGACGACATAGGGTACAAGTGCCAAGGAAACAAGGGGTATCGGAAGAGTCATATTCTTTGATATGAGATTCCATATATGAGATTGCTCTGTTAAATGTAGTGCTTCACCTAAACACTATTTAAGGCCTTCAAAATCATCATCATATTCTTGCCACTTGTGGTTGACTCTATATGTACTCAGAAGAAACCTCTATAGTATTGCAGACCGAGCTTTATATAACCTTTGTCCAACATTAAATGTTTTATGGGACCATAGAAGAATGTATCCAAACTCAGAGATATGTAAATTTTGATGTTGTGCCATTTTACATTGACTAGGGGAGCAATTGAACAAGAATCTAGCCTTAAAAACTATGAGTTGATTAGTGAGGCAGATGCCCTTTGGGTCCTTAGATCGGCTCTTCCGGTAATCAATCTATTATTAGCCAAGTTCCAAAATCTTTTTTTAGGGGACCCTGCTACTACAATGAAGGTACACCATTTTATATGTAACTATCTCCTCCTTATCTGGTTTTAGACAATTATTAACCTTTTAATTGGGCATTCTTTTCTCCATATTGATTTTTTGCAGTTGGCCGCTGTTCTTTGGTTACTTGGCAAAGTATGGGCACACAATGACAATCTGGAATCTGGCAAAGTTGTGTAAGTTTCAAATCCATCTTGCACTCACTTTGATTTAGTTTAGCATCACTATTAGTTGTCATTTTATAACAGTTTAATTCTATTAGTTGTGTTCTGAAACAAAGCCATGACTATAGATAGGTTAACTTTGGTTATCTGGGTCCCTAATTTGTAAGGTAAGAATCATTAGAATATTGTTAGTTGTTTGTGTTTGTGTTTGTATGGCGAGATTTCTGAATCTACTTTGAAGATTGACTATAGATAGAGAGAACATGGTAATCGAGTAGTAGCCAAGGTGGGCTCATTTTAGCTTGTTAGGAGTTGTATGATGTAAGGGCCCTGTGTTTTATTCTTCTTATAGGGCTTGTTAGTTATTGAATTGTAGCTACATATCTTATATTGAATTGTCACACGCAACTTGTAATCAATTGAAATTTGATTTCACAATGTGTTTTTCTACAACATTCTTTGCCATATTCACTATACCTAAGCTCTATATATGTTACTCTGCTAAAATACCGAAAAAGAACCATGCAATTTATAGTTGATTCTATCTAAAACTTTGTACATTATATCACGTTTTTACATTTTGAATTGTTTTAAGGGTTAGACCTCATGTTTGCACTTTTTAAATGAAGTGATTCATCTATATTTCTACACTTACAAAATCAATCACCCATAGTTTAAAAAAATCAACTACAAAAGTAATAACTATCCTTCTAAAACAAATAACATATATTGTCAGCGTTCACATTGCATTGTACACATGTGATTGCTAGTGTATTAGATTGTCATTTTATATAAGTTACTAGCTTTAAGTTTAGTGTTTACTTACATAAGTCTAAGTTGTATTTTGTTAAGGAGATATATTGTCAAATGTTGAGTTTTAGAGTGTTATTCAAAAGTAAGTATCCATATTTATTAAGTTTTGTAGTATCTAATATTGTGTCATATAAAAAGTAAAATTACTTTTTTATTTGATGTTTTTATCATCATTTGTCAAAGTAAATGTTTATGTCATTATGATAAGTTTATGGTCTATGTAAATAAAGTGTAATCAATTTCATTGTCTAAGTCCAATAGAGTCATTATAAAAGTTTGAAAATCATTGGAATAGTCTTGTCCATTTTAGTTACTCAATGTCTTGGTACTATTGTAGAAGTCTCACAAAATTAAAAAAATAAAATTACCCCACAAATGCATTTTCGGTCGAACGTGAAGTTTGATTTGCAAGAGGCATGTAAGTGATCTTCAAAGCCAAATTTGTTGAATTAAGCAACAATCAGCTAGAGAAAGGATACACTTGGGGTTGAAGGTTGATCAATGACCTCTTGTCACCACCAACAACGGGGTCATGTTAAGTTGTGGTGGCATGTTTATTAGTTGTGAGTTTGCTTTCGCTTAAGTGTGCCTCTTTTCAGGTTGTGCAATGTTCATGTTTCTTTGTGTGGGTTGATGAATAAATGGAAATTTCACATTGTGGGGGGAGCATAACACCAATGCTCCATTTTTATTTTGCACCAAAATGGATAAAGTAAAGGGCAGCTTCCAGTGGTCATGGCAGTTTCAATGACTATAATTAAAAACATTTTGTTCTTATGGATGTAATGTGAATTCTTTGCCTATTCTTACTTGAGCAAATTCCTATGTAACCTCCTAATGTATAAATGTTGTAGGGAAAAATCGCCATGTGAGAGACAATTCATGGATCTTGAAAAGGTTCGTGAAGATCCAGAAAACCACATGAGGTGGGTAGTTGACGAGACCTGTTCACGTCAAGGTTTGTGGCAAACATGTTTAAAACCATAGAAGGTTGAACATTACTCCTTCCATTTGCATCAAGGTCATGAACCACGAAGATGGGAATGCCACATAGAGATGATCATAATGTAGTTGATAGTGTGAATTTTTTCTACCATGCTCGCACTAAGGAGGGAATGTTAGGAATTATCTTATTATTGCTAACATTATTAATATTGTGTTAATTACACTATCAAGGATAATATAATATAGTGTTGAGAGTGTAAATGATTTATTAGATAACAAATCATATATTTGTGTGAGATTGGGTAGTCCAACCAACTCATGTATTTAGTCTAGAGAGGTTGTATGGTTGAGAATTTTGAGGGATTGGTTACCTCCTTAATAATAGGAGATACTTCCCTATATATTTGTGTATTGTGTTGATTGTTATAATCAACAAATCAATCAAGGATTAGAGTTTCTATTGTGTCGCAACTTTTTATTTTGCTATGATTTTAAGAGAACTCGACCAAATTTTATAGTATCCTAAGATAATTGAAATACAATTTATCAAAATGAGAAAATGTCACATGACAATAATAGTTTAATTGGGGTACATCCTGGGATATGTTTAAACAACAAAGGGAGGTTCCTTTGTATCACAAAATATTAAAGAATGGAAACTTTCTCGCCACTCAATTTTCCCAAGGCATGTTTTGTGGAAGTGACAAGGAAAAACCCTCAAATGATAGGGATTCAATCAAACACGAAGATTAAAAAGCATCCAAAAATACAGGGTGTTATAATTTCCAATAACAATTCCATAGAATCAAACTACAAACCTTTGCTCAAGTCTATTGACAAAACAAATAAGAAGGTAACTTCTATAATATCTTTTGGATGTGGTCAACAATGATCACCATGTCATTACACCTCTATGGTCTCGTGTTGAAAACCCTCTTTTCAAACACAAATTTCTATTTCCCCCTTCACATGATTGAATTATCCTTACATTCCCATAACACAATTTATGGATGTGGTTATTGGTGTGAGGTATTTACCTTGTCATCTCGAGGCATTTTCCACATCATTCTGGCAAGTCATCTCACTTAGGTGAGATTATAGGTCTTAGGTGTCTTAGGGGGTATGACAAATTCCGTGATAGATTTCGTCATACACGCTCGGTGTGCATCACATCCATATAGGGGTTCCTTTCCATTTATGGAATGTAACTCCTCTTCTCCCTTATGGAGGTAGGGTAGTCTTGCATTGAGATTTACACAACACTCATATTTGTACCTTTTTTCTAATCTATGAGAATGAGTATACCCTTTTCTTCTACATGCACATTTTCATGGTTAAATGCTTGCTTACTACATGGAACTCTATCATGCTACAATTCAAGTGTAACTCAAACTTGATGTGTGCCATCCCACTTGATCGTGTTGTTCTTACATTCTCTCACATTATATTAGAGCATGTTTTTGGGATCTACATCACTCTCTATCTTTCGTTGCCTACTACTCTCGGTTTCGTGTTCTTACTAGTTTTGTGTGTAAGCTTCGTAATCATTTTCCCATTTGTGCTTTACTTGCATTGATTTGGTTTATCTCAGTTTTCATAGAGTTTTGGTTTGTGGGTTGTTTTTGGTGCATGTGTAGGTGTATTTCTGGTGATTAGAATCTTTTAGGGGTTTTTCAAATAAATCCAATTGTTTGCGGCCAACTATGATAGAAATCTTCTTTTGGAGGTATTTATAGTTTTTTTGGTTTTTCATCAACAAGTTCGTTCTTTTGAAAAACAACAATTGGTTTGTCTACCCTCTTATCCTACTTTGTCTTGTACCCTTCCACCTCTCCTCACCATCTCCCTTGCTCCACGCGAGATCCTACTATTCACCCACTTGCCCGAGCTCCTGTTGGCGAGTTATGTTATGTCTTCACATTGGGTTTGTTGGCTTGCTTTTTTTTAGCAATTTGTTTTTAGTGTTAGCCGAGCGTGTTGGTTCCCTTTTGACTCCTTATTTTTGTTCACTTCGTTCCCACGTTGGCTTGCCTATGGTTCTCTGCGTTAGCTCGGCCGCATTGTGTATGGCTCAATTGACGCTTCCCCGCCCACTGCTGAGTGAGCTCTACTTGCCCATCGCTCAAGTTCAACTCATTTTACCTTGCCTCTTGGTCCTTGTTGTGTTTTTGCTCATTGTTTTGGCTCATTGAACCCTCCTACATGCCTCGCCCGCTTGCTTTCATCCACCTACTTATCGTCAAGCTCACTTCCCCTACGCCGACTTGTTACTCGACACCTTTGCATGTCCTTGTTGAAATAAACTAACACTTAATTCATCATATGAGTTAAAGTGATATTATAATAAAGTAATTTTTAATTACTTAAGTTAGCTTAGATAACGTCAATTATTAGTGAGTTGTATTTTAGTTGTCTTATCCCTTGGTTTGTGGGATATTGTTCTATTTTGCATATTTTGTTCCCGGATGATTTCCATGAGGTGTATTAGGGCGATTAGGGGCAATATGTTATTCCCGCATATTTTCTCGATTATATGATTTGTTTCCATATATTGTGGATGAGATAGAAGTTGTCTAATATCTATAAATATTGTAACTCTCTCGTTTCTTTTTAATGTTTGATTTTGATATTAATAAAATACACAAACACCATCTTGTTTCGTATAAAGCTACGGTGTCAAAAAAATTCAAGTGTTCATTGTCAAGATTTGGTAGTAGAGATGGAAGAGCCTGAACCTGTGAGTGCTAGGGAATATAAGAAGTTTGAAGAGAGGAGGAATAAGAAGCTTGAGCTAGGAGGAGCTAGAATTGCCCTAGCCTCTTCATAGATCCCCTGCCCCTACTCCACACACCACCAACAACAAAAGCAACAAAGGCAAAAAAATACACAGAAATGTTTTTTTTTTTGAACTGAACCATAGGCCAACATACCTAGATGCACCTCCAATATTGATCAAAAACTTTGCATTGAAGACCAAGTTTATTACATGGTGACTGAGTACAACCCATTTGGACGTGTTGGGGCATCTTTGCTACTTTGCACTAGTCGAAAAGGACACGAGTTATAGAATTATTGGTACAACACATTCCAACAAATATCGTCAAGTGACAAAAAGATTGATTACCAACAAACAAAATCAATCCAACAACAGAGTAAACAGGACAAAATAATCAAAAGTGGAAAAAGAAACTAACTCAACAAGGAAATGTAGCCAAACAGGAAGATCAATTTGATGATGATGACTTCCTATATTCTATAGAGTCAAATGAAGTATCCAATTCTACAAATCAAATTTGGTATGTCGATTCGGGTGCAACGCAACACATGACATGAAAGAAAGATTGGTTCTTCACAATGAGTTAAACACCCACCAAAATCATGTCTCTTTGGGTGATGATACATCATACAATGTTGAAGGCATTGGTTCCATTTCACTGCCACTTAGGCAACATAATTGTAAAATTACATATGTTCTTTATGTCCCTAGTTTAACAAAAAAATTGTTATCCGTGAGTCAATTATTAGATCACAATCTCAAAATTGACTTTGATTGTAAAGGTGGTGAAAATATGTGCTTAATTTTACATAAGTCAAGAAGTTCGAAATTGTTGCAAAAAGCTTCAATGTGGGAAGAATGTTTCAGCTTGGATTTTGTTTAACGAAATGATCAAGCACTTGTAGCCAAGGATACATTATCAGCTCAACTATGGCATCAAAGACTTGGACATGTGAGTTTTGGCTATCTTGACACACTTCGTCGATACAATATGGTTAGGATTTTGCCACTTATAGAAAACGGCATGATAAAATGTCAACATTGTTTGGCAAGAAAATAACATAGAGCACCGTTCAAACATATTACATTTCGTGCTAAGGTAAAGCTTGACTTAGTGCATATCGATATGTATGGACCAATGAGACTTAGCCACTCTAGGTTTCAATATTTCATGCTCTTTGTTGATGATTTTTCTAGAAAAATGTGGATATAACGTCTTTCTACAAAAGACCAAGCTTTTAAAACTTTGAAGAAGTTCAAAACCCCGGTTGAAAACAAAGTCTAGTAGGAAAATAAAAACACTCTTGCTTTCGGATCGAGGGGGAGAATACACCAACAATGAGTTCAATGATTTTTTGGAAACACGTGGCATTCATCGTCAAATGGCTCCTCCTCACACACCGCAACAAAATGGTGTTGTTGAAAGGTGAAATCATACTATCATGGATATGGTGCGATGTATGATTGATGATGCAGTTTATCAAAAGCATTTTGGGCAAGCAACTAAAACAACATTCTATTTACTAAACAAAGTTCCCACTACAGCTCTTGATGGGGTAATACCATAAGAAGCATGGTCAGGGAATAAACCATCTATTTCACACCTTAGAGTTTTTGGATGTAAAACGAGTATACACATTCCTAAGAAACAAATAACTAAGCTTGATATAAAATCAAAAAAACTTATCTTCTTGGGATACAATGATGAAGCACTTGGCTACAAACATATGGATCCAAGAACAAGGAGGGTATACCCTAGTTGGGATGTTAAGTTCTTTGAGAAGAAAGAAGAAGATGCTCCTTCCATACACTCACATGATGAAAAAATCATCCGTATAGTGAAAACATAGATGGTAATCACTTTGATGACGACAATGATGATGGGGAAGATGGTGAAATTCAACCTCCCACATGAACCACTATAAGTATGCCTAAATGGTATACAAGTATGATGAGAGATGAAAAATTGGATAGTGCCCCCGACACATCTACCATTAAAACGAGGACTCACAATATGGATCAAAATGAGGTCAATTTGGCCTTAATGGGTAAAGTTGTTGAAACTACTGAGCCGTCCACAGTTTCAAAAGCCCTACAGTCTAAACCTTGGAAAGGTGTTATGGATGTAGAATATAAGTCACTTATGAAAAATAATACATGGAAACTTACAGATCTTGCACCAGGGAAAAAGTTGATTGGATGCAGATAGATCTTCAAAACGAAGTACAAAGTAGATGACAAAATTGATAAACACAAAGCTACACTAGTTGTTAAGGGATATCCTCAAAAAGAAGGCATTGATTATGAGGAGACTTTTGCTCCAACAACTAAGATAAAAACGTTCAGGTTAATATTTTCTCTAGTTGTATAATTTGGTTGGAAAATACACCAAATGGATGTGAAAAGTGCCTTTCTTAATGGTGATTTACAGGAATAAGTTTACATGACTCAACCAGAAGGTTTTGTCATACCAGGTAAAGAGGAAAAGGTATGTAAACTCATAAAATCACTATATGGTTTAAAGCAATCTCCCAAGGCATGGTATATTAAAATCAATGAGCATCTCATTCAACATGGATTCAACAGAGTCCATATGATCCTAATCTCTATCTCAAAAAGCAAGGGGGGGAGATAGTGATCGTTGTAGTATATGTTGATGATCTAGTCATCACTGGAGGATCAACAAGGATGATTGAGTCAACAAAGAAATATCTAACACGATCATTCGACATGACCGATCTCGGGCTTCTACATTATTGTCTTGGACTTGAAGTTTGGCAAAGAGAAAATCATATCTTTGTGTCACAATTGAAATACACCAAGACAACGCTCGAGAAATTCAATATGATGGATTCTAAATCAATTGCCACACTTATGGAGACAAGACTTCAACTGTCTCGAACAAATCCATCACCACAAGTAAATGCAAATCTCTATCGACAGTTGATCGAGAGTCTCATCTACTTTACTTACACTAGGTTGGATATCAGCTATGCAGTTAGCTATCTTTCACGGTTCATGCAAAAACCAAGGGTTTCTCACCTGGAAAGCGAGAAAGTGAATACCGAGGTACATCGGAGGAACGATAGACTATGGCTAAAATACAAGAAGAACAATAACTTCTTCTTAACAGGTATTCGATTCAAATCATGTAGGAAACATAGATGACAAGAAATCCACTTCAGGATTTGTATTCCTTTTAGGGATCTAGGATGATATCATGGGGGAGTAAGCGGCTTGCATGCGAGAATCGGAATATTTTGCAATAGGTGGAGCTATCTCAGTGAAGCAATATGGCTTCGACATATACTTGAAGGATTGGGAATACCATAGAAAGATCCAATAATCCTACATGCAAACAATGAAAGAGTAATAAAACTTGTTCGGAATCCAGCTTTTCATGAGCGAACCAAACACTTTGAGGTGTAAGTACATTTCATTCGTGAACATGTTCGTAACAACAACATCTAGCTCCAACATTGCTCGACAAACATCAACGTGCAAATATCTTCACAAAGTCTCTTGCACGTCCAAAATTTAAGGCATTCAAAGTTTTTCTCATGTTCACTTCAAAGTATGTTGAATTAAGGGGAGAGTGTTGAAATAAACTACTACTTAATTCATCATATGTGTTAAAGTGATATTGTAATAAAGTAATTTTTAATTACTTAAGTTAGCTTAGATAAAGTCAATTATTAGTGAGTTGTCTTTTAGTTGTCTTATCCCTTGGTTTGTGGGATAATGTTCTATCTTGCATATTTTGTTCCCTGGATGATTTCCATGAGGGGCAATAGGGTAGTTAGGGGTAATATGTTATTCCTACATATTTTCTCAGATTAGATGATTTGTTTCCATATATTGTGGATGAGATAGAAGTTGTCCAATATTTATAAATATTGCAGCTCTCTCATTTGTTTGTAATGTTTGATTTTGATATTAATAAAATACACAAGCATAGTCTTGTTTCGTGTAAAGCTTATGTGTCAATTATTATTTTCAAGTATTCATTGTCAAGAGTCCCTACCATGTTGGCGTTGCTCTGAGATATCCACCTTGTGTTAGCTCATCCTCTAGCTCGTTTAGCACCTCGGCCTCGGCTCTTGCGCTTAGGCATTGCTTTTAGACCTGTCGTCCCTCGCTTCTCGTCACGACTTGCGCTTGTTTCCCTTCTATAGTGTGTTTCACTCTAATTGTTTTGGTCACCCTCCAACTCACTTGCTTGAGTCAATTAATTGGCTCACTTCCCGTCAACTTGCTAGATTGCACCTTAATCCCAACATCCACCATCCTCATTGTGCTCCTCATCGTCCTCCTAGTTGTCTCACTGGGCTATCCTCCGATTCACCCCACGTTGATCTTGCCTACTCCCTCTACTTACCAATCTCGAGCTCACCGAGCCCCACGTGTCTCTCCCGAGCCTGCCTCCCTCAGTTGACTATCATTTCAAAATTCCATCCCTTTTAAATTTATCCAAGCCAACTCATTTTTTTAAAGCCCGATTATAACCTTAAGTTATAGCTTTGATTAATTCTAATATAGGGCTTGTAATTTTTTTAAGGAAGGGAAATTGAATTAAAGCTCAATTTAATTTTTAAGGGTAAGGTCAATCAACTAAAATTAATTAATTAGGTCTTAATTTTTTAGGGTATAGTTTTTTAAGTTTATAAGGAGGTTATTAATTAAACATGTAATATTGGTTTTTTAATTTCTCTAGTTCCATTTTTAAATTTTTCCGTTTTGGAAAATTAATAAAATTGGATAAAATTATTCCAAAACTAGGGTTACTTGGGCTATTTTTTCGTTGATTGTTTTATGGGAGTGTGTAGCTTGTCTGCAGAGTGTGTAGGTCCCATTTGGAGTGATTATTGGCATTTTAGGTGGTTATTGCGTGTTTTGGAGGTCATTTGTGTGTTGTGGCATTTTGGAGCCCCTTCTAACTCGTTTTGGAGTCATTTTGCATGGTAGTGCTCTTCTTTGCGTGTGGGCTAGTGAACACGTCCGTTGTAGACACCGGGTTTTCATCACCCGTTTACACCCCATATTCACACATTATTTTATTAAAACTATCATTTTAATCATTATCCAAGTCACCTCACCTACCTCGTAAAATTATTTTTTCACTCGTTGTAAATTATATTCACCTATCAAGACTTACCCTAACCTCCCTAAAACCTCCTTACCATCTTTAACCTATCCTAACCTTTTTACTCTAAACTCCTAACTCCATAACCTCGCCTAGCCTCCCCTCTAACCAATTATCCTCATCCCCTTACATGAAATCCTTGTTTTGGAAGTGGTTGAAATTACTTCCAAATGGGTTTCTCCAAATTTCCTGATCATCGGCGATTCTAACAAATCACTTGCGATTATAAATAGGAGCTCAAACTTCTGTTTTAGGTATCTTCAATCTCATTTTTTTGAACTTGTAAACAAAAACCATGTCATTCCAGCTATCTTCAAGCCTTACAATGAGACTTTATTAGTGCAAGATGCCATCACAAATCAATTTGTCCATCCACACATCTTTAAGATCCTCTTCACATCATCAAATAATCGAAATTCATCATCACGAACCCAACCTATCTATGTGAGCATTTTGCGGTATTTTCACATCAAAGGTAATCTTATACTTGTCTATTCTTATTTTCATTGTCCTTATACATCGAACAATAAAAAAATAGTCATCTTAGACTCGATTTTAATCAATTTAACGTTTATAAAAAAAACAACTTTTTTCACAGAATCACCCACAATTCCCTTAATCGCTAGTGATTCCTTTGAATCACATGCAATTTTTGTCAATTTAGTTTCCTTATCAATCATTACATTTTATCATTTATGACCTTTATATTGTGACTTAATCTGCATGTTTGTCTATGGATGATTATTCCAGTTAGTCCCATCCAATCAAAAGCATTTACAATCTCTCGTGGATCTCCGATTGTTCAACAACCCTTTGTGTGGGAGCAGTTCAACATCCTCCACAAGCTCACTTTATGTGCTATTAGATTTGCACCGACCCTTGAAGACATCGAGAACAATGTGAGATCCTTGTCGATATTTGATAAACAATCGAATATTTTTGGTACGATTACTTCAAGATCTTTAGATTTTTGCCACTTTAATTTGGGCCACTTACAAAGCGAGCATTTTCGGAGGAATGAAAAAGATCTGGAGGGAATCCGTGAGCATCAAAACGTTGCACTCAACCGCAAAATGATGTAACTTCAAGATCGAAGCAAGAAATCACCCATGAGAGTAATGTGCATGCATTAAGGGAAAAAGGCTCAAATCCCATACTCCATTCCATTCCATCCATTGTATTGCTCAAGATGAAAGGGTGTACATATAGTAGTGGGGTGTGTAACTCCCCCACAAATTTAGTTGTCAAGAGGTGGGAGTTACATTCCATGTTACTCCTATGACATGTGTAAGACCATAATGACACCCTAGGACACCTAAGCATGGTGAATCACCTATGTGGAGGAATCCCATGTACTTAAAATATATGCATGGTAAATATCCTACACCAATACCCCCTTGAAGCATAGCTTAGGTGAACACATAGATGAAAACAAGGAGAAGTGGGTCCCGACAACAAGCTTGATGAGGTACCCACATACACAAAACTCTCGAAAAGTGGAGTAAAGGAGAAAACCCACTGGGAAAAACTCCCCCAAAAGAGAGACAAGTCCACTCTCTAATCTAAGAAAGATGCCAAAGATGGGTCCTGACCACAGATGAGCCTATAAAGGTACCCATGTACAAAGAGGCAATCTCTCGGAAAGAAGAAGAAGAGAAGAAGAGGGAGACGAGAGGAATGCAGAAGATGCCATGGACGGATCTAAACTCTGAACTCTAGGAGGTCTCCCAAAAGAATGTCGATCACGAGATCCTTTGCCTTTGGATTGAAGAAGAGCCATCCACACCAAACTGTGTGTCTACCCTTAGGAAGGACATAAATGACGTGTTGGAATTCTACCCACTCCGTGAAGGAAACCAAAAGCAATAACACAACGAACTCGAGTCTAGTCCACAAATGTGTGACATAGGTGAACTATGAGTCTGGTCCATGAAAGTGTGACATAGGTCTAGCAAGTGAGTGCAAAGGAACCAAAGGTAATGTCACAAGTGTAGAAATGTCAGAGTATGAAGGGTGAACACCTATAAAAAGGATGTCTAACTGATGTGAAGGCAACAAAACATCCCCCATAACAGAAAATGGATCCACAAGCAAGGGTGGATCAATGAAGGTCTATGGAAAAGTGGAAGTGGTAAGAGTCCCAGAAGGGGCACTCCCAACAACAGAGATGATGAAATCCTCTAAAATACCTGTAGATGGATGAGGAACCTGTAGTACATCACAAGTGTACTCTGCAAAAAGATGACTAAGGTCAGGTAGATACTCGTCCCAATGAGGGGGCTCAACAAAAAAGAGCGATGTCAGATAGGTATGAGTCATCTAATGAAGGTAGAGGAGTGAAAGGGGCCTCACACACTAAAGGTGGAAAAGAGGTGGGTGTGATGATTGTATGAGATCTATAGGAGACTACTCAATATCTGATGAGATGTGGGATGTGACAACACTCTCTAGAATAGTGAGAGGAGGAGAAGATTCCTTTGTAGTACTCTCGACATCAAAAATGGGTGCACAATCATCGTTATTAGAAGTAGAAACAAGGAGTCTGTCGAGTGGAAATGTCATCACACAAATAAATAGAGGAGACAATCAATCAACAACAACAACAACATCGACAAGATGTGAAGGGTCTCCATAGAGGGATCAAGAATGCTCCAGACATAGTGGGGTGGATCTAAGTTTGCCACGTGAAAGCAAAGAGATCTTGAGACATGCATCATCAAGTGATGAAAAACATGGTCGCAAGTGTCAAGGAAGTTCTCCGGATGACGATGATCAATGGGTGTAGGAATTGGCCCAAGTAAGAAGGGTAAAAGACCCTCGCGAAAGAAGTGACGTTCCATGGAAGCACACCAAGCTGAATAGTTTCCTCTCCTGATGAGAAGTGGCGGAGGCTGTAAAGTGATCTTATGATGATCAAGTCTGGAAAGAGAACCCTCCATGATGCGGAAGCAAGAAGTGTAAGGTGCACAAATGCAAGATGTCGGACTCGGCCGATAATGCGTCTGTGTGTGAAAACCCAAGAGTACTAGTGAGCCCCTAGAATGCGGTACTTTATAAAGTATTTCATTTACAAAATTGACAATGTCATCACGTAATGTGTGAAAAATCATGCAAATTTGACTAAAGAAGCGCTCAAAACCGAGCAACGAGTCAAAAGTTATAGCAAGAAAAAATGATTCCCTCAACTGATGGAAAATGCCAATAAGCCTGCAAACAGATTAAAAAGTTCCCGAAATGGGTGCAAAGGGTGTCGTGTGGGTACTCGTTGGAAATGGCATCAAATTTTAGGTAGGGTTTGTTTTTCTTGCGAGGGGGGATTAGCCTCCTGCCAACCCCAAACCTCGCCCTCCGTCTTTGACATGTGTAGGAAGGGCATTAATACAAGCAAAATAAAGCCTTAAAATATTTTACAATGCCATAATAAATGTTTTTTGCCTCAAAACATTAAAAAAGAGGGATTGTTTTGACCACCAAACAATGTCTAAAAGGGAATGGAGGTGCTAGATTGAGTTGTTTGATGACTCTCCATGACGAGTTCGGCGAGGGGAAGCACAAGTCATTGAAGCCAATGTTGAGTTGGTGCTAAGTGTTGGATGCACGACATGAGTTGGGTGAGGGTAGGATTCCCGTAAGGCGCCTCAAAGGTGTTGACCATGTGTGCACGTTTGTAACCGTGAAACGGTTCGAGCAAACATGATGAGCCGAGGCCACATGCTTTGGTAAAGGCTGTTTGAATGAGGAATTCCTCGCGGGGTTCTAAGTAACCACCGAGCAAAGTGGGTTGTGTTGAGTCCGAGCCGTGTCATAGATCCACGTGTCACACAGGTTAAATGCCAAGTGCAGGATGTGTAGAGTCAGAATCGTGAGAGAGTATTTGTGGATATTTCCTTGGTAGAAAACCACGAGTCAGAGCGGGGTAATGACGAGTGAATGAGATTCCACATCAACTAGAGATGGCGGCGGGGAGAACCGGTGCCATGTCAAAATAGTGCAAGGTTGAGTGTGTAGAAAATGAGCTCCCAAGTAAATGGCACAAGGGAAACGACAACACAAAACACGTAGACCATCCAAAGAATAGATGAAATCAACCCAAACATGTGGATGGAGGCTAAAACTTGAGTTGGATGTAGGCCCACGAGCTCCCAAAGAAAACCCGAACCATGGATCAATGCATAGGCATGAGTTGGATGGAGCAGCAGAATGAACAATGCAAGACCATGAGGAGGATGCATGTAGACAAGCAAGGCGAGCAGGTAGAGTATAGCTCAAGTGAAAAACAAGACAACACTAAACTCTGAAATCTGCAACCCGTGAACCTGAAATGCACCCCAAAACACACAAAAAATGCATGTAGATCTTGGAAAACTTGAAACCATGAACAGAGCCAAATCACATGTTCGAACCAGAAATAGATCCCCGAGCCAAGGCAAAAACCAGGAATGAGAGCCAAACGACCAAACCACCGTGTCAAACCAAGAAGGAGTTGAACGATCCAAGTTGGATGGATGGAGTGCATGTGGGAACTATGCACGAGTTGGTGAATGCAACGACCGAGCAATAAAGTCAAGGTAATATAGAAGCAATCACGAGCTCAACAACTGATAGTGCAAATTGACCAAATACCCTTTAAAAATGCAAGTAGAGCACATGCAAAGGAGATCTTACACAAGAAACTACGAGATGGAGAGTAGTAAGCAAGTATTGCGAGCAACATGATTATGATCCCCAAGCTTTGATACCATGTTAGAGGAATGACAAAGATCTAGAGGGAATAAGTGAACATCAAAACATTGCACTCAACCGCAAAATGATGTAGCTTTAAGATCAAAGCAAGAAATCACCCATGAGAGCAATGTGCATGCATTAAGGGGAAAATGGCTCAAATCCCATACTCCATTCCATTCCAATCCATTGTATTGCTCAAGATGAAAGGGTGTACATATAGTAGTGGGGTGTGTAACTCCCCCACAAATTTAGTCATCAAGAGGTGGGAGTTACATTCCCAGAATAACGGTCAAATGTAACTCCTATGACGCGTGTAAGGCCATAATGACACCCTAGGAAACCTAAGCATGGTGAATCACCTATGTGGAGGAATCCCATGTACTTGAAATATATGCATGGTAAATATCCTACATCAACAAGCATGATCTTCCCTTTCATCTCGAGTTATAGCTTCCTTATCTTATCATTATCTATCTCATTATCTTTGTCAAACTCACTTAATTGTATCGAAATGAGTTGCCATCCTTTAAGGAAGTCCCTTTGGATTCCTGGAATCGGCCTTTGCCAAGCAACTCATCATCCTATTTGTCTAATCTCTCTTGTTTAGATATCTTTGTTTGTAGGGCTCTTCACTCGATGAAGGAGGAGCGCATCTTCATTACCCACATCTCATCATCCCGACACTTTGTGATTGTTGGCACGAGTATTGTTAAACCTTGTTATTTTCAAGTTTTAGGTGCTTTCACTTACTAATAACATTTATTGAAAACTACCTAATACACCTTTCACAACCTTGTGGCAAGAGAGCCCCTTATGCGACATGAGACACTTTTTTCTCACACTAAACTTTGTTTTGTCCCCTTATTCCTTGCTTTCACCCTTTTGTGCTTGTTTATGTGTTGTTCCTCTGCTTCCAACTAAAACTTACTATGGCCTCCACTCTTGCATGATTCGTAAGTCTATTGCAAGGTGAGTGGTTAGTTGTTTCACATCACATGAACACACCTTATTATAGTAAACATATTATTTATAAAGTGTTGTAAACATGGGGGTTATCATTGTTCTTAGGTGTTGTAATTGCATGTGACACATCCTCGGTTGAGTCCAACATCTTGCAACCTTATGTATGTTCTCGTATTTTCAGTGAGTTCGACGTCCATTTGAGCGTGTTGTCATCCATGAATCTTCTCATTGATTGTTCTTTTCGCAGATGCACCACGAAGGATGTTTTTTCCAGACTTGAGCTTCATAGGATTGCTTCTCAGCCTCCACCTCTTCTTCTTAGTAGAGAGAATTATACATCATGGCGTGCTTTCATGGAACATTACCTTACTCACGAAGGCCTTTATTCCTTTCTATATGGACAAGTTCCTGCACCCATTGATCCTTATCGTCTTGGAAATTGGCTTGATAAGTGTGATCGTGTTCTTGGTCATTTGTTGATACATATTTCCATGCCTCTCCACCATCATGTGGCACACACAAAGTTTCCTCACACTATTTGGAGCATTCTTCAATCCTTATTTGGAGACCCTTCGAGATTGCCATTTTCGATTCTTACTCTAATACACTTGTTTCCTCATCTTCTCCATGTGATGACAATTTTATCGACACATATTTTCCTATTCCTATTTTTGATGACGAGGTTTCTTCTTCTAGTTCTGATGATGAGAGTATTGATGAGGACTCCTCTTTTCCTTCTCCTGATCGCCTTTCAGAGAATGTTGAACCTCCTCCCTTCCCATCAGACATCAGTCAGTCTTGTTCCCACCCTCATAATCTCATTGCATGATCCGCCTCCATTCCACTTAGAGTGTGCGAGGCTTTTTCCACTTGTTTTCCTTCTATAGGTGTTTATGAGGAATCCTTCATCTCCTTTGTTAGGAGTGCCCCTTTTGGGATTTCCACCACTTCCACTATTTCAAAGACCATCACTGATCCACCTCCTCTTATGGATCCTCTTTCTACTATTGTGGGGGTTGTTACTTTTCCTTCACTTCACTTGGGCATCCTTTCGGTGGATGTTCCCCTCTCATACTCTGACAGTTATACTTTCATGGCATTACCTTTAGCTCTTGTGCACTTACTTGCTAGACCTATGTAACATTCCGAAGACCCATTCTCGAGTTCTTTATATTTCTACCTTTGGTTTCCTTCATGGAGTGGGCGAAATTCCAATACTCCATTTCTGTCCTTCCCAAGGGTAGGAACATTGTTCGATGTAGATGGATCTTCTTCATTCTACAAGTGAAAGATCACATCATCAACATTCTTCTTAGAGACTTCATAGAGTTGCATATTTCAGATCAGTTGTGGCTTCACATCTTCTTTTGTCTCTCTTGTCTCCTTCCTCTCTTATCTTCTTCTTATTCTAGAAAGATTGTAGTTTGTACATGGGTATCTTATCAAGCCTTTAGTTATCGGGACCTATTTAATGCATCATTCTTAAGTTGTTTAGGGAGTCTTCTATCTCTTGTAAGTGGATGTTTTTCCCACTCGATTTTCCTCCATTACTTGAGATCCTTTTTGTACATGGGTAACTCGTCAGGTGTAGCTGTTAGGACCCATTTTTCGTTTTTAACTTGCCGCCTCATCCTAAGTTACGATGAAGGGGGGTGTTAGTGTGGGGTACTTGCCTTTTCGTCTCGGGCATTGTCCACATCACCTGGTGATTCATTTCACTTAGGTGAGATCATAAGTTTAAGGTGTCTTAGGGGGTATGCCAATTTCGTTGTAGATTATGTCATACGAGTCGGTGTGTGTCAATGCATCATACAAGAGTTACTTTCCATTTCTGGAATGTAACTCCTCTTCTCCCTCAGGAGGTATGACGGTCTTGCATTGGGAATTACACAACACTCTTATTCAAGTACCCTTTTTCGATCTATGAGAATGAGTAGACCCTTTTCTCCTGCATGCACATTTTCATTGTTGAATGCTTACTTATTACTTGGAACCCCATCATGATGTCACTCGAGTGCAACTCGGTTAATGTGTGTACTTGTCCTACTTGATCCTCGTTCTTACATTCTCTCACAATGGCAACCACGAAAAGAACACAACCGGTTTGGCGGTTAGCTTGTGAGATCTATTCAAAGTTGGAGAAAATGTCTTCAAGATGAACACAATATGATATATTTAAAATTTAGAACATGTATTAGTGACATGTTTTAAAAGAAAAAAGTTCATGTATGTATTGAGTGCTATATTACAACTAAGTTTATCTCCAAAATTATCATGAAGACATATTGGTGTGAGAGATTCAAATAAGCTCTACCATTTAAAAAAGTACAATGTCCTTATAGGGATTTTTGGTAGTGTTATATATAGTAATCTACAAACATAGGTTAACAAAGTGTAACAATGTGCATCATGTTAGACCCGCAATGATATAGAAGGGACCAAGTTTCATTTATAGTTTCTTAGGAAAAACTACCTATCTAGGATGTGAGGTTAGGGTAGGTGGTGGAGAAAAGGGAAAAAATGAGTGGTACCTTTCACGAAGATGGAAAGATGCTTCACCAAAAGGAAAGGAGAGAATGACTTATAATCAATCTAATCCCTGAAGATACATGGAAAACACATCTCTTGTATAGGATTGAATTACACATACAAGATTATGCATGGACATCCCTTTTGACATAGTTTGCAACTCATGTGCAATTACACGAGTTGCGAACTACACCGAAGGTGTCAATGTTTGATGTGCTAATAATTTGTCTAGATTGAAACGATCCATCATTAAAATGTAAACATTAATAAGAGTCAGTAGATAAGAGCATCTATTAACTTTTAGAATTTTACCGACATAACAAATTCAATATTTTTTCATAATATTTAACTGGCCCCTACTATATTTGTGTCGGATGAGCCATTGAAATTGTATGACCAAATGCAACAAACATATATCAACCCAATAAACTCATCTTTGCTAGCATATTTACATGTCGTGACAAAATACTAATTTTGCAACATTCATAAAGGTAAAATAAGATGTTTTTTTCGAATGTTATATTTGTACTACATTATTCGCTCCTCCTCATCAAAAAAACTTACACAAATTTAATATATTACACAACAAATTACGATTCCAACAAATTTAACATTGTTATCCTCTCAAACATAATTTACAACTCACATGCAATTGCTACTATATTGTCCAACTAACTCTCGAAGGGTATTAGTCTTGCAACACTTCAAAATAGTGTGAAGGGAAAAGGATCCTTTATAATAATTAAACGTGCATTAAACGTGCGAATAACGCCTAATTTTTAATAAGAATAGTAACGAAAACGGATAGGTAGGTCAGAATTCGAACAAACGGAAAGGAAAAGGAAAAGAAAGGGAAAAGCGGTAGTTAACAGAAGTCAACAGACGGCAATTTCGAAACTACGTCTTTCGCGTGAAATGAGGCCGTGACTTATTTTGGCTGTCCATGCGTCGAATGACTGGAATTTTGCGACCCGAAATGGCCTCCAATCTGTGTCCGTCTTCTTCCGCTTTGGGGTTCTCTAGTTCTTCTTTGAAGCCCAAATTGCGTCAGTTGCCAGAAATTCGGAGACACACTGGGACATCATGGAGTAATCTGCCATGCAGATCACAACACAGTCGCAGTTCAGCTCTCTCAGTCCAGGTGGCTACCCATATCCAAGACGAGAATCCGTCATCTTCTGTCGACTTACAGTCTGTTAACAATAATCTCAATGGGAGTGTTGATTCGGAGGCGACTGTGGCTCCCAGGGATTTGGTTTCTCTACCCAGTTACTATTTTCTGCGTTTTCAATGTTATAATTTTTTACCTATTTCGTTTTTCGCCCGACAAATCCTTTTTTTGAAGTTTTCAAAATTTCTGTCAATTCTCTGAAATTATAGGTTTATGCAGGGCCTCTGTCTGTAACAGATCTAGCGGCACCGCCCAGCCATGGATCTCAGGTCCGGGTGGCCTATCAGGTAAGATATAGTTATTTGTTTAGTGGGTGTCAATTATCTTTATGAATTTAATGGATTTCATATATACGCACATGCAAACACAAAAATTTCAGTATGAATCCAATTGATTAGGGTGCATTGCATACATAAGGATTTGAGGGGTAGATAATCATTCCTGCGTGCTCAGATTATGTCCACAGTCTGAGGTGAAACTTGCTCGATGTCTTACAAAAGCTATGCTTGTGGAAATGTTTTTGGGTGCAAACTCCTTGTGTTTCATTAATTGGTTTTTAACTTTCAAAACTCAAATAAAGGTAGTTTTAGTCTACGATTATTGAGAATTGTTTGCCAACGTTATATGATTTTGTATTGTTTGTCCAATTGCCTGGGAAGAATTCTAGCTCACACATATATAAATTTTATAGTTTTATATATCAATGGAAGACAAAATAGGGGTTTGGGAGACTGCTGTGCATTATGGTGACGATTCTTACGCATATTTAATTTTCCCAAGCATTGAGACTTGGGTTTTGTTTGAAATTTAGGGAGTTCCTGGAGCATACAGTGAGGCAGCTGCAATGAAAGCCTATCCACACTGCGAGGCGGTACCTTGCGAACAGTTTGAGGCTGCATTTCAGGTAAGTAAACTTCAGACAAATAGCCTGAAAAAATATCCAAGCTACATATTAATAGTTCATTAATGGAGACAATATAAGCAAATTTCCAGATTACAACTAGCGTGACAACCTATCAAATGAATGCACTATACCTCATAAAGCTGTAAGTTAAATCATGAATTATACAAAACAGATTTCCTCCTATGATTAGTGATTTGGTTTCTGTAATATCCCTGACAAATAATTTTAAATAATTCTGGATATTTGCACAAACCCTAGGGCAGCAGTATAAAATTTTATCTTTTATGACAGCAGCAATAATCTGATTTTTATAAAAAACAGCAAACCCCAATATGTAGAAAAAACAGATTTTTATTTATTTATTTCAAATCAACTTCAATGAAAATACCAGAATGTCTGAATACAATTATTTGCTCACAATTGTTGATCCAGATGGAAAGATGGACATAAGATAAGAGCATGCAAACTGATTTGACTGAAATCTGCCCCCAGATGTGGCGCCAACACTGAATTTTGTTTCCAAAGGGGACATCCCCACTATGGAAGCCCTGAATGGCTTGCAATGGCCAAGTTTGCTGAAGCCCTAGCTGTACTTGCTGTTCTGGATGTAGAATCAAGCCTGAAAAGTGTGCCCTAGCTGAACTGGATATGCAACTGTGCTCTGAAATACCATTGCAACCCCTGAATGGAATTGCCAAGCTTAGATACGAGGGTTTCCGTCCTTAGACCTGTGTGCAAATGAGGGTTTTCGTTCTCTTGCTGATGCAGAAGCAGAAGCTACTTGCAGACAATGGAGTAGTTGATAAATTTCCAAGATCTCCTAATAATGAACCCCAAAATTTACTTTTATAATTTTTAATGCCTTCTCCCAAAGGGTGGTGCCACCTTTTAGAGTTTCATGCATGCTAAAAAGCAATTAAAAATTATTTTATTGGCATATCCAAAGTTGGCGCTCCATCCTAAAAATATAAGCTTGATGCTCATGCAAACACTTCTACCTTTGGCACCCCATATTGGAAATTCATTATTTTATTATTATTTTATTCCTCATGCACTCACTTTTGCTTTTGGCGCCCCATATTGGAAATATAATATTTTATTCCACTTCTGCTTTTGGCCCCACTTATTAAAAATATAATTTAAGTGTCCTTTTTCCAATTAAAATATAAAAGCACCCTTGGATCACTTAAATTAATTTATTTCCCTCATTAATTCCCCTTAGCCTACGGGAAATAAAAAGAATAGGCTTCAGGTATCCAGAATCAATTAATTCTAAAAGGGGACATTACAATTCCACCAAACTGTTATTATGGGTTCAATACCTGTGTATACCTCATTTGGACATTTAATATAGTGGTTATATATTTTGATATGTAGATTTGGGTGGCTGTGGTAACATATTTCTATTACTTACTAGCTGCACAGAGTACAGAATCCTCCTCAATGACAAATTGTTAGGAAGTGAGATACATGGAGTCCAGTTGCATACGAGACTCTGTTTTTATTATTCCTTCTGCATATTTACTCAAATGCTTTGCATTGTTGACAATATGCCGTGTAAACCATTCCTTTTAAGGGGCCAGGCTCTTACTGCCTGGTAAGATGCCAAAGTGTGATTGCATTACAATAGCTTTTCTCTTTTTTGCAGGCTGTTGAATTGTGGCTTGTAGACAGGGCAGTGTTGCCCATTGAAAATTCTCTTGGTGGCAGCATTCACCGTAATTATGATCTGCTTCTTCGCCACCGATTGCATATAGTGGGCGAAGTGCAACTAGCAGTTCATCATTGCCTTTAGGACTTCCCGGTGTGAAGAAGGAAGAGCTCAAGCGTGTTCTAAGTCATCCGCAGGTGAAATTTTGTTCTTTCCAAGGACTGTTATTCTCCCAGTTTTTATTAGAGTAACTGTTTGAATTTGAATTTCAAAGCTGAATTTCTTGACAGGCTCTCTCTCAATGTGAGCATACATTGAGTGCTTTGGGTGTTATACGTGAAGCAGTAGATGATACAGCTGGTGCTGCCCAGGTAGTATTGCTACCCTTTGCCACTCTTTGGTGAACTGTTTAGAGTGATAAACTGGCTTTCGTGTTCTACGGGATAATGGAAACTAGTTTTACAAGCTTTTCAAACAACTTAAATTTTATTGTGTTATGTTTTCACGCGTTTTGGATTTGCTTTGATGAAATAATCTTAGTCTTTGAGCACAATTTGCTTGAAGAATCTGTCAATTAGTTTGTTTTCTAACTTTCTTTTAATTTGCATGAATGCACAGTTCATAGCTGCCCATAATCTTCGAGACACGGGTGCTGTTGCAAGTGCCCGAGCTGCTGAGATTTATGGCCTTGATATTCTTGCATATGAGATTCAGGTATAGGTTGTCAAGTCATTATCAGTGAACAGTCATATTACATTATACATAGTGTGACTGGAGGGCATTTGATGGTTAGAGCCTAGAGACATTCTATTTGATATGTCATTATCCACACAGGATGATTCAGACAATGTTACCCGCTTTTTGATGTTGGCCAGAGAACCAATCATTCCAAGGATTGACAGGCCATTCAAGGTGATTTGTCCTCACTCCTGCACTTTCTACTATACTTGTTGCAGAGCATTTATATGAGCTTTGCTTTTAATACAGTTTTGGTTTGTTTAGTGCTTATATTCTGTGACTTTTTGAATATTCTTCCGTGGCATTGAAATGTGTATTTTTTTGCTTTGCCAGACGAGCATCATGTTCACTCTCGATGAAGGCCCTGGAGTACTTTTTAAAGCGCTTGCAGTGTTTGCTCTAAGAAATATCAACCTAACAAAGGTTGTTCATTTTCAAGGAAATATTGATTATGCCTATCTACCATTGCTAACTGCTAATTGATTTATTTTTCCTGTAGTCCCACTGAATAACCTGTACAATTTCACTGACACCAATAAGTGATACACATGGCAAATGAGAAGTAATCTAGATCATTTTAGGGAAGAGCTTGAGGTTGCTGTCTTTTTTTCCCATCTAGTTGATTGTGTGTTTTATATGATTGCCAATTTGGCTGTAAATATTTTCTGTTATACCTTGGCAGATAGAAAGTAGGCCTCAGAGAAAGCGACCATTGCGGGTAGTTGATGATAGTAACACTGGTGCTGCAAAGTAAGTAATGTATGCTACTTGATTAAGGTTAAAATATCAGTTGACACCTGCTTTACTTTTTCTTGCAAATGTAAAGAGTAGTTATATAATATATTATGTTACAAACAAAAGTGTGCAACTGTACATCCATGGGAGCTCGAATAGAGGTTTGCTTCCTCATCTTGGTACACTGACTGACATTGGTAAAGACAGAGCAGCCCCTAGCCACAAAACATCTCTATCATGATTGGGAGTGTTAGAGCTGCCCATTTCCTAATTCAAAAATAGGAACTATAATAGCTGAGATAAGACATAATGGTAGTAATTATTTGGCATTCATTTGAAGTATTATCCCAGAGAAAATATAGAGGTCAATGAAAAACATAATATGGTTTATAGATAAAGTCAATTTTGATAACATGCTTCATAGATTGAGACGACTTTCCACAGCATACATATGCAGATTAGGACTGCCCCATTTTCCTTTGTGATGATTAGTCAGGTGTTTGTGGATGTTCAGCAACATGTCCATCAGTTGATTGTTCACTAATTGCTTAACAAGAGCTTGAAGGCTGAAATGGCGTGTGACTATCAGCAATAGAGCACCAAGATGCCCTAGCTCAAACAGTTTGTGTTCATCCTTCTCAGACCTTTCTTCTCTCCACCTCTGGAATATTTGAAATTTGAAATAGAATGCAGGAGAAGTGATAATGAGCTGGGAATGATCCAATAGAAGAGGGATGGCCTATAAGAAATGATCCAATAATAGAGGAAGGGCCTGAAAGAAATGAAGCCCTCTGCAGGATCATTCTCCACAATCCAAATTCTTTGATTCTTTATCTGCGAATCAGGCTCGAGTTTGGTATCTTCCGTACCTGCAAAGGTGCCTTTCTCCATCTTCCAAACCAAATAGGTTATGCATTAAGATGTCAAAACTACTGCTGATATTTTTATGCCTTTGTGATATAGAGAGCTTGTTGGCATGTAAAATGTCTAGGCATTTTACTTGACAACCCAAAAGAAAAATTTGCCTCTTTTAGGAAACTTGGTCAAAATTGTCAAATTTGCTCCTTTGCAAGTGTCAATGTCTGGGCAGGTTTCGGGAACTACAGGTGGTTTCGGGTGCTACAGTTGGTTTCTACAGTTGGTTTCGGGAATCCAGGTTGTAGTCATTGGAAATGTTTCAGAGTCTACTGCACGCTGATATACTCAGAATAATAATTTGTAGGCATTGGGAATGGAAACCTTTCAAGCACTAATATGTCTTGGCCCTAATGAAGAACCGAACTTGTACGGAAGGATTCGGGAGCTCTGTGTGGATCTGGAAACCCTGTCAGCAGTCAAATGAAAGCTCATGAAGTTCCTCACATGATCCCAGCATTGGTTTTGGTCTTGGTCATTGCAATTTTTCTCAATAACCAGAAAATGCCAGCTGCCTCGTTATGGTTACTTTGGTCGTTTTTGAGTTTTTACCTAAAACTCAAAACACAAGCACTTCCAACTATTGAAAATGGTGGGAATGTATTCATTGGGTGGTTTCCAGTCAAAATCATAAATTATACCACCTCTAAAGTCCTACTTTTGCTCTGGGAATGAAGGTCGCACTGTTCAAGTTTCTGCTGATGCCTCCAAATGCGCTTTTGGAACTTTTAGTTCATCCTTTCAATCAAAAGTGCACTTTTGGGAACTAACTTGGTTTCCTAAGTTCTAATTTTATGTTGACATGCACTTTTTGCACCTCAAGTTCTTTATGAACCTCTTGTTCCTTCCTCCATCCAAAAGTGCTTTTGGGAACCTCTTGTTCCTCCATCCAAAAGTGACTTGGGAACTTAAGCTGTTCCTCGTAACTATCAAAAATGCGCTTTTGGGAACCCTAAGTCATAACATGCAACTTGTTTTTCCCCCAAAAGTGAGTTTGAAATCACTTAAAGTCTTTCCCAAACTCCTCAACATCATTTTAGAACAAAAAGTGCATTCATTCCTGCTCCATGAAAGCCATGAAAACCATGAAAACCAGCTCCATGACCTAGCTTGCAAGAACACCTTTTTGCTCATTGTCGAAGATTCCATGGTCGAAACCTCTTGAAATTTTGCACAATTCCTCTCCTTAAAAACGCCTTTGAATTGATTTATCATGCATGGGCTATAATGAACTGATTTATTTTTTATCTCCATAATAACTTACTGCTGGAAATGTCCATTTTTCCCTAGCTTTGCTCATTGCCGGAGATTCCATGGATTAAAATCCATGAAATTTTGACTATAGCTTTTCCTTGAAAACGCCCTGTTCTTTTGAGTCCTTTCTTGAGTGATAAGGTGGAGGATTCCATTGTTTATGATCAAGCTCAGTTTTTAGCCCAAACTTCATTGAAAAAAAAGCAAGTTGTGTCCAGAATCCATTTTGCACTTTCCCATTGATTCCCACGAAGGATTTGTATCAAATTTGCGATTTCGCCTTCCCAATACTTTTCATTTGAATCCATTGATGTTTGGTTTCATTGACTATTGCTCCCGGATTGATCAAATTCATGTTTCAGCTGTAAACCTCATTAAAATCCCTTTAAAACCTTCAAAAACTTGAAATTTTGCCTTGTCAAGTGCCAGTTTTCATTGCCAATTCTACCAAGCTACTTGCTCCCAACATGAAGTTCAAGTAACTCCAGGTTCAACTCAGCAGTGAAAGGTCGAAGGACTTCTCTTGTGCGGTGCATCTAAAGACCTCCATCTTCACATGTTCCGTCTGCATGAAGAAATCAAATTTTCAAAAGAAAAGTAACTAAAGTGATTTCCATTTCTTCATTGGGGGTGCACTTTTTCAGTTTCACTTAAGTGACATTATATTTCACTTTTGTAAAAGTAACTTAAATCACTTGAGTTTTTATTTCTTCGTTGGGATTGCACTTCAAGTTGAAAAGTCATCCGAAATACAAAGAGACATTTGAAAATGCCTATAAAAGGCTTGAGCTTAATTGTAAAAGGATTCTCTTTTCCTGTCTTAGCTATGAAGAGAGTTGCTGCAACTTTGTGTGTACAATGTATTTTCATACTTCATGAATAAAGTATATGAGTATTGGAAGAAGAATTCATCTTATGGTGTGGATGTTTTCCAATCATGAAATCATGCTTAGCTATTTGTGATTGAATGCTGTTCGCCTTTCCATTCATTTGTATTACAAGTGATGCTAAGATTTGCAGGCTTTGTATTGCATATTTGTGCAGGTGTACTTTGTGACATACATTAGTAATCCATGAATGGTGAAGAATTTGTGCTTCTAGGTGTTTCTTGTTCTCTCTGTAGCTGCTGCCCATGTTCTTTTCCTCATGTGAGAAAGAGGGTTTCCCCTATTTTGTGATTATCCTTGAGTTGTCCCAACATCCCTCTGTGTTTAGCCTGTTGTGGACTTCTCCCTTCCATCTTCTCACCTCTCTATTTTCTCCATTCTTCTCTTTTCCCACCTTTTCAGGTGCTTTCTGGTTAAAAGTATCCAAAACCCCAAAAAAAATCACATCATACAAGGGAGTTGCCCTCTCAAACATAGAGGAAGATCACCCAGTCAATAGGTGATAGGTGATCTCTCCATGGTTAGGGAATTTTATGCCACTTTCATGGGCCGGGTCATTGAAATCAATAAAATAACCAAAGTGACATAAAATATTGCTAACAGAGCTCATGTGTACTACCAAAAAAATTGATATTATAAGATATTTGCTTATGCCAATGTACCTTTTGGTAATGACATGTTCACATTTTAGCAGATGACACACCCACCCTTCTCTTGTCTTAGGTTGCCGAATCGGCTTATTTTGTTGTGAACAATGGGACATTTTTTTGGCCCTTGGCAATAATGATAGGCATTCACTTGCCCTTAGAAAGTACATAATAGATTCACTTTGGATGCAATTCCATAACCTGAGGCCAAGCTACCTTTCTTAAAATTATCAATCAAAATCTGATAATGAAGATCATATTTTAAATGAAATACCGGGAAGGGCTTGACACAAGAACCTATTAGCTGGGAGATAATTCTGTTAGTCTTAAAACCACTGCCATTGCTCATGTCTGAGTAAAGCTTTGATTCTTGCGATGCAAGAATTATAATCATAGGGCTTTCACTTTATCTCACGAAGAACAAAATAGAATTACTTTGAATATGATTCCATAACCTGAAGCTAAACTACCATTCTTAAAATTATCAACTAAAATCTGATAGTGAAGATGATATTTGAAATGAAATACTGGGAAAAGCTTGCTACTAGATCCTTCTAGTTGGGAGATGATTCCTTCAATCTTATAACCACCACCATTACTCACATCTGAACAAAGTTTTGTTTCTATCCATCCGAGAATTAGACTAGTATACAAGGCTATCTGTCAGTTTCTATGGAGACAATAGAAAGTAAGATTGGTCATAAGAAGACAATTATCATTAATTTTCTTTTCAGATGGACGCCTAAATTGGCCAATCAGTTCTCACACCTTTATTGGATTCCATGTAGCAATGTTTGAATCACTGATTTATTGGTTTCCATGTAGCAATGTTTGAGTCAAACTCACTAAATGGCATAAACATTATAGGGAAAAAATTGGCAATGGTCCAAAAATATATTAACGAGGAAAAATAGGAAAAATCAACAACCATTAGTCTTCCTTTGTAGATGGACACTTAAATTGGCCAATCAGTCCACTCCTTTATCGGATTCTATGTAGCAGTGTCGTTTGAGCAGAATTTTGTGTTGCAGCCCTGATTGGGGAATTAAAACCACATACCCTTTATACTGTAAATAGTTTCCATCCCAAGAGTAGTTGAGGGATGAGGCACGGTCCGTAGATAATTGCTATATAAGTTACTGTGTGATAGTGTCCTATTGCCAGTCTTGCTCATCCATTCAAGAAAAGGTACAAATACAACACATTGTGAGGCTTGATCCTCATATTTGTGGGAGAGTGCATTTGTGACCACATTCTCCTTCCCTTTCTTATAGTAGGTGATTTCATAATAATACCCCATGAGTTTGGTGACCCATTTTTGTTGATTTGGGGAGGACATTGGTTGTTCTAGGAATTATAGCAGACTGTGATGATTTGTTTTGATACATAAATGTCGTCCCATCATTTATGATTGCCACTTATTATTTGTATGTAGTATGGCCATTGTTTCTTTCTCATAGATGGAGCATACCAAATTTCACTTGGGGAGGGCCTTGTTGGTAAAAGCGATGGGGTGACCTTCTTACACGAGGACGAAGCTGAGTCCATTGCCACATGCATCACTTTCAATAATGAATGTCTTGGAGAAATACGACATGGTCTATTTTAGCACAACAAAATCATGTTGTATTGTGTATGTCCAAGAAAAAAGCATCATTTTTGAACAATGGCTTCTATGGGGTGGTGAATTTTCCAGTCTTTGACAATTTTTCTGTAGTAGCTAGTGAGACCCGAATATCCGCGAAGGGTTTTGAGTGTCTAGGGTTTTGGCCAATTCTTCATAGCATTAATTTTCTCGGGGTAGATTCTGAATCTTGCAGTGGAGACGATATGTATAAGTTACTCAACTTCCTGTTGGATAAAGGGGCATTTGGAGCGTTTGGCATATAATTTATCATCGAAAAGAAGTTGTAATGCTAGATCAAGGCGATGTAAATGCACTGCCCAAGTTTTGCTATAGATCAAAATATCACCAAAGAAAACTAAGACGAGTTGGCGAAGGAATGGCGAAATATCTTGTTTATCAATAGTTGTTGATGGGGCATTGGTATGCCCTAAGGGCATGACCATAAATTTATAGTGACCATCATGAGTTTAGAAAGTTATTTTAGGGATATAATCTTCATTGATACAAATTTGGTGATAGTCGGAGCACAAATCTAATTTGGAAAATAATTGGCCACCATTAAGCTCGTTTAGGAGTTCATCGATCATAATAATGGGAAATTTGTCTTTGACAATAATTTTGTTTAGCTATAGAAAATCAATGCATAATTGCCAAGACTCATCTTTTTGCGGACAAGTAGAATAGGTGAAGAGTAGGGCCTGTGCTTGGGCAAATTACCCCGCACTTAAAGCGTTCCTATACCAATTTTTCAATATCTATTTTCTCAAGGAACTGTATTGGTATTGTCAAATATTGGGGTGCACTTTCGGGAAGGAGCTGAATGCGATGTTCCTCGGATGTTAAGGTGGTGATCTTGTGGACTCTTCAAATATTTTAGCATGCTTGACTAAAATTTGTTGCGAAATCATCGATGTGCTCTCGAGCCGAAGATGGATTGATCTAAATTGAACATAATTGAGCTACCCCATGAGAGCCCTTCTTAAGGTGCTTCTCCATCCAATGTGAGCTTATGATACTAGAAGAATTGGAATGAAGCCTTTTAATGTGTACTTTTGCCCTTTATCGAAAAACTACATTCAAAGTTTGGAAAAGTCCTTTAAAATTGGTCGAAGGGTATGCAACCATTGAGCCCAAGAACTACATCACATCCTCCTAAGTGCAAAACGAACATGGTTGATGAGAGATTATAGCCCCATAGTGAGATATGAACATTCAACATTTTCTTTAAATAGGTCATGTTCCATTATTAGCAATCATAACTTCCAAGATGGAACATGGATGTACAAAGCAATCGACTTGTTTGGCTAGCCAAGGGTCAATGAGATTGTGTTCTACTTGACTCGATTAGAATAGTGAGAGGAATCTTCTTGAAATACCCTTTGACTTTTATGATTTGAGGGTGGTTACTCTTGCCAAGGCATGTGCAATTTGTTTTGGGTGGGAATCCATGTGAGTGGTCTTATCAACATCCTATTTTTTTTTTTGGAGATTGTTGAGCATCTTCCCAATCATCCATATTAGGAGGTGACTAAATACGAGTAGATATAGCTTCACTCCACACATTTATGGCCCTAAATTTTTCATCACAATTTTTACATAACCCTTTTCCCAACGAGCTTGCATTTCGGCCTCTGTAAGGTGTTTGATGGTGTTGTTTTTAGAGGTGGGGTCATTGCCCAGATGCACTAGGCGGTGGAGTTCTTGAATTTAACAAAAGTTAAGAAATGATGCTAGGTAGTGTGCTTGTCTTTTGATAACTTGGCCAATCCTAGAGCTTCCATCACTAGGCTTGAACATTTTGACCTCAACGTGAATTATATCCTTAAGGTCACTTATGAAGCAATTCTTGAAAAAGTCATCGATTAGCCTTGAGCGTGTTTAGCCAATTTTCTAATTTTCTTTTGGTATTCTCAAATTGTTCATGTTTGTCGGATTTGTAGAGGTCTTTGGTGAAATCCTCATAGGCACTAGGACCAAAACGACCCAACAATAATTTGACAACTTTCCCAATTGGGTTTGTCATGAGATTTCACATACCATCGATACCATTGGACGACTTCTTTTTCCAATTGGTAGGAGGCAATATGTACCTTATTCACTTCATAAGTATTTGTGAAGATTGAAATATTTTTTTGCCTTGTAAACACAACCAAGAGGATATGTGCCATCTAATCTAGGAAAGTCCAATTTTGGGCCTCATGGCATATTATAGGATGAAAAATTGTCCTTAATGTGTGTGCCATTATTGAGTTTGTTTGAAAGTGTTATATTTTAGACATTGAGGCCATGTATCATTTATTTCATATCAGTGATTTGGGATCACAAATCGACAACTTCTTCCTCCATGTTCATAGTTCCGGCTCGAGTCATCACAACCATGACACAAGGGGTCTCCGAGTCCTGGATTTTTTTCTAGAGTTATATGTCAAAACAATCAGCTGAATGGGACGATTGCAACAAGATATTTATCTCGAAAGCGATTTTTGCTCCAAACTTTCTTATTTCTTTTCTAGAGAGCTAGCTTTGTGTTAAAAATTGCTAGGATTTTTGTACTTGATACCATTTAGAAAATAACTAGCTCGGAATATTCGTTGGCACCTTTGTACTTCTTGTGTTGACACTATTACTATGTCATGTCCCTTTTTGGAGACTAGCAGATTTGAAGACCTTAACCCATTTTCCCCTCCCGTGGGTTTAAGGAAGGAAGCAAGGGGAAGACTTGGATGACATTTTCTAAGTAGATATTTTCATTATTATCATGTATTCCTATTGGGAAGCCAAGCGCTCCAATAGAAGAACTTATTTAATTAGAATATAAAGTATTTTGAGCATGTAGGCTCTAAAACAAATTAGATAATTAAAAGGTACTTATTATAAGGTCGGCCATAAGTTATGATGTAGCACCCCTTATGTTATAAAAGGAGGATGCTTGGCCATTATGTGGTATGTTGAATCTTATTATTCTTTTGGGTAAAGGTTGTACCTTTCCTTTCTCTCTCATCAAGGATGAAAACCCTTGTTTGAGACCACTTCAAGGACAAAAACCCTTGATAGTGGAACTTGTCTTGGGGACAAAAACCCTCAAGCAAGGATATTTGGAATTATTGAATATCTTAAGGTATTTGGAGCTGATATCTTTCTATCTAGCCCTAGGCAACTTGCATCATGAGCATTTTGGAGGTGTTTTGATGGATGTATGGTATGATTCTTGCATGAATGGACTTGTACTAATTTTAAAGGTGAAAGCAATCATTTCTTTGCATGTTTGAGCCACTAATTCAATATTTCCAAGAGGGGTGAATTGCTTGTAAGGCAGGTTTGGCATGTTTGGGTGGATGTTTGGGCAAGCTGATTTGATATTTGCATTCTTCATATTTTTAAACCCCAAGATCCCAAGTTTTGTGAATTTTGGAGCTTCCTAGGTAAAGTTATGAATTTTTAAAGTAATGTATAAATTTTGTAGACAAAGGGTTTATAGAAAATTCATATCTTCATTTCTGGGGCACTAAAAATCAGTTTTCCTTCATATTTTGATTGCTGGTAATTAAATAGAAAATTTGACCTTGATTGGGCACATTTTTAGTGAGTTTAGGGCATCCAAAAGTGAGTGGGAGTTCTCAAAACAGGTCGCTTCCCTAGGAAGGGAAAAATTACAGGTTTCGGTGTGCATTTTCAGTCATATCCAGCCCTCGCAAGTCTAATTACAACCATCTAAAAATTAATTTCAGTCATCTCTCATTCAGCCCTAGCTATTTTCCGGAAGCCCCCCAAAAAGGGACACTACATACTGACACTCTACAAATTGTAACTCCATTATTTACCCTGTTATAGGCACTTTGTGGACTGCATCGTTGGTCTATACTCTATAGAAACTGATTTCAACTGTTACTATTTTGGGAGAGATCCTCTCGATGGTGGTTTATTCCAAGTCCAAGTTTCTCGAGCTACATAGTTGGGTGAAAATGGTAAGGCTGCTATTGGGCGTGTTTGTTTTGCGGGCTTGCATTCAGACTTAACCTGTATATAAATAGTGTTAGCCCAATTTTTTGGAGCACTATGGAAGGTAAAACGTACCCGTAGCCCACTATCTCGTCTTGAGGCCGTTTGTGAGTAAACTTCCTGGTCTAATTGCTTGTTTAGTGCACCACAAATATAGACGATCGATGGCTTCCTATGGCTATACTTTTAAAACTAGTGGGTCTTTTAATATACCCGAAGGTATATGGAAGCTCAAATTTGTATACAATGTTGTCTAATGGCTTGCATTTAGGGCATAATCCCTCACTCCATGGATTCAGGTAAAACTGATAACCACTTAGCCCATAATGATATCTCTCTGTGAATTTTAAATCTATTGGAACACAATTTATAACTTTGAGAAAAAAAGAGAAAATTATGGTTGAATTGTAGCGAAGGCTTAGTGCCGCCACTTATGTTACCTCTTTCTAATCACCTAGATCCACTAGGGCAAGGTGAGAGCATATGGTGGATAGTCGTAGGGAGTGCTAAATGGGTGAAGCTGCAGTAGAATATGGCCCTGAAAGAGCTCGGATACTAGATGCTATGTACTCACCTGCCGCAAATAGATTAAACCAATACGAACTTAGAGAAAATGTGTTGCAAAAATGAAATGGAAAGTAATTGTATTGCATTAAAGATATCAAAACCGCACTACATATTGCAGGCCTCTTCATTACAATATAATTTGTGGATGCTTTTACACTCACCCATGCATCACATTTATACTACTCTACTCTAGCCAACTACTTCTCCCCACGTATATGGGATTATTCTAATCTGATACCAACTCTGCTCTAGTTAACTACTACATCCCATGCACGCGGGATTATTCTAAATAGCTCAATGGATGACTTACAAAACATATGTATCTGTAGCTTTTAACAAATATGTTAAAGAAAGAGTTCATATGAAGCGGTCCTAACATTCTTACATGAATCTTGGGAATATAACTGACCAATATCATATTAAAGGTTTAATCAATATTCAAAACACGAATATGCGGTTCCCAAAAGTTAAAGACACATAAGGTCATGGTTCAAATCAAATTGATGAAAACTACTAGACCAATATCAGTGCCATCCACCCCTTTTGAAATCTACAAGTACTATAAGTGGAGGATTTTGATCTATTTGGTATGCTCTTTCTTAGTGTGCCTTCTCTCATGTTCCTTGATCACTATAAAGATGCATTCCTCCCCGAAAATGTATGATCAATATCCATTTTTTTAATTTTTGGCTGGAAAGACATAGTTTGGCTACTAAACCTTGGGTATAGTTTTTTAAGACTTTTCTAAGTTCAAAGATTTAAGTCGTAGTAGAAATTATAGGATTTAGTAGACAATTAATTGCAGTTTTTGATTAAAATTTCGTGGCAGATTTTTCCTGGAACAAGATAAGGGTTAAATATGCCCGAAAGTGCCAAAGCCTCCTCAAAGAGATACCTAAGACTCCAATCTAGACAGCTTCTTTTTATTTGCTTCAATCACCAACTAGAAATCCCTTATGACTACAAGCCGGTTGACTTTCCTTTTAGAGCTTTGCTTAAAACCCTTTATCAAAACTTGTATTTCAAATTTATTTGGATGTATGCCTCAGATGTGAGGCATAGAGGGACTTAACCTTTTCCACTTTAATTTCAGCATAGCCCTCCTCCAACTGCCCCTAGGTTGCCTTTATCTACCCCATCAAAATTTAACTTAAAAGATCTATCCCTCAAGACGTCTTGCTTATGCCCCTTTGCACTTTAGTATAAAATAATATGACTGCCTTTATTGTGAGCAGCTTTCTTGGATAAGGCCTTGGTCATCCCATAAATGATTGATTCAATGCTAACCCAAGTTTATCCTTCTCTGTGGGTAGTTCTTGGATTGAACCAAGTTAATCAATGTATTTGACAAACCTTACTTCAGTTAAAGGAATTGTTGGAAGCGCAATGGACTGAGAGGGGGGGTGAATCAGTCCTTACAATCTTTATTTCAATTTCAGATTACTCACATAAACCATTAATCAATTATCCATTGATTAGATTGTGAACAACAACATTTAACATACATTCAATTAACCATGAACAAGAGAAGCAACACCATAACACAAGATAGAAGTGGGAAACCCTCAAGGGGAAGAAAACCCACAGAAACTTCTGATTTTATTATTTAAATCAAAAACATTTAGTGAAGCACCAACTTCACAAGGAGCATCAACCCCTGAGTTTAGTAGAGCACCAACCCTACAAGGAGCACCAACCCCTAGTTTTGTGAAGCACCAACTCTATAAGGAGGCGACAACCCCCAAAATGATCAAGCACCCACTCAACCACCTTTTGATGAAGATTTTTGATGAATTGTTGTTGCCACAACCGATTGAGATCACTCACCTTCAAACCCTTGTTCAAATCCCAGGTTTTCAAACTTGCACAAACTTGCACTTTCTTCACTTCTCAATGCTTCAAACCCTTGCACACACTCTTGCAAACATTCTTCATCTTGTCATGCACACTTTCAGATCTCAACACATGCCCTTGAACCCATAAAGTCTCACACATAGGTCGCACTTTTCATACTCACTCAACTAGTGCAAAATAGCACCCAAAACATCACTTTTATAAGCTCTCCTTGATTCAAATTCAAACCAAGTTGGTTTCCCTCCTTTGGTTCGACCAAACCAACTTAAAAACATCCCATATGAATCATTAAAACATTCACATATGACCCATATAGGTCGGCCATGCCCAAAACCACTCAACTTGCACAAAAAATGCTCAAAACCCCATCACTAGGATGAGCTAAAACCACAAATCATAAAACCATGCTTAGTCAAGCTCCCATATTCACCATACATGAGTAATATAACATATAAGCATCATACATGGCCGCATATTTACTTGAACCAATCAAATATATCATTAAATGGGCCCATTGGCTCATACCCTGCACCAAACAACTGCTTCCAACACCCTGATTTCACCTTTGGGCCTCAAGACCACCCAAGATCAACTCAACTATGGCATGTGACCACTCTATGGAAACCTCAGAACTTGTAGAACACATCCATGCATGTTAGACATCATGAAACATCCATTTTCTCAAACCACAACTTTTCTCTTCACCAAAACAAGCTGCCCAAAAACCAGTTTTGTAAACTCAGTTGATTAACACCCTTGCTCTCACTTTCAAGACCTCTTAAGTCCTTCTCTAGGAACAAAATTCGCCCCTCTTCACTTTTCAGGTGGTAGCAAGCATCAACTCATCCATCTCATGCTTCAATCAACCTAATCTTTCAGCTTGAGCAGTTCAGTCCTGAAAACCAAGAAACCTTATTCCTCACAAACCCGACTGATGATCCATCAAATCTCATCATCACGAGACAAACCCTATACCATTGGAAAGCTCTTTGAATCCTCTTTCTAGAATATATTGGAATTCCTTCCAACTTCAAGTGGAAGGCCTTCAATCAAGCTCATCTTTGCAAACCTATCTCGAAATTGCCCTTTGACTAGTCTTCACAAATAGGGTATATTTTGCCATTTTTATGCATCCTCATGACCTGAAACCACCATGGACATAAATAACAACTCATATACTAAAACAATGTCCATTTATTTTGCAACTCCTTTGGACAACCTTGTCCTAAATTGAACTTCTTTAGAAACAAGCCTATTTGAGTGGGGTCCACTCATCACCACAAACACTACCATACCTTTCTGGAAACCTGGAGGAGTCCTCTACATCATCCAATCATCATCCATGACTATCAATCAATTTTGGGCACTTATGAGCATTTTCTCTCCTACCGCTTTTGAGCTAGGGTTTCAAACACATAAAAAGTTGTTTACCTTCTTAACATTCGTTCATAAAAATAGAAGATGAAATGACCTCATTCTTTTTGTGAAACCTTCTAGACTCAATGTAGAAACATCCCTGAAAGCCACAAGGTCCCATGCAAAGCACACAATTCAGGGTGAGCATCGAAGGTACAATTCAAGCTAGAAAACACCCTTTCTTGGACCCTATTTCACTCAAACTGACTTATCTCACAAAATCCTCTTTAGAATGATTCCAAATTTTTCTCACACCTCCAGGACACCTCTGTGCATCATCTCCAATCATTGGCATAACTCAAATAACTCTCCATCTTCTCAGCCCATCTCATTTGCATAACTAGCCCTTAGGTTTTGTATTGTCAAGGCTAGGGTCTATTTAAATAACATTGCAACTCACCATAGAAACTCTCCAAAAGGCCCTAACATATCTGGTACATCATGAAACAACGCCTACATGCATCCATGAGCTCACATGGCTCCACAACTCATCCTCATGCCTCCGAGCACCTAGACTCGGTTAAGATGAGTACACAAACTTGGTCTTCAACTGTGCTTGTACCACAAACTCATACAACCTGTCTAAACACTCCCCAAACATGTTATCCATGTTGCCAACATGCTCCTCAAGTCACCATAAAGCTCTAACCACCATGCACCATCAACTAGGCTAGCTACGTCACTGATTGTGATTGTTAGAACAAACCATTCTCATTGAATCTCCACAAGTAACCATGAACACACCGAAAGATCGTATCATCACCATATTGAGCCTCCTTTGACACTTCACCATCATCCTCTTTGTCCTTAATGGGCTTTTACATCAACGACAACACTTGAATCACAACATGCCAACAAGAATTAATAGATATCAGCCAATTTTTTCGGAGAAAGCACATTGAAGAAGATGGCTAATGTTTTCTTTATCCATCCCACATGAGACTCATTGATGTGAACCTTGAAAACCTATCTTTATGAATTGGTCACAAGTGACGACTTTACTTGCAAAGCATGACAGAGAAGACTATTGATTTTGTCACCTTATTTAACCAGGTTTTTTTTGGCTAGGCTCTTTCATGTTCTCAAATTAGTGTTTTGCCAACTAGTAATAGGCTGCTTTAATAAGATTAATTTTTGGTTGCTTTGATGCATGGGCATCCGACTTCATGAGCACTTTCACATTACTCAAACAAGTAAGTTAGTAAAATAAGTGTTTGTAGCTTTCATTGGTTGGGAACACAAGTCCATACAATGTCACACCTTTCGATGTTATGGAAACCTTGGTATTTCCTACACAACACATAGGATTGGGAGGTTCTGCGAGTTCAAGCGATTCCCATTTCTGTGAGATTACATGCATTCTTATGTCATTGTGAGCTCCCGAGGTTGTCCAACACTGCAAGTGTCTTCAAATTTCTGCACAAACTTGTGAACTTATACGAGATTTGGTAGACTCTTGTGCAACAGGAAGGTTCACTCTAACATCCGGTGGATGGTATGGGAACAATGATTACCACTTTTGTAAAGTACCCCGCCCCACCCAAACATGCATTATTTTCATTCGACTAGCTCCCCAAAAGAATCCATTTGTCCACTAGAGGTCGAAGGCAACACCCCGACAACTTTGAGTATTGACACTAACAAGAGGATTAGATTCCATCTTTCATTCACTGAGACTCAAGCATTTTGCGACAACATTCCCAAAGTAAGCATAAATACTTAAAGGGAATGGCAAAAGGAGAGGGTTGTAGTCGCTTAGTGGGATACTTGATTCTGGAGAAGAGAAAGAGTAGATAAGATAAATATAAATGTCCAATGAATGACCACAAAAGTAGGTCAATGGGACTGCAGCCCAAACAATATACAAAGTGCGAGTGGGGAAAACTCAAAACGAGTTCCCAAAAACAAAAGAAAGGAAAAAAACCAAAACAAACAAGAACCCTGAAGCCAAACCCCACATGCGGGGGCAATGAAACAAATGGGGAGAAAGAAGGGAGAAGCAAAGAAGGGAATGGAGGGGGCAAACAAGGACCAGTAGTCTACTCAGAAATGGTAGCCACATCCCTCCTAACATTCGAGGCCGACGAAAAGAAGCTCTTGATGGAATGGCAATCCGAAGAGGGGGGCGAGGTCCCCTCCCTGCTGAGATCTGAGACTAAAACGATGGCTAGGGAGACGAATGGAGTTGGGCTGCCCTCTGGTACGAGTGTGCGGCCGAGCTTGTTGGTGGTGACCGAGGGAGATGTGAAGGTCCAACTAGGGACGAATTGATTTATGCACTATAATTGGGTCCAAGTGGCTTTGCTGCTTAGTTCCTCCACCTGCGGGCAAAACCGGAAAGAAGGTTGTAATTCGTCTCGTGGGAATGAATCTCGGAGGGGGATGAAGAATTTGGTCTTGGAGCAACAGAGACTCACGGATGTAGAGGGCAAGACACTATTGATCAATATATCTAAAGAAAATCGGGAGGGTCTGAACCCCTCTGAAGAGGCAATGAAATCGTCCTCTGATCTCATAGTAAATGGGGCAACGGAAGATGAAATGAGTCTTGGTCTCCACCTCTTGAAGGCTATAGAGCCTACAAAGTCTGTCATCCCGGTCAATGTGGTGATCAGTCTCGCATCGAAGTCTGTGGGAGCCAACTTGAAACTGACCTAGAGGTATGTGGAGGGCATGCATCCAGTGATGAAAGGTGTACTGAGGGTGGATGATGAGTCCATCTCTGATCTCAAGAAAATTCTTTGCATAAAAGGACATCTTAGGGCACAAACCCCCATGAGGATTCACCCAAGTAGTCTGAATAAAGCACTAGTAGGTATCCTCCCTGGGACTTTAACACTTGCTTGGTGGGCAAAAAGATGACCGGAGCATTCAGGAAAACTGAAAAATGGGGATACAATCAACTGGATACCAACCGAATACATGTTTTGGTTAGCCAAGTTGGTTAATTATAGCATGGAATAGTGTAATTCTCTTGAAGAGTAGTGTTTTGAATAGGTCACAAGTTGAGACTTTCTAGGAGTGCATGTAACATGACCGGGATTAGGAATTTAACTTCGCACGGATTGTAATACTAATTAGTAAATTGAGTAGAGATTTATCTTCTAATAGTGTAAGTGTTAAGGCTGCATGGTCTAAGGCGGTTGTTAACTTGACCCCTAACTATGACTACATCATTTGGTATCGAGTGAGATTGTATCCTGCGAGTGAGTTGAAGTTGTGAGTGTAGGTAGAAGACGGTGAAGGCATCTTCCAACGAGGACTGTTGGGTAAAAAGCATCATTGTTGTTGTTAAGAGGAATAAAGATGGCACGTAGAACCATACCTACTAAAGAGCGTGAAGAGCATTGAGAGTCACAAACTTAGCCATGATGTGAAGAGGAATCCAAGCTGGTTGGAGTCTATGGAGATTGCACAACAAGAAGGAATTGCTGTAGATGCCATTGAAGATGAAGTAGAAGAAGAAACACTTTAGCGTTGGGTGGAAGATATGGTAGAAGAACCAAAATATAGGCTCTTTAGAGCTATTGCTAGAATGAGAGGTTAGCTGAGGTTGAACATCCCTAGTTGTTCGAGGAGATTGTGTCTCGAAGAACTCATTGATCGGATCACCGAGTTGGAAAAGTCTTGCGGTATGAAAAAATGGAAGACCTCAAGAAAGTAAGGAACAATGGAACCAAGTTGAAGGGACATGCATCCTTGTGGTGGGATGTGGAGCGAATTAGAAAGGGAAAGGATAAAATCAAATCTTGGAATAGGATAGTTGTGAAGTTGAAAGTTAAGTTCACACCTTTTGACTACCTATTAATTTTGTTCAAGAAACTACAAAACTTGAGTCGAAAGAGGCGAGTGTAAAGAATTACTCCGAGGAATTCAACAAGCTCACTAACTAAGTGGACATGTAGAACATGATGAGGAAAAGGTCTCACGGTACATAAATGGTCTCGCAAATGGTGATTTAAGATGAGGCGGGCACGGTAAGAGTGTGTTACGTGGAAGAAGTGTATCAATATGCCTTTAAAAATGAGGAAAACTTGTTTAGGAGGCAAAAAACAATAGTAGAGGAACAAAAATTTGGGAGGTGGTGAATGAGCCGCAACAACAGACACTAACATTTGCACTATGGAGAAGCAAGTATTTCTTTGAGTCAAAATAGTGCACCAAGAGGTAGAGGATATCCTTCAGGAAGAGGACACCACCTGGACAAGGATTCACAAGCATTTGTTTTAGATGTGGAGAAACGGGGCATACAACATTTGAGTGCTTGCGGGGGAGCAAATCGGTGGAAGAAAGGAATCCATCACTCATATTGTGCAAGTTGATGAGTAAAGTGTTGCATTTTTCTATAGTATAGATGTGCGTGAGCGTGGAGAAGCTCTCGTGATGAAGTAGGGCTTATTGAAGCTTGTGAAAGAGGAGAACGAGCTGGTGTAAAGAAATTTTTGTTCAAAATTGTATGCAAGTTTAAAGGTAAGTGTTGCAAAGTTATCATTGATAGTGGAAGCACGGACAACTGCTTTCCAACGAGATGGTAGAAGTTGGGTTTAAAGAGAATTACCCATTGAATTCTATAAAGGTGTCCTGGTTGCTAAAATGGACACTAGATTCTAGTAAATGAGAAGTGTAGGGTTAGTTTCCGATATAGGTGCATATAAGGGTGGCATCTCGTGCGATGTCATGCCCATGGACGTTTTCCATGTCTTGGGAAGGCCCTTACATTATGATTGCAAGGTTTTACATGATGGTAGAGTGAACATCTACACCCTTGTGAAGAAGGGTAGGGAATACACCTTTAGTCCATTGACAAATAAGGGAGAAGGAACAAACAATAGTCAAGAGTCATGTTGATTTTGGGGAATCAATTCCTAAAGGAAATAAAGAAAAGGTAAGTTATGCCTTCATTACCGCATAATTAAAAGTTGTAATCCCAAAGGAAGAAGCAATTGATTTGCTTGAAGAGTTGAAGGATTTGTTGGGTGAATATGCAAATATCATCTCTAGTGATATACTTGATGGATTACCCTTGCGAGGAGCATCAATCATCACGTGGATGTGATTCCCGAATCTAGTTTGCCAAATAAGGTTGGATATTGGATGACACATACAAAGAATGATGAAGTTAAGAGGCAAATGCGAGAATTCATAGAGAAAGGGCCAATTCATATAGTGCCTTTGGTGTTAGCACCAAGAAAGAGTGGAGGATGTGCATTGATTCTAGAGCCATCAATAAGATTACTATAAAGTGTAGATTCCCATTTCCTAGGATGGGCGACTTGAAGGTTTGCTTAAGTGGAGTTAAGTGCTTCACGATGATTGATAGGAAGAATGGATACCAACAAATCAAGATCAAAAGAGGGAGATGAATGGAAGACCTGCGTTTATGATAAAGGGCGGTCTCAGTATGAATGGCTTGTCATGCCTTTTGGGTTAATGAACGCTCCAAGCACTTTTATGAGGCTCACGAAGGAAGTGTTGAATCCATTTCTGGGAAGTTTCTCATTGTGTATCTGGATGATACTTTGATCTTCAACAGACAAAGGAAGAGCACTTGAAGCACATCGAGACAAGTGTTGCACATTCGGAGAGAAGTTGCTAGTCAATATGAAGAAATGCAACTTCATGAAGACAAAGTTGGTTTACTTAGGCTTTGTGAAATCCCGAGATGGGTTGTGATTGGACCCCAAGAAGGTGAAAGGCATCCAGAGTGGCCATCACCCAAAAACATGTTTGAATCTCGATGCTTTTATGGCTTGGCGAGTTTTTATAGGAAGTTCATAAGGTACTTCAGCGGGATATGTGCACCAATCGGTGAGACGATGCACAAAGACAAAAAAAAAGAGTTCATTTGGATAGTAGAAGTAGAGAACAACTTCCAATGTTTGAAGAAGAAGGTCATTGAGTGTTGAACGCTGATTTCAAGAAGGTATCCCAAGTTGATTGTGACACAAGTGAACTTGCAATCGGAGCAGTGTTGAGTGAAGAAGGTAAGCCCATCCCATACTTTAGTATAGAACTAAATGAGGCCAAGTAAAGATATTCAATTTATGATTATGAGTTCCACGCCATGGTGCAAGCTCTCAAGAAGTGGAGGCATTATTTGTTGCCGAGGGAGTTTGTATTGTAGACTTATCATCAAACACTATAGTTAATAAATAGCCAAGGTAAGTTGAATTAGAGGCATATGAAGTGGGTTGAATTCTTGTAGAGTTATTTTTGTGTTAAAGCACGGGAGTGGTAAATCAAACAAGGTTGCTGATGCCTTGAGTAGCTGCTGTCTCTTGTTGAGTGAGGCATGTGGAGGTTGTAGGATTTGATGGTGTGAAGGTCTTTTACATACAAAGAGGATGAGGATTTTTGCTTGCGAGAGTTCGACAACCACGAACAAAATGTCATGGTTAGATTACTTTCTACGGGAGGGATTATTGTTTAGGGAAGACAATTGGGTATGCCTTGAGGATCCTTGAGAGGAAATATGATCAAAGAGAAGCATAGCAGAGGACTCGCTGGTCATTTTGGTCTTGACAAGAAATTGACACAACTTAGTGAAGGCTACTTTTGGCCAAAAATGAGCACGAGCTTGAAAAAATCTGTGCGAGGATGTAGAATTTTCTAGTTGGCAACCGGGAAGAGTCAAAACACATTGCCTATCCCGAGAAAGATTGTGGAGCATATAAACATGAACTTCTTCTTAGGATTGCATAGAACGTAGAAAGGCTATGATTCTATCTTTGTCGTGGTGGATAGATTTTTGAAAATGACACTTTATTGCATGCATGAAGACCAATGATGCTACAACTAGCAATTTTTTTCAGGAAATTATCGGGATGCATGAATTGATGTGCAAATTTTCAGGGACATTTCTGGAGGTCATTGTGGAAGAAGTTGAATACCTAGTTGCAGTTCAACTTAACATATCATCCCCAAACAAATGGTCATACAAAAGTAGTCAACTGGAGTCAAGGTAACTTGTTGCGATGTTTGGTTGGGGAAAATCAGGATTATGGGATTTAGTCTTGGTGTAAGCTGAATTCTCATACGACAATTCAATAAATTGGAGCACCGAGAGAACACCAACTCAGATTGTATATGGTTATAGCCCATGAGGGGTTGGGGGTCGCAAGATTCCAACAATGGGGAAAGAAGTGGCGTGGAAGCAAATATTTCGTTGAGTACATGTGAGAGGTACATCAGCAAATGTACGGACAGTTGGAGAAGAATACTACGAAGCACAAACATGTGAATTGTAAGAGTGAGAGTTGGAGTTTGAGGTTGTTGGCTTGGTCTTTAGCTCACTTGAGAAGAATCGGTTCCCAAGAGGAACACATGACAAGTCAAAATGGAAGAAGATTGGACCTTGCAAGGTGTTGAGGATATTTGCGTTCAATGCTTATGAGATAGAATTACTAGAGGGGATAGACGTTTTACCTATATTCAACGTGCTGATTTATACCCATACCTTGAAGGGAAAGCAAGTAGTGAGCTTTTAGATTCAATTTTGCAAAGGTGAACTAGAGACAACAATTGCCTAAGAAGGTAAGGAATAAATTGAGAAGGTGATTGACTCCAGAGTCACGAAGACAACACGAGGATAGGAGTACAAGGAATATTTGATTAGTGGAAGAACAAAGAGGTTGGAAGATGCAACTTGGATGAGTGCATTTGAAGTTATAAAGCATGGAAGATTTGTTGAATAGTTCACGAGAGGGTTCTTGAGCCGAGAGGACATGTCATTTCACTTACCCAAGGTGTATGATGTAGGAGCATTTAGGGTCATATGCAATCCCACTTCACCCAAAAAAGTGGAGTTAGTAAAATAAGTATTCGTAGCTTTATTGTTTGGGAACACAAGTCTATACAATGTATCACCCTATGACATCTTGCGATGTTATGGAAACCCTGCGATTTCCTGTGCAACATGTGCGGGATTGGGAGGGCTTGTGAGTTCTCACGAGCTTCCCATTTCCCACGAGATTGCACAAATTCGTATATGATTGGGAGGTCCTATAAGGTCGTCCAACATCATCCGAGTGTGCAAATTTTTGCACAAGAATTCAAACTTAGCAAGATTTAGTAGACATTTGTGCAAGGTTCTCCCGCACAACATGAAAGTTTCTCTTTGACGTGTGGCAGCTGATTTGGAAGCAATGGTTGCCACTTTTGCAATGTGCCCCGCTCACTTGTATGTATGTTATTTTCATTCAATAAGTGCCCAAACAAAGCCATCCATCCATAGGAGGCCGGATGCTAATGCCCCGATATCTCTACGCACCGACATTAATAAGAAGGATGAAGATATCAAGCGTTTCATGGTTTTCCATTTCTTGTGAGATCGTATACTTATGTGACCGTGAGGTGCCATAAGGTCGTCCAACATCCCAAGTGTTTGCAAATTTTTTGCACAAGACTTCAAACTTCGCAAGAATCGGTGGACTCTTGCGCAAGGTTCTCTGTGTAATAGAGAAGGTTCACTCGACGTGTGGCATCTGGTTTGAGAGAAATGGTTGCCACTTTTGCAAAGTCACTTGCTCACGTGGATGTGTGTTATTTTCATCATTGTAATATCCCCTTCCCATTCGAAGACCTTTGGCCTATTTTGCCAACTCGATGGCCAAAGGAAAAATATAAGGGTGACTTAAGTTATATTTAATTATTATAAAGTGCCATTAATAAAAGAAAAAATATATAGAGCACTTATAATAATTTATATGACTTAATAATTATTAAATCTAGGATGGAAAAGGCCCAAATATAAATTGTTATCCATCCTAGGTGAAAAGGCGACTTGCCTTAGAAGGGGAATGGGAACATAGAAAGGATAAATGCCCATTTTACTATGTATTTCCCCTAGAAAAATGCGACTTGCATTAGGAGGAAAAATTGTTGGAAAAAACATTTAATATGGGAAAATATTAAATGCTTGCATAGGGAAAATCCTTGTGAACTAATTGGATATTGTAGAGGTTGTTTTGGGTCTCTTCTTCCTTTATAAGGAGAAGTCGACTTGAGGGGAAGATATTGCATAACCATTTGATATTTTCTGATTTGTGTCTTAAGCTTGTAGCTTTTGCATACATGCTTGGATTTTCTTTAGCTTCTGGAGTAAGATCCCACAGGGACCCTAGCTTCGGTGGTGAGAGATCCATCCCTAGCTAGCAGGGCATTCTTCAGTAGTGAAAGATCTACCCTAGCTTGTCATTATTGGAGTTGATTCAGGGCTGATTTGTTTGGGAATCAAAGTAGCTTGTTTTCTTAATTTTTGGAGCTGATTTGATGCCCTAAATGTGCTGGGCGACCTACTTTTCAAGGAAAAAATAAGGATTTTGTGTTTGCTGTGCAAAATCTAATTTTGGAATATTATTCTTCATATTTTTGTGGCCCAAGATCCAAAGTTTCAGCTCATTTGGACTTCTCTAGCAAAAGATATGAATTTTTGAAGTTATGTTGCAGACAGGGTTTTTAAATAATTTATTGCAGCCTTGTTTACATCTGAAATCTGCAATTTTATACATATTTGGGCTTTATAAATTAGTGGTACTAGATTTGAGTGGAATGATATAAATTTAGAGGTTGATTGGTGTGGGTTTTCCACTTAACCCAAGTCGCATTTCCTTTATAAATTCAGATCTGCGTGATACTTGTTTGGTATTTTGTCTACAAGTTGCATTTAAAGTTGGGATTGCCTAAAATCCGTTTAGGGGTAAAATAATGTCCATTGGGGACATTACACGACAAGTGCCCAAACAAAGCCATTTGTCCACCGGAGGCGGATGCTAACGCCCTAACAACTTTGAGCATTGACGCTGACAAGGAGGGTGAAGATACTGTGTTTCGCACTTGGAGACCAAAGCATTCTGCAACAATGTCCCCAGAGTAAGTACTTAAAAGTTAAAGGGAATTAGTCCTTCCAAAAGGAAGAGCTGGTGCTAATTGCTCAGTCCGGAAGTTGATTCTTGGAGAAGAGAGAATAGTTCAAGGGTAGAGAACTCAACCAAATGTTTGGTTAGCCAAGTTGGTTAACTTTCAGCAAGGCATAGAGTAGTTCTCTTGAAGAGTAGTATTTTGAACAGCTCCCAAGCCGAGACTTGCTAGGAGCGCTGTAACATAACTGGGAGTCCGTAGGAGTGATTTGTGTTCCAACTCGGACTAGATTGTAATAACTCTCTGATGCAGAGTAGGAATAGAGTAGGAGTGTAATTTCTGCATGGATTGTAATACTGATGGGTAAATACTAAATTCAATAGAGATTTAGCTTGTTGTGTCCTATCAGCTGCGTAAGATAGTGTAAGTGTTAAGACTGCATGGTCTAAGATGGGGCTGACCCCATAACTCTGACTGCATCAATTGCTCTCCAAGCAAGAGAATCCTTCCCATTTCACATTGGAATTCTAAAAGAGGCTAGGAGTTGGGATAGCATATTAAGTTTTTCCTGAGAGGATTCATTTTCCAAATTATAACGTTTCCAGTTCCTTTCCAGAAAGATATTATCATCATATCTTTCACAATAGTCCTTGGACCTTAACCGAGGTTCCATACGTGGCTTTCATGGGTAACTTAAATTACACTATAGCTTACATCTCTGCTAGTGGAAAGGGAAGGATCTAAGGATTTTCTAAAAAAATGAACTTATAATTCTGATTGATATCATAAGATAAAAACCAGCAGCGTAGCTTCCTTTGTGAGGAGATGAATTTCCAGATTGCTGATCCTTGAGCAGTATAGCCTATTGGGAAAATTCTTTTTGGATCCATGGGTTCAAGTATTTTGATCTCAGCGCTCTTCTCCAAAGACTACTGCTGTCTTCATATAAACACCAAACCAGGTTGGCTCCAAGAGCGAGATTCATAGTGGTACATCTTATTAAGCTAGATCCCTCCACATGTCTTGGGGAAGGTAGACATTCTTCCATTCACTACGTGGAAGTCTTTTTCCTTCTGCTGACCTGGCCACATAAGAGGTTTCTTTGAATGGATCAAAAATGCTGTCTGGGACTTACAGGCTCAAAAACAGAGAAACACAGGTTGCGTGCAGGACCACTTTTAGCAATCAAAGCTTTCTTGCAGAGGAGGACAATCACTTCCCTTTCCATCCATCTATCTTGCTTTTGACTCTGTCCAGCAACTGTTGCCATGGAGGAGTGGCGGCATGCCCTCAAAAGAGGAGAATACCAAGTTGCGCAGATGTTAGATTGAACAGGACTAAGAAATAAACATTGGCAGAACATTCATCATCTGCAGGGCACGATATTTGCATTGAAGATTCCAGGGTCTTGAAACAAGGCGCCAGCTTAGCGAGGTGGTTGAAACTTGAAATAACATAGAGGCCTAACAATGTGAATAAAGATGGATGCTTGGATTAAGCCAATCTTGTATTCCAATTATCCGAGACCTTAGGATTGTGCAAGGACAAGTGTTAATTAATTTGTGTTTAATGATATTTGGCATTTAATTCTATTTACTTGGCCCTGATTATACCGAGAGTTATTCCTACAATGGCAGCCAGGGCTGTACTGGCATGTGTGGGTCACTTTAATTCTCGACATTAAATTGGATGTCCATTTGGCCGTCACAATGAAAACAAACTGATTTTTGATATTCAATAAATTAAAACCTTCTGCGGACTGATAATTCACTAGCAAAGTAGGCATTTTTGACAAAATGAAGTAGGGTCAAAAAACAACTTAGGAAATGAAATTGATATATTGAATGTGAATTTTGTAAGTACTTATTGAAAACATGGTGGGAATATGGAATTTGAGATTCATAGACAAGAAATTGCTACCAATGTCAATGCACATTCATTTTTACTGGCTTAGAAATAATTTTTGTTGGTACTGTACTTGCTCGAATTAATTGATGTGCCCAATTAATTGTTGTATAATTCTTATATAGCATGTAAAACAGTTATGTAGTTGTTCGGTTGGTAACTGTTCAACCACCTCTCCTCTCAATAAATAAACCTCTGCCTGTATCATTTGAACAGTGCAGTTTGCTCTCTCTCTAAATCTTTCTTCTCTTTGCATGTTCCAACATTGGTATCGAGCAACGAAGGTTTGCAGTTCGAGGAAGCCTTGTCAACAGGCACGAACTGGAAGTTTGGGAAGCCCTGGTAGGGCACAAACTGAAGTTATTCCATCCAGTGCAAAGAAGAGTCGTGGTCGCAGGCAAATACGAGGGCGAGTTGTGGAGCAAAGGAAAACGAGGCACACGAAACGGGCACACATCCATGAAAAAGAAAAACGGAGCGAAAGGAAAAACGTGAAGCAAAAACACAGTCGTTTTGCACAACGAAATCGTGGCCTCTGTTTAGAACGAAAGAGAAAATTGTGAGTCGTGGAAAGGAAAACGTGAACAATTTTGATGCGGGGGGGGATAATACGATGAAGTCAGTTTATCGCAAAAAAAATCAAATCGTGGGCCATGAAAATCGTGGGCATCGTGGGCACCTGCAAAAATCGTGGGCAGCACCTGCAAAAATCGTGGCACATTACAACATCCGTTTTCGAAAAATCGTGGCAGAGGTATCTGCAAAAGTCGTGGTTCTAAGGTGAAGGCATAAGCAAAGTCGTAAGGATTCATATTATTTTCAGGCTTCAGCAACAAAGGTATTCATTCGATTTGCTGGGAGTAATTAATTTTTTAATATTATTTGCACGAATAAGTAATAATATTTTTACAAGCAACTATAGTTGGGTGATTTGCATATTTTTAATATTACTTATTGGAATAAGTAATACTTGGTGGAATAAGTATTATTTTATTGAGTGTGGGCAAAACTATTATTTTATTATTTCCGTTCTTTTGGAATAATAAAATGGCAAATATTTCACACTTGACTTTGCGGAGACACAAAAATTAACGGGCACTAATTTCAATGTTTGGAGTCATAAGATTTTAACGGTTGCGGAGTTTCGTGATTGTGATAAAATAATCAAGGGTGATGAAAGTCGACCAACGACGAACTTTGAGGATTATGACAAATGTCATAAGGAAGCATTATTGCTTCTCAAGTTATCGGTGTCGGATGATTTGATACGGAAGTGCGGAATGCCACTTGTGGCAAGCACGTTGTGGGCCAGTTTGAAGGATAAATATCAGACATCAGAAAAGAGTCGGGTTTTATACCTGAAAAATATGCTCTTTTCCGTAAAATTACAAGAAGGTGGATCGTTGTCTAGCACCTACTTTAGGATGAAAGATCTCCGAGACCAGTTATCTTCCATCAATAAAAAGGTGGACGATGATGATATGGTGGCTCTGGTTTTGAACAACTTACCTTCTTCGTATGAGTCATTTGTGGAGGCACTCCATTTAATGGTTGAAAGTCAAACACTCACGTTTGACAAGGTGAGTTCCTACCTGTTGCAAAAGGAGCGGAGACAACTTCAGGCAGAATCTAATTGTGACCATTCAGAGAGTGCTCTTGTCACTCAGTCAAAGGGAAAGTGGAAACGTCAATCTGGTGAGTCTTCCACTCGGTATCAGGTCACATGTTATTACTGTCACAAGGTTGGGCACCTCAAGAAGGATTGCCGGAAGCGGAAGTATGATCTTTCAAAGCAGAACAAAAAGCCATGTAATGAGGAACATGTGGCAGCAGTTGCAGAAGAACGGGATTCGGATGACGGGCATGCTCTTTATTGTCTTACGACATCATGCTCGAATGACAGTGGTACCAGTTCTGGATCATTGACTCTGGTGCGTCTGCACACTTTTCATGTCGTAGGGACTGGTATGTTTCATTTACTGCAAATATTTGTTTTGAATCAGTAGTACTAGCTGATGGAGAATCACTTGCAGTAGAAGGGATAGGAGATATATGCATTGTATTGAATAATGCTCATAAATTGTTGGTACGGAATGTTAGATATGTACCTTCTTTACAAAAGAATCTTCTATCTATTCATTGATTTGAAAATCCCAATATTTATGTGGATTTATGTGGAAAGAAGTGTGTTGTCTCTGATGTGAAATAGAGACGGATAATTGCCCTTGGTATTGGGCAAGGTGGTCAGTATCGACTTGTTGATCCGGCTGCGATCAACATGAATGCACGTGTGGAGGACAACTCCACCATTCAGGATGTGCAGGAGGCTGCAATGCCTTGGGAGGAAGTCATTCCTCACAAATCTGTTGACTTGGATACAGTCAACCTACATGCACCTATTGTGGAGGGAATATCCACTATACTAGGTGTACGGGAGGCGGACATGCCTTGGGAGGATGGATTTCCTCATTCTGAAGAACAATTTGTTGTGGACGGAGACTCCACTATTCCAAATGCACTAACGATGCATGGTGAGATGGCATGCCCAACCACTCACTCAGAGGTCCTTGCTCGAAGGACAATAGAGCATGACCAGTTTGCTCATTGTGTTGTGAACAATCTTTCCCAACAGAGGGGGATAGATGAGCAAATAGATGAGGAGTTGATTCTCACTCCTACCACTGAAGACCATTGCTGAGACGGAGATGGTTATTTCTCTTACTATTGAGACGGAGACCACTGCTGAGACGGAGATGGTTATTTCTCCTACTATTGCGGAGTTGGTTCTAACTCCTACTGCACAGATGGTCACATTTCTCTTCTTGAAAAAGTTGGATGAGCACTACATGGTGGTGCAAGGACGTGATCGAGGTGACTTCGATTGCAGGATAATTGAGTCTTTGTACAGACTCCAGCAGGCTACACAAGCCTGGAATAGATTTTTCAATCCACATCTTCAGGTTCTGATTTCAGTATTTTGGAGATGGGGCTGACACTCTCAGCCATTGGTGATTCATCACTGGTCAATGAATCACGTAACAGAGAACCAATGGACCACTTGCCATATCCTTTGTTCATGGGACCAGATTTTTGTTTTGCGGTTCTTCTTCATTCGACAACTGCAACACAGTCATGGACTGCTGATTTTAAAGTACAACTTATGGCACAGTCTGTAGATGTAATGACTAAACATATGGGCTTTAGGAAATTTGTAAAATTTCGGGACAAACTTTGTTTTGTTTCCGGTTTAGTCATTAAGAGGGGGTGTTAAAATATAGCACTTTATATAGCATGTAAAGCAGTTATGTAGTTGTTCGGTTGGTAACTGTTCAACCACCTCTCCTCTCAATAAATAAACCTCTGCCTGTATCATTTGAACAGTGCAGTTTGCTCTCTCTCTCTAAATCTTTCTTCTCTTTGCATGTTCCAACACTTACAATGGCAGACCAATAGTCATTCTACAATGGCAGCAAGTGGGAGCTAATGATGTGACTGCCTCGAGAATGATACCTCTCCACATCGTTTACATAGATATATCTAAGACATGTATGCTAGTTATATAATTAGCTAGCTGTTATTTGTTGTCACTGCACCCCATGCTTATGAATGGAGTTATCTATATAAAAAGGTCCAAGTCTTGTGATCACTCATTTGTTTCTCATTCTGAATGGACCATGAATGTGGTTCAAAACATCAAATTAAAAATCTTTTATGCAATATTTTTCAATATTCGAACTGTGGAAACCTAAGATCAGCAAATCATTAAATTTGTCTTCTAATGTACATTGATGAAAAAGATTCCTGATTTATTTCCATCAATGCATGGAATAGAGGCTAGTTAATATTCTTTCAATGCATTAGTGAAGGTCAATGGCTACAAGGTATTCACAAACGGCAAATGGAAATTGCAATCATCAAGAATAATCGTATTCCTTTCTATCCATATCATTGTTATTTTAGCAACAAGATTAAAAAAACTATGAAGGAAACTGAGCTCAACAATACCATAGTTATTGGTTGTACTAAAAATACGAAACCATCTTATACATTAAATTGAGGAAGACACTCACTTTCTTTAGTTATTACTAGGTTGCTGTAGTTAAAGAAAAGGGTTTTTCGTAAAGGACTGCATTTTTGCGATATAATTTATCTATTATATAAATGATGATGATATTAAAGAAACTATGAAGGAAACTGAGTGTAATAGCATCAGAATTATCGGTTGTACTTGAAACACACAGCTACCTTACCCTAAAATGAAGAATGTGTTTCCTTTCTTTAGTTGTTTGCTAGGCTTCTGTAGTTGAAGCAAAGTATTTTTTTGTAAAGTTCTTTTTGATCCTATATATCAATTGTATAATTGATATTATGGTACAGGTACTTCGACTATCTCTTCTATATTGATTTTGAAGCATCTATGGCAGATCCACGGGCACAGAATGCCTTAGGTCACCTACAGGTATGATGTACATTTATATTAGGATTGTTTTCTTTGTTTCTTTGTTGCATTAGGATCCAGATCTGATCCAAGCATATTGAATCATCCAATCCTTATATAATATGATGTTATGTTAGATAGGATTTTTATTTTTGATACTATATATATTTACATCAGGCGTGTCAATTTTTCTTTCATTTCTATATATGGTTTTAGTTTGTGAATTATATGCTCCTCAGATTTTCATGAAAACAACAAAATCTGGAACAGTAGTTGAAAAATAATGCTTTACTCTGACCAACTTATAGGAATTCGCAACATTCATGCGGGTGCTGGGCAGTTATCCTATGGACATGACCCCCATGGGTAAATCATGAGCATGTTCTGGAAAATCCTCCTTTGATTCAATATTCAATTCATGCCAGAAGTGGGTCTACCTTGAACATTTCAACTTATCTTCTCTAGATTGAATATTTAAACCGGAGAATGTGCGCCGGCTGCCAATTACCCATGTTGAGGCAATCAAAACAGACTTGCCAATTTCCAGTTTATCGTTTGCATGTTTATTCATGAGATGGCTTATGAGAGGTGGTTACATTACTTAACATGTTGATGTAAGGGTATAGCAAATCTTGCCTGTTTGTCCATTTTCTGAAGTCGCCTTGTACTGATTAATATTTCACTATTTCAAAAACATGTAGTACAGCTTCTGGAGCTGGAATCACTTATTCAGTTATTCTTTATTGGCAAGTAAATTTAAGACATGCAGCTCCTCCTGATACGGGTGTATAAAATAATGTTTGGCTCAAAAGATTGAGCGTATTGTATTGAATGCATAGTAGTATGAATACCATGGAATTATTTTTCCAATCTCAAATGGGTGGAGAGAACTGTTTTTCAGGTGTGTATATGCACTGTGCAAAATTTTAAGCTTTGAAAACTAGAGATTGTGTCGGCTAAATTAGAGTTCCAAATGTGGAGAGATTTGTTCAGCAGCTACAATACAAATTGGACTCCTTGTATGCTTCTACTGCAACCATGGCTGCAATGACATCTTTTGGTTATCAATACAAATCTTTGAACGATGCGGGGCTGACATTCTCCCCACTTCCATATCTTTATTTCTTCTCTCCTAATCGTTTGATTTTGCAAGTGCTCGGGAGCATTTAAAGCCAGGAAATCCATCTTTACTAATAGTATCTTGTTTGAGTATCAAAATATAGTGATACTAAAGGTTCCTTGTGACATGCAGCCCCAACTAAATTAGTAGATCAACTTATAGCAAGATCACTGATATCTAAATATCTCGTAATGTTTTTAAGAAGACATAATTTAATCGAGTTGACTGCCATTAGAATCCCAATTGAGAGTAAACTTTACTGAAGTTTATGAGAAGTAAGCTTAATATATGCGTTTGCATTCAATATTAGGGACGGAAACCACCTGGTTTGTGTAGATAATATTAGGGACTTCAACAACCTGATTTGTGTTGTATCTAGATGCTGTTTTTAATGTAATTTTTTTTTGTAAAGAGTAACTAAAATATTTGCAATTTTATTTTTAAAATAATTAAGATTTGTAATATTTGTAACTAGTGAGGATGATGGTTTATAACATGTTCTACAAGGGTGCAAATCCTTCTAGATACCTGGTATATATCGAGAGTGGTGAAGGCTAGGGTCGGTTTACGTGCGACTTTGACGGATTGGATTCCCCTTAAGTTGTGGCAGTATATACGGGCTAAGAAAGTCTATAGTTTCTTCCCTCTCTTTTCAATAACATAGATAAGAATAAGAAGGGGACCATTCTAGGGTCAACACACAAGAATATTTAATGAAGGGGTGCAAGAGTAATCCACTTTTATAAAAAAATGTATGGTTCCAAAGCTCATGTTTAAGATAGGGGATGATGTTTTACTATATATTGATTTTATGAATTGAAGGTCAATAGGTTGTAAAGAACATAAATATATCTAAGCTAGGGTTGTAAACATGGATTGTAGAGATCGATCGTTTATAATGCCCAAAGGGCGGGTGTAAGGCAAGGGTTGATAAAGAATAATGCAATAAATAAGAATATGCTACTCTATTATATTCTATGTACATGATTGATCCGTAGATCAAATCAGCTGGTAGAGTTCCCTAAATCTCCCAAGATCGTTCTGATGACGGTAAAAACTTTGAGAGCTTTCCATACCTGTTTGAACGCGAAAAATAGACTCTGTTGGAGCGAGTTACCGCCCAGAAAATTCTAGTCGAAGGAGCAAAAATAGCAGCAATCGGCCAATCATGCTCGACATGTGGCAAAATAAAATGGAGCAAATGGAAAAACAAATGGTTTTGTGACTCCGGTTTTCGACGCTTGTTTTTAGACGGGTGGGCCCCGTTGTTTCTTTGGTGGGGCCCTCAACCAGGGTAGACACATTTTTTTATCGGAGGGGTGTCTTTTCCGCCGTTATTTCATTATGCTATTGCCCGAATATTGTATACATTTTCCTCTAAGTGTATTTGCAAGATGCATGTGGGATATATTGTAGGGCATTGTAATGCATTGTATGGAGACCGAGTTGCGTTGTGAGCCAACTTGCCGAGTTATTGGCTAGCTCAGTCGATTTACCGACTTGCCACCTCACTTAAACCTCCCCCACCGTCTTACCTCTCCATATTTAACACTGACATATCGCCAAACATAGCTCCACCGAGTGATTCTTATCCACCGTTGAGCCCATATTCACTACAGCCGACCAAACATAGCATAGCCCACCAGCGAATACAACTCGACCATCCACTTGGCGAGTCAACATTGCTACCGCCACCACGTGGCTTACCAAAATGCGGCTCTATAGCCAACCAAACTTACTGCCAAGCCATTTTTAAACTCTCCGCTCACCTGTACCTCGAACAATGTGGGATCTTTCCCCACTTGGGAAAACAAATGAAGAAGTTGGTTAGAGGGGCTCGACCCCCTAACCTCACGTGTGCCAAAATAAGAGATTATCGCTACACCAAGAGAGCTCGATGAGCTATGAAAGGAGTCACTTGCTACTTGAAGTAGCTAATGTAGATGACTGTGTAAATGCTGATAAGCAAACAATTTTGAAAAAGTGTAAATTTGAAGCACTTATGAGCAAAACTAGGTCTCGAGTGTAACGCTCATTCTCGGGACAACAATCCAAACCCGAAGTTACTAAAATTTGGGGTAATTTTTTTTTTTTTTTCTAAAAGTTAATTAGTATTATTCCATCATTACTCTCATTCTTGATAATAACAAATTTTATTTTAACTTAATTTACCTAATTAAATTAATTACCAATCTAATCCCGTTTTTGACTATTTACTTATCTGTTAAATTTATTAGGGCCATCATTTGCAAAACCACACCCCTTCTATTTTATTCACCCTCTTCTCCTTCACTTAACTTACCACACTCATTTTGTTTAAAATCTATTTACCCTTCCCACTATATTTCCCCTATCCAAGGTGTGTAGGGTCTTATTTGGGCCCTAGGATCTGCCTAATCTCAACCCTAGATATCTTTATCTCCTTTTGTTTTTATCTCTTTCTTTCATTTTGCTTTCTTCCATTCTTATTCTCTTGCTTTCTTGTAAACCCCTATTGTATGTCCCTTCTAAGATCTGGTTGGGCCAATTTTGAAATATATATATATAAAATTTTATTTATTTTTTTATTTTTTTTTTGCTAAGAGAGAGAGAGGCGTTTTACTTGCTGTGAGGGTGGAAGGGGCGGCGGATTTGGAGGGACAGGGGGTGGGATAGAGAGTCGTGGGAAGAGAGACGGCGTGGAGGGAGGCGCGGTGGTCGGCGAGGCGGGGCGGCGGGGGACAGGTGCGAGGGTTTGATGGGGGAGTGTGAGGCGGCGGCGGAGGAGCCAGGCGCATTGGAGGCCACGGGTAGGGCGGCGGGCGCGCAGCGGCGGCCGGGCGGCGTTTTGAGGGTAGGGGTGGGGGGGCGCGCGGCCATAGCCGCGCGCCCCAAAGAAAAGTGCGGGGTTTTGGTGGAGTGGGGGGGGGAACCTTCCCCCACGGTTATTTATTTATTATTATTTTTTGATTATTAGAAACTGCTTATTAATAAAATGTCTCCTTTTTTGTTGTTTTAATATTAATTTAATAATAATAATAAAAAAACGTTTTTAGTATATATATATATATATATATATATATATATGTGCATGTATAAAATTTTGTAACTATATATATACATTTAAATATATATGTGCATATATAAATTTTAAATATATATAAATATGTATATGCATATATATAATTTTAACCCCTTTATTAAAAGTATATATCCATATACTAATATAAGATTTTATTCCATCTAAGGTAATGCATTTGTAAAACAAAAAATACAGTTTTAAATATAACAACCAGCAAACTCATGTTCTTTATTTACTAAGATACAATGATTAATTTGAGTTACTTTACATTTAGTGTGCAAGGAAGGTAACCAAGTATTTTCTAATATAAATAAGACTTATTTCTAAAATGAAATCTTCAAAGTAGATAACTTAAAACTAAGTATGAATATTTAACAAAAGCAAAACATCAAACTTCTCATGGAAATGAAATCTAAAATTTCAACTTTCCTTTCATGTATTAATATTATCAACATTTTTAAGAGAGGAACATATTGCAAGAAGGGGAGTGTTTTTCATTTAATAGTAGTCACATGTTTCCATAACTAAAAATAAACAATTAGATTTCTAAATAACATGCTTTCTTAAGTTGTCACATAAGCAAGAAAGTGCAAGAAAACAAAAATACAGATTTCTTTTCTTGACATAATGCTATCAATGTTTGCAAGGTAACAAAGGTGTAAGGAAACCAAAACCTTCAACAAACTATGTTTCTTTTATAAATATAAATGCAAGAGTTATATCAAGATTCAAGTAGATAGATTATTTACTTCATTACTTCACCTCCACAAGCTTGGGTTATATGGATGTTAACTCCCAAGTAGCATCAAATCAAAAATTTCTAAGACAAGTTTCCAAGTGATACAAAATGCACAAAATGGAGGATTTACAAGGAGATGTAACTTCTTACATAACTATATTCGAAAGAGGGTTACAATGCAAGAAAGTATCACAAGGAAGGATAAGAACAATGAGAGCCCAAATGCCACCAATTCCAACTTGAGAGCCAACTTCCATGTCTTCCCAAAACCATGCAAGGAGAAAGAGAGCTTGTTTGCCACCCAACCATAGGCATCATCACATGCCTCTCCCAAGGTTGGGATGCATGCTAGCCTCCCCCAAGCCCATGGGAAAGAGGAGAACAACCACAATTAGCACAAGTAAGAGGGTGAAACAACCAAGAACACTTTCACATGGGCACAACAAAAAAAAAAAACACAAAAAGAAACATAAATCAAGATTCAAATTTTACGAAGAGAACCCATGTTCTTCCTCAAAGGTGGGGAAGAGAGGAGAAAGTTCTCCAAAACTTTTATTCTAAAAAATTTCTTGCATAAGCAACAAACTCCATACCCTCCTTATTGCTCTTAATTTCAATCCAAAACCCTCCTTATTCCTCCTCCCTTTCTCCAAGTCCTTCTTGGAAGGATTTTCAAACCCCAAAGGGGTTTCCTTACCAAGACTGGGGAAGGAGATTCAAGTCAAATGAATCAACTTCCCCACCTCAACCATTTGAGGGGAAAAATAATAAGACCCTACAAGGCTTGTCCATCAAGCCTTGAGGATTGAGAGGGGAAATTCCCTCTCTCTTCCCCCACACTCCAAAACTCCATCATGCCATATGATGGAGGGAGTAAAACAAACAAACAACTAAAAGCTACATACAACAATAACAATTTTCAACACCCAAACTAGCATCAAAAAGGAAAACAACACAACAAAGACATAAGAGCCTACCTCAAGGAAAGCTCTCCAAAAGCTCTCCAACTTCAAATGTCTTCACACCTTGACTCAAGCCAATCTCCAAGCTCCAAAATCCACAAGCATCCCAAGCAAGAAGCTCCAAAAAAAGTCCCTCTCTTTTCCCATGAATGGGAATTTGAAGAGGAGCCAAGCAAGCATCCTCACAAATGAGGGGGTGACATGTGTCACCCCTCTCCCTCATCAAGGTCAAAGATGTCAAAACAAAAGAGAGAAAGGGTAAAATTAACTTTTTGCCCTCTTCTCCTAAATTCCCCTAAATGTTAGCAAGACAAAACTAGTGGAACTTTTGATACACACACAAATCCACATCCTTTACATGGATGTAACTAAACAAGAGGTAAAAAGGAGGGAAAACTCCCTCTAGCCTTGAAAACAAGCCCCCTACCCATTAGGTAGGGTCCAAGGGCTCATTTTTATGTTAGGGGACTCCCAGCTACAAAGGGTCCCCAAAATGCCAAAAATACCTAATTTCGAGTTTTGCATTTTTGGCACAATGGTAGAGGGTGTGGGACCACCCAGGGTCTCACATGCTACCCTAAACCCTTGTGATTAAGTGACTCATTAAACAAAATCTAAAATTTAAAAGAAAGTGAAATTATTAACTCCCAAAACAAGTTTACAATTTCACTAGCAACCCTAAACAAAATTAATAATTCAAAGCACAATACATTACATGAATTGGGGTCACTCATAGTGCCCCAAAATTAATAATCTCCTATACTAAGGCTTCACACAATGAACATGGTTAGGACTCACCGTGCGCAACTTGTGCAAGATTGAGTAGCTGGCTTGAATCCCACGTTTTCTTGTAAACCTGTCACCTACACACTTATTGCACACATTAACCGTACCTGTCCGATAAAATATAAAACCATGACATAGTAAGATATCAATAAGTTCTACACTAACCTAACATCCTACTGAAATCAAGATGCGACAACGAGCACAATTATACTCAATATTCCAAAAGTTAAACAAGATGATACGTGACATGTAACCATAGAATTCCACATGCAACAACTATCCATTATTATAATTATGTTCCAAACACAACATCATATCCATTAGTATCCATGACATAACAAGGAAATGCGACAATATAGAAATTAAACTAAATTGGCGCTAGACGCCTAAATGTCCACACTGTCTAAAAAGATCAAATATCTAAATATAATGCCCAAGATATCACCAACCACCACAAAAACATGTCTATGAGCAAAGAAATAACAAGCTACTTGAGCTATAAAAAGTGTGGGCACTACACAGCAGCAAGCTAGGAAGTTGTGTAAAATTCAAAGACGAATCTAGTGATAAATTTATTATTCCAATTTGGAGTTTTTCGTGACATCATTTTTGTAGCAAAAGTCACTGAAAACAAGAATTTGAAGGGAGGTTGCTTTGCAGAGACGAGAACAACCATAGAGAGCAAATGCTTTGATTGTTTTGAGCTCACGGGTTCTCAAGGTCTTCTTATGAAGGTTTTGAGTTTTATTAATGTTTGTAAGTTTCTTTTGAATTGTACTTGCAAGCAAAATTCAATGAATCGGTTCATCTCGAACCCGAGGACATAGGAATTCGAACCCGTAAATAATTCTTGTGTTATTTAGTTTTTTCCTTTTAGTTTTGCATTAAGATTATCGATTTAATTGCAGGAATGAATTAGATTTAATTAGTTGAATGCATTTTTCATTGAAAACTATGATTTTCGGGAAAATTAGCTAAATCGGTAAAAAAATCTGATAATTTAAAATGGACAACTGAAGTGCACGAGTTTGTGGGAAATCACAATCAATTTAATTCAGTTTGTGAACACATTTGGTTATGTTTTTAAATCAGATTTGGATTTCTTAAAGCAATCTATGGGAAATTGTGTTTTTGACAATCTGATTAGTTTGAATGTGCAACTGAACAAAATGAGTTTCTAAACACTTGAAATCAGTGTTAATTCAGTTTTAGAACATATTCAAATCATTTTAAGATCAAATTCTAATTAGTTTCAAGTTGATAAAAAGTCGAAATTGATAAATATTAAAAAACACAGGTAAATAGTGAAAAGAGTATTTACTCGTGTTTACGGATCATGTTTGGTATCGGAGTTGGATGATTCGGCAATTGCTTTTAGTTGCATTTGGATATTAGTTTTGATTTGCTAATCTTATCAATTTTTGAAGACTTTGTGGCTTGATCTTCCATTTTGCAATTGCAGTGTTGTGGAAGTACAGGGTGTTTGCAGATAGATATGGGGAAAGCCTTGAAGATAGAGAGAGGCTTGAAGAGTTGGAAAGTATCAACAAAAAAATTCAAGAAGAAAATACTTTCCTAAGATGCAAGCTCTATTCACTAGAAGAACAAATTGCATGTTTGAGATCCGAGCTCAAATCCAAGGATGAGCTCTTGGTTGGATTTCAATTTGGTGAACTGAAAAAGGAATTACCTTTAACTTCAGATGCAAAACCATGACCGATGAGTGCACTGTAAGTTATTCACCACATGATTCTTCTTCCCATTTGAATTCGGATTTAGGTAATGATGCTTTTGGTTCATTTGAAAAACACACTAAAGGCATTGGATCTCGATTATTGTTGAAAATGGGATTTGATGGAAAAGGCCTTGGTAAAAATGGCCAAGGTATTGCTAATCCAATACAGGTCAAGGATTGTCCTCGTTTTGCAGGTTTGGGTTTTCCTAGTGCGGGAATGGATATTTGAGAATCCTCCAAGCATTTTGAAGGAAGACAAGCTTCCGATAGCAAAGTGAATACCCCACTAGTACTATATGATGGATTTGGTAAGATAACACAGAGAAGAGGTAATGAAATACCACCTCCTCTTTCTTATCATAATCACAAAATAAATTGTAAAACTTATGATCCTCTTTTTCAGTTTAAGAAATTTGGCTATGATATTCGAAAATGTGGAATGCTTTTCACTTGTACTTTTTGTGGATTGCATAACCATTCTGTTGCTAGTTGTTGGAAGAGAAGGACATTGTTAAAGAAGTTGATGCCATGTGCATAATCATTCTATTGCCGAGTTCTTGGAAGAGAAGGACATTGTTAAAGAAGTTGATGTCATTTGTAAGGAACACAACAAATGGAAAAGACCAATGTCGTCATTTAGAGGTGAGAAATGGCAATCAAATTTCCTCATCCCAGAAGAAGGAAAAGATGAATTTTTGTGCTCATTGTCATGTGAATGGGCATTGGGTGGAACATTGTTGGAAACTTCATCCATCACACCATCAGAGTAATGGTAAGACAAAGATGGAATACAAACCTATTGCAAAGGTAAATGAAGTTCCGAATCCACCATCAATTGATAAAACAACCCTGGATTAGGTAATAATTGAAAATGAAAATCCATTTAAATGGGTTGGAAAACAATTTTTAATTATATATTGCATAGCTCTTGATTGTTGAATAAACATGCAATTAATTCAGAGCTTTTGGTTATGGGATTCCTATTGTATTGTTGCAAGGAAATATTTTTCCATTTGTAGCTTTGAATTTTGGAGTTCATATTCATAAGGGAAAATTGAGAGACATGTTAATCATACTCAATGAATTTCTTACATTGAAAAATTTGGAAATACTCCATTTATATCTCCTTATTTAGCTTTTGAGTTCTTGGTATAGTTTGGGTACAAAATTAAAACTCATATTTCAGCTTTGGAGATTTGACAACAATTTGTATAGGTTGATGGGCACATTGACAATGTTTAGTTTCATACTTGTTTTGTAGAATAACTGTTGTTTGGGAATGCATCTATTTTTAGCATATATATGTTAGGTGCATTTTAAGACCCATAATTTGGGCATGTTTGTAACTGTGCTCACAATGCAAAATCTCATTCTTACCATACTTGAAAATCACATGTCCATGGGGGCAATAATTGTGATTTCTAAATATGGTAACAATGTTAGAATGCATTATGATTACACTAACAAACTGGATTGTAAATTATGCCTAGTGATCTTTTACAGTGGATGGTAGTTCACAGCTTTTGGGTATGTAGACAATTTGTTTCTATCCTATTTATAGTTCAGAATATTGGGATAGATATTTCATTGACAAATTCACATGATTCAATTTTGACTCTTGTCTATTTGGCATATGGTGGTCTAAACATTCTGGATCGTGTTTGTGATATTTGCAGTGATTGAAAATTTCATAGGGACAATGGACACTAGCTTATTATTGGCATGTAGTTGTCTTTATATACTAATCTATTTTGAGTGGAATTGTTTTTATAGTGATTGGTCAGTATCACAGAGTATCAGTTTGACTGTTGTCTCTTTTGGCAAACAATTGTCTATTTTTAGACTAATCGATTTTTTGTGATGGAAGTTACAATCACTAGGATGCTAGACTAGTGGGTTCGCATCTATTGCGAGATTGTGACTGAATTACAGAGTATTAGTGGAATAGTTGCGGTTGCCTCTTGGTGAACAATTGTCTATTTTTAACTAATCGATTTTTTTGTGATAAGCTAATAAACAATTTGCAATAATATAACCCATAATGCCATTTTTATGGATCATGTATGTGTTTGTGATATGTAGGAAGATGATTAGCAACATTTGTGGGTGGAAAACAACTGTTTGTGGACAAAAGCCTTCTTAGTGGGGAGGGGTGATTTGGAGATCAAATCAGTGGGCAGAGTTTCCTTAAATTTCTCAAGATCGTTATAGTATGGTAAAAGACTCCAAGAGCTTTCTGTCATTTGTTTGAACTTGAAAAATAGACTCCGTTGGAGCAAGTTACCGTTCGCAGAAGATTCCAGTTGAATGAGCAAAAATAAGAGCAACTAAATAATCACGCTGCGACACGTGGCAAAATGAAATGGAGCAAACAAAAAAAAATTGGGTTTGTGACTTTGGTCTTTGACGCTCGTTTTCAGATGGGTGGGCCTCGCTCTTTGTTGGTGGAGGCCCTCAGCTAGGGGCTACACACTTTTTTATCAGCGTCTTTGCCGTCGTTACTTCATTATGCTATTGCCACAATATTGTATATATTTTCCTCTCAGTGTATTTGTAGGATGTATGTGGGATATATTGCAGGGATATTATAATGCATTGTATAGAGACCAAGTTCCATTGTGAGCCAACTTGCTTTGAGTCATTGGCCAACTCAACCGATTTGTTGACTTGCACCTCACTTAAACCTCCCTCACCGCTCGGCTTAAACCTCTCATTGACCTCTCCATACTTAACACTACCACATCGCCAAACATAGCTCGGCGAGTGATTCTTTTCCACCGTTGAGCCCATATTCACAACATCCGACCAAACATAACATAACCCACCGGCTGCCAATGCAACTTGGCCATCCACTTGCAAGTCAACATTGCTACCGCCACCACGTACCAAAATGCGGCTTTATAGCCAACTAAATGTACCGCCAAGCCATTTTAAAACTCTTTGCTCACCTATACCCCGAACAATGTGGGATCTTTACCCACTTGAGAAAACAAATAGAGGAGTTGGTTAGAGGGCTCGACCCCTAACCTCACCGGTGCTAAAATAAGAGCTCTTGCCGCTACACCATGAGAGATCGACGAGCTATAAAATGAGTCACTTGCTACTTGAAGTAGCTAATGTAGATGACTATGTAAAGGTTTGGTAAGCAAACAATTTTGAAAAAGTGCAAATTTGAAGCACTTAGGAGCAAAACTAAGTCTAAGAGGAAACTAGGAAGTTGTGCAAAATTCGAGAGAGATGAATCGGTGATATATTTATTCATCCAATTCAAAGAAGAACACTTAAGAGGTGGATAAAGTATTTAGGAATTGACAAGAAAATGATATGATTGAAGTATTAAGGTGTTGCAAGTAAATATGTAGGTGATTGTAAGAGGATAGTAAGGTGATGTCATAGGAGGTTGTAAAAAAATGATTGGGAGATATAAAGGATATGATATCTAAAGTATCATTGATTGCACATCAAAACTCTCTCATATGTATTGCCAACTAGAATGATCTTTTCCAATCTTTCTTGCTCCCAGTGATGCCTTGTAAGATATCACTTGATTAGGTTAATGCACAAATGGGGCTTGCGAAAGAGAAAAAAGTTAGAAGAAAATATATGGTGTATACATATACTTGAATCGAAGATGATCATGTGTCACATAGTGCAACATGAGATGGTTTTTGCAAAAGAATGCAACATTGAAATCATAATTATTGAAATGAAGCAACAACACAAGTGATAAAAATATGAATTCAAATAAAACATACTAACCTTCTTGTGAGTGTGGTCACATAATGAGTCACAAGAATGTACTAAAGCGCTATTGAGTGAACCCAAACAATACACAACTGAAAAGAAATGCTAGAAAATAAATTATTAAAATAAATAAACCCAATGCTAAGGGGAGCTCATGGAATGATGATAGGTTTGGCCCAAAGAGAAGGCTAGAATGACTCTTGATAGCCTAAGATAGATAGTAATAAAGTAGGTCATAAGATAAGAGTGAGACGTGTAAAGAAGGTATAAGGTACTCGAAAGGAAGAATTTGGTGTACCGGACCTATAGGTAGGAAGAGTATGAGAAATCTTTGGTAAGGGGTGTTAACATGAACCAAGAGAGTTAGTATTATAGATCGGCAAAATATTTGATTTTAAATTTTCCTAGAAAAATGCACGTAATGTACCCTTGGATTTTGTAACAAACCGTTACACCAAAACCTTGAGGCATTAGTGAATCCACACACCAGGATCATAACATCCCACCACGCTCCGTAGCCCAGACCCCGGCTAGATTTGCGCCCGTAGTGGGACCACACCCAACCCTATACGAGCCCCAGACAAACACTACAATGCCGACGTAGCCACCCGTGTCGGGACTCGAACTTGGGTGGTTGCTTTGATACCAAATGCAATGAGTGTTACACCAAAAACCTCAAGGTGTTAGTGAATCCGCACACTAGGATCATAACAATTTTTTTATCATGGTACAATTGTGATGCTTCTTTCAAAATTTCGATAGGAGTTACGGTTTTATAGATATTGTGATTGTACGAAATCCAAGTAGAAATAATTGAAAGTTTCAAATTTGATTCAAAACTTATAAATAAGAGGTCAAACATCTCATTTTTCACTTTGGGAATAGAAATTTTAAGATTTTGGAGCTTTCGGTCAATCGATTTTGATGAAACCGAAGTCCATGGCGAGGGGATATGAGGAGGCATCTAAGTGGACGAGGCGGAGGTGGAGGAGGTCATGCCAAGGTAGATTCATTGGTAGGTTTTGTATTTGAATTGGAAAAGAGTAAATAGGTTAGAATTAAAAAAGTTAAGTCTCGATGCAAATTTGAGAAACATAATTTTCCCCAAGAGGTGACAAAACTTAGATGTCGACAAACTCCGGTGTGGGATTGGGAGCAATTTGCATTTGAAGGTTCTTAGGTTACATTTTAAATTTTTAAATTCTAAAAGGGGCGTGCAACTTTTTGTAAAACACCATTAGCCATCTGGGTTGAAAAAAATTGTTCAAGGGCCAATGTATTTTATTTACCCCAACATGGTCGATGTGGTTTTGCAAGATGGGTGATGTAGTCGGGCACATATGATTTGACATACACGACCAATGTTGTTTTTCAAGTGGTCGATGCACTAGAAGAGGCTAAGGTTTTGTTAGATGGATGATGCGGTTATGATGCATGGTCGATTGCATAGGATTTGGTGTTATTTATTTAGTTTTTGATTAGTTATTGATGGGTGAATGTTGTTAATTTGTTTACAGTCCACAGATGAGTTTAGTTGTGGTGAACAATTGATATCTCATGGTCATCGATTTGTTGAGATATATGTCGAGACCAAGTCAAAGAACAATTAGTGGCCTTGTGCTTTGGTTGGGATTATGCAAATGCGCCACATTCTTGTGGATATGAGCTTGATTCATATATTCATAGGTTATTGGGAGATTAGATTGGATACATTTATATAAAGGGTTAGAGGAGATGTCATTAAGATGATGTTCACCATCGAGGATGTGCACGCTTTACTTGGTCTACCTATCGGCGAGGCATGTATGTTTTGTGACGTTGTAGAGATAGACGCAGAGCGTCGAGAGTTAACCAAGTGGGATGCGGGATCATATTGGTATCATACACATAACCTTATAGTCAAGCCGAGTGAAGTTTTCAAATAGCGCTATTCTAGATATTTAGAAGGTCATTATATGTATGGTTGAGGTATGGATCAACCCTTACTCAATCACTTTATGAAACAACTACACCCAATAGAGGCACTACTAGTTTACATCACCATCTTGATACATCTCTTCACATCTCTCTTGATACTATTGATGTTATAGATTTATTTCCCCTCTATACGAGGCATGACCATTTCCTTGCATATCACACCTTGGCCACATGCTCTATCACTATGCAATCTACTTATTCATGGCTCCATCGTTTACCTCCCACTCCAATTTTTTGGGATATGTTATTTACGGCCCTAGTTTATGGGTCTTGCAGATTTCATCCATATTTTAACATTTGGTAGCTCTTGTGCTACCCCCTCTCTTTGTACATAGCTAAGCATTTCAAAATGCAAAAGTACTTGACATAGTTACAAAATACAAAAACATTTAACTATTTACAACATTACAAAATCAAGACCTATGCACTTAGCTTGAGTGTTCGCACTTTACATTATGCATGTTATTTTTCACTTTGGTTTGATAGACACCATATCTCTTTACTCTTTACTCACATGTATTCTCGCGATATATTGAGCTTGATGGAAGATACATAAATCGATATGTGCTTGATAGGATCTCTTACGATTCCTTACATTATTATCTTGGGGAATACCTCCACATTATACATGTGTTATTATTTCATTATAGTTCCTTTCTACTTCCCAAGACACTTGATTACATACATTGTGTACTTGCTATTTTTTGAACTAACAAGATTAACATGTGTCTTATTCAGTGTTGAAACCTCTTGCTTCACATGTCTTTTGACATTTTCTTTCTTCACATTCTCGGCATTCTTGTTTATCACACATGCTTGCTACTTGTGTGTGTTACTACGTGTTTGTCTCCTTGCTTTTTCATGACTTGCCTTGCTTGTCTTGTGACATCGAGGTGCCACAATTTTGTGGATCTATTCCTATTTTGTGTGACATTGTTTGCAGGATTAAAGGCTTTGATTTTCTTGCGATACCGTGGGTGTCCCATGTTTGTGGCTTTATGCCTTTTGTGTGACATTGATTACATACTATTGTCTCTAATTGCACTATTGCTTTATCTCTACACTTGTTTTCTTATACATGCCTTATTACTATTGTTGCTCTTGTTTCTATTGTTACTCTTGTTGCATGACATGGTTTCCACCATGCACATCCTTTTGCGGTTTGGGATCCCATCATCGGTGGCCACCATTACATGTCTTCTATGTGCTCCTACATACATTATCATACATGGTTGCACATTTATTATTTTGAGTTGTGCGCTCAAATGATTTATCACACATGCCTCAAAACAAAGGGCATTCATTTAGGGATAATCTACACCTATAACAAACACAAACAAATTTATGGGTTCATACACATGTATATACATGTTATAGATTATCGTAAATAAGATCAATCTTAAAGATTCATAAAATATTACACAGGGTCAAAAATGTATAGCTTGGTCAAGACCGTGCATAAACAATTATGACCCTTTCACATGTGTTTCCTTGGGGTAGTTACACCAACTTTCTCAGTAGGATCATATTTTCACCTTTAGGCACTATTTCTTGGCACAATTTCATATTCACGTGACTTGGTTTATATAAGTGTAGGGGTATGAATACTTCACTCCTTCACCATGACACTTGGTTTCAATTGCATTTTCAAGGATATTGGGGGCATGGGCCTCCTTTTTCCATCTACATTTTAGTACATTACAAATTCTATTCAATTGTGTAGCACATGGGAAGGGCATGGTGACACTTATTCTCTTTTATACTATGTGTCTTTATTTGAAAAATTGGGCCTAGAAATGTCTGTAATAGTGTGGTCCATGAGGTTATGGAAAGTATCGAAGCAACTAAGTTCTTTGTAGGTAGTCATTCATTGCCTCTTATATTTAAAGGGAAGATATCATAGTTGTTGAATTACTTGATACACAATCTTATTCCTTTATGGGGTGCTTCAATACCTCATTCTTATACTCTCCTTCTTCTTTGCTCCATGTTGGGTTGCATGCACCCAATACTCAAGTTTCTCCTTGGTAAAATTGGGAATATCACCTCCAATCCTTCGAAAGTTCAATAATCCAAATCTCTAAGTACAAGTAAAGTACAAGAGTTTGTTCCTTTGTAAAACAAACAAGTGTATTCCTTCCACATTTTTCCATCTCTTTATTTTCACTTTATACAAATGCAAGTTTTACATATTACACTTTATACTTGAGTTAAAGTTCAATTTTCTATCATGGAAATTGACTACACTATGTGTTGCAGGTTTCATCATGGAGCATGCCAACACCAAACAAAACGGAAAACTACAAAATAAACATTGAGAAAAGTCAAATTGTGTCTACACACTCAAAGTATCTTTTACATTAAACATTTAACTTAAAACGGGGAAAATGTGGATACTCAATTTTGGTAATTTACTCTTTGACACCGTTGATTTTGACAATGAACTCTTTCTAAGATAAATACATTCTTTTTATCCCTGCTAAGTACATTCCAAGGTCTCTTGTCTAGGTTGCTTAGTCATACACACTAATATGTCAACCAAATTTGAGATTCAAATGTATAAAATCCATAGAAAAATCTAATTTACAAGATGTAAACTTTAGTTTTCATGTTTCTTATCCCTGTGCAAAACCATCCAGATTGGTCGGAGTTGTTATTTGGTCATGGCCGTCTTGTATAGTTTTGAACCCACATATCCTTCATCTTTACTTTCAATTTCATATTCTTTGTTGGGTCTTTTACTCCCATTGGGTCGTTCATTCTTTAATAATTTTCCTTAAGAACCGTATGTAAGCACATATAGACTCTCGAGACCATTTACACATCTGGAAATCATAAGGCACTACATTGACATACTCTCTTACAACACTCACAAAAGGCATCCAAGACTCCCTAAATCTCGCCAAAGCTTATGCACATTCATTAGGGAAGTAATCACTACAAGTTTGAAGCATCACACTAGATGTCAGGTTATCTTATTTACAAACACTCAAACATCCCTTCTCCAAGCATTTTAGCAAGAGTCAAACCCAATTCAAGCATTTTCAAAGAAATTCAAATTGTCAAACCATAGTTACATTCATTCAAATATCACATGACAGGTGGAGAACAACGTGTAGTTTGAGGCCCCTTCGGAGTAGTGCCAACGTTGACGGTGCACAAGGGTGCCCACAACCCAACTAATGTTTCTTTTGCAAGGTCTCCCACCCATGACTAGGGTTTGAGATCTCATTCATAATATTCAAAACACTTCACAACATGACCAACAATTAGGATTTGATAGTGACAGACATTTCCAGACAGGTGACACTCTCAAAAGTTATAGAACTAGATCAAAGTATGTCTAAAACTATACAAATGTAGACACTAAATCACACACTTGGGTACATTTCTAGGTCCTAATCACATACTACTATTCATATGATTCCTAAGTGAGAAAACTAGTAATTGACATGTCTTTGGCCTTTTTTCTTTTTGCTTTCTTTGTGGTCTTGCACACCTCACTGCTCAGTTTGACTTTCACTATTTTATATTTCTTGGCTCCAGATGCCCTTTGCTCATCTAGGATGCCGGTGCCTAGGCATCCTTGCGCGCTGGCATCCTTGTCCCTTCTAAGCGCCCCACCAATCAATCTGTATCTTGCTTGCCCCTTTTGAGCCTCTTTTATATTTTGGGCATCTTGTTTTTATAGGTCCACCTTTTAGTTGTCAATTACAAAATTCAAATAAGGGAATCATATAAATACAAAGCTATGTGATCATAATAAAGGACTAAGCTCTAAGAATCTACTATCATCACTTAAGGTTGCATCTAAAGGCATTCTAAGAGCATCAAAACATCCATCTAACAATCATTCAAGGGACAATGGACTGCATTTTTCTGCATACACTTCATAGGAGGGGAAGTTCATTTTTACATCCACACATCTATTTACATTGCTACATCTAGCTATTGCTCGTTATTCGGTGCATCTTGCACAAGAGCCTCTTAGGGCACAATTCTACACACATGCACACAAAACTACATGGAGTCTAAGATGATTTGTAGTGCTCGGTTGTAAGTTCACTCTGTTGGGTGACCGCCGGGGTTAGTCCGACTCCCCATTTACATCTTTTTCTTTTTAGGATTTGATGTGTTTTGGGGTTTTGCAGAGATCATTTATTTTGCAGGTCATAGGTGAATTCTATGGGCATAATGTGACACACATGCGAAAAATAACGAAGGCTAACAATAATGGTGCGACATAAGAAAATTGAGATTGTGAGCATTTTCGTAGTCACGATCACCTGAAGCGCACCACGGCACTCATACACCCCACCCAACTTATTCATCGATTCTACAATCCTCCGAGTGTAATTACGATAGATCCCTCCTCATATTCAACAATTTTCCATCCAACAAACTTTGGGATTTATTTACGAAATCAACTAAAGTATTTTATCCTCTCTCTTGCACCCGTGGTTTCAAATTTCTCTAGCTTATTGGTTAGGTCAAATATGTATTTTATTACTTATCATTGCGTTGTGACTCTAAAATATCGAGGGTTTTTACAAATTTCAATATTTGTTAAATCAACAACAGTGCAAAATTATACGGACAATCTGACAAACTTGTACAATCTTGCACCAACTTAGTTTCCAACTACAATTCTAGTGTCAAGGCGTTATAAAGTCCAAATTCCCAGCCTCCAACTATTGGCACATCCAGAACTTCCCAACATCATTTGTAAGTAACTAAGTGCACTCATCCTCTTGTGTTTTTAAGCTTGTAGCATATCATGTAAACATGAATGTGTTGTTATGATATTGTATGATTAATGTTGGAAGTTAATTAATCATAATAAACCCATGTATCTACCCTTTACATCCTTAGTGTATCTAAATCACTAATCTTATCATACTCAATGATAAAAATGGCATAAAACAGAGCATTACCTTTAAAAGTTTTTCGAGATAGTAATGGTTACTCAAATTAACAATTAGTCACAATTAAATATTTCTCTCTATTAAAATCATGCAATTCTACCCAAAATTTACGTTCTTTTTGGCAAAACAAGCTTATTAGGAAAATTCAAGCTTATTTTCACTATATAATGCAAAAAAATTGTCATAGTTATACTTTTTCATATGATTTTCAACTTCTTACTACACCAAATCACATTTTGGCATTCTTTACATCCGACCTTTAAGGGTTTTTAAAAATTGTTAAGGGTTTTGAACAAAACTTAAAAACACCATAAACCAAACCATAAACCTTGTTTTTTAACATTTAGGGTTAGGGTTAGTTTTTTATTAAAAAAAATGTTTACACACCTAGAAGATATTGAGAAAAACAAGAAAAAACCATCTATAAACATCTATCTTCTTTCTTTTTTTTTCTCTCTTTCTTCTTCCAGTGAATTGTTCTTCAATTGTAAATCCTTCACATGGGAGATCACAATGTCAAACAGCGACAACTACTTCGAGCTTTGAACTACCCTCTTGTGAGATGGACCCGAGATCTTTCACATGTCATTTCTTGTAGTATCACTCTATTTCTAACGTATCACCCCGCTCTCACATACATCTCTCTTCTAGGTACTCTCTCTTTCATGTACTTTCAAGTATTTAGGAAGGTGAGGTATATATTAAGGTTTGGTATATCAAAAATATTGTTGTTCCATACTACTACCCTTCCATGTACCTTTGGATATATAGGAATTTGCATGGTATATTAGGTAGTTTCGTTATTTAGGCATGTCAAAAGGCGGTGGTGATAAGTTTGAATGATAAGGGTTTATTTTGGGAGTGATAAGGGAAAATTGGATATAGTCAAAATATTTCGCTTTCTTCAGTAGAATTTGTTATACACACTACATATTTGATAATTATGCCCTATGATAAATATTTTGTGTGGAACTATAAGACTGCAATCACATGTGTACAATGCAATGTGAACGCCAAATGATATATGTTATTTGATTTAGAGGGATAGTTATTACTTTTGTAGTTGATGTTGATAAGGGGTGTGATTGATTTTGTAAGTGTAGGAATATAGATGAAGCATTACATTTAATGTCAATCCTTGAGCTATATATCCTTAGTGGTTGCGTTCCTTAGTGTCAATCCTATCACAGTTCAAAATGTAAAAATAATAAATAAAGCCATCTTCAAGTATTATTGGCTATATACTTGAAAATATCATCAAGTTTGTAGAACATAAAGATTACAGGCCAAGAATCAAACATAAAAGAGGGCAGGTGTGGGTATTTATAATATAGGCCAAAAAACAGAAACACAAATTGGCTCTATGTAACAACAGTCCCTTTCTCTCCATGGACACTTCAATTTAGCCTTGTTGCTCAAATAAAGTGGATCTACTACAAAATGAACTCTAATGAACATGACCGCCAAACACTTCAAGTAGTGTTACAACTACAAGGAAGTGTGGGTCATGAAGAAGTTCTTTGAGGTGTCTCGTCCATCTAAAGCACCCATTGTTTAAGACACATATGGCGTTGGAGAATTCTTGTCCAACTAAACACAAAAGTAACTTCTTCAACATTGTATACATGACCATACACATCGGTCCCAGGTTTTCAAACAACCTAAAATGCCAATGAACATGTCGGGCACATCATCCAAAGATAGTGAATATCACCTTCTGCAACACCAAATCCCAAAATTCTTGGTTCTAATTGGCTTGTTAGTTGGTTCGCTCAAATACCAGGAACTTGCTTAGGAGCAGTACTTGTAACATTGACTTTAGAACTCTAACAACTTCATGCATGGTGGGTTGATCAGAGGGCCATTTCTTGGTGCAAAGCAAGGCCAACTGGAAGATTTTTCTTACAATCCCAAGATCCCTACAGGTTGCTGCAAATTTTGTATCAACAATTTTCATGACTCATGTTGTTATTGTTTGCTTTTGATAGTATTTGTGTTCACATGCCAATGTCAAAGACAACTCCATCCACATTTGATTGTTCCATGCTCCTAACAACAAACCTTAAAAATACTTAAACAATGTACAATGTAAGCTCTGAAAGAAAATTAACAAACATAAATCTTACCAAATGAAACAAATTTGAGTCATTGTGCCCACTTTCCTTCCCATCAACAACTCTAGAAGAACAATTCTATAACTGTATACATCGATTTCTCATTAAGCCTTGATGTTCTTGCATATTCAGGGTCAATGTAACCAATGGTACCCATAACATAGGTAGAGGTGTGGGTTTTGGCCGAGGAAATGCACTTGGCAATGCCAAAGTCTGACAAATGTGCTTCAAAATTATCATCCAAAAGAATGTTAGAAGTGTTCACATCCTTGTGAACAATGCACGGGTTACAATCATGATGAAGATATGCTAATTCTTCTGCAGCACCATGAGCAATCTTTAGCTGAGTGTCCCAGTCTAGCTTAATCTTCTTTGATGATCCTATATGAAAATAAAATTTAAAAAAACACTAGGTAGATTCTCCAACAATGCATTTTAATCAGAAGGTTAGAGATTGATTGGATTCTTCTATTTCAAAATACAAATCTACAATGTACAGATCCATTTTTCTTCATAACATAATCATTTTACTCACTGTTTAGGAAGTCCCACAGACTTCCATTTACCATGTAATCATAAAACAACAGGTTTCCATGTGGAGAAAGTGAATATCCATGTAGACTCACAAGATTCTAATGCTTGATGCTTCCAACATGCAAGCTTTGTGAGTAGTAGTGTCAGATAGGAACTTCATAGCAATTAGATTACAATTATTTAGAGCACATTTATAAACAGTTCTTATAGCACCATAGCCAATTATATATTTAGAACATATATACAAACTACATTCATTGTGTTACAATTATTGCTAAGTTTTGGTTTTCTTTGGTTGATAAAACTCTATGAGGTATTGAAGCATTTGTAGTAATATAAAAATTCAAAAAAAGTTGTTGACTTTTACCTACACGGAAACTGATAATTAAGCATAGGTAGAAGATGGAATGATCACAACTTACACAATTTTTGAGTCTAACCATCCCTCATAAGAGTCCTGGAGTGCCTAGGGCAGATCAAAATGGTAAAGTGTTACCATGGGCTCAATCCCTACATGAGTAACACACAACTCAAAGGGTCAGTGATTCCTGAAACTTTATAAAATGTTAACATTGTTTTTATGCTTACCATTCACAAAGACATGGGATTTGTCCTTAGGATAGCTCATCTTGTCACTAAATCGAGATTTTAACAAGAAAATAGCATTTTCGAATTAACAATGACTCTCTTCCTAAATCAGGGTCTTTGATGGACTTCACAACTTGGGACACAATCTAACTTCCTTTTGGTATAACTGAGTTTGCATTTTTTTTTCAAATCTTGACTAAACTTACCTTATTCCTCGATTGTGCTAAGAGTTACAAAGTTACAGTCCCCAGAGGATTCTAACTCCCCCTCTTGTTATCATGTCAATGATGATTCTTTAACAATCTCACTAAAGTAGAATTCATATCAGTTTCCTCTCACTGTTACAAACTTGTGACATCAAAGCCATGGATTGGTAACCAACGCTTGAATAGCTTGTTGTTAGCATATGGATTTGCACACATGCAAATGACATGCAACAGTGTGGGAATGAAGTCCCTCCTCAATGAAGGTGAGGCTGCCTTTATTGAAAACCAAAATTGTATTTACATCTATACATTCAAAATTGTATGTGGGGGTGTTTTGAAACATCAATGAAAAGAAACGTGAATGAGGGAGATGGAATGGAATGAAGGAAAGGAGTGAAATGGAATGAACTTAAAGAACATGCAAGAGTTAGGTAAAGACAGAGCCTAATATTGCATGAAGATGAAAGATGAATAACTAACACAAATAAAACGGAGTTTGAGTTAGCCAAACAAGAACGTGTAAAGGGAACACACATGAGCAAGTAGATAATCAGAGCTTGATCACTGTGAACTAGAACAACCGATTAATAATGTTGACAATAAGATCAAAGATAATACTTGCATGCAAGATTCAAAATAGCTAACATCTAATGAACATAAGAACATCAAATGTTACAAGAGACAATGAATGAGACACAAAGTTCATATTTCATTAACTCCAAAATGTTTTTCACAAAAGAACACAAAGTTTCTTCCTAAAACAAAGCTTGCACAAAAGTATTTTCTTCTCCTCTCTCAAAGTCACCCTTTACAAATGAGCCCCTCACTTCCTTTTATAACCCAAAAGTTGGTTACAAAGTAGTTAGGGTTTTACATGATCATTAAATAAGGCACTTAAGTGACCTTTGACTTTTTCAACAACCTTATTAAAGACAACCCAAAAATAGAAATTACTTAAAATAACCATTGTTTCCCAAATAACAACACCTTTTAAAATATACAATAATAACCAGTGCCTTATCCATTGAAATGGGGTCCGCCTATCTCAAGCGTATGAGAAATGGACTCTCCCACTTCGTTAGATACCAAGAAAATCAACTCCCTGCACCATGGTGAAATTAGGATCTGCCGCTTTTGCCAGTTGAAAGGATCTAAACCTTCCCAAAGTTTCAAACATCTTTTCTTCTTCTGGAGGTTCACTTGGTCGAAGAATAGCCTCACAAAATACCTGCAATTCAAGAATTCTACTTGGCATATCATTTAAATTAACAATTTTGGATTGAGCATTCTCAAATAAGTTCTTCAATTTGATGCACCGCTCCATAGAAATTGATGAGAAATTGTTGGCGGGAGTGTACATGTCCTTAAACAATTGTGAAAATTGTTCTTCCATCTGCTCGATGAACACCTTTGATTATGCTCATTTACGAGGTTACAAGGAATCTCAATAATGAATTCTGAATCAAGAGAGTGAAGTGAAGGCTTCATTGCACATGCTTTATCATAATGGATCATAGAATCCTTGAGAAGCGTTTTTATTGATTTGAGATGCACGACACCAAAGAAAATGTGTCCTCGATGTTCAAATTTGAGAATTCCTTCAATAGCTAAAATCAAGATTCCATACTTGTCATTTTCTCAGAAACCGGGCAATATCTCATCCAAATTTGATATAGCAGAAAAAAAGTTTACGCATTGACATCTTCATGAAGCTTAACTGCGGTCTTGATCATCCCCTGGCCTAAAACGAGAATCTTTAAAAGCCAAGTTTTAGTGACATGGCCCAATGTGTTTATTTCCTTTGAAAAATTGAGAGTATCTTCATCTGGGGCAGCCACTGCATCAGGTACTAGTAAGGTGGATGATATGGGATTTATCAAATGTTGAACATACTCCACCAATTGATTCTTTTCGGCCTTGAGTGAGAGTTTTGAGACTTGTATTTCTCAAGTCTTTTTAGCACGATATCAATTGAATCTTGAGCCATCGCCATGTCACTTTCTAATGTAGATCTTCCAAGTCCAAGTATGGAAACTTCATAGTCGGCATGCACCATAACATCGCGCTCCTTATCCACTTGTGGAATGGCAAGGTCTGCAAATTTGTTTCCATCATTATCCACCATTATTCGAGAAAGCACCTTAGGCTTCTTAGGAATGGTGTCATTCAAAATTTTGAAAAGGGCATCAAAATCAATGTCAATTGGCTTGACAACTCTCTTCCTTTTCTTTACTTGAATCAACCCAGGAAGGAGTATCATTCACTATTTCAGCATACAAAATCTTGGAGCTCGAATCAATATTCTCATTATTTCCGACATCATGAGATCCTTCTTGAATCCTATCTACGACCTCAATTTGAGGAGACACAACCTCAATATCCACTTCCTGATTATTCGGGAGATTTTGGGAAATCCCTCATGAACTACATGCTCCGAAGTGTTTGATATTTGAATTACCTGCACCTGAGTGGATGTTTGTTTGAAGCATGGCTGAGGATCATTTGCTACTAGCTTCTGAGCACTATTAACAATGTGGGTAGAAGAATCTCTACTCGAGGTAGAAAATCCAGACACACGCTCTCTTCCTTCTTCGGGGTTTGGATCTTTGGATCTCCCTCCTTGTGACACGTTACTTGGCGAAGTGGATTTTGGCAACCACTCTTTTCTTGCCTGTTGTGTATGATTGGATGGTAATGAGGTTGATCGAGAAGAGACTTTGGTCGAATGGAGACCCCCTCGTATTGGCAATTTTTGTGATCCCGAAACATGATCTGGAATGGATTGCAATTTGGCAAGTTCTCTATCATACCAAGATATGCTTCTTTCAATAATTGGTTGGTTTTTGCCATCAAGAGAAAATTCATCTCTTTTAGTCTAGTCGATTCGAGGCAATGGGGTAAAGGCAACGACATCATATGAGGGATCGACGACATCCTCATCATCATTTATGAATGAATCGGAGGACTCTTGATGTGGAAGGCCTTGATATGAGCAAGTGTTAGGCGAGAGTACTCCCGTCTTCTTACTTCATGTTCATCCGAACAAGCAGCCCAAAATCCTCCATGGTAGGATTATGTTGGTACTTCGCTCCGATAATCTTTTGCATATATCCATTGATATCAAATTGGGCTCTCTTCACATATGGATGGATGGTTATGAGAGTGAATTCTTTTTCCATGAGTTGTGCACTGAAAAGATTTGGACATTGGTATTCTCCGATTTGAATTGGGAAATGAATTCTGAACGATGCTTGTTACTAAGAAGGCAGTGAACTTGGAATAATTTTCGTGCAGCTCCATTAATGCCCATCTATCACTGACGTACTTAGGAAGTTTCCACGGGGTACCAACAAAGCCACTCACGTGAATGTAGGAAAAAGATGAAAATTGAATAAACCAGGTTCCCCATTGGGAAATGACACTCATGGCTTCTTTGGAAAACCTTTCCTCGTATTCCAATTCGGTTCGGATCACACTAAGGTGAATGCATCGTTGACTCTTCCAAAATGGTGAGAACTATTTTTGAAGCTGAGTGAGTAATAATGAAAAACACTGTTCGACGGCCCCATGACCCCTCTCGTTTCAAGTCCCGAAAATAGCTTTCTTCGTGCTACTGCATAGGTTAGATATGAAGTCATGTAGAAGCATCCAGTCATCTTAACTTCTATCAATTGTTTGTGAATGGTGTTACTGATGATGGTGGCCCAATCCACAAACTCTTTCTTGGCTAGGATGATACAGATAAATTGGTACATCCATGGGTGGAAAATCCTAGTAGAAGGTAGACCGAAAACTCGACTTAGGAGAGTGATCATGTCTCCGATTTCTTCCACGAACTCAACGCGGTATAGTTCTTTGGGAAGCCTATCAATTTGAGGTCTCTTGGTTACTAACCAGTTTGTTGACCATTTTGCTCCATCTCAGGGGTTCTTCATCCTAGAATTCTTGTGTTGATTGGCAAGTGATATCCGCATTCTCGGGAAAGTCGGGTATGCCGAGCAATTCCTCAATGTGTTCTGGTGTGATTAAGAGGAAAGGCTCACGATTATCTTTAAAAATTCCTCGTCTCTCAGGGTCATAATGCTCCGCGCAAGCAATAACCAATTCTAGACATTGCACCAAGACAGGGAAAGTTCTTTGCTTGGGGTAGGCCACTATGGTAAAGTCTATATGAGAAAATGGTTTTACCTTCAAGTTTCACCCACTCGCGTAAATCACAGCACGTTGATGTGACCCAGATTTGTATTAGTGATGTTGTCATATGCCGACTTAATGGAACTGGGAGGGATAATTCCTTGGAATTCATATTTCAGGGCGGATTTGTTAGATTTCTCCACTGGCTTCCTCGATCTCCCATGATTTGGATTTTTCGGCCATTATGAATTTTACAAAAGAATGACTCAGGCACGCAAGACAACACAAATGGGGCCGGGTCTCAGTCTCAAAACCCCGTTGATGCAAGAAAAATATTTTTCACTTTAATATTATTATTATTATTATTTTAAAAATAATAATAATAATTGATCCCGAATTACAATTTTCTTCTCTTTAAAATACAAATATATCGAGACTAAGCTCGAGCTCCAAATCTAGCGACGACAAATGATATTTATTTATTTATTTTAATTAAAATCTCCCGATTTTAATATTTCACGTGGATCAATTTAATCTTTTTAATTCTTCCTTGTTTGGCAATACGTGGACCTTTCTTCTTCCTTGCTGCGTTCAGACTTTTCTTTTATTATTGCATGCGTGAATGGAGTTTCTTTTCTTGGCCTGCGTTGGAGATCTTCCCGGAAATGCGTTTTGAACTGTCCTCCTTGTGCTATTTTATCCCTGGCGCGTCCTTTGCCCAATGCGTGGAAAAGGAATTTTTGTCTTTTCTACTGCGTTTGGACTGTCCTCCTTGTGCTCACGTGGTCTGCTGTCCTCTTTCTTAATACCTCTCATTTTTGTATTTTCCTCTTTTAATTTTTATAAAACCGTTCTCCTTGCTGTCTTGTCTATCCAAATGCGTGGATTTTGGTCTTTTCTCCTTCCTCTGCCCAATGCGTGGCCTGTGTGGACAGGTGCGTGGGAAATGTTTTTCCTTTATTGGCTGCCTCCTCTGCCCAATACGTGGCCTTTTTACTTGAAAAAATTCTGTTTTGTTTTAAAAACTGTTCCACTTCTTCTCACACGTGGAAAGGAAATTTTAAATCTTTGTTTTATTGAAAACTCCCCCTTCTCCCTTAGGCACGGCTTCTTTTTTTTTTTTTTTTTTTCTCTCTGCCTTTCTCCTTTGCATACGTGAGAAGCTATTCCTTCAGCTGCTTAATGCATGGTTTCTCCTGGAGAATGCGTGGAGAAAGATTTGGGTAACAAATAATTTAAAGCTTCCCCTGCCAATGCGTGGAAACTTGTAACCTGTCTTTTAATGCTGCAAATTCATTAAAACTGACTTCTTCTTCCCTGAATTCTTCTCTCTCCTAGGCGTGGAAAATGCTGCTCTTTCCTGACAAATGCGTGGAAGATTGTTGGATGTGACAAAATATTATGTCCTTTAGAGGAAATAAGAAGCAAAGCTTCACATGACTTTTTCCAACGGGTTTGATGGAGGAAGTTATGAGGATTAATCCAACTTCCTCTCTTCCCGGGTAGTGGACTTAAGTGCCGGGGGAAATGGGGAAAGCAACGGACAATTGCCAATGGGAATGGCAAAGTGGGCTGACAATCCCCATTCAATTTCCCCATGTGGGAAATTGGGGAATTTCTTTCCGTTAGCCAATCCATGATTTGGCAATTGGTGGAGAAAATCCCACGTGCGGGAAAATTGAAGAAGATTGCCAAGAAAGGGGAAATCTGGGTTCGGGAAGCCAAATTGGCATTCCCGGCAGTTGGAAGCGTAAGCTTACTTCCCTGGCAATAAAAATTTGTCGAATGAACTTTTAATTAATATTTATTTAATTAAATACTCTCAAGTTATTTAAAAGTTAATTTTATCAAACAAGGAGCGATTAATTAATTAATTTTAATGTATTTTAACGCGATTTAAAGCTTGGCGGGAAGAGTTCTCACCCGAAAAGGACGAAACGAAGACCGAAACGATCAAAAAAATGAGATGATCGCGATGAGGACAATGAACCACGCAAAGTAACACTTTTTAAAAATTTCAAAAATTTCATTTTTAATTATTTTTTAATAATTTTGCAAAGTCAAAATTAGGATAACCCTCGCCAAGGGTGTGTCGCTCCAATATCTAATGTTCTTTTACCATAGAGATGCGCACCTATAATTTCTAAGGAAAGAGGAAGACCTCTACAAACTTTTACAATTCTCTCCATTGCATGTCAACAACTCAAAGACTTTCTTCCACACCCGGTCCTTCCATATGGTAAATAGCATCTACCTGTCCAACCTTCAATATATGCTTATCCCAACTTGTGATAATGATTTTGCTATCCTCTCCATACTAATCGCCCACCAGGGCTTCCAACTGTTTCTCATCGCTAACATCGTCTAGAATGACCAGTGCTCTCATGGATGCCAAATGATTTCTCATTACAACTCTGCCCTGATCTACACTTTTCAGCTTTATGTATGCTTTCAACAAATCCTGAAGGATATGTTGCTATAATTTTGTAAGCCCCTTTGTGGACTCCCTTGTAGTGGCTTGAACGTCGGATACAAAAGAGGAAGATTCAAACAGGTGATGAATCTCATTATAGAGGGCTTTTGTCAAAGTGGTTTTTCCCAAACCCCCATACTCTAAATACCAACAATCACCCGATCAGCTCTCACTGTCATCTATCTTAAGAAGCTTTTTGACCTCCTCCATCCGAGCTTTGAGTTATTTGGCCACATCTAAAAGGGTCACATTCAAAGTGTTTAGAAACGTCTATAATTTCCAAGAGCAGAGGGAATATGACCTTCAAGATTATTTTCACGTAGCTCCAGTTGGATTAGCTCTTGAAGACTGGAGATAGAATCTGGGATCCACCCCGTAATATTGTTTGTTTGGATAAGAAAATTCTACATCTTTGTTAAACTAAAAAGGTGCAAGCAGAATGCTTCCAGTAAGAAAATTGTTGCTTAGATCAAGCTTGAAGATTTTGGAACAATCTTCAAGCTCATATGGTATGTTTCCCGTGAGCCTGTTTGAAGACAAATTCAGAATGCTGAGCTTTGAAAGTTTTCCAAACTCTGCTGGTATTGACCCTGAGAATTGATTGTCTGACATATCCATCATGGTCATGCTCCTCTAGAGACCAAAACTATGCGAAATAGATCCTTCCAATGCATTTCCCTTTATGTCCAAAAAGGAAATTCCAACGTTCATGCTGAGATTCTTTGGTACGTTTCCCTTTATTTGTCCTGGGAGAGATTCTGGAAATGATCTCAATTACCCTTTTGGCTTGGGGGTGCCCATTGAGGAAGTCAGAGCCTTTGTGCCTTTGATCATCCAAAGTATCAGAACAACTCTTGAGGTAGGTTAGATTTTTTGTTAATGGTTCTAACATCTTTGTTTTGAAGAACCATTATCATAATTGGTTTGGTTTCATTGAAAAAATATGGTTTGGTAGATTGTCTTTGTCAAATGTTGTTTATTGATCCATATCCATCAAATTTTCTTAATAACTTATGGGCAGACATTGATCCAAGAAAATGGAAAGAAGTTCCTGGTTCCAGGAAATCTACCAATTGGGTGTTCACCTTCCTATCTAGCAACACACCCAAGTAATTCTTCATCTGACTTTGATGATATTGGGTGTCTGGTCAAGTTCAACAAATTTTCTCAATATGGTAACCATATTCTGAAGATTATGTTACAAGATGTACAAAGAGACCATCCAAAGGTCTCAATTGTATATGCAGATAACTATTCAGCAGCAATGAAAATTTTAAGAAATCCCAAAAATATGGTAAGTAATATAGAACTTCTCTATGTTGTTTTTTAAAATTCTTTTAAATCATCATGATGGATGTTTTATGGTGCATAATTGTAGAAGAATGTTTTGAGGGTTTGTTGTGGGAAAGGTGTAAAGTACAATTATTCTCCACCTTTCAATTGCAATGTGAATGTTGCCTTGTGTCCTAACGCAAAACAATATTTTAAGAATTTTGTGGTGCTCATGATCGGATGGTCAAGTGTAATCCCACAAGATGACATGAATCCAAGAGCTTCGTCTACTCGATGGGCAAGTTCAAGGTACCTGTGACAGAAAGTTTGCATCCCCAAATTAATATTAAAAATGCACGTTTCAAAGCTATGAAAAATCTGTAAGGCCTGATGGCAATCTTACCTTTCCCCTTGCTCACTGTGGGATGTAAAGTCCAAATTCCATTGGGTAACTCGCTGCATTGCTGCATAGCCTCTTGATGGAAAGGCCCGAAGAAGGATAAGGGTTGCGGGTGCTTTCAATATGCATGCAAAGAACACCTCTAGGAAAGAACGATTTGCAAGATAGACCCTGCCTTTCGCACAAAGACGAACAGTACATCGGTGAATCCCTTTCTAGAAATTGCATTTTCTTGACTTGATGAGCAGGGAACTCACCATGCCAACTCCCGATTAGTATGTTGTGCACCGTCAAAAATAGGGGTTTTCGTGTTCAAGGCTGCAACCCGTTGGGGGCTCGAAGACAGGTCCGTAAAATTAAACGAAAGGGCTAAAAGAGTCGTCACAGTTCAGGTGCCCACAAACCCTAATCCAAGATTAGAAAGGGCGGACGTGACTTAAACTTCCACAGTGATCATTGGAGCCAAATCCGTCAAATTTTGCAGAGGAAGGTTGGAAATCCAACCACCGGCGTTGCAAATCGATGCTATTGAAATGAATTCAAACCAAAAACATTACAAAACATTGATATTTGAATGAATTCAAACTCGCACATACTTTTGTGAACAGGTGATATATAGCAAAAATGAATACCACACGAATGGTTTAAAACCACCCAGATTGGAAATCCACCACTCACCTCCATTTCATTGCACATAGGAATTTGCACAAGCACCATCGGATAGTCCTCCACCTTGGCGCCCTGCTCTAGATCACTGTCCTCATACTCAAAATTTTGCACATGTGTAATCCTCATACTCAAAATTCGGCACAGGCCTAATCTTTTTGAGCCGATCCACAAACTCTTCAGAGAAAAAATCATCCCGGCCAAAGAATGAATAAGAAACAACACAATGCAAACATTTGCCAAAGACTGAAGAGGCGATAATGATGCGTGAACGAAGGAAGATATCGCATATGAATATAGACCTATTGAAATATGCTAATTGTCGAAAAACAACAAAAACAACTTAAAAACAGTTTTAAAAATTAGAAACATCCAAGCAACGGTCAAATTTTACATAGTTGTGGAAACGTCCGGAAGGGCCTTTCCCATAGGGGGAACGCCTTCGGCGTAATAACAATCAAAGGCACAAACAAGGTCATATGCAACTTTTGTGGATATGTATGCAACATAAACATATACAACTTCTAGTGGCATTTACAAAGACAATGAGATCATGATATTACACCTTAGCACTAAATTCTCTATAGATGTGGTTGATCGACTATAGCAACATTGTAGACATATAGAGAGGAAGGCCAAAAGGACAAAGACACATACATAGCTAGGATCTAAATCTTTGGATGTCGTGGTTGATATATCTACATAACATGCATACGAAAAGGAGGTAATGTCTCAATCTATCCCTACATCAATAGCTTGTGGGTTGAACTCGGGTTGGAGGAATATTCATGCATTATTTAGCCCTAGCACCATACCTGGAGCGCAAATCGCCTTAGAGGATAAAGTTGAAAAAAAAAACTGTTCACGAACATGAAAGTAAGGCAACTTGTAACTTTTGGTACGATTCTATCTTATCATTTAATGTGGCCAAATATCCATACTTGAAAAAATAAGGTGGTTGCAATTGTAATTAAGAAAATGCCTTGGATTCAAGTAGATTGATTTGTTTAAAGATGTCGTACAATATTGTTTACCAAAGTCAATAATTACACTGGTGGTGTCTCCTTTGAAGAAAGTCTTGTTGGAAAACGCCAAATTCCAACAGGGTCTTTTCCGGCGACGCAATTCCAGCAACAATGTTTCGGCATAAATGTTTTTCATTTTCATCCGGTGTAACTTGCACCTCATGTGCAATTACTAGTAAGTACATTCTATTATCGAAGATCAACATATTGACCTTGATGACTTGATTTTAGAATCTAAATGGCATGAAAATATAATGAATAAACTTATTTTGATTGAAAATTGACTTAAACTTGTTGGAAGAGGCATACATTTAGTTTCTCTCTTAAACTATGGGAGACTTCGACATTGTAGTTTTAATGTCTAGACCCTATCAAATCCCTAATCTATCTCGTTATTAGTTCTTTGCATTATTTTGTTCTTTTGTAAATGACAATAATATGCATTAATGTAATGAAAATTAAAGAAAGAAATTAATTTGCCAATTTTGATAGTATACAATCTTAATTATCTTCCTCTCATAATCTGTATGATGTATGTATTCTCCATGCAATTAAAATGCCTAATATGTACTTTCATGTAATGAAATACCTTTAAATTTAAAATACAAATCATTTTCTCTATTTTCCCCCTCTTTTTACGGTTCTTTCCCTTATTCAGATTTTAGAAAAAAAAAAAAAAAACGCTTATGCGACCATTCTAGCACATGTATATGTATTCCCGGTTTTCCTTTCTAATCACGTCTACTAGCGGGGTAATAACTCCATTTTATTTCTATGCTCTGATGAGTTAAAATTATTGTACAACTTGAACCAAAACCTTGTGACTTAATGATAATTTCTTATTACGCATCTCCAGAATTTTGTGTTTGTTTATCATTTAAACTGTGTGGAAGTCTCCTTTTCAATATTTACAGCTATTAACTATTTGCTTAGCATGTGTTGGATCATCCTATTTTTACTCCATTTGAAACTTTTATTTTTAAATCAAATTTAAAATGTGACTTTTCCAATACTTGAATAAGTGGGAAAAAACACATATATAGAAGTATTCAACTTTCAAATTGACATTTTCCATACACCAATTGCTTGCCATGGCAAACCATTTCTTATTTTGACCAATGCCTTTCTCTGGCCAAGACCCTGATAGAAAATTTCCCAACAGAAGTAATATTAAAGTATTAACAAAACTTTGTCCACGGTGTGAAAGATTTTAATAACGTCCACGATACTGAGCAGTTTATGGGACCAAGAGCAGTTACAAGTTTGAACTTTCAAGTTAAACATTTGTGGTGTAGTTTCTCCTCATACTTAATTGACCCCAAAAAGGTTTCAATGAGCATCAAAGTCTCCTGTAAATAACAAAAATGCAGTATTATAACACCCCATGCGCATCCTCTCTCTCTTGTGCCACGGAATCAAATGGGCTCTCCATTACATGAAAGACACAAGCACCTCCAAAGCTGAATTACAAACCCACAACAATCCACCACTTATCAGATAAAAGTGTATTGAATTTGTGATGCATATTCACCTCAAGTGGCTTGATTTTTCAGATGGATAGAGTTGATAGCCACCTGGTCTAGGATAAGCAAGGGGGATGATTTGTATTCCTAGTGTTGAGATTGGCTGGCTGAATCTTATGCAATTGGTTGGGGCGAGAATATTTTGTCATATCCTTGTTCTTTTCCAAATGTTCCAGTGTTTGAACAACTTCTTTCATAGAAGGCCTAAACTTGGGTTCTGGATTAAGGCATCTAAGAGCGAGCATGGCTGCAATATAGACTCCCTTGATTGCATATTGACCATTCAATCTGTTGTCCATGACCCGATATACTTTACGTTTATCACTCATAAAAGGTTTAGCCCATTCCACCAGGTTGTGTTCACCTACAGGTTGGTTCTTATCTATAGTTCGGCGGCCTGATAGGAGTTCCAGCAGCACAACTCCGAAGCTATAAACATCACTCCTTGTTGTTAAATGGCCTGATGAGTAGCATCAACACATTAGTCAAGCAAAAGTTGAACTTCCAAGAAAACTAAACTAGATTGAGTAGAAAAATGCTCAAAGACCACAATAATCCTCTTAAGGTCAAATTAACCTCACAAAAGAACATTTAAATGAGAATCAACCTGTAGCTAGATATTCAGGAGCAGCATAACCATAAGTCCCCATGATCCTCGTAGATACGTGTGATTTATCCCCTTCTGGGCCATCCTTGGCGAGTCCAAAGTCAGAAAGCTTTGCATCATAACTCTTTGAAAAAAACCGAAGTTACTACATCAGGCACTTGATGACCAAAAATTCCCAAGGTTAATTGAAAAAGAGATCAATTCAACAATTTGATAAATCTTATTACAAGATAGATAATGTCACGAAGATGGTTGCTTGCTGACATACTGAATCAAGAAGAATGTTTGATGCCTTGAAATCTCTATATATAACTTGACTTTCTGCACTGTGGAGAAAAGCGAGACCCTTTGCAGCCCCAAGAGCTACTTTGATCCGCAGAGCCCAAGAAAGAGGTTGGAAGTGAGAACTTCCTACATATGATAAGTACAGAAATTGTCAAAATTCAATCAATTGAATGAATCAGCAACAACATAACATTTACACAGTCACAAGCCCCACAAAATTTAAAGTTGCTTCTATAACATACTTCGAAGGCAGAGATTCCTGCATGTCATTATTTAGATCCATTAAGCCTAATGCTTAAGGGAACTACAGTGAGGATAAAAACCAGGATCCCCATTGGGTATCTCTGCCTGAGTGTTGGTTCATATATGGTGGATACAAATGAAAATGGATGGGGATCACACACACTAACTTCTCCAAGCATGACATTGGAAGCAGCGCTGTTTTATAAAGTCAGATTCCAAGCCTAAAATATCAAACATATGGCAAGGTTAAACAACGTGATTTCCTTCTTGTGATTCAATCCCTAATGCAAATGATATTGAGTGCAATCTCTGTTTCCCCAAGACCAATTTCCAAAAAGATGCTGCGTGTACATCTCAAATAGATGTTGCACTAAAAATTAAGGGCAATTACCACTCTGGATAAAGCGAGGCCAAAGTAGGTTTTGGTAAGTCCTATACCCCAAACCCCTTTTAAATAAGAACTGAAGCATAGAAAAAGAGCCACAGCTATTATAACGAGAAATTTCTTATTTCAGATTACTGGAATCATTATTTCAACCAACAAATGAAGAAATTTAAGAAAAAGACAGTCCCACTCACGCCTAAATAGATGATTCTCCAAACTCCTTTCGGCATAAACTCATACACCAACAGGCGGTGATCATCCTCCACGCAATATCCTATCAGCTTCACGAGATTTGGATGATGGAGCCGACCCAAGTAATTCACCTCAGCCTGTAAACACATCAAACAAAGCAGGTCACAATCTACTCCGAGTTCTTTTATGCTGGCCAGTCAATCCATGTATATATAACCATAACAAAGTATCCTTGTCAAAACACCAAAGAGTAAGACTGGATGAAAGAAATTACAGTAATACACCCATGAAAAGAAGCATAAAATAGCGTATCAGTCACTCTAATCTTAATACCAAAGAACAAAAACTCTGACACCAAATAAAAAAATAGTAAAATAGGAAAACAAAATACTTACCAGCCATTCCTTATGCCCTTGTAAACCTTCTTGATTCAACTTCTTAACAGCTATAACCAGGCCCATTCCTGGTTTTGTTGCAAGCAATGAATGTTCATCAATCCATCCCTTAAAAACACAGCCAAAACCCCCTCACCCAAGACACTATCAGGCCTAAAATTTCTGGTTGCATTCTTGAGCTCTGTGAAGCTGAAACTCTTCAAGTTAGATTTCTGAAGAATCTCACCCTCCGTCCTTGGAGAGGGGAGGTTGTCAATGCTAATGCTTGAGGAGGGATTAGAGTCTACAAGGCTTTTCCCATTCTCAGTGGTAGACTTTGATTTGGCTGTGCAAAAGGCAAATCATATCGTCAAACAACAATAACAAACCCAATCGCTGTAAATAAAAAGCCATAAACATAAATAAACATCATATGAAATTAAATGAACACGATGAAGGTTTCATAGGCTTAACTTTCAGTTCCTACCATATGAAACAACCATATTTTTACACGGCGTGGTTCAACTTCTGTGCATACTAATTGAATATATAACATGTGAACCTTATTGCCTACAATTGTATACGAAAAATATCTTCAAATTTATGGGATGTCAATGCACAAGTCAAATTTTATTTCTGTGAAATGGATCAATGGTCTGACTGTCTACGTGTGTCTAACAAGTTCTTCAGAAACATGATCTGGGCGCTGCATTCCTCAAATTTTATTTCTGTGAAATGGGTCAGGGCCTCGCTACCTACACTTATCTAACGAGAAAAAGCTGCACGTCATCCCGCCAAATAGGAAGAAAATGCATATACTAGGTTTGGTTCATTAAGATTTAAACAGTAGTTCCCACTACACTCGGCTCCTTCCCAAAAACTAAGAAAAAAAAGATACCATCAGTGCACGTATAAATGAAAAATATGATATGGGTGCTAGACAATTCAAAATATATGAAATAGGTCATGGGCCTCATCTATGTTCCACAAACAAGAAACCGAAACTGAAAACGTCATAAACAATGACAAAAAGACAAGGAAAAACAGTTAGGGAGTGTAAAAATTGCCATTCATATATGCGGAATTTATAATTTTTTAGAGGCTCGTCGCTAATTCATATTGCTCTCTGTTCAAACATCATAAAAGCCACATAAATTGGGAACTTGGCGATGCCCGGCAAGACAAGGGATGAGTCAACTTGCAACAAGCAAATAGTCACAAAAAGATTGCAGGGTGAAGACATATCAAACGTTCAAAAATCCATTGGCAACTAGCCTTTCTTGTAGCCAGGGGCCTCCTTGTTTACATAAATCGAACCAAAATAACATGGTTATTACTACAGAATTCAAGAATCATCCATATGAAATGGGTTTTGGATCCATTTTTTACGGATATTCAAGAATCATCTTCAAGGGCATGGCATGGGTACAACAGGATTCAATATCCATTCCTGCAAAGATGGCTTTTGGCCTGATGGTAAACTACTACATTCATCTACGAAAAAGATCTTCAAAATCATAGCATGGGTACTGCAGAATTCTAATTCTATGAAATTGACTTCTGATCCTCATTATTTTCAAACGCCCAAGAAAAAAGATCAAAAAAAAAAAAAAAAATTGTCTTTGAAATTCATGAACGATCATGTTAGATCTATTAATTCAAAAACATGACAAGGGTATCGAAGATTTCAAATTGGGTATCAATGAAATGGGCCATGGAGCTTACCAGAAGCAGAAGAATAAGGGCTGTCAGCCTTGACACGAGTTCCCCAACAATTTCCCATCAAGGAAGAGTATATTAGGACGAAATAAGTTCATGGGGGCACCATATAAATGAGATTTTTCGCCTCTGTAATCTCCACCAAATTTGACAGCAACAGTGGGGTATAAAGAAGAGCAAAAATAAGGTCAAAATCCGTGAAGAGTATAACTCAAAATCGAATCTAACAGAGGCTGGATCTGTAATCTATAATATAGCCGTGAGCTTCTAGATGGAAACAGAAAAAGTCAAGACCCAACAAGACCTGCCCAACCATTGACTTCCATTGGTAACTATAATATATGTAGTCATTTTTAACACGCCGTTTTACTCCTCTGGTCTTTTTACTTTTTATTTTCTCTTTCGCCTTTTTCTGACTGACTTTCTTCCATCAACTTCAATGCACACTAATCTGTTTAATTTCTTAGATCTGCGAGTCAACCTCGTAGTCAGTGGCATCTTCTCTTTCTCCAACATCGCCTGGTTAAATTACAGAGCCATTTAATGCCGATCACATGTATATACGTAGCCAGTTGAAACTTGAAAGTATATTTATGTTTGTTTTATGCTTAATTAGGTATATTCTTAATCCATATGAGCTGAGAAAAGGCATTAATGGTTTTGGTGTGTGGGTGTGGAAGGGGATGAGTCTAATGGAGTAGGTGGAGCATTAATCATGAGCTTGAAAGTTTAAAGGCCAAAATTTCAAACAACAGATAAAGTAATCGAGAAATTTTTCATTGCCGGCCGACTTAGAGAGGCCTCGTGGGCCAAATTCGTAGTTGTAGGTGCTGAAAGTGATTTTCAGACACACAAATCTTATCTATATTTATGGAAATCAATATTGTGCTTTAAATGTCATTTTATAATGGTAGTTGGGGTGGTGCCCGGTTGTAATATGTATGGGTAAATAATAATAGAAGATCTTAAATTTTATTTGAGTCTCATTTTTATAGGATAGTTTTTTTGTAATAAAAGAATTATTATTTTAACTATACTAATATGCAAGATAATATATTTAAGATATTCGTAGTAGATTATACAAAATTAAAGATTATTTGGAAATGATGAGGAAATAATTAAAATCATGAAAAGACTAGAGAATTAAGGTTATAAATATTAATATGTTGAAACCAACAAATCTAATTGTAGTCGTAAATGGAAGCTGGAGGAAAATAACTTCATAAGTCAAGATAAACTACTCGACAGAAACCACATCATAAAATCCTATACCAATTTTGTGGAGATTGGACCGCTTTTGTAAGGTACAAAAACAACGAGAGTCCTACAAAATTGGAATTGTCTAGTTTGAGGTGAATATGGTCTTTGTGAACGTGTTCTTTTTGCCCTAATCTAGAAAACCATGTCTCCATTTTTTAATGTCGTGAATCATCAAGAAATTGATCTTTTTATAGAGACCCTAATTAACACTCATATCCTTGCAAAACCTATTAAATGGGGGATATTAATGGGGGTTGTCTTATCCCTACATTATTAGCAAGCCCCTCAGGATTTGACAAAATTGCAAGCTTCAATTGATGCAACTCAACAAACAAATGTGTATGCAATTGTTGCATAATCCTTTGATGTGTGCAACAACTAGTATCAACGAGAATGAATATCCACATATTTAATTTGGCTTTTGGGATGGGGATGCTTCAGAAAGTAGAATAGATTATGCTCTTATAACCTCAATATCACTTATGCATTTAATCTCTATCAATCCTTGTCTTTTTAATGTAATAGTGTACTCATGTATCTATATACTTCTTTGAAAATCAAGACCCTATTAGTACACATACTGACATGCAATAAACATAAAACTAACCAAAAGAAGCACAAAGCCTAATAAAATAAGTCAAAATAAAATGGACCACAAAGGCACACGCCACTTTCATATAGATGTGACCATTTTTGTAAGGTACAAAAGTGGTCAACATCCAAAAAGTGATCAAGGCCCTAAATCAAGTTGTAAAAAGAGGAGGAGAGAGTAAACCAATAAAAAAGGGAAAACCAAGGTTGTAGGAGATAGGAAATGAGAAATACATCAACAAATAGGCCTAATGGGAGAAGAAATTGATAAAAGATGCAAAGGGGCTTTAACAAAGGGTTGATGACACAATAAATACAAGTCAAAGAGTGATCACAAAAGGGAACACATAAGAGCCTAACTTGGAAAAATAATTAATAAACATATAAATACACTGGTACTATATCAATAAACTAATTCCATACTAAAATTTAGTGTCTACATAAGTCCCCACTTTGATGTATGTGCATGCATACATATCAATATAAAGACAAACATAAACTCTCATGGGAAAACTTTTTTGTTTTGGTCTCGTAGCCATATGTTAAAATTTCTCAACAAAATGTTTATATAATATTGATTTGATTTATAAGGAAATTAGAGGTGAGATGATGTAAAACTTTATATCTCTCGAATGTTTCTTCTCATTCTATAACTATATACTTAGTTCTCTTCCTCTCTCCTAAACTCCTCTACCATCTTCTTCAACTATGCAATCTCTTCTTCCATAAATAACTCTCTTCTTTGTATCACCCTTCATCTTCTTGTGGAACTCCACTTTAACTAAGCCCTTCATCACTACTTTTTCTCTTCTCACTCTTTTATCTTCCTTCCGAGCCTAAATGTGCTCATGCCTCTTCTCTTTCTTATGATATGTATGAGTCAAAATTGGCTAAATACCTTCTTTATCAAAGACCTATTCATTCTCTCAAAGAACCAAGTATATGGTTGTAGAATGAGAAAAAACATCTAGAGATATAGAGTTTTACATCATTAGCTTATCATAAATTCTAGCTCATGCGACCTCTGAAAAACAAAAGAACATTGCCTTTGCTTGAAATATGGTGCAAAACATTTGTGCTCCTGTGTTTGGAAATATGTGTTCTTGCGAAATATATAGAAACAAGTGCAAGTAAAAACGTGATCATTAAATATAACTATATAATCAAGAAAATGTTTAAATATATCAAAGATAAGATACATACAAATACATCAAACTATGTCACAAGTAGTAGCATTGCTATGGAGTTTTAACTAAATCCAAATTTAACTAGGTGTATCTTGTGTTAAGACCAAAGTATTTGAATATAATTTATGTATGTTATGCATCTCTTGTGAGGAAGTGAAGGTCATTTATTGAGAGTAGAGCTAGAGGCTAGAGGCTAGAGGCTAGAGATAAAATAATATGAATATTTGCCCACCTTTTGAGTTGTGGGAAGAATTGTTGGGATTGTATTAGGATAAAAATATGACTTTGATGTATCTTGTATAGTTTCTAATACACATTCCTCTAAGTATATATACATAGTCTAGGGACAAAGTAGAAGATATGTATTGCTCTCTAAGCTTAAGGAGAATGTGAAGAGTCTCTCTTGGAAGAAAATGGAATGTGAAGGGACTAGAAAGCCACCGAACACCTTGAAATGCATAAATGTATGTAAGCACATTGTGTTGAGGGATGAATTTTGATTTTTTTAATTTTGGTTCACATTTTTATGTTCCTTACAGTAATATAATTCTAGTTTATGTTTCACCTATCTCTCTAGCTTGAGTCTTTTTCCTTCTATATTTCTGAAATGTAGCCATTGACAAACTATATGCACTTTGTTTTCACATTTAATTGCACACTATTTTAAGAGTTGAAAATGATCGACTTTGGAAATTCTCTATACTACAACTTGTAGCATGTCCTAACGAGTAATTCTAGGGACCAATTGCTTATTAATGATTTTGTTGCACATTACTACAAAAAATATTACGATGGCTACCAAGGAAAAGGAATTTAGAAAGATGACTAAAAGAAAAAATGAAAAAAATTATAGAAGATGAGGAGGTCATGATAGGGAATTCTGTGAACAAGATAATGATAGAGCATGTATATGGAGACATTTACAAGATTATTTGGTGTGAGCTTCTAGAGAAACTAGCCACTTGACTATCTAGATTGGGTTATTATTTTTAAGCATGAGACGAAAGAGGAATATCTCGTGGATGGAAGGAAAGATAGATAAATTGTGGAATTTAGATATTGAATAGACTAGGGTTGTGGTTCATTAGATGTGAAATATAGTTGATGAATATGTAACCAAAATTTTTGTACAACATTTTTGTTCCTCTAAATTTGTGGAAGAATGTTTCATTAGTGGACTACAAGGAAATTTGGAAAGTAATTCTCTTTCTTGGTAAAAATGCTAGTTGTGGAAAAGGCCATGGTGTCAATTTTATGTGACATGGAGTAGTTGTTAGGAAAATTCACAAAGACCCCCCAAAATGACCTATGGATCTACTTTTTAAGGCAATGTCATTTGGTGAATGCACAACATTGAGCTTTCACAAAGTGTGGGACCTTTGCAAATGGGGAAAACTCTCCGAGAGAAGGCTGGTTCCTCTTCCTAAACTACTCCGCCACAAGCTATTCTAGCCAGCAGAAAGCTAATCTAATCCTAATCTAACTATGCCAAGGAGACAAAGAGAGAGAGAAAAGAGGGAAAAATAGAGCCTACACTAAAACGGTGATACACCAGAGAAGGAAAATGTTGAACATCTATCAAAACTGACCATGGAACAAGAAGAGGTGAGAAATGGAAAGGATGGACAAGTGCATCACAAAACCAAGGATAAATTTCACACAAAAAATGTTCCAAAACTCCATGAACACAGCTCAAAATCCTGCAATGAACATTCAAACATGCACAAATACCTGTAATGAAGAGAGGCAAGAAGAAGACAAGCAAAACAAGCAAGGATGGACAAATGCATCACAAAACATGTTTTTATTGCTCCAGAAGTTTGCACAAAACATCATTTTACTGGTAAGAGGAAAAAAATGCCATTACAGAGCAAGGGAGGAGGTTCAAACTCCATTTTTGACCCTAGGGAAGAAAAGAAGGGAGAGGCAGAGAAGAATGATGAACAACCTTTACAAATGAGCCAAATCTGGCTTTTAACCATCAAACAGAATGAAAGAAATGTGGAAAATGTAGGCAAATCAAATTGAAACTCCAACCACTAAAAAATCCCTCCAATCTCACCTCTGAAAGTGATGGGCTTCATGGACAAACCCATACGCCAAAGTACATTTCTCTGTAGAGAGTAAGAAAGAGGCCCATACTTCATTAATTTTGGTGGTTGGGGGTGTTTTCGCATTTTTGTATGCCAGAGACGTTTTCCTATTTTTCTCCCACAAATCTCCATCAAAAATAAAAATTGAACCCTCCATTGTGTATAGGATTTCAACAGCTTTCCAATGATATAAAGAACATGAAAATCCAAGCTCGGGATCGAAAGTTATGCCCCTCTGAAGATTTAGGGCAAAAATAGCAATTTTAGGGCAAAATTCGGGTTGGCGGGCCGAAACTTGAATTTTTTTCATTTTTTGAATTTGGGAAAATTTCCCAAAAATTCCCCGCTCCTCGCCGCTTTGCTACCACATGTCACTTTCCCATTCACGATGGAACACGGGCCGGAGGTCTGTCTTTTTCCTTTGATTTTTGCATTGGGAAAATTTTCCCCAAAAACCCCACGCTCTGCTCTCCCGGTGACACGTGTTGCCTCCTGGTTGCTTGGTGGGGGTGTGCTTCTACTTTTCATCCTGGCGCTTTTTGACCACTTTGAAAAATTTCACCAAATCCTTCCGCACCTCCGACCCCCCACCGACTGGACACGTGTCGCATCCCTATTGCTCGGCGGGCCTTTGCAAATTTCTCCATCTTCTTCCGTGGGCTTGCGGGCCAATTTTTGATTTTTTGACTTTCGCCCCAAAAAGGGCTAAGTGCCCAAATTTCTCCCTACCTCCACCGACGCGCTTCCTTCCTCCGTGGGCCTGCGAGCCAAAATTTTCCCTTGCACCTCCGCCAACCTTCTTGGCAATTTTCTCAACTTACCTCTGCCGGCCCGACCTCCACCACCACTTGGCATCTTCTCATTGGCCCGCGGCTTATCTAGGAAATTTTCCCCAAAAACTCCGCCGAGCCATAACTTTCAAAATATTTGGAGTTAGGAGGAAAATTTTACCTTTCTGGAAAGGGGAAGAAAAATCCTATCTAATGAAGCCATTTCCAAAATCCTTTGAGTGCTTGAAATGTGTAAAAATTGAAGTTGAAGCACAAGGAAGGAAAGAATGAAGGCAAGTTAGCCAAAATAAGTAGGGGGCTCATTTTGGATAACAATTTGGCGACTCTCAGGGGTCATCTGCCTGCTAGATGAATGATCAATGGCCTTTGAAGCATCCATTGGGCATGGAGTCAAGCCTGATAATCAATTCTGATATGAAATATGAAAATTTGACCTCTGAGCCACTTGGAAACCCACTGAACTTGGAGTTGATCTTCACCAAAACCCACTGAAATGGACTGTGCAAGAGCAAAACCAGCACCACAAAAACTATGTACAAAACTGAAAATCATACATGCTCCAAATGGAACATGCAGAGTGTGCACAAACACTTCTTTTGTTGAAAGAAAATCTACCTACTCTACTTTAACTGGAAGCAAAGGTGAGCTAAACAAACCCTACAATCAAGGTTATGCAAAATAGCTTCCTTTCTTCAAAATTAACATCCATGCAATTGATTTGGAGCTGATCATGGCTGTTAGGATGAGTGGAAAATCAACAAGAAGCTGGTCTTCTACCCATATCAGCAAGGTGTCAACTGAAAACAAGTTAGATACCTCTTTTAGTTGCTCTGCATTTGGATTGAAGAGGTATGACAGCTGATCCTTGGTACTTTGTAGCTCATCCTCATGCTTAGAAGCAAGCATGACTGGTTGTGACTTCTCCTTTGGCTCCAATGAAGCCAAATACCTTATTGGGCAAGGTCTGATCCATTTGATATGCCCATTGCTCTAATTTTCAACTCCAAAAATGGAGTCTTCTTGTGGACCTTCTTGGATGGATGATGTGGGAGAAGTGATGAAGTTCTTCATTGTTTTCCTTCTTCCTCCAATGAAGAACATGGAAGATTAATATCTTCCAATCTTGATTCCAAAGAGTTGCTATAAGATGCAAGCTGCTGCAAATGAAATTTCTCCTCCATGACAACATGCTCAAGTGTTTGGAATGTGGATGATGAAGGAGAAAATGGTGTGATTTCAACGGTTCCTCTTCATCAAAACAATCCTCCAAATCTAATAGATAAACTGCCTCATTACTATCCTGCTGCAAATGTTCAACCTCTCCCATGGTGTTCTCTTGATCTGCAACTTGATCACCATGGTTTCTTTCATCCTCTAACATTGAGTTTGAGAGATCAAACTCTTCTTCAGCACTAGAACTCGAGAGAGATGAAGTAGAAAGAAGAACTAAAGGTTCTTCTATAGCCTGCTTTGTGCTCAAAGATTTTGGATCTGCACTTTTCTCCCCCACAACTGGAATGTGCTCCTCTTCTTTTGGATTTGGAGCAGCTTCTCCTTCCTCTGCTGCTTGAAGGCAATCTTGCTCTTGATTGAACTCTTCCTCTAGCATGAAGTTTGTCAAGTCAAACTCTTCAATCTGCTGCTCTAGAGGACAAGTTGGGGCTGCAAGATCTCTTTTAGAGCTTTCCTCTTCCATGGCTGATTGTGTAACTTGAATTGGATCAACATCTTCTTCAAGTAGAGTGCCAACATGGACACTACATTCTGAGCAAATTGATTGTTGATTTGCCTCTTCTTTTTTCTCTTCTTTTACTGCAACAAAATCAGTCCTAACCACCACTTGTTCTTCAACCTTTACCTTCTCTATAGGCTTCACCAAAGAAAGGAATTTTCTCAATCCCATATCTAAGAGCCAAAATTACTAAGCTCTTACTCATTCCTTCTTTGCTTGGTTCTTCCTCTTGCTATCCTTCATGACTGATTTTTGCAATTTCTTCTTCCCCACATGGAATTGGGAATGCAAGAGGAGGGGTGGGTTGTAACTCAATTGATTTTGCAATTATTTTTTGTGGTGGAGGAGATGAAACTTCTTGTTTCCTTGGAGTGGAAGGTATTTCTTTTTGCTCTTGTGGAGGGGATTTGGATTTGGAAGGGAAAATGATAGAAGAATTGAGATGAGGTGGAAGACTAGGAGATGGAGAAATGGGATCAACATTTGGGGCAACATATGGGAAACTTGAAGCTTGACACTACTGAAATGATACAGATTGAGAAAGAGGAAAAGAAAGAGTATGAGATGGTGTGCTTACCCATTGACAAGGTTGCTAAATACTCCTCTCATACACCTCTATTCCCTCAGTCCACTTTGCAAGTAATGGTAGTGTTGCAATCATGAAGTCAAGCTTCTCTTGAGGGTTGTAATGCCTTGGAAAAGGTCCCACCCATGGACAAGGTGCTCCACAATCGATTCCAAATGCTTTCATTTGTTCTTGAGCCCTGGATTGCACCATGCCAATCTCCATTTTTTGGATTTTCTCCACAAAATCAACATCTTCCATTTGATTGTATTCATTTTTTGCATACTCCTTCTCTTGGAAAGAACCATAACCAAACTGATTTTGGCATTGCTTTGCTCATATGGATATGCATATTGATTTTGAATTTGATCAAAATGCTGATTTGAAGGAGTTGTAAAACATGTTGGAGGTGGAATATATTGTTGTAAATGTGAATTCCATGATGGAAATGAAGTCATGATTGCACAACTTCATGGGATGAAAGAAGATGGAAGAGATAGAAGGAAGAATGGATGAAAAATGAATGAAAATGAATTGAAAGGAAGGTTTGCAACTTTAGAGATGGGTTGTTTACCAGATGGAGTCACCAGATGTGCTTTAGAATATGCCTCTAAAGGTTGAATCTTTAACATGAACACACCAACTTGTCAAAAATAAAGTGAAGACCTCTAAGGTCCCACCGGGTGTGCCAAAACTGTTAGGAAAATTCACAAAGACCCCAAAATGACCTATGGATATGCTTTTCTAAGGCAATTGTCATTTGATGTGAATGCACAACATTGAGCTTTCCCAAAGTGTGGGACCTTTGCAAATGGGGAAAGCTCTCCGAGAGAGAAGGTGGTTCCTTTTCCTAAACTATCTCGCCATAAGCTATTCTAGTGTAGGCAAGCTAATCTAATCCTAATCTAACTATGCCAAGGAGACAGAGAGAGAGAAAAGAGGGAAAAACAGAGCCTACACTAAAACGGTGATACACCGAGAGAAGGAAAATGCTGAACATCTATCAAAACTACCATGGAACAAGAAGAGGTGAGCAATGGAAAGGATGAACAAGTGCATCAGAAAACCAAGGATAAATTTCACACAAAAAATGTTCCAAAACTCCATGAACACAACTCCAAAACCTGTAATGAAGAGAGTCAAGAAGAAGACAAGAAAAATGAGCAAGGATGGACAAATGCATCACAAAACACATTTTTTATTGCTCCAGAAGTTTGCACAAAACATCATTTTACTGGTAAGAGGAAAAAAACACCATTACAAAGCAAGGGAGGAGGTTCAAACTCCATTTTTGACCTTAGGGAAGAAAAGAAGGGAGAGGCAGAGAAGAATGATGAACAACCTTTACAAATGAGCCAAATCGGCTTTTAACCATCGAACAGAATGAAAGAAATGTGGAAAACGTGGGAAAATCAAATTGAAACTCCAAACACCAAAAATCCCTCCAATATCACTTGCAAAGTGATGGGCTTCATGGACAAACCCATATGCCAAAGTACATTGCTCTGCAAAGCAAGAAAGAGGCCCATACTTCATTAATTTTGGTGGTTGGGGGTGTTTTCTACGTTTTTGCATGCGTATACATTTTCCTATTTTTCTCCCACAAATCTCCATCAAAATAAAAATTTAACCCTCCATCGTGTATAGGATTTCAACATCTTTCCAATGATATAAAGAACGTGAAAATATGAGCTCGGGATCGAAAGTTATGCCCCTCTGAAGATTTAGGGCAAAAATAGCAATTTTAGGGCAAAATTCGGGTTGGCGGGCCGAAACTTGAAAATTTTCCATTTTTTGAATTTGGGAAAATTTCCCAAAATTTCCCCTCCCTCTACTACGCTTTGTTGCCACATGTCACTTTCCCATTCACTGATGGAACGTGGTCCGGAGGTTTGTCTTTTTCCTTTGATTTTTGCATTGGGAAAATTTTCCCCAAAAAACCCCGTGCTCTGCTCTCCCGGTGACACGTGTTACCTCTTGGTTACTTGGTGAGGGCGCACTTCTATTTTTTACCCTAGCGCTTTTTAACCACTTTTAAATTTTTTGCCAAATCCTTCTATGCCTCCGACCCCCGCCACCGATTGGACCGCGTTGCATCCCTATTGCTCAGTGGGCCTTTACAAATTTCTCCGTCTTCTTCCGCGGGCTTGTGGGCCAATTTTTGATTTTTTGACTTTCGCCCCAAAAAGAGCTAAGTGCCCAAATTTATCCCTGCCTCCACCGACGTGCTTCCTTCCCCTCCGCGGGCCTACGGGCCAAAATTTTCCCTTGCACCTCCGCCAACCTTCTTGGCAATTTTCTCAACTTACCTCCGCCAGCCTAACCTTCGCTGCCACGTGGCGTCTTCTCATTGGCCGCGGACCTGTCTAGGGAAATTTTCTGCAAAAAACTCTGCCGATTCATAACTTTCAAAATATTTGGAGTTAAGAGGAAAATTTTACCTTTTTGGAAAGGGGAAGAAAAATCCTATTTGATGAAGCCATTTCCAAAATCCTTTGAGTGTTTGAAATGTGTAAAAATTGAAGTTGAAGCACAAAGAAGGGAAGAATGAAGGTAAGTTAGCCAAAATAAGCAGGGGGCTCATTTTGGATAACAGTAGTCAAGTAGGTACCAAAGGAATGTAATCCTAGAAGAAGGGAGATGATGGGGAAGGGGCCAAAACCAAAATAAATCCATGAAGGGTTCTGAAGGATTAGAGGGAAGGAAAGAGAAGATTCACTAATGCCTCAAGGTTTTGGTGTAATGGTTTGTTACATTTGCTTATTAGAGTGACCACACGCTTCAAGTCTCAAAGACATGTGGCTACACTGCGGGCATTACAGTTGTTTTCTTAGGTATTATATAGGGCTGGGCATGGTCCCATTATACGAGGAAAAATATAGCTTGAGGTCTAGGCTACATAGCGTGGTGGGATGTTATTATTCTAATGTGTAGATTCGCTAATGCCTTGAGGTTTTGGTGTAACAATTTTGTTATAAGGAGTAGAAAGACTAAAAAGAGAATCAAGATAACTCAATAGATGGGATCCTCGAGTGCTTATAGTGGAGAATTCTAAACCAATTGAAAGCAGGAATGAAGTAGGTAAAGCAAATGAGGAAGTAGGAAATGAACCTATGGAAAGTATTGAAGAGAAATGAGATGAAAAGCATATAATTGAATGAGAGGGTGTCAAGGAGCCATGGATCCTAAGAGTGGAATTGGGAAGATGATAAAAGTAGACTTGGAAAGAGAAGGAAAAATAAAGGATAGGGGATTTAGTTAGGAGTAGGTTTATGATGCAATTGAAACTTGACCCAAAGAAGCCATCCTGGAGATGATAATGGTATTGTGCGGGCATATAAGAAACAATTTACAATAGAGAATTCATATAAGATGCACATAGGCTTGTAGAAGATGACAATACCCCTCTTCTAGGATGTATGTCCCTAGAGCCAAATAGGGAATTAATAACTTGGGATTGTTTGAATGATTGGGAGCAATTAGGAATTTTGTAAGAGATAGAAGCACAACAAGGTAGATTGAGAGAAATAAGAGAAAGATTGAGCTAGCCATACATCGCAAAAGTAGCATTGTGGAGGACATTTGCAATTATGAGTATAGAAGAGTTCATAAGGGATTCATACCTTATTACTACGTAATGAGTCATTTCACATATGTTTTCCTAGTACTAGTGAAGGAAGAAGTGGAAATTGTAATGATAATAACATACTAAGTCCTAAGTACCATGCAAGTTTTCCTGAATTGGAAGAATCTAGTAGTGGATCTTTGAATTTTGAAAAATTGAAGTGTGCATCCAATAGCGCAATCTGCGATTATGGGAGAAAGCACTAACTAATTAATTAAACAAGTTAACCCAAACTCAAGTATCCATTTAACATAAACATGAAGAAAATATCCTCTTGTGAGAAGGAACATGACTCATATGAATAACCCATATGTAAGCTTCTGATCTATGATAGGTTGAATAATCTGCAACACTACTTATTAACTTGTGAAATGAGATGCAACGTGAAGGGGGTATCTAATGATAATATTAAACAATGTAAATTCATAGGAGATTTACATGGTAGGGCTTTGGAGTTCATATACTCCATGAATTTCAAAGTGGAAAAATGCTAAAAGAAGTACATAAAGCTCTCACTCAAGAACTCAAGATAAAAATGTGTATGGTAAATAAATCAAGATTCATATGAGATTAAATAGAAACCATTAACATCACTAATGGAGTATAATGTGCAATTTTATGATGTAATGAAAAAGATAAATTTTAATTTTGATGATGTTAGTAAGGTTTCTTGGTTCGTAGAAGGATTGCATAAGATACAATCCATTTTTCCATTGTGAAAACAAAATTCACAACTAAATCGGAATCTATTCGGGTTTCCATAAGGGTGGAAAAGATTGAGGACTATGGAGAAAGTATAAAGTTAGCCAAAAACTCTGAAGCTAAATTAGATGTTGTGATGCTTAGGTTAGAGGAACTACAGGAAGAAAAGAAACTATAGACACCTAAATATGACTACACAATTTTAATACTAAAATTGCACTAATTATCATCTTTCCGTCATTTCATTATAATTAGTGATTTCCCGCTAATTAGCTAACATTCCCCTTCATTTCGGTCAATTAACAACACTTCGTTAATTAACTAGTCCTTCCCCATCCTGGATGCCAATTAACGACACTTCGTTAGTTATAATCCTCTTTTAATTAATTAATTGAATATTATTAATTATTTAAATTTTTAAATCTTGTATTTAATCAATAAACCTTCTTATTGGTTAAATATCCCTTTCAAACCCTTCAAATTCTACTAATTTCCCTCTAAATCATCTCCAAATAACTTCTTAAGCTTAATTTGGCCTATTAATTAATCCTAGTTGATTAATTAAATCATCTCCAACTCCCATGAGTTTCTAATCACTAATTAATCTCTTCTAATCATACTTATCCCTTTCTAATTCTACTTTACCTTTATCCCACATTCACTAGGTTGCAAGTTTCTCCAAAACTGAAAACTATATAAAGAACCTAGTACACCTTGTCCAAATTTACACCATGTCCTTGTAAGACATTTGCATATGATAAGAGCATTTCAATCTTGGAAGGCTTATTGATCAAACAACCTTTTCCATCTTCTACTTGGCAAAGAGTAGTAAGAGAAGAACCAAACATGACAATTAAGCCATATTGGTGAGATCTCTTCCTCTTCCATGGAGAATTTCCTTTGATCACACGTAGCTACATTCGACTCACTAAAGGAGTACCTATAATTACAAAGCACATCCAAATATCAAAGGATTGGTTTGCATTTAATGTTTTAATGTTTAATGCACATTTAGTTAAGCTTTTCCTTTCTAGCTTTATCATGATGTTTATGTTGTTGATTAACTAAGTTAGGAATCTATTTGGTGTTAGTTTCCTTTCATTAGCTTAGATTAATTCAATCACATGCATACATATGGCATGCCTTGTGGGACACTCCTTTGTCTGATGCACATTCTTTTTGGTTAAAATTTCATTTTTCTCATTTGCATGCTAATCCTTTTTAATATATTCTTAATCCATCCGACTCCGAGGAAAGGCATTAATGGTTTCGGTTTGTGTGGTCTAGAAGGGGGATAATGGATGATTCTAATGGGGTAGGTGGAACATTAATCACAAGCTTGAAATTTCAAAGGCAAAAATTTCAAACAATACATAAAGTAATGGAGAAAATTTTCATTGCCGACTTAACTCGAGAGAGGCCTCGTGGGCCAAATTCATAGTTGTAGAGTCTTAAAAGTAATTTTTCGAGCACACAAATCTTATCTATATTTATGGAAATCAATATTGTTTTTTAATGTCATTTTATAATGGTAGTTGGAGTGGTGGTAGGTTGTAATGTGTATGGGTAAATAATAATGGAAGATCTTAAATTTGATCTAAAGTCGATTAGTATAGGATATTTTTTTGTAATATTTTTATTATTATTTTAACATATTTTTTAGATTATATATTTAAGATATTTGTATTAGACTATACAAAATTAAAGATTATCTAATCAACAAATAATTAAAATCATGAAAAGACTAGAAAATTAGGTTATAAATATTAATATGTTGAAACCAACGAATCTAGATGTAGTCGTAAATGGAAGTTGGAGGAAAATAAATTTATAAGTCAAGATAAACTACTTTGAGAGAAACCACATCATAAAATCCTATACCAATTTTGTGGAGATTGCACCACTTTTGTAAGGTACAAAAACAACGAGATTCCTACAAAATTGGAATTGTCTAGTTTGAGGTGAATATGCTTTTTGTGAACATGTTCTTTTTGCCATATTCTAAAAAACCATGTCTCCATTTTTATGTTGTGAATCATTAAGAAATTGATCTCTTTTATAGAAACCCTAATCAACACTCATATCCTCGCAAAACCTATAAAATGGGGGCTTGTGTTATCCCTACATTATTAGCAAGCCCCTCGGAATTTGACAAAATCGCAGCTTCATTGATGCAACTCAACAAACAAATGTGTATGCAATTGTTGCATAATCATTTAATGTGTGCAACAACTAGTATCAACGAGAATGAATATCCACATATTTAATTTGGCTTTTGGGATGGGGATGCTTCAGAAAGTAGAATAGATAATGCTCTTATAACCTCAATATCACTCATGCATTTAATTTTGGGATGGGGATGCTTTAGAAAGTAGAATAGATTATGCTCTTATAACCTCAATATCACTCGTGCATTTAATTGATATCGATCCTTGTCTTTTTAATGTAATAGTGTACTCATGTATCTATATACTTCTTGAAAAATCAAGACCATATTAGTGCACATACTTGACATGCAATAAACATAAAGCTAACCAAAAGAAGCATAAATCCTAATAAAATAAGCCAAAGGTTAAAATGGACCACAAAAGGCACACACCACATTCATATAGATGTGACCATTTTTGTAAGGTACAAAAGTGGTCAACATCTAAAAAAGTGATCAAAGCCCTAAATCAAGTTGTGAAAAAGAGGAGGAGGGTAAACCAATAGAAAAGGGAAAACCAAGGTTGTAGGAGATAGGAAATGAGAAATATATCAACAAATAGGCATAATGGGAGAAGAAAGTGATAAAAGATGCAAAGGGGCTTCAAATAAAGGGTTGACAACACAATAAATACAAGTCAAAGAGTGATCACATAAGGGAACACACAAGAGCTTAACTTGGAAAAATAATTAATAAACATATAAATACACTAGTACTATATCAATAAAATAATCTCATACTAAAATTTGGTATGTACATAAGTCCCCGCTTTGATGTGTGTGCATCCATACATATCAATATAAAGACAAACATAAACTCTTTTGGGAACACTTTTTTGTTTTGGTAAAGATAGCCATATGTTAAAATTTCTCAAAAATAATTTTTATATAATAGTGATTTGAAAATCATAAGGACATGAGAGGTTAGATGATGTAAAAATTTATATCTTTGGATGTTTCTTCTCATTCTCCAACCATATACTTGGTTCTCTTCCTCTCTCCTTAACTCCTCTACCATATTCTTCAACTCTAAAATCTCTTCTTCCATAACCAACTCTCTCTTCTTTGTATCACCCTTCATCTTCTTGTGTAATTCCACTTCAACTAAGCCCTTCATCACCACTTTTCTCTTCACACTCTTTTCTCTTCCTTCTAAGCCTAAATGTGCTCTTGCCTCTTCTCTTTCTTATGATATTTATGAGTCAAAATTTACTATATACCTACTTAAAAAATACCTATTCATTCTCTCAAAGAACCAAGTATATAGTTGTAGAATTAGAAGAAGCATATAGAGATATAGAGTTTTAGATCATTATCTTATCATAAATTCTAGCTCATGTGACCTACAAAACAAAAGAAACCTTGACCTGTTTAGAATTTGGTGCAAAGTATTTGTGCTGCTATGTTTGGAAATATTTGTTTTTACAAATATATAGAAACAAGTGCAATTCCTATATAACTATATAATCAAGAAAATATAACGTGATCATTAAATATAACTATATAATCAACAAAATGTTTAAATATATCAAAGATAAGATATATACAAATACATCAAAGTATGTAACAAGTAATAGTAAGCGATGCCTATGAAATTTCATCAAAATCTAAATTTAAATAGGTGTGTCTCATGTTGAGACCAAAGTATTCGAATATAATTTATATATGTTATGCATCATCTTGATAAGGAAGTGAAGGTCATTTCTTGGAGAGTAGAGCTAGACGCTAGAGAGATAAAATAATATGAACATATGTCCACATTTTGAGTTGTGTGAAGAATTATTGGGAGTGTATTGGGATCAAAAAGCTTACTTTGATGTATATTTTATAAGTTTCCATATTACATAACTCCTAAATTATATGTATATTCTAGATGGGAAAAATTAGAAGATATTTATTGCTCTCAAAGCTCAAGGAGAATGTGAAGAGTCTCTCTTGGAAGAAAATGGAAGATGAAGGGACCGAAAGTGACGACCACCTTAAAATGCATAAATGTATGTAAGCACATCGTATCGAGGGATGAATTTTGATTTTGTTTTGACTTTGGTTCATGTTTTAAGTTCCTTATAATAATATAATTCTAGTTTATGTTTCATTTATCTCTCTAGCTTGAGTATTTTTCCTGATGTATTTCCACATGTAGCCATTGCACAAACTATATGCTTTGTCTTCACATTTAATTACACACTATTTTAAGAGTTGAAATGACGTACTTTGGAAATTATCTACAACTTGTAGCATGTCCTAATGAGTAACAATAGGAACCATTGCTAATAATGGTTTTGTTGTTAGGACCTAAAAATATTAAGATGGCTACCAGGGGAAAAGGAATGTGGAAAGATGGCTAAAAGAAAAATGAAAAAAATTGTGGAAGATGATGAGGTCATGACATGAATTATTGTGAACATGATAATGATAGAAAATATATATGGAGACATTTACAAGGTTTTTGGTATGAGCTTATAGAGAAACTAGCCACTTGGATATATAGGTGGGTTATTCTTGTTTTAAACATGAGACCAAAGATGAGTATATGTGGATGGAAGAAAAGACAGATAAAGTGTGGGATTTAGCTACTAAATAGACTAGGGTTGTGGTTCATTGGATGCATGTTAAGAAATAAGGGATAAAATATGTGGAACAATCCCACACGAATCATAATAGTAGAAACTAATATGTAAAATAATAACACCATTTTGAAATATAAGTGCGAAAAAAGAACACAACACGAGACAATATTTAACGTGGTTCACCCAATTTGGGTTACGTCCACCAAGAATTAGTTGCTCAAATTTTATTAGAAGCCACCTCTCTCTCAATACAATACCCAAATTTGTTTGGAGATATTCTCAACAAACTCTACAAAATTCACACTTGAACTCACACATTTGCAATGTTACATCAACCCTACCATATGCACAAAAGAACATAAATAAGAAATTTCTTAAGTAGTTTTATAATACCATGGGTACAAAACCATGGGCCAAAATCGTCCCATAAATCCTATGGGTCAAAAAAATCCCACCCATATGAGAAGAGCACATTCCCTAATATATCGGGCATGTTTTTGAGGCCAAAAAATTCTCGAGGGTTGCACCCCGAAACCTCACGAGAAAACTATGGATAACGTACAATCTTCAACACTTCCACACATAAAAAACAGGCTCCACAATATAACAATATGAAATATAGTTGATGGGTATGTAACCAAATTTGTTGTATAACATTTTTGTTCATTTGAATTTGTGGATGAATGTTTCATTATTGGACTATGAGGAGAATTTAGAAAGCAAATCTCTTTTTGGTAAAAATTCTAGTTGTGGAAAGCCATATTGTCGATTTTGTTTGACATGGAGTAAATTAGGCACCAAAGGAATGCAATCCTAGAAGAATGGATATAATGTGTAAGGGGCCAAAACCAAAACAGGTTCATAAAGGGTTCAAAAGGATTAGAGGGAAGGAAAGAGAAAAGTGTTATGATCCTAATGTGTATATTCACTAATGCCTCAAGGTTTTGGTGTAATGGTTTGTTACATTTGGTGTTAAAGTTAGGACCTAAATTTGAGACTCAACATGGGTGGCTATGTCGACATTACAGTGTTCTCCTGGGGCTCATATAGGGTTAGGTATGACCCAGTTGATGTGGGCACAAATCTAGCTCGGGGTCCGGCTCACGAATCATGGTGGGATGTTATGATCCTAATGTGTAGATTCACTAATGCCTCAAGGTTTTGGTGCAAAGGTTCATTACAAATAGTAGAAAAATACAAAGAGAATCAAGTTTTCAATAGATGGGATGCTCGCGTGCTATAGTGGAGAATTCTAAACCAATTGAAAGTAGGAGTAAAGTAGGTAAAGAAGATGAGGAAGTAGGAAAGGAACCTATGGAAAGGATTGAAGAGAAAAGAGATGAAGAGAATATAATTGAATGGGAGGGTGTACAAGGATCTGTGGATCCTAAGAGTGGAATTGGGAAGATGATAGAAGTATACGTGGAAAGAGAAGATGAAACAAAGGATAGGAAATTGAAATTAGTTAGGAGTAGGTTTATGATGTAATTAAAACTTGACCTAGAGAAGCCATCTTGGAGAGCATAGTATTATGTAGGCATATAAGAAACAATTTACAATAGAGAATTCATATGAGATCCACATAGTTTTGTAGAAGGTGACAATATCCCTCTTCTAGGATGTATGTCCTTAGAGGAAAAAGGTATTTAATAACTTGGGGTTGTTTAAGCGACTAACAGACAGCTTGAGAATTTTATAATAGAAGCACAATTAGTCGATTGAGAGAAATAAGAGAAATATTGAGTTAGCCATAAATTGTACAAGTAGCATTGTCAAGGAAATTTGCAACTATGAGTATAGAAGAGTTCATAAGGGACTCATACCTTATTATTGTAATCATTCATTACATGTAGACACCCCAAAATTACATACTTATTCCTAGTACTATCCCAATTCACATCCTAGTTCATACCCTTTTCAATTGATTAATCAAATTAATTAATCATGCACATTACACCCCTTGGATTAATTAAATTAGTCCACAACACCATCTTAGCTAATTTAATTAACATTTATTAAATAAATGGTTAATTAATTATCTTGCACATTGTAGCTAATTAAATTAGTTACTTAATTAGGAAAATACACCTATTTTCCTAGTCAACTACCACTTCCTCATTCCTAGTTAAATACACTTGAACTCCACTTCCTTATTCCACTTGGACTCCACTTCTAGATTCTTAGAAAGAGGGAGAGTTAGATTTGTAAGTGTAATTCAATTTCTGGTTGTAACTTCTGCCATTCCAAATGTCTATTGCCCCTTCAAATATGCAACTCCCAGACTCAATCTACTTTCTATTCTCAGGTAGTTACCATAATTAATTTGAAGCTTAGTCAAAATCTCATCCACATTTCATGGTCTTACCCTCAGCTATAAGAGGAGGTCATTTCCTTTGTAAACTCATCCTTGGAAATCCATAAGCAAATGCAACAAAGTTCTGCTCATTTGTTGTTCGAATCCTCATGAAATCTACTCGTAGCATTTACAAATCCACTTTGGAGAGTCATATCAAGAGCATCCACAAATCCAAATCTTCAAGATCATATAAGTCTAAGAACTTCCATGATATTCTTGAGGTTTGCAAGAGATTTACAGAGAAATAATATCACTTTGTTTATTTCTTTATCTTTCATTTGTCTGTTAATTTTCATCGTTCACATTATGGAACACTTGGTATAAACCTTGACGCTATTTGCATAATTTGGTGAAGAGCTTGAGTTCTCCAGTCCACAATTAAAAAAAAGGAAACCAATAATAGAAAAAATAAAAATCATATTTCACATAGTGAAAACCTTTACGAGGCATTGTGTGAAAAGCACAAAATGAGAAATAAAGAGAAATAAAAGGATGCATCTCCTAGCGAAGACCTTTATGAGGTCTTGCAAGAGGATACTCTACTCCAAAATATCGGAAGGTTTGCACAAACATATGTCGTGATTTCGGGAAAATGATACTTCTAAGCTATTGGTAGAAGAGACCACCACCATTAACATTGGAACAATCGATTAACCTAAATTACTCGCACTTGGTGCCAACTTGTCAAAAATAGGAATCAAGGAATCCATAGAGCTTCTCATTGAATTTTAAGATGTATTTGCTTGGTCTTACAAAGATATGCAAGGCTTGGACCCCTCCCTTTTGGTTCATCACCTTGTGGTGCACCTATATGCAAATCATGTAAAGAAAAAATATTACAAATGTATCCCAAGGTTACCTTCATGTCAAAGTAGAACTTGAAAAGCTCGCTGAAGGTGACTTTATACTTGTCCATTGATTATTCTAAGTGGATATGCAACATGGTACTTGGTTGTAAAGAAAACACTTGGAATTCACATTTACATTGAATTTCGTGACATCAACAAGGCTTGTCCCAAAGATGACTTCCCTTTGCCAAAAATTGACATGATTGTTGAATCTACTGGGGGCCATGAGATGTTATATTTGATTGATGGGTTTTTAGGTACAAGCATATTCGAGATAGCTAAGGAGGACCAATACAAAACAACTTTCACAACCCCATGGGGACTTTCTATTACAAGGTCATGCCTCTTGGCCTTAAGAACACCTTTGGAGCTACATATACGAGCGCAATTAATTTCATCTTCCATGACCTTCTTTATGATATCATGGAAGACTATGCTGATGACATCCTTGCCAAATCAAAGACTAGAGTCGAACATCCAACCATCCCGATGCGTAGCTTCAAATGATTAAGGGAATACAAGGTTTTCCTTAATCCTAAAAAGTGTGTCTTTGGTGTCACTTCGAGTAAACTTCTAGGATTCATTGTCTCATGAAGGGGAATCAAAGTGGACCCTACTAAAGTCAAAGAAATCATGGACATACCACCTCTACAAAATCTTCGTCGATTCTGAGGGTTGCGAGGAAAATACAATCCATACGGTGATTCATTTCTCGAAATTGTAGACAAGTGCCATTATTTTAACCAAATGCTTAAAATGGATGTCTAATTAAAATGGACACAAGATTGTCAAGACTCTTTCACCAAGCTAAAAGAATACCTGTCTACTTCATCAATACTCATACCGCCTATCCAGGGATAAACCTATGGTGTTATACACTTCCGCAATAGAGCATGCCATTGGGGAATTACTTGCACAACACAATGACAAGGGGTAGGCTTAAGTTGTGTACTATTTAAACAAAAATCTCCTTGAACATGAGGCAAAATACTCACGAGTAAAGAAATTATGTTTAGAAGTTGCATTCACTTTCCAAAAGTTGTGACACTACTAGTTGAACCATACTCCAAAGCTTATTGTAAAAATTGACCCTCTCAAATATCTATTATTAAGACCAATGGTAACATGATGGGTGTCTAGCTGGATTGTGCTCCTCACCAAGTTTAATATTGAATTTATAAATAAAAAGCTATTAAAGGTCAAGTATTGGTAGATCAACTAGCTTCAACGCCATTGCAAAGTTCATAATGTTTACACTTTGAATTTATAGATGAAGAATTGTTATACATTGATGCGGTCCCTTCTTGTACTCTCTTCTTGAATGGATCTTGCCACTTACATGACTCAGGGAGTAGGAATTTTCTTACGAACACCAAATGGGGATCTTATACATAAATCATATGCATCTGATTTCCCTATATAAATAATATTGTTGAGTATGAAGCAATGATATTAGGCTTAGGCTTTATTATTTCCTAACGATGACAAGAGTTGACCGTATTCGTGAATATATTCTCATCATCAAGCAAGTCAATGGTGAGTATTAGGTTAAAGATGAGAATATTCTATAGTCACAAAATCATGCACTTTAGACATTATTTATCTCAGGTTTATACAACTATTTAGAAGGTTATTGAGTGAAGAAAGTACTAATTAACCCTCATCTTTTGGCCAACTTTTTTATTTTATTTCATCATTACCGACCTCTTGCACCCATGTGCTCAGTCATCTTCTGTCATCCCGTTATTTTAGCCTCGATTGGGTGCCTAGATTAGTATTGGTCCCACTAGGGCACCTTGTCCCTTTTGCACTTTCCCACCATCTTTTGGGCTCTTTCTAGCCATTTCTCCTTATCTTTTTGGTGGTTAGCCATTTCGGGGTTAATTATGAAATTAGATCAAGAGAAACCTATAAATATAAATTTATGAGACCATAATGAGGTACCTAACATCATTCACTACTATCATCCATCTAGAGTTGCATCCATCTATTGCATTAGAGATCACTTGCATCAACATAACTCCATCACAAGGCATAAGGCTAGGATATCTGCATCACACTTCATAGGGGAGGGATTCTATTCTATTTCATGCACACATTCTACTAAATTTTCTACATTTATTTATTACTCTCTACCTCACATAGTGCAGAACCGGCATGAGATCACCTAGGGCACATTATACACACACTCACCAAAACTACATTTGGGTCGTAAACGTAGTGCAATGCTCGATTTACTAAGCCTAATGTTGTGGCATCTAAGGTCAGATTCAACCCATTCATTTACATCTTTCTTTTTTAGGGTTTTGATACTTCTCTTGGTATTTTACAGGTCTTTACATCATCTTGGATTATTGGCGACACTCAATACAGGAAAATGAATCTGATGCGACAGAACAGAGGGTTTTAGACCATTTTCTCAAGCAAAGAAGATAAATTTCAGAGCTTTTGCATAGACCAAGGTGCCCAATTTATAGATTAGAGTGCTTGTAGGTGCTCTAGTCCCTCTCTAGGTGCTCTAGTCCCTCTCTAGGTGCTCAAGTCTAACTACATACTTCGGATCCATCCTTTTTGGGGTTTCTGTGCGGTTGTTCATGCTTACAGATTTTCTAGTCACTTCTGCGACATCATCCTGAAAGAATCTTATATTTAATTGACTTTTTCCCTCTCCCCTCTTGCAAATTAGGGTTTTCATTTCCATTAGTTTAGTTTCTTGAATCATTTATATACTTCTTGATTGCATTTATATGTCCTTCTAGATTAGATTAACTAGTATCCATCTTTCCAATTTTTAGTTAATCATCTTCTTCCTTATAAACACATGGATGATAACTTAAAAGGGTATTTTTCGATCCTCACTTTTGAACAAGTTCTTGGATTATAGAACAATGCAATAGATGCCATGACAAATATTGCATCCCTTCTTTTATTTGACAAAATCAAACTCACAACGATTCCTCATTGAACATCTTTTGGTTACCACATACGATTTTATGGAGTCCACCATGGTCCGAGAGATTATGGTCCCGATCACCCCTAGTATCATGATATATACACCTTCATCCAAACTAAATCCTATCCTCCAAATATGAACTCAGCCAATAAAAGAGCCTTAACACAACGTGCTTCGTGTTACAATATCCTTTGCCGACACCTTGTCTTAGGAGAGCTATGATGGGAATCTCTTAATATGTCTCAACCAGATGAAGCTAATCAATGCTAGCTGAAGTACATTCAGGTATTTGTGGCACACACACTGACATAATGGTTCTTGCAAAGAATATCTTATGTGTGGGTTATTAATGGTTGACTATTGATATTGATGCATGTAATTATGTTAAAAATGTCAAGTGTGTCAAAATCATGGTAATCTAATTCATGCACCTTCCCAAGATCTGCAACCCATCACTTCACCCTAGCCTTCCTCTAAATGGGGGCTTGATCTAATCACCAAAATAAATCCCACCTCCTCAGATGGCCATACTTTTATCATAACAGCCACCGAGTATTTCACCAAGTGGATTGAGGCTATGCCTCTTACCTATGTCACTTTGGGTGTAATATTTCTAAATTCATTTTTAACCATATCATTTTACATTTTGGCATTACCACAACCATTTTCAATGAAAATGACAACTTTTTCAAGAATAAGAATGTCAAATACCTTGTTAAGAAATATCATATCCGACTGCAATGGGCCACTCCTTACTACCCACAATGTAATGGCTAGTCTAAAGCTTCAAACAATACTATCAAATCCATCTTGGAAAGATAGTTGATAAACATGGAGGAAAATGGAATACACAATTAGATCCCTCCCTCTAGCCCTACCTCATGTCATTCCACACTCCAATAAGAGCTACCTCTTTCTCCCTAGTATATGGCTCTAAAGCTATATTACCTATCGAAGCTGAACTTCCTTCCCTTCGTGTGTCCCTCCAACAGTTAGTGCATGAAGAAGATTACCTATGTGCATGTCTTGTAGGGATCCAATTTGTAGATGAATTACACATTCATGCCTTAGATCATCTACAAGTATACTAGAATTGACCACGTCGTAAATGTAATAGAAAATTTTTGCCACGAGAATTCAGATTGATTTAATTTGTCTTGAAATATAGTCAAAAGAAAAAAATGAAGCCATGTGAGGAACAAGGAAAATTTGAACCTAAATGGTTAGGTCCCTATATCATCACTGCAACATTTAGATCTGACACATACAAATTATCTACTGAGGATGGTAAAGAGCTTAAAGAGCCAATGAATGGTATTCATCTGAAAAATTTCTACTCGTGAGCACCCAAAGAGTATCCCTTATGCTGGGGGCACATCAATACAAATTCTTGCTTTGCTTCTTCACCTTATCTACTGCATGTGCCATTCCACCACACCTTGTGTCGCATGTATCCTCGTCGGGGCTCATTCCTATGGTATGCCACTAGTGTTCACCTTATGCCATACTTTCGTTTGCCTCTCTTGTTCGCCTCATGTCGGCTATTGTTTAGGAATCCCTTTTTCCTTTTCCTTTGGCATGTGGCTATAAAATAAAAAAATACAAAAACATTGAAACATGTCCCAAAAAGCCAAAATCAACGTAAAATGGTCATAAATCTAAAAATAAAACATTTAAAAATACAAAAAAATTAATTTTTTTTTTGAAAATGTTGGAAAAAATCTTAGCAACTGTATGACTTAGTTCATCACTTTCATCGTTTGATTGTTCCAAATCATCTTTTCTTTTCAAGACATTAATCTAATTATTTTGCGATGTCACATTTCTTGAGGCACACTTGGCTTGGACCATATCTAGATCAATTCAAATCTTATCGCATCTTTGTGCCATCACTTAGGGGAATTTTCCTTTATCTAATCTTCACTATGGAACACATTAGGGTTATTGCGAGTTGTGTCACGTTGTTTCCTAATTGTTTGATTTGTTATCAATTCTTCTTGTTAGAATGTTTGTTTGTAACTAACCTTGTTTTATTATAGGTGTGTGTTAAAATTGTTTTACACATTCTCTTGTTCATATTAGTTTAATCATTGTTTTGTGTCTAGATCAGATTTGTCGAGTTTATAAATCAATTGCAGATGAATTAATAACATCTTAGTTCATATATAACTTTGGTGTAAGATAATTCCTATTCATATTGGGTTTATCTCTCTGCTTACTTTTACATTTGGTGTTATTGTTTTGGTTTATTTTATAAGCCATGATCTGTTTTATTTATTTAGCATGTGTGTGTGTTATATTTGTTCACTTTTCTTTAAACTTTTGTTAATTTCATGTGCTTTTTTTATTATCATTGGATCATCATCATCACATCTATATCACATAATGCCTATAACATCATCATAATAAATGTTAAGATATGAACACCAATCTACTGCTACACATGATATCATCATCCTCAAAAATCAAATCACAATCATCACATCATATCATATAATCACAATAACATGCGAAAAATAAAAAACATATCATCATACATATGGTGTCACAATGTCCACAATATACATAAAAATAATCATAATGTCCATATACCAATGTATCTCGATCAAAATCATATACATCCTGGTATGCCATCATGGGCATCGATAAAAAAATATGTGCCTTCATCATGAGGCATTATAGACACCAATTTTTGGAATCCTTTGTCTCCTTCCCGCATAAGTTCCCCTTCATCATCATTTTAAACATACATACCTCTCTTCCCTTTTAAATCCCCTTTTCCCTCCTAAAATCCCTTTAGTTTTTATTTTCCACCTTAATCTCATCTTAATCATTTATCTTCCCTAAACATCCCTAATCACCATTAATTAATCCTAAATCCCCATCTAATCCATTTATCCTCCCTAAATGTCTTTTTGTCCTCCCTAGGCCTTCATTTAATAATTTTACCTCCCCTTTTCCTTTATTTAATGTTTTCCACCTCTCACCTACCCTTTTATCCTTCCTAAGTAACCCTAGCTCACATTTACCACCCGAAACCCTAATCCCGCTTCATAAGGAGTATTTTTCCCAAGTTGATCAATATTCCACCACCCAAATCCACGAGATCACCACGGTTTTCGGTGATCTATCTCGGTCATCATCGAACCTATAAGTACGATCATATCCCTCCTTCTTCTTGGATGTAACTTTGGAGACTATGAGCTTTCCTTCGTTTCTTTCTCATCTTGGCACTACTACCACAATCTTGGAGCTATTTTAGAGATATTTTCCCATACCTTTGGAGATTTGAAGTCCCATTTCTATTTTTCATGCTTTGATCCACCATTACCAACCCACCATCATTGTGTTTTCAGCTTTGCAGTTTACCACCATCTCAGGACTATGTTTCGCATTTTCTCATCTTCATTTCCTTCTGAAATTATCGTTTCTATCAATTATTATCCATCAAACCCTAAGATCATTTCAAGTCATTGTCAACCCTACCCAATCTCCATCGACCCAATTCACATTTTCTTAGCTTCTTGTCATCCATTCTACCACCATATGCGTTTTGACCTCCCGAGTCTCTTAGATATGTCAATATTCCCATTCTACACACTGTAGCTTCATATCTCATCTTCATCAAATCCAGTCACCGCCAATTAGGATCGGTCACCATCGAACCTATCGGTAGATATCTTCCTCTTTTATTTTCTTACATCCTTTTTGTTCTCATTTAGATCCATATTGCTTAGCTCATCTTAACATCGCTTCTAGTTCCAGATCGATGCACGGTGCTTTCGATCTATCTTTCCTGTATCTATTTTTGACCTACACTGCCCTAGTCACCATCGATCCGTGCCTAGCGATCTTGGGTCACCCTTTACCCACTCAGGTTTGGTTTAGATTCATTTTCTATGATTAGATCTGCTTCTTACCTTTTCTTGCATCTTTGATTTTCTCGTATCGATTCGATTCTATTATCACCTATCCATTGCTATTTTATTTATCTTTTATCAAAAAGTGGGTTGACATCCATCCTAGGAAGTTTTCATTTCTTGAGACTGGCTTTGTCGGGAAACCCACCATCCTATCTACTAATCATTTTTGTGTTGAGTTTCTCTTTTTTGTGTAGGTTACCAAGCTCGCTACGAGGAGGATCTTTTGCACCCATATCCATCATCATCTCATCTAGATGTAGCTTTAAAACTTCTCATATTGGAGTTGCTTGTTTTCTTTATTACTATTTCACTAATCTAAAACAAGAGTGAGAAAATCGCTTAAACATTATGGAATGCTCACTGGGACCACCCTTCTTTGGTGAGTTATTTCATTTTGTTTTTCCATTTCCATTTTCCATTCCTCTTTTTCTACTAACCTCGCAGGTAAGATATTTTCTTGCTTGCGTGTGTGGTGGATTGCTTGCTTCGATAACAATTTGCTTGCTAAAATTAAAAAAAAAAGAAAAAGAAAAAATAGCGTTATCCAAGTATTCTTCATTTTTCCCTTCTTGTTTTCTTGACTTCATTGAATTTCACATTTCAATTTTGGGACTTAAAAAGAACCTCTTCATCTTTGACAACATAGTCTAATTAGGAGGTCAATTCTTTGCATTCACATCTTTCACACACATCCAAAACACACACATCAATCTACATATCTCAAACATATTATTCTAGGTGGAACTATTGGGATTTTATCACCCAATAGGAAAGTCATGGTGGTGTTTTGGTTGTGTTATAATTTTTTACTATCGGTATATTGGCTAAGCGCCCAACACCCTTATCATCATTAAGTGTGTGAAGTGTGGGGGTAGGCCTCAATATTAGGCCCCGTACTAATAGTCATCATAGATTTGAGCCTCATGTACCTTTAGGTATATCGAGGATGCCATCCAAAACTACCTGAAACCATCCATAGTTTTGCCATTTCTTAGGTTCCCCTTTGAGCCCATTTTATTTTATTTCTCACATTTTTCTAATAATCAAGATAATTAAAAACTTTGTTGTGTGACTTGTTTGAAATACTAAAAATTAGCATAGTTTCTTGTTTTATTATTTCATGCCATTATTACACGTTCTCAAGCAAGAAAAATGGAACAAGCTATGTCATCCGACAACATTCCCACTTCCAACATTGTTTCCCAATAAACTTCAACTCTTTCTAATATCTCTTCCACCCCCTTGGTCACTTCTTTTGTAATGGTCCAACTTACCGTCTACATTCCTTCTCTCCATGAATCTCAAATTTTCCAAAACAAACTCCATGCAAAACTAATCCCCTGGTTTCCATTCCTTATGGACCAGCTATACCTCCATCCGTTTCATCGAATTGTTATATGATAAAGAAGATAAGGTAAATAGTTAAGGATGAATACCTGTTATTACATTGGTCAAAGGTTGAGTGCGTCGCATTTTGATTTCTAATCCAAGCTGATTATGTGAGCTTCCTTTTGGCTAGGAGGAACTACCTGTAATACAAAGCAAGACCACAAGATACAATTAATAGCAAAAGTTAGTGGACTACCTAACGATGAGCTAGATCCAGGAAGTGTGATACTTCCTTGATGGTTGTCAATCCACTGATATATAACTCAATATAAAATAACTAAACATGTAAATAAAGAATCTAATGCTAGTGTTCTGATTTAGGTGTCTCAGATTATTATCCATGTCAATCCAATTAAATGCTTAATAACTACATTGGTGAAGGTCCCAGTCGGAGTTACAGGTTGGGAAGGTGGTATGAGAGTCACATATGGAGTCTGGGTAAGATTTGGTGAATTTTGGATTGATTTTGGATTATTAGAAGCTTGTTGGTCTAAGGCAATTTTACCGGGCACAAATACCGATGCTAGTCGGGGTGACCGATGTCGGTCACGTATGATAGATGCGATGCCGCTTGGTATAACCGATATCGATTCTTGTAGGAAATGGAAGAATGTCAAAATGGGTGTCCAGGCTCTCTCTTGTGTCTACACAAAGAGTTGGGAAGGTCATGTTGTGAGGTTGTAGGTGGGGTATCAGGTTTTGGTGAGGTTTTGTGAGGTTTTGGGAGGTTTGAGGGCTTTCCAGTTAAGTGAATGAGATAACACAAAGATCGACGTTAGTCTGATGACCAATGCGGTATAGAGGGGAGACTGACGACGGTTAATATAACCGGCGTCGGTAGGGGTAATTTGGTGGTAATTAAATAAAATTAGTTTTGGACTTCTCTGTGATTACACAAAGGATGAAGGGAGGATGGTTGGGTTTGTAATAATGCCAAGAAGACTCAGGAATGCAGAAAGGTCGGATAGATAGAGCCGAGGAAGATCGTGGGCGGTTGGATAGGTAGATTGGTAAGAAGGTGGGGATGAAAGAATGCAGGAAAGAACAAGATCTGATAACCAAAGATAATGAACCTACACTTTAAGCAAGTACAAAATGATGAAAATAAAATACACTTACTTGTATTTACAGTGTCTGTAGGTGAAGGAAGGTAGTGGTTGATCCGTGAAGAATTTTTTTGTCGGTTCCACGAAATATTTCCCAGTGTTCCCATGAATATTCTAATGCCTTGTTATGAGCATCTAATGCTTGCTTAAGCTTGTGGATGAGTATATCTCATCATTTGGATGCTGAGAAGTCTCTGATTTGTGCTTGAATCCAATAGAACTCTCTGAACTCAAAAATGACCAACCTCAGTAAAAGGTTGCAAAGGGTATATAAGGTGATCGATGATGGTCAAGGTGACCAACGTCGGTTGAGGGATAACCGATGTCGGTTAAGGTGGGAAATCCTAGGTTTGCCAAAAATAGGAAAATATTTGCTATTTTTGCATGCTCTAATTGTCAATCCGGGTCTCAAGTGAGGGTTAGCATTTAGATAAGCGGGAGTGTTGTTGGAGAAGGAATAAGACTTTAATTTTAGGGTTTGAAAGAGTCCCAGTTGGTTAAGATAAGTAGAGACCCAGTCTTAGTTAATTAATAGACTAAGAATAAGTCCATGGTGAGGTGTCTAGGTGATGTGGCTAGGTGAGGTGTAAATTAAATTAATTAAAGTAATTAAATTAATTAATAATGTGAGGATGAACATTAATTCAATTGTAAGTAATTAAATTAATATGAATGCGGGGTAAGGGGTCATGGTTAGGTGAATATATTACATTAGTTAAATAAAGGGGACCAAGGGGAGTGTGACCAAAATTTGGTGTCTACATTTGCCCCTTTTTGTCATGTAGCTTGTATTAATAAGTGACACTGAAAAAAACAAGAAGTGGTTTCCCCAAATATAGGTGAGAGTGGGGTTTCCCCAAGTAGGGCTGAAGGTGAGGTTGCCCCAAGTGTGGGTGGAGGTGATCCCCCTCAAACCAGGAGTTGATGAGGTGTTAGACAAAGTCATTGAGTGATTTGATAAATGGGTAAGTGCTGCAAATGAAGGTAGGTTGGTTGTAGGTAAGGACATGGTCATTTTGGGTAATGGGTAATGGTCATATTGGGTAATGGGTAATGGATCGAATGAACGAACACACATATATAGATCAATAAGACAATATAAGGTGAAAGAGCTTGCAAATTCTACATTATCAAAAGGGTGATAGGTTTATCCAAATGAGGTTGAAGTGATTCAAGTATCCAAGGTATAAGATATGGTCATGAAGCACAATGAGGTCCAGTGTAGGAACGGGTAATAGGTTTTGTTCCATGGCACCAAAAGTATGGTTGGGATAAACATCACGCCATTAGGCAAGGTAAGGTCATGAGGATAAACAACATGCATAACAACATCACAAGGTATAACAAGTACACGAATTCAAACATCACCAAAATGTGGTTCAGGTTGGGGTATGTAGGTCGGGCACAAGTAAGGCCCAAGGTATAGGTAAATAACATGTCTTTAAATGTAGTTAAGGAAATGTACATGTAGCGTAGGCTTGTGGGTAGGGTATAATAGGTAGTTGGTAAGGTTAAAAGGTGTTGGATCAATAATGTTTTGAGGAAAAATAGGCATGGGGTGGGTCAAATGGGCATGTTAGGTAACTGATGTCAGTTATGGTGTAACCGATGTTGGTTGGCTAGGGCACGACATGACTAACATCGGTTATGTCGATTTGGAGTTAAAAAAGAAAAATCTATGTTTTATAGATTCATCTTGACTTTTCCACTTTTAGAAAATGATAGAGGAGAAGATGAGGACTGGAAAACGATAGTGTGTGAGGCATTGAGTCTAGTTAGCGAGTGATTTGGTCACGTAGTAGGTGATTGGTGTTCGATTAGTTAGTCCACGAGATTGATTTAAGTGATTTGATTCATTCAATTTGTTTGGAGGTGAGGAGTTGATTTTGGCATGGTAGAGGTAGGAGAGGGATTGAGTGGACCACCGGGTCACAATGACTAGACATGTTATGTGCCGCGGAGACATGGCACGATTACATTTACGAAAATGGAAACTAACTAAGGTAGAATGTTGAATATAAAGGGGCAAAATTGGTTAGGAGAAAGAGTGAAGCTAACCTCCAAGTTCCCTATGCCCTTGAGGTTGAGGATTCAATAGGTTTCGACGAAAAGGGGCCTCAAATGCCGTGATGTAGTTCTCCCATAAGCTAGGGAAGAATATGATGAGGTAGAGGAATGTGGATGAGTTAATTTTAGGCATGATTAAGTCAAGAATTCAGGCAAGGGATGGTTGAGTTTAGGTCTTTAGGCGTGGTTGAGTTTAGGTCAGACCCAGGCATGGTGGTTTAGGTCTTTTAGGCATGGTTGAGTCTAGGTCAACATAGGCATGGTTGAGTTTAGGTGGAATAGGCATGGTTTTCACTTTAGATATGATCATGGTTTTCATTTTGTCAATATGATATAGGTGATTTAGGTGGAAAAGGAATTCCTAGAATATAGGTGTCGAATATCCTGTTTGAGAGGAGGATCAAGAAGTAAGAAAAGGGGTGAATAATTAGAGGAGACAAAATTACCTTCTAATTGATAAGAACCCCGATTACGAGTCTATCATACCAAAGATTGGCTTATGAACGAAAGACCCTAAAAACGTTGCATGATTAACTGTTCTAAGGGTGAAGAAGGTCACATGATCATGAAATGTTGCATTTGCAGACGTCCCTTGAGTATGTGGAAGGATAGAGAGGAAAGGTGGTGAGGTGAAAGAGGCTTGTTTAGCGTAACTTGGTGTGAGACAACATGCCTTTTGGCAAGAGACCCAAGATCAAAATAGGCAAGTCCATGATGAAAAAGTTATCTTTTTCTTTTTGCTTTTATTTTTATAGACTGATCGATGTAGGAAGTCTATGTGGGATGAGTAGAGTATCTCCTTGAGGTCTTCGTGAAGCTGGTCAATGCATGAAGCTTCAGAATATTTTTATTTTTATTTTTATAGGAATAGTCTTCTTTTTGTGATAGACTATGTACAATATGGCTAGATTTGTATAACTGTCCTTTGAGGGAGCAATCTATTTATAGCGGTGAGATAGAAAGGTTAGATGTACTTTTTGAGGGAGTCATCTTTTTTTTCTAGAAGTTTGACTTAAGGAGTTTTGAATTTGAAAGTCCCATATATTGCTTTTTGAATTATTATTTTTGGACTTTTAGGTCATGGAAAAGACTATAGAGAAGGATAGGCTCTTGTTATGAAGACAAAACCATAACACACAAGGGTTAGCTATGAAAGAAAGGTTTTAAGTGATGAACGACCATGGGATTCCATCTTAAAAAAGATGAAAAGTATCCATGAGAATCATGCCATGAGTAAAGCCGTGATACTCATATTGAATATAAGGTCATTTAGGTATGGTGATGAGTAATCACATGATTCTTGTTTAGTCATGTTGATCCTTAAAATAGGTAAATGGAAGGTGAATGGTGCTCGGGAAAAGCATTTAATAGACATAAGGTGATATAAGAGTTGATTCAACAATAGAATGAATGATCGAAGATTGATGCGACTATATATTTTTTTAAATAAAACATGGCTAGAAGACCGACATCTATCATTAGCCTATGAGAGTGCTCACTCAAGCATGCAAAGGATCACGAAATGCCCCTCTTTAGGGTTGTTTGTAGGTAGGATGTTAGCATGATGAAGACTTAATGCATTTGAAAGATCCATAAATAACATAACATTCTAGACAAAGCATATTCTAGATCTAGAGCTAAGGGTAAATAAGTTTAAATAGATAAAATAATGAATTTTTAACCATGCTTAGAACTTATTTTATACTTATGATTAACACCTTGATTCAGCCAGAGTACACTCCTTGATTATATTAAACATAGATAAATAAGATTGGCAAAGCTTTTATAATAAGTAATACCATAAGCTCATGAGCACATCGAGATCTAAAATATATAGTAACTTCACAATAACTTAGATCCTTCAGGTTCTCTATACTATGTAAATCACTACATATTTATAAGGGTGGGAACTTTGCCTTCACCGCTTGCATAATTCCCAAAATAGGTCATATGCTGAAAATAGCCATGCACCTTTACAACAATAAACAATAGACACAAGACATAGTAGTGTAGTTTTAATTTTAGAAGATAATAATATATCTCTTAAGTTAAACTTTGGAATAATAATTATATTAGTAAATCAAACCCATGTAAAGTGATTCCATCTTCCAATAATAACCCATCCATGTCGAATCAAGTATTTATTTATAGATGTGTACTCATATTGACGATATCTCCAAAAATAGACCATACATGTGAAAATGGCTAAGTCATTGAATCTTCCTTGTAATTTGTAAATGCGTGTCCTTCCCTATCCTTTTAATAGACTCCTTTGAGGTTTACTCCTACGCATGAATCTTCTTGATTCTCATTAATATAATGTTTGAAAATGCATGTAAGGCATTGAGGGGCTTAGGTTTGGGTTTACTTCGAGTGAAGATAAATGATAAGCACTTGATCCATAGGTATGAGTAACGATATAGGGTCCAAGCCAATTAGGAGAAAATTTGCCCCATTTACTTTTATCCTCTTTTTTACATGATGATTTTCCTTCAAGATGAGGTGGCCGACCTGGAAGGTTTGTTCTTGGACACATTTATCGTAGGCATGTTTGATACGTTTTTGGTAGATTTTGAGGTGATCAAGAGCATTGAGATGATGTTCATCTAATAACTCGAGTTGTGCCAAACGGTCTTGGCAAAAATCATCATCGTTGAGCATATATTTGAGTGAGATATGAAGAGATGGAATCTAGACTTCAAGAGGCAGGACAACCTTTATACCATAGACCAAAGAGAAAGGTGTGGCAATAGTTGAGGTACAAATACTAGTGTGATAAGCCCATAAGGAAAAAGGAATGTGTGTGTGCTAATCCTTTCCAGTATCGTCAACTACTTTCATAAGAATTTTGTTTAGGGTTTTGTTGGTTGATTCAACTTGGCCATTTTTTTAGGGTAATAAGGTGAAGAAAATTGAGTTGAATGTCAAAGGCATCACAAAGTTTTTGTAGGGTTTTGTTTTTGAATTGTTTTCCATTATCAGTGATGAGGCAAGAGGACACACCAAGTGAAAAAATGATGTGATGGTTGATGAATTCACATATTTTCTCAGCTTTTTTAGAAATGAGAGGTATATTTTCCACCCATTTAGTGTAGTATTTAGTAGCAGTAATAATCCATTGATGACGTTGGGAAGAATGAGGATTGATCTCTCTAACAAGATCTAAACCCCATTGAGAGAAAGGCCAAAGGTCACATGACCTGTAAGGCGTGACTAGGGGTGTGATGAAGATTAGCATGTTGCTGAACACTTCACACAACACTTGACATAGTCACAAAAATCATGGTTTAGGGTTGGCAGCAGTAATAATAGCCCATCTAGAGAATGCATTTAACAAACTAAACCACTGAAGTGACCCCCACAAATTCCATCACGAACTTCCTTGATGGTGTAGGGAATTTCAGAACTTGTAAGGCATCATAAGAGGATACATCAAAGCCACATTTATAAAGAAGACCACCCATGATGACATAGTGAGAGACACTTTTGAGAAAGGATCATTTTCCATTGCGAGTAAGATCTAGAGGTAAATGGAAAGGAAAGGTAGTTAGCAAACTTCTTATACCAAAGGTCACGTGGGTCAGTTTCAATGGTTTATGACAAAGGTTGATGTCTCAAAATAGATAAGAAGGTGATTGCAACCTTTGTACAATGACAAATATTTTTGAGTCGGAGGGCGAAGCGGGATTTGAGAAGCAAGACAAAGGCCATGGTGTCCACAAATTTATTAGTGGAACACGGGGTGGTTTGAAGTTCATAATGGTCAAAGGTAGTCAAAAGTATGTCAACATGATGCTTATACTTTTGAAGTATCTCATTATGACACTAGTATATACCATTAACTTGGTTTACAACCAGTTGGAATCGCCAAAAGATATTAATTGATTTAACATCTAAGGTGATGGTGGTTTGAAGGCCTAATATGAGTGCTTCATATTCGGTGATATTGTTAGTACAATCAAAATCTAGTTTGAAAGATAATGGCATAGGCTCACCATCAAGAGGAATGAGGATAACTCTGCACCACCCCCACACTTGACATTTGGAACCATCAAAGAATAAGGTCATCTAGTAAATGGTATCATCCAAAGAGAGGGTAGTGATGGATTCATCTAGGAAATCAAAGTTAGAGGATTGATTTCTAGAGAGAGGTGTGTTGTGAAGTTGGTCAATGATGGTTTGTCCTTTGACAGATTTTTGATGGATGAATTCAAGATCTAGGTCTATGCAAGAAGCATGAGCCAACGTGCAACACATTGATGTTGGTAGGGCTTAGCGTACATGTAATGTAAGGGGTCAATATTGGTGATAATGAAGGTTTTGTGGTTAAGTAGGTAATGGTGAAGTTTAGTGGTGACAAAAACTAAGGCTAAGTAGAGTTTTTCGGCATGAGTATATCTAGTTTCATAGTCTAAAAGCATATGACTTATATAATAAACCACTTTTCTCCCTATGTTTCTCATCATGATGAGTGAGCATGACACCCAAGGAATGATCAATAGTAAAAATGTAAAGGTAAAATGGTTGGTCATCCTTAGGGGAATGAGCATAGGTGGTTGGAGGAGAGTATTTTTTTAAGGCATCAAAGGATTTGTGGCATTCATCATCCCATTTGAAGGAGACATCCTTTTTTAGGAGATGATGAAATGGATGGCAGTGGTCAAAAAGCTATGTGAAATAAAGTGATGAATAGATTACAACTTTCCTTACAAACTAAAGTTGATGAAGGTTAGTAGGTGGAGGCATTTCAAGAATAGCCTTGATTTTAGTGGGATCAACTTCATGCCACACAAATAAATGATAAAACCAAGGAGCTTTCAGAGAGAACAATGAGACACACTTCTTAGGTTGAAGGTGAACACAATACTTGATGAGATGGTCAAGATGACCTTAAGGACTATATAGGTGTTTGGCCCGATGTTTGGATTTGGCAAGAATATCATCAACATAATCTTCCAATATGTGATGCATAATGTCATGAAAGATATAAGTCATAGCCCGTTGATATGTAGCACCAACATTTTTAAGGCCAAAAGGCATGACATGATAGCAGAAGGTCCCCCAAGGAGTGATGAAGGTGGTTTTGTGTTGATCTTCTAGGGAAAGTAATATTTGGTTATAACCCGAGAAACCATCCATGAGTGATAACATCTCATGGTGATGGTGAGATCAACTAGTTGGTCAATACTAGGTAGAGGAAAGTCATCTTTGGGGCAAGCTAAGTTAAGGTCATGGAAATCCATGTAAATGTGGAGTCCCCTATCACTTTTGTGATAGAACGAATGTTAGAGATCCATTGGGGATAATCAATGGGTAGGATGAAGGAAACCAAAAGGAGGCATTGAGTTCTTCTTTGACAAGAAGGGCAATGCGAGGATGCATTTTCCACAACTTTTGTTTCATGGGTTTTTGCTTTAGGAATAGTTATGATATTGTGGACCACAATGTTTGGGTCAATACTGGGCATATCAACATAGGACCAAGAAAAGCATTGCTATGATCCCGAAGGAAAGAAGTAAAAGCTTCATGTTCAAAACATCTAAAGATTGGCCTATTTTTAGAATGTGTGGGTCATCTGAGTGTGAATATTGATTTTGATGGTTGATTCATTTAACATGGTTTGTGTCTCAGAAGGTAATGACCGGTGAATATAAGAATCTTCCACACCAAGGTAGGTGAGAATAGACTCATCATCCTAACATTGAATGACATTAATAGAAGGTGTATCATCATCATCATGTCAGATACATGAAGGGAAGAGAAGAGGGAGCCTCACCATCTCATTGATAAGTTAGAGGTCCCAGGGAAATGGTGTTCATGAAAAAAAAAAAGTTAGGAGGAATGGATTTTGGATCCATAGACTCTGTATGAGTGAAGGTGGTGAAGTTGGTGAATGGGGTGGAGAAGGTTTATCATCCTCAATGAGTTCGACTCGGGCCTTCTTGGGTGATGGTTCGGAAAAGCCAATACCACTGCATGGTTTATGTTTACAAGTGGTGCATGGGATGATAGTATATGGTGGCCTTTGTTCATAGAAAACCAAAGCCAAAGCCCTTCCAAGCACAATGATGGAGGAAGGTGTGGGTGAAGTGGTGGTTGGTGAGAGATTGAAGGTCGGATGAAAATGGTCAGTTTGGGAAGGTGGCTCGGGTGAGTAGGTAGAAGCATCAAGTCCCCCATACGTTAAGTTGGTGTGAAGGTGGGGAGGACCATAAGGGAAACCTCACCTATGTGGTGATCATAGTGGGGATGTTGGTGAAGTTTACCATACTCTTGAGGAGTAAGGAATGTGTCAATGTTATAAAGGTGGTACTCCCCCAGAGTGAGACATTGAAAAACACCTTCTAAGGGATCGGTAGTTGGTATGTGGGTAGCGGAATGGATGAATTACTTAGGATGGTCATTGGGGAAGAAGAAGCATTGGTTAGTTGAGAAGTAGATGGGTTAGTGGATGGGTCAGTGCAGAGGTGTATGAAAGGAATGGGGGAATAGAGGAGTTAGGTGTGGAAGAGGTAGTGGCAAACATTGGTGGATGGGGCCATGGGTGAAGGAGAGGTGGTAGTGGTGGTGGTAGATGCCTTAACTAGGTATAAGGACATCATTAGGTCGATACAACATATTACAAGTCTTGAATGGTGAAGGGTCAACTAGAATGGTATAGTTATGTCCTTCATGTTCAAATTTTAAACAACGGTGTAAGGTTGAAGGAACACAACCCATGACATGGATCCAAGGTCGAGCCAAGCAACATGTTTGTACTAGAATTCCCCCTCTAAGACATAGAATAATTCTGAATGGTACGGGGGCCACACAAATGTGGAGAATGATGGTGCCAAGGGTGGAAGTGATGGCATCATTGAATGAATGCAACATAACTAGGTTATTATGCATGTAATTGGTAGGGATGCACATTTGGTTGTATGCATGGGAGGAAATGATGTTGATATTAGCACCACCATCATCATAACATGTCAAATGTATATTATCAATGTAGATGAAATGAATAGGGTGGGATCAAGATCATCTGATTGGAGGTACAATCTCATCATCAGAGAAACTGAGAGCGGCTACTTGATGAGTGGTAGTGGGTGCAGAGGAAGGGGATGAAGTGGTGAGAGAGGCCACATGGTGAGGAGTGATAATGGATGCCACAAGAGTAGGGTCATTAGGTAAAACCTCAATAGATTACAGAACCTCCATGAGGGCTTGTCGATGAGACTCAGAGGTTTGGACAAGGTCATACAAAGACATTTTGAGAGGAGATTGGTGTAATTGTTTAATCATTGTATGATGGGTGACCCCATCAAAATAGGGTATGTGGGTCCACGGATGGTGATTTTTGGTGTAGGTGTAGATGGGATATTGGGTACAAGAGTGGTGGATGGGCTGGTTGTTTTCTCCTTTCCTTTGTCTTTCTAGGCATGAGTGGAAATGTTAACCATATTAATATGGGTAAAGGAGCAAGTGAGTCATGATAGGTGTAGTGATAGATGGGAAAAATTATGGTGAGGGCATATACTAGTTTTGTGAAAAGAATGCAACACATTGACATTTTGGTGGAGGTTTGGCTAGCTCTCTTATGTGGACCATATTGATCTCAAATGTTGGAGGAGGATAAAAGGGTTGTGGAGGTGGAGATGAAGGTCATTGAATAGGTAAGGGGAGGGTGTGTGGTGATAGGTGAAGGTGGAACAGGTCCTCATCTAAAAGATCATCATCATCAAAGTTTTCTTCAGAGGACATAGTTGGAGAAGAAAATCTTAAGAGCCTTACAATTTTCCACATCATGCCTTGACACACGATGGTAAGTGCAAAAATTTTTTATCATCAAACCCTTCTGGTTTAGGTTTGAGTGGGTCATAAGGTCTAAGTGGTGGCAATGTGATGATAAAGGTCTCTAAAAGGTTAGCTAAGATGTTGGCATAAGACCCTACCAATGGATCACAATGTGAAGTAAGTGTGGGTCTAGATGGAAGTGTGGGTGATTTTGGTGGGAGGGTGCCACGGAGGTGGAATCGGAGGTTGAGTCCCTTTTGACCACCTGTTTTGTAGGTAGTATAGTTTTAGGTTTGGATTGTACCTTCTTGGGTAAAGATGTGTAGATGAACTAGCGGTTGAAGGTGTTGTAGGTTTAACTACCTCTTTGGAGGGTAGTGGGTTTTTGACTTTGGTTGCACCTTCTTGGGTAAAGGTGAAGAAGAAGAGTGCATGATGTAGAAGGGAAGGCAGATGGTGGAAGAGGATGGGTTAGCCAAGGTGATAATGGAGGTGTGGTGAAGGTTGTTGGAAGAGGCAAGGTGGAAGGTATTGGTTGAAGAGAAGGAAATATCATAGGTAATGATGAGGCTACTAGAAGTGGTGTGGGTATAGGTGGTAGAAAAGGATGTGTGGTGATGGTGAAGGCATACGTTGTGTAGGTAATTTGGGTGTAATAGAGAGGCTCGTGATGAGGAGGTGGGTTGTTGTGCTTTTAGTTTACCTAGGGTAGGAGGCTTGTTTGGCCAAGGTTGATGGGTGAGGTCCTAGGATAGATGGAAGTGGTGAAGGTGACAAAGGGTAGTAGGTGAAAGCTGGTGTATGTGGCCTAGGAGGTTGGGTCTTCCTCTTAGGTGGGGAATAGTCTTTGTGCTTGGCTTTGTGAGGATGTGGCTAAATCCAGTTTGATAGGGGATGGACTAGGCTTGATGTCGGCATGACTCCCAAGGTATGGGTAGCTTTGGATACAGGTGAAGGTGTAAGTGGTTTAGGTGCATAGTGGTTGTGGAGGTAATGGTAGAGGTGTAGGTGTGGGTGAAGGTGATGTGGAAGATGTCATCATGACTACCTTAGGTATGATGGATTTTTTGCTCCAAACAATTTTGGGTAAATGGTAGAAGTATCAATGGATGACATCTGCATTTGAGTTGAAACAGGCATTCAAAGGCACCCCCAAAGCATGGAATGATCAACATAGTCTAAGTGGTCCACCAAATGTGAGAATGGCATGGTAGTAGAAGGAACCAATGTTGATTTCATGGTGACTCCCATAAATAAATCGGTGTGCTGTGAAATAGGGAAGTGATTAGCTTTCGAATCTATGGGTAAAAGAGAGAGAAAAATCAAGTGGATCCTTGAAATCCGGTGGAGAATTATCTTCACCAAAGGTAGGGGGCACTCTCAATGGATCATCCACATGGGTGGGGGAGAAGATGAAGGTGGATGAGGTAGGTTCTTCTTTTTTGGTGAAGAGAAGGTAAGCATGACTCTCCCATGGGTAGAGTTAATACTATGGTTGTTCATCAGATTGAGAGGTGTGTGGGGAAAATTACATTGGAAGATATGGTGGACTCCTCCATGGGTGTAGGGGGAGATGAGGGAGACTCCTCTATGGGTAAAGGAGTAGATGACACAGTTCCTCCATGGATGAAGGAGCTTGTGCAAGAATTTCTTCAATAGATGAAGTAGGAGGAAACTATGTGGAAGGAGCTGGTAAGATGTCAAAAAAACATGAACCTCATGGATATTACCATCATTGGCTGAGGAATCACCGTTTGGTTTGGATGATGAGGGGTGTGATTTGGGAATGGATTCTTAAAGATATGAAGGTTCTTGGTTAGCTTGGTGCATTTGGATTGTCCAAGATGAGATCTCCTTTATCTAACATTTCTTGGACAATGTTTTTGAAAGTGATATAGTTACCATCACTATGACCTTGAACATGATGGTAATTACGAGTAATCATTTTCATTGTACCATGTAGGCATAGGGTGAGAAGGGTCAAAACCAGTATGTGGTTTGATGGGTGGAAGGGTAATGGCTCCATCTTTTAAGATTTTTTCCAAAATGGCAGAGTAAGGCTCTCCTATGGGGGCATACTTGCATTGCTCTCTTCTAAACTAAAAGGTCTGGATGGGGAGAGGTTAGATGAAGGTTTTTTGATTGGTTGGATGGATGAGATGGGCCATGGATTTTAAAATGACCACATTGGTAGACCCCTTGGTTTTAGAATAGGTATTTTGGGGTTTGGAAGAAGAAGAAGTATCATTTGATTTGAACAAATTTTTGTATGTAGTTTGTAGCTTCTTTTCTTCAAGGGCATGAATTTCAACTTTTGGCCATGGTAAATGCCTCATCAAAGGTGTGGAAGGTTTGGACCTAGAGTTGGTGATATATGTCTAGCACAAGCCCTGGTAAACAATTCTATTAACTCTATTTGAGGTAATTGGAATGTAAGTTGGTTAATCAAGTTACACCATCGAGTGAAAAAAAAAATCTGTGATAGATTCATCTTCATACTTGGCATGTGGCATATAAGTCAATCATGGTGACTTTCTTGACAATATTGATAGAAAAGTGGTCAAGAAAATCTTGAGCAACCTAGTTAAATGAGAGGATAGAATGTCTAGGTAAAGAACTATACCAATCCAAAGTGGGTCCCATCAATGACATTGGAAATGTCCAAAGGAGCAAAATCATCATCATGAGTGATCAAGTAGCAGACATGTTTAAAAGACCACAAGTGTTGTTGTGGATCCTCTTTTCTATTGAACCAGGTTGAATTTTGGCATTTCCCAATGTGTAGGGTATGGGTGAATAGGAATGGATGGGTGAATAGGCTCATTGCAAATCTCATCATATGTTAGAGAGTTACGTGAACTTGAGACAGATGCTTCCAATGTTTGCATCTTTTCCATCATCATTTTGATTAGGTCATTGGTGGGTTGTGATGATGGGGCACCCCTTAGTATGAGGAGGTAAATAAGATTGGTATGAGGTAGATGACATCCCAGTGTGTGGTGGTGCCACATATAAAAAAATTGTGATGGAGGGATATGAGAGGGAATGGAGGTGGAGGGGAAGTACCCAGAGTAAGTAGTAGAGGAAATAGGTGGTTGTTGGTAATATGTATACGTAGGTGGGGTGGATGTAAAGACCCTAGTAGTGATTGGTGGAAGAGACTGGGGATAGAGAGGACATGAGGTTTTGGAAGGGAGTGTGGGTTTCGACACCAAAGGTGGTTGGGATGTGATAGGTATATAGGGAGATGGAAGACATGGGCATGCTGTATTAGGGTGGTGGATGTAGGCATGGTGGATGCATAGGGGCGATGATGTCATGGGTGTGATAGATGTCATAGGTACAACAAATATCGATGAGGTGGGGTCAAGCTGAGAAACAATAGGTGGTAAGGTGGAGGCAACCAGGGAAATGTTGGTAGTGGCGGAGGTAGAAGTGGGTGCAAGTGTAGGTGGGATGGATATGGGCATGTCCATAGATAAGTTTCCTAGATGAGTCACGAGTGGATGAATGGGCTAAGTAATATTGTAAAGTGGTGGGGTTTTGATCAAGGAGTTTTGTGAACTCCTCATCACCGATGCTGATGGTGATAGGTTGACTGGGATCCATGGGTGATAGAATGGAAGGTGGTGATGGGCTAGGTGGGAGTGGTTGAAGGCTAGCATGGAATATGAGGGCATTGGCTTGGCTATGAGTCAAAACCATGTGGGTTAGCATAGACCTGGTAATCTGATCTCTGTAGATGACAAAAAAAAAAGGAATGGAGAAAATAGTCGGAGGTGAAAATGGTGTTTTTTAATTGAAAAATTAAAACACAGAACCGATGATGGTTGGGTAACCATGATGTGTGACATAGTAGGGTAACCGATGATGGTTAGGGTAGGTGATCTGATACCATTACTTATGGAAAATCAAAAGTTTTATAAATGTGGCAATAAATGATGAAAATGAAGAAAAATATGGGTTTGATAAAGTGATTTCAAAGACCCAGAGGTATGGTGAAGTATCTGAGGAACCCAAAAGACATAAATGTGATGAGTGCTACTTTGGTTAAAATGACCAAAACAATAGGAAACCGACAATGGTTAGGTAAACTAATGATGGTCAGATGAGTAAACCGATGATGGTCATTGGACCGATGCCATTGATCACTGTGAAATTTGAAAAGATGGAAAAAATGAATTTAGTGACTTAGATCAAATAAAAGACCAACCTAAAACCTGAGTATGGAAATGATGAACCCTTACACACTCAAAAAGAGTTAGAATACACCAACTATGATTATGGAGTGTGAAAGGAAGAAAGAATGGAGAATACGACCTCTCACCTCAAAACACAAATCAAGCAAAAAACTAACAAAACACGAAATCCTATGTGGTTGATTTTATGTTCCAACTTATGCCATTTAGGACTGACTTGTGAATAGAGTAGAGTTTTTGGTTTGATAAAAGGTGCCCTATGAAAATCCAAGAACTAAGGATGGTTTTAGGTAAAGTTTTGGTGAGGGGGTCCTTTCTCTGAGATAATGACTGACAGAGAAACCAGCTTTGGTGCCCACTATCAATCCTCTTGATCGTGTGATCATTGACAACTTCTTCCGGTAGGATGTTGTTTAAGAAAATGTGTAAATTATTTTGTGTGGTTTGGTGTAGAGAAGAGAGTGTGCACTATGATTCAATTAGTCAACCATCAGTTGGGCATGACTTCCAACATATATAGGTTTCCCTCAATTTAATGTGAGCTAAATGATGACATACCAAAATGAAATGCAAATGTTTTTTAAGCCAAATCCACAATTAAGTTTGATGTAGAAAATAGAGAACAGAAGAGGAATGCTCTTTCACTAAATGCAATACAATAGAAAGGAAGACATGTTCTTTTTAGAGCACCAAAAGCACAATTTCTTTAGACAATAGAAAGAAGGAGAATGTTTTAAGAGGAGAAAATTTAATGTGAATGCTTTCAAAAGGAAATAAACACACAAAATTTTTTACCTAGGAATGAACAATGCAAAAGAACCCCTGATGGGTCCCACCAGGCATGCCAAAATGTTTCACCAAATTTTGTATGATAAAAAGAGATAAGGTAAATAGTTAAGGAGGAATACTTGTTGTTACTTTGGTCAAGGTTGAGTGCACATTTTTCTATTTCCGATCCAAGATGATTGTGTGAGCTTCCTTTTGGCTAGGAGGAACTACCTATAATACAAAGCAAGACCACAAGATACAATTAATAGAAAAAGTTAGTGGACTTCCTAGCGTGAGCTAGATCCAGGAAGTGTGATACTTCCTCGATGGTTGTCAATCCATTGATATATAACTCAATATAAAATAACTAAACATGCAAATAAAAGAATCTAATGCTAGTGTTCTGATTTAGGTGTCTCAGACTACTATCCATGTCAATCCAATTAAATGCTTGATAACTACACTGGTGAAGGTCTCGGGTCAAGTTGTAGGTTGGGTAGGTGGTTTGAGGGTCACAGATGGGGTCTGGGTAAGATTTGGTGAAGTTTGGGTTGATTTTGGGTGATTAGGAAGCTTGTTGGTCTAAGGAAGTTTTACTAGGCACAGACACCCGACAGTGGTCAGTCAGGTGATGATGTCGATGTCATATGTATATGATGATGACGATGTGGTTTAGGATGACCGATATTGGTTACTATGGGAAATGGAAGAATGTCAAAATGGGTGTCTAGGCTCTCTCTGTGTCTCACAAAAGAGTTGGGAAGGTCTGTTGTGAGGTTGTAGGTGGGGTATCAGGTTTGGGTGGGTGAGTTTTGAGGTTTTGGGGGTTTGGGGAAAGTTGATGAATGAAGATAACACAAAGACAACCTAGGAATCTTACAATCGGTTGATGACCGATGCTGAGGTAAGAGAGGAGAACCAATGATGGTTAAGATAACCGACATCGTCGTAGGGGGAAATTTGGTGGTAATTAAATAAAATTAGTTTTGGACTTCTCTGTGATTGCACAGAGAGATGAAGGAGGATGGTTGGGTTTATAATAATGCCAAGAAGACTCAAGAATGCATAGAGGTCAAGTATGGAGAGCCAAGAAGGTCATGGGTGGTTGGATGGGTAGATTGGTAAGAAGGTGGGGATGGAGGAATGCAGGAAAGAATAAGATCTAATAACAAAAGATAATGAACCTACACTTTAAGCAAAGTACAAATGATGAAAATCAAATACACTTACTTACATATTTATAGGTCTGGTAGGTGAAGGAAGGTAAGTGGTTGATCCATGAAGAAATTTGTGGTCGATGCATGAAAATATTTCCCAGTGTTCCCATTGAATATTCTAATGCCTTTGGATGAGCATCAAAGTGCTTTCTTGGGCTGTGGTTGAGTGTATATCTCATCATCTGATGTTGAGAAGTCTCTGATTCATGCTTGAATGCAATAGAACTCTCTCTAACTCAAAATGACCAACCTCGGTAAAAGGTTGTAAAAGGGTATATAAGGTGACCGATGATGGTCAAGGTGACCAGTGTCATTTGAGGGATAACCGGCATCGGTTAAGGTGGGAAATCCTAGGTTTTCCAAAAATAGGAAAATCTTTACTATTTTTGGCATGCTCTGATTGTCAATCTGGGTCTCAAGTGAGGGTTAACACTTAGATAAGTGGAGTGTTGTTGGAGAAGGAATAGGACTTTAATTTTAGGGTTTGAAAGAGTCCCAGTTGGTTAAGATAAGTAGAGACTCAGTCTTAGTTAATTAATAGACTAAGAATAAGTCCATGGTGAGGTGTCTAGGTGATGTGGCTAGGTGAGGTGTAAATTAACTTAATTAAAGTAATTAAATTAATTAATAATGTGAGGATGAACATTAATTCAATTATAAGTAATTAAATTTTAATCACATCCCTTCAACAACCTTCCCCATTATCAACCACCTCCTCAAACACCCACTTATCCACAATAATATCAATCTCATCCGCAATCTCACCCATCTACTTCTTACATCCAACAATCTCATCCATCTGCTTCTAATCCTCACACATCTAATGACCCTCTTCATGCTTTACTAAGTAGAATGGCCAACCTTAAAGCCACTACTTTAGGGTCTAAAACCACCTTCTCATACAAAAAAATTTGTAACGAACCCATCAATCCATTGGTTCCCATAAAACCCTATCCTCCACACTAGGAGCTCCCAAAATTTTCCAAGTTTAACAGTAAGGAGGACCCATAACAACATCTTCATGCCTTTAGGAATGCATGTTACCTTATCACTCATGACCAAGATCTTATACTCTGTAACTTCCCTATGTTATTGGTCGGCCCCGCCTTGGTGACACAACAACATCCCCCAACAATCACTATTATCCTTCACCCAACTTGTGTAACTATTCCTAGAACACTTTTCTATTAACATTTCATGTAAAATCACCATTCCAAATATTTATGCCATTAGACAATTTGATGACAAATATATCATAAAATTCATCACTAGATGGCGTGGCATAATCGATCATCTGTCTTTCCCCCTTCGACGGTCGAACTAATCAAAGAATTTTCATTGTCTTCAAACATATCTCCTCCACTCTTCATATTTAATTCTTCCAAAATTTTGAAGTGATTAACTAAAATAGAATTAAGTGCAAGGAAATAGTAATCCTAGTTAATATAATTAGGAGGACTAAAACATTGTATAAATGCAATAAATAACATAAAGTAGATGCAAATAAATATGCTAAGTAAAATAAAACCCTAGATGTGCAAGAGAGTAGAGAGAAATGGCTTAGTTGATTGTTGTAGATGGTCGCACAGTGTCGCAGTCTGAGAATAAAATTTGGAAGTACAAATGAACACTTAGGGACCCTACAAAGGGAAGATCTTGAAGATTTGAAGTGACCGGGAACTTGGGAGTGTCTTGGCTGCTCTGGGGGGTGCCCGGGTCTATAATCTAGGCACTCTGATTACTATAAATGCTCAAAACTTGCAACTGGTATGGTCACAAGTTGATTCCAAACCTTCCCTATTTGTCACACTCGATCCGATTGGTGAGGTGTAATGACCTATAATGCAAAATGAAGTATCAAGCCCTAGAAAAATAAAATATGCATCTGAATGGGTCAAACTGACCTCAACCGCCAAACTAGTGGATTTATTGTTGATCACCGCCCTACATTTTAGACTCGAATGTAGTTCCGGTGTGTGTATGCATGTTGTGCACTAGGTGCTCTCGTGTCGATCACACTTTTTGAAGTAGCGAGCAATAATAACTATAGAAAATGTAAATAACATGTGTGCATGAAATAGAACATAATCCCTCCCCCTATGCGGTGTAAGTGATGCGAGATCTCCTAGCCTTGATGCATGGCACTATGTGGATGAAAGTGATGTAATGGATGTAACTCTAGATGGAGTGATAGTAGTGTGTAATTCTATGACCTAGGACCCTCATTATGGTCTTATAAGATTTGTATTTATAGGGCTCTCAAGCTTAATTTTGTAATTAATCCTAACAAGGCCGACTAAGAAAAGGATAAGGAAAAAAATGGCTAGAAAGGCCCTAAAGAGAAGCAAAAAGGATGTGCATAGATCGGGACACCTAGAGTAGGACCAGGGCACCCTAAGACAGTGCCGAGGCACCCTAATTTTAGGCTAGAATGATGGGGCAATTGTGAAATGGGTGGATAAGTGCTGGAAAATACATGAGAATTATGAAATAAAATATAAAATAAAGATGGCTAAAATGTGGATTAATTGGTACTTTGTACACTTGAGAACCTTATAAATAGTAGTATAAGACCAAGCTAAATTATGTGTAAAGTGCATAATTTTGTGTCTACATTTTGCCCCCACTTTATGTTGGTGAGTGGAAAGCTCGGTAACATAAAGTAGATAGAGATGAATACTTGATTTCCATGTGGAGTGTAGAAGAAGATGTGCTGATGGAATAGACTCAATTTTGGAATGAAAAAAATAAATATGTGGAGCGTGGATTCTAAAGATGAAAAATGCACATAAAAAGTGATGAGAGTGAACCTAGGGTGGAATGTGTGTAGCTACTGCTGTGTGTAGTGTACTGTATGGTTAGTAAAGGAAAGTTCTGTAGCGGTGTGTTTTCATTGTCATTGTCATGCGTGTTGTTGTTGTCATTGTCATTGTCATTGTCATTGTCGTTGTGGTTGTCGTTATCGTTGTGGTTTTGTGGTTGTTGTCATTTTCATTATCGTTTTCATTGTCATTATCATTGTCATTTTCATTTTTATTTTCATTGTTCTTGTCATTGTCATTTTTTTGTTTTTGTCATTGCAGTTGTTATTGTTGTTGCCCCCAATTTGACTGCTTGTTTCTCATACGAAAAACCTGTAAGGAGAAAATGATCAAGTAATCAAATATATATGTATGTATATACAAATTCTATGAAAAATACGCATGTGTAAAGTATGAAAAATGTAAAATACTCTAGAAAAAAGAGTAAATGGAACATGTGCACCTAATCCATATCGAGAAAAAGGGTGTAGAAGGATATCTTGTACTATCGTGAGTTTTTCGGGTGATCTCATGCCACCTTGGCTGAAGAAGTGTAGGGAGGAAATGCTTTGGGTCCTCCAACTTTAACTGCTACTCTTAAAATTTGTTGAAGATATCTCTTTCTGTCTTGGTTTTTTGGGTGATTTGACGCCCTTTGGATAGGGAAGTATAGAGAGGCACACCCACCGTAACCCCAAGCTGAAACCACTTCACAGAATTGCCAAGGACACCATGTCCTGTTAAGGCCATTGTGTTTGGAGTTCGTACACTGGTATGAACTCACTCACTATGTCTAAACTAGTGTAAATATGCTATGTTAGTAGACATACCTCAATGATGCCCCCTCTTTGGGGTGCATGCGATGACCACTGGAAGGAGAATGTGCCCCAAAAGAGGAACAACCACATTCTGACCTATAGAACTCTACCTTGCAGGGGAAAGGGAAACACTTGGTAGATACCAAGGCACGCACAAAAGGGGATGGCTAGCCAATACAAGTGTTAGTCCGAAAAAACATGCATGTAATAATACAAGTGTAAAATACGCAAACAATGTAGAAACTACCAAACAAAGTAGTGTAAACATGCAAGAAAACAAACAGACCACACAAAGTGGGTTTTAAACATGGGACATCACTCACGATGTCGCAAGACACAAAAGGCATCATGGCTGCAAATAATAGACAAGTGTGCACACAAGAAAAGGAAAAACCCACATATAATGGAAAACAAAGTAGACAAGTAGAAACAAACAAGTAGTCATGGGAACATGTAAACCTACAAAAAAGTGAAACACATGGAACACTCATTAACATGCTAGAATGATAACCACCATGTCAAAGCATGTATGAGATAGAAGTATAAGATGATAAGTAAAAATGAAACACTAACACTGGATAAGATGAAGGTGGATGCCCCCTGATGATTGGTATAAGAAGGGTAAAGGAGAGTATCCATGCTTTGCGTGTAGAGTCATGTATCCGTGATCACACTAATCAAAGGTGTGAATGCACATACATGTATGATAATGACATATAATAAAGAAAGCTAACATGTGTAGTAAAGTGATCATGTAAAACACTAGTAAGCAAGAGTAAATGCTGCTAAGACAATGCAATATGTTGTGGATGGATGGAATGGAATGCAAGATGGCATGATAGGAGCAACATGTCCCCAAGTGTATGGAAGTGTATGCAGTGAGGTTCATTTTTTTACCTACTCAGCAGTCAAGAATGAATCATAAACGAAAGTGCGTCATCGGAAAATGGTCAAGTAGTGTTAGTTGTGTCTAGTGCACTTTGTGATGAGTGTGTATGTGTAGTGGTGATGAAATGCGACATGTGGAGAGATGTGTGTGGACCCTATAGCCTAAGCATATACCACGACTTGTGGAATGGAAGAGTGATGATTTATCCCTAAGCGTATATCACTATAGAATGAGTGTATGGAGATGAAATATATGGAAAGATGTGTGTGGACCCTATAGCCTAAGCGTATACCATGACGTGTTGAATGGAAGAGTGATGATTTAGCCCTAATCATATATCACTATAAGAGGAAAGGATGAAAATGGGTGATGATTTAGCCTAAAGTGTATGTCACTATAAGATGAATAAGAAGGGAGTGGTGATGTACCCTAAGGTGTAGGCCACTACCAAATGATAGAATGGGGGTGGTGATTTAGCCTAAAGCATATACCACTATAAGATAATAAGAAGGTGTAATAATTTAAGCTAAGGTGTATGTCACTAATGCATGAAATGGTGGATGAATAAAATATCACATGGGTGAATGTAAAGTCCATTTGATTGGTAAACCCTTGGCAGTTGAGTATGGACCAAGGAATTAGAGTGCGTTATAGGGTGGTGAGTGCAGTGTGTAGAAAATTACATAGTATAAATGACCAAGGTATGTGAATGCGGTGTAGGAAATGCAATGTAGAATGTGTAGTGGGTATGGAATGTGTAATGTAATAAGTGTGTAGATAGAAATAAAATGTGTAATGATGATAGGTAAAACTAGACCCATGTATAAGGAAATCTAGTGTAGCATGTAGGATAGGTAGGATGCAATGTGGGTGTGTAGGATGTATATGTTGGATGTATAGGATGTTGGGTGTGAGGCTTAACTCTTCAAGAATGGATCCCCATCCTCCATTCTTGAAGAGCTAAGCCTCACACCCAAGCATCCATTGATGGATCAAAGCAAGCAAATATAATTTGATTGCCATTGGACTACTTAGGTCCATTTTAATGTTAAATTAGGCAATTAAGGGGAATAGAGTTCATTAATTTACATTGTGTTTTGATCAATTTCAAAGTTATTAATGTTAAGGGTAGGACTTGCTCATTTCTTCATCATGATGGTGTAATTTCTCATTCTTAGCTAGGTTAGGAAGCTATTTCCGTGGGTAGTTTCCTCACTAATTATCTCCTTTCTCACAAATTGACGACATATTGTCAATAGCGCTCATCTTCTCTTCCATTGTCGTTAATTGATTACATTACGCTAATTAATTAAGTCACCTATCCAACACATACCCTAATTAACGACCCTTCGTTAATCAACACCTTCTATCTAGTCTAATTAATTATTATTAATTAATTAGCCTCTCTTCTCATTAAATCAATAAATCACTATTTAATTGGTTTAATTCCCTCCTAATGGTCCAAATCACACTAAAATCCATCTAAAAGCTTATAAAAGCTTGCACATGTATTAATTAATCATCTTGATTAATTAATACACCCCCTTTATCCACATGAGCCACTAAAGGACAAACTAAACCCTCCTAAAGTTAACTCAACCCCATCTAAACCCCCTTATCCATAACTAACTCTACATCTCCATTAGTCCCACATTCATGAGGATGTGTTGAATCCTTTATCCTTTGGGCTATATAAACAACCCTCCCTCTACTTTTACACTTACACCTAAATCTCTCAAGAGACAAAAGAAAGCACATAGTTTCATACTAATAGCCTTTTGTCATTCTTGAGATCCCCATCCTCCATTCTTGAAGAGCTAATCCTCACACCCAAGCATCCATTGATGGATCAAAGCAAGAAAATATAATTTGATTGCCATTGGACTACTTAGGTCCATTTTAATGTTAAATTAGGCAATTAAGGGGAATAGAGTTCATTAATTTACATTGTGTTTTGATCAATTTCAAAGTTATTAATGTTAAGGGTAGGAATTGCTCATTTCTTCATCATGATGGTGTAATTTTTCATTCTTAGCTAGGTTAGGAAGCTATTTCTAGGTGGTAGTTTTCTTGCTAAAATTGTAGAAACACTTGCACACATTTGGCACGCTGGTGGGACCCTTAGTCCCATGGCATTTTAGTTTAAGTTTCATTGTTTTGGCTAATTTTTGATATGCACATGTAGTAATTAATGTCCATTTTCTTGGAATTTTTACTCATTTGATATGTGTAAATTCATGTTCATAGCCATAATTTTAATGGGTTATTGCCATTCTTAAGCTAACTTGTCAAAATTTGAGATATTGTGAGTTTTCTTGTGCTTGCTATTGTATTTTTGTTACAGGTCTAGCGCAGGCACGATTTTAGGGGTGCAAGCATGATTTTGTGGCACAAGAATGGTTTTGGGTGCACACGTCTCTCTGGTGGTGCAGGCACACTGTTAAAACTTGTCACTATGTCTCTGCACAACCTGACCTGGGCGCATGCACACTAAGCTCAGGTGCACACACCCTAACCAAAGGTGCAGTGCACTAACTCAGCGTAGGCGTCATTTTATCTTGTATCTTCACTACATCTTTTGAAACACATCGAGATAGGCGCATGCACCCTAAGTAGGGTACACATGCCATTTTAGTGGCGCATGCACATTTTTACGTAATGCGGTTATTCATACATTTTCTATCTATTCTTATCGAGTAGCGCATATTTGGTTTTTGTGGTACACACACCTCTCAGTGGCGCAGTGCTTAATAAATCTAAAAATTCCATAGAGTGGCGCGAGCCTTTGTTTTAGTGGTCAAGCACTATTTTCATAGTGCACACATCTCTTGGGTGGCGCAGTGCACTCTGTGAGCCAAAAACAACCTTCGGTGGTACATACACCCTAACCCACACCCAAACAATAAAAATGGGCGTAGGTGTCCTTTTGCATTTTTGAAATTAAAGTGTTGATGTGCTAACATTCTTACAGGTTTTATCTAATCATATACTTATCTTTGCAGTTGTTTTTACATGTTTGTACTTGATTAGGTGATATTTTGCATTGTTTACTTATAGGAATATGGATCACGTATGCTCTTCCCTCACGTCCCTTGGGGTGATCTTGGGAATCAGAAATGATTCTTAAGTCCTTTTGATGCTTTGGGGTTCTTAAAGAGTATTTGAGTTGGAATTGGTTAATTTGGCATAGTTGAATTAAAGTGTTTTTCCATTTAATATCTTTTTGGATTTTTGGAGACAAAGCACGTATGCTCTTCTCTTACGTCCTTGGACGATCCGGAGAATCGAAATGATGCCTTCTCTTTTGATGGAAAAATACTAAAAACCATCATACAGACCAAAATGCTTGTCAAAGAACGGAGAAATCGAAACAAAATTCAGAAAAATACTAATACATTTGTTATATAGGTTACCAAAACATGTTCGAACAAACCAAATCTAAATTAAAAAAGATAAAACAAACAACATATTCAAAACAATGTATTATAGGTTTTAGAAAAGGGTACATCCCTCTCCACTCAATTGGAACATAACCCCTTTGGCATAACACCTTTAGCTACAACAATGGGGGTGGTTCCAGGATCCCCAAAGTAGTCCACGCAAGAGGGAACCTTGTGGATGAAACGAGAAGTGCTCCACACTACCTATGTGACTAGTAAATCCTTTGTGAGATAGAGCTACAAGTTGTCCCTATGTGACCCTTTTGAGTGCACGATGGATGCATTTATTGCCCACTGTGCTTGAAGGGGGCAAAGTCGAGATACTCCCAAACTAGTCATTGCGACTTTTTGGGTAAATCGTCCCACTCGTGGATAATCTTTGTGGCACCTAGGATGAGAGAACCACCTAGGAAGATATACTTTGGCCAGGAGCCCACTTTGACCATTCTAAAACAATGTTGAGTTGTGAACCATATTTTCATTGAGAAACATGTGACGTGTTACTTTCGCCTAGTTTTTACTTGCCTTAGGGCGAGGTGAAACTCTGCTGAAGTGAAGCCAACATTTTTCATCCTTTTTTGACTTGCTTTCTTCACATTCTTTTGACACTTTTTGATAAGAAGAAGGGTGATTTCCTTTGTGTTTCCAATCGACTGTTTCTATCACTTTTATGTCCGTTTACGCCCATCCATGTTTGCGGCTGGGTAAGTTAAACGTCTAAAGTGTGCGGAGGCGTATTCATGTCATTGGTAGCCATTGTGATCTTGATACCCATGTCAATATCATCATTATAGTTAGGCGTGGTTCATCATTGTGGAATTCCTTAGAAGATTAGCTTGTTTATATCATATCACTACAATTTCGATATTTACGTCTCGTTTCTTGTAAACTCGACATAAATACCTATATTGTAAGGTTATGCTACACACATTTTTAACTATTCCTAGCTATACTTTGAGATTTTTAGTTCAATTCTATTATTACCTTGATTTTGAAGAGTGCTAGGTGTTACCATTTATGCGTGTTATATCAATAACACCTTGATATTAATACTTCACTTTCTCGCAAAGTGGGTTAACATATCTTGGTGATATTGTTGTGTCATTCGCGAATTGTAATTGGCACTTTTTGAGATATAGGTCTTAATCGAGTTTGAGCTCACTCATCGTATATCCCGATTCGGAGGTCATATTGAATTCTTGTATTTACTTAACTTTTGTTCATTCCCTTGAACTTGGCACAAGTGAAGACATCTTGTTAATCATCTTGCGATGTGAAACTACTTTTGAAACGTAGTCTAGGAGGTACTTCATTTAAACGAGTTTGGTTACCAAACGCTTGTGTCACTAGTTATTTATCACTCTATCACATTGGTATTCTCACATTGTTGCCTTATTCATACTCTTAACAGATACATTTTGCATTTCACTTAGGGGTAGTCACTAAGCTTTGAACACATTTACAACTTACCCTAGTAAAACTATCATGAAAACATGGCTCCTAAAACACGTCTAGGGTTAAAGAAACAAACATATGAGGAACAACAAGCACAAGCTTGGGAAATCTCTAATAGACAAGGGTCAAACCCCTTCATTGGACATGACCTAGGACCACTATTTTCTGCAGAAAAGGAAACATAAGAGATGGTTGATCATAGTGGAAATGAATTAGAATCTCCACATGCAGACTTCAATTTCGACCCCACTCTACTAGACGAATTTCTTCTTAGAAACAAAGATAGAGTGTTGGCATAGGTCATGGAATTAGGGGCCAAATTTCCCACCAAGAATGAAACAATACTACCTACAAATGATGCTACTGAGGAAGAACATCCCCTTATCAATATGGAAGATATTTTAATAGGCGGACATGCTTCCACTTCTTATGCAGGGAATGATAAAGTGGTAGGGCATAAAATACCCTTTATCAAAGTGCCATGAAGAAACAAGATAGAACATGAGACAGGTGAAGAACCTCCACAATATGAAGAGGAGGAACCTTTAGAAGAAGAAGCCACAAACCAAGCCACAATCCAACAACAAATCAGTAACCTAAGCCGAAACTAGCTTTTCTTACTTCCCATGTACAGAAAGATGCAAACAAGAATGTTCAAAAGTTGAGGCCTAAGGTTAAGATCAATGAACTCCATCGAGAAAACCAAGGAGAAGAAGACACATGGTATCATCAACTATACATCCCCGCTTCTCCCACTAAAGAACAATTGCTCACATAAGAAGTGTAGTCTATGAAAGTGATGCTTGTGAGCTTACAAGAGAGCAATATAGGGAGCATTAGGAAATATCAATATGAAGAATTATGCCCCTATCCTTTTGACAAGACAATGACCCTTCAACCCTTTCCAAAGAAATTTGATATGCCAAAGTTCGACAAATACAAAGGAAAAGGAGACCCAAGGGATCATGTTAAATATTTCTACATGGCATGTCAAGAGGTGTCTTATAGTGATAATTACCTCATCATACTTTTTCCCAAGAGTCTCGGAGGTCAAGCATTGGAGTGGTTTACACGCTTACCACGAGGATCAATTTTCACTTGGCCAAAATTGGCAGAAAGATTCATGCGTCACTTCTCATATAACATAGAGAGTGATGTCACCATGGTAGACTTGTGTGGTGCCAAGCAATGCCCAAATGAGACCTTCACCAGCTTCCTCCAACGGTGGAGAGGGATAGCTAGTTGCTTCCCTTGTGCTTTCCTTGAAAATGGTTAGTATTTTCATTCCCAATCTCAACCCGGATATAGCTTTCCACCTCCAAATGCATTGTGTTCATACTTTTGAGGAGGTTATCGAGAAATGGATTCAGATAGAAAAGGCTCTCATTGCCAAAGGCACCCTCAAAACCCAATCTAAAGAAAACCAAAGTGTCAAACCCACGGAAAAGCTGAAGATCTTTAACAAAAACAAAAATGTGGTGGGAGACAGAATCACTGATTCCAAACGTGTTCAAACGGTCCAAACGGTTCAACCTTTTAAACTGACCAAGGGCCCAATTCAACCACCAGCAAAGTGAAGAACATTCACCTCTCTCAATGAACCTTTGTCAATCATACTATAACAATTGGATGCGGCCCACATTATGACCTATCCTACAATGCAACCATTTGATCACAACGCTCTGAAACCTTCATGGTACAAGGAGCATGAATATTGTGAAATGCATCGCGTCAGTAAGGACATAAGATAGAAAATTATCTGTGGCTTCACCATTATATTCAAGACCTCATTGACAATGGGGAGATAGAGGTGGATAACCCTGGCAAAACACAAACACGTAATGAGAAAATGGGGATTTATAAAGAACCATTCCCAAGTAGGATAAGTTAGAAAAGTCAAAGCCGGATCGGGAGAGTCCTCCCAAACTTATAAAGCATGAATTACTTGTACACCAAAAGAGATAACAATCATTATGATTCACTTATCGGATGTATTTGCTCTCTTACTAACCATGTCAATACCATCTAGATCAAGGGAAAGGATCACATTGGTAACATAAGGCGTGCTCACCTTGTGATTCTAGAACCTTCTCCGTCGACCCCGCACACCGGTAAATATAACATTTTAGAACAACTTGAAAATACGTCTGCACAAGATTTTGATCTTAGATCTTCTCAAAATATCCAATGTGCATAACGACATTCTATACCAAACTCTTCGGGGCCGGGAGTGCCTTGAAGCCGATCTGCACACCTTCAAGCTGCGGTGACAAACATCTCACTTTCAACCATAGGGAGATCCCTACCGAGAATCCTACACATAATCTTCCCTTATACATTGAGGTAGTTATCACCCACAGGAAAATAAAACGGGTGCTTGTGGATAATGGATCTGGGTTGAACATCTACATGCTTAAGTTGGTCAAACAATTGGGACATACAGAGGAAGATCTTGAGTCCCATATCATCACTATCACCGCATACGACAACACGGAAAGGGAATCAACAGGTACCATCACGCTACCTATGGAGGTAGGTCCCACTTGTCATCAGACAAAGTTTCACATCCTAGACTTGGAACTTCCATATAACATGCTTCTAGGCCGACCATGGATTCATGCCATGCAGGCCGTGCCATCAACGTTTCATCAATGCATTAAGTTGAAGCATGAGGGACATATAGTTACAATACTAGGAGATTCAAAGCCCTTTGCTCATTGTAGAGCTCTCAATAGCTTTGCATGAAAGGGTACATACACATGTCCCTCCACAGATATAGCTATCCCTCTTCAGTTTGAGGCCATGGAATCCCAAGTGGATTCGGATTCTCTTAGTTCTTGCGCTCATGGGCGTCTCTACTTCAACATCTCCATTTGATTCATGGGAGATGAAAATCCTAGAATATGGCTACGGGGAGTATAATGTATAACACACGCTCTTGGTGTCGACCTCTCTTTGTTGCCCAAGACTAGAGGTCGACCCAACTACTGCTTTAAAAGACCTAGAGAGGAACACACTATTGGGTCGTTCCTACCTAGAGGCTTGTTAGTTGAGGAGAAATTGCTTGATCCACCTATGACTTGGGTCCTTAAGGATACTCAACCATCTTGTTATAAAACCCTGGAATATGAAAAATATAGTAGAATGATGTACTCCATGGGCTACAAAGGCCTAGGATGTGGGAGGAACAAACAAGGACAAAGAGAACCAGTCCCTCTTCCACATTTTAAAACAGAAAGATATGACATTGGGATTCACCCTCATGGAGCACACCCTAATGATCAAGACGTAACTTGTTCAAAGTGTGAGGATAGCTCTTACTATCTAGAAAATGATACAAATTCCCATTGTAGCCAATATGAGGATCTAGCCTCCATGAACCTTTTCATGAATAATGCTGTCCTGACCATAACCCCCACAGAACCAACCCTTGACCTTATATACCATTCCCTTGTTGAATGGGACAAAAAATGTCATGTGCCACTAGATTTATTCGAGAATGACGAGGCTATCATAGAGTTCATGGGCATAAGGGATACAATTCCCATTGGAGATCACAAGAAGGGTTTCTTTATCGACTTAGACACCTGCGCCTACTTTGGCGAGGACGCTAAACTTCATGGTCGAAAAATTTAAAGAAAAGTGAGGAAAAATTTCAAAAGAAAAGCCTCGGAAAAATCAAATTCCAACTCACACAAAGTGAAAACCTCTTTGAGGCACTAGTTGACAAACAAATAAGAAAATCAAAGGACAAACAAAGTGACCACGCCAAGGATGAAAATCTCGTGGAGACATCCTTGGATGAAGATCTCAACCTGCCTTCTGATCCTACGCGTATGGAGGACTTATCAAAATTACTAGTCGAAGAAACCATTGATGTCAATATTGGTACAAAAGAAGATCCCAAGATAGTGAAATTGGGAGCATCACTCTCGGCTAGAGAACAAAAGACATTCACTATGCTTTCTTCTACGAGAGGTTATTGATGTGTTCGCATAGTTTTATAAAGATATGCCCGACTTAGATCCAACTTTGGTTGTGCATAACCTAGTCGTGCACATAGACGCCAAGCCTATCAAATAGAAGCTCCAAAAGATGCACCCAAGAGTGGCCCTGTTGGTTAAAGAAGATTTGGAAATATTGCTTGCAGTAAGATTCATCAAACCAATTGATTATTCTGAATGGATATCGAACATTGTCCTGTTCAGAAAAAACCTATAGGTATCTAAATTTACACGGATTTTAGGGACATCAATAAGGCTTGCCCTAAAGATGATTTTTTGCTGCCCAACATTGACATGATTGTTGACTCAACAACGATTATACGAGATCTATCACTCATGGATGGCTTTTCGGGATATAATCAAATTAAGATTGCTGAAGAAGACCAACACAAAATAGATTTTACGACTCCTTGGGGCACCTTTTGCTATCAGGTGATGCCATTTGGCCTTAAGAATGCAGGAGCTACCTACCAGAGGCCATGACAGTGATTTTTCATGATATGATTCATGATATCATAGAGGACTACATAGATGACATCCTGGAAAGTCCAAAACAAGAGAGGATCATCCTATCATTTTGTAGCGTATCTTTGAACACTGTGTGAATACAAAGTCAGGCTAAATCCAAAGAAATGTGTCTTTGGTGTGCTATCCTGAGAAACTATTGGGCTTCATTGTGTCAAGACGAGGTATTGAGGTAGACCCTGCTAAAGTGTCTGCTATCACTGAAATGCCTCCACATGAGAATATCAAGCACTGCGCAACTTACATGGGAAAATTCAAGCCATTCACCGCTTTATCTCCTAGCTTGCAGAAAAATGTCACTCATTCACCCATTTGCTTAAAAATGATGTTGCTTTCATCTGGGGACCCGAGCAACAACAAGCCTTTGCTTTGCTTAAACAAGATTACTGCTAATCCACCTGTCCTCATGCCTCCCACTCTGGGAGAACCACTTTTGCTCTATATTTCCACTACACAATTTGCTATTGGTGCACTGCTCGCCCAATACGACCTTGGCCATAAGGAAAAAGCGTGTATTATCTAAGTCACACCCTCATTGCCTATGAGCTTAATTATCCTTATATTGAAAAGGCTTGCTTGGCCGTTGTTTTTACCTTTCAAAACTTCGGCATTACTCTGTGAATACTAAAACCAAGCTCATATCCAAGGTCAACCCACTCAAGTATTTGTTGTCTAAACTCACCCTCACAGTAGAATGGCTAATTGGATCATTCTACTCGGTGAGTTTGACATAGATTTTTTCCATAAAAAATTGGCTAAAGGACAAGTACTCACGGACAACTAAGGAAGCACCTTTGCAAAGGACGAGAACCTTTGAGTCTGGATATGCCGATTCCTCCTTGCTCTACATTGAATAATTTGTCATGTGGCAAATACATTTTGATGGATCATTTACGTTTCATGGTTCAGGTGCAGGAGTGGTCCTTATTACTCCTTTTGGTGATCTATCTTGTAGGATTTTCACCTAGCCTTCCCTTGCACAAACAACATTGCAGAATATGAAGCACTTATTGCAGGGATGAAGCTAGCCATCAAGTGGAATGTTCATCATGTCAAGGTTGTAGGTGATTCACAATTAATCATTAAACAAGTTAATGATGAATATAAGGTTAAGGATGGCAAGCTCATTGTTGTTGCAAATCAGCAAGCCTTTGGATGCAAATCAAGGTTCTAAATGATGTTTAGAGCATCCAGGTGTGATTGCACAACATGGAAACCTCTCCAAGTGTGGGACTTGTGAAAATGAGAGAGGAATCTCTAGAATAGAGGCTGGTTCCTCAAACTCCTCTGATTTAGATCTATATTTTACACAACTATAGAGGTTCTAATCCTAATTCTACCCTAGATTGCAAGGAGACAGGGATAAAAATGCAAAAATGAAACTAAACTAAAGATGGTGATGCACCAAAAGGAGTGGTGAAACATTTTTGCCATGTAAATAGACACAAATTCATGAAATGCAACAAGGGAAAACATACACAAGCTGATAGATGTAATTAGAGGTCTTAAAATGAAGTAGAACAATACAAACAGAGAGGGCATTCAAGCATTCACGAGTTTGCACTTGTCGATTCCATGTAAAAATCTCTTGCATTCCACCATCAAAGAGGTATAAACCTGTTACAAACTGTGAAAAAGGTCTGATTCTTACAACTATCACTTGCTGGAGGTGAAAGAAGAAGTTTGCAATGCCAAAAAGTGTTCAACCATGAAGAAATGAGCCAAATCTGGCTTTTACAGTGCATGGGTCGAGCCCAGGAGAGAGAAAATGTAAAAAACGTGGGAGCCCATTCCTCATTGATGGAAAATGCATTAAAACAGCATGGAGGACCTTACAAACCCATACCCTATCATTTTTGACCATATTGGAGAAGAATGCGACCCATTATGTATTAAATTTGGTTGTTGAAATGTCATTTCTAGCCATGGACACATACCAGAACCATTTTTGAATTTTCTCTCTCAAACTAAACCAAAATTAGAAATTGACCATGGAATCATGTAGATAATTTTAACATCTTTCCAATGATATAAAGAACGTGAAAATTCAAGCTCTGGATCAAAAGATATGATTGTTTGAAGATTTAGGGCAAAAACGGCCCAAAAACGGATCGGCGGGAATTTTTTTCAAATTTTACCTCTTTTTTGTCTTTGGAAAATTTTTCAAAAATTCCCCAGCGCTCCACTGGTCGGATGCCACGTGGCAGCTTCCTATTGGCTGTGGGCCTCAAATGGGAAAATTTTCCACAAAAACTCCATCGAGCCATAACTTGAAAAATATAAGGAGTTAGGAGGCAAACTTTACCTTTCTGGAAAGCTGAGAGAGAGCTCTATCTGATGGTGCCATTTCCAAAAAGCCTTGAGTGCCTTAAAATCAAAAAATGTGGACTGAGGCACAAGAGAGGCAAGAACACAAGGAGTTAGCCACAAAAAATGAGCTGGGGCACATTTTGGATAACAATTTTGGCGACTCAGAGGGGTCATCTACCTGCTAGATGAAAGTACCAAGAGTGCTGAAGCGAGTCCATTGGGCATGGAGCCATCAAATATTGTTTAAAACCCCAACTAACTTAGAATGTGCAAGGAGGAAGATGGAATATCACATGATGGAAGCAAGTACTTGCAAAACATCTCCGAGGACAACAAGCTATGCCAAAGCACTTAGGGAAAGCAAAACTAACCTACAGCAAAACAATGTGCAAAGCACTTGGAGGAATGAAAATCTAATCTAATATTTACAAGGTGGTAAATTTCCCTCTAGAAGCAACGCTTGAGATAGATTCCATTGACTGGAATCTGCAGTTTTTCACCATCTAATGAGGCCAATTGGAAAGCATTGCTGTTCTTGCACTTCGTGACCATGTATGGGCCCTGCAAATGGCATCAAATTTTGAATGCCTTCCCGGTTTTGCTCTATCCACATCCCATTTCAACACTAGATCTCCAACCTGAAAATATCTATCCTTGGCCTTCCTATCAAAGGTATTTTTGATCAAAGCTTGATCCTTTTCCATTGCTTGGGATGCCTGATTTCGACCTCCTGCTTGACTCCATCAACTCTGCATATCTCACCTCCATGGGCTCAAAATCTAGCAACTCTAATTGCTTCATGAGTTCCAATGTTGGCAACTCAAGTGACATGGGCAAGATTGCCTCTCTTCCATAGACAAGTTTGAATGGAGAGTTACCCAGTGGATCTCTTGGGAGTTATCCTATCGCCCATAAGGCTGATTTCGCTTTGGTATGCAAGACCTCTGATTCTCATCAAGAGTCCTCCTAATGATCCTCAATAAGTTCTTGTTTGTAGACTCGGCCCGCCATTACCTTGAGGGTAATAGTTTGATGAAGTGCTTAGGTAGATCCCGTTGTTGACAGCCCACTCACTCACCTTGGATCTAATGAATACCAATGCATTATCTCGAGATTATTGTAGTAGGTATACCAAATTTGGTTGCTATCCCCTCATAAAAGTCTAAGATCTTTGGACTCATTTGCTTCTTTGAGTGCTCATCGCTTGCTTGACCACTTGGTGAAGTAGTCCGTGGTCACAAAAATCCATTTGTGCCCTTGACTTGAATTAGGATTAATGACTCCAATGAAGTCCAAACTCCATTGCATGAATGGCTGGTCAACTGAGATTGGATGCGAATGGAAGGGAAACAAGTCTCTCTTTTCCCGTGAAGAATGCACAATTCTTACACCTCTTGATCCATGCATAGCAATCACTTTGAAAATTTTAGGCCAATAATAACCAGCCTTCATGATTTTTAGACTGTCACTCTTGGTGCAAAATGACCACCAGCTGGTCCACCATGGAACTCTTCCAACACCCTATGAATCTGATTTGTGCTAATGCATCTCAACAAAGACTCCATTCACATCTTTCTTGAACAAAACTCCATCAACAATGGCATATGGGACAGCTTGCAATCAAGTGTCTTCTTTGGGTCTTGTTCATCTTCGGGGCATAGGACTCGTGCTTAGGAAGTGTATAATACCTTGGGTCCAGCAAGGAGTGGGGGCAACATTGTCTTATTCTTGATTACCACTTGGCTCATGGCTGTCCTTGGACTGTCAAACAACCTCTTCTTCATTGCATACATATTTTTGCTTCCCCAAAACCAGCTGCTCACACAATCCTTTCCCTCTTACTAGCTTGGTGATCTTGATCTCAATGTCATACTCCATGACACGGGTGATCCAACCTGCCCTTTTCTCGTTCAAATATTTGTTGAGGAGGAAGTCCTTAACCCCAGCATGTGAGACCAACAACTAGACCTTGTTGTTTGAGACTAAATGCTTGAATTTCTTCAAGCTTCGATTCTTTGCCAAAGACATGCTTCTCAATAAAAGAGTACTTCACCTCATAGTCATCTAGGCTCACGGCTGAAGAAGGCAATTGGCTACTCATCATTATCCTTGTTCTCGCTGTACCAAAATGGCGAGAAATAGTATCATTACCTCCAAATGCATAAAGGATGAAATCCTTGGAGAAGTCCAGGTTGATGAGAGTTGGTGCTTGAGAAATGGCTTCTTTGATTGCTTCAAAACTCTCCTTGCCTTCTGCTGTCCACTTGAAAGCCATGCTCTTCTTTAACATTTTGGTGATGGGCTTGACAGGGCTCTGAAAATTTGGGACAAACCTCTCAAACAAAGTTTATCCTCCCCAAGAAACTCTGAAGGGCTTTCTTGTGGCTTGGCAATGGTAGTGCTCTTATGGCTTCAACCCTCTCTGGATCAATTGCTAATCCTTCTTTGGAGACAATATGGCCAAGGAGCTTTCCTTCATGTGCAAGAAAGATACACTTTCTAGGATTTAAAGACACTCCAAATCTCCTGCACCTCGTGAAAACTTGTCTCAAATGAGAGAGGTGGTCTGCTGCATTTTTGGAAAAAACAGTGATATCATCAAGGTAAATCAGCACCACGTTGTTAATCAAACCTTTGAACGCCATGTCCATTGCCCTTTGGAAGGTAGCACCAGCGTTGGATAGCCCAAATGGCATTTTCCTGTATGTAAAAGTTCCCCATTTGGTTGTGAAGGCTGTCTTGAACTGGTCTTCCTCCTTCACCATAATCTGATTGTAGCCTGAGTAGCCATCAAGTAGTGAAAACCTCTCAGAGCCAGCCACAACTTGCAAGATTTGCTCCATGGAAGGGAGTGGGTAATGGTCCTTGAGAGATGCTCTATTTAAGTCTCTGAAATCAACACACAATCTGATCTCCCCACTCTTCTTTCTGACTGGAACCAAGTTGGTAACCCAACTAGAATGCTTGATTGGGAATATGATTCTTGACTCAATCAACTTGTCCAATTCTTTCCTCATGAGAGGCTCCATGTGTGGATTGACTGGTCTTTGTTTCTACCTGACAGGCTTAGTATTTGGATCCAATTCAATGGTATGCTGAGCTAAGTTGGGATTGAAACCTTTCAAATCTTCGTAGCTCCAAGCAAACACATCTGGGAATTCTTGACACAACTGCATGAATTCATACCTTTCTTGTTCAGTTGTCATCTTTCCAATTTGCAATGGTTTGTTCTCTTCTACCAAGATGGATACTGAATCCTCTCTCTTGACCTGAATGTTTGCTTTCTCCTTTCTAAACTGATCATTGGGATTAAAAATGGACTCCAAAGTGATAAGTCCCTTGGGCAGCTTGTTAGTTCTCAGCTGTACCACCTGGTCACCATACTGCTGTTCCAACTTTTCTTGATTCTTAGCTGAGAACTCAGCTTCTTCTTGCAAAGAAATGGATGATTTTATGGTCATTCTCAAACACTTGCCAACCGACATTGTTATCTCGGCACTTTGAAGGCCTCACAATCACGTGGATGTTTGGCTGTACCTTATCTTTTGAATGCTTTCCACAATGTCAAAGGCTGCCCCTACTGCCGTAAGCTTTGTCAAGCCGACTTGATTCTCTTTCCTAGGAATGGATTTGATGCCAAAACCCTCAAAATATTCCATGAGGTCCCACACCCCGTTCTTGTAGCACTGAGAAGATCATTCTTAGTAGCATGTCATCACTTGACCTTGATTTACAATCAATTCACTTGTCACCAAAGATTTGCAAGTTCTTTATTTTCTTCTTGATTGCCCAATGCATCCCTTGCACCAAGGATTCATATTCGGTGAGTGTTATTGGAGCATGCAAATTGAAATCTAAAAGCTGAATAGTACTTTACTCCTTGAGGTGAAACAAGCATGGCTCCACCTCCTGCACCTTGTCTACTCCTTGATCCATCAAAAACAGCTGCCATACCTCATTGTTATCTTCATGGTTTGGCTTGGTGATGCTAGGAATAGGTTGATTTTCTTCGTGTTTGCAATAGCCCCCTAGCTCGCATTCTTCCACTTCTTGATAAGGATCAAAAGCATGTAGCTTGTTTGCCCATTCATCAAGAGTTAGATCTAGGATGCTTCCAACCTTGGTGTCAGCTTCATCGGTGCTTGGGTTGTCTTCTTGATCAAATGCTGAACAATTGGCGTTGATCTGACTTGGAGTGTAAGGCTCAATGTGGAAGTTTGCAATAGGTTCGGACCTTATTGTAGCCTTAGTTCCATACCTCATTCAACAACAGACATGTGTGACCAATCGGCGAGACAAATATCCCCAATCTTGGTGTGAAGTCCCTTGACAAGCATAGGGCAAAGAGTGGTGGAAGGTCTATGACTGATACATCTTGTAAAACAACAACATTTGGACATGCTTGCAAGGTAAGACTCAAGTTTCTAATCACCCCAATCAAGTTGTTATTCTTTATCCCATCTAATTTGCACTACCCCTTTGGATATGGTTTCATCTGGAGCCCTAGTGATCAGCTATTTGTTTAGGCATCACCGATCTACTTGCCTGGAATCTATCATGTAATTGTGCACTAACTGATTTCCAATGATTAATGAAACATAGAAAGGAGGGGGCTTCAACATTTTACCTTCTTGTCCTCCATGATTTCCCTCAGGCTGGGCAGTCATTTGTGAGCACTTTCTCTTGCATCTGAACTTGCTGATTCGAAGTTGGCAGTCCTTCATGGCAGCTTGTAACAAGTCTCTTTGGCCTGAGGATAGATAGGGATTCCCACATTGATATATTAACATTTGTCTTCTTCATCTGATCAATGATACTGAATGGTGATGAAGGATCTCTTTGCTGTCCCTTTGCTTGTACATTCACTCCTTGCACGTGGGTAGTAATAACTGGTATTTGAGTTGGTCTAGGAGCTGTTCTTGGCTGCCCTTGTGCATTTGAAATTGGATTTTGCTTGCCAACCATTTGTGGAGCCATGGAAGGTTGTGGATTGGTTGGAGCTAATGGCTGTTCTTCACCCAAATTCCTTCTTTTTGACCTTGTGTTGGCTGTAACACCTTGAGAAACTACTTGATTCATGCCACAGAAATCTTCCGCTTGCCGCCACTTACCAATGTGGTGTCATTTGGGGCTGATTGCTGTTGGAATGTTTCTTGTTGTTGGTTGTTTCCTTGACTTTGCCTTCACCCTCCACACCGAGAGTGTCACCATTAATGCTTGATTCAAAGCACCATTGAAGCACATAGATTGGTTATGAGGTTCATTGCATGGAAAACACCAATCATACTCTTGAGCAACATTGTTTTGTGTTGGCACCAATGCCTTAGAGGTAGATATGGCATTAGGATTATAGGGCTGAAATGGTCTATTGGCAGGAGGCCTTATTTGATTTACATTTGTAGCTAGATTAGGAGGTCTTTGTGGTTGGTATGGCTACCTGTTAGGCTAAGCTTGGGGCTGGTAAGAAGGTCTAAAACCTTGGGCTTGTTGCCTTTTGAGAGTAACCAGCTCATTGCCTAGGTTTTGCAATTGCTTCATGACTTCTTGAAGCTCATTTGGGGCACTTGGAGATGAAGTAGAAGCTTCATTTGAACTCTGATTTCTAGGAGTGGGAGAAGGAGCCAAATTAGGTGCTTGATTGGTATTTGGACTCTCTAAACTTGGAAACAATGGCATGGGAGGTCTAGGGGCTAGTTTGCCAGCTTGGATCAAACAATTTTCAGCCCTAATGGCAATGCTATAAGCCATAGGGATAGTTATGCCTCCCATGGACTGAATCAACATAGAAATATCAGAATTTAGAGCTTTGAGATAATAGAGAAAAGAACCTTCTGCTATTGGCCTAACTGCCACTGGAATTCTCTCCCAAGTCTTTTGAAATCTGAAGTTGAAATTGGTCAGCTGTTCATTGGGAGCTCTCTTGATGGTTGTCAGCTGCTCCAAAAGAGACAAGTTGTCTCCCTTCTCTCCAAATTTCTCATGAAGTGCTATACACAACTGATTCCAATTTGTGATAGAACCAGCTCCAAGGCTTCTAAACCATTACAATGCTTTCCCCTTGAATGAAGATGCTAGCAACTTGACAGCCACTTGCATCTCATTGATTTCATGAATTGCACAAAGGTTAGCAATATCCTTAACATGATCACCTGGAGTAGTCTGATTTTCTCCAGTGAAGTATGGAATGTTCTTCAAGGCTGCAATAGGAATTGGATGTTGTGCATTGAGGGCAAGTGGGTTGTTGCCTGTGAAGTTGACATAGGGGTTGTTTTGCACCATTCTAATTGGTCTTAAAACCCTTGTTGACTGAATGAAAGGCCTACCAGGTGGAGGAGTTGAGAGAGTTCTATTTGGTGGAGATGGAGACCTTTGAATCCTTCTTCCACTTTGCCTTACTCTTGGAGATAACTGCAGATATTCAAACAACACCTCTTCTTCTCTAGCTCTTGACCTTGTAGTGATTCTTCTCATGAGTTTTCAGGCCTGCACTGCTGAAACCAGTTGATTCTTCCCCTTTGGAGTCGCCAGATATGCAAATTATAGCTCTTTTCAAGCAAGAAAATTACAGCAGATGCACATCAACTTTGCTGCAATAAAAATGAGACCTCTAAGGTCCCACCGGGCATGCCAAAACTGTTGTTGCAAATCAGCAGCACCCCTGGATGCAAATCAAGGTTCTAAATGATGTTTAGAGCATCCAGTGTGATTGCACAACATGGAAACCTCTCTCCAAGTGTGGGACTTGTGAAAATGAGAGAGGAATCTCCAGAATAGAGGCTGGTTCCTCAAACTCCTCTGATTTAGATCTATATTTTGCACAACTTCAGAGGTTCTAATCCTAATTCTACCCTAGATTGCAAGGAGACAGGGATAAAAATGTAAAAATGAAACTAAACTAAAGATGGTGATGCACGAAAAGGAGTGGTGAAACATTTTTGCCATGTAAATAGACACAAATTCATGAAATGCAACAAGAGAAAACATACACGAGCCGATAGATGTAATTAGAGGTCTTAAAATGAAGTAGAACAATACAAACAGAGACTCGAAAGCATTCACAAAAAACCAAAAACAATAGAAATTTTTTTCACAAAAACCAAAAACAATAGAAAATTGTTTCACAAAACCAAAAACAATAGACAATTGTTTCACAAAACCAAAACAATAGAAAATTGGTGCATGAAAACAAATCTTACAAAAAAATAGTTACTTGCATTGTCTTGCTTCTTGCTTTGCTTGTTTCTTGTATAGTTGTTTTGTATTCTTGCTTTTGGGTTGTTTTTTGCTTGGGCATACTTTGTTAGGATTCATCTTTTCTTGCTTAGATTAGATTTATTCTTGCTTGTACATATTGTGGTAGGTTTTTTCCTGCTAATGAATCTTGGGAAATCATGATGTAATGTGTTAAATCATTATGTTCTTTCTTAAAGCATTTGGTTGTGTTTTGTTACATGTTAATAAAGCATGGTGAATCATGGTGTATTGCATTATTTCCTGGTGTTCTTTGTTAGCAATTGGTTGTGTTTATTGCATGTGCTCTGTTTTGTTATCATTCACATCACATTACCATCATTATCATCACATCTAACATCATCTATACATCATATATAAACCAAATGCTAAGTTTTACATCATGCATGTATGCTAAGATAATCATCACATATCGTATCATCAATGGGGGTAAGATGGGTTGCGTATGATAAAAATCTATTCCCCCACACCAAAATCATCATATCATCCCGTCCATATACATCAAAATAACACATGAGAAATGCATTTGATATCATCTACGAGATCTATCATCTAACATCCACAAAGCACATGTATACATCAAACATCGAAATCAAATACATACAAAGTACAAAATTAGATAACACATCCATAAGTGTTGAATCAAAACATGCAGCATGCAATGAGAATCAATGTATGCCCACTCATGTCACAACGCATCCATAAGTGCTGAATTAAACAAATGCAACATGCAATGAGAATCAACATAGAGTTATTTATGGAAAAGGGTATTTCACATCATAGAATTATCCCACTCATGTCACATACAAAGTGAGCACAAAAACAATAAAATACATCATCTCATAAACATGTACATCTGAGCCAAAACAAAATAATCCTCATATATATACATGTGTGTCAATATACATCTATATCAAAAATGGATACAAATCAGTGCTCTATATCAAAAATGCCTTCACCGAGGCACACACATATGATACATCAAAATGTCTCGTACACATACATACAATTTCCAGATAGGTACTCAATACAATACATCATCGATACACAATGCCATAAAAAGGGGCATGTATATGAAAGAATCAAGCCTTCATCATGAGGCATCATCATAATACATATACAAGACTGTACATCAAAATCGACCTTCATAAGAGGCATACATATAAAAGAATCTCAGACAAACAAAAGTATGGCTCTCAACCATAACTCTCGCCCTCGTTGGGGCTCCCGGATCTATCCTCTGCATTTACGAAACACTGTAGGGCCGGGATGGTGCTGGTTTGGCCGATCGCTCACAGTAACGATCAAGTTTAGCTGATCTAGTAGAATGGCCGGATCTCCATGATTGAGAGCTTGATGCACTTGACCTGACAGACTATGGTAGTGCTACTCGCTACTCTAGCCGCACCACTATGTAATAAGCAGCCCTATAGAATAAGGCCTCACCACCAAGCCTCGGTGAAATCGAGTATCAAGTCTCGCATCCCTAAAGGTGAGCGCGCTCAAGGGGCGTATCTCACTCACCTATCACTTGGCCCACGCTCTACGTTGGCCTCGTCTAGAGGCGTGAGCCTCTCGGCCTCTCTTTGTAGTCATGGCCTATAGCTCTCAAGACAGCCTCGGTCCTCTCGTCTAAAAATTCCTATTATCGTGCGTATACATGATCTCCCCGTGTGACAACCATTCGCGCTTTGTGATCGAGACTGATGAAGAAGGCTCAATATCTAAGCCCCCGTGCCTCTCGTCTCTTAGATCTCGGCTTTGCCATGCTACTCATGTCATATTTTGGGCTAGCTCGGGTCTCGAGCCTCGATCCCGCTCTAAAAGTAACATAACAATATAAGCTCGTGCCTCATCTCTCTCTGCTACAACAGTCACACACCAACCTCAAGCCTCATCTCTCTCTGCTCTAGCCGCATCTCTCTCGGCTATGGCCTACTATAACTACACTTGTACTGTGGCTATCTGTGCCACTGGCTGGGAGGCTATGTGTGTCACAGGGACGGGTCCCTGAGGTGCTCTAGAAGACTATCCCTACTCAAAAACCCTGCCTCTGGGTGGCTACACTGCTGCCTGTACTTTGGGCCTTGCAGCCTTGGTCCCTGTGCCTATGGGGCACCTTGTCCATCATGTGGGATACCATCAAAGGGATCCTTTGGGTCTGGTCCCCATGTGCTACTACCCTTGCCTCGCGCTCCGTCCATGCCATATCTCTACAGGTAGGTGAATGCCTACTACCTGTGCCTCCTCTGAATGGTGAGCCATCTGGGTAATATTATAGCGTACTGCCGCATAGTCGGTTGGGTCCCAGGATATCTCACTTGTCGTAATGGGTCCCATACCTGTGGGACCACCTATGTGAAACTCACCCTAGCTCGGGCCACCAATATACGAGGCCCCATGGTCTACCTCTTTGAGTCCCTATGTGCATGCCAGATATCCGGTGGGGACCCCCATGCACCTACCAAGTTACCGGGTTGGTACTTATCCACTCGACACACTCCATGATATAGCTACGACTACCAATTAGAAAGTGCTCCACCAGTGCACACGTTGAGCTTTGTGGTGTCCTCTCGCCATTGAAATGCTTGTATGGATGCCGATGACATCTATCTCAACTAGTTCATCAAACCCTTGCCTATATCTAAATAGGTGCGCCAAGATGGCCACGCACATCTCCACCAGGCCTACTACCTAGGCCATATATGAGGGCTCCTTAGATCTCGCATACGAAAGGGCCCACAGGATGTCCGATCGCAATGTGATCCCATGACCATATCTATAATAATGAAGCTAGCCCTATGGTCTTCTGACCATGGTATGTAATCAAGTGCAAATCCCAATATAAATGGGCGATATACACCGCCCTAGCAATATCTCTCACCACTATAAATGCCATGAACCAATGGTAGTAGTCCTCTTGGAAATGAAGTCCCTATCTTATCAGTGAGTAGGAACCCACTGATAAGAGCCATGATGTAGAGAGGTCCCTGATGCAATGTGGGGTCGATATGCACTCATGTAATGCTATAGTCATCCCATCGTGTGGGATATCATCAACACCAAATAGGGCACTGCAAGCTGCTCTAATTAGCCCTACATTAGAGCTGTACTCGATCAATGTGCCCATCATGGGCACGCGAAGGATCCTCCAAACATCCTTAATAGTCACGATCAGGCTCTCCTGGTAGTCTCAAACACACCGACTCTTGCTATGCCATCGCTTGCTAACGCAAACTAAAAGACCGTGGTCCAAAGATAATGGAGGGCATCAAAGCCACGAGGCCTAGCCCCACCGCCTTAAGTAGTATCGCCATGGCTCACCAGTTGTACCGGTGCATACTACCCTCTAGCTCTGCAATCCGGGTATGCCACTCCCGCGTCTGCAAAACTGGTATTCGTCTCTATAAAATAACATGCCACTCGTCAGTTCTTAGCATTTCTTCTAAAAAACTATCTCATCTTTTAGGGTTAACCCAAAAATTTTAAAAATTCTTCCAAGTGTCATGTTTTTGGACACTTTCTTGTCTTTGTTTGCTCATCCTAGGTGCTGCGGACCCTTTTTGGCATGTGCACCACATTTCTAGTGCTCGCTTGCACGCATGTGTCTTCTCGGTTCCCGCGCCCTCTTTTTGTGCACTCATAGCGCCCTTTTTGGCATGTGCGCCACACATTGGGTCCCTATGCTTGCACGCGTATGCCCTCATGTGTGCACTTGCCCTCTTATTGCATGCGCCACACTTTTCACGTGTGTGCTCCATTTCCCATGTGTGCACATGCACGCACATGTGCTTGTGTGCACATATGCGTGGTTGTGTTCGGTTGTGCTAACGCATGTGCGTGCATCTATTTTGGTGCATGCACCCCTAAAAAGATGCTTACAACCCCAAATAGGTGCCTATGCCCCTTATCCCATGCTCCGTGCTTGTGCGTAGGCACACTAACACATTTTCCTATGACTAAAGCTCAAATTTAAGGCATTAATGACACAAATTAATGAGCAAGGTTTTGATACTCACAAAGGGGCTGCGTCCGTCGCACGGCAGTGGTACCCCGGTGCATCGCATCTACGTGCCTCAAACGGTCTCATGTAATCACCATGGTTCTCCTCAGTGTCAGAGCCTCACAATAAATTTTCTAAACTGCTTAGTGGTTAAAATGAATTGGTCGCGATGTTTTTACCCCCTCAGTGGGGTATATTAACCTATTTTTCACCGTCAGAAGGCTAGGAGGCCCGTTTCGATCGCCGTTTTCTCCTTTGTTCACTGTGGAATAATTATTTTTATTAAATAATTATTTTTCTCTTATTTTTCACCGTATTGGGGCATTTTTGTTTTCCAATACCCATTTCTTCTCCCTCGATAATTTTATTTCTCCTTGGTGATTTTTATTCTTCTCCACTCCTCTTGTAAATAATTATTTTTCAAATAATTATTTTTCTTAATTTTTCCACTAAACAAGGACACTATTTGTCATTTATTTCTCCTTTCTTCCACCTAGGAACTTTCTCATTTGCCCTAGGCCATTTGCTTTCTTATTATATTTTCTTCTACTATTCACCACGGTTTGAAAAGCAAAAACACTAAAAACAATATACATATCAAAAAATCTAAAAAAAAAGGCAAAATTTTTCAAAAATCCTAAAAAGTAAAAAAACCCCACAAAATGGTAACTTTGCTTATTATGGCTGAAACTTGTGTCTTGCGCATGATATTTTCTCCATATCCTGTTGGTTTGTCTCACATCTTCCCTTATTAATACAACTCACGGATCACCGGATTCACAACCATTCACAAAGCTAGTTGCTTGCTTCGTCTGCACTCGGGGCACTTTCATTACCTAGTGTTTTTAGTTTCTTGCGCAAAAATGCTTTTCGTGGACCCCATGTCCATTGTCATTTCCCCTTACACGTATCCTTACTTGAGGCATCATTTTTAACCCTTTTTGTCAATCACAAACTTGTGGATCTCTTCGAATTGATAACAAAACATTTGTATAACCGCCTTGACCATCATTGGGTTGGATATGTGCGTTCGTTTTGTTTTCCATGTTAAATGAGCTTGTTTCCTTCTTCTATTGTATTGCATTATTGTATGTTGCATGGAGTTGGTATTTTCAGCAATAGACAATTGTTCATAGTATGGTTTTTCATGTCATTCTACCTTTGTCGTATGCTTTTATTTTTCATAAGGACCGATGATGTAGTTCCTATGGCAATATGATGACATCAAAATTATTCCAATAAAAAGCAGCTAGAGGCTAAGCTCTTCTCTCCCCTCATCCATATTTCTTCTACATCACTTCCCTTTCACCCCTACTTTTCTCTCTCTCATCTAGGGCATTCTTCCCCTTCCCATTCTCCTATCTACCTCTCACCTTTTCGATCGTCGATCGGCTTCTTTCATCACCCCATCGACACTCGAGGGGGCATCTCTCCCTCCTACTAATTTTTATTCTATCCCTTCAAAATTTTCTTCCATCTACTATCTTTGAAGTGGCATCACTTACGCCACCCCAAAGAGGGGAAAATGTAGACACCTATAATTACACCCGAGCAATTTAAATACTTAAATTGCGCTAATTATCTCCTTTCCCACAAATTGACGACATATTGTCAATAACACTCATCTTCTCTTCCATTTTCGTTAATTGATTACATTACGCTAATTAATTAAGTCCCCTATCCAACACATACCCTAATTAACGACCCTTTGTTAATCAACACCTTCTATCTAGTCTAATTAATTATTATTAATTAATTAGCCTCTCTTCTCATTAAATCAATAAATCACTATTTAATTGGTTTAATTCCCTCCTAATGGTCCAAATCACACTAAAATCCATCTAAAAGCTTATAAAAGCTTGCACATGTATTAATTAATCATCTTGATTAATTAATACACCCCTTTATCCACATGAGCCACTAAAGGACAAACTAAACCCTCATAAAGTTAACTCAACCCCATCTAAACCCCCTTATCCATAAATCCCACATTCATGAAGATGTGTTGAATCCCTTTATCCTTTGGGCTATATAAACAACCCTCCCTCTCCTTTTACACTTACACCTAAATCTCTCAAGAGACAAAAGAAAGCACATAGTTTCATACTAATAGCCTTTTGTCATTCTTGAGATCCCCATCCTCCATTCTTGAAGAGCTAAGCCTCACACCCAAGCATCCATTGATGGATCAAAGCAAGCAAATATAATTTGATTGCCATTGGAACTACTTAGGTTCATTTTAATGTTTAATTAGGCAATTAAGGAGAATAGAGTTCATTAATTTACATTGTGTTTTGATCAATTTCAAAGTTATTAATGTTAAGGGTAGGACTTGCTCATTTCTTCATCATGATGGTGTAATTTCTCATTCTTAGCTAGGTTAGGAAGCTATTTCTAGGTGGTAGTTTTCTTGCTAAAATTGTAGAAACACTTGCACACATTTGGCAATGACTTATGGGGACCCTTAGTCCCATGGCATTTTAGTTTAAGTTTCATTGTTTTGGCTAATTTTTGATATGCACATGTAGTAATTAATGTCCATTTTCTTGGAATTTTTTCTCATTTGATATGTGTAAATTCATGTTCATAGCCATAATTTTAATGGGTTATTTCCATTCTTAAGCTAACTTGTCAAAATTTGAGATATTGTGAGTTTTCTTGTGTTTGCTGTTGTATTTTTGTTGCAGGGTCTAGCAAGACAGCATAATTTTAGGGGTGCAAGCACAATTTTCATGGCACAGTGTAGTTTTGGGGTGCACATGTCTCTCTAGTGGTGTAAGCGTATTGTCAAAACTCGTCACTCTGTCTGCTGACCCTTGGCACATGCGCACTAACCCTGGTGCACACACCCTAACCAAATACAAGCAGTGCTAACATAGGCATAGGCGTCATTTCGCTCAGTACCTTTCACTACATACTAAAACTCGTCGGATCAAAGCACATATGCCCTAACCAGGGCACACATGCTGTTTTAGTGGCGCATGCACATTTTTATGGTAATGCAGTTATTCTATCTATTTTTATCGTAGTAGCGCATATTCAGCTTTTTTGTGGTGCACACACCTCTCTCGTAGCAAATTATTACCTATGACTTGGTGATACAACGGATGACTTAGTAAGAGGACGTGATTTAGAGAAAAACTTAAGAAGTGAGGAGTTGTTTTGATTTGATAATGTTGTAGAGGATGGAGTAGGAGGAGATGGTGAACTAATTTGGAGAGGTTTCTACTTAGGTGGCTCTTGACTAACCAAAGAATGTGTATGAGAATTGGTAGGGTGATGGTCCTTAGATGTAGAAGGAACAACTTTTGGAGCCCATTTAGATGTAGTATTTGTAGGTGGGTGTGTAATAGGATGTTTTCCATTGAATGAGATAAAGCCTTGACGCTCAAGATGTTTGATTCTACGTTGTAAAGCATAGCAATCGTGGTCATTATGCCCATTGATTCAATGATAATGGAAATATGGATGATCTTGGTGTTTTGCTTGCCGATAAGGAGGATAAAAATGAGTAGGTGGTAGAAGAATCAATTGATGACTAAGAAGTTGGGCTAGAATGTCATGTGGCTTAGCATTGTGATCAAGTATGAGAGGTTCTGTGATGGCGTGACTTGAGGTTCAACTATATGACATGTAGTGGACATAGATTGAATAGGAGATGTTGAAGAAGAACAAACATGTGATTGAGAAGCATCCTTAAGCTGTTGAATTTCAGATCTAAGGGATGTGATGGTGGATTCCATAGATTAAAGAGAGGATGTATGTGATTGAGAAGCATCTTTAAGCTGCTAAATTTCAGATCTAAGGGATGTAATGGTGGATTCAGTGGCTATGGATTTATCTTGAAATAATGTATGCAAGGCTTGAAACTTATCTTGAAATAATGTATGTAAGGCTTGAATCGAGTCTAACAGTGGTTGATTAGATACGGGCTCATCAAGACTAGGATCAACAAAGAAACTATGAAGTACAAAACTTAATTCATGTGGTGGCATATTATCATCAAAATATGTGGTGTCTAGGGATTTTTGAAAAACAACCTGACAAGTGGGATGTCTCTTAAGTAAATCAGATAAAGAAACGTGACCCATGATAGAAGAAAAAGAAGGATCCTAAGCGTGAAAGATGTCGGGTTCACCAAAATGATTAACTAAAATAGACCTAAGTGCAAGGAAATAGTAATCCTAGTTAATCTAATTAGGAGGACTAAAACATTGTATAAATGTAGTAAATAACATAAAGTAGATGCAAATAAATATGCTAAGTAAAATAAAACCCTAGATGTGTAAGAGAGTAGAGAGAAATGGCTTAGCTGATTGTTGTAGATGGTCACACAATGTCACAGGTTTGAGAATAAAATTTGGAAGTGTAGACAAACACTCAAGGACCCTATGAAGGGAAGATATGAAGTGATTGGGGTGCCAAGCAAAGGGACACCCTAGTATGCAACTGGGTGCTCTGCTTACTTTAAATGCTCAAAACTTGCAAGTGGTATGGTCGCAAGTTAGTACTGAACCTTCCTTGTTTGTCACCCCCGGATTTGTTGGGTGAGTTGTGTAATGACCTGTAATGCAAAAGGAAGTATCAAACCCTAGAAAAAGAAAAGATACATATGAATGGGTCGATTGACCTTTAGCCACCAAACTAGTGGACTTATTGTTGAGCACCGCACTACATTTCAGATCTAGATATAGTTTTGGTGTGTGTGTGAATGTCATGCCATAGGTGCTCTCGCTCCACTACACTTTGTGAAGTAGCAAGCAATAATAAATATAGAAAATATAAATAACACGTGTGCATGGAATAGAATAGAATCCCTCCCCTATGTAGTGTGTGTGATGCAGATCTCCTAGCCTTGATGCATGACACTATGTGGATGCAAGTGATGTAATGGATGCAACTCTAGATGGAGTGATAGTAGTGTGTAATGTTATGACCTAGGACCCTCATTATGGTCTTATAAGCTTTGTATTTATAGGGATCTCAAGCTTAATTTCGTAATTAATCCTGACAAGGCCAACTAAGAAAAGGATAAGGATGAAAATGGATAGAAAGGCCCCAAAGAGAGGCAAAAAGGATGGGCATAGATTGGGGGTGCCTCGGGTGCCCTGCAAAGAGGATGGGGCACCCTGATTTTGGGCTAGAATGATGAGGCAATTGTGAAATGGGAAGATAAGTGCTGAAAATACACAAGAATTATGAAATAAAATATAAAATAAAGATGGCCAAAAGGTGGGATTAATTAGTACTTTGTACACTTGAGAACCTTCTAAATAGTAGTATAAGACCAGGCTAAATTATGTGTAAAGTGCATAATTTTGTGTCTATATGAAGAGGAATTCACCATGGATCATAAAATTGAACTTCGTGCCCTCGAGCAAGGCCATGTTAAACTCGATGTAATAAACCAAATCTAGAATTCACCAAGCCATCCAATCATGGTGAAAAATCTAAAAACGTGGCTAATGTTATCGTAGTAAAATCTTCATCTCCATCCAATTCTCACATAGATCTTCCACAAAAATATCCTGTGCCAACCCCAACTATACCCCTCTCTTGGGAGTCCTATAGTTCTATTTTCAACAAGCTAATCATCATACACCTCATTCAACTTCCCCCATCCGACCTCTTGACTATTAATGACGGAAAGAAACATATTATCATGAGGAGAATTATCAGTAAATACTACTGTGTCCGTGCTCATGACATTGAGAAGTGTCACACCTTTAATGATCTTGTACAATGGCTCATAGCTCGTAGTGAGATTCAATGAGATAATCCTAACACACATCCTAATAAACCCTTGATGTCTTCAAACAACCCTTCCCCACCATCCACTTTGAATAATCAAACCACTCCTTAGACATCTTAGGAACCTAACGCTCACATAGTCAACACTTTAAACCAAAAATTGACAACGTCACCTATACCCACAATTCCTCATCCACTACACCCATTGATATCTTTCCTCCTTCACCCATGGTCTTGTCTACATCCACAACTACTTCAACACCCATCATAGTCACACCTATTATTCCCCCTACCACTAATCCTATCATATATGCTTCCTCAATCATATATAATTCTATTACACCAATCACATCTAGCCCCTTATACATATTTATCTCTACATATCTCACAATAACTTCTTCACATATTCCTTCATCTATATCCACTTCCATATCCTTACCTATAACCACATCTACTACTATCACTATTCCCACATCAACATCTGAACCTACTAAGAAAAAAATATCCTTCTCTTATAATTACGTATATTCCCCATCTCATTTGCACCTTTAACTACTCCTACATCAACACCTTGGAAGTTGTTAGAATCTGCAGATCCTTTAAAGCCTCTTATTCCAAAACCACCTTCACCTTAAACTCCTACATCTTCAACGAAATCTACATCCAAATCATCTAATTCTACCTCTAAGGACCACCCCCTATAGAGATCATTGTCATTCCCGCCAAGGGTAAAACATCACAATAAAAATCCAAAAACCTTGGCATTCCTATTCATAAATCTCTCACCCATCCACATAAAAATTTGGAGCTCCCCCTCCTAAACCTCACCATCCTAATAAATTTCATGCCTCATCATCCATATTGGGAGCCCTCAATCTATTTTGGGACAAACCTATTTATCTAAATCACCTCTCATCAATAAGTATAATTCAAATTAATCTATTCTCCCTTCTACATCTAAATTAGAACCACAATCACTGTTACTCCCAATATCAAATAAGAGTCCAAGGAACCCATATAACCTCATAAAATTAATATTCCACTCTTACCTTCATCCAAATCATCTACCATCCCCACAACATATTCTTTAAGCACCCCTTTGGGTTGTATAATCGAAATATTTTAGCGTCTTGTCCAAACATCTACCATCACTCTTCCTCCTATCAAATATTTTGACTCACATGGACAAAAAACCACATAGTTTGAACCTAATACCATGTGTTCCTATCATCACACCCTTGACATGATAATGAACATTATAGGGCCCTCCAAACCCTCATCCATAATATCATCGAAGAAGATGACCTTATTATTGAAGAAGATCATCCTCCCATCCACATCTAATCGTAGTCCTCCCATCAAATCCAAAACCTCCAAGTCCACTTCTTCATCCAAGACCTTCATTGCAATCCCCCACCAAACACTACTACTTCTAAAGAGGACTCCCTCTATTCATCGACACCAATTCTATTGCCACGTGCTCTTGAAATTATGACCCCCAACCATCTACTCAATCTAATCTTAAGGTGGTCGCCACTGCTCCATCCGATCAATCTAATCCATCTTCTTCATCCAAAGCCAAGGCATTTATTCAAGCCGCTCCACCCACTTCAAAATTGTCTCGCCATTTAACAACGTATTATAAAACAAATCCATCAAGCTATGATTAAGATGTCACTCTATGATCTCATCCAAACCTCCCCAATCATAGAAAATATTTCATCGATGCTCTACAACGCGCCCTATCACTAGTGATGTGTGTTTCACCACAATGTTGCATATAAAACAAATAAGGTAAAGGTGAGGTGAGGAGGAATACCTGTGAAGTCAAAGAAGGTTGCACACCATTGAGAAGACCATGCTGATTGTGAAGAGCTCATTTTTGGCTAGGAAGGACTACATGTAGAAGCACAAAAATACCACCAAATAGAGTTAAATAGCATATGACAGTGGACTAGCCTAGCATATGCTAGATCTAAGAAGTGTGATACTTCCTAGAAAGGTCATCAATCCACTATTTAAAAACAACTTAATGTAAATAAATGATAGTAAAAGAAAGGTCCTATTGTAATGATACAATTTAGGTATCTCATATGCTAACAATAGACTAGATTTAAGCTAAATATTGAATATACAAATAAATATAGAGAAGGAAGGGTGTTGTCATAAAGACCAAAGTTAAATCCCTTCTGATACATTGATGAAAAAAAAAGGGCGGCGGCGAAGATTGGTGAGGTATTGGAAGTCGATGAGAAAGGCTGGGTTTGGGTAGGTAGTTCAGAGAACAAGAAGAATTGTTGAGTCCCCCATATGTCAAAGTTGGTGTGAAGGTGGAGAGGACTATATAGGGAAACCTCTCCTACATGATGGTCGTAACATGGGTGTTGGTGAAGGTCTATGTACTCCGAGGAGTAAGGAAAGTGTATATGTTGTATATGAGGTACTCCCACAGGGCAAGGCGTTGGAAAACACCTACTAAGGGGTCTCGAGGTTGCTACTTGGGTAGTGAGGATGAATGAGCTACTCGAAGCCCGAGAAGGTGGGGCATCGCTTACCGTGAAATATGCTGGTTGATAGAAGGGATAGTTGTGGCGAGAGAGGGATAAATGGGTTGGTGTGGAAGGTGTAGTGACAAAAATGGTTGATAAGGCATTAGAAGAAGATAAAATGACAAGGGTGGTAGATACCTTGACTAGAACAAGGACATCATTTGGTCAAGAAATCGTGTTGCAGATTTTAAAATGTGAAGGATCCACTCGAATGGTGTAGGGGGCCCTTCATATTCAAATTTTATACAACGGTGAAGGGTTGAAGGTACATGCCCCATGACATGAATCTAGGGTCGCCCAAGAAACATGCTTTGTATTAAAATTCCCCTCAAGAACATAAAATAGTTTGGGACTAGTGTGGGGACCCACGCGGATGTGGAGGATGACAGTGCTAAGGGTAGAAGTCATGACATCATTAAAAGAATGCAACATAACAAGGTTATTATGCATGTAGTTGGTAGGTATGCATAATTGTTTGTATGCATGGGAAGAAATGATATTAATGCTAGCACCTCCATCAATCATAATGTGTCGAATGCAAGTATCATTGATGTAGGTGGAGATGAAGAGGGTGGGATCAAGATCATTTGATTGCGAGGGAAATATCTAAGTAAGAGAAACCGATGGCGTAAAACTTGAGGAGAGGTATGGGGGAAAATTTTTGAGGCGGAGTGGTGAGGGTGGCCACATGATGAGGGGTAAATATGGAAACCACAGGTGTAGGATCATTTGGTGGAACCTTGATAGAATGCAGACCTCAATGAGGGCCTGACAATGAGACTCAGAGGTTTGAATTAGGTCATACAAAGACATCTTCAGAGGAGATTGATGAAGTTTTTAATCATAGAGTGATATGCGACTCGTCGAAAACAACATAAGCCGCCCACCGATGGTTACCTTGGGGTAGGTGCAGGTGGAATTGTGGATGAAGGTACACTGGATGGGATACCGCTTTTCTATTTTACTTTATCTTTTTGAAATCATGTGGCTACTTAGACCATATTTATTTCAAAGATCAGAGGAGGAAAAGAGGGTTGTGGAGATCCAGGTAAAGGTAGTTGAATAGATATAGGGCTGCAGAAGGTGTGGCAACCGCGAAGGGGGAATGAAATTCTCCTCTAACATTTCATCTTCATCGAAGAGACCATCCAAAGTATATATTTTAAGGAAAATATTTTTAAGGGCCTCACAACCTTTGAAATCATGCCTTGGTGAGTGATGATATGCACAGATTTTGGTGTCATCAAACCCTACTGGTTTGGGTTTGAGCGGCTCATAAGGCTTAATAGGCGCAATGAGATAGCGGAGGTTTCTAATAACCTAGTGAGGATGTTAGAATAGGATCCTATCAATGGATCACAATGAGAAGTCAGAATTGGCTTGGATGAAGGTGTAGGTGATTTTCGTGGGAGAGGTGCTACTGGAGGTGGTGTAGGTGTGACTACCTTTTTGGTAGGTAGTGAAGGTTTTTGTTTCGATTTAAGTTGCACCTTCTTTGATAAAGGTGCAGGAGGGGTGCATGAGGTAGAAGGAGATGTAGAAGGCGTGGGGTACCCTAGAAATCCAAGGTGAGAGTGGTGGTGTTGGAAATAGTGTGGTTATAGGTAATGGAGAAGATGTAGGTAGAAGAGGTGATGAAGGTGAAGGTGTGGGAAAAAGAGAAGGTAAAGGTGTGGGTGTGGGTTGTCACACCTTGGATTTTCCTTGGTGAAGAGGTAACTTGACCAAGGTGGAAGGGTGTGGGCCTAAAATCAAAGGTAGAGGCGAAGGTGAAAGAGAAGGTGTGGGAGAGACCAAGGTGTGAGGCCTAGGAGGTTGGGTCTTCCTCTTAGGTGCGGGAATTGGTTTTGTGACAGGTGGTGGTTGAGTAGATAAGTCTAGTTTCACTATGAGATGCAATAGGATAGGTGTTAGTAGGACCCCTAAGGAAGTGGAAAGTTTAGGTGTGGATAGGGGTTTTTGTGAAGGTGAGGTTGAAGAAGAAGGAGTTGAACTTCTAATCAACATGGCAAAGCATTCAATGTTTGTTGGGAGATCTCTATCACCACTTGCGAGATAGTTGGGTTATAGATTCCGTGCTTCTCATCACATGACTTCTTCCAAGGAGTCTTTTGTATCTTTAGGTTTAAGTTCTACTTCCAAAATTGAGGTTAGAGATTCTTCCTTCCTTTCTATTAAAGGAAAAGGTGACATACACCTTGATGGTGGTAGTATCCAAGATGTACTATATGTTCCTAACATCACTACAAATTTGTTTCTTGAATATCAAATTTGTCATTCTTGTCAAGGAAAATAATGACTTTTACACCACATGGGGTAGAAGTACGAACTTTTTTGGAGCCTCATTCACTTGTTGCTCAAGGTATTGTTGATCATAGTTCTATACTATATCACTTTGATGGTTTTGATGACAATTCCTCTATAGGGAAAGGATTGATTTCTCATGTAGATTCAGAGAGTAAGCTTTGGCATGAGAGATTTGGACATTTCAATTACAAATATTTGAAGGACTTGAAAACTCATGGTATGGTTGATGGTCTTCATATAATTTCTTTTCTTGAGGGAGTTTTTACCTATGCACTAGGGAAACAATACCAAGATCCATTTCCTAAGAATTTTCCAAGAGAGCTTCTTCACCACTTGAGCTTGTGCATAGTGACTTGATGTTTTTCCTACCCCTCTTTCAATGGAGCTAAGTATGTACTTACCTTTATCGATAATTTCTCAAGGCGTACTTGAGCTTATTTTCTCAAGTAAAAAAGTGATGTTTTTTTACATTTCAAAGTCTTCAAGGATTTGGTCAAGAAACAATCTTCTAGTTACATAAAGAACCTTCACACTGATAATGGGGGAGTACTTCAACAATGAGTTTTTAAATTTTTAGGAAATCATGAAATTATTCACCAACATTTTGTTCCTCATACTCCACAAAAAAATAGCTTAGCAGAATGGAAGAATCAAACTTTGAATGAAATGGCTAACTGCATGATGCATTATAGATATTTTCCTCCTATATACTGGGTAGAAGTAGTTAATTTTACTAACAAAATTCCGAATCATACACCACATAGAGCTCTTGATAATTTGACTCCAAAGGAAGCTTGGTCTAACACTAAGCTTGATGTATCATTTTTCAAGTTTTCGAGCCCACTTGGGCCTTTGTGCCTAAGAAGAAAAAGAAAGCCTTGAATAAGAAGATGAAACCTTTGATCTTTGTAGGGTATTATGAGGACATGATAGCTTATTGAATTTTAGATATTGATACTCATGATGTTCTTTTTCAAACACATGTTCAATTTGATGAGCGCTTCAAACCTCATGATTCTTCATATTCTTCTATGCCTACTTCTTTTTTATCTCATCTTGAAGATCCTTTCTTTGAGGGAGGTTAATGAGGAGGTTATATATGCCGATGATGATATAATTTCCACTAATTTTGTCACTATGCCTAAGTGGGCTCATTTATAGTTTTTGAGGACACATCTTTCATATAGGATCTTCCACTCACTAGGCATCATCACGCACATTCTACAGGTTCTAGAATGTTGTGTTAGTCAGTTTATGAGGATCCACATTATTTTTCATAGGCTCATGGGATATAAGAGTGGGATGATGCGATGTTAGTTGATTATTCTTATTTGATGAGGAATCATACTTGGGATTTGGTATCTCTTCGTAAAGGAAGAAAGATGGTTAGTTATAAGTGGGTATACCGAACCAAATACAAAGTGATGGGCCCATTGACAAGTATAAGGCTTCTCTTATTGCAAAGGGTTTTTCACAAGTTGAAGGTATTGATTACTCTAATAATTTTACATTTGTTGCCAAGATGGATTGTGTATCGCTTGTACTTATTATTGCTACATCACAAGGTGACCAGTATACTGATGGATGTAAAAAGTGCCTTATTACATGGAAATTTACAAGAGGAAATATACATGGAGAAATTTGCTACCACTGGATTTTTCAGATTCTTCTCTCATTTGTAGAATCAAGGTCTCTCTACGGTCTCAAACAAGCCCTTAGGATTGGTATGAGAAGATGGATTCTTTCATCTATCTATCGGTTTTTTCACCGCCACTTCGATCCTACAATATATCTTCAACTTGTTGGTGAGGATATTGTGATACTTGTCTTGTATGTTGATGATCTATTACTTAATGACAACTCTTCTTCCCACATTCGAGTATTCAAAGGGATCTTTCTACACAATATGACATGAGAGATCTTGGGTTGTTGCATTATTTCTTTAGACCGCATATTTCTCGCAGTTTCAGTGGATTCATTTGAGTTAGAAAAAGTACACCCATGATCTTCTTCAACACTTTGATATGGTTGATTGTAAGCCAAGCCCATCTCCTTTTCAATATAAGGTTACTCTTACTTCCACATACACCACTCTACTTTGTGATCTTACATATTTAAGTAGTTAGTTGGAAGTATTATGTACTTGAAATATACTCACCTTGATATTTCATTCACAGTAGGGTTTGTCTCTTGGTTTGCACATTCTCCTCAAAGCAACACACGATGTGCTACTAAAAGTATTTTGCATTATTTGCAGGGCACCTCACACTTTTTCCTACACTACACTAGGGGTTATACTTGGTTGGATATATAGATTTAGATTGGGTAGGGTCTATTTATGACAGCATTCCACTTCTGGATATATTTTTTGTCTTGGTTATTCTCCAATTATTTGGGCATGCAAAAAGCAACAAGATATTGCACTTTCATCTTCAGAGGCAGAGTACATGACAACAGCTTATAACAAGTCAACAAATTCTTTTCTTCAATAGTTATTGAGAGAGTTTGGATTCTTATAGGATTCAATGTACTTTGGTGTGATAACCACAGTGTAATTCACATTTCTCATAACCCCGTTGAGCACCGTGGGGCCAAACATATTGAGATACACATACACTTCATTCATTAACACATTCAAGAGGGATTTATTTTCTTGGAGTATATTCCAACTTAAAGCAAGTTGTAGACATCTTTACGAAGCCTTTTGCAAGGCCTCGCTACCTTGATTTATGTGGTATGATTTGGGTTTTAGAAGTTGTTCATGGGGTGTGTTCGTGAGAACATCTTCCCTCTTATTCTTATTTCTCGTTTCCTTCTAGCAGGATTCTACCCTACTTTTGGTTTGATATTTCTTCATAAATATATTGTACATGAGTACTTGATTAGGCCCAATTTTGGAACTCATACTATGGATATGCCACTTTATTTTTGGGCCCCTAGCTTCACTTGAAGGGGGTGTTAGTGTAGGTATTTACCTTATCTCATGTTCACCTAGGTACTTTATTTACCTCATGTATTTTATCCTCACCCACTTATGTGTGTGGATATTTATTTTTTATTATTTAGATATTAGGAAGATATTATCTAGTTGTTATGACTAGTTCTTTCCTAAATCTATGGTCTTGACTAGTTCTTTGATGAATATTTCTTTCCTAAATCTATGGTCTTGACTAGTTCTTTCCTTGATTTATGGCTTGATCTACGACCTTGACGAGTTCTTAGATTGATATTCCTTTCCTATATAAGCAAGGCCCATTCTCATTGTATTTCATTGAGTTTCATAATAATATATGATATTGTTTGCTCATTTGTTTACAAAGGTTTTATTAAAGTTATTCTAGCGAATTGCTTTCATATTATTAAGATAATATTGTGGGTATCGAGTAGGAGATTGTTGTTGACATCTGCGTCAGTAAGCTTCATTTTGCAAACAAGGTTTTCTATATATTCATATATTCATATTTTGTTTGTATTTTATTACTTTGCATACATTTTATGCAAAAAGAGTATTCCATTGGATTCAAAAGGTGGGAAAACCTTAGGAATGATCAGTAAACTTGACCAGTTTTGGAGGCGCTTGTTTTTTTCATTTTTTGTTTTTTACAAAGGTGTATGCATGTACGAGATCTACTTTGGAATCCGTGTCGGGTGGAAGAAGACCTAGAAAAATAGTTTATGGGTTTTTTGAGATCCAAACTAGGTTTTTGTCTTTTGTGTGTTGTAACATTTCCGGTTTGCGAGGAGCAGGATTTTTCCAGAGGGATGTCTTTTCCCTTTTTGAAGGTCATGTGGGTTATCAGGCATGTTTTGCCATTTCGGAAAATCCGTACACTACTATTTTGGGCGGTGAAGGTCATTTTCGACACGGTTCAGAAATAGTAAGTTTTACCCATCAAATCCTCTATTAGTATGTGCTTAACTTCAACCCCTTTAATTTTATCTGCTTTTAGTGAAGGCAAGATAATTTTATTTTGTTTTAATGACAACTAAAATAAATAATAGAACATAAAATTGAAAAGCTTGTATCTTTTGATCGGTAACTCAGATTTGAGTGTCATTTTTGCAAAAGTGATTTTTTTCATGCTTGTTCCATTGAAACTATTTATTTTGAGAAACACACTATAATTATAAAGTGTCATATTATAACACACACTCAATTATAAAGTGCCAAAATTTGGGGTGGTCTTGTTACATTGCTTGGTTCTTGCATTTTTTGGTGATTTTTGAGAATGGTGTCTTTATCTACTTCTGCATTAGATCATTTTAATCCATTAACAACACATAATTACTATACATGGAAACCAAAAATAGAAACAATAATTAAATGGAAAGGATTATGGACTTTAACTTCTTTAGAACAATCAATGTTCACTAGAGAATATGAGAAATTTCAGTACCCGTGCAAATTTGATGAGTGTATGGGTTTGATAAGAACTTATGTAAGTGATAGTATTTTGTTTTATTTGGAAAAATGTGATTCTCCTTTCAAAATGTGGGAGAAATTGAGGGTTTATCTAGTAAGGTGGATCACATGAGAGCCATGCAACTTGAAATTGAGATCACCTCTCTTAAGATGAGAGGACCATTCCAAATCTTTGACCTTTTCTCTAAGCATGGATGCCTTAGGTGACACATTCCAAATGCCTGACTTAGGAAAATTATTGAAAGACTTATTGAATGCCCATTTTTTTGAGACCAAGAAGGGGAAAATTACAATAATTTTAAGTCTACAAACAAGTAGATACTAGTTTGAAACTAAATAGGTTCTGAAATAGATTCTGATTAACCAAACACAAGATTTCCATTTTTATCTTATAACAAGTTTACAAGGTTCCAATTTGGAGGTTACAAGTTTTACTAAGGTTCAGGGAGAAATTTATCCCCAGGCCTGCTCTCTATCAAGCCCTAAACTTCAACTAGATTTTTAACACACTTAGAGTTATCAAAACTTTCCTAAACTAGACTCATTAGATAGGAAATTTCCTCACCTTTCCAACCATATAAATAAGTCCTCCTAACTCCTTGTAGAACTCAAGTTATGGCCGGCGGAGTTTTAGGGGAAAATTTTCCCTTGGAGGTCCGCGGGGTTAGGGAGAAAATTGGGAAAATTTTCCAAATGCCACGTGTCATCACGTGATTCATTCGGGCCTGGAGGGTTACGGGGGAAAAACATGAAATTTTTCCCAAAACCAAGTTTTCAATTTTCAAGGAAAATTTTCCTCCGTGCCTCCGCTTGCCCAAATTGCCACGTGGCGCTTTGTGATTGGCCACGGGCCGGCGAGGAAATTTGGATTTTTCGCCCATGAGGTTAAAAGGTTAAAAGAATTGCATGGAACCACACATGTGTCATCACATGGGAACATGTGTTATCACCCCATTGGCTCCGCAACGTGTCAACACGTGATTGGTGCGGGGTCGAGGGGTTTCGGAGAAAAAGTGAAAATTTTCCAAAGTTCAAAATTTAAATTTTTCTAATCCGGCACTCGAATCATATTTCATTTTTGTGGAAATTTTTCCCAAGGCAAAATTTTTTTGAAGTAAAAAGGGTCAAATGGCCATAACTTTGATAGATGAGGGTGGCAAGCTCCATTTTAGGAAAACCAAAGTTCAAAATTTAAATTTTCTAACGTTGAATTATTTCATTTTTGGTTTGGGATGTCATTTTTAAAACTTCAACTTTTGATAGGAAGCTCCATTTTAGGAAAACAAACTTTCAAAGATCTCTCGAGTCTTTTTGCATAAAATCATAAATTTTGGAATTTGGTAAAGTTTCAAGGGTCAATTTTAAGAAATTGATCTGTAGGGTTTATAATTTTAAAACTAGCAGTTTTCAAACTTGCAATTTTTATAAAATTGAATCCCTTCCTCCACTCCACATGCCATTCAGACATGGGGAATCAACTTAGGGAAGAATTAGAATGTTTTAATGGTGTCAATTTGATCAATTTATTTAATTTGTGTTTTTCTCCAACAAGGGACAGAAAAACCTAGGAAGGGGATTGTTTCAAAATTTGAATTTGTTGGATTGTTTCCTCGAGTTTACTTTGTCAATTTGAGTTTGGTGTAGTCTTGGCATAGTAACATATGAAATTTTTAAGTTAATTAAGAAGTATAAATGTGAAATCTGTTCATTTATTCAAATGTATATTACCAATTTTAACTTTAAAATAGTGAGTTTATTCCTCTAAACTGATTTTACAATTTATCAACTGAATGTGCATATTGTTCTAATTCAATAAATAAATACAATGCTCCTTAGATTATACATTCAATATGCAAGATTGATTTCTAGTTCAAAACTCATTTCAAAATATAAATCTTCTATCATTTCTTTTATACGTACTCTCTTTTCTAAAATAGAATTTGTATAATATAACAACCATGTGATTTCCAAAACAACAATGCAATTGAGAGAAGGATATATTTCTTTCATTGATTTCAAACGGCACATTACAACTTAACTCCTTCCAGTTTGATTGATTTTCAATTTTCAATTTCCAAAAGAATACAAGTATATCATTTCAATTTCATTTCTTTACAAGTAAAATAGAGAATTACAATTCTTCTCTACATTCCTCAAATTTTATTACATCTTTCAATAACAAGGTAAACATCTCACATATCTATATCAATTACATTCATCCACTTGAAGTGGGTAGGGTTACATTAAAATATCAAAGGAATGACTCACAAACTGATTTCTCCAAGCTCCAAACAACAACATGCTGATTTCTTCATCCTTTAACTTTTAATCACAACAAGGAAGGGGGAAAGGCAACACTCTCCACCCAACCAAGACATCCAATGGGAAAAGAGAAGCCATCTTTCCCATTGGCCCCGAGCCCCAACCATATTGAAATGAGCATGATGATACAACACATGGCAACATGGCTTCTTCACATACAAGCATATTTCACAATCACAAAAAGAAACACAAAGATAGAAGATGTACTTCTCAACTACAACAATCAATTTCAAAAAAAACAAAGGCTCCTTCTCCAAGCAAGCAAGCCAAGACAAGAGCAAGAACTATGGAGGTCTCCTTATGCCTCCCATGTTGAAATTGGGCATCCACCTAAAACAAACTACCAAAACATAACCATCCCATAAACCTTATCCCTCCTCAACCCCTCCTTATCCCTCCTCCAAATTTATCCCTTATACCTCCCCAAAGTAAGAAATGCAAGCATATTCTTTTCCCTAGGTGGATCCCAACCAACACTCCCTCCACAAGACAAGTGCCAATGGTAAATCCCTTATCCCTCCTCTGATAAACCTCATAGTCTTCTCTCCACACCATGCCCTAAGCATTCTACCCATCCCTCTAATAATTTTAAACACAAACACATTCAAAATTCATGCTAAAAGAGGGAAAAACAACAATTTTAAAAGAGTGAGAGCCTACCTCTCCATAATGGAGTCTTGTTTCCAAAATAGTAGATTCTTTATTACACAAAACCAGTCCCAAATTAGCAAGAGGAAAGCATGCACAAGTAAATCCACTTCTTCCACCAAGCAAGCTCCAAAATGCAAGAGAAATTTTACCCAAGAGTGAAATCTCCAACTTTCAACAACCTCAAAATGAGGAGGAATTCAAATTTTAAAGGAGAGGGTGGAAGAGGATGATGTGGATTCCAAGTGGGATGCCACATCATTTTTCTTCCTTCCCCAAGAGTGCAATCCACATCAACAACAAATCACCATTAATGAAAAATGACAAAATCACTTACACACACAATATAGCCCATACCCCAAAAGGAATGCATTTAAAATTACAAGACAAGTGCAATCAATACTTACACAAATTCATATCAAAACATAATAAAATAGATTTATTTTGACTCCAAAACAATAAACATGGTTGGTGGAGGATTTTGAGAGGTGTGGGACAAGTTTAACTTGTCCCACAAGCCTCCAAATTTGTCCTTCAAGGCCAAATTCGAATTTCAAAGTGGAAGGAGTGTTTGACCTTCCAAAATCAGCCTTACAACCTCTTACAAATTCTTACACAACCTATACTTGGTAACTTACACACTCTTCTAAAATGCATTAACTTCTATGACATTTATTTATGACATCCTTTTGACATAAGATTTATTTAATTACCATAAGGTTATAAAAATATCTATATATCAAATTTCATTTTCAACCAAAGCAAAAACATTTAATTTCACATTCCACATCCCATTTAATTTAATTAAATTTTAACTATATGTCTCCCACATAATACTATCATATTTAAATAATTAAAATAAAAGCACATTACAAAATAAAATACACACAACAATAAATAAAAAGGGAACACATAATAACCACACACACATATACCCCAAGGTCACACTAATGGAAATCCTAACACAACATAACACACCGATCAAACACAGTTGCCATGGTGACCCTTGTTGATTTCACACTGAATTCCAATATGGTTAGTCTCCAGTCCCCCGACATTGTTGTGATTTTTAACCTGCAAAATGTAATATACCCTTCGGCCTCATGGCCATATCAAAACATCCAAATGATATAAGCAACATATAATTATTAAATCCAAATCACAACATTATCAAGAATTTAACATTTATCATTTAAATTCAATTTGCAACTATATCATCATCCAATAGATTTCTATACTAGAGCTATTCATAATATCAATGTCACATGTCTAAAATCAACATCAATAACCTGATCCATGTCAACTAGTATATCATCATCCACATAATAATAATAATGTCTCAATGATCCTCAAGCATAATAACTGAATCCAGATCAATATTAATCCATAGTCTAACATCTAACCATCATACTAAGAAAAACATAATAATGTCCATAGGAATCCATGATCTAGCATATACACATCATACTACATCAAAACATAATTATGTCCAAAATATGATCAATAGTGTCAAGATCAGTATCTAAATAGTGTCCAAAGGAAAGTGGGCACTACATCCCCCTCCCCTTAGACTCGACTTCCTCCTGGAAGTCACTGGAACAAATGTGGAAACTACACTCGTAAAGTAGTAGCATCCTCCCAAGTGGCTGCAGTCTCATCATATCTATCCCACTGCACCCATACCTGATCAATCTCTACCTCGAAGGCCCAGGGTCCTGCGATCGATGATATGGATGGGCTCCACCATCACCTACCCTTGATCCTACACCTACAATGATGTCCAATCTAGCACATGAGAAGGATCTGTGATGTATCTCCTAAGAATAGAAACATGAAACACATCATGTATGCGAGACAAGATGGGTGGCAATGCTAGATGGTAAGCCAACGGGCCGATACGCTCAGATCTCAAAAGGTCCAACGAACCGAGGAGCTAACTTAGAACCTTTTCCATAATAGATCGGGCTCTTATGTGGCCTAACACGAAGGAAAACCTTCATGCCCACATCAAAATTATGCTCGGTTCTATGCTAATCAATGTACTTCTTCTACGCCTATCCTGTGCCTCCTGCAATCTCTGCCTGATCAACACTACCTACTGCTCCATGTCCTACAAAAGAGCTGGTCCTAAGGATACTCTATCCTCCAATCTATCCCAGCTAAGGGGTGTCCTGCACTCCCTACCATACAAGGCCTAAAAAGGAGCCATGCCTATAGAACTCTGGAAACTATTATTGTAGGAAAATTCCACAAGATACAGATACTCCTCCCATCTTGCCTGGTGATCCATCACGTACATCCTGAGCATGTCCTCCAAAATCTGATTCACCCTCTCAGTTTGTCCATCTATCTTTGGGTGATAAGTTGTGCTGAAGTTAATCTTCATCCCGAGAACATACTGCATGGTGGTCCAGAAATGAGAAGTGTACAAAGGATCGCGGTCACAAATGATCTTCCACGGAATCCCATGCAACCTAAAATCTCATCCAAGTAAACACATGCCACTGCACTAGCTTTATAGGTGGTCTTCACTGGGGAAAAGTGAGCTACTTTTGTCAATTTATCAACCGTGACCATGATGGCGTCATGGTGATATCTCGACATCGGTAACCCAACAATGAAATCCATGGAAATGGTGTCCCATTTCCACTCCGGTATAGCATGAGGATAGAGAAGGCCAGCTGGATGTTGATGCTCAGCCTTCACTTTCTGGCACTCTAAATAGTGTGACACAAACTGAGCCACGTCCCTGCAAAGTCCTCTCCAGTGATATAACTATCTCAAGGTGGCGTGCATCTTCTTCACCCCAGGATGGGTTGAATAGGGTGCACGATGTGCCTCTGTCAAGATGTCTTGCCTCAAGCCTCCATCTCTAGGAACATATATCCACCTCTGTGCCTGAGAAGACCATCTACCTCTAGAGAGAAACCATCAAATTTCCCTCAAGGGGGCTCTGGGACTCAATCTCTGCTCGAGCTGCAATGTAAAAATTGTCAAGGGAAGTTCTGAAGAATCCGGCTCCGTAAATTTGTGCTCACTAAAGTAGCCATGCTCAAATGCCTCCGTCTACTAAGGGCATCTACAACCACATTCTCCTTCCCCTTCACATGCTCTATCTCCATGTCATACTCACAAAGCAACTCCATCCAATGCCTCTGACGAGCGTTTAGATTGGGCTACGTGAAGAGGTGGCGAAGACTCAAATGGTCTATCCTGAGTGTGAATCTCCATCCAAGAAGAAAATGTCTCCATCTAACCAAAGCATGCACAACTGCCGCAAGCTCAAGATCATGGGTAGGATAATTAAGCTCGTGATCCTTGAGTTTGTGAGACTCAAAAGCTACAACCCTGCCATCCTGCATCAACACACCTCCAAGCCCTACTAAAGAAGCATCTGTGCAAACAAAGAACTCACCTGTGGATCCGACTACAAGAATGGGTGCTTTGTAGTGAGATATTCCTTCAGTGTCCTGAAGGCCTACTCACATCTGTCTGACCAAATAAACTTCTTTCCTTTCCGCTGAAGGGAAGTGATGGGGTGTGCTATCCGAGAGAAGTCCTACACAAATCTCCTATAATACCCTGCTAACCCCATGAAGTTGCGCACCTCTGTCACTGTAGTGGGTGCTGGCCAATCCATAATGGCTCTAATCTTGGAAGGATCGACTACGATACCTTCACCTGAGATGATATGACCCAAGTACTGAATCTCTGACTGAAAGAAAGCACACTTCTCTAAGTTCCCGTAAAGTTGTTGTTCACAAAGACACTAAGAACCTGACGAAGGTGCCCCTCATGCTCCTCACGCGTACGTGAGTAAATCAGAATGTCATCAAGAAAGATGAGCATGAAGTGATCTAAAAATGTCCTAAATACCCCATTCATCAAACTCATAAACACTGCGGGGGCATTCGTCAAACCAAAAGGCACCACTGTGAACTCATAGTGCCCATACCTCATACAAAAAGTAGTCTTATGAATGTCTATCTCCGTAATCCTCAACTGATGGTACCCAGACTTGAGATCAATCTTAGAGAACACCGTGGCCCCCTTCATTTGATCAAACAAGTCATCAATGCGAGGTAGGGGATAACGATTCTTGATCGTTACCTTATTCAACTGGTGGTAGTCTATGCACAACCGCAAGGATCCATCCTTCTTCTTAACAAATATAACTAGTGCACCCCAAGGGGATACACTAGGATGGATAAGGCCTTTCTCTAGAAGGCCTTCCAGCTACAACTTGAGCTCACAGAGCTCTGGGGTAGTCATCCGATAGGGAGCTCATGAGATAGGCTCTGCTCCTGGAACCAGATCAATATGGAAATCAATCTCATGTGGGGGTGGCATCCCCGGTAGCTCCCCTGGAAAAACATCTACATACTCTCTCAAAATGGGATGGTCATCTAGTGATGGCCCACTAGACCCATCCTCTACCCTATCACTGACTGTGACATACATCTGACAACCTTGTCACACACACCGCTTGAGCTGCATAGTGGAGATAGTGTGAATAGAAATAGGTCTCCTGACCCCAAAAATCACCGACTCAACTCCGAGATCATCTACACAAGATATAGTCTTGTGATAGCAATCCATCCTAGCCCTATGTGTAGTCACCAATCCATGCCTAAAATGACTCCATACGAGCCCAAAGGAAGTACGCGAGAGATCAGAAGTGGTGGTGAAAGGTCCCAAGTTAACAACACACTCCTTTACTAAGGAGTCTATAGAGACCTTGGCTCCCAAAGCCATCTCGACATCCCAACTATGACCTTGTCTAACAGCCACCAGCCTGCATCACTCTACCAAGGATGGTGTAATAAATGAATCAAGAAACAGTGAATCAAATAATATAGAAGTAGGAACACCTCCAATGCTACCTATAGTCTCAATGACCATGCTCTGGTGCTTGGCCTAGTGGTTCTCAACCACTGCGTAGATCCTGTGACTCCATCCCATGTCTCCGAATGTAGGCTCTGAGATGGGTGCCTTACCCTTATTAGGGTTTTGGGGGTAGTCTCTCCAAAAGTGTCCCACTACTCCACACCCAAAGCAACCACCTGAAGTCCTCCAAACTACAACACTGCCAGAAGGTGCCCTAGAGGTAGGTGTTGTGGACCCTGATGATCCAACCATAGTCTGTTGTGGCCTCTGTGGTCGAGCTCCTGCTGACTGAGCTCTAGCTCCACCCTGTGTCCTGGTGGGACCCCTAGGAGGCCCCATGCTCTGACCTCTTTGTGCATCAACTCTCTGAGGAGGCCTAAAAGGTGGGCGGGACTACTTGCTGCTGCTGCTGGCTATGGCCTGAAAGATGACTGTGAAGAATGCTGACCACCACGGGGAGGAGGAGGAGCGACCCCTCGATCTACTATCCTGTAACTGCTGAATACGGCTCCTGACTCGGTCTCTAGCCTGTTGGGTTTTACCCCGAGTCTCCTCTGTAATGTAGGCCTTCTCAACAGCCTCTACTAATGTCTGTGGGCAAGTGGATCTGAACTGCACCTCCAATGTCTATATTAAGGCCCCGGATGAACCTATGGATCTGCACCGCTCATCCTACATGTAATCAACGTACTGAAGTAGGTCTAGGAACCTACTCTCATACTCGGCCACTGTAAGGGAAGCCTGTCAAAGGTCATGTGGAACTCATCGATCCTCTACTATATGAATCTCCGTGGCAAGTATCTACTCCTGAATCTCTCCTCAAATAGCTCCCAAGTGACTGTCTCTGAGTCTATATGGAGCTTCTGCTCCTCTGTCCTCCACCATACTCCAGCTCCATCCTTCAGTAGATGGATCGCAACACGAGCTTTTGTGTTGCTAGAACAAGGACAAAGCTTGAAGCAACCACTCAAGCTAACCAGCCAAGCCTCTACCTAGAATCCCCTATGTCACCTAAATAATGTGATGGCCTAAGCTTCAAGATTTCCCTGATGTGATCTATAGCCATGGTCTGACGGCCTCTGGGCCTCTCTATAAGCTCATCCCTAAGCCTAGGGCTCCGAGACCTCTCTCTATGCTCCAGAACTCTGTCACCCTGCCTCCTAGGTGGTGAATCTACTCTGACTGACTCTACATGAAAATTCTCTCCTCCATCCTCCTCACTGAGTGGAGGGGGTGCATGTCCCTCTATGGAAATATCTCTGTCATGTCTGCCTGAGTGCCCTCCTACTGATCCTCCACGTAGGGCAACATTAACATCCTGGAGGGTCTATAAAATATGTGGTAGGATAGCTACTAAACCCTAATCCGGTGGTGGTGGTGGTGGTGGTGGTGGTGGTGGTGGTGGTGACTCTGAGTCTCTGTGAATGTTCCTCCTACTCCGTTTCGAGCTCCTCCGCATGCACTAAAGTGGGAGTTAGTTCATTACCTTGAGTTTCCTTCAGTTTTCTAAGTTTACTAACATGAACAATTTTCAAACAGTTTTGTTTTCTAGATTATCAATTTGCTAGTTTTAGGTTTCAAGTCTATTGTTTCAGTGTGCCCAATGGTCCAAGCTTTTGAACCACTACTCTGATACCAAGTGTAATGCCCGCTTCAACTACCACTTGAGACCAAGAAACAAACTAGGAAAATTATGGAATAATTTTTTTTTGTAAGAAGGGTCTACAAACAAGTAGCAAGATACTAGTTTGAAACTAAATAGGTTCCAGAATAGATTCTGATTAACCAAACACAATATTTCCATTTTTATCTTATAACAAGTTTACAAGGTTCCAATTTGGAGGTTACAAGTTTTACTAAGGTTCAGGGAGAAATTTATCCCCAGGCCTGCTCTCTATCAAGCCCTAAACTTCAACTAGATTTTTAACACACTTAGATTTATCAAAACTTTCCTAAACTAGGCTCATTGGATAGGAAATTTCCTCACCTTTCCAACCATATAAATAAGTCCTCCTAACTCCTTGTAGAACTCAAGTTATGGCCGGGCGGAGTTTTAGGGGAAAATTTTCCTTGGAGGTCCATGGGGTTAGGGAGAAAATTGGGAAAATTTTCCAAATGCCACGTGTCATCACGTGATTCGTTCAGGCCGGCGGGTCACGGGGAAAAACATGAAATTTTTCCCAAAACCAAGTTTTCAATTTTTTGAAGGAAAATTTTCCTCCATGCCTCCGCATGCTTGCCCAAATTGCCACGTGGCGCTTTGTGATTGGCCGCAGGCGAAGGAAATTTGGATTTTTCACCCATGAGGTTAAAAGGTTAAAAGAATTGCATGGACCCACGCACCCATGGGGACATGTGTCATCACCCCATTGGCTGCGGGGGTGACCCAAAAGTGTAAAATGTTAAGTTTTCAATTCTAAATCCTCGGAACCTCCCACGTGTCAGCACGTGATTGGTGTGGGGCCGAGGGGTTGCGGGGAAAAAGTGAAAATTTTCCAAAGGCAAAAATGGTTAAGTTTTCCATTTTGATCCGCACACCCCCCTACCACGTGTCATCACGTGATTGGTTGGGGGTCATGTTGCGGGGAAAATTGGGAAATTTTTCCCAAGGCAAATTTTTAAAAGTTAAGTTTTTATTAAGGGTCCACCCCTCCAAGGTGCCACGTGGTGAATTATGATAGGATGAGAGGGTGGTGGGGCCATGGAAATTTTTAGGAAATTTTTCCAAAGTTCAAAATTTAAATTTTTCTAAGGTCGAATTATTTCATTTTTGTTTGGGATGGCCATTTTGAAGTAAAACTTCAAATGGCCATAACTTTTGATAGGAAGCTCCATTTTAGGAAAACGAGGACTTTCCGAAAATATCTCGAGTCCTCTTTGCAAAAAAAAATCATCAATTTTAGAATTTGGTAAAGTTTTCAGAGGGTCAATTTTAAGAAATTGATCTGCAGGGTTTATAATTTTAAAACTGGCAGTTTTTCAAACTTGCAATTTTTATAAAAATTGAATCCCTTCCTCCACTCCACATGCCATTCAGACATGGGGAATCAACTTAGGGAAGAATTAGAATGTTTTAATGGTGTCAATTTGATCAATTTATTTAAGTTGTGTTTTTCTCCAACAAGGGACAAAAAAATGACCTAGGAAGGGATTGTTTCAAAATTTGAATTTGTTGGATTGTTTCCTCGAGTTTACTTTGTCAATTTGAGTTTGGTGTAGTCTTGGCATAGTAACATATGAAATTTTTAAGTTAATTAAGAAGTATAAATGTGAACTGTTCATTTATTCAAATGTATATTACCAGTTTTAACTTTAAAATAGTGAGTTTATTCCTCTAAACTGATTTTGTAATTTATCAACTGAATGTGCATATTGTTCTAATTCAGACAAATACAATGCTCCTTAGATTATACATTCAATATGCAAGATTGATTTCTAGTTCAAAACTCATTTCAAAATATAAAGCTTCTATCATTTCTTTTATACGTACTCTCTTTTCTAAAATAGAATTTGTATAATATAACAACCATGTGATTTCCAAAACAACAATGCAATTGAGAGAAGGATATATTTCTTTCATTGATTTCAAACAACACATTACAACTTAACTCCCTTCCAGTTGATTGGATTTTCAATTTTCAATTTCCAAAAGAATACAAGTATATCATTTCAATTTCATTTCTTTACAAGTAAAACAGAGAATTACAATTCTTCTCTACATTCCTCAAATTTGATTACATCTTTCAATAACAAGGTAAACATCTCACATATCTATATCAATTACATTCATCCACTTGAAGTGGGTAGGGTTACATTAAAACTACTCAAAGGAATGACTGTCAAACTGATTTCTCCAAGCTCCAAACAACAACATGCTGATTTCTTCATCCTTTAACTTTTAATCACAACAAGGAAGGGGGAAAGGCAACGCTCTCCACCCAACCAAGACATCCAATGGGAAAAGAGAAGCCATCTTTCCCCATTGGCCCCGAGCCCCAACCATATTGAAATGGAGCATGATGATACAACACATGGCAACATGGCTTCTTCACATACAAGCATATTTCACAATCACAAAGAAACACAAAGCAAGAAGATGTAGTTCTCAACTACAACAATCAATTTCAAACAAAACAAAGGCTCCTTCTCCAAGCAAGCAAGCCAAGCAAGAGCAAGAACTATGGAGGTCTCCTTATGCCTCCCATGTTGAAATTGGGCATCCACCTAAAACAAACCACCAAAACATAACCATCCCATAAACCTTATCCCTCCTCAACCCCTCCTTATCCCTCCTCCAAATTTATCCCTTATACCTCCCCAAAGTAAGAAATGCAAGCATATTCTTTTCCCTAGGTGGATCCCAACCAACACTCCCTCCACAAGACAAGTGCCAATGGTAAATCCCTTATCCCTCCTCTGATAAACCTCATAGTCTTCTCTCCACACCATGCCCTAAGCATTCTACCCATCCCTCTAAGAATTGCAAACACAAACACATTCAAAATTCATGCTAAAAGAGGGAAAAACAACAATTTTAAAAGAGTGAGAGCCTACCTCTCCATAATGGAGTCTTGTTTCCAAAACAACAGATTCTTTATTACACAAAACCAGTCCCAAATTAGCAAGAGGAAAGCATGCACAAGTAAATCCACTTCTTCCACCAAGCAAGCTCCAAAATGCAAGAGAAATTTTACCCAAGAGTGAAATCTCCAACTTTCAACAACCTCAAAATGAGGAGGAATTCAAATTTTAAAGGAGAGGGTGGAAGAGGATGATGTGGATTCCAAGTGGGATGCCACATCATTTTTCTTCCTTCCCCAAGAGTGCAATCCACATCAACAACAAATCACCATTAATGAAAATGACAAAATCACTTACACACACAATATAGCCCATACCCCAAAAGGAATGCATTAAAAATTACAAGACAAGTGAAATCAATACTTACACAAATTCATATCAAAACATAATAAAATAGATTTATTTTGACTCCAAAACAATAAACATGGTTGGTGGAGGATTTTGAGAGGTGTGGGACAAGTTTAACTTGTCCCACAAGCCTCCAAATTTGTCCTTCAAGGCCAAATTCGAATTTCAAAGTGGAAGGAGTGTTTGACCTTCCAAAATCAGCCTTACAACCTCTTACAAATTCTTACACAACCTATACTTGGTAACTTACACACTCTTCTAAAATGCATTAACTTCTATGACATTTATTTATGACAACCTTTTGACATAAGATTTATTTAATTACCATAAGGTTATAAAAATATCTATATATCAAATTTCATTTTCAACCAAAGTAAAAATATTTAATTTCACATTCCACATCCCATTTAATTTAATTAAATTTTAACTATATGTCTCCCACATAATACTATCATATTTAAATAATTAAAATAAAAGCACATTACAAAATAAAATACACACAACAATAAATAAAAAGGGAACACATAATAACCACACACACATATACCCCAAGGTCACACTAATGGAAATCCTAACACAACATAACACACCGATCAAACACAGTTGCCATGGTGACCCTTGTTGATTTCACACTGAATTCCAATATGGTTAGTCTCCAGTCCCCCGACATTGTTGTGATTTTTAACCTGCAAAATGCAATATACCCCTTCGGCCTCGTGGCCATATCAGAACATCCAAATGATATAAGCAACATACAATTATTAAATCTAAATCACAACATTATCAAGAATTTAACATTTATCATTTAAATTCAATTTGCAACTATATCATCATCCAATAGATTTCTATACTAGAGCTATTCATAATATCAATGTCACATGTCTAAAATCAACATCAATAACCTGTCCATGTCAACTAGTATATCATCATCCACATAATAATAATAATGTCTCAATGATCCTCAAGCATAATAACTAAATCCAGATCAATATTAATCCATAACATCTAACATCATAACCATCATACTATCTAGCAATACACATCATAATAATGTCCATATGATCAATAGTGCCGAATCCATGATCTAGGGAAGAATACAAAGTATAACACATCATAAATTACATCAAAACATAATTATGTCCAAACCCATAAGCTAAATTAGTTAAAATCCAAAGTAAACAACTCCACCCAAGGAGTCCTAAATCCAATTCTTCACTTAAATGTTGTAAGTCTTAGAGTATTTTGTATTAATGTTGCTTTTTTGGAGATAGTAGGATTCTGAGTTCTCATCACATGAATTCTTCCAAGGAGTATTTAGGTATAGGTTTGAGTTCTACTTCCAAAATTTAGGTCTTCCTTCCTTTCTGTTAAAGGAAAAGGCAAAATACACCTATAGGGTGGCAATATCCAAGATGCACTATATGTTACTAACATCACTACAACTTTGCTTTATGTCTATCAAATTTTTCATTCTGGTCAAGAAACAATAGTGAAATTAACACCACATGGGGTAGAAGTAAGAATTTTTTTGGAGCCTCATTCACTTATTGCTCAAGGTATTGTTGATCATAGTTCTAGACTATATCACTTTAAGGGTTTTGATGACACTTCCTCTATAGGGATAAGATTGGTTTCTCATGCAAATTCAGAGAGTAAGCTTTAGCATGAGATATATGGACATCTCAATTACAAATATTTGAAGGAGTTGAGCACTCATGGTATTGTTGATGGTCTTCCTAGAGTTTCTTGTTTTGAGGGTATCAGAGTAGGAGATAACAAGCTAAGGAAATTATAAACGTTTGTTAGTGTAGGATATTTATTTTCCTTGTAATTATTTATTTACTTGGAGATTTTTTATTTGTTAGTGTAGGATATTTATTTTTCCTCATTTGAAGGTTGCTTTAGACATTTTTAAAACTCCTGGAAGATGTTACACAATCGAAAATACTCTTTCTTGGGTGTTTTTGATGGATCTGCAATTTTTAAGTCAGTAAATTATTTTTTATCTTCAAAAAAACCTCCAAAATCTACATTTCCCTGGGTTTACCTTGATGGGCCTTCAAATAAGCTTTGGCATGGTCATTTGCAGTCTGTGGCAGCTCTATACAACTGAGCACAATAACATTTAGTTTTTTCAAACCCTAAATCCAGCTCTTTCAACACATTCCTTCTTGGTGGGCCCACATGCAAGTGGAAAAATGGTAGTATTAATCCTTATTTGCATTATATTCCAAACTTGTATGATTTTAGCATTCAAAAATTATCATTTTCATGCATTTTGGATGTAAGTCATTTTTGGGAAAATTTGCATCCAAGTATTGATCAAAGTATTGAGAAGGAAAATAACTAGGATATGCACAATATTTCCTTCCAAAACATAGTAACATATTAATGACAAAATGAAAATATTATACATAGTGCAAAATGATGTCATGGAAAAATAGGGTTTCAAATAGGATAAAACATGACAAAATAGGGATCATAATATTCTACATCAAAGGTAAGTTACTATCATCTCTTTGCATTCTTTATCTATTCACACATCATTTTAAAAGACAAATCAATCATTAAGTCACTTATTTAACATGAAATTTGTATCATATTCAAAACCATCCTTTTCCACAAATATCGCTAGCGATTCTTATGAATTTCTAGTGATTACCCTCAATCACCCACAATTCCTTTGAATCACCCATGATCTTTATTTTTCAGCTATTTTTATCGCATATCTCATATTTTTCTATCATTATCGAATCTATTTTCTTCTAATATGTCTACTTCCAAGTGCTCTCTATTTGTAGATGACCGTTCTAGGAAAAACACATCCCATTGATAGAATTTATGACCTTCTTATCATTTACCAACCATTTTTTTGGGATCAATACGACACCGCACAAGGGTTGAGCCTTGGTGCCATTGTCTTGCACCAATCCGCATAACATTGAGGATTAACTAAAATTCATCTGAGAAATATAGGACACCATCGAGAAAGAGTGGATCAAGTATTTCGAGGAGCTTCATCTTACCGCAGGCATAGCCTAGGCCATCTACTATGTAGAATAAGGTCTTCCTATCCCTATGGAAGATTGCTCTTTTTTCATCATTGTATTATCTTAATATCATAATTTTATCATATTATCTATTTCATCATTTATCACTTGATTTTTTAAAATGAGTTGACACCCATCAAAGGAATCCCTTTGGTTCTTAGGATTGGCCTTTTCCAAACAACTCATCATCATATTATCTAATATCTATCTTGTCTAGTTATCTCTTTGTGTGCAAGTTCTCTCATTCATTAGAAGGAGTCTCTCACATCTATGTGCACTTTGCATCTTGACATGTGTCAACGTAGATATCATTAAAGTCTATTTTCCTATGAGTTTTTGGTAATTTATTCTATATAATAAAGTGAATCAAAATCTACCACAAATAGAGATGTTTTATTCTTTCAACATTGAATACCATGAAAGAGTCCAAAATGGAGCAACCGATAGGTTAGCCATGGTAGCCTTCGAGTATGGTAATATAGATGTATCCACATACTAAAGTATGAAGCTAAGATGATTTTTAGGCCTTCCATACTTGACAACATCTAACATTGGAAAGTAATTGACGAGGAATCTTATATCATAAAATTATTAAGTTTCAAAGATGAGTTTGCTAACCAAATGATTGATCTTGAGCCTATGATGTTAGAAGCACAATGAATGTGAGGGGGTGGGTTAATTAGTCCTTAAATTTTTTTACTTCAATTAATTTTACTTGTGTGAATCATAAAATAATCCATTCAACATTCATTAACCATTGTGATCTTATTAAACATGATACAACCATTCACAAGAGCATGAAGCAAGAGAGAACACAAGAACACAACATATAATGTGGGAAATTCCCAAGGGAAGAAACCCATTGAACTCTACATATATTACATAAAAAAAGGAATCAAGTGAATATTACACATCACATGATATTTTTTTAGTGAGGCACCAACCCCATAAGGAGCACTAACCCCTAGTTTAGTACGACACCAATCCTACAAGGAGGATACAACCCCCAAGATGAACAAGCACCAACTCAACCATCTGAAATGAATGATCACTTGAGTTCCTTGTTACTTCAAAAATTGATTGTGATCACTTTTTTAGCTCCTCTCACTCAAATATCTCTCAAACCATGCCTTCTCCTACTTCGCTCAAAATTACACCTTCATATGCTGATTTGGACTAATAACCTTGAAATAATTCTTTGCTGCCCTTATCACCTGTTCATCATATTATTTTCTCTATTTTAGATCCCTCTCAACTCTTCACACACTTCTCTTTAGCTTTCTTACATCTCCATCATCCACACTAGCTCAAATGAGAAAATACACCTTCACTTTTATACATGACTCATCACAAACAAAACCAAAATTCAGTCATGAAAAATTAAAAACATTCTCCACAAATCCATATAAATCTCTTGAAGAGTCCTTAAAGGTTGGAAAGAGCATATCAAACACAAAATATCTCAACATGCTCAACTAGGCCTAAAAGACTAGTTTCAACTCCAACAAATTCTTCTTGGACTTCAAGGAAGATGAAAGCTTCACTAGGACCCCAACACCTCAAGACACATCAAAAAACATCCAAGAAACCTTATCCATGTATAATAACCTCTGCCACATCAATCTTCATCATAAACTAATCTAATTTGCAAGCAACCCTCATTAGGCCTTAAACACCTAATTTTCACTCTCATAAAGTGAACACCTTGGCATATAAAAAGAACTCTTCATGGAAAAAATGATACATCAATGTATGATAGCTCATAAAACCCACATCAATCACCAAATCAAGGCACAAGGCCCCATAACACTTGCTTATATGAGGTTGGTCAAAATTACTACAAGGAATCAAGAACCAGTCTTGAGGAATTTGATCTCAAACACCTGCAAGGCCACTTGTAGGCACTTCCATCACTTGGAACACATCATCGGGACTTGAAACACCTCATCAAACACAAAAATTCTTATGTCACTTAGAGAATATCTCACTTGCATACATGTTTCAATCCACATTCTTGTCAAGCCTAATAGGGCTATTTAGTCTATTAGGACTTGAACTAAAATAAATAACTCCAGATCAAACCAAGGCCTTCAACACATCATATCAGACTCCTAAAATGTCTCCATGCATATCAAAACTACTCCATCATGCAATTCTATAAAACTCACCTCAAACTACCTTGACTAGTTTTAGACCTTCTCCGGCTTCTAGCGGTAGTGCACATTGTGAGATATGTTTATTTAATTTTATTCATATAACTTATACAAATCACTTCATGGAAAATTATAAGACATCCCAAACATTCTTCCACATTAATTATTTCATCATGATACACGTAGCCAATGTATGTACTTGTAAATCTCTTCAAACCGAGGTTTTTCTTCAACTTATTAGCAAAGCTAAATCTTCTAATCACCACCAAAAGGAGCTACATATAATTATATATAACCATGAGTCATCATATTAGATTTCCCAAGTCATTTAGTTTCCATACCATTCATTTATTTCCTATCACAATTCTGCTTAGGGTTTTGCAAGGGTTTTAAATCTACTCTCCTTGTTAACAATTGTTCATAAACTTCTGACATCCAAATGAATCCATTCTTCTTGCAAAATAATCTTGGCTCCATTACCTAATATACCCCAAGAGATCAAAATCCCATACACAAATCACATGTGTGGATGATCATTTTAAACTTTCTCATCAAGTGGGATTTACATTCTCGATCTTGACAGAGCTCAAAACACATTTTCTTTATTTCCTTTTTGACTCTTGACCCTAAAAATTGGCACAAATATTTGTGATGATCTCATCCATGATTTAAAATTCTCATCCATGATATCACACAGATGAAACTCTCCATGTACCATGGTTTTCCTTGTCTTTCTAACCTTGTATTCAATGATCTGCTTGAAAAACCTTGGACATGTATCATACACCCGAATTATAACCTTGTAACACCATATAAAAATGATATGCCATGTAAAATCACTACTCACATAATTACATTGGTATTCCATGCTTCATCTCTCATGATACTACACCATATGTATACTCTAGGTCTAGGACTGTGCCTAAAATGGATTATTCAACACATGCTTTCATTGAAACTATCCTTGTCTTCACCTCTTAGACACACAATTCTACCACATCATTCGAACTATGTTAGAATCCATGGATACCTCATACAACCTCTAGATTAGACTCACTAGAGCATAATTTCTTGACCATGCATACTCACCTAAACACCACGATTCTTCATCTCTTCACGACACCTCAAACTAACTCCTATGAATTCAAGGCTGCTTTTTGACATCAATGAAATAATGCACAAAAATATCCCAATTTATTATTGATGGAAACCATATTCATAATCATTAATGGAAACCAAACATGGAAGCACCGTCATGACTCAAAATTCTTGATTCTCGAGTACACTCTCCCCGCTTTGACATCTATGAAAACAACAACTAACACAACTTGAAATGATTTCAAACACTAAAAATGCTTAAGATATATACATACAAACTACCCTTGGATTTCTCACACTCTTTCCTCTTTTCTAACCTCAAATGATTATGAGAATCCATGGACCTATAAAAATCTTCAAATACTCACACCACCCCGCCTAAAAATTACTTACCATATTTTGACCTCATTCTTGTTGTAGATAACTTTTGAATATGCACCTCTTGTTTCTTCAAAGATATGCTAGACTAAACATTCTTCATAATTCCCTTAAAGATGATGATTCTTTAAACATATTAAGATTATTGATTACCATAATTTCATACACAGTACACAACAATCTTCGAGAGCATTCCAAGCCATAGACCTATCACTATAGCTCGACCTCAACACAAGAACACTGTCTTGAATAAATAGTCGCCAATTATCCATAGCGAAGTATATACATGGTTATATGAGAGATTTAGAACTTAACTAACCTCTTGAGCATATACATACCACATTTTGGGTTCATAATTATTGTTGACAACATTTTGAACCTTTGCACAATAGTATAGACCTATGAGATACTTTATCATCATTTGTGATGCAACCTAGAATTTACTGGATGACACCCTAGATGCGCTGACACATCACTCATCCTAGACTAAGCGCTCACCCGAAGAGCGCAAAGGTACCAGGTCCCTCTTTAGGGTTGCTGTATCAAGATATTAGCATGATGAAGGTAGAAACATATAGATCCATAACTAATCCCTCATTCTACAAGGCATGTCATATTCAGATCTAAGAAAGAACAAGATTAAATGATAATCATGATTGAATCAAGAACATGCACTACTCAATTACACACATAGAAATGACACTTAGATTCAACCAATAACTTCTATCTATTAATAACCACATAGAAGCTCCTTACAATAATGGCATTCTATACCAATGCGCACATGGATCTGATATAGTAATCTAGTCATATGCACATATCTCTCTATGTTTACACTCTGCGTATATGCCTATATATCTCTCTTCTCTATCTCTGTATATCTATATATCTTACTAAATGCTTCACATCATTTATATAGGGTGGGGACTTTCCCTTCACCACTTATCTATTCCAAAAATAGGCCGCATGCTATTAATAGCCACGTGCCATTTACAGGCATATCCACACATGCAAGTGTGCTATCTATAGACCTCTTACAGTTAACTAAAGTGACAATCCTATTCTTAGCTCACCTCCATGCAAAATGATTTGATATGATCCTCTAAAGATAGACAATGCGTAACATGCACGTCTCTACATTGTTGGTGTGTTCCACATGCCATCTTCTAAAAATAGGTCTTCATGCTCAAAATCGACTAAGTCCTGAATGTTGAACTTTCCCTCCACATGCGGGTTCTTCTTGTCCATTCACACCCTTAAACCTGGCCTATTTTCCCATGTGGACTTCTTGTGTGAGTTTTGTCAAGTGTTCTCTAATCAACATTACCCCACACTAATCTCATTATCACCCCGACAATGGGTATCTCCAAAAATTAAAGTAAATAATGTTGAATGGAAAGAATAAGAAAGAATGTAGATGAATAAAGAATGTTTTATGAGGCAGCCTCCATTGTATCAGTTTGAAGGATCAACTCTGATACTCTTTATTGCGGTCTCTAAAGCCTTCCATTGAGTGAATGCTTTCTTTACCTGCTCTGGTATATCCACAATAATAGACTCCAGTTCATCTTGGGTAACTTCACCTTTTTCATTCTGTAATACTAACATAATGTTGGACATTGCAGTATGTTGTCCTTCTAACGCATCCATCTTTTGTGCGATGAGTTTCCCAAGCTCATCTAATCATTCCTTGTGTGGCTCTTGTCTTCTGCTAGGGCCTCATGCTTTTTCTTTACAAGTGTTAACCACTCTGCTCGGCCTAAGGTATCATCCTTCATAGCCTTCTAGACTACATCATCTTCTTCTAGAGTCTTTACCTTGATCAATGCCTCTAGAGTTGTGCATATATTTAAGGCATGATCCACCTTCTTCAATTCTTCTTGCAACTTCAGTAGAAACCTTCACCAATGCGTTGCTGACCTACTCATTTGACATGATAATAGGATTTACTGTCATATGTCTAGCTTGGGGTGCCTTCTTTAGCCGTCTCAAAATGCATGACTCTTCGCATACATCAAAGTTAGGCTCATCCATGTGGGTATGCATTAACCATGAGAGTTTCTTTCGAGTGCGCACACTCCATATCCCCATCCATTAGTTCCCAGCCAAATAAATACTTTTGTTCTACAGTGCTTTAGAACCATGTGCGGATGTTTTTTTGGTGTCCTCTACATAGCCCATGATTGGTGCACTATGTTCCCCACTCATCCTCTTCGATATAGGTCCCTTGGGAATTGTAGCTTCAAGGTTAGGAGTCTGTCCCATTACACCTTGAGTAGTCACATGCATGGATCTCGGAGGTTTCCTTCTCTCTTTCTTCTCCATCCTTCATCTCTTCATCTTTCTACTCTTCCTTGTTCTGTGGCTCATCTTCTTACTCGAATGGGGTAGGAGATGCACACTTGCTCTCCCCTGATTCCTTTACTTCTTCATCTAACTTCAAATTTCTTCTCCTTTTTGGCTCAACGGTCTCCTTGTGTGGAGAGAGATGAGGTGATTTCCTTACCGTATGTGGGGTTCCACCTTGAGTCCTTGTGCATCTGAATACTCTCTTAAATATGTGCTCCCCTGCTCAACCTCTATATCTTCCTTTTTGTCCTATCCCTAAGGTGGAGTGGTTGTGCATTGTGACTCTTCTCTATCATATGGTTGCTTTCTTATGCTCCAAGCCTCCACTATCTTCACGCTCCTCTTCTTCATCCTCTACCTCAATAGTTTCTGTTGGCCTTTGTGCGGGTATGTTTTCCATTGTGTGCTTACCCTTCAGGAGTGCGAATTCATTCTCCACATACTTATTGTTCTCCATCTTGGGCTTTAGCTGAAGATATACTAATGCTGCCCCTACATCTGCTACAGACTAGACTTATTGGCTTAATATTCAACACCTCTGAAAAGAGATTCTCATCATAGGCACTTCTTCCTAGATACACATACTTCTTCCTCAATGTGTGGTAGTCACAATCTACCTTATCTGCATTGAATACCAGTCGACGTGTGTCTATGAATTTGTGAACAGATGCTTGGAAATACCTTGTAGTGAATGCGTAAGGAAATTTACACCAAGGGCTCCAAACTCCATATCTCATTGGAAAGCACGTGATGTAGAAATGTTGATATACAAAAACTAGACTTGTTTCCCCACTACCGATGGTAGGTCCTTTGGGATGCACCACTCTTCTCTAAATGCCACGTGGAGCCTGTCGTACCATTTCTCTCGCCCTATGCTTGACATCATATGTTATGGACCCTTTACATAAGTACTTACTGAACCTTTCAGCTAGTGACTTATTCTCCATGGGGTATTCCCATACCTTTTCCTTTGGTCCATCGGGTACTCCATTTTCCATGAATACTATGATAATAGAATAGCCCCAAAGTTGATATTCCCTCTTATGTGCTGCTTCCTCAACTATCTACTCTGCAATGTAGCCTGCAATATTATAGACTACTCCTGAAATTTTGTGCGCAACATGTAACCACATAGTATTTACCTGTGACCACTGCTCTTGATCATTCAACTTTGTAACATGGTGTGTGACTACTTGCATAACCAGATAGTTCTTTAATTTGTCTATATCCATCTTGTGTGGACCCTTCAGCACCCCAACTCTGTCTGGTCTTTAAGATCATAGATTTATCTGTGAGATCATTTTTTATATCCTCCCCTATGGCCTTCAAACCTATCACTGATGAGATAAGCGTGGATGAGATTCTAACTCTGCGTCCTGCAAAGTAGAAGAATTCCTCATGCACTTTGCTCATGAGCCACTGGTACAAGGGCTCATACTTCTCGAAATATGGAAGCTCATGTAATTGGTAGATCCCAATTTTCTTTGGAAGCTTCTCCCTACATCGTCATAAACCGACATGTCATCCACCGTACGTTTGTTCATCCTTGTAGTGAGAAATGAATCAAGCTCCTTCTTGTTCTCTGAAGTCCTATGATTGTATTCACTTACTTTGCTCTTTCTGATGTGTGAATCCCATTCTTGACCAATGATGACTCCTAGATATTGCATTTCTGTAAAATTACTTTCGGGTGCCATCTCTTCATCCTCAACAAAGACCTTCATCTTTCCTTTTTCTCTTGCTATAGCTGCCTTCTTGGGTGCCATTTTTACCTTGCAATTGTCTCCTCTTTAACTCAGCAATTTGCAAATCAAACCCTACCTTGATTCAATCATGCCCTAGGTGGAAAATTCGTGCCCTAACTCCTCTCTATCACCTTGCTTCACTCAAACCCTTCACCACCGGGATGCAAGATTATTTTTGCATAGATCTGTTTGTCACACTTGATTTCACACCCTTTACACTTTAACCTGATCACTCGGCTCTTCGCACTTATCTCTTTCCTCAAATACTCCTAGTCACAATGGTAAAAATAAATTCACATCCCATCCCTATATAATTTTCAAATTTTGATGCATTTATTACTCCTTCACCTACCAAATATCTTCTTATTCATTGATCAAATTCATTCATTCTGTAGTACATCTTTACACCCAGGCCTATAACCTTCTAGTGTGCCTTCCTACCCTCTGGTCATAGAGTTCTCTTCAACGCGTCCCCTTACGCTCAAGTACCTCATTCTTTGTACCTTCTATTGGTAGTTATCATGGCCTCGCTTACCTCATGTTATACTTGTCCTTTCATTCATCTCCATCCTTGGTCACTTTTGAGAAGCAATCTTCTTTTGACTTAAAGCACACCCGTAGCAGCTTATTCCTTTCACCTTTCAATTCCCATAGTCTTGTTCTTGGATAACTATAGCCACCCCACACTAAAAGTATGTGCAGTCCTCTGTGCATAAACATTATTCACATAGTAATTAGCTTCATGTGTGCAAATGTGCTTATTACACAATAAAAACAATGAAATTGACAAAGCATAGTGACAATGAAGGAAATACATTAAGGAAATATAGAATGGAAACCTAATATAAATGGAAATATTGCCTTATTACAAACACCAAGAAGAATTATTTATAGTAGGGCTTCATCCTACTCCCATTAAAGTAACCGGGTAGTCGTGTTCCATCAAGTGCTTCTAACTAACAAGCACCTGATTCAAGTATGTAAGTGATGACATACGACCCCAACCAATGTACTTTAAGTTTTCCTAGATGGTGCAAGAACTTAGAGTCATAAAGAAGTACCATTTTTCCAATCTCAAATTTCTTATCCCTTATGTTTCTGTCATGTCATGATTTCTGCTTGGCCTTTTCCCCGCTTCTAACTCCATCATGTTATGGCTTGTCGCTCATCTAGTTGCATCATCTTCTCAATACACTCTTCTAAATCCTACTCATCATCTAGACCTCCAACGCACACAATGTGAAAAGAAGGTAACATAAATTCTATAGGGAGAATGAATTTGGATGGCTTGTCACTCATCTAGTTGCATCATCTTCTCAATACACTCTTCTAAATCCTACTCATCATCTAGACCTCCAACACACACAATGTGAAAAGAAGGTACAATAAATTCTATAGGGAGAATGAATTTGGTGCCAAACACCAACTGAAATGATGTGGATTTAGTCAATATCTTATAAGTTGTTCTATATGCCTAAAGAACAATCGACACTTTATCATCCCAATCCTTTCTTCCAACATCACAAATTTTTGTCAATGTCCTGCTCAAAATATTGTTGAATGTCTCAGGTAGTTCCATTTTCCCGAGGGTGGTAAGGTGTAGTCTTATGGTGGGATACCATAAACTCATCTAATAGGATCTTGATGGTTTTGTTTAAAAGTGTGCACCCCATCACTTGTCAAACTTAAAGGACATCCATATCTTGTAAGAACATTCTCCCATAGATAGAAACCTAGATCTTTGTGTATTTGTATAGTCCTTCGTAGGTGCTTGCTTTGGCCCACAATGTGAGATAATCTATGTAAGTAATGATATAGTGTGATCCAGTCCTGCTACGCATGGGTACAGGTGAAATAGGTCCTATAAAGTCGATGGCCCATTTATCAAATGGTTTGGCACCGATAATAGGTCTCAATGGAATTTCATCTCTTTGTCTGGTTTTCCTAGAACCTTTACAATGGTCACATGCCTTACAATATTCTTTACAGTCTTTATATAATGTCTCCCACCATAATCTAGTGAGTAGGATCTTCCGGCAATTCGCATCACTTGCATAATGGCCTCCCTACAATACCACCATGGGCTTCTTCATAATATCCTTGTGCTCATGCTCTAATCCACAACGATGTGATACTTCATCTCTACCTAACTTGTATAGGTAACCACTAATCAACATAAACGGTGCGCGCGTTAGCAGCAAGTTGTTTATTTTCTAATGCCTTCATTCTTTCCGGTGCCACACCATTCCATAGAAAAACATCAATGTCTTCTAATTCTGATGGCACATGTTGTAACCTATATAATTATGCATCTGGCATGGTTTCTTCAATTTTTGTGTTTCCTCCCTTGAGTTAATTCTAGATAAGTTGTCTAGTCTAGAGTTACTCTTTCTATCTTCACCAAAACTATGAAATCAAACTCTTGAAATAAGAGTACCCATCTATAGATGTACCCTTGTACGATGGGTTTGTTCACCAAATACTTCAATGCCATGTGATCTGTATAGAATACAAATGGTGTATCTAGCAAATATTGTCAAAACTTGTGTAATGCATAGATCATGGACAAAGCTTCGCACTCTGTAGTTGTATAATTATGTTAAGTAGAGTCAGCTTCCTACTAGTAAAGCAGATAGGATGATCGATAATACCTTCTTTAGGTTGAACTAACACTACGCCAATGGCCATTCTAGAGGCGTCCCACATGTACATGAAATGGTTTGTCCCATGAAGGAAAATGTAGGATAGACACGTAGTAAGTTTCTCTTTCAATGTTTTGAATGCACGCTTCTTTGTGATTCTCCCTAATAGAATGTACCTCTTCCTTTCAGTAACTCCTCTAGAGGTGCAGAAATTTTTGGCATATCCCTTGATGAATTTTCTATAATATCCTGTGTGACCTAAAAATCCATGCACCTCGCTCTGACTGGTAGGTGCTTCCAACCCTAAAATGACTATAACCTTAGTTGGATTAACACACAATCCCTTCTTGCAGATTATGTGTCCTAATAGTATTCCAAAAGGTGTAGCAAATATGCAATTCTTCATATTCAAAGATACACTCAATTGTTTGCACCGGTCAAACATTAGCGTAGATTGTCACAATGATCCTTAACAAGCCCATATCTTGTCCAATCATTGAAGTAGACCCGTAAGAAGTCATGAATAAAATATTTGAATTCCTGAACAACTATGCATGAGAATACAATAGGCACATTTTTCAATCCAAAAGGCATCACAATATAGGAAAAACTGCCCCATTTAGTAGTAAAAATTGTGTTTGTTTGATCCTCCCGAGCAATCCTAACTTTGATGATACCCAAAAAGTCCATCTCAGAAGGAATAGATTTCACGCCCTACAACTCGCCTCTAGTATTTCCTCAATAAATGGCATAGGGAATGGGTCTGTTACACATGTGGCATTTAGCTCCCTATAGTCCACACATATTCAAATTCTACCATCCTTCTTGATACTGATCACCATTGGACTAAATATTCTAACACATCCAAAAGTCGAATGATTCCAGACTTCAACATTTCATCAATTTCTTCTTTTACCTTTTCGTGCAAATTAGGATTCATTTTGTAAGGTCTCTTTCTCACTAGACACACACCTTCCTTAAGTTTTATCTTCATTTCCTAAGTCATTCATGCAAACCTTTAAGTTCATGACACCTCAAAGGAATAAGTCATGGTAATCCCATAGTAACTCAATAATCTTTTCCACTCGAGTCTAACCAAATAGTCTCCAATTATGGCCTCCTTAGGCTCAGCCTCCGATCTTATATTGAACTTATTTATATTCATGGGTTCATGATAGCGCACGTATCCTTGTATGTCTGTCCAAGACCTCGCGTACCCCTTGTGAATGTTCAATATCCAGGTTCTCAACTTCCTCATCATCCATGATGTAAACCATCTTTCCTTTTTCTTTCTCAAGATAGGCTCATTCAAGCAATATGAAGTCTTCTCCTTCTTCTTCAAAATGTGTGCCTGATTTTTTCTTGCCAAATAAGTCCTGTATGAGTTCCTCCACCTTTGCACTATCTCCCATAGTTAACCGCTTAACAAATTTTAATGCCTCTTCTATTGGAGGTTGTGAAGAAAAGTAGTCAAAGGTCTGGATCATTCTTACAGTCAAATTTTGCCAATTCCTAGTCTCTTGGTGCGAGTTTGATGTATACATACCGCACATGCACATCATTATAGAGTAGAGTATAATCTATGCACCCAGAGTGACGGTGGTAATGCATCTTGTCCCATTGTCCAGAGTCTCTCACACTGTTGAATGTGACGCTGAGTAGGTTGATCACCATTATAAGTGTAGATCTACATAGGTACATTGCTCCTTACAAAACCTAATAGATAGAGTGACTTTGATCTCATTCCATTCCATAAGATTATCTTTATGAACTACCCACCAGTGCATTGTTGTCCCACATAAGACATATGCTAACATGTCTCTACTCCTAACCTGGTCTATCCAATGTGCCTCCATGGTTATAAGAATACATGAATATCCTCTACTCCCGTATACCAAGGTACTACCCTACCTATCCGTCGAACAAAGTGAAGTCCATTCTTGCGAGAAACTATGCTTTTACCTCGCGTCCTACTAGTTCATATGTACCATGATCCCAATTGTCACAAGAAATACTTGTAGTATCACTAATAGAGTGAGAATCCTCCCACTGTAGGATGCCTTCCTTTGATGGTTCATTGACCTCTGGGTCCTGAATAACACGTACATAGATTCTGCTTAAGTCCTCCTCACTTAGAGGCTCAACATATGGTGTAGACTTCCCATATGCCAAAGGTTTCACAACCCTTTCCTCCTTGTTCTCAAAGATGATATACCAATTATTGAATCTCAAGTCAGCATTATTTGCATAACATAAAGGGCATCCAAGCAAGAATTAAAATTGTCTCATGCTGCAAGTGATAATACATAAAAAACATGAGTGAATTTTTCTCCTTGTATGGTTATAGATGCATCCTTCAAAACTCCTATGGGAGTGGCCTTAGTTTGGTTTGCCATAAACAAAACATTAGATGATGGCTGCAATGGAGGCCTCCCCATTTGTACCCATGCATCTAATGTAAGCACATTCACTTCCACACCTGTGTCAATCAAAATATTGCTCAACAACCATCCATCTACAATAGCATTCAGAGTGATATCTTTATCATAGTCAATGCTATCGGGGGGAATATTCACATGCAGGGATCTACCATCTAGTCTCAATACTTACGCGTAGAGTGTTCCCTTTTAACCAAATTCCTAATAGTGGAATGATGTTCTCCTGGCGTAACATTTTGCACACTTCTCTTAGCTCATCAATATTAGTTTGGACTATCTTTGGTACTTTCTTCTACTCTTTTACGTACTATATCTCACCTTGAAGATTCCTTAACACTTCCATGGTATCCTGGTAAAAATCCTTCGATGAGAAAGATCTGGGTACCTTTTATGAAAAACCTCCTCCTTGTTGATCATAGGCTTACGGTGTAATACGTCTCTTACGTGTTACTTCAGCGCGTGTAGTAATCTTCACTGTTAATGCCTCAGGTTCTTTTTTAATCTTGGGCATCCACTGATCCTCTAGTGCCTTTGTTTTCTTGCATATGCTACTTACTCGGATGCTCATATAAGTCCGGGCACTTTGGATAGCTATGGTTCTTTCCACGAAATAACATACAATATTATGAGGACATTCGCGCCTATAGTGGTTAGGAGATCCACAAGTATAACATGTTCCATGAGGGAACTCACCTCTTCCTCCACCACGACCTTGTCCTCCATATCCACCATGATATCCACATCCTCTTCCATGACCTCCTTCAAAATTCCCTCATTCTTGTCATAGCACGTTTGATTATGATCTCAATCTTGGTGCTCATTCTTGTTCTTAGAGTTATTCGTTACACTTATTTGCCATACCCCAATGTCAATAGCATACTAGATCTAGCCAATCAACTAAAAATCTTAAGTATCATGGGTCATGGACTAGTAAATTTTACAAAGAACAAGATACATTATTCCTTATCATGCGATGTAACAAAGGAAATGATTAGCATCATGATTAAATGACAGATCTCAAAGTCCATTAATAATGATCACACTATTATGTGAGGACAACTTTCCTTGGTTTGACCTTCCACTTCATAATCTGTACACCAAATCCCGAGCATGTTTCATGAGCTAAATTTGCCGATAATGTTTCTAGCTTTTTTCCATAGCTGCAATCATGTGCCTCTAAGAATGGACTAACACCTGATGAGGCTAGAATATGTCTGATTAATGTATAATATATGATCTCATCTTACTCTCCTTTTGATTAAGTTTGATTGCATTGTGTGAATTTTAGTTGATCTGATATGAGTTAGGATGTAATTGTTTGTCTTTTGATTGATTGTGATTCTAATGTTAAAAGCTCTAGAATTCTTGACAAGTGTGTGTTTGAATTTAGTTTTGTAATAAAGCAGGTCTAAATCAGTTAAGTAAATGAAGCAGGAAGTGTTTAGTTTGTTTTCAGCAACATCTGTTCCTACACAGCTTAGTTCCAGAACTTCCAAACTAGTTCGAACTCCATCACATAGTCATCATCTAGTTCCGGAACTTTTAGACTTAGTTCCGAACTCTAGTATTTAGTTCTGAATTTTTAGACTTAGTTTCGAACTCCTAGGGATAACTCTGGAACTCTCACATTTTTGATCCTTAAACAATTTCTTATGGTTCTGGAGCTTCTTCGAAATTCTCAAACCGATACGGAGTTATCTATTTTAAACCACATCCGAGATTTTGCATCTATGACCCTTTCAATCAAGAAGGACGAGAAGCTTTCTAAATGTAGATCTAGGAGAGTTATCCTATAACCGTAATCGCTCAACGTCTATTCTCGGGCATGATTTGATTTCATCGAATCATTGAGACAAGCGTGATTGTAAATGTATATAAAAATAAACTTATAGTAGATAGATAGGATATATAGAAATCGAAGATATAGAATGAGATAGAAATAGAACAGAGAGAGAAAATATACTAAGTATTTAGATCTAGTATGTTTGTAATTCGAATGTTTTATCAATAAAATAGCCATTCCTATTTGAGAAAATTCTAAGTTGTTAAATCCCAATTCGAGGAGGAGTAAGGGCCCACTCCCCCAGGACCAGAATATTCATTTATTTGGTATTTATATTTCTTCAACAAATAGCTTAGATTTGTTAATTCTGTATTGTTTTAATTCTTTCAGTTAAACTCTGTTGTATACTTGTTCCTGTAGGTGTTTAGATAGATTCTTATATTTCTTGCAATTATTTTCCAGCATTCTAAATTGAGTGTGTTTATTTTCCAAAAGCAAGTGTGTTTACTTTCAGAAGCAAGTGTGTTTATTTTCCAACAACAAGTGTGTTTCCATTCTACACAGTGTGTTTCCTTTCGGCAAAGCTTTCAGTGTGTTTACTTTTAGCAAGTTTTCATAGTTTGATTTAAATAAGGTTTTACCAAGAAGTCCTTAAGACATTAAAGAGATCCCCTAGAAAATACAAAAATAACTACAGTCAACTACTAGATCGGTTAAAATTACTCTTGTTGCATATAGCTTTAGACACACCCCTGGTTTGATATGACATCAACAAGAAGTTGATTAAATGAAGGGAATGATGACACCCATCATTTTTGGCACCGCTTACAGTACACTAGTTGGAACTTTCTAATTAAGTGTTAGCAAGAGCAACAAATCATACATCTAGTAGTTGAAGGATCTTCCCTGCTATATCACAAAATATATGAGTAGACCAAGAGACTCATAGGGTAGATTCCTCCCAAAAACATCTTCACAAGAATTCATAACATCCTCTAGTCAAAGTAAGGAAATTGATCAAGAATTGGAAGCACCATCATCCCCTATTAGATAAGAAACAAAATTGCCATTTTTGGAATTCTTAGATCAGTCACCTGAAGGAAGTGGAACTTTTAGGAGAAAGCTTATTACTCAAGATCCATTTAGGGTGAGTTTCGATTCTCAATTAAGTAGTCAACCTCCTACTCTTGATTTTTCACCTTCCCTAAGGCATACCACTTACCACATTTATTGGGAGGAAAATTCAGAAAATATTTTTAAAATGGCATGAGAAGATGAGAGAGAACTTGATAGGACCTTTACCTATCCAATCCAATTGGGAGATGATGATACATCAATGAAAAATATCTCACCTACACATTTACCCACCTTTAGAGGGATGTCATCTAAAGATCCTGACCAATTTCTGTTTGAATTCAAGGTACTATGTCGACTTGTAGACACTTTGAAATCATGTTGTAATCACCTTGGTCCCCTACCACAACCCTATAATAATTTCCTCATCCTCAACACTTTAGCACCTACCTCCTGCACTTCCCACACATTTTATTTTAATTACTTTAATTAAATTAATGCCATTTATCTCCATACATATTAATTTAATTATTTTAATTAAGTTAATGAATTTTTACCCACACACGTTAATTTAATTATTTAAATTAAATTAATTCACAACCCTCATACACCTATTTAATATAATTGCCTTTATTAAACACACCTCACCTAACCACCCCCATCATTTGACCCATTAACCTAAAACCTAAACCAATGTACTAAATAAAACCTAACATTACACCCATCCCCTCACCTCACATTTAAAAGCCTCCTAAGGTCAGTTTTCGTCCCGAGAAAGGAAGAGACCCTTATCAAATGGTGGAACAACTTCCTAGGCAACTTTTGAACAACCCGAGATATCTCACCCAAACCAATGTCGATTTACCTAAACTAACATTGGTTCACCCTAAACCGACTTAAATTATATCGGGATGGACCAAACAGCCTATATAGACCCATCTAAACCTTTGTAATCGGGGTTGAACCTTCGGCATTGGATTTCCTTATCACAAATTTGATCTTTTCAGATGCAACAGCAAAGCAAGGATTAATTTGTGATCAGCCAAGACAACCAGGTTCACTGGGACAACAGTGAAGCCTCTTCCCAACACCTTCCAACACTGCCACTCTTCCACTGGGCTTCAGATCAGTAGCTCACCAGAAAGTAAGTGTTTCCCTCTCATCTATTTTAGTTTTTTTATTAACATCGGTATTACTCCTGATAAAGGATCTTATCCCTTTTACCGTTTCTTCATTCCTCTTATCCAGTTTTAATCACCCTCCTTACCCAACCATTATAATACCTTGCCCAACCACCTACTTGACTACCTCACCAACCCCAGACCTTCGCAACATACCTATACCTCCTCTGTGATCACCCAATACCTTCTACTAACTCCATTCTTGCCTAAAAACCTTTAAAACCGAGACTGTGTGAGTCCACCAGCCCCTGACCTAACCTAACTATAGTCGGTTCTCCCTAACCATTACGGTTACATTCCAACCGTCATCGATTTTATAAAACCATGGTTGGTCTCTGTGTCACCTGATCTCTACCAGAATTACAACCTGTTCTGGCTATACCTACCTGAACACCTATTTGACCTTCAAATCTGTATCTAACCTAGCCTGTTAGCTCAGATTCACCTATAACCAACCTATTTGACCTCTGGATCTCCTTCTAGCCTAGCCTGTTAGATTAGATCTAGCCTATTACATTTGTATGAGATGCCTAAATCATATTAAACTACAGTAGGACAATATTTACTTTATTTCAGCATTGAATTTTTTTAAACAGTGGACTGATAGCCATCTAGGAAGTATCACACTTCCAGGATCTAGCACATGCTAGGTAGTCCACTGCATATATCGTTTAACTCTCTTTGGTGGTCTTGTTTTGATTCTTATACAGGTAGTTCCTCCTAGCCAAAAGGAAGGTCTCACAATCACTTTGATTCGAATTTAGATACACGCGCATACGACCTTCAACCATATCAGACTAGGTATTCCTCTTACCACCTTTACCTTATCTATTTCATCAAGTACTTCTAAAAAAACTAAGAAATCAGTTGAAATATTTTGGCACACTCGGTGGGACCCATTCAGGGTTCCTTGCATATTTATTCATGCCTAGGTGAAAATTTGTGTGTTTGTTTCCATTCTAATAGCATTCACATTAAGACTTTCTCCTTGGTAACATTTTCTTCTTTCTACTTGCTCTGAAAGACACATTTCTTTTGGTGTATTTAAAAGAACCTTCTTATTCTTGTTTTCTACATTTTAGTGAAAGAGCATCCCTCTTCCTGTTCATCTATTGCTGTCATCAAATATCATACTTTCGATTTGGGTTTAAACAAGTGCATTGCATTCTGATTTAACTCATTAGCTCACATTAATTGAGGGAAACCTATACGTTGGAAGTCATGACCAGCTGATGGTTGACAAATGAATTGTAGAAAATCACTTCTATCCTTTTCTCTTTCTTCAAGTCTTACCAAACCACACAAAAATTCAAAATACATACATTCTTAAACAACATCCTACCTGGAAGAAGCTATAGGTGATCACACGATCATGGTATAGTGGGCACCTAGCTCACTACTCTGTCAAGTCATACTTCAGAGCGAAGCCCGCCCCCACCATAACATTCCTGAAACCTCACCCTTTAGAATTCTTTCTTTGTAGGAATCCTTCCTCACCAAGAAATTCTATTGTTCTGTTCATAATAATTAGTCCACACAAATAGCATAAGCTAAACAAACGTAATAGAATAGGCACTCTAGGAATGTTCTTTCTTAGTGTTCTGCTTGATTTGTGTTTTGAGGTGAGAGCTTTCGATCATTATTTTTGTCTTTCCTTGCACACTCCTAATCATAGTCGGTGTATTTTGACTTCGTTTGAGTGTGCTTGGACCACATCTACATCATCCTTAGACTTCTGGGTTTGATTCAACACCAAATTTTAAATTACAACCACTTTTCTTATTCTCTGTTTCAATTTCACAGTAATTAGCTACGGTTATCTTTAATTGGCATCGGTTTACCCAATCGATGTTAGTATGAAGTCTTCTTGGATACTTATCCAAAATACACCTATTTCAATTTTTGAGCAATAAAAGGCTCGTATCACCTTTCATATTGTTGTTACTTCAATCATAGTTACCTTACATCTCATCCTGTGTGAAAATTGTCACTCTGGGACTATCATTTAACAAAATGTTAGTTTTTCACGAATTCGCATCGGTTAAGCCTAACCGACATCGGTTTATCCAAATCGGCGCCGGTTACCCTATGCTGTTTTATAGCTCACCAGCCAACCTAATTCACTTACCATTGACGGTTTTCCTAGTTCTGTTGTGTTCTGTGCCATTCAGACATAATACAGTCTTGCCAAATCAGTTCCTATCCACATGGTGCTAACCCATAGTCAGGAAAGCACCCTCGTATTTCACACTAGTTGACTACCACTTCCACCTAGCCCTTCACCACCAAGCTCTTCACCACCTAGCCCTTCATCACCTAGTCCTTCACCACCTTCCATCTCATCATCCATGGATCCCAATCAACCCATCACCATTCCTATAGGCGACACAGAGTTTACACGACTCCTGGATCAGAATCCCACTACTTTGAGCCACTACGTCACCCATGCCTCCACTTGAGATGCCTTAGGCCGGGTGATCTATGGCATGCATGTATCCTTATCTCCATCCCTAATGATCGCTTCCACCTCGGCTCCACCTCCTACCACGGTGACCTCACCCATTTTATCCCTAGTTGTGTCATAGCTAGGTCTTACACCAGCTTTGATTGCTATATCCGCCACCTCTATTGCACCCATGATCTCCACCATACCTTCATCCACCACCCAAAACATAGCATCATCCGCACTTTGTTGTCTCATATATACTAGTCGCAACGCTACCACCCTTTGTGTCGGTAACCTCTACCCCATTTCAAACTTTGTCCTTTCTATTCCCCAATCTCCACCTCCCATCTCTACCATGGTCACTACAAGTGTTCCTCCCTCACATACTTGCTACTACCCAGGACATCTCCTATTTCATCAGTCATTTAGTCTAGATATATACCCTCTATGTCTATCTCTCAATTCCCACCTCCTTATTCGACACCACCATATTCTGGAATGTCTTATTCTTCAAATGTCCCACAACAACCTCCTTTCATTCCGGGGTGCCCGATATTCACAACCTAACAATGACTTTATCAAGTTAATGATGGACAAGATGCAAACATTAGAAGCATTTGTTTCTGGCTCCCACAATTCTCTCACCTATGATGAGATTTGTAATGAGCCTATTCACCCATCCATTCCCATTCACCCATATCCCATACATTGGGAGATGCCTACATTTTAATCTGCTTTAATAGTAAGGAAGACCCATAACAACATTTGCAATCTTTCAAACATGGGTGTTACTTAATTACCCATGATGATGCTTTACTTTTGCGAACCTTTCCGATGTCCCTAATTGGTCCAAAGTTGGACCGGTATAGTGGATTACCTAGACATTCCATATTCTCATTCAATCAAATAGCACAAGCCTTCTGATCATTTTTCAATTAACGACTTCACGAAGGTTACCATGACCGATCTTTATTCCATGCATCAATATGACGATTTAATCTATTGCAGATTTTGTCGCTTGTTGGCATAGCCTAATCAACCAACTCACTTTCTAATTACCATAAATTGAACTCATAGAGCTCTTCATATGAGCCTGTCTAGACATATCTCACCTTCCGTATAGGTGTAAACCTTCCGCACATTCGATGAGGCTTTCACAATGGCACGTAAACTTGAAATTCACACCATCAAAGAGAAGAAGATACAATTACAAAACAAGAAATCCTCATTCAAATCACATGATATTTCCTCTTCCTCGAAACCTCGGATGAGTTATTCCAAAGCCAAGGGAACTACCAACATAGTGGTACTTAAGGATGGCCACCGCCATCCATCCAATCATGCTAAACCTTCATCCAATCTATCACCAATCCAAGCCTTTCAATTCAAACGAGAACAAAAGAAATACACCTCAATTTGGGAACCATATTCATCTGCTTTAGAAAAGCTTATTAAAGCTAATGCCATCACCCTTCCACCCATAAAACCACATACTGGTTTTGACCCTCTCACCCCATACTAGGTGGGGGTACAAGGAAAATGACTACGATAACTATCACCGTGTAAATGTCACAAAGTGATAACAATTGTATCACCTTTAAAAACATTGTTCAAGGAATGCTCAAAAGCGGCGAGTTAATACTTGGATAATGCCAATGCACTCCGCCAATCAAGACCTCCATATTTTCAAGAAACCATTCCCTAACCATTCCCCATCTAATGATCAAACCGGTAATGCCTCACACAAGGAAAGTAATACGCGTGAGGTACATTTATCTTCACCGACTTACCACTTGATTCCCAAATATCTCCTATCCCCTCCATCAAGAAATCCTAGCCCAAATCCTCTACCCAGACAGAACCTGCTTTACCCATTCCTCTACCCACAGAGGAAAGCACTTCACCTCCCCGTGCAGCTGCGGAGGAGTCTCTCGTTAGCACCAATATCATTTCCCCTTCAACTTCCCTACCCAGTGAATCACTACCAATTGTACCTCCTCCACCCACAGAGGAGTACCCATCATCTTCTCCACCTATTCAAGACCCAATATATTTTCGTTACCACTTGGTGACCATTCTCCAATAGTTACCCAAGATCATACGGACCTACTTTCAGCTCTCTTACCTACGGAGGCCAAAGCCGGTCAATTCCCTATTTCTTAGGCACATTTTATGGGAATACCCACTCGCTCCACATCTACCTCATCTACCACATGAGTGCCATTCTCATGTTTGGTTGATGCCTAGATTATGTTTATAGGTCTTTACTTTGGGGGTGTCTCTTACTCCCAGGTCTCAACCCAAATGCAATCATCTTCCACTGACACTTCTACCATTTATCTAAAGATGTTTCAACAACCCAAACTATACATGAACATAACTCTCGCTACATCTTCTCTGCATCATCCTCATCTATACCCACCTCTCTACCTTACTAGCCGACATGTTTCAACACCAACACTTGTATCTAAACCCACTAGTGTTCTAGGTGTCACACCCATGTCAAACCTTGCACATCCTCATATCAAGATACACTTGACCACATCTTCCCATATACATATGAAACCAATCCCTCAACCTAAACGAAAAACCCAACCTTCTAATCCACATGCACCGACCTCACCAACTACACCTTTATCAACTTCACCCTTACCATCCATCTTAGGACCTCACCCCTCTACCTTAACAAAATCTACCCTCTCCAGGGGTAAACCTAAAATTCCCTTAACCCATTCACCACACTGCGCACTCTACCTAGGTGAAATCTTACATCCTTCATCACCATCTATAACTTATTTGCCTCCTATACCACCATTACCTTCTATACCTCCTTCATTACCCATGATATTTTCTTCCACATCACTTGTACCTCCCTCTCGACCTCGACCAACACCTACCGCTACAACTTAGTTATCCCTTTGGGTCACTCGCCCTCTCCCACCATCCGCCTTTCCATCCACATCATGTGCTCCCCTACACCTCTACCTGAAAAACACCAAACATCGAAAAAACCATTAATTTCTAAAGAGGTGGTTAAACCTACCCCTCTTCTCATTCTTGCTGAACCTACATCAAAGAAAGTACAACCCAAATCAAGGACTACATCACCCGAACTACCACCAAAATTACCCAATCTTCCAACCTGTACCTACTTTCACTTCACATTGTGATCCAATGGTGGGATCATATGCCACCATCTTGGCTAACCTTCTAGAAAGCTCTGCTATCACTCTCCCTCCTCTTAGACCTTACATCCCTCTTAAACCTAAATTGGAAGGGTTTGATGATACTAAAATTTGCACTTACCATCACGTGTCGGGACATGATGTTGAGAACTGTAAGGGGCTAAAGGATTCCCTCATTCAATTATGTCCCTCTAACCCCAATTTTGATGACGATGACCTCATGGGTGATGAACCTATTTCACCCCCGCCACCTTCTTCACATATTCCTCCTACACCTATACCACAACCTCCATCCTCATAACTCATTGAGCCACCACCAAATTTGAGATTAACATGGTTTACATCGAGAACTTGCCATGCCTCCTCTTAAATGTCGTTGCACCCAACTAACCTCACAAGGCTTTTCTCCTCCAGAGGTTTTTGCCCTTCATGTCGTTATACCATGTACCCTACACCTCCATTTTACAACTTCCTTGAATCAACATGGTACATGTCACTACACATGTGCGAGAGGGGCAAAGAAAAGGAAACTCGACCCACTAACCAATCCTATACCCAACATACCATCTACATCCCTACCTAAAATAATTATCCACAGCCCCACGTACCCCCATTTCTAATGGAATCACACATCACCATACTCAAACAACTATATAAATCTCCCTCAAAATGTCCTTATATTATCTCATCCAAACCTCGAGTCATATCATTAAGACCTCATGGAGGTCCTTCAATCTATAAATTTTACCTATTGACCCCACACCTATAGAATTTATTATGAAACCTCATCTTGTCACTTCTCTTACCAAATTGCCATCTACCTTATCACCTCCACATGTTCACCAAGTTGCTATCCTTAGTTTCTCGGATGACAAAATTGTCCCCCACCAAACCGATGACCCAGATCCTACACTTTTCATCTCCATCCATATCGATAATATACGCATCCAACGTGTTATGATCGATGGGGGCACTAGCATTAATATCATCTCCTCTCATGCATTTGAAAAAATGTGCATACCCAACAACTGCATGCATAAACATCCAGTCATGTTGCATTCATTCAATGATGCTATCACCTCTACACTTAGCACTATCATCCTCCACATTCATGTGGGTCCCCGTACTGTTCTCGAGCTATTCTACATGTTGGAAGGGGAGTTTTAGTATAATTTGTTACTCGGTAGACCCTAGATTTGTGCCATGGGTTGTGTTCCTTCTACTTTGCACCGATGTGTAAAGTTTGAACATGAAGGATGTTCCTATACCATTCCAACTGACCCATCACCTTTCAAAACCTGCAACATGCTTTACTAGCCCAATGATGTCCTTGTACTTGTTAAGGCATCTACCTCCCTGCCTACATCTTCTTCACACACGACACCATCCACCAGTGCAGTTGTAACCTCACCTTCACCCAAATATTCTATTCCCACCATTTCTCTTGCTTCTACCAGTCACACATCAGCTTCCCAACTAATTGACACCTCCACCAATCTAGCTTCTAACACTTCCTCCATTCCAACCACCAATATATCAACCACTGATCCCTTAGAAGGTGTTTTTCAACGCCTCACTATGGGGGAGTATCGCCTGTACAATGTCAATACATTCCTTACTCCACAAGAGTATGGAAACCTTCACCAACATCCTCACTATGATCACCACATAGGTGAGCATCTCCTTTATGGTCCTCCCCACCTCCATACCCATCTTACCTATGGGGGACTTGACATTTCCACTTACACACCCGAACCACCATCACAAACCTAACCTTTTTCGGCTGACCTTTAGTCACTTACCAACTATTGCTTTGCTCACACTTTCCTACACCACTGTTCCTGGAAGGGTTTCAGACTTTGGCCTTTATGAACAAGTTCATCACACTTTGTTATTTCATGTACCACGCGTAAACACAATGATCATAGTGGAATCAGGTTTTAACAAACTACCCGCCAAAATCCCCATATTGAACTCATTGAAGACATTGACCCCTCTCCACCTTCACCTACTCACTTTCACCACCTTCACCAACGTAGTTGATGGATCTGAATCTATCCCTCCTACCTTTTTTTTTCCATAAATACCATTTCCTTGGGACCTCGACTTATCACCGTGATGGCGAGGCTCCTTGCTCTCTTCCTTTCTTGTATCCCGACATGATAGGGGATGATACTCCTTCTATTAATGTCATTTAATGTCAAGATGATGAATCCATACTCACCTAACTTGGTGCTCAAGACTCTTACATTCACCAGGTCATTACCCTCTAAGACACAAACAATGTTGAATGAATCAATTATCGAAGTCAACATCCATAGTCGGACGACCCTCACATTCTCAAGATTGGCCAATCTCTGGATGCTACTTGAATAAGCCTAACTTCTTTTCTTAAAGATCATAGTCATGCTTTCGCTTGGTCCTATGCTGAAATGCATGGAATTGATCCCACTATCGTGGTCCACAATATTATAACCATTCTTGATGCCAAACCCATAAAACAAAGTTGAGGAAAATGCACCCTCGCATTACTCTTCTTGTCACAAAGAAGAACTTCAACGCCTTCTCTCGCCTTCCTTCATATTACCCATCAATTACCCCTAATGGATTTCTAACATCATCCTTATCACTAAGGCGATAGGGGGACTTTGCATTTGCACCAATTTCCATGATCTTAACCTTTCCTACCCTAAAGATGATTTGCCTCTTCCTGGTATTGACCGGTTGGTTGACCTTACCACTGGCCATGAGATGCTATCACTTATGGATGGTTTCTCGGGTTATAACCAAATCTTGCTCGCTCTAGAGGATAAACACAAAACCGAATTCATTATCCCTTAGGGGACTTTCTACTATTGAGTCATGCCTTTTGGCCTTAAAAATCTTTGGTGCCACCTATCACTAGGCTATGACCTACATTTTCCATGACATTATGCATCGTATATTAGAAGATTATGTAGACGATATTCTCACCAAATCTAAACATCGTGCCAAACACCTCGCTGTCCTCAAAACCATCTTTGACCACCTCATTAAATATTGTGTCTGCATTTAGCCTAAAAAGTGCATCTTCGTGGTTCTCTCGGAAATCTCCCGGGATTTATCATTTCCTTACGTGGTATAGAAGTTGACCCTGCTAAAGTCAAGGCCATTCTGGAAATGCCTCCACCCACTAACCTTACACAACTCCATAGCCTACAAGGTAAATTGCAGTCCATTCGCCATTTCATTTCACAATTATCTGACCATTGTCAACCATTTCATCACCTTCTCAAAAAGGATGTATCTTTCAAATGGGATGATGATCGCAAAATGATTTCAAGGCCTTAAAACAATACCTTCTCCAACCACCCATACTCATTCCACCTAAAGATGACCAACCCTTCTACCTATACATCTTTCTTACCGATCACTCCTTAGGGGCTATGCTCGCTCATCGTGATGAACAACATAGGGAGTAGGTAGTTTATTATATAAGCCATACCCTTTTGACTGTGAAACCCGATACAATCACCCTAAAAACTTTTCTTAGCCTTAGTTTTTGTTGCCACCAAACTTCACCATTACCTACTCAACCAAAAAACCTATGTTGTGACCAACATTGACCCCTTACACTTTATGTACACTAAACCTTACCAAAATCAACGTGCTACATGTTGGCTCATGCTCCTTCTGCCGACCTAGACCTTGAATTCATCCACAAAAAATCTATCAAGGGCCATGCTATTGCTAACTACTTGCCGACGTGCCTCTTTTTTCTCGGGAATCAATCTTCGAACTTTGCTTTCCTGACAATCCATTACTAACCTCTCTTTAGATGATGACCCTTACCAAATGATCCTATTCTTTGACGGCTCCAAATGTCGAGAATGGGGGTGGTGTAGGCATTATCATCATTCCTCTTAATGGTGAATCCATGCCTTTATCATTTAAAATCGACTTGAATGCACCAACAATATCACCGAATACGAAGCACTCATATTGGGTCTCACGATGCCATGCCTTAGATGTCGATCCATTAATATCTTTGGTGATTCTCAACCGGTGTAGTAAAAACCAAGTCAATGGTGTTTATCAATTTCATAACAAAATACTTCAAGAGTACAAACGTTACGTCGGTATCATGTTGACTACCTTTGACTGCTATAAAATTCAAACCATTTCACGATCCACCAATAAATTTGTGGATACCATGGCCTACCTCACTTCCCAAATACCTACTTCACCTACCGATTTAGACATCTTTGTTACCATAAAATGCATACCGAGACCTTCTTATAAATCTTGTTGTGTTAACCTCGTCTCAACCGCTCCCTAAACACACAAGACCTTTGGTATAAGCACTTATGGACTATCTTTCCTTTTATATCTGCCTCCCGACCTCACACATAATGGAGAATGCACCTTTATCAAAAAGGCCTCTCTTATTATGTCATCATGGGAGGCCTTCTCTATAAATGCAGCTTTGATGGCATTCTCCCACGATGCCTCACTAGCTTTGAAATCCCCTATACCATTAAAGAAGTTCACGATGACATATGTGGAGGTCACTTCAAAGGCCTAGCTGTTCTTGACGTATTCTTTGCCTAGGCTATTATTGGCCAACCCTCAATCATGATTGTTGTGACTACGTTAAGCATTGTGTAAAATTCCAACAACATGCCAACCTCCATCACACACCTAGTCATGCCTTATAGGTCGCTCATGACCTTTGGCCCTTCTCTCAATGGGGTTTGGATCTTGTTGGAGAGATCAATCCTCACTCTTCCCTAAGACATCAATGGATCATCACCGCTACCGAATATTACACCAAATGGGTTGAAGCCATACCCCTCATCTCCACTAAAGCTGAGAAAATATGTGAGTTCATCAATCATCACATTATTTGTCACTTCGATGTTCCACATCGCCTTATCACCGATAATGGAAAACAATTCAAAAATAAAACTCTATAGAAACTTTACGATGCCTCCGACATCCAGCTTAGCTTCTCCTCCCCATATTACCCCCAAACCAATGGCCAAGCTGAATCCACCAAAAAAACCCTAAAATTTTTCTCATGAAAGTGGTTAATGATATCGGGAAGGATTGGCATTTGTACATTCCTTTCACTTTTGGGCAGACCGTACTAGTATTTGTACTTCCACCGATGCTACCCCATTTTCTCTCGGTCTATAGTATCGAGGTTGTTTTGCCTCTTAAAGTCCAAATGCCATCTCTCTCTGTATCTCCCTTCAAGATATGCTCACTGATGATGACTTTTACCAAGACCGTTTAGCACAACTTGAGTTATTAGACGAACATCATCTTCATGCCCTCAACCATCTCCAAGTCTACCAAAAACACATCAAGCGTGCCTATGAAAAATGTGTCCATGAATGCACCTTCAAGGTTGGTGATCTCGTCCTCAAGGAAAATCAACACGTAACCAAAGTAGAAAAAAGAAAATGGGGAAAATTTGCTCCTAATTGGCTTGGACCATACACCATGGCCCATGACAATGGATTAGGTGCTTATCGCTTGTCTTCACTTGATGGTAAGCCCAAACTTGAGCCCCTCAATGCCTTGCATCTTTGACCATTCTATTGTTGACTTCTAGTCCTACATCACTATTTATCTAGTTCATGCTTGTCCCTTGAGCGCCATTTACCTTTTCCACACCTCATCTCCAATGACTAAACAAGGATCATGTGATTACCCGTCACCCTTTTTCCTTTTCTTAAATATGTGCACCACGGCTCTACACATGGCATGATTCTCATGGATAATTTTCATCTTCTTTTAGATAAGATCCAATGGTCATTCACCCTTTCCTTCTAAACAAGAACCAAATGCTTCCTTATAGTCTCATCCATGACTTAAAAGCCAAAAAAATATGAATCCCTTAGAAGGACATCTTCCAAAATAATGGATTCACTCTTTGAGTTAAAATTCTAATATAAAAGATGAATACCCAAAAGGACATCTTCCACCTTCAATTGTCGCTATAAATAGATCTGCTCCCTCGAAGGAAAGCTCTAAAAAGCTCTCAACTCTCTACATAGTCTTTCCAACAAGAGGACTATTTTTCTCAAAATTAAAATTCGAAGCCCCACATCGATCAACTTCGCAAAGACCTCAAGGAGACATATACTCATCTCGTATAGAATTCCTACATCGATCGCCTATCTAAAAAGTTACAAAGAACAGAAATAGAAAAATAAGTTTTTTTTTCATGGACTTGCCTATTGTGATCTTGGCTCTATTGCCCAAGGCATTCTATTTCCCATTTTATGACCCAATTACCTTCACCTCCTTACCCATTGTCTTTTCACTTCTACCTCAAGGGACTTGCTGAACCTACGACATTTGGTGATTCTGTGACTACTCTTCACCTTTAGAGTAATCAATCATGCAATGTCTTTAGGGTCTTACGTTCATTAGCCTATATGTAGATGTGTTTCATATGTTTTGATCCTTGCCAATCGGTGGCTTTATTACCTCCTCTTATCTTTTCTCTTCTTCATTACCTTTTGATCTTCCTATATAGGACTAGACCCTCGACACTTGTCTTTTGGGATTTTCTTCTCACACCTCAATCAACCTAAAATCACCCACACCTATTTACCTATATTCCACCCAACCTAATCGACCTTGACCTAATCATACCCGTGGCCTAGAATCAACACTACCTATCGACCTAAAATCACCTTTACCTATCTACCTATCCTCCACCCAACCTAATCGACCTTGACCTAATCATACCTATGACCTTGAATCCAACCTAACTATCAACCTCACTACCTATTCTTCTATCTTCTCATATTCTTCCCTTGCTTATGGGAGAACTACATCGCTCGAGGTCCATTTTCGCCGAGACTATATAGGCGACACTTCAAGGGCATGGGGCCTGGAAGGTTAGCTTGGCCACTCTTTACCCTTCACTATTACCTTTTCCTCTCTTTTTCCCATTTTGAAAAATTTTCCCCAAACCCCCTTTTAAAAATATTTTCTACACTTTTAACCACATTCACTCAAAAATCAATACCCAAAGGTTTAAATCCTACCTTATCCCACCATCGCCGTTGTGGTGGAACCTCTAGCCTCCGCGACGCTCCTCCCGATCCCTCTCTAGCCTCTGCCATCCTTAATCGACCTCCAACTCTCTCCACTAATCACCTCACTTGATCTAATCTTGTGACCCCACCTCTCACTCAATCAATCTTGCATATGTGGCTCACGAACCACTCTCTCTCGCCATATTCTTTTGTCCTCTTCCTCTTTTCTCTTACCTTGTCCTTTTCTCCTTTTCAAAATTCACAAATGAATTTTTACAACACAGTAGTTTTTCAATTTTTATAACTTGCCCGACTCCACCTACGCTCGGTCAACCTTGACCGCCATTATACGGTCCTCGATGCCCTAGCTCATCGCCGTTGGTTCCTCTCCACTGTCATCGGTTCATACTGACCACCGCTTGCCATTCTTTTGATGGAAAGTGACAAGTGAGCATCGGAATCTACAAGTAACTCTTCCTCGCACCCGACCTCCTAAGGTCGTGCCGAGATAGCCGATGGGGATGGACTATGCATGGGATGCAGACAAGCTAGTTAGGTAATCTTATGTCTTCGACGCGCACTAAGTGGATATGTGAATCTAAGGCAAAGAAGGCCCTCCTAACCTGAATTGGCATGATAGATTGGTCGGCGAGGATGACTACTCAAAGGCTCCAATCAATATTGAGCTCTGGCGTAATCCGGTCTATAGGTTGTGGGATACGGGAAAATGACATGGGATTGTTTCGTGTATATCTCCAGATAGGGTCATAGGATGGATGATGGATATAGTGGACTCTACGGGTGATTCTCCGGTCTAGTCTAGAAATCCTTAGCTTTGTTAGCTATTATATCTAACAAGGATAACTATGTGATGATGATAGGTGGAAGTGGAGTGGATCTAAATACTAATGTGCGTAAGCCAACGTCAACGTCGGATTGACTGTGGACTCGTTGGGTTGTGGGATTTGTGGATCACAACCGTAGATTCGTGGTTGTTGTGGACCTATTATGGTCATGTGTGGAATAATCCCTAATCCCTAGTATCCAATAGTCATATGCCTTTTCAGCCTCTATGTTTAGAACTACAAGTTGTGTAATCTTCTCAGAGTACCTTACAGGTGTTCTGCAACTTTGAATTCTTAAGCTAGTGTCTATATCAGTGAGAATGTCTCCTGCGTCTGGTTGTGGGACCAAAGGGTCACAACCTAAATGTTTGCTCTCTTTCAAGCCCTTCTACAGTCATGTGGATTTTTATCTAGGGTAATCTGTAGTTTGGCTGGTTTGACCAAAATGTGTGTGCTTGGTCATCTTCTATGTTTAACCCTCTTAACTGTGAGCTGATCTGTTGTAAGTCTGTTGTTGTTCGGAAGACTTGGATTCTAAGATTCTGATCTATATCAGCTATTGCTGTAACAAGATTGGGTTGAGGCACGATTGGCTCGAATACGTATTCTCTGGGCTCTCTAGGTCCCGTGATTGTCATGCAAAAGAAACAATGTAAATCTAACTATAGCAGAGTAAAATTAACTATGTAAAGTATATCTACAGCATATATAACTTCTCTATTTTTGTATTTTTGATGAACTATTGAACAAAATTGAAAGAGCAATTATTTAAAATATCTAGAAATTAACAACTAAACTAATAACGAAATTAAAACAAACAAAGCAGCCGAGTATAGCTACTTGCCTGTGTAGTTGTAAATCTATTCTAAATAACCAGATAACTGATCTAATCTATTTGAAAGACTCTCGATCCTACCTCAAAAGTGAGGAGTGAATCATAGTTTCTCAGAAACTATCAATCCCCACAACTTCCTGGCATATCGAAAGTGAGATTAACTGAAATGAAATGATTAACTACTCTATTTGATATGTTTTAACTAGAACTTTGAAATCTTGAACCTGGATTTTGTAGAACAGTGGTGAATCTTGGTTGTGTGTGGCTTTGTCCCCTCAGTATGATCTCCTCATTCCTTCGTGCTCATGTGAATCCAAAAAGCGTGTGATGTTAGCATCAATAGAAGTTGGTATCAAAATAATGGCAAGCTTAGGATGCGGGATTGAATACAATGTGAGTAGGAGAGGGATAGCGCAAGAGAACAGAGCTTGGCTTATGCAATTCCTAGTGGGATTTATTGTGAGTCATATAACATAAAACATCCGAACAAAACTATCCCTGTTTGACGAAACAAGACCTGTAACTTTAATGGCTTCCTACTGAAAATCAAACTATCCTATTCCAATGAATTGCATGAAATAGTAACTACACTAGCACAAGAAGATTATGTGGCTTCCTAATAGCTAAACAACACTAACCATGCATACAACAAATGAAACTATGAATCCTAAGCAAAATTGAAAGGCTAAGCTATTGAAATGAGAAATTGAGAGGCAAATTTGAGGGGCCATTTGCTTGAGCACAAGCCAACTATTTATAGAATTCCCATTTACCCAAAGGTGAAAACCAAATTGAACTCTTTAACCATAAACAATGCCAAAACACTATTCCAGGAACCAGAATCATAAATACAAGCAAAGGCGGTGAAAAAAGCTGGTAAATGTTGAATTTTTACGTGAGTCACATTAAAAGAACATTCTGGAAAACGCGTGAAGGACCGCCGCCTACGAGCGGGGGCGGTCACTGACCACCACCGGGCGGGGTGGTGGTTTCATCACTGAAGACCGAAAAGCAAAGGAAAAGAGGGGAAGGAAAAAGCAAAGCACACGGGGCTAAGCGGGGCATGTGGGATGTTAATGCATACTTGGAGAGATTTTTGGATCCCGAACACCTTGCGAGGAGACCTGTATCATCATTGGGGCACATGTAACGTTGTTCCGGTGGTGCAACACCCTACAATTTTGGGTACGTACATATTGCCCCCTCGGAGAAGTGTTTTAGCCATGAAGAGGCGTAAAATGGTGGGTCCAAGTATGGCGGTCCCGAAATGGGAAGTTAGAAATTATACCTGATACGCCGTGTGTCGAAATGACACCCTCCGAGATTCCCTACCTGCAAAATGAAAAGAGGAATCAAGTGCAGATAGACAAAATAGATTGGAAAATAAATACTAAAATAATATGAAATGAGGACGTACCATTTGTGTAGGGATAAGAACTTACCTCCGTCGGCGCTCCAAACCTACGAAAAGGGGCATTCAAAACAAGTCAAGATGCTTATATATGTAAAAGTGGGCCCATTTTCCTATTCATTTGTGCATGTTGATTTGATTGATTTTGAGCTCTGGGACCCACGGTGACGGTTTTTGACGAGAGTATAGTCAAAATGTTCGGGACGAGATTGTGATCATGCCTCCACGAGTGGAACACCGACCCGCGAGATCACAGGTTAGTTTTTCTCAATTTACCATTTTTATCCCCAAAATGTTAAAATGGTGAAATCTTTGTCATGGGGGATTATTTTTGGCGGGATGTTAGTTTTAATAGGGTCAGGCATTTTAGGGGGCACCTAATGGGTAGTCTTTGTTTTGGTCAAAATAGCTTTAAAGGCGGCGTTTCCTCGAGATCGTTTGGCCTCCGTGCATTTTAGGGTAGGTGACCAAGGCGTGGAAGTCATTCATGGTGGGACATGGCGTGCACTTAGCCGGCGTGGCGAGTCCTAGGGATCTCATAGGGGTTGAGAAGCCACTTGGCTCTCTTAGATTATTTGTATGATGTATTTTGTATTTCCCGGGCTCTTTGAGCATTTTGACCATGCTTAGCGCATGATGGCATTGTATAGGAAACGTTGATTATATATATATATATATATATATTTTTTTTTGGATCAGACTCTTGGTATCTATGTTTTTATGATTCATTTCCACATGTAAACTATAATGTTGTTTTTATATGCTTTTCAGAATGTATGCAGTGGAGAACAAATGATACAAGTGCTTTCTTTCTTTTTGTATTTCGTGATGTTGATATATGATAATGTAGACATAATGTGATCTTGAACTTTAGTTTCTATAAGCAATTGTTTGGTACTTCATATTTGTTTTGACAAAATGAGATGATAAACCGGTATGATGAGCAGATGAACTTGCCCCATTCCTAACTCCACACAACTAGTAAGATGTGAGGGCTCATCAAGAGCTAGAAAGGGCACAAGCTATGAAATTTGTTGAATGATAGTGATGAGAGATAGACAAATATTTGGTGGAACCAAATTAGGATGCTACAAACCTACTCTACTCAAGTGACTCCATAGTTTAGAATGCTACTTGCTTTGCGGTTTATCTAGACTTAGATCCGTAGATGGCCACATGGTAGACAAAATCTGGTTTTGGGGTTTGAGCTCTCTTGGAATTTTGGACATCTAATTCATTTGTTTTTGACTCAAGATTTCAAAGGTTTATTTGAATTGTTTGCTTATGACCTTCAACATTTATTTGTCAAGAGGACCCCCTACACCTTGCCCCATGCTACTAGTAAGAAGTGTGGGCTTATCACCATGGACAAGGTACGGGAGTAAGGGCATTCCCATCCTTTCCCAACCCTACGTCACTAGTAAGAGACACAAGCTCATCACCGAAGGTTGGTAGGGAAAGGAAATGTGTAAAAATAAAATTTTCTATTTGATCTATGTTTGACTTATATATTTGAGCAAAATGTCAGTATGTTCTTATTTCCAAAGAGATATGCATACGGGATAGATGTGACACTATGAAGCTTCTAGAATAGACCATAGGCAAGACACCTATCCTAGGAAGAAACCAAAAGTGAGAACAAGCATGCAAACCTTGGTATGGTTACCATTTAAGACTTTGTCATATCTAGCTTTATTTGATGAAATGATTCTGAAACGATTGATGATGTTATGAAAATGAAGAAGTATGATTGGAATGCTTATGCCAATACCATCAGAAGTTTGTAATGAATTGCTTTGAGAATAAGTTCCTTGATCACAAAATTGTATGAAACAAGTGGAAAAAATGAACCTAACTACATGAAGATGCAATGTAGATATAATTATACAAATAGTGTTGGTTGCTTATGCATAGAATCGTTTAAGGTGTAGGGAATTGATAGTTTCACCAAATTCCTCACCTTCTAGTGTACATAAGAGATATGCACCATTTCCATAGTCTTTTGTGACTTGGTATGGGCCCAACCATTTGGGCCAGAATTTCCTTCCTTCACCGGTCTTTTTGTCGATCCGGTTGTCTAGTCTTAGAACTAGATCTCCTTCATATATATCTCGTTCATAGACCTTTTTGTTATATTGCCGGCACATCGGTCAACATAGACTCTATGCCATTGTTCGTTGTTTAGCGTCTAACCTGGCCTCATCTAGGCTTTCTAGTTGGGAGAGACGTGCTTCTCTATAAGCATCTTCATCCAGAATCCCTTGTAATGAGATGCGGAGAGACTGGGTATTTCAACCTCAAGTGGGAGAACTGCTTCTGCTCTCGAATACCAATGAGAAAGGAGTTGCTCCTGTGGGTGTTCTTATTGAGGTTCGGTGGGCCCACAAGGCCGGGTATAACTTTAAATGCCAATCTCATTTATTTTCTTTTACCGTTTTAAGGAGAATAGCTTTTAATGTCTTGTTTGTTGCTTCAGCCTGTCCGTTGGCTTGAGGGTAATACAGGGAGGCTGTATGATGGCTTATTTTAAATTTATTACATAATTCATGAACCTCATCATTCTTAAAAGAAGTTCCATTATCTGAGATAATGATTTGTGGGACACCGTACCTGTAAATGATCTAGTTCAAAATGAACTTGGCGATCATGGCACCTAGTACAGTGGTAAGAGGCATAGCCTCTACCCATTTGGTAAAATACTCGGTGGCCGTGATTATGAAGTTATGGCCATCTGTAGATGAGGGAGAGAATTTCCCTATCAAATCTAGGCCCCATGTAGAAAAGGGCCATGGAGTTGCGATTGGTTGTAGAGCTTGTGCCGGCATGTGAATCTCGTGGGAAAATTCTTGGCATTTATGACACTTTACGTACAAACTCTTTGCGTCGTGCTCTAGAGTGGGCCAGAAATAGCCCATCCGATGTATTTTGCGAGTGGTGGCATGACCACCGAAGTGGCCTCCACATATTCCACTGTGAGATTCATGGAGAATCTTCTTGGATTCTTCTATGTCAACACACCTTAGAAGCATTCCATCGAAAGCCTTACGATAGAGCACTTGTTCTATAATAACATGTATTTAGCCACGATAATGCGTAACCACCTTCTTTGTTGCGGTGTAGCACCTTCTGGATATGCATGGCCCATGATATAATTAATAATATCAGTATACCATGGACATTCAGAGATGGGAGGTCTAGTTTCGACGTAGTATATGCATTCATCGGGAAAGTCCAGATCTACTAGATCGCCTCCGTCTAATGGGTTATCAGCTAACCAATCCAATGATTTGTCCCTTAACGGACTTCTGATTTACAAATGTTAATTCAAATTCACCCATTAAGGTTATAAAGCATCCAACCTTTTTAGACAAGGACCCTTGCGTGAGGAAGGTTCGTAAATGGTCTATTTTTACAATGACCCTTGTTTCTTGATTTAGCATGTAATGTCTTAAGCGTTTGGTTGTGAAGACTATGGCAAGGCATTCTCACTCTTGCTTACGTATAACGTGTCTCATAATCAAGTAATGTTTGGCTAATAAAATAGATCACACGTTCTCTTTGTCATCATCTTCTTGAGCCAACATGTAGGCTAGCGAGACATTGGTAGCTCACGAATATAAGATTAAAGGGTGGTCTGGCTTAGGAGGCATTAGCGTAGGTGGTGACAACAAGAAATGCTTAACTACTTCAAAGCCTCATTGTAGTCTTCGGTCCAATCGATACTATACTCTTTCTTGAGTAGATTGTTGATTGGATGAATGGAAAAGCTTAAATATGGGATGAATCTTTGGATTGCACCGAGTTTCCCAAGAAATGACCTATTCAATTCATCCGATGGTGGGATCATTTCAAGAACAACCTGGATTTTGGTTGGGTCTACATCGATCCCTCATGACGATATAATGTAACCTAGGAGCTTCCCTCCTGTCACACCAAATATGCATTTTTCTGGGTTTAGTGTGACTCCATATTCTATTAAACATGAAAGAATGATGCGGAGCACTTCGGGTGATCACAACACTTCTTGGCTTTGGCCAACAAGTCATCTACGTAGGATTCCATGATTTTGTGAATAAGATCATGAAATATATATGTCATTTCCCATTGGTATGTAGCGCCAACGTTCTTGAGACTAAATGGCATAACAACGTAGCAATAGGTTCCCCAAGGAGTTATAAATGTGGTTTTGGCTTGGTCTTGTTCGGATATTCTGATTTGATTGTATCCCGAGAATCCATCCATGAGAGACAAAAGCTCAAACCCAATTGTTGCATCAATGATGACGTCAATGGATGGTAATGGGAAGTCATCCTTAGGGCACGCTTTGTTAATGTCTCGAAAATCTATGCAAATGCGTATCTTCCCATTCTTTTTGAGAATGCGGGAATGATATTAGATACCCACTGAGAATAATCAACTGGCTTGATGAATCCTACTTGGAGGAGTTTCATTACTTCTTCCTTCACCATGAGAGCTACCTTGGGTTTCATTGGTCTCGATTTTTGTTTAATTGGCTTTGCATCTGATTTGGTGATGAGGTTGTGTACCGCGATGTGTGGTGCAACCCTGTCATTTCTTTATAATTAAATGCAAAAGCCTTTTGATGTTCTTTGAGGATTCGAGTGTGTATTTCTATTTCTTTTGGAGTTAACGAAGATCCTAGTTTTAAGATCTTTGGTTCATCCTCCGTTCCGATGTTAATATCAATCATTTCTTCGATTAAAGAAGCGTTACCTTCTTCAAACTCAGGCGGGGCTGGAGGTAGTTCCAGATCTTCTCCATTCTCTACCGTGTATATGCCGAGTTCCTTTTGTGGGGGAAGCTCTATCATGGGATTCCCAAGTAGGAAGATGAATGTGGGATTAAGGACAAATCTACCATGTGATGGGTGAGATGTAACGCTGCATAGGTGTTTAAGTAATCAAGAGTAGCTCTATCACTATCAACGTGATCCACGCTAGTAGATTTGTTCTCAGCTATGTTTGTTAAAAGTGGGTTTGACACTTTCTTCACTAATGGTTCAGTGCGAAGGGATACTATGAAATGGGTGTCCTCCAACTCACTGCTTGGAGTGAAACGTGAAGCTGAGGTTGCTATCGAATCTGTGAGAAGATTTTGTTCTCACGGGATTGCTTCAATTGATATGAAGTCAAACTCTTTGCTCAAATCTAATACTATTGTTTTGTAGAGCTGTAAGTGTTCAACTCTCTAGTCTCATACACCTCAGAGACTTGGTTTGCTACTAATTGAGAGTCTCCTAACACCCTGATGTCATTAACACCAAGCCTTTTAGCTAGGATGAGGCCAAGGAGGAGGGCTTCGTATTCAATGCCATTGTTTGTACATTCAAAGTTTAATTTAAAGGTGAATGGTAAGATCTTTCCTTCGGGTGAAGTAAAGATCACACCTACCCCAGCCCCATAATGACATCTAGCTCCATCGAAATGGAGAGTCCAATATTTAGTTGGGAAGATGGACGTTGGGACATTTGCTACGTCAACTTCTTCGGTTTTGGTTACTTCTACCATGCAGAGATCCTCTGCTGGGAAGAGAACCAACACCTAGGGTATATCCCATGCCTACAAAATCAAATGGTAGGAAAATTGGTAGATCTGTTCTAGCAATTCGAAAATCTTCGCAGTAGTTCCTAATGATATTGTTTTGACAATGTTAGCCTCATCCTTGAGGGCTGGGATATTCTTGATTAGGCTCATAGTTTCTAGTTCTGTTGTAGGTACCAACTTTTCTTCCGGTTTCACGTCGGTTGGTTTATTAAGTTGGTTTGTTGGGAGTTCAAACTCAGAGTGAATGCCTGGCTTTTCTTTAAGTCAGCTAGGTGTATATCGAATGGTTTTGGATCACCTTTGCTACTGAATATCTTTCCTAAGTGCAAGAATCTTACTTCTTGAAATAACGTAGAAGGGATTGCCTTCATACGGTGTATCCACGGTCGGTGAGGATCATATTATAGTTGGTTTCCCGATCTATAATATAAAACTCAGTTAGGATTGTTTTGGGTCCTAAGGTGACTGGTAGTATTATAGTCCCAATCGACGTGGCTTTAAGGCTATCATAGCCTCTTAGCGTATTCCGAGTCGTGGAACAATTTGTTTCTCCATACCCTAGCTTTTGAAGGAAAGAGAAGGGGACTATGTTAACTGTTGCCCCATCATCAACCATTGCATGTTTAACGTAATTGTTATAAACCCACACTTGCAAATGTAAGGTTGGATCACCTCTGCGTGTAATCTCAGCGTCTGTTGGCATTTTGTTTATTTCAAATATAAACTCGGTATCCCTATCCGGCTGCCCCGGAGGGTGGATATCAAAGTCTATATGGTTTACCTGTTTTGGGAGGTGGAGTGATGTTAATTAAATGACCTAAACCTAATGCTTCTAAAAGAGAGCAGCCCTATGGGTAGGAGAGTTCTTCAGTAAGTCCAAAAAGGAGATGTGAGAGAAGGTCTTTGTTAGGTCATTAATTAAATCATAGGCACCTACGGTTTTACTAATATTTGTTGGATGTTATCTGCCTCTAGTGGGTAACTTGGATTTGGCTGAGAGGAATACTCTCGTGTCCTTGTTACAGCTTCTACGTGTAGTTCGGTGTCTAACTCCACTAAACCGACTATCTTGGGTCGTGGCTGACTTCCTAATTGTGGTGCAACAGGTGGATTTAGTGAAGTCGAGGCTTCATGATCATTGTTTCCTATCATTACACTCTTGTTCATCCCATTTGGATTTAATTTGTTGTTATTGTGATTTGGGAGCGGATCGTTGAAGATCTTGAGGGTGCATTTTGAGGAAACTGCCCCTGTAAAAGTATTTGCTTGGTGATGCGGGATTTGCCAAGAACATATCTATGAAAAGTTGTCTTTGTTCCTCTGGAAGACGTTGCATGAATTTATTGTAATCACGGCAAGTCCTAGTGTCATGGCCTCGAATTTTGTGGAAACCACAATATGAGTTAGGATTGTAATTCCTAGGTTGTTGGTTTGGCGCATATTGTGGTCCAAAACTCTGATTAAACCATTGACCATTAGGATTAAATTTTTGCATTTGTTGTTTTGGTTTTGGTTTTGGTTTTGATATCCAGTTGAGTTTTGGCTTGGACCCTGTGTCTGGATCTACCATTTTGTTGTTGTTGTTGTTGTGGATGATTAAAATCCACCGTATTGATTGTCGGGGTAAAGTTGTTGTTTCGTTGATTATTAATCGGCGGTGGAGTATTTACAACATTGGCCTTTTTAGCTTGGTCAGTTACTCCATCTGTGGTTACGCCACAATTTTTGTTAAGGATCTTAGGTCCTTGATTGACATTTTGTGGTAGTAGGATAAGTCGTAGTATTACTGGTTGGGGGTGATTAGCCTCCCATTTGTTCCATACGTCTTGCGACCACTATCTATTTCCGCTTGATCTATTCGGAGAGTGCTCTCAAGTACTTCATCGTAAGTCCTTAGTGGGAACTTCTGGACTTCTTCCTTTACCTCTCTGCTGAGAGAATGAAGGAATAAATCACATAGTTCCATTTGGTCCATATTTGGAGCACTTGCCGAAGAATAAAGGACTATACGCCATCTTTGGATGAAGTGAGCAACAAATTCATTGTGTTCTTGTTTAATGTGCAAGAACTCCCTGATTCCTGTTCTCAATAGTTTGTTCATGTCAAACACCTTGATGAACTCTGAAATGAGTTGTTTAAACGAATGGATGGAAGCTTTAGGTATTCTATAATACCAATCGAGGTCAATGCCCTCTAAATTTTGGGAAATATTTTAGCAACAACCCCATCCCAAGGGAGCAGTTCTCGAATAGTTGTGGTGTAGGCCTTGATATGTGCATTTGGGTCTCCTTCCCCTTTGTATTTGGGAAAATCGGGAAGAGGTCTTGGAAGCATGATGCTTCGTATAGTGAAGTCTAAGGGTTCTTTCAAATATTCTGAATAAGTCCCTATCGCATAGGTTTCGACCATCGATGGTGCTGCTTTGAGGGGGTGGAGGTGGAATGGGTTGTTGATATGGCATAGCATATGCATTTGCAGGGGTATAAGGAAATCCCTGTGGTTGAGAAAACATGCCAGGAGAGGAGAACACATCTCCCTGTGGTGATTTGGAATACATGTTTAAGTATGAAGGAGTATTGCCTAGGAATGGATTATTTTGTACTAGACCGGGAGGTAACATATTTGCCACCGGAATAGTGTTAGAAATGGCGGTTCTAGTTGGCATTTGTTGTGAATACTGAGGAGGCATGCCCAACGTGCCTATTCCTGTGAGGAGGTCTACTTGGCTAGGATGATGTGGAGGATTGGAATTTCTTGCTGCATGAATTGAGAATTTTGACTTGCTTGAGCAAGCTCTAACCCTCTAACCTTTTCTACTAAAGTTGAGATGACTTCATCTGGTGAAGTTACAGTATTTTTCCTTAGTGGCATTTTTCATATATCCTGAGGTTGTATAGGCATGTGGTACCCTACTATGAATTGATCGTTTCCTTGCCATGTTTCCCTGAGGGTATTTCCTATAGGTAGCGGCATGGAGGTGTTTTCTTGAAATGAGACCCCGGGTTGTGTTTGTAAACTTCCTATAGGTAGGTACATACTCCGAGAGCATTGTTCATTCCTGGCATAATGCACAGAATGTTCATTATCTAAAAATGGATATAGATCTGATTGTCTACTAATTTGTGGTCTAAGCAATACCTGAGGAGATGAACCAGATTCTCCTATAAATCATGGCGTTTGAGCACAAGAAGGCTCTGGTGTTGTGTTTGAGTGAGCTGATCCAACTCCTCTATTTGGAAAGAAGAACTATATCTAGTCCTTGGGATTGAAGTTTGTGTTGAAAATTGGTTAGTTGAATAATTGTCACCCCATGCTGAGAGCGAGGGTGATGGCTTATCTATTCGATTGATCGTAATATGCTTGAGACCTAGGAGAGTCTGCATGCATATGCGTCGAATCCCGACATATTCGGGGGTATATGAATACCCACAGAATAATGGGAAAGAGCGAAGGTGGATGGAAGAAAATGAAACACTAAAAGGGGAAAGGTGAGAGTGAAACAACTATTCCTTTCACGCCAGGTTCATGTCAGGTTCACCAATTTTGTTGGTGAAGTCTGATGTGAAGGCTAATGAGGTGGAAAAGATGAAAACGTTGTTTTTTCACGTTGGGTTCACCAATTTTGTATGATGGAAAAGTGACAAGTGAGCATGGGAATCTACAAGTAACTCTTCCTCGCACCCGACCTCCCGAGGTCATGCCAGAGATAGCCGTGGGGATGGACTATGCGTGGGATGCATAGACAAGCTAGTTAGGTAAATCTTATGTCTTCGACACACACTAATGGAATGTGAATCTAAGGCAAAGAAGGCCCTCCTAACCTGAACTGGCATGATAGATCGGTCGGTGAGGATGACTGCTCGAAGGCTCCAATCAATATCGAGCTCTGGCGTAATCCGGTCTATAGGTTGTGGGATACGGGAAAATGACCTGGGATTGTTTCGTGTATATCTCCAGATAGGGTCATAGGATGGATGATGGATATAGTGGACTCTACGGGTGATTCTCGTCTAGTCTAGAAATCCTTAGCTTTGTTAGCTGCTATATCCAACAAGGATAACTATGTGATGATGATAGGTGGAAGTGGAGTGGATCTAAATACTAATGTGCGTAAGCCAACGTCAACGTCGGATTGACCTGTGGACTCGTTGGGTTGTGGGATTTGTGGATCACAACCGTAGATTCGTGGTTGTTGTGGACCTGCTATGGTCATGTGCGGAATCAATCCCTAATCCCTAGTATCCAATAGTCGTATGCCTTTTCGGCCTCTATGTTTAGAACTACAAGTTGTGCAATCTTCTCAGAGTACCTTACAGGCGTTCTGGCAACCTGAATTCTTAAGCTAGTGTCTATATCAGTGAGAATGTCTCCTGCGTCTGGCTGTGGGACCAAAGGGTCACAACCGAATGTTTGCTCTCTTTCAAGCCCTTCTACAGTCATGTGGATTTTTATCTAGGGTAATCTGTAGTTTGGCTGGTTTGACCAAAATGTGTGTGCTTGGTCGTCTTCTATGTTTAACCCTCTTAACTGTGAGCTGATCTGTTGTTGTTCGGAAGACTTGGATTCTAAGATTCTGATCTATATCATCTATTGCTGTAACAAGATTGGGTTGAGGCACGATTGGCTTGAATACATATTCTCTGGGCTCTCTAGGTCCCGATTGTCATGCAAAAAGAAACATGTAAATCTAACTAATGAGCGAAAATAAAATTAACTATGTAAAGATATATCTATGTATATATAACTTCCTATTTTTGATTTTTTTTTGATGAACTATTGAACAAAATTGAAAGAGCAATTATTTAAAATATCTAGAAATTAACAACTAAACTAATAACGAAATTAAAACAAACAAAGCGGCCGAGTATAGCTACTTGCACATGCGTAATTGTAAATCTATTCTAAATAACCAGATAACTGATCTAATCTATTTGAAAGACTCTCGATCCTACCTCAAAAGTGAGGAGTGAATCATAGTTTCTCAGAAACTATCAATCCCCATAACTTCCCCGATAATATCGAAAGTGAGATTAACTAAAATGAAATGATTAACTACTCTATTTGATATGTTTTAACTAGAACTTTGAAAGCTTGAACCTGGATTTTGCAGAATAGTGGTGAATCTTGGTTGTGTGTGGCTTTGTCCCCTCAGTATGATCTCCTCATTCCTTCGTGCTCACGTGAATCCAGAAAAGCATGTGATGTTAGCATCAATAGAAGTTGGTATCGAAATAATGGCAGCTTAGGATGTAGACTGAATACAATGCGAGTAGGAGAGGGATAGCGCAAGAGAACAGAGCTTGGCTTATGTAATTCCTAGTGGGATTTATTGTGAGTCATACAACATAAAACATCCAGAACCTGAAACTATCCTGTTTGACGAACAAGACCTGCAACTTTAATGGCTTCCTACTTGAAAATCAAACTATCCTATTCCAATGAATTGCATGAAATAGTAACTACACTAGCACAAGAAGATTATGTGGCTTCCTAACAGCTAACAACACTAACCATGCATACAACAAATGAAACTATGAATCCTAAGAAAATTGAAAGGCTAAGCTATTGAAATGAGAAATTGAGAGGCAAATTTGAGGGGCCATTTGCTTGAGCACAAGCCAACTATTTATAGAATTCCCATTTACCCAAAGGTGAAAACCAAATTGAACTCTTTAACTTTAACCATCATTGGGGGTACGTGCGTGTAATGTTGTTCGGTGGTGCAACACCCTACAATTTTTGTATGTACTGGTTACCTTGCCTTACTTCTTATGCGCTCACATTGACCTTATTTAACTTACCTCCCTTTCTTTTACCTCTCCTACACCTACTGGACCACTTTACCTTCCCCTCTAGCCCTCCACCTTATTTAACCTCACCTCATTCGCCGATTGGAATTTCCTTATTTTACCCCTACTTGGCCTTACCCGTCTTTGTGATCTATTTACTCCGGACCCGAGAACCTGTTTGTGACCTTTGACCTCATGTGTTCACTATATCTACTATGGCACTGCTACTTGTGTTGATTGACCTAATGACCTTACCTTTCCTATTACTCGTGCTTGTTTATCTTGACCCTCTACCTAGGGTGTACGAAACATACTAAATGTTCCTTCCCTTAACCTATCTTGTGCTTCTTGACCTTATCCTATACCTTTGATACCTTAATCACTTCAACCTTGTTTGATAAACCTATTGACCTCGTGATGATGTAGAGTTTGTAAGCTCTTCAACCTGGTACCGTGATCGCAGTTTATACATGTGCGTGCATTCAACTGCCACTACCTTAGACCTTGGCCCATTTACCTATTTCCCTATATGCCCGATTTTCCCTTTACTCCATTCCTCATTTTCCTCATTCTACTTTACATCCACTTTTATCAAACCACTTTCCGATTCACCCTGTCACCTCATCAGTTCCTAGTTTGAGGGGGATCACCCTCATTCCCACTTGGGGTAACCACACTCTATTCTTGTTCATGTCACTTACCAATACAAGCTACGTAACAAGAAGGGGAAAATGTAGACACCAAAATTGTGTTGTAATCACCTTGGTCCCCTACCACAACCCTATAATCATTTCCTCATCCTCAACACTTTAGCATCTACCTCCTGCACTTCCCCACACATTTTAATTTAATTAATTTAATTAAATTAATGCCATTTATCTCCATACATATTAATTTAATTATTTTAATTAAGTTAATGACCTTTACTCACACACATATTAATTTAATTATTTACATTTAATTAATTCACTACCCTCATACACCTATTTAATTTAATTTCCTTTGTTAAATACACCTCACCTAATCACCCCCTTCATATGACCCATTAACCTAAACCATAAACCAATATCCTAAATAAAACCTAACATTACACCCAACCCCTCACCTCACATTTAAAAGCCTCCTAAGGTCGGTTTTCATCTCGAGAAAGGAAGATACCCTTATCAAATGGTGGATAAACTTCCTAGGCAACTTTTGAACAACCTGAGATATCTCACCCAAACCGACGTCGGTTTACCCTAAACCGATGCCGGTTCACCCTAAACCAACGCCGGTTATACCAGGATGGACCAAACAACCTATATAGACCCATCTAAACCTTTGTAATGGGGGTTTAACCTTCAACATTGGATTTCTTATCGCGTATTCAATATTTTTTAGACACGCAGAGCAAAGCAAGTAAGGATTAATTTGTGATCAGCCAAGACAACCAGGTTCACTGGGACAATAGTGAAGCCTCTTCCCAACACCTTCCAACACCGCCACTCTTCCACTAGGCTTCAGATCAATAGCTCACCAGAAATTAAGTGTTTCCCTCTCATCTATTTCAATTTTTTATGATTAATTCCATTACTCCTGACAAAGGATCTTATCCCTTTTACCATTTCTTCATTCCTCCTATCTAGTTTCAGCCACCCTCCTTACCCAACCATTGTAATACCTTGCCCAACCACCTACTTGACTACCTCACCAACCCCAGACCTTTGCAACATACCTATACCTCCTTTGTGATCACCCAACACTTTCTACTAACTCCATTCTTGCCTAAAACCTTTAAAACCCTAGACTATGTGAGTCCACTAGTCCTTTTACCTAACCGCCACCGGTTCTCCCTTACCGTCACCGATTACATTTCAACCATCATCAATTTTATAAAATAGTGGTTGGTCTCTGTGTCTTGATCTCTGCACTGAGAATTATAACATGTTCCTAGCCTATACCTAATCGAACACCTATTTGACCTTCGATCTCGTATCTAACCTAGCCTCGTAGCTCATTCACCTATAACCAACCTATTTTACCTCTGGATCTCCTTCTAGCCCATCCCTTAGATTAGATCTTGCCTATTGCATTTGTATGAGATTCCTAAATCATATTAAACTATAGTAGGACAATATTTACTTTATTTCAGCATTGAATTGTCTTAAACGGTTGATTGATGACCATCTAGGAAGTATCACACTTCTAGGATCTAGCACATGCTAGGCAAGGCGGTCACTGCATATATCATTTAACTCTCTTTGGTGGTCTTGTTTTGATTCTTATACGGTAGTTCCTTCTAGCCAAAAGGAAGGTCTCACAATCACTATGATTCATAATTTAGATACACGCGCATACGACCTTCAACCATCTCGCAGACCAATTATTCCTCTTACCACGTTTACCTTATCTGTTTGGTCAAGTACTTCTCAAAAACTAAGAAATCGGGTGAAATAGGACCTATGATTATAAAATATATAATAAAAACTCAAGTTGTTTCCATCTACTTTGAAAGATGCAAAGAATGAGGTGGTTTATGGGATTACCATCCAACTCTATTAGCACTTTGGCACAAATGGATATTACCTTCCTAGATAAATACCAAGATTATTTCAGAGGGAGAAATAGGAAGGAATAATTATTCAAAATCAAGAAGGAGGACGATGAAAACATAGAAGACTATTTAGATAGATTCCTCTTTATTAGCAAAAGATGTGGATTTGTGCTTTCTGAGGAGTTAAGTAAAACCATTTTTTTAAAGGTTTGGATGATGAATCTAGAGAAGCCCTTAACTTAATAGGAGGTGGAGACATTGATCAAATAATAATGAATGGAATTAAAGAGATTTGTAGAAGCTATTCTAGAATGAGAGGTGGACCTAGAAAAGAAAATCAAAAAAGTCTAAATCTAGATATGAACAAACTAATGGATGAGTTAGCAAAATTTAAAATAGACATTTTAGTACAATTAACCTCTACTATGGATGGATTACAAGCTAAAGCAAATTCCAAAACTAAACCATTGGCTATGTATTGTCCTAGATGCAGGAAGAAGCATGCATTAAGAGACTATCCTTTGGATAAAATAGAAATGTGTCTTATCTGTGAATCTAAAGAACATGATACTGATGTTTGTTCTTTACTTCATGTTATTAAGAATCAACTTAAACAAACCAGTGCCTCATCTACAACAAAAGAATTGAATTTTGTTTAGAGACAACCTAACCAAGGGAAGTTTATGCCAAGATCAGTTCCTAATCCCTGGACGATGCCATGGGTTGCTTCAGGCAGTACCACAAAATTGGGGACAACCTCCTTGGGTACCCAACCAACTTAGAACCCTCAAGATTGGGAAAATCAAGCTTGTATGCTCGGGACATCAACAACCATGGGATGGTCAAGGAAATCTTTATGCTTGGTCACAACCTAGATGGAACCCTAGTGATTATTCCCAAGGAAGAACATATCCAAATCAGAATCAACAGCCATAATGGGATATCCTACACATAATTAAAAAAGCTCGAGAATGTAGTCCAAATGCAAATTCCAAAGACAACCAATAGAAAAATACAAGAAACAAATAAACAACTCTTGTTTATGGAACAAAACTAGAAAAATCGGTTAATTTACATGCCATGGATTGTAAGGATATTCAAACTAGATCGGGAAAATCGTTAATACCACCACGTTATAATCAACTGAAATGACAAGAAAATGAAATTCCTAAATCTTGTTGTTCTAAAAGAAGATATTAAAGAAAATAAAAGGATCCAAATAGCAACACTCACCGAGACTCCATTTCCAGAGAGATTCAAAGAAGCTATAGAAATCAAGGAGTTTGAATTGGTACAGAACTAAGAAAATTGAATATTGAAATACCATTATTCATGAAGTAATTAAGGACATTCTATAATTGAACAAATTAATCAAAATGTTATGTGTGAAAAATCCTGGAAGGAAGAAACAATACACCAAAACTATCAAAGTAGATGGGAAACTTTCTAATTTATTGGTAATAAAACTTTTACTTCCCAAATACGGAGATCCGGAAGTCCTGTTATTTCGTCTCTATAGGAAATAAGGATTTACATAATGTTTTGATAGATTTGGGAGTAGCTATTAATGTAAGGACAATGGATACTCACGAAAACATTACTATTAACAGGTATACAACCTACTAATACCATATTGCAGATGACATCATTCTATAGCAAAACCAGAAGGAATTATTGAAGATGTGGCGGTTATGGTGGAGTCATGGGAATATCCAGTTGACTTCCTTATATTACAGCCAAAAGGTAAAACATTGGGTTATCCCATTATTTTGGGTAGACCATGGTTAGCTACAATTGTTACTTTGATAGATTGTAGGTCGTGTGAGATAATCTCAAATGGTAAGAACTCTAAACAAATTTCCTTATATCTTACTGCACAACCTTTTACTGACAATCATGAACAATTGTGGGTTGATTCTCCTGAAACTAATAAGAAAAATTTGTCTTCTTTGGCTATGATCACATTGTAGGATCTTGTAAGAGAAGTAGAAGAGATGATTAATCCACCATTGGATGAGAACCTGCTGTCCTTGAAGCAATCAAAAATAGTTTCAGAACCCACTGAACTTAGTTTCGGAACCCATGAACTTAGTTTGGAAACCATGAACTTAGTTCGAACCACCACATTTAGTTTCGGAACCACAAAACAACACTTCTCTTTGGTTAAAAATGATTTCACTCTAGAGGAATGAGATTTCTTGTGGGGAGATGATGAATCAATAGCTTTAATTTCAAGTACATTAGGAAGTGGTGAAGAATTTCTGGAAAGTAGCAGTGATGAGGAATTTGGCCTGCAAAGAGAAAAGTATCATAATTCTCATTATTGTCCTTTTTTATAGATTCTTGTCTCAAGGAGCTTTTGGAGATGTTGCTACATACCATATGTTTGTTACCACATGCATGTCCATTAAATAATTTAATGACGCCTTTCCACAAATTAGTTCATCACATATTGGAACCAAGCATGTTGAAATTCAACAAGGTAAAAATTTAAACATTAACAATTAGTTGAAGGAGGATGAAACAACTAAATTGTTTGATGTTCTAAAAAATCATACTAAAGCTTTTGCTTGGGATTACAAAGATATGAAGGGGATTCATCCAAGTATCTGCACTCATCACATCTATACTAAAACATTAAACTAGTTAGGTAACCTCAAAGAAGGATTAACCTAGCTTTAAGGGATATAGTCAAACAAGAAATTGAAAAACTATTACAAGTAGGTTTCATCTACCCTATCTCAGATAGCCAGTGGGTATCTCCTCTTGTAATTGTTCCAAAAATAATGGAAAATGGAGAATATGTGTTGACTATAGGGAACTAAAAAAATCCACAATGAGAGATTATTTTCCCTTACCATTCATAGATCAAGTCCTAGATAACCTTTCAGGTAAACAATACTTTTCTTTTGTTGGATGGCTTTAGTGGGTACAATCAGATCGGAGTTACTGCTGAAGATTAGAACAAAACTACATTACATGTCCATGGGGAACCTTTTCCTATAGGGTGTTACCATTTGGTTTATGCAATGATCCTGTAACTTTCGTGAGAGCTGTACTTGTGTTGAAGTATATATGGATGACTTCACTGTACATGGAGATACATTTGAAGATGTTTTGAGAAATTTGGATAGAGTGTTAACAAGATGTGAACAACACAACCTGTCTCTTAGTGATGAAAAATGTTTGATGATGGTGGATGAGGGGATTGTATTAGGACACCATATTTCAAAAAAAGGAATTTAGGTGGATCAAAACAAAATTAGGATCATTTTAGATTTACCTATTCCTCAGACCCCCACAGATATCAAATCATTTCTAGGGCATGTTGGGTACTATAGGCGCTTTATAAAATATTTTAGTAAAATTGCTGCCCCCATGTTTAAATTGCTAACCAAGGAATGTGAATTTCTTTGGGATGAAAAGTGTCAACATGCTTTTGAAGAAATTAAAGACAAATTAATCAATGCCCCAATATTGAGAGGTCCTAATTGGGAAAATCCCTTTCATATCCTAACAGATGCCTCAAATTACTCCATTGGTGCAGTATTAGGACAGAAAGATGAGGAAGGAAAGATGTATGCCATTTACTATCTTAGAAAAAATCTTACTCCCACTGAAAATAATTACACCACCATTGAAAATGAATTTCTTGCTGTGATTTATGCAATCAATAAATTCAGACATTACATTACAGGTACAAGATATTTGTACACAAAAATCATTCCAAAATTAAGTATTTAATGAATAAACTAGTGGTTGGAGGAAGAATAATTAGATGGTTATTACTTTTGCAAGAATTTGATATATCCATTATGGACAATCTAGGAAAATCTAATGTGGTAGCCGATTTTTTGTCAAGATTAACCACCACAGGGAGCAAGATCCATCAAGGATAACTTTCCAAATGAACAACTATTTGAATCTCAACAAGTACATCATGGTTTGCTGATGTGGAAAATTATCTTGTAATAGGAAGTTCCCTCCTTCTTTCACTAAGAAACAAATAAAGAAGTTAATTAAAACTAGTGCACAATTTAAATGGTTAAATGGAATGTTATTTAAGTGTGGTCCTGATTTTGTCTTGTGCATGTGTGTAAGAGAGGATGAAATATTTTACATCCTCAGAGCATGTCATGATGAACCAAATGGAGGACACTATTTAGTAAAAAGAACAACTCATAAGATACTTGCACTTGTTATTATTGGCAATCTCTGTACAAGGATGTGAAGAGATATATCAAGAGGTGTGATCCTTGTCAAAGGATGGGACAACCAACTTTCACCACCGAAATGCCTCTTCACCCTCAAGTTGTTATTAAACCATTGAGAGATGGGGATTGGATTTTGTTGGTCCCTTTAATCCTCCTTCATAAGGGAAGGAATATATTCTTGTATGTACTAACTATGTGACAAAATGGGTAGAAGTGTAGGCATTGACAAATGCCACTGAGGAAGTAGTTGCTGGTTTCCTTTGGAACATAATTATGATAAAGTTTGGAGCACCAAGGAGCATAGTTTCAGATCAAGGACCACAATTCATGTCTAATATGATCCAATCTTTCACAAGGTATTACCAAATCAATCATAGGAAGTCATCTCCTTACCACCCACAATCAAATGGAAAAGATGAAGTAACAAACAGAGAATTGGAGAACATCCTTACCAAAATAGTTAAAGTTGGGAGAAAAGATTGGGTAAAGAGACTACCTGAAGTTGTCTGGGCTTATAATACAACTTGAAAACTATAATAGGGTTTTCACCATATGAATTAGTCTATGGAAAAAATCCCTTGTTGCCTATAGAGTTTGAACTTCAAACATTAAGGACATTAGTAAAGGTGGGAATTGAGTTGAATACAACTCAAAAAGAAAGAATCCTTCAACTCAATGAGTTGGATGAATTAAGGTTGGAAGCACTTCAGCAAACATAGATGATTCAAGAGCAAAGGAAGCAATTACATGACACACATATGAAGAAAAGACAATTCAAAGTAGGAGACTAGGAATTGTTGTTTGATTTAAGTACCAACAATTCAAGGTAAAATTGAGAACCGGATGGTCGGGACCCTATCAAATTGAGCAGATATTTGATGATCATTCTATTTAGTTATTTCCCATTGATGGCAAAGCAACATAACACTCTTGGTCAATGGACATAGGTTGAAACTCTATAGGAATCCTCCCACTAAGGATAAATTCTTCTTGAGGAGATTGAAGCAGATAAAGAACTTGACCATATGGAAGAACCCACTTCTTCCCAAATGATCAAATAACCAGATGATAGATTCGAATAAAGGGAAGAAGATGAAAACCATCAAATGGCGTTTCTTCCCCACCCCCAAAAGAAGAAATTATCTCAAAGGTTAATTGAAAACCAACAAATGGTCATTGATCTCTTTTTGGCTAGTTCAAATAAAGGAATTCTTTTAAATTCCAACTTCTTATCTAATCAAGTTTTGTTCCACTTGTAGGAATGATGAGTCATCATAGCAAAGGATTACATTATCAAGGATGATAATTATGTATTTTAACTTATTTATGGTTGATTAAATGTTTGCATGTGTGATTTGATTTAGTTTAAAAGTAGGTATTGAACATCCTCATTTTATACATTAGAACAAGTCAATTTTTTTTTTTTTGATAAATGCATCCTGGTTCTAAATACGTAATTTAGAACTCACAAATCAAATAACCATTCTTATAACAGATAACCATATACAATCAGTAATGACTCTGAGTACCTCCGATCTATTCATTCCATGACTCGGTAATCTACCGATCTATTCATGAGTAATAAGAGTTGGAGTTTTTATTTAACACTTCACTCTTGCGGTTCTCTTCCCTATTCTGGGATTCAGAATGCTCTATCCAAGGAACCTAACTGAATAATTGTTACCATTATTCATCGGCATCTCATCCCTTAGACCAGTGACTCAGATAACGCAATCAAAGAACTTGCGATACTTTGGCCAAAGATTTGAAACATACTGCTTATGTCTCGTATTCCTTAACGACATACTCGTCAATCTGAATACGTCCTTCACCCCATTCTTATGTTATATAGAATGTCTTATACCGACTTCTGTCAGTCCCCCTTATCCCAAGTTATTCACTCGGAAATGGATTAGTAAGGTGACAACGTTATATGGATGCTCCCGAGGACTAGGGATAAGATGACATACTGGGTCAACCCTAGTTAAACCAGTGTGTCAAGATACCCCGAGTCTCCTAGGCAGCCTTATAATGTGACCACATTCCTAATCGGTCCCAGAGTAACTTGTTCGAGTTAAAGGTGTAAATCTTAACGATCAATGCAAAGGGTGTCATCATAAGTCACCTGCATTGTTGTATCTTCGAGAAGATCCTAATCTTCTCGAAGGTACAACCCTGCAGTTGACTTGTGCCATCAACCTTTAAATCCACCTCGAAAAGATCTACTTATTAATAAGCGTTACGCACATTGAGTTTAAATTATATTAAAAGACGTTCCCCTAAGGTTAGCCTTTCCCGATCCCTGGGTTCCTCACCTTAGAATGACCTTTCTTAATAAAACCCTTTACACAGAGAAGTTATTAAGGCTATGGTCCCATCAAGGAGTTCATAGAATTTACTTAATTCTAAATCAACGAAATTGGACAATAACCCAAAATCTTCACTTGTGATTGCCAACCGAACCCTTTTTAGGTTTATCTCAGTTCTCATAACTGAATTTATGTCTTACTTATTAGTATCGAGACATAATGATTAAGAGTCCAATTAAACGTTGTCCTGGCTTAATCAAGACTAGGAATTGATAATTTAATCCAGCTTGTTTAGTGTCTTGCTTAGGTTTATTTTTACCCTAGCCTCTAGAAAGACAGTGATCTAAATTTCAATTTAGCTTTGGATAGAACATATAAGAACTGCTAAACAATCATAAATAATCAGTCACATATTCTTGCAAGCTTACATTGATAATCACAAAAGTCTCCAATATAAACAATAATAACAATGCTCTTTAGATCATTTGAACCAAAGAAGGTCAAACTATCAAGATACGATTGCAAACACATAAGTATCAAATATCTATTTCCATTCCCTTCAGAACTAATCAAATACATTTTATGCATTCAGCATACTTGATACAATGCTCAACGGAAAAAGAACATCTTTCCTCATATAGTACATTTAGAGAATCAAACTGTAATTCATCATAAACCAAGTTAAACAATCTGAACATCCTATCAGATCTGCTTGCTTTTACCACTTACGGCAACCATCTGCAAAATTGTCAACATGGGTCAGTTCGATGAACTGAGCATGATAAGCACTAACTCTTAAAACAATTGCAATCCACCAACTGTTTTCATTAAACAACCTGTTTAAATGAGATCATTTCACCAAACAAGTATACATGTTTCAGACTATGCTTTTGTAATACAAAAATGACTACAAACGCGTAACTCTAATTATCGTTACAGAATAGTCCTAAATACTTCTCAAATATTTCATCAAAATATTAGGGATCAAGAAGAACGAAAGTATCCAAAAAAACTATCCATCTGAATTCCAAGGACAACAAACATCAGACAGATCATTACATTCAACAGTAAAAGGAATATCATAACAAATCATGATTCCATCAATATGTTAAAAATAGTTCTAACGGTTAGATAAAAATATCAACATATACTCTACAACAGAAGAGAAAGAAAACAAGTCATTCATATTTCCCTTCAACAAGTTCATGACTGTACCATCTCCTCAAAAGGAAGGCATTCACCTTACATGCATACGAATAAGTCAGACGAGCCACAAGAAGAACCACAGTTTTGTTAAAATCAAATATAACAAAACTCCTGTAGCTTACTAACAGTACAGTAGCTCTCACGCCAAAACAGTGATGAATATCAACCAAACAGACTCCACATGACCTTCCACACGAAGCGACAAACAAGAGGATATTCACTGACATCACCTGTCGAGGTGCAGTCGACAGCTCCTTAGTTCATTCAGGCTCAAGACTAGATATACATGCAACAGAAGACGTAATCATGTTTAAACACGACAACTATCCCTCTCAGCAACATACAACTCATTCTAAACCCTACTAAACACTGTAAGGCTTTAGATTCAAGGTCGAAATCAAAGAACTTCTCTTTTATCGCAGTCAACAAGAGACTCCTTGACATCAAAGCAAATGATGCTTCCCTAAGACTATGCAGAGATACTCATACAAAATCCACGCGCATGCACAACTTCATTAAACTGGAATTATTCAGAAAGAAACATAACATACTGTATTCACATCTGAACTCATTCAAAGTCTGAAAAGTATGGTAATCATGACCCACTTTACAGAAGCCAAGATACATGATAACTATCTAACTTAAGGAACCCAACAGAGCCAAAAGCAACAAGCATCAAAACAGGCTTATAAAGAGGCAGATACACTGGTTACCTATCAAGGATTTCAACTGAATCCGAACAACAGTATACACAATAAAGCTCCAACAGAAGCCGATATACAAGAATAATTATCAGTTAATGATTCCAACCGAGCCAACAATGGTAAATTACAAAATCAGGCTTATACAAAGGCTAAATGCTGATTTCGTAGCAAGGAATCCAACTGAGCCTCTAAAACATTATACGCTCAAGCTTAACAGATAGGAAACGTAAAAAGTACAACAACTGAGTCTGTACCAAAATTTCATTACTTAAACGAAGGTATACATTACAAGATAACAAGTCGTATTACCATTTACCCCTCCAGGACTCCGACGGAATCAAGCTACCAGTATACACATACGTAACTTATACAGTAATCCAATATACGAACCAATCCAAGGACTCCACAAAGTCATCTTGTAAGTAAAATAAATATAATGCAAACCATCAATGGTTTAAATTCCGTATTTGCAACACAAGGAGGGAAAAACAACTTCTACAGGGTCGCATCAAATACTGAAACACAGTCAGTTATCCGTTCTACATAACCTAAGTATCATAGCGAACCCAACAATATTCAGTAACCACCACCTATGCTAACCACGACGGAACTTACAAAGAAGTCCAATAAAACTGAACATTCAAACAAAAGTCCATCAGTATCCTTTCTAACAAGTATCAACAACAAGCATCAATCAACAAGTATCAATTGTGGCCTGAACCCAACAAGGGAACAATTCATGGGCTATCACATAGCAGGTCTAATATTCTTTCTTGCATACATTTCACAGACTTAAGCCGGAATGCAAAACACATCAAAATAGAGCAACAGTTCGAAACACAATACACACCCATCAAGGGTTAAACTTGAAAATTTGAACCAGCAAGAAAATACAGTAACAAAATCACACGAAGCTACCAAAAAAACCATCTAAACCCATAAATCATCTGAACAGAGTTGTTCTAATGAAATCACTTGAAAGAAAGCAAGATTTTTAAAGGTTAGGGCCTAACATGCCTGGTTATTTGATTAAAAATCCGAAGAAGACCACTGAAAGAGCTCGAGCCTTCTCCTCTTTTTCCAAGTTAGATTCACCAACAAGAATTTGTTATTTCCATGACTTATAAATTTTCCTTGCCAGAGAAAAGAGCTAGTTACGCTCATACTTGCCATGCAACACCAAGAAGACTGGTGCGAAGAACCAGTGATCAGACAGAGGGAAAACTGAGCGCATGAAAAACCAAACAAACTACTAACTTTCCATTTTGCATGCCTTCCCGTGAAACCCGAGCTCGAAGACCGAGTTCATAAATGGCATTTACTCCAAATTTCCCGCTAAATTTCCATTGCCACCGACCGCCATAGTTGGCGATGGATAAAACCAGTTCGAAGACCATTTCCAACTTTGGCGACCTGCCACGTCGGCTCTAGCTAGCCGTTTAAAAACTTCTACCAAATTACCTGTCCTTCATACTTATCCCTTTATTTAATGCCATAGAAACTACCGCCCATGGTTCGCACCCTTCCATAGGTCCCCTTCTTCCTTGTTCAATAGTTAGGTTAGTAACTTAGGTTAGGATTTAGGATAACACTTAGTCTAACCTCTTAACACATAGATACTAACTTAGAACATTAGCTTATAGCCTAGGCCTAGGTTAGATTAACACTAATCTAACCCCTAGGTTATAGTTTAGTTTTAGGTTACTAACCTTAATAAATCCAGTTAGGTCTAACATTTCAAATGCTCAGAAAAAGAATCTACAACATACATTCACGAACAGGGTTCACTCCTGTACTGCCAATAGGCTAGTGAATTAAATGTAACTGAATTATTACCTGGTCCACGATCAAGACCTTCCTGATATTACGATATCGGGAACCAATTCATTTAACACGATCAGCCTGAGTTATACTCCGTACTAGCTTATTCAATGCATCCAGACCTTGCAACCCGCGTAAGGTCTATAATTTTAATTCATCACGAATAAACTTAAAGCATCACTTGGATCAATACCACTGATCCAAGGCTAGGTCTTATAGATGGATAACTCCATAATTCATTCCGAGATCAGATTAAACTCAGGTGTAAAATGAAAGAAATAAAAGAGTCCAATCATATTCTGACTCAGTCAAAGATCTGCAATCTCAAAGAAGATACAGTCCATATCAAGCATGACTTCTCAAAGGAACACATCCTTTTTACAAAAGAAATCACGTATCAACACTTGTATGCTCAGGAGGAAGTAACAATAGCTCGGGTGTTACAGGTATGTTGAGTCATCTATTTATACATTATGATTACAAGTGTGTAATCATGAAATTGATTTAGATGGAATAAGTGGCGGCATGGTTATCATTAGTAATCATTATTACAAAAATCAAGTGAAATAAGTTGCAGAGATATTTTGAGGAAGGAGCATCGAAATTAAGTTTGTATTCCACAACAAAGAACATAGAATTCAGAAGTTGTAGCTAAGAACTAAGGTTCTATAGCTAAGAACAGAGGTTCCGCAGCCCAAATTTGTCAGCCCCACGGCCTAAGGAAAAGGGCCTGCAACCAATTCACACAAAATCAAAAGAGACAGAACTCAAGCCGATATGGGGATTAAGAAGAAATCTGAACCAGAGGATGATTCCCAGCTACTTGTAGATGAAGAAGTGGCATCCATCTTTGAGCATGTAGGATGGCTAGAGTTCCTGAAGTAGGCATAATGACGAATTGGTAAGAGAATTCGTCATAAACCTAGAACAATCCAGAACAAAGGTGAGAAATATATTTATTCCTTTTTCTGTAAATACTATAAGTAATGTGTCTGGAGTGCCAATTGTGCATGTCCCATAACCTGTCAAGGGGACTTTGAAAGAACTAGTTGAAGTCTTATTGTAAGAAGGAAAATATGAACCCCAATACATCTATAATACAAAGAAAATCATAAGGGGGGGAAGGGCTGTTTTCCCAAACCCTTTGACAGGGTAGCATTTTGGATAGTAAAATATTTAACTTATGACAATCAATTTGGGTCTCAATGTGGAAAAGAAGTCTTAAAAATACTCATATATCTCGAAGTATGGAGCCACCAAATTTGAGTACATAATAAACCTTCCCTGGTTTCTTTTTGATTCTATATAGACCATGGCTCAGAGGTAATCCTGGGGTGTTGGGACAATTAGGCATGATGGTCTAATTCATTTAATATGCCAACACCATTTCATGTTAAAGAAGAATGGAGAAGAAATTTGGGACAAGTTTCTTGGAAAGTTCAAGAAAAACCCTAATATTATTAGGACAATTCCAGCTCCATTCTCTCCTTCAGCTAATCTGAAATTGATGCCCCTGCAGAAGGACAAAGGGAAATGGAAAGAGAAAATATACCAAAAAGAAGGTCAATGAGAAAGATAAAAATAACAGAGCCTTCTATACCTATGAAGGAAATTCCTTCTTCTACAACAGCTTCAGGGGAGCCAATATCTGTCTCTGACGGTGATAGCTCACCCACACAAGAGCAAGAAAGAATAGTAAGAAGAAGCTCTAGAAGGAAATTCACTGCTAGGCATGTTGAACTTCCCTAGATAAGAAAAATTCATAAGAGGTCAAGGGAAACCCCAGAAGGAAGGAGTGAGCAGGAAAGGATGGAAGAAGAAGCTACTGACATTTTGGGCAGCATGGCCATGACTCCTCCTGAGCCAAGTCAAGTTGAAATGGACAGAGGAGAAGAGAGATTTGAAGAGCAATATTTTTAGGAATTGGCTGAACCATCAACATTGCCACATGAAGAAGAAGAGTTGGCATCTAGGATAAGAAAAGGAAAATTTCCTTTGATAGAGGAAGAATGCCCAACTCCTCAAATAATTTCAGAGGAAGAAGAAAGACAACAAGTTAAACAGATTTGTTCTTGTCTAGAGCAGAGCTCATTATCAGAGAAAAATATGAGGAATTGGATTTCCTCAAGCTCAAATTGGAACAAAGGAAATGCTCATTGTAGAGATGATAACCTAGCTTACAACCAAGAAACAACCGATAGAAAAAGAGAAGAATTTCAGGCTTTCATAAAATAGAGTGCTATGTCCACACCTCTCCGCAGACTAAGTTGACCTATTTTCCACTTAAACAACTATGGACTCGATACTTGCAGGAGCTCGAGAAGCCAAAACATTAAATGAAGAATTAAAGACCAAGATGGAGGAAGAGATGAAGGTAAGAAAGGAATGGGAAGAAAAGTTTTATAAGGAGGAAGGAAATAAATATAAATTCCTTGTAAAAATTCATATGGTTTGTATCATGAGTGAGAAATTACTTTCCTGCAGGAGGCCCTCTCCTACATATATTGTGTTTTTAGAAGAGCAATTAATTTGCTGGAAGCTATCAAGGATTGCATGTGGGATTCCACATGAACTCAAAGATGAATCTGAATTCATGGCAGCTTACTCTCTCTCTAGCCCTAAGCAAAAAAATATTCTGTGTGAATTTTATCTTTGTAATTTTATGCTAGAGAAAAACACAAGATTTATGATCAACTTGTATGTAGGGGAGAGCCAACTCAATGCATTTGTCTCTGTTTTGCAAAACCAAATTGCATGGAAGGAAAGGGAATCTAAATTTTTATTAAATCTGCTCAACAGGTCTCTGTATGAGAGCTCATTATGGTAAACCCTATGCCTTCCTCACACATTTTAGAACTCATGCCTTTGATGAGAGATTCAAGACACACTATCTTGCCATTCTACAAAAGAGTATTGATGCCTTCACATCCTACGAGGAGGAAAATTTTTAAGATATTTATGAAGGATGCTCAAAGAGGTGGGAAATCCTTACTGTTTCCTTAAGAAGAAGGGAAGTAATTTCCCAACAAATTTGATCTGGAGTTTAGAAAGGGCAAAATCATAATGCACAATAATTCCCCAAGTCAATGAAACCTACGGGAAAATATGGATGGGAATGTGAACAAGGCCCCCTCTACTTCTCACCCCCATGTCTCCTTGGAAAACAGAGAACCTCAAGACCCTACTGAATTTGAATAGTGGGAGAGGAAAATAGAAGAAGGAGCAGGGTACAATACATCCAAGTTTAAACATTGGAAAATCTAGTTTTAGCCATTTGATCTGAGCAATCAAATGGAATGCAAAACTTATAACCCCACTTTTGAAAAATGAAGTTTGTAAAGGGAATTACAAGTAAGTTTGGGGGAAATGATGAGGCCAGAATATGTTTGATTAATGTATAATATATGATCTCATCTTACTCTCCTTTTGATTAAGTTTAATTGCATTGTGTGACTTTTAGTTGATCTGATATGAGTTAGGATGTAATTGTCTGTCTTTTGATTGATTGTGATTCTAATGTTAAAATCTCTAGAATTCTTGACAAGTGTGTGTTTGAATTTAGTTTTGTAATAAAGTAGGTCTAAATCAGTCAAGGAAATGAAGTAGAAGCGTTCAGTTTGTTTTTAGCAACATCTATTTGTACACAACTTAGTTCTAGAACTTCCAAGCTAGTTCAAACTCCATCACATAGTCATCATCTAGTTCCAGAACTTTCGGACTTAGTTCCAAACTCCAGTATTTAGTTCCAAAATTTTTGGACTTAGTTTCGAACTCCTAGGGATAGCTCCGAAATCTCATGGTTTTGATCCTTAAACAATTTCCTATGGTTTTGGAACTTCTCCGAAGTTCTGGAACCGATAGGGAGTTATCTATTTTAAACCACATCCGGAGATTTTACATCTATGACCCTTTCAATCGAAAGGATGAGAAGATTTCTAAACGCAGATCCAGGGAGAGTTATCCTACGCCCACAATCCGGCTCAACATCTATTCTGGGCATGATTCGATTTCATCAGAATCATTGAGATAGCTGTGATTGTAAAATGTATATAAAAGCAGACCTGCAGTAGATAGATAGGATATATAGAAATAGAAGATATAGAATGAGATAGAAATAGAACAGAGAAGAGAAATAGACTAAGTACTCAGATCTAGTACATTTGTAATTCCGAATGTTTTATCAATAAAATATCCATTACTATTTGAGAGAATTCCAGTTGTTAAATCCTAATTTGAGGAGGACCAAGGGCCCACTCCCCCAAGGACCAGGATATTCATTTATTGGTATTTATATTTCTTCAACAAATAGCTTAGATCTATTAATTCTGTATTATTTTAATTCTTTTAGTTAAACTCTATTGTATACTTATTCCTGCAGGTGTTTAGATAGATTCTTATATTTCTTGCAATTGTTTTCAAGCATTCTAAATTGAGTGTGTTTATTTCCAAAAGCAAGTGTGTTTACTTTCAGAAGCAAGTGTGTTTATTTTCCAACAGCAAGTGTGTTTCCATTCTGCATAGTGTGTTTCCTTTCAGCAAAGCTTTCAATGTGTTTACTTTCAACAAGTTTTCATAGTTTGATTTAAATAAGGTTTTACCAAGAAGTCCTTAAGACATTAAAGAGATCCCCGTAAATTACAAAATAACTACAGTCAACTACTAGATCGATTAAAATTACTCTTGTTACATATAGCTTTAGACAAACCCCTGGTTTGATATGACATCAACAAGAAGTTGATTAAATGAAGGGAATGATGACACCTATCAACACCAGCCAATGCTCCCAACTGTCTCAACACACAAAGTTGCTTCTAGTGCTTCGCGTGGATTAGTGTATCTCTTATGTGACAATGCTCTTCTAAATGGTGTAATAAATCCTCCAACAAACCATTGTGCATGCTGGCTAGCGTGAATATCATAAGAAAACTTAGATAGAAGTGTCTTAAAATGGGCATCATACTCACGTACACTCTCAGTAGTGCCTTGCTTAATATCCTTGAGCGCACTTATACTCTTCTACTCAAATTCAGGGATATGGAACTCTTTCAAGAAAGCATCCTTCAATGTTGCATAATCCACACAAGTTTGATCAGGGTCAATCTTCCTATACCAGCTGTGTGCATGTCCTTGTAATGTAGTAGCAAATTGACTTGCCTTACGCTTAGAAGCTGTGATCCCTTTCGCATGCCATAAGATTTCACACATATGCACATGTTCGGAAGCATCCTCTATACCTTTATATTCCAGGAGATGAAGAGACATCTCCATATAGATATTTTGTGGTTACTTTGGGCCTTGACCACCTGATCCAAACCTCCTGTGTTTCCTCTACCTCTAGAACCACAAGATCCTCCGAACTAGAACTACCTTTACCTCCCGATCCTCCACCTTTAGCTAGATTAGGACCAGTAGATGTACTCACATGTGCTTTGGCACAAGATTACTATACTAAACGCCTACACAGCCTATGAGGTAGTTCCACTTTCAGAGCTGAATCCAACATTCTACGCACTCACGTTCTATGTAGATGATGTGCCTAAAAATGTTCCTCCAAATAACATTGAATCCATCTGTCCTGCCATTGATGTACTTGCTCCCTGACTTACTCTTGCTCTCCTACTTCCTAAGTTAGCTTGCTGGTTACTTGTCGTACTAGATACAAGAAAACCAAGCACAAGGGCTAGGTCACTAGGTGGATTAAGATGCACACCCGCGGCCCAGGTAGTCTTTGCTAGTGCACTTCTGTGTGAAGCCAAGGGGGATCTCTGTCATGCTTTCCAAGATGGGGAGTTTCGATGCTCTGGCTCCACGTCTTCTACGTGATCTTCAAATCCTTCATGATCCATCTCTCTCCTCAACACCATACTTTCTACAATAGTACGCTGCTTCTCTATCTCCCTCTCGCATGCCTCATTATACTTAAGCCACCTTTCCTCTCTCTACCTTTCTACCGCTAGGTATGCCATCTTTCACCAAACTTGTTCCTGCCCTCACATGAGGTGAGGTTTAGTTAGCCATCGGTTTACTCTCTAGGTTTAAAGTTACCATCAAGATCTTGATCGCCAGTGGGATACCTTGCAAATATGCTCCTCTAGGATACCACAAAAATTGGAATTCAACTACCTCCGAGAAAGAATACGTCGAAAATGAATATTCTATAATATAACTATTTCGAACACCATGAAACCACATATCCACAATGCGAGTCTAGATCAAATCAACATCATAAAGGGCCTAAAATTCTTCCTGTGTCTAGACAAGTGCACGATATCTCCAATTCCACTTAGATGCATATGCAATCAGCCACTCGTATAATTCTACTAGAAAGATGGCAAAAACTCTCATATAAGCTATCATACAGATTCTGTTCTACCCAACTGTGTGCGTTAAACTCAGATCCAATGCTGAACCATTGTGCATATTCTTCCTCCAGATCATGTATCCACTCCTCAATACTTGCTAGAGTTAATCGGTACATCTTCATCGCGAACCATCCTAAAAACAACTGAAAAAGAGGTCCCAAAAATGGAACCAATGATGCAGCCTAGAATTTACTAGATAACACCCTAGACGTGCTAGCACATCACTCAGCCTAGACTAAGCACTCACCCGAAGCATGTAAAGGTACCAGTCCCTCTTTAGGGTTGTTGTAGTAGGATGTTAGCATGATGAAGGTAGAAACATATAGATCCATAACTAATCCCTCATTCTACAAGGCATGTCATATTTAGATCTAAGAAAGAACAATCTTAAATGATAATCATGATTGAATCAAGAACATGCACTACTCAATTACACACAGGAATGACACTTAGATTTAACCAATAACTTCTATCTATTAATAACCACAGAAGCTCCTTATAATAATGGCATTCTATACCAATGCACACATAGATATGATATAGTAATCCGTTCATATGCACATATCTCTCTATGCTTACGCTCTGCGCATATGCCTATACATCTCTCTTCTCTATTTCGTATATCTATATATCTTGACTAAGTTCTTCACACCATTTATATAGGGTGGGACTTGCCCTTCACCGCTTATCTATTCCAAAATAGACCACATGCTATTAATAGCCACACATATTTACGAGGCATAGCCACACATGCAAGTGTGCTATCTATAGACCTCTTATAGTTAACTGAAGTGACAATCCTATTCTTAACTTGTCTCCATGAAAACACTTCGATATGATCCTCTAAAGATAGACAATTCATGGTGTGCACATCTATGAATTATTGGTGTGTTCAGCATGCCATCTTCTAAAAATAGGTCTTCATGCTCAAAATTGAATAAGTCCTAAATGCTGAACTTGCCCTCTACACTCGAGTTCTTCCTATCCATTCGCACCTTTAAACTTGGCTTATTTTCCCACGCGGACGTCTTGTGTGAGTTCGCCAGTGTTCTCTGATCAACAATTTGACATACCTTTATCTTCTTGGAGAAAACCTTCAACATACCACTTTATCTTACAACAAGCTCTTCATCATGTGGTAGCACAATGTACTCAATATTAAACAAACTTAGGTCTTCAAACATTTAACTTTTCTTGGTGAACATATAGGTAGAATCATACTACTTTAAACTCCAATTTGTGCATTTTTCTTTCTGTCATAGTTTGTTAAACCTATGTTTTCTTACTATCTCATGTCTTTAAACACAACTTCTTGTATCCTTGTATTTATTTTTAACTTTTCCCATTGTTTGAGTATCTTTATGACTAAACTCGGACATATAAAAACATGTTTTACCAAGAGTAGTCACTAAGTACTCATATCATCATGTATCTTCTCAACCATCATGATAGGAACAAGAAAACATACCGACATACCTTAATTTGACACACCATACCTTGATCATTTCTTAGAATACCTTCATGACATAACTCGATCCCCCTTAATTGTTCCTCATAGATCTATTTTAGGTTAGTATGCACACCTTATTTCCTGGTTTTACTTGAAATTTTCATGAATTGACACAAATCCCCTTGATAAATTCAAACAGACCTCCATTTTGACTAAAAATTGTTAGCTCCACATAATGTAGGATCTTTGAGAAGTAAATCTTACCATTTTTCATCACTTTATTTAGATCTCATTTCAACATCTTCAACCTGATAAGTCCTTCAAACTTTCTTCTACATTTTTTTAACAACCCAGATCTTGAAAGAAATGTTGAGATTATGTGTATATATCCTTCTAGGGATTTGTCAACTTCACTCAAAAATATTCAATCAACATTATTCAATACTCTAAGGTATATTCAAGAGATTTCATATTTTATTCACACTACTTTGGAATTCAACCCACTTGTACCTAGTCTCTAATCATATTCATTCGAGACCTATCTATCTCCTTCAAGATAACCAAACATCTATAATCATGTGACTGTTTCTTGTCAAACAATTTATCTGCCTTCATGGAGCTCTTCGATTACGCATATTACATAAGGTAATATTGGTCTTATCAGACCAATCTACATCTTCAAGAGACATAGACTAATATAGATCCTTCAATCCATCATTCAACATTGAAAAAACTTGTTCTTAAGGATATTTTGATGATCTATCTTTCCATTTAGTCAAAGTAACATATGAACAAAACTTCATGGTGTTAAAGCATCTTCATACTTGATATTTAGTTCTTTAGTATTTTAAACAGTCTCCAAATATTGAAACTTTGTTTGATACAACTTTAAATTCTTATCATACTAGTCAAGTTCTCATGATGACATACCTATTATGCCACAAATCTTATGTTCAACATGTCTTGATTACAAATAGTAAGGTCACACCATAATCATCATGACATGACAATAAAATGTCACCACTCATAAAGACTTATTAAACACCTTAAAAAACTTCATACTTATTAGGACACAAAAACATGTAGAACCCAGATCTCTAAAATTTTCTAGAAGCATATAGCTATGCAACACTTCTTTAAGACACCATTCAAATTTGAAACATACATTTGATCAGGTATCCACCTATTTCATATAAATATTCATACTTCTTTATGCTAATAACTTCACTCTTTGAATACAACCTAAAACTAATGAGGATATGATCATCAAACACATCATGATAAGATTTTGAATGAGTCTTCAAGAGTCTTCTCATCTTCTAATGCATTCAAGAACTTCTACATCATCTACATAACATGCTCCAATTGAAGGGACACATCATTTAATGACAATTATCTATTTTGTAACTTGATCTCACATCTTTTCAAGTCAATTTTAGAAAACACGACAATTCCCTTCAACATTAGCACCTCATGTAGGGTCCACCAAGAATAACTAGGGAATTGTTGTGTTATTAGATTATGAACATCTTCCTTACAAAATTGGTTCCATCAGATGTCATCATATTAAGAACAAATCTAATTTTTTTACCAGACTATTCTTCTCCTTGGAAAAAACATGCTTCTCACTCATCCTTGATCAACCTTCATATTTGCAACAAATCCTATGTCTTCAAAACTTATTAAATCTTACTTGATACCAGAGCTAGTTCGTTAAGCACAAACCATCTTCATAGCTTGAACAAAATACTTTGTCTTGATTTCTTCTATTTGAATCACCTCATCTCTTTGACATATTTTTATATGCTCTTTCAATGACTCCCCTTCAATTATTTTCTCCATTTGGAGATACTTCTACTCCTTATTTTTATCCATAGACTAGTGTTCACATTGTTTGAACAAGAAATGATAATCATAGAGATGAATCAATACCTTGGATAAAGACTTCCTCTCCCTCTCTTCTCCGTTGATGATGTATTATAGATAACACCCTCTAATTGATTCTTCAAATGGATGAAAAATTTTTACACTTATGGTTGTTGTTACTTGGATTATCCTTAGACATATAGATTTTGTATCCAAACTTGCATAATGTTAGTGCATTCATCCATTCTATTTCAACATCCGAAATTTCTTTCATAGTGAAAAACTATTTAATACACCACATACTTCAACCATACTATTCATCTATGCTTTAGGGTTCACTTTGGTCTCTTCATAACTTGTTTTCATGAATATATATTTATAACTCTCTCATTTTTCCTTTATAGGTTCAAAAACAACTAGGAAACCTTCAAGTTATGTAATTGGTCACCTTCAACTCCTTTTTCTTTAGTTAATAAGTAGTTTTCTTCTTTAGGAAGAAAGTTTTGAGATTGATTCCATTGACATGAGACATGTCTTATATCTATGAACAATGTTATTATTAGAGATGTCATTATCACTTGCATCGATGTAGTGCTATTTTCTTTGAAGAGTCTGTACTTTTTGTGTTGAATTTTGTGTCTTCCTCATATATGAATTCCAAATTTTCCCATAAATCATTAGTGAATCACAATCCATCGTCTTGGAGTGAACATATTCCACCAATCCACTTGAGATGGCATTCTTAGCTATGACCCCATAGGATCTGATAAAGAAATGTTCCAAACATTGATTGATTTCCAAACATCATACCCAAGAGCACCAAGGTAGAAATTAATTCTAAACTTCCAAAAACATAATTAGTTACATTGAACACATGAGCCTGAAAGAGAGAGACTTCTTCATCCATTTTTTCAACCAAAGTTGTGTTTCAAATATCTCCTCCAAGTTGTTATACTTGCTTCAAGAGGATCATGCTATGATTCCTATTTTTATAAGCATAATGACCGGGGTGAATCAATACTTAAAATTTTTACTTCAATTAATTTTACTTATGTGAACCATCAAACATTACATTTAACATTCATTAACCATTGTGATCTTATCAAACATGATACAACAATTCATAAGAGAACGAAGCAAGAGAGAACACAAGAACACAACATATAATGTGTGAAAACCTCAAGGGGAAGAGAACCCATTGAACCTCTACATCTATTACACAATAGGCACCAACCACCGTGTTAGTAGTAGAAACCAATCCTACAAAGATATGTAGTCATTTTTACCCATCTACTAGCTTCTAACCCATGCGCATTGGTCTATCACCTAGTGGGTGCTTGGTTGCTCACTCGAGGCATGCAAAAGTGTCAAGCCCTCATTTATGTGAGCATTATGAGAAGATATTGCCATTGTTAGAGGATTAGTTGTAGAGAAGTGAATATTCATGTAAAATCACAACATGAGCTATCATATCCTTATACCCAAGCATTTAATAACAAGAGAAACATCATGACATGAAATACAAAGAACATATCTGCCATAAAATATAAGGAAATAACACTAGGATTTACACCCCTAAACCAGATATTCATAATATATCCATATATTTATATTGATCATAGTCTCAGCAACCACATTACATTCAAAAGGGTCATAATAGACCAAATGTATCAAGAAAGGGTCTCATATCTCCGTTTTGAGTTCACGATAAAACGATTAGATAACCCCTACGAAATTTTTGAAGTTGCTTTGGCATTTTGACCTCGTATTGAGAAAATCAGGTTTTCGGGTTTTATGAGCAGCTCGACATGAGTTTTAACATGCTTTATGTCGTCTGTCTTCCGAAACCCGAAATCCGCTTCGTATTGAGAAAATCAGGTTTTCGACTCCCGGCGCATCGGAACATGCCTAATCCAAAACATGTTTTAAGCCTCATGCTTTCCGATACCCGAAGTCCGCTTAGTCCTTTGTATCGGGTTTTCGGAGCCATGTAACATCTAAACACCTCATGTTTTTTGCCTCATGCTTTCCGATACCCGAAACCCGAATTGCACTAAGTCCCCTCGTGTCGGGTTTTCGGACCTTTCAAACATGATGACATGGCATTCATGCCGAGTTGTCGGTGAATTGGCACGTGCCGAGCCCAAGTGTATTAATTGCTAATTTTCTTATAAATACGTGGATTTCCATGTCATTGTTACCGGAGTTATTTTTAATTCGTGGATTTTTCGCGCCTGCTCTTCCGATTTCGAAACCCGACAACTCGCCTTGCCCGATTGAATCGCCTGTTTTCGATTTTCCATTTCTCCGATTGAAGGTATTTCTTTCTCCCTTCTTTGTTCTTGGTTTTTACAGATCGATTGCACGTGGTTTCTTCTCAATTTCTCGCCGAGTTTTGGGGTTTTCCTTCCTTCTTCTTTCTGGAGTTATTTTGAAAAGGGTTTTAGGTTCTAGGGTTTATCTCTTCTGAGACTACCGCTTGGTGCTATATCTTCCAAGTTTTATTATATGCATGGAACATGAATGACAAAAAAGGAGATTGCATGTTTTGGAATTCAATGAAAAACCCTGTTTTTCTTCTCGGGTTTTGAAGATTGTTTTGCAGAGTCGAAGACCTGAAGCGTATCGAAAGTTTGAGGCGTCGAGGTTTCTCAAAGTTCCGATCTCCACAGTGAGTGCCGGGTTTCCCAGAGTTCCCGTCATCAACGCAAGTGTCGGGTTTTCCCTGAATTCCGACAGTATCAGACGTGCCGAGGTTTCCCAAAGTTCCGGCATTACCAAGTGTGTCGGGTTTTTCAGAAGTTCCGACATTTTCAACACATCGGACTTTCAGGATATTCCGACATCCTACTCAGCGTGTCGACTCTTTTGTTCTTCCGGCATATTCAGCAGATCGAAATTCTGACGGTAGACAACATCTCCTGAGCTTCGAACCTTTCTCCCTTCAACGTTCTTCATGTCGGATCCCGGTCCATCTCAGGAAAAGGCCGAGAAGTCTGGCAGAATGAAATACAAGTTCAAGAAGCTGGAATCTCCATCATACATTGATTGCAACTATGATATCAGAGACACCGAACTCGGGAATATAGACATGGAAGATTTCTGGAATAGGTTGAGGAGTTCCTCCCAAACTCCATGGATGAAAGCTATAGCTGATAGTGGTTTGCCTCTCGCAGCGGCTCTTCCCATGTCTGCTCAGTGTCCAGAATTCATTTTGGCTTGTGCATCCAGTTATGACTCGGCGTCTCGTTCTGTGAGAGGTCAATCAGGTGAAGTAGTGGTCAAATTAGATGGAGGTTATTTTGATGATCTCCTCAAATTGCCTAATTTTGACGAGTATGGAGAGTTGGACATGAAGTCAGCTCAGAAAGCCTGGGACAATGATCAGGAGGACTGTATCAAGCATGTGAACAAGAAGTTCTTGATCAAGGCCAAGCCAGCTGTGTCCAGATTTCCAAGGACTATCCCCAGGAGTGATTTCATCCAAGAAATCAATGACATCATCACCCTGCTGAGTCGGGTCTTTGGTTTGCCCGAATCAAACGTATTTCAAGGATGGATGTATCAATTTATGATCATCATCAAGGAAAATCAGCAGGGGATTGACTGGGGTACTCTCATTAGCAATGAGATTGATTCCCAAATGACAACGGTCTTGTCAACTGGGAAATTTTATATGTCATCATATGTCACATACGCAGCAGCCGGGATGAGGAACTATCCCGGGCTGGATACTAAGGGAAGCAGAACGGCGAATCAGGTTTATCAATACTTCCCTCAATTGACAAAGAAGGGGTCAAAAGATCATTTCAGGAGGGTAAATGATGCCTTTTTCTATGAGAATATCTGCAGGATAAATCCTGAGCTGAAGAAGACAAGAGTCTCAGATGAGGCTTGGGCAGAAGTTTCTAAATGGGGATGTATCTTCGTACAATTCAAGAAGTTTACATATCTTCGGGTGGTCATGTACTCGGGAGATCCTTTTCGCCTGCCCCGATATCCAGGGGATAGACTGATATTAATGGAGTTGGTTAGGCAGCTGTTGGATTTTCATAAATTTCAACAAAGCAAACATAAGGCTGCTGTATCCTTCCCGATTTCTATTGGGAGATACACTTGCTCGACGGTAGTAAAGGCCAAAAATGTTGTCCATGAACTTCAGGACAAATTAAAGAAGCATATGAAGCCTCGAGATGGTTTTGATATCCGAGGAGTGCTCAGGGCATATGGAACCCAGCATTTGCACAGGCCAAATATAGAGGATATTTGGGTGGATCTACGTAATGAGGTTGCTATTCGCAGAAAGGATCATAGCAGATTAACTATTGCTGAGATTCAAACACTGGAGCTTGCTGATTTACCAGAGGGTACAGGTGACAATGAAAGTGTTTTGGATCTTTCCTATGATGGACTAAAGGAGGATCAATATGTTTTCCCACCTATTGATTGGTCAGCCAGCGAAAAAGCCTCTATTACAGATAGGTCGGCTCTAATTCTTGCTCGCACCAAAGCATGGCTCTCCTCTTGGGGAATGAATTTTAAAGATGATAAGTTTTCAAAGTTGGCTGTTTTAGAGGCGGGGCCCTCCAAAAAGGAAAAGGACAGAAAGTCTTCTAAGGCGCCTATAAAGGTCAAGATTGTCAAAAAGAGGAAAGAAAGAGAAATCTCTTCAATTGTCTCTCCTGTAGAAATGGTGAATGTGCCAGAATCACCAACACCACCAGAAATAGGAGAAATTAATTTGGAAGAAGGAGGAAGCCAGCTTCTGTCTTCACCATTTGCTGATTGCTCAACTGGAGAGACCTTATCTCTTGCATTCAAGGCTTTGGAGTCTGAATCTGCACCTCCTCCCTCACAGCCACTTCTACCTCCTCATTCTCCATCTACTTCTGCAACCATGGCCAGTATTTTCTCTGGGCTTTCACCCCTCTCCGCTGGAACCCAAGTGATCATCAGCACGCCTCCTCCTGTGCCTCTTTTTATTGGATCTACTACCACATTGGTAACTATTCCTCCTTCAATAGTAGAATCTTCTCCTCTTGAGAGTAGAATACCAGTTGCTACAACATGTGTAACTTCCTCTGATACGCCGCAATGGCTACTCGAGCAAACTCCGAGGAAGAGGAAGGTGATTGTGCCCATACCAGCTTTTGATTTCAGCTCACTCAAGGCTCCTACTGCAAAGTCGGCCAAGAAGCCCAAAACAGTTTCAAGGGTTTTGGTGGATGCTTCAGGAGATAAGTTCACAGAGATTGCCACTCCTCAGCTGACAAAACTAGAGATGATATAACAGCTGCTGATTATCAGGTAACTAGGGTGGCTCTAGGGAAAGTGACAGCAGAAGGGGCGCAACAAGATGCACGGGATTCCATAAACGTGTTGTGCCAAAAGTTGAAAGAAACAAAGGACAGCAGAGATGAGCTTAAGAAGAAAGTGGAGCAGTTGACAGAGGTTTTGCTTAAATTCTCAAAACCCCTTGAATCCATACCACCTTCTTCTGTTCCTGTCGGATTCGATTTCTCATCAGTGCCTACAATTGAGAAGATTGCTAAACAAGGAAGGGTGGTTGATGAATGGGTCCAAAGGTTGCTCCAACAGGGGAAGGAAGTAATACAAGGCGTTGTGAAAGTTCATCAATCTGTGGGAGACATTCAGAAAGATGGAGAAAAGATGGATGAGGAGATTTCTCAAGAAATTGGACAGCTTGATTTGACTTATGAAGCTCTCCAAGTGTTAAAGCAAATACCAACACATCTCTTGGTTGAAGAAGGTATTCTCCCTCATACGGATAAGCATTTCCAGCTGACCAAGGCCATCAGATTCAGGGTGAAGATTCTCAACGAAGCCTGCGCTAAGTTGAGAGAATCAAGGGATAAACTGATTGATGGGAAAAGTGATTTAGAAGAAGAGTTGCTGAAGATTTGTTCAAAGGTGTCAGTAGGAAATTCAGGTATACTATCAGCGGATGATCTCTTCAAACAATTCCAAGAGTCTGTTCAGCATGAATCAATGCTCGGATTTGATCTTGAAAAGATGGACCGGTTGGTAAAGATTGAGCATTCTTTGGAGGCCTTAAGAAAACTCAGCAAAGGATTGAAAAAGCTTCCCGGCACTGCCAGCGATGTTCATGAAACTTGCGAAATTTGGAATGATCATTCCACTGCACCTGATGAGAATGAAATGCAAGGCATAATTCGAAAGTTCCAGGAATTTCAGAGCAAACAGTCTCAGCAGGAGGAAGAAAAAGAGGAAGGAGCAAAAGATGATGATTCAGATTAAGTCCCAGCGTTTCATGTCATTTCAATCTTGAAATCGACATGTCTTTTTCATTTCTGTTTCATCACATTTTTGAATCATGTTTTGACTTGATCTCCTGCGTGAGAATCATGCAAAACAGAACTCTTGTTGAAGCGCTAATTTTTAGGATCTGCCCTATTTTATCTCTACTTCTTTTGTTATAAATAAGGGATGCTTGTGCATTCCAAAAGGGTCGAGATTTTTTGGAATATTTAGGGGCTATTGGAAAGAAGAAAAACTTTGTGTTTTCATTCAATCATTTTGAAGAATAGGAATTGATATCGTTTTACAGACTTTGTGTTGTGGAATATATCTTACTTAAGACAGTGTTCTTATGTTCATGATCTTAAGCTATTCTTTGCATAGCATCTTAGTGTTTCTGATTATTTCGGACATTATATTTGTGATCTAAAACTCGTATGATTATTTCGTGCTCTGTGTTTACTCGAAAGAAAATACGTTTCTCCCATTTCCTTTCTATTGCCGCTTCTTTCATTGTAACAGTTTCTGACCCAGTTCATTTACGAAAGAAATACCCTTGAATTTATGAATGTGGATTTCGGGATTTCATTCCAACCCCCAATGGTTAGATTAGTGTGAATACTGTATATATTGTTTACCGTGTTTTAGATTAGAAATAAACAGGCAGCCTCACCTATCTTTGAGGAGGGATTTAATCCCATGTACTGTGGTTGAACCTCATATTTTGGTTTGACAAAATATCCAACTAACGGTGGTCCAACCCATATATCAAATGTCCTAGCTATGCTTTGTTTATTAATCAGATCCATTTATTAGACATGATAACATTCCTATAGTCCTCTAATGAGAACCCCAACTCCTAGGGCCTCCTAGTATTTTCTGTAGAGCTTCACTCTCTTCATACTATATGTCCTCCATCTATGTCTTCCTTGATGTGTATCTCTCCATCTCTGATTCTTCTACCCGAGCATCTCTCTTTATAGCACCAACACCCACCGCCATGCCTTTTCTCAGGAGTAGATCGGATGCCAAGTGTCCATGTGGTCCTTCAATGGTGCATGCTTATTCTATTCCGAGCTCTCCACTTTTTGCAATGATGTCTTCCTAGGAATATTCCATACATGGAATATTATTTCCTTGACCACCAAGTCTCCAGGCTGGCACCTTATCCACTCGGCATGCCTAGTCGAGGTCACATTTTTCCTCAAGTTCCTTCAGAACGCTAAATATGGCTAAGTCTTTAGACCCTATGTATTACCTTGTGCGCACGCCCTAGTTTCTCCTAAACCCTTCTTAAACCCTTGTCCTATGTGCTTCTCCCCATGTTCCCTTCTTCTTATTGGTCCCATACACTCATGCACCCTTTGACACTTAGCCAATATTTCTAGGCCCAGCGGATACAACCACCAAGATGACCAAGCACCAAATCAACCACCTAAAATGAATGATCACCTAAAGCACTTTTTGTTTCAACAACTGATTGTGATCACTTTGTGGCTCCTCTCACTCAAATCTCTCTCAAACCATACCTTCTCATACTTCACTCAAACTTGCACCTTCATATGCTGATTAGTCCTAATGAACTTGAAATCCTTTTCTCTACCCTTATCACCTATTCATCATATTCTTTTCTCTTATATAGATCCCTCTCAATTCTCCACACACTTCTCTTTAGATCGCTTACATCTCCATCATCCACACTAGCTCAAATGAGAAAAAACACCTTTACCTTTATACACAAATAATCAAAAACACAACCATAGGTCGATAATACCATTAAGTTTGGTTATGAAAACTTAATTAAATTCTTGACACATCCATATAAATATCTTCAAGAGACCTTAAATTTCGAAAGATTTTATCAAACACAAAACAACCCAACATGCTTAACTAGACCTAAAAGACTAGTTTCAACTCCAATGAATGCTTCTTGGAATTTAAGGGCACAAAATAGCTTCACCAGAACCCAAAACCTTAAGACACATAAGAAAAAACAACAAGAAAAATTTTAAATGCATAAGAACCTATGCAACATCAATATTCATCATGAACCACTCTAATTTGCAAACAACCCTCATTAGGCCTTAAACACCTAATTTTCACTCGAGAAAAAAACAACTTGGCATATCAAAACACCTCTTCATGGAACAAATGATACATAAATGGAAATATCTCAATGTATTATAGCTCATACAACTCACACCAATCACCAAATCAGGGAATAAGGCTCCACGATACTTGCATCTCTAAAATAGGTCAAAACTATTACAAGGACTCAAGAACCAGTCTCAAAGTTAATTCTATCCTTTCATTCTCTTGAGAAACAGATAGGGGTTAGGGTTAGGAGGAATACCTGTTGAGTGTTGGGAAGGTGTGCGTGTACCATAGAGAGATCAGACCGATTGTGAAGAGCTCCTTTTTGTCTGGGAAGGACTACCTATAAATAAGAATGCAAGACCACCAGATTTTAGTTAGACAATAAGTGAGGGAACTGCCTTGGGCCCAGGAAATATTAGACTTCCTTTCGAAGGTGGTCAGTTCCCTTTTAATACAAATTGATGCAAATGATAATAAAGAAGCTATTGCGAACTCACGATTTAGGTATCTCGTTACTAAAAGCAATAGAGACTAAACTACCAATAATAGAATGTCATGTTGTTTGTTTGGTCACTGGTTATTGATATGTTCAGATCAAGTTACAGGGATAGACCAGGCTGGACATGAGATTGTTTTGAGGTGAATAGGTGAAAGGTTGGTTTTGGTATAAGTCACAGTGACCGATGCCGGTCACTGGATAACCGATCGCGGTTATAAAACCGGTACCGAGGGAATAACCGATATCGGTAGGGGTAGTGATTTAGGATTTTTAAATGGAGGTCAGTGTAAGGTGGTTATGAGGTTTGGAAGGTCAGGTAGATGGTCGAGGGAGTAGTAGGGGGTGATGATAGAGAAGACTCAGAGAGTGAGAGAGCTGTCTTTGGGGTAATATAGAGATGGATGACCGAAGGTTAGGTGCAGGTTGTTGCTGGGTAGTAGATCCAGGAGTGAGCTTATAATCCCTATGAATTAAAAGTTCACAAAGTAGTGTCTAGAAGCATACAAGGTGATAAAAGAGACTACTTACTAGTTTCTGATGTGGATGCAGGTCCAAAGAATGCAGTGGCAAGGCAAGGCTCAGTTGGGATGATCCAACGCAATCGGAAGTGATCTGATGAAGCTATCCTCCGACTCTCCCAATGTTTGGATGAGTGTGACAATGCTCTAGTTGTTCAGTTCATGATCTTGGGCTCGATATTCCTCTTTGCAAAACTCCTCTCTCTCCTTCACTTGTCTCTCTCTTGCAAATGAATTCGGGGTCCTTTCAAATGAAAATCCGATCCTTTGGTTTTGGTTGGGAGGTCATTTACAGGGAACCGATGGCGGTTACGTAACCGATGCCGGTCGAGTAGGGACCGATGTCGGTTAGGTCAAAGTTGGCTATTTTTAGTAAAATAGCCAACTTTCCCTCCTTTTCTCCCGAGGGATCAGTTGTGGGCTTGGTCAAGTCATTATTAGGTTCATTTTGATGTGGGTGAGGGGTGATGAGTCATGGGTGTGGGTCTGACCAAGTCATAGGTCTTAATTAGGTTAGTTTAGGGTTAGGGCTAGGTCATAGTGAGGTGGCGAGGTGAGGTGGCAGGGTTGGAGATGTGGATTTATTAATCATAAGGTAATTAATAAATAATTCAGTGTGTAAGGTTTAGGTGGTGAGGTAGGGTTAGGTTGCGGGATGAGATACGGGGTACAGGGCATCGTAAGACCCAAATTTTGGTGTCTACATTTGCCCCTTGTTGTCGTAGCTTGTCTTGTAAAGCTGCACTGACAATAATAAAAAGTGGTTGCCCTAGTTAAGGGTATAGGTAATCCCCCTCAAATCTATCACAGATTGAGGCGACATGAAATCAGGGATAGGGTTGATAAAGGGTGAATGATGATGAGATGAGGGTAAGATGGTGGGGTAAGTTCAAGGAAGCCGACACACGTTGAAATGTAGTAGTGTGACTAGGGTACATGTTTTGAAGAGCAAACAAGCAATTCATAGGCAAAGGTCGATAGTTTATCCAAACAAGGTTGATATAATCCTGGTATCCAAGGCATAGGAAGTAGCTCTAGGGGATATAATGGGTAAGGTACCGAACATTTAGGCATGTTCGGTAGTACCAAATGGTTGGTTTGGTTGAGATAAATGTCACGGTCTCGGTCTAGGCAAAGCTGGTCACCGATCAATTCAAGTATCCTAGTCATGCTAAAACACGAACAGTGAGCTCGATTGAACAAACAACTACATGATGGGTGGATAGAATCATAATTTGTGGGCCTCAATCGAGGTACTTAATTGGTGTGGCCTTGGTCGGCCGATTGGGTCATGCGGCCTGGGTTTGGCCGATTGGGTCAGCCGATCGCGGCCTGGCTGGGGCTTGGTTGGGCCTCGGGCCGATTGTTGATTGGATTGGTGATTGGTCAGCCTGGGTGCGGTCGGGCCAGCCGATTGGTTGGTCGGGCCTTGGTCGGGCCGATTGCGTTGGTCGGGCCGATTGGTTGGTTAGGGCCGGGCGATTGATTGGTCGCCTTGGGTCGGGTCGATTGGGCGCCTTGGGTCAGCCGATTGGGCCGCGGGTCGGTCGATTGGTTAGTTCGGCCTTGCGTCAGCCGATTGGTTACGTGATTGTTGCGGCCTTGGGTCGGCCGATTGTTGTCGGCCTCGGTTCGGGCCGATTAGGTGGTTGCGGCCTTGGGTCGGATTGGTTGTGGGCCTTGGGTCAAGCCGATTGGTTGTTGCGCGCCCTTAGGTCGGGCCGATTGGTCAGGCCTTGGGTCGGGCCGATTGGTTGGTCAGGCCTTGGGGTCGGGCTGATTGGTTGGTTGCGGCCTTGGGTCGGGCCGATGAATTCAAAATAAGGCTATTTAGCAAAAGCCGGGGTAGGCGATGTGGTGAAAAATGGAGATTGGTGGATAAGGGCAGGAGTTAGGTAAACTAGGTAGGTAACCGATATCGGTTAGTGGTGACCGGTATCGGTTAGGAGACCGATATCGGTCTTCTAGGGCACGACCTAACCGATATCGGTTAGAGGTCAAAACCTATAAAAAGAAAAAATACGGCATGTCATTTTCACATTGTGAAATTGAGTGCCAACTTTTTCTTGTTTGAGTTTTGAAGTGATTGGGTCATGTATTTGGGCTGAGTTGGCACTAGTTGAGTGGGGGAGTGAGTTATTGGTAGGCCCCAGAGATCGGGAGGCAGAGTTTGATTGGTTGAGGACCCTGCTGAGGAGATTTGGAGCTATGGCACAACCTGGAGGAGCAGGAGGTGCTGGAGGAGCTGAGGAGCTGACCACCACCACCTATCCCACCACGATGACGTGTAGTCATACCGGTAGGCTCTGAATCCCTATATCTGTCAATTTTATGAAGTTAGCTGGGATTTGGGTATTGGGGTAGGAATCCAAAATTTGATAAAATAATGAAGAAATGAAGGTAAACAGTAAAATGGATTGGGTAGATATGTTAGGTAGGCCAAAACGTCAGGGTGGGTAAGTTTTTAGGCAATTGTGTCGGGTAAATGGGTAGAAATAGGAAAAAAAGGGGATTTGGGGGCATTTTCGGTTCGGCCCCAAAACCCCACAGTGACCGATGTCGGTCACTAGTCGACCGGCATCGGTCATAGGTCTAGGTGTAGATTAGCGGTTACAGAGACCGGCATCGGTCATGTGTCGACCGACGTCGGTTCATAAAATTTGGGACATAGACTGCGGGTGGGGGACCGATGGCGGTCGAGGGTGACCGATACCGGTCACCATGGGTAGGAGGTAGGGTTGTAAAATTGTTTTGTTGGGTGTTGTATTGGGCGGGTAGGATAGATTATAGGGTTGCAGGGGGAGAAGGATTTATAGATGTATAGGGTAAGATAGGTGGGTGTAGATGTGTTTATAGAGTTGGGTTGTGATTGGGTGGGTGAGTGAGTATAGAGGGTTAAGGTAGTTGTTTTGTGAAGGGTAGGCCTGACGGAGTGGGTTGTTTTTGTAGGCACGCCAGCAGTTGACCATGCGAGATCGGATGCCACCTCTACTAGAGCGGATGCGGCCACATGTGACCGCAACGCAGTGGGCAGTTATGTGGGAGGTTGGACTCGGTGGAGTCCAGAGGTATAGGGCTGTGGATAGGGACCACAGCCTGATGGTTGCCCTCATCGAGAGATGGGATCCGGCAACCAATGCCTTTCATCTCCCTACTGGAGAGATGACAGTCACCTTAGAGGATGTGTATCGCATCCTGAGACTGCCGATCATCGGTGAGGAGGTGTTCCAGGTGGATGCTGAGACAACGATGGATAGCATCCTATAGTAGGTATTTGGGGATGCAGCCCCATTGATTACGTATCATAGTGCGAGCATCTGACTACGGTGATATGTATCACGCTCATCGACAGAGACACGGCTTGCCATGCTGATGATGATCGGTATCACCTACTTCGCCCTCCCTGACTCAGAGGGAGGCCACTTCCCATGGGCTCTGATGGGAGTGTTACATGAGATGGTGGAGGAGCACACCTGCTACGCATGGGCACCAGTGTATCTGGTGCAGCTATACAGAGAGCTCTGGGGCTATCACCGTATGAGGTGATTTGGTATATGTTCGACATTCTTGTTACACTACTGGGCCTACGAGCATATCATGTGTTTACGACTAGTAGGGTTGCCCCAGCAGCCAGGGCCATAGGTAGTTTATAGATATGGGTTTCAGAGGTGGTTGGGGGTCGTGGGCCAGCCACGAGTAGTTATCGCAGGTGGGATGTCACTTATTATAGGCATATGTTAGAGGGCCTGACTGCCTTAGATATTATATGGAGGCCATACAGAGGCCATCAGCCCCATGGGGGAGCCCGAGCATAGTTGCGTGGATCCAGTACATCTTCTGGATATCTGGACGGAGACCCGGGAGTACGAGAGGATTCCTCTAGAGAGGGTACGACGACAGCTGGGATTACAAGCAGATGAGCCACCTCCCTTCCCACAATATCGAGGGAGGATGTAGAGGCACCACTACCTGTACCGCAGCCATTGGACCCAGTCTGGGTAGCAGAGAGACCGACAGATGATACAGTGGATGACGCCGGGGTTACAGGTTCATTTTTGGTTTGGTGGGCAGGGCAGAGGGCAGCCATGAGAGCACAACCAACACAACCAGATTTGCGGCATTACAAGTGAGAGGGACCATCTCTCGGGTCAAAGGTGTATTATTACAGGGGTAGCTTACTACCGCACAGCACAGCATCGAGTGTTACAGGGGTAGTGGCCCAGAAGGTATGGTACAGCACAGCATACACAGTGCACACATGCACAGCATAGTGCACAGCACAGCCTCGTATGTGCACAACCTTAGTCCCTGTTCAGCTCCGATGGCAGCTCCACCGCCACCACAGGTATAGGTTCAGGGTCAGGGTGTACAGGCAGGCCCACTTCTATTAGGAGCCGGGGACCAGCCCCACCAGCCATGGTGGCACGGGCCCGGTACATGGAGGCGAGAGTGGAGGCCCATTACTATCAGGACGTACTAGATGGTACCGGTGTAGATTATCAGCCATATGCGGCTCATAGAGCCGAGACTTCCCGAGTCACAGGTCACAGGGGGCCAGCCACATACCGGTGGGTCAGTGATGGGTAGGAGGTGAGATCCGAGACCGGGGCCAGCTGAGGGACGAGCCGAGGGAGGGGGAGAGAGCTGAGTCACCCCAGGAGTGGAGATGTTTTTGATAGTTGATTTTTTTGATAGAGACACCGGTCTGCGAACCGAGTGTGCATATAGAGGCCTGCGTGCCCACATAGGATTTATGTATTCATTTTTGTTGTATATACCAGCCTGCGAGCCGAGTACATTTTGTATAGTTGATACCGGCCTGCGAGCCGAGTATATTTTTGACATGAGAGACCGGCCTCGAGCCGAGTCGAGAGTTTGACAGAGACAGCGGCCTGCGTGCCGACTTTGTATTTGGGATCACAGAGGCCCCATGCAGGGTAATTTGTATATTTTGACATTGATTTGATGATATATAGATGATGAGTTTGATCCATATGGTGTGTATAATTGTTGATTTGATGCATATATTATAATGTTTCATGTGTTTTGTCGATGGTATTGGAATTTGATGTATATAGATGACGTTGATGATGTTTTGATTATATGCATATGTGTTGAAATGTTGATGGTATTATGATGATGGATGTTGATAATGATGTCGTTATGCAGGGAAAAGAGGCGGGCAACCAAAAATTTGCAAAAACAAAGAAAAGGCCTAGGTATAAGCAAAAGGAGACAGGTTGACCGATATCGGTTAGCTAACCGATGTCGGTCGCTATCTGACCGATACCGGTTAGGTAACCGACATCGGTTATGTTAAAACGAGCTTTTCTAAAAATAGAAAAGCTTGGGAGGCAACTTAAATTCTTATTTTTAGAGTCATGCAACATGTTAAATACGAGGATGCGAGGCTGTTGTCATCCATACAGGGTAGTTGCATGGGAGAATTGAGTGATAAGGAGGAAAGAGATAGGTAAAGTGATCGTGGGCTTGGATTAAGAAGGTGTAAAGGCAAGTTATAGTGAAGAGTCTGGTGAACATGGCTGAACAAGGAGAAGCATCCAGTGGGCAGAGAGGAGAGAGAAGACAGGTTCCACCTCAAGCTGCTACATCCCAAGAGGTATAAGTTTTGGTTGGAATGAGATTTTGCATGCTTATAAATAGGATGTGGTAAGATAAGTGGGTAAAAAGGTGATAGCAAGGGTTTGGGATGGGATGAGTGTTATAGGGTAGGTAATCAGGTGTTTTAGATATGTTTGTAGGTACAGAGAGGGGTAAACCAAAAATAAGGTATCATAGGTGGTGTTTTTGAGCAGGATGGATAGTATGAATAGTGACCGATATCGGTTTAGGCCTAACCGGTATCGGTTAGGTAACCGATATCGGTTACTATGTAAAGTTGTAGATTCTGATAAAAAACACTTGGGGATTCATTTGTTGCTTGTTGTTCATTGGTTTGATGTGTGCAGCAGAGGCAAGGTTGATGATGAATGATAGGGTACCAACGTTTGTTGTCACGGGTCCGAGCGGATGTAACACCAGCGGAGTGGGCATTAATAAACCATGTGGGGTTAAGCGGAATCCACTATTATTCATGAATCACACGCAATCATGCTATGTTGCAGGCGCTGATTGAGAGATGGAATCCAGAAAAGAATACCTTCCATCTGCCAACAGGGAAATGACAGTGACGTTAGAAGATGTGTTTCAAATTTTGAGACTTCCAATTACAGGAAGACCAGTGTATCAGGCAGGCCCAACGCGGCGCGGGCAGCGATAACGGCAGTATTTGGTCCAGCCGCATGAGATTTGACACAGCGAGGCATGACATTTACTTATGGTATAATGTTTGTGGCACACCCTGAGGCAACAAGGTTGGCCGTGGTATTAATGATAGTGGTGGGGTATTATGCATTACCTAGAGCGGATGGGGAAGATTTCCAAAATCATTGATGTGTATTATTCATGAGATGATAGAAGGTAGCGTTACTTTTGCATGGGCACCCGCATATCTGGCAGAGCTATACAGGGGTTTATGGGCATGCAGGTGAAATCACAGGACTACACTAGATTGTGCATACTTATTACATTGTTGGGCCTATGAGCACATTGTGTGTGTGTGACCAATAGGCCGACCAATCCAGGTAGGAGAGACAGGAGTGCAGAGGTTGGGATTCAGGCGATGGGTCCAGACAGAGCAAGAGGCAAGAGCCGAGATTGTGATAGATAACGCCGAGTATTATAGGTAGAGTTGAGATGATGATGATTGTGGATATCCGTTGGAGGCCTTACGGAACTACATGGTGATGGTGAACATAGCCGAGGATTTGAGGGGTGTAGAGCGAGTGAGGTGGATCACAGGACACAGGCCAGAGAGTACGAGAGGATTCCTCTAGATCACGTGTGACGACAATTTGGATTTGTTCAGGATATACCCATGGATCATAGACCATACAGAAGGATCGACACCGAGGCACCATTCTCACCTCCACGGCCAACTCTTCCAGAAGGACCAGAAGAGATAGCAGAATCGCAGGGTAATGGATGCAGGAGTGACAAAGTCTTATAGATTATGGTGGGCAGCAGAGCTGTGAAGTACACACGAGAGGGCCGATCATCCCGACATAGCTGTGATTACCATGGAGAGAGACCACCTGCAGGGTTTAGTTCACCAACTTCAAACACAGGTGAACGAGACCACGGATTGTTAGAGGCTTCAGTCTCGAGTGGAGAGACTAGAGGCAAGAGTCCTCCACGTGAGAGGGCAGATTCGTATGTTACAGAGAGATTGGTGGATCAAAGGGGAGGAACCAATAAGTGGTACCTTTGAGTATGGAGAGGCCAGGTGAGCGGCATCGATGATCACCATCACTACCTAGTTCGGACGAGGCGCGGGGGTCTAAGTGAGTTTCATACATAGGGGTAGAAGAATAAATAAGGATTCCGACCTCGCGTCGATGATGAGAGAGAGATGATGTATTTTAACATCTAAATAAAATGGAATATGTATGTTGATTTGAGTTTGTGATAATTATAAGAATATTTGTGTTTTGAATGTTTGGATTGATAAAGGATCAAGGTGAGTGTTATCAATAAAAATACGTGAAAATATTTATATTTTTAAAGAAAACACAACACATGATAGGTTATGGTAGGGGATGGTCGAGCTAACCTTGGGAGACCCCATGTCTCCTAAGTGCTGCCTACATAGCCCATCGCAAAAAGCAAGGAGGGGCCTCGATCGATGTAGTTCTCCTTAGGACCAGGGAGAGGTGAATTCAGCAATTTGGTTGTGGTTAGGCAATTTGTTGGTTGGTAAAAGTTTGATGTTGGTAGAGTAATGTTGTTGGTGTTGGTGTGGGTATAGGTGAAGTGAGGGTTAGCTTACCCAAGCATAGGAAACCGTGTCCTAATTAAGATCAACACACAATCCTAGATTCGGTAAAAGAGGCAAAAGTGTCCCATAGTTGGAAAGAGCTAAACAAACCATGTATTATCATAGGATGAGCTTGAATCCCTAGGTACCTTGCATAGGCTGAGAAGTCGATAGGTGAAAAGAGTTGTATAATCACAATATATCGGATATACGCACGTCCCTTGAGTTTTGTTATTGTGAAGAATGGTGAGGTGAGGTGGATGGTATGGCTGGGGCGCAGAGAACTTGTTATAAGGTGATTATTCTGACGGAAGAGAACCAAACCAAAATAGACAAGTCCATGACTCAAAAGTACTTTTGAATACTACTTTTATTTTTCTAGATATAGACTGATCGATGCGGGAAGTCTATATGGGATATGCATTTTGTTGTTCTTGAGGTCTTCACGAAGTTGATCAATGCGAGAAGCTTCTGATAGAGGCTGACTTTGTATAGCTATCCTTCGAGGGAGCAGTCTACTTATAGTAGCAGAGATGCGTTACATAGCTATCCTTCGAGGGAGCAAGTCTAGTTATAGTAGTAGCATGCGATGCATGCTTTGCACATAGCTATCCTTCGAGGGAGCAGTCTAGTTTATAGCTTAGAGGTCTAGATGTCTGTTTGACATGAAGCATCTAGTTTTGTAGGAAGTTTGACTCAAGAATATCCTAGAATTGTATAATTGAGAACTTGTTATTTTGATACTTTTAAGTCATGGACCAGACTAAAAAGGAGAAGGCATCTTTAAGAGGAGGTGATGATCAAACCACGTGGGTTTGATTTTACTTTGAGATGCACAAAAAAAGGTGTATGAGGTGGTAAATGAGCTCAAGGGACGAGCACAAGGTAGATAAGAAGTGATGTAACACTAAATTCAATAGTAGAATGGTCGAGATGCAAGGCATTAAGGGGTTCAGGCTCAGGTTTACCATTAAGCGAAGCTAAACGATAAGTACCTGATCCATAAGTGTGAGTGATAATGTAAGGCCCAATCCAATTAGGAGAAAATTTTCCACGTTTGCTCTTTTCTAGTTTGGTTACATGTTGATTCTCTTTGAGGACAAGATCACCAATTTTAAAGGTACGCTCATGAATTCACTTATCATAAGCATGCTTGATGCACTTTTGATAAATTTGAAGGTGGTCAAGAGCGGTAAGACGACGCTCATCAAGAAGCTCCAATTGGGCTAACCGCTCTTGGCGGAAGTCATCATTGGTGAGAATATCCTGAGAGATATTCTGAGGGAAGGGATTTGTATTTCAAGAGGCAAGATAACCTCGGTACCATACACCAGAGAGAATGGTGTGGCATTAGTGGAAGTACGAATGCTGGTACGATAAGCCCAAAGGGCAAAGGGGATGTGATCATGCCAATTTTGCCCAGAATCGTTAACAACTTTCATGAGAATTTTGGTTAAGGTTTTGTTAGAAGATTCAGCTTGACCATTTTCTTGTGGATAGTAGGGTGACGAGAAGCTAAGTTTGATACCAAAGTTGTCACAAAGGGCTCGTAACAACTTATTTTTGAAAGATTTTCCATTATCGGTTATCAAGCGATGAGGAACACCGAAACGGAAAATAATGTGATGATTGATGAATTCAACAATTTTCTCCTTTTTGGTTGAAATGAGTGGAACGGCCTCCACCCATTTAGTGTAATATTCGGTTTCCATGATGATCCAATGGTGACGTTGCAAAGAAGGTGGATGAATCTCACCAATAAGGTCCAAACCCCATTGTGAGAAAGGCCAAAGATCTCGTGTGACCTGTAGCGGGTGGCTGGGAGTATGTTGAAGGTTGGCATGTTGTTGACACATAACACAACACTTAACATATTCACAGTAGTCTTTATTAAGAGTAGGCCAATAATATCCTAGGTGAAGGATCCGCTTGGCCATGGCAAAAGCCACTAAAGTGCCCACCACAAATTCCATCATGGACTTGTTGGATGGTATGAGTGACTTCAGCGCTGGTTAGACATCGAAGGAGGATACCATCGAAGCCACGTTTATAGAGGAGTCCCCCCATGATGACATAATGAGAAACACCTTTAAGAAAAGTGCATTTTCCATTACTACTAAGGTCAGGTGGGAGAACAGAGGTTGTAAGGTAGTCACGAAATTGGTGATACCAGGTATCCTGCGAGTCAGCAGATACATTATTTACCATACAAACATCCGGACTAAGTAAGATGGGGCAAAGAGTTGTTGACCAAGACAAATATGTCAGAGTCAGTTGGTGATGCAGGAATTTGCGAGGCCAAGCAAGCCATAGTATCCGTAAATTTATTAGTTGAGCGTGGAATGGTTTGGATAGTATAATGGGTAAATAAGGTCAAAAGTGAATCTACGTAACGTTTGTACTTTTGAAGTTCCTCATTTTTACATTGGTAGATGCCAGTAACTTGATTTACTACCAATTGAGAGTCACCAAAATGTTAATAGACTTCACACCTAAGTGTAACGCAACGGACCCAAAACAAGGGCCTCGTATTCCACTATATTGTTAGTGCAGGGAAATCGAGCCCGAATGAAAGAGGCATAGGTTCACCTTCAAGAGGAATGAGAACAATGCCCACCCTCTCCACCGCATGCTGGCATTTAGATCCATCAAGAAGAGAGTCATCGATAAGATGCATCACCGAGCGAAAGAGTTGCATGAGTTCATCAAGGAAAGTAAAATTGGTAAATTGTTCCCTGTAAAGGGGCTTCCGCGAGTTGGTCTACGATAGCTTGTCCTTTGACTGATTTCTGGTGTACGAACTCAAGGTCGAGGTCGGCGAGGAGCATAAGCCATCGGGCGATGCGTTGGTTTAGATGAGGTTTGGCATACATATAATGTATGGGGTCAGCGTTGGTGATGACAAAAGTTTTGTGATTCAGGAGGTAATGTCGAGTTTGGTGGCCACGAATGATAGGGCTAGGCACAACTTTTCGACGTGTGTATACCTAGTTTCGTAATCCACAAGAGTACGGCTTATGTAATAAACTACTTTTTCTCGATGCTCGAGTCACGATGTGCGAGCATGGCTCCTACAGCATGGTCGGTGGCAGAAAGGTAAAGGTAGAAAGGGTGATCGTCCTGAGGTGGGATAAGCACGGGTGGCTGCAAGAGATAAGCTTTAAGAGCCTCAAAGGCTTGGTGGCACTCCTCACTCCATTGAAAGACAATGTCCTTTTTAAGGAGATGATGGAAAGGTTGACATCGATCCGAGAGTTGTGAGATGAAACACTGGATAGATTGGAGTTTTCCCTGCAAACTACGCAATTGCTTTAGGTTAGTGGGTGGGGGCATTTCTAAGATAGCCTTGACTTTAGCTGGGTCGACCTCAATGCCACGCAAAGAGATGATAAAGCCAAGGAGTTTTCCCAAAAGGATGCCAAAGACACATTTCTTTGGTTGAAGATGAACACAGTATTGTAACAGTGATCGAAAATAATGGTTAAAACATCGAGATGTTCACTACGATGTTTGGATTTTCCAAGAAGATCATCACATAATCTTCGAGGATAGTGTGCATAATGTCATGAAAAATGTAAGTCATAGCCCGCTGATAAGTCGCACCAGCATTCTTAAGGCCAAACGGCATGACACGATAGCAGAAGGGTCCCCTGGGGGTAATGAAGGTGGTTTTATGTTGATCGGCCGGGCTACTAAAATTTGATTGTATCCCGAGAAACCATCCATGAGAGAAAGCATCTCATGGCCCAAAAGTGAGATCAACAAGTTGATCAATGCTAGGTAGGGGAAGTCATCCTTTGGGCAAAGTGAGGTTAAGATCCCAAAATCCAGACATATCCAAAGTCCCCGTTGCTTTAGTGACAGTGTACGATATTAGAAATCCATTGCATGATAGTCAATAGTAAGATGAAAGAAACAAAAAGGAGTCATCGAAGCTCTTCTTTAACCAAGAGGGCAATGCGTGGATGCATTTTTCTCAGTTTCTATTTAACTGGTTTGGAGTCTGGTTTCAGAGTGATGTTATGGACAGCAATGTCAGGATCGATTCCTGGCATGTCAGTGTAGGACCAAGCGAAAGCTTGATTGCGGGCACGGAGGAAGGTAGTGAAGGCGGCTTGTTCTGATGTGTCGAGAGATTGTCCGATCTTTACAATGTGAGGATCATCCTCTGTGTGGATGTTGATTTCTATAGTCAACTCATTCAACATGGTTTGGGTTTCAGATGGTAAGGCACGTTGAATATAAGAGTCATCCGCACCAAGGTAGGTGAGGATGGAGTCATCATCCTGGCACTCCACAACATTAATCGAAGGCAGTCTTCTTCGATCATGTCTGGATACAAAAGGGGGAGAGAAGATGGGTCTTCACCATCACGTTGATAAGTGAGAGGACCTAGGAAGATAGCATTCACGAAAAAAAAAAAAAGTTAGGAGGGATAGATTCCGGTCTATCGACTCCGTGGGTGAAGATGGTAAAATGGGCGATGATGGTTCGGAAGGGTGACTTCATCATCTCCTCGAATACAATCGACACGAGGTTTCTTCAGTGTAGGTGGTTCAAAAATCCAAGACCACTACGATCTTTGTGTTTGCGTGTAGTCATGGGAATAATCGTATGTCATCCTTGTTCATAAAGACCGAAACCAAAACCTTTCCAAGCACAACACGTCAGGAAGGTGAGGGCGAAACGACGGTTGGTTAGATATTGAAAATCAGATTGGAAGGGAACCACACCAAGGGGAGGTTTAGGGGTGACAGAGGATGCGTCGACACCCCCATACGTTAGGTTGGTGTGGCAATTAGGTGGTCCGTAGGAGATCACCTCCCCCACACGACGGTCGTAGGTAGGATGCACATGTAACTGTCCATACTCTTGTGGGGTATGGAAGGTGCTAACGTTGTATAGGTGGTACTCCCCCAGCGTAAGTGTTGAAAAACACCTACCAAGGGATCCGAGGTTGGGATGTTGTCCGCGGGGAAGGAAGAGGTATTCGCATCGGTGGTTTCATTGGTCGAAGGTGTGGGTGCGGCTAAGGTGGATGGTTGAGGCGTGGTTGAAGTAGATGGTTGGGTCGGATCAATGGGTGCCTTGACTGGTACAAGCACATCATTAGGGTGGTATAACATATTACAGGTTTTGAAGGGGGAAGCGTCAGCTGTGACGGTGTATGACTTCCCCTCATACTCAAATTTTATGCATCTATGTAAGGTGGAGGGAACGCATCCCATAGCCCGGATCCAAGGGCGGCCTAACAACATGTTGTATTGGAACTCTCCCTCAAGGACATAGAAGAGTTTGGGCAAGGTACGTGGCCCTACACGAATGTTAAGGATCACGGTGCCTAGGGTAGAAGTAATAACATCGTTGAATGAACGCAACATGGTGGGGTTGGCACACATGCAGCTAGGAGGGATATTCATCTGTGGAAGGCTTTGAAGAGATGATGTTTAGGCTAAGCACTCCCATCGATCATAACACATGATACCCGATGTCCCGACGTAAGCCGAGATGAAAAGAGCGGGGTCAGGATCTTCTGCACCAAAGACGACAATTTCTTCTTCGGAAAAAACCGACAAAGAGGGCATTTGCTGTAGACAGGACAAAGTGGTTGTGGAGGTAGGTTGTTTGGTGAGAGAAGCGACATGGTTGGGTGTTAAGATGGAGGCGATGGGAAAGGTTTCATTAGGTAGGACCTCTATCCCTTGAAGGATCTCAATTAGAGCTTGTCGATGTGATTCAGATGTTTGAATGAGATCATAGAGTGTCATTTTTATAGGAGATTGGTGAAGTTGTTTGATCATAGTGTGATGGGAAACTCCATCAGAGACTGGGTAGGTAGGTCCACGAATAACCACTTTAGGTGGTGGTGCGATCGGGATGGCGGAAGAAGAAAGAGAGGCCACAGGTGTGCTTTCTTTAGCTTTTCCATTGTTTTTCTGACCTCGAGTAGCAATGCTAATCATGTTGATCTCATGAATGCGAGACGAGGAAGATGACAGGGATAAGTCATTGTTCTCGAGAGGCGGGGTTGCAATGATGATAGATTTTGGTGAGGCGGGACAGGTGGTATAGGAGAAGGGATCGAAGCTAAGAGCTTTTCCCCCGTAAGTTGTCCTTCTGAGATTTTCTATCCGAGATAGGCAACTGGCAAAGGATGGCTTTCAAAGCATTGCATCCTTCTACATTGTGTCCTGGTGAGCGGTGGTAGGCACAGATTTTAGATTCATCATAACCTATAGGTCGAGGTTTAGATGGATCATAGGGTCTGAGTGGGGTAGGGAAATGGTCGCATCCCCTACTAGCATATCAAGGATCTTGGCGTAAGATCCTTTGAGCGGGTCAAATGAAGATGAGGCTATTGATTGAGTGGGTGAGATTATTGATTGTTTTGGTAATGGTTGGGTACGAGTGGTTCATACGGGTGGTGGTTTAGGCAAGGGATTTTGATGATTGGGTTTAACTAGGTGTGGCTTCTTCTGCAGAAGTCATGTTTAGCTGGTTAGATGATGAGGCCACAGATGACGTGGTGGTAGGAAACAACCACGGGGAAAGAGGAGCGGCAACAAAAACAAGTCCTTCGATGATCGAGTTTTCTTAGGGTTGGTAGGTAGGCAAGATACTTGGGGCGACGGTGTTGAGATGCCTATGGATTTCTGTATGGGTGCAGAAGGTGCTGGTCGTGTTAAAGAAGACGTGGGAGGCATGGTGTATTGAGGCAAGGTGGAGGGGTGAGGCCCCAATATAGAAGGTAGGTGTGACGGTGAGGGTTGAAGCCATGCCTACTGTAGTGGTGTGATCGGGGTGAGGGTTTTAGTTGTGGCGGAGGCATAGATTGGACTCGAGGAGATTGGGTCTGTCTCCTAGGTGGATTAACGGACTTTATTTTTGATAAGTCTAACCATTTAGGTGGGTGCATCAGGCTGGGTATTGGTGAAGTCCCAAGCGTAGGGGAAGGTTTGGCTAGGTTGATAGAGGTGGATGAGGTATTTGGTAGAGATGAGGGGGGTGGAGGTGAGGACATAGGCATTTTGAGCTTTTGTAAAAACTTTAGGTATATAGTAGAGGTGTCTGGATTAGTCATCTGCATTTGAGTAGAGCATGGTGTATTCAAACGTTCCCATAAGAGTCGTCTATCTTCTGGGGGGTGACAATCTTCACGTATGGATGGGAATTTTGGTATGGAAGAGAAGTGGGTTATGATTCTGGTCCACTGGGGGTGTGATACAGGGGGCGAATGAGGCGCTGTATCAATGGGTGTTAAGAGGTCAACCGGTCACTGGAAAGATTTAGGCGATGAAGAACTGATAGGGAGGAGGGCATGTTCTAGAGGATCCATCATGGTTAAGGAATTTGGTGATGTAGGCTCAAGGGGTTTCTCTTCTAAGGATGATAGAAAAAGTGATGATCCTTCTTCTTTTGCAGCAAGAGTGGTGGAAGGAGATGTTTGGGAAATAGATAAGTTGGATAACATCCGCTCACAGTCTTGTAGGGATGTGGTGTAAGAAGGCTCTTCTGTGAGAAGAGAACTCTGGGTGGTTGATTCCTTTATGGGTAAAGGAATAGCAGGGCTGTCCTCTTGTCCTGATGAAGGAGAAGGGGGCAAGGACTCCTGCGGTGAAGAGGCTCGATTCAGAATTTCCTCGATGGAAGCCCTTGGTTGGGAGTTGAAAACCACATGGATCTCATGCACACTCTTCTCCTCGGCTAAGGTTTCTTGGTTTGTGTTACTATTAGAGGAATGGTTTGGAAATGGTTTGTTGAAGATTTTTAAATTTCGATTAGCAGGGGCATTAGGATTATCGAGGGTTATATCCCCTGCATCAACCATTTCCTGCACTATGTTTTTTAGCATCTTGCAGTTTTCGTGGCTGTGTCCCTTCACGCGATGGAAGTTACAGAAGTCATTTTCTTTATACCAAGAAGGTATAGCGCGAGTAGAATCAAACCCGAGTGAGGTTTAACAGGAGGCAAGGTGATAGCTCCTACTTTAAGTAATTTGTCCAAGATCACATCATAAGTTTCTCCCAAGGGAGTGTATTTGATGGGCTCGGCTTTATACTTATAGGTGAATTTTGGCTGGGTATTAGGCGGTGCTTGAGATTTGACCGTCACCGCATGTACAACTCCTCTCGATTTCGAAGCAGACGATGCGTGAGAGTTGGTGGTGTTGGGTTTGTTGGTGGAGTCTTGGGTTCGGACATTTGAGTTTTTGTTGCACAACTTCAATTTCTCCTCCTCTAAGGCTCGAATCTCTAATTTCCGAGCCATAGTAAAGGCCTCATCAAAGGTGCGGAAAGTTTGAATTTGGAGGGTGGGAGAAATGTGTTTAGCAGTGCAGCCCGTATAAAGAGTTCGATGAGCTCGGCCTGAGGTAAGGCATAAGTAAGTTGGTTGATGAGGCCCCGCCATCGCCCAATGAAATCTATGATAGATTCATCTTCAAATTGTCGGATGGCATAGAGATCGGTAATGGATACTTTCTTGGCAATATTGATGGAGAAATGCTCCAAGAAAGATTGGGCTAACTGGTTAAAGGAGAAGATTGAGTGCTGGGCTAAAGCACTAGTACCACTCCAAGGCAGGTCCTGATAAGGACATGGGGAAGGTATGGAGTAGTAAGGCATCGTCATGAGCAATCGATATCAGCATGTCTAAACGATCGCAAGTGTTGTTGAGGGTCCTCCTTACTATTAAAGCGAGTAAATTTCAGCAATTCCCATTGAGGAGGATATGTATGAAGGGGGACAGAAGGATGAATAGGCTCCCAAAACTTGCTCATATGTCAGGGTGTTACGGCTTCCTGAAACAAAAGCCTCAAGATTTTGCATCTTGTCCATCATCTATTTGATTAAATCATTGGTTGGGTTAGATGATGGTGTTGTCATCATAAACGGAGGAGGATTGGGCCAAGAGCCGCTACTAGACAATGGTGGGGTTAAATGTTGATAAGGTATCGATGATGAATGTGTTGGGGTGGTCGAATAAGGGTGTCCTATATAAGATGTTGAGGCCACCGGATGCGTTTGGAAATGAAAAGGTGGGCGGAGCCTGAGAGGGAAAGCTCATGTGGATAGGTGGTAGAGAACAAGTTATGAAAGAGGCAATCTGCGAGAGGGATGAGGTAGGGGCAGTGGATGGTAGTGATATGTGGGGCCCCAGATTAACCAAAGGAAAGCCAATTGGTGCAGTATGGACCATCGAATCCACTGAGCTGGGAGACGGGGCTAAGGATGAAGATGGTGAGGCGGAGTTATTAGGTGGGGAAGGAGCTAAGTGAGCGGCTATACTAATAGGCATACCCAAGAGGAGCTGACCATCGGGTGTACGGTCAGGGGTATGAGACAAATAATACTATACGGCACCAAGATTAGCATCCAAAAATTTAGCAAAATCCTGGATCTCCTACAGAGATCTTGGGAAAAGCATTGGTGTCCATAGGATTCCCCATAGGATGCGAAGGGGGTGACTCAGAAAAGACACGGAACAAGCATGTGAAACCATGGTCATGCTTGTTTCCGGGTGATAACAACCATGGACAAGAGGATACAACAGGGAATTAGTCAATTAGGAATAGAAACAACAACAAAACATTGGAATTGGTAGGTTGTTGGTTTGTCAGGAACTGTGAAACACAGTAACCGATATCGGTCTGAGTAACCGATATCGGTCGATGGTAATGCCGCGCTTGGTTGGTAACCGATGTCGGTAGAAGAGGACCGGTGCCGGTCACTTGTGAAGGCAAAGAGAGAATGTAAGAGGCTGCTGGTTTGGGGATAACAAGGCTTAGTATACCCACCAAACTGTCTGAAGTGATCACTGAGACAGGGTATAATAGAGAAACAAACTGAAAGAAAAACAAAAAACAAGCAAGATGCACAAGCAAATCAAGAGACTAACCCTAGGATTAGTTTTAATCACTTTTGGGCTTATGCCTTAGACGCAAGATGATGTCAATCCTAAACAAAAGACCTAAGGGAGATGTCAAGTTTGTTTTGGCTTGTAAGGCTACCTCAATCGGGTGGAGGAATACCATGGAAAGGGGGATGTTTGAGATGTTGTGTAGATTATGATGTGATTTGGTATGTGTTGTGCAGTGAGAGTAAGATTAATTTCTCATCAATACCGTGGATATTACCCCCACGTGTACGACCTGTTACTTAATCTACGTTCACTAGAATGAAAAACAACAAGCAAGAATGTGATGCACGTGTTTTAAAACCCAAATCGAAAATGATATTCGATGAAGCAAAGAAAGAGAAGAGGTCAAGAAGATAACTTTCACTAATGCAAAGATGCGAAAGTAAGACAAGTTCTTTTACCAAAATGACAAAATATTTTGTGAATATTTAGAAGAGAGAAACAACAAGTGTGCTCCCTACATGAAAACAAGCAAGAAAGAAAGAAACCCGAGAAGGGTCCCACCGGCGTGCCAAAATGTTTCACATAGAATTTTGTTCCAGAATAGAGTTAATTCTATCCTTTCATTCTCTTGAGAAACAGATAGGGGTTAGGGTTAGGAGGAATACCTGTTGAGTGTTGGGAAGGTGTGCACGTACTGTAGAGAGAGATCGACCGATTATGAAGAGCTCCTTTTTGTCTGGGAAGGACTACCTGTAAATAAGAATGCAAGACCACCAGATTTTAGTTAGACAATAAGTGAGGGAACTGCCTTGGGCCCAGGAAATATTAGACTTCCTTTCGAAGGTGGTCAGTTCCCTTTTAATACAAATTGATGCAAATGATAATAAAGAAGCTATTGCGAACTCACGATTTAGGTATCTCATTACTAAAAGCAATAGAGACTAAACTACCAATAATAGAATGTCATGTTGTTTGTTTGGTCACTGGTTATTGATATGTTCAGATCAAGTTACAGGGATAGACCAGGCCAGACATGAGATTGTTTTGAGGTGAATAGGTGAAAGGTTGGTTTTGGTAGAAGTCACAAAGGACCGATGCCGGTCACTGGATAACCGATCGCGGTTATAAAACCGGTACCGGTAGGGAATAACCGATATCGGTAGGGGTAGTGATTTAGGGATTTTTAAATGGAGGTTGGTGTAAGGTGGTTATGAGGTTTGGAAGGTTGGTAGATGGTTGAGGGGAGTAGTAGGGTGATAGAGAAGACTCAGAGAGTGAGAGAGCTGTCTTTGGGGTAATATAGAGATGGATGACCGAAGGTTAGGTGCAGGTTGTTGCCGGGTAGTAGATCCAGGAGTGAGCTTATAATCCCTATGAATTAAAAGTTCACAAAGTAGTGTCTAGAAGCATACAAGGTGATAAAAGAGACTACTTACTAGTTTCTGATGTGGATGCAGGTCCAAAGAATGCAGTGGCGAAGGCAAGGCTCAGTTGGGATGATCCAGCAATCGGAAGTGATCTGATGAAGCTATCCTCCGACTCTCCCCATGTTTGGATGAGTGTGACAATGCTCTAGTTGTCAGTTACAGTCTTGGGCTCGATATTCCTCTTTGCAAAACTCTCTCTCTCTTCACTTGTCTCTCTCTTGCAAATGAATTCGGGGTCCTTGCCAAATGAAAATCCGATCCTTTGGTTTTGGTTGGGGGAGGTCATTTACAGGGAACCGATGGTGGTTACGTAACCGACGCCAGTCGAGTAGGGACCGATGTCGGTTAGGTCAAAGTTGGCTATTTTTAGTAAAATAGCCAACTTTCCCTCCTTTTCTCCCGAGGGATCAGTTGTGGGCTTGGTCAAGTCATTATTAGGTTCGTTTTGATGTGGGTGAGGGGTGATGAGTCATGGGTGTGGGTCTGGACCAAGTCATAGGTCTTAATTAGGTTAGTTTAGGGTTAGGGCTAGGTCATAGTGAGGTGGCGAGGTGAGGTGGCAGGGTTGGAGATGTGGATTTATTAATCATAAGGTAATTAATAAATAATTCAAAGTGTAAGGTTTAGGTGGTGAGGTAGGGTTAGTTTGAGTCTTATTATATGGTTTGGAGGTTTCCCCCTCGAAGTGGAAAAGATATTATAATTAAATATTGAGATAATTATTCTGAAATATTGTGTTATTTGGTGTTATATTTTTTCTCATAATCTGAATTATACTAGTAATTTCATTACAAGTGGTATCGTAGCCGTGATATTGGCCAAAATTAGGGTAAAAACCTAATTTTTGTTTCCAATATATTTCGAACCAGAGTTAATTGATGGGATATATTTTTACCATAATTGTGAAACATTTCAAGTAAGGTTCCTTGAAACTTTCAGACTTTTTGATTTATTTTGCACAAGTTATTACAAATTTAGGTTTTTTCCTAAAATCACTCCCTAGGGTGAAAATTGTGGAATTTTTTTCAAGTTCTTTACATTTTTGGAAATCTCTGAAAAAATAGTCTTAGTATCTTCTTTGTGTTTTTTCTGATTTTGCCGAATTTGTATCAAAAGCCTAAAACCTAAGGTAATGAGGACGCTAAAATTATATGAGAGGCCGAGGAACCAAGAGAAGATGAAGTAGAGGATCACCAACCTACAATTTCTTGCCATGCATTATCAGGTATTAGTACTCCTCAAACACTCAAGGTTATTAGCTATCTAAAAAAACAAAAGGTGACAATGTTGATTGACTCGGGAGTACTCATAACTTCATAAATAATAAGTTAGTTGCCCACCTCAATTGTTTTATTTACCCAAATCCAGAAATGTAAGTTATGATTGAGGATGGTGGGATAGTCAAGTGCACATGAAAGTTCCATAGTATCAATCTTTCCATGGGAGACTACATGTTAGACTCACCTATGTTTGCTATTTCTATGGGAGGGGCATATATTGTTTTGGGTGTCCAATGGCTCACAACCTTATGTACTATAGAGATGAATCTCCAAGAATTGTTCATGCGATTTCATTTAGATGGAAGGACAATACAATTGAATGGGATGGTAGCTAAGTATCCATAGATTATTATCTCTCATCAGATGTAGAAGGTTCTTCGAAAAGAAGTAGATGGATTTATAGCAAAGTTATTTTCCATAGAAGTACAAAATATATAGTCTTCAATGCCACCTGATCTTCAGAAGATTGTTGATGCTCACTCATTTGTTTTTGATGCAATTCCAAAGGGACTACCACCATTTAGGGATCATGATCATGCCATTCAGTTGATTCTAGGAGCCAAACACCTAACATCGATCATATAGATACCCATATTCCTAGAAAAGTGAGATCGAGAAAATGGTTCAGAAATGTTGAAGGCGGTATCATCGGGCCTAGCAGAGTGCATATTCTTCACCAAAGGTGGTCATGGTACGTGGTAAGAAGGATGAAAATGGAGGATGTGTCCAGATTACGAGAACTCAACAAGTACACCATCAAAGATAAGTTTCCTATTCCAAAGAATTGATGATTTACTTGATGAATTGCATTGTGCTATTTATTTCACAAAATTAGATCTTCGTTCGGGTACCATCAAATTAGAATAAAAGAGGAAGATGTTCATAAAATGGATTTTATGACTCATGAGGGCCATTATGAGTTTTTGGTAATGCCTTTTGGTCTTAAAATGCGCCTTCAACCTTTCAAATCTTGATGAACACTGCTTTAGTCCATTTTAAAGGAAATTTGTATTAGTTTTCTTTGATGACATATTGATTTACAGTAAGACATGGGAAGAACACTTACAACATGTAAATAAAGTGTTGGAAGTTTTGGAGAAACATACTCTCTATGCAAAGCCATCCAAATGTTCTTTTGGTGTATAAGAGGTAGAGTAATTGGGTCACATTGTATCCCATGAAGGCGTCAAAGTTGATCCTCAAAAGATCAAAGCTATGGTGGAATGGCCAAGGCCCAAAACTCTCAAAAATCTTCATGGGTTCCTAGGACTAACAGGGTACTACAGAATATTTGTGTGGGGATATGGTAGAATAGTAACCCCACTCACTGCATTGCTAAAGAAGGATGCCTTCCATTAGACAAACTTAGCCACTAAATCCTTTGAGCAAATGAAGGAAGGCATGTGCGCAACATCCAGCTTTGGTTACTCCCAACTTCTCAAAAACCTTCATTTTTGAATGTGATGCTTTAGGATCAGGATTGGGAGTAGTTATAATGCAATAAGGAAGACCAATTACATTTGAGAGTCACCAATTCAAAGGAAAATATCTACTCAAACCTGTCTATGAAAAAGAAATGATGGCTATTCTTCATGTGGTCAAGAATGGATGCCTTATCTCATGGGTAGACACTTCAAGGTAAAAATCGATCATGATCATCTCAAATAATTTTTGGAGGAAAGGTTATCATCTGAGGAACAACAAAAGTGGGTAACAAAAATTTTGGGTTATGATTTTGAAATCATATACAAAAAGGGTAAAGAAAATGTAGTAGTTGATGTGTTGTCTAGAAGGGATACATCCACAGATGCCTTACTATGTGGAATGTCCATGTTGACGGATGATTGGGTGGATGAAGCAAGACTGAATGGGATCAAGACAAGGATACACAATCTATAATACAAAATATCAAGTAGGGATCTATGACATCTAAAAAATTTGAGTGGAAAGGTAATTCTCTATGGTACAAACTAATTACGAGTTGAAGCATAAGATTCTTGCAGAGCTACATGCCTCACCCGTTGGAGGACACTCTAGGTTTTTTAAGACATATCATAGAATAAAAAGAGAATTATTTTGGGAAGGACTCAAGGGGGATGTAAAATTTTTGTATTAGAGTGTTTAGTGTGCCAACAAGAAAAAAAGGGGAAATAATTAAGACACTGTTCTATTGTAACCCTTACTAATTCATAGCCAGAGATGGGAGGAGGTCTCTATGGATTTCATCATTGGATTTCCTTGTTTAGAGGGTAAGAATTTTATTTTCATTAGTATGGATAGGCTCACAAAATATGCCCATTTTTTCCCTATGACATCCATTTGTAGCTAGTCTGATCCACAACTATTTTTGGAGACAGTTCAAAGGCTACATGGAACCCCAAAGATAATTGTTAAGTGATTGTGATCCTATTTTCACAAGTAATTTTTGGACGGAATTATTTTCATGTTTGGGTACTAAGATAGCTCATAGTTCATCTTATCATCCTCAAAATGATGGGCAAACAAAAGTGGTTAACACATGCTTAGAGGGGTATCTATGTTGTTTTGTATCGATAACCAAGAAAGGTGGATTAAATGGCTACCACTTGGAGAATGGTCGTATAACACATCTTTTCATACCTCTTCTCAAATGACCCCATTTTTAGCATTATATGGTTACCATCCACCTTATATCACTTCTTCCTTGAGGGTGCAAACTAAGGTTAGATATGTTGAGGAACACATTCAACATCAACAACATGTTTTGGCTAGTTTGAAGGAGAATTTAGCATTAGCACAAAACAAGATGAAACAACAAGTAGATCAACACCGTAGTGAAAGACATTTTGAAATTGGTGACTAGGTTTTTATGTCTCCAATCTTACAAACAAATGTCTCTAAAGCAACAGAAAAATGACAACAAACTTACTCCTAAATATTATGTCCCTTATAAGGTTCTACAAAAAATTGGTAGTGTTGCTTATAAACTAGAGTTGCCTCCATCTTCACACATACACCTAGTATTCCATGTTTCATGCTTGAAGAAGGTTATTGGACATAAATTTGAAGCTCAGAAAGAGTTACCAAAAATTTATGAGGAAGGAAGAATCATTTTGGAGCTAGAGAAGATTCTGTAAACACGTACTAAGAGGTTGAGAACCGGAGAAATTAAGGAATATCTCGATCAAGTGGAAGAATCTCGAGCATAGAAGATGCAACCGGAAGAATGAAGGTTTTCTCGCAAAGAACATCCAGTGATTATTCAACATTGAGGAAAATGTTGGTTTGAAGGGGAAGGGCGTGCTACACCCTTAACCTATTGCTTGTATTAGGATATGAGTAGTCGACTTGTGGCTTACCATATCATTTTATTATATCATTTATACTTTCTCATGCTTAATAGGCCAGCCTTGGTGATGGCCATAACATATGAATAATATATATAGGGGATTGTAGGTAGTAGTTCATTATCATTTGAGAATTTGAGTCTTATTATATGGTTTGGAGGTTTCCCCCTCGAAGTGGCAAAGCTATTATAATTGCATATTGAGATCATTATTATGAAATATTGTGTTATTTGGTGTTCTATTGTTGCTCATAATCTGAATTATACTAGTAATTTGATTACAACATCAATCTAGATAAAACCAAGGACTTAAAAACATCATATAATAATGATAAAATATCTCTATACACATCAAACAATACTCCATTATGTAATTCTATTAAACTAACCTCAAACTATGTTGATCGGTTTTAGCCCTTCTAGGCTTCTAGCATAGAGCACATTTTGAGACCTGTTTCTTCAATTTTATCCATAGAACTTTTCCAAATCACTTCATGGAAACTTGGAAGACATCCCAATATTGTTTTCACATCAATTCGTTCATCATGATACCAATAACCAATGATTTTTTCTCAGAAATCTCTTCAAACTAAAAGTTTTGTTCAACTTACTAGCATACCCGAATCATGTAACCACCACCAAAAGGAAAAATTGATAATTCTCTACAAAAAAAGCCATAATATTAGCTTACCCAAGTCATCTAGTGACTATACCATTCATTTCTTTCATATCACTCTAGTGCTAGGGTTTTACAGTGGGTTTCGACCTACTCTACTTCTTAACAATCATTCATAAATATTTGATGTCAAAATGAATCTTTTCTTCTTGTAAAATTATCTTGGTTCCATGCCCCAATATCCTACAAGATATAAAAATCCCATGAATATCTCACATGTGTGGGTGATCATTTGAAACTTACCTATCGAATTGTGATTTTAATTCTGAGAGACATTTTCTTGCTTTGCTTTTTGAATCTTGACCTAAAAATTGGCACACAACTCTGTTATGACCTCCTATATGATTTAAAATTCTCATCAACTTCAGAACACACTCAAAATTCTGCATGAACTATGGTTTGCCTTGTCTTTATAGCCTTATATTTAATGAATTGGTTCAAAAAGAACCTTTGACATGCATCATATAATTTAATTTTGACTTGTAGCACCATCTACACATGTTATTCCATGTCAAATCACTCCTCACATGCTTACATTGGTATGCCCTCATTCATTTCTCTCGCTACTACACTATTTACATACTCTAGATCTAGGACCAAGCCTAGAATGGATACTTCAACACATGATTTCATTGAAACTATCCTTGTCTTCACCTTGTAGAATCTTACACACTTTCTACAATATCATTCTAACCATGTTAGACTTCATGAAGACCTCATACAACCTCTGGAGTACTCTCACTAGACCATACTTTCTTGACAATGCATTGAGAAGATGAATACTCACCTAGACACCATGCTTCTTCATCTTTTCATGACACCTCAAACTGGATCATACGCATTAAAGATTCCCTTTAACATCATTGAAAATGAAACTAACACAATTCCCAACATATGATAGAGTTATGTGATAGATGTTAGAAGCACAAGGGACCGAGAGTGGGGGTGAATCAGTCCATTACAACTTTATTCCATTCCATTAAGCATTTGTTATCATTTATACAACCATTCAATCATATATTAACCATATGTGTGCTTATTTGAACATTAAATAAACCATAAAAAAGATAAATATGCAAGAGAGTACAAAAGAACACCAAATTTTGGTGGGAAAACCTCAAAAGGAAGAACTGAACCTTTGTTTATATTACTCAAAACAAAGGAATTTAGTGAAGCACTGCAACCCCTAGTTTAGTAGGGCACCAACCCTACAAGGAATCCCAACCCACATTTTAGTGAGGCACCAACCCCACAAGGAGGCTTAAACATTTTAAGATGGCCAAGCACCAACTCACCACCGAAAAATGGTTGATCACTGAAGATATGTTGCTGCAACAATTGATGGTGATCACAAATTCATCTCCTTTCTCTCGAAAACCTTCTTAAGCACACCTCATTCTTCCTATCTTGACACTATAATATTCCTCTTTATCATAAAATTACATACTCATTTCCCTCTCATGATGGTCATCCAGACCTCTTTGAATATCCAAAATTACCCCTTAGGACTCTCAAGCTCTCTCACCAACAACTAGTCACAATTGAACTTTTTAATTTTATTTTTAAACCTATTTATTTTCATACAAACACTTAGGTCAGCCTTCATATGGTAAAAAACTTTCCAAATCATAATACCACGAAAAATATCACCGTATGAAAAATAAGTTTGGAAAGGGTCAAGACATCACCACCAAGCACCAAAACCCTCTAACAAGCTCAAAATGTACTCTCCAAGCTCTAACGAATGCATGAACAGCTCCAAATGAATTAAAAACTTTGTAAATACTCCATAATCATCATGAAAATGAGAAAAACCTCCAAGAAACACTAACAAGCTCATGAATAACTAAAACATCAATCTCCACCATGAAACACACCAAGGAGCAAGCAAGAACAACTAGGTTTCCAAGAACCCAAAATTTTAGTCTGAGAAAAATAATGAGTTCTCATAGCTACTTTTATTTTCATAGTACTCCTTTAGGCACCTTCATTACCTACTTTTATTTTCTATTCACATCTCAAATTAATCATGATGATAAAAAATATTCTTCTTGATTTGTTTATCAACAACATACATAAACAAATGTTTCTCTATTTCACACCTATTGTCGCTCTCTCTCAAATCGAGACAAAACAACCATCTACTCTATCCAATGATATTACTTCTTCCGAAAATCTCGACCGATGATATTCTAAAATTAAAACCATGTTGTTAGTCATCCAACCTCCAGTCTCCATGGTCTCACCTCATGAGAACCATGTTATACAAAATAGTCCCCACCTTAACACCAACCCTCATATTCCTCATCAATCTATTCTTCCTAAACCGGTCGTACCACCATCTCCTACTCCTCTGTGATACACCCGAATCTCCTCCTAATCCCATATATGACTTCTTACTCCAAAATCTCCTATAATCTCTCAATCCTCCCAATCTCCAAACTTGGTGGATCACATTCCACCCACCTCCCATTTTGACAATTATATTTCATCTACCATTAATAGGACTATCCAACCATCTCAATCTCTTCACACTTACATTATTTCTGTTGTATGCTCCAACCATCTCAAACTCTTAACACACATATCCCCACTTATCATCATGCCCCTATTGCTCAACACCAACCTATGCAACAATCTCAACCCATGACACATGCTCCCCAAACACCTACATATCCACAAATTAATTAGTTGTCTTATCAAACCATTCCACAAACATCCTATCCACAAACTTATCAACCACCTTATCAGGTGCTTCTCCAACTACCCACACACCCACAAACACATCATTCACCTTATAAAACTTATTTTCAAAACACACAACCAATACGCTCTCAACCTTACAAAGACCTTGAGTGATTCAATTCACACCTTAATGAATCGGTTAGCCAGTTTAGAAACCCTTACCATAGCATCCAAGAACACCTTATCCTATGAGCACATATGTAATGAACCCATTCATCTGTCGGTTCCAATCAAACCCTACCCTCCTCATTGGAAACTTCCTGTATTTACTAAATTCAACAACAAGGAAGATCCCCAACAACATCTCCTCACATTTAAACACACATGTTGTCTTATTTTGCATGATCATGATCCACTCCTTTACACTTTCCCCATGTCTTTATCTAGTCCCATGTTGGATGGGTACAACAAAGATCTACGATAGTCCATATTCTCTTTCACCCAAATTACACAGTTGTTCTTAGAACACTTTTCTATCAATATCACATGTAAAACCACTATCGCTGATCTATATACCATTCAAAAGTATGAAGATGATCCCATCACCGAATTTGTCGCATGATGGTAGAATGTTATAAACCAACTATCCTTCACTATCCCGCAAACCGAACTCATCGAATTATTCTCACGTTCATGTGCAAAACATATATCATCCACTTTGTAGATCTAATCATTCCAAACCTTTGATGAAGCTTTCACAATGGCTCATGCAAGCTTGAAACCCATGCCATTGAGTAGGGTCATCTTAAACTAAGTTCAATTAAATAAAAATTTGAATCCACTAAACCATTCACACATAATGACGAGTTCAAGGTTGTAGTCAACACTGTGGTCATTGAACCCTCATCTCCATCTACGTCAAGCACATGGTTTCAACAACGATCTCCTAAATCAACAACCAACTACACTCCTTTAGGAGAATCATATAGTTTTGTAGTTGATAAGTTGATGAGCGTAAAATCCATCCAAATTCCTCCCATACGACCCATGGAAAAATGCAAGCCAAGCCTATTTGGTATCACGAGGCCCACTATTGTAAATATCATCAAGTCAAAGGTCATGACATTGAGAGATGTCGTTCCTTCAAGGATTGTTTCCAACAACTTGTAAATCAAGGGGATATCCAAATTGATAGCTCCACTACGTAAATTAATCAACCACCAACCAATCACGTCCACGATCTTTACATCTCAACTATAAAATGCTTGTATGGTTGACACTGTCAATCAAGATCCCATCTTATCACCAACTTTGCATGTTCCTACAGTGGACATTATTCCCATCCCTTATTTAGAGCCTGTCACACCTACATCAACTTTCACTATTTGTCCTAAACCTACACCTTCTCCTATCCTTATCACATCCACATCAAATTTAACTATACCATCCACTTCTGCCACTTCAAACATACCTCAATCTACCACATTAGATTCATCCTTAGCACTTATTTCAGCCCCACTCATATCCACACATATCCCTACATCTCTCCCATCTATTTCTTCACCCACATCTACCTCAAATACACCTGTTACTACACCTACATTACTCACAACCATCCCAACTAAACTTAGTTCTACAACATGCACCCTTGCAACCCCACCTTTGACATCAACCCCTTTAGCAAACATATCATTCTTACCCCTCGAAACATTTATGAAACAACCAATCCCTTCTACTTCTACGTCCTGAAAATGCTCCTACATTTTCTACATTACCCATACCCATAAGGTCTACTCCATCGGTTATCACATCACTCACATCTCCACATATTCCAAAAGTGCTTACATCTTTATCTATGCCAACGACCCCTATACCTATCATATCAACAAGTCCACCTATCTCTACCTTGACAACGTTGCCCATGGCCACATCACCCAGTCTACCCCAATACTCTTTGCCTAATTTGTCTATCACACCAACCAAATCCCCATGATCTGTAACCCTATCAAAGATACCCTTTGGATCATCTACTAAACCAACACATCCACCTAAGTCAAATAAAGATGATTTACCTTCTCCCTCTACAAAATTAACTCTTCCCGTGCCAAAGCCGAAACAATCCACATCTCACATAGATATCATTAATCGTATCATACAAACACCTATCTCTCCATTAATGTCCTCATCTTGTTTTAGGACATTTTATCCATTAATAACCACACCACCGTTATCAGATCCTTTGATTGAAATTATTGTCATCCATGTTAGGAATAAATCTTCTCGGTTGAATTCTAAGGCTCGGGAAAATATCCTCGATACAGTCCCCGCACTCCTCGAAAATAATCAAATTCTCTCTCTTCTCAACAATCCAATCCCACAATATCTATTTCAGGATCAATTTCTCCATCTACGACATCTTACAACGGTCAATCCACATCCAAACAATATAATCTTTCAACCAAATTTAATTTGTCCTCTAAAACACGAAATTCATCCATCCCATCTACATCTACTTTTTCCCCTAACTCTAAGCTGAAATATCCTATCAAAACCCACAAAAGTTACCTTCCCCATGACACTTCAATGGGGTCATATGCATATATCCTTTGACATTTAACTCGAATATCTACCATCAAAATTCCTCCTATTAAAGGCTTTAATCCCTATGGTCCTAAGCCATCATGGTTCAATCCTAATTGTAGTTATGCCTATCATCATACCCGGGCCATGAAATCAACATTGTAAGGCCTTTCAATCAATCATCAACAATATTATCAAGAAAGATGATTTCCTCATTTAGGGAAAGTTCCTTCTTCATCTACCTTTAATCTAATCCATATCCCAACTGCCAGATCTCCCATGATCCCTCCTTCCACATCATCCCTTAATATCCATCCAGCCCATGTCATTCATCCTAAGGAATGCCCTCCATTGTTCATCAATACCACTTATCTTACTAAGCACAATTGTGGTCTCCAATCGTTATCCCATCCAAATCTAAAACAATCTCATCTAAAATATTTTGACATCCTTTAACTCCTTCACATTTAACTCATTGGGGAACAACCTTCCCTCACCCTTGAGCATCTCATCCATACAACTCCCTTATTACTAGGGACTTTTCTCTTTGACATTGTTTTGTCTACCTCCTTCACATTCATCCAATCTAAACTATTTCTACCCAAATCCTCACTCATTTTAAGCCCACCATTGTGGCCATGTTTATGCCTCTTTTGAGGCATCATATTTTTTCATTAAAGTCCTCTTTTGAGGCCATGTTTGTCTCTCCATTGAGGGACCTTTTTCTTGAAGTCCACCATTATGGCCATATTTGTGTCTCTTTTGGGGCACCATCTATTTCATCGAAGTCCACCATTGTGGCCATATTTGTGTCTCTTTTGGGGCACCATCTATTTCATCAAGTCCACCATTGTGGCTATATTTATGTCTCTTTTGGGGCACCATCTATTTTGAAGTCCACCATTGTGGCTATATTTGTGTCTCTTTTGGGACACTTTGTTTATTTCATCAAGTCCTCCTTTGAGGCCATGATTTTCCTTCTATGTTTATGTCTCTCTTGGGGCATCATTTAGTTTCATCTAAATCCACCATTGTGGTCATATGTTTATTTCCTTCAGGACATAGTTTTATTTCTTGCTTGTCTATCATCTCATCCTGTTGCAACTTAATGTCTTCCCTCTCATGGTGGTAAAACTAGAGATGGAGCCTCTTAATGCATTGCACTTGCGACCAGTCTATTGTTAGCATATCTACCAGTGAGCACTTAGTTACATACTTAGATTGTTATGCCATCCTTAGCCCCTTTCATTTTTCATTGTAATGATTTGAATTATGTGGTCCACCTTCATTACTTTGATGTGACCCTATAACCATTACATCCATCACTTTCTCATTCTCCTATTACAACCATGTGAAGGGTCTAGGGTGTCTCTTGTACATTCCTTATCCCCTCTTAAGTGGTTTACTTAGCTATTCCCAGCTCTCCCCATGTGAATCTCAAATTCACATATGCAAAAGGAAAAATCAAAGTTATAAAAAACAAATTGATCCCTCAAAGGATAGTTCTTCATGCAAAAAAAGAAAGAAAAGAAAAGTATACAAATCAAAATCAAAAGAAATAGTCCGATCCTCAAGGATGGCTATCATATTATTCTTGTCATCCATATTATGTATAAAGTAGATCATACCCTTGAAGGATGGCTACTCATTATTATGGCATCTCGAAAGGTTTTCCACATTGATCACCTTCCTTTATAAGCATTTTCGAAAGCTCTCTACTATTGTTCTTTCCTTTTCCCAGAGTTGGGGCATAGACTTGAGGAACACCACCTTTGGAGATCTGTCTTCCCATGTACAAGTTACATCTCAATCCCTTTGTCATGTCAACATTTGGATTATGAGCATCTCACATCCATATTTCCCTCATGGTCTTTTGGTATAACTAACTATCGTTGGTTATATATTAACACATGCTATTGGCTGCAAGTGCAATGCCTTGAGTGGTAACCTTTCTTGTTTATCTCCAATCTAGTTTGAAACATAGTTTCCCTATATGCCCTTGCTACAACTATGTTCCATTCATCTCATCTAGATCATCTTTTATAAAAATCACATCGAATTTCACACTATGAATTTTATATCTATCCATCATTTCCATGAATGCATTTGCAAATATACTTTTCGGTTTGTGAATTCTACTTGATTGCCATTGCATTTTGCAAATCCTACTTGAGGATCCTTCTCAAGGAAAGTTCGTTATCCTACAACTCCTTATCTCTCAACATGTTCAATAACATATTTGATCCATTGCTCCTCACTCTCCATTTCCACTCATCACCATTTGTCTCCACATCATCCTTCTCACCTTTCTATCCCCTTGCACCATGCCAGATATCTTACTTGTCTTTCCTCTTGAGTTTCCCTTTCACTCTTCCACTTTCAATTTAACAATCTTACTTAACCATCCATACAACTAGAGAATCTTAGTTAAGATATATCTTATTCCTTGGATCCTCCCGTTGTAGAAGCTTCTCCACCATTTCCTCTTTCAATAGATGACAATCACCACCACAAACATCTTTCTGATCTTCCTTTTCTACTTAACACTCTTGCATCATCACTCCCACCATGTGAGCATCCCAATTAAGGATTGTCCTTACACTATCCATCTACGTTACATATGTTCCTCCATCCACTCATGTCACACTCCTTGTTCCCTTGTTATCACTTTGATATCACCTCCTTTCATCTCTTGTTTTGTTTTGGTATACACTTCTTAGTCTTTTCGTTATCCTTCTTATTTATCTTGACGATCCTACTTAACCATCATCATCGCAAGGTAATCTTACTCAAGAGTTCCTCTTAAGAATGGTTTTCCATTTGACCCTTCCACCTCCCATCATATCTTACTCATCTTCTGTCTCCTGCCTCTCATTGTACTTATCCACTCTAACCAACCCTTCCACACATGTATCCAATATAATGTTGTCTTTCTCCTTCCGTATCGTCACTTTGTCGGGCTTGGTGATCTTACTTAAATCCTCCTACGGCATGGTGATCTTACTTAAGAGTCCCTCTTAAGCATGATTAGTCATCCTACACTCACCCACTACCCCACATTCTCTCCATCTACATCTTTTCATCATCCCCCATCATCACATCCTCTCACCTCCTCTTCCATTCTCACAAACACTAGCTCATACTGGTCCCTTTTTCATCTCCATCATTCGTCATTAGGTAATCTTACTTAATCAAGTTTTCTACATTCATTTTATGTATTGTTTCTTCATTTTCTTGTCGCTTCATTCTCATCCACTACATCCTCTCCTCACCTTCATCTTCCTACAGATCATTATCCCTCGCTTCTTTATTCTTTCCACTCCATATTCTATATTTCTCCCACATATCTACCCCCATACTTACATGTCATTGTCATTGATCTTCCCCTAGCATTATTTCATCATCATCTTCTATTTCTGCACTAGTAATTATCAGTGGAATTCTCCTAAAAATCACTCATCCCCATTCTTGCACAACATGAATCCTTTTCTTTGACCTCCTCCATTATATCTCCATTCCTTCCTTCCTCTGTGTCCTCTGATAATTATCAGGGGACTTCTCCTAACATCCCTTCATTGGCGTTCACCCTCCTATTCTTCATTTACTTTCTACATCGTCTCATCTTTTGTCCCATCCTTTTCTACTTATCATTATCAGTGGATTTATCCTAACATCCATTCATTAGAATTTCCTCTCCTATCCCTTATTTTATTTTTCCTTGCCACCTCTCCATCTTCCATTCTTCCTTGCCAATTTATTTACTGTCTTCATCATACACCCTCTCTTTATTTTCTCATCATCAACATATCCTCATCTCATGCATCTCCACTTCTTTTCCAATCGATGTCATTCCTCCCCTCAAGCTTCTCTTTACATTCCTTTTGTTTCTCACTCTTTATCAAATATCTTCGTTCTTGGTTCCCTTCCTTCTGTATAATTTTCTTTGTTGTCTTCTCCTCCTTCGATCTTCGTCTTATTTCACTTCCTCTTTATCATCCTCCTCATTTTACCTCACACTTCCTCCTTACTTCCCCATCGATAACCTGAATCTTCAGCATTGTCCCATCTCCTTTATCATCTCATCATCCACATGCATTTCCATGCGGTCAATTCCATATTCTTTGCCTTGGATTTCCTCACTATGATCTATTTCCTCAATTTTCTTTTCTATCATCTTCTTTTCATTTTCCATTACCTCTCTGATTTCCTCTCGCTTCATCCTCCTTCACACCTTTCATCTTGAATAACTCTTTTTTTTCATATTTCATCCTCTCGCTCTGTATTTTCTTGTCTTCTCTTTGTTTGTCCTTCTTCATTTCCCCATTTCTCTATAATCCTCGATTTGTTATATTCTACATCCCCTTTGATTATTTCTTTTCTCCTCCTCTCGTCTCCGTCCCTCTATTCCATACCCATGTCACCTTCATATTCAATCTTTCTCGCTCTTCTCATAATCAACTAATCCTCCTCCCTATTCCCTTTTCTCTTTCTCAACATCTCTCACATTTGATATTCACACCAATGCCAATGTTTCTCCGTTTATGTATCGCCATCTTTCCCTTTCATTACCACTCTTGTTCTTCTCTTTGGAACATTGACCTCTTCTCCTTTTAAGAACCCCATCACATATTTTATATCCACATGTCCTCTTATAGGGACATCATCATATCCATTTCTAGAAATCTCTTCCCATCTTCCTTTGACATTTTTGTCTTGGAAGATACCATAATGGCCATCACCTATCTGATCTTGTTCTCTTCCATGAATATTTGCTCTGCTTTTGTTTTGTCACAAAAGTATCTTGACTTATTATCCTTCTTATCATACTTATCGAAGAAACGAGACTTTTTGTCTTCTTCACCTTCTAATTTGCTAACACTTATACATCTTTCCTATGAAACATGATTGCCATCATATTTATCACCCTTTTAGAAAATTTTATCTCACCTTTCTATCCTATCTGCTCATCCTGCCCACATTTATGATTATTCCATCTATGTCTTATGTTGGGGCACCTTTTCATCCTTATACTTATCAATGCATAGAAATCACTTTGTGTGCCTTCTCACTGTTGAGGTATCATTATCTTCATCCACGTCCCTTTTGTAGATGCATGATTTTTTGTACGATTCCTCACAGACAAAGGATTACACATATCTTTTGCATTTGGTTGCACATACTTTGATGTTTTCTTATGAACCATTGGTCATCATGGTTTACATCCATAATGCAGTTGTCTTCACCCACTCAATGGTCTATAGAACATTGTCTTCTATCTCCATTGAGACCGTAATTTTCCTATACCAATGTGATATTGGAGTTACTGCCATACTTTTTTATTGTTATTGCAATATTTTTTGCTTGAGGCATCTTACCTTTGGTCATGTCTTCATCCATCTTTAGACACATATCTCATCTAACCCTTTTTTTTTTGTCTCATGGCTTGCTATCAAAAACCACTCAACAAAAAGGGGCAAATGTAGACACCTATTTTTGGTTATAACGCCCCTCCGTCATCTCACATTCACACAATTTCCATTCTCACTTCTCTTTTTCTTAAATTAAATGAAATCTCATCTATTTTCTCACCTTGTTTAATTAATTATTAAATGGGCTCCATGTAGACCCATTTGATAATTCAACTTTTGGCATTATCCCCCATCTCTCACAAATTATTAAATCCATGGGTATTAATACACCCATCCGACACCCCTTTCTAAATGGAATCTATCATCTCACCTACCATGTCAATCATGCTCCCCACTCCATCTAATAATTCAAGCCATGGTCCCCACATGATCACATCATATTTCTTAACTCAGGTTACTTTACTCAACCCTGGGTATCATTTAACCTGCAGTTTAACCTCACATCCAAGCTATAAATATGGGTTTTCCCCCATATTTCAAGAAGAGGACGAAAAATCTAGACGCTGATTGATATTTTTCAAGAAGACTTGGAGAGACCTAGGCCTAGAGAAGAGAAGAAAGAGCTTAATTAAGTTCTACCAGTTTAAGGAAGAAACCTTTGCCATGGTTCATTATCTTGCCATCTTGATGCCCGATTCATCTCCATAGCAGAGCACAAGCTAAGTTCCCTCGTCATTTTAGTTACTTGTCATTTTATATTCCATTACTACTGTTCATGATCTATTATTATCTTGTCTAACATGGGGGTTGACATCCTCCAAGGGAGTTAAAATCCTCTTAGAACCGAACCGGCTCCAAAGCAACCCCGCATATTGTGATCTAATCTTATCTATTTCAGTTTTACAGATCCAACTTCTTTATATCATGCATCTATCTTATTTGCACCCATAGATCCACATCTACATTTGAGGTCCTAAGCCCTCCATCATTCAAAGTTGCTGGTGGCTCCTAGTATCGCCTTCACCCCACTCGAGAATGAAGTTTCTTGTCACAACAACATACACACATGAAGGTGCATTTAAATAATCAATTAAAAATCAAAAGTGAAAGAGGAGATTGATATGAATTATTCAAGCCCAAAATTAGCTAAATTGATTCACAAACATGTGCTAAAAGTGAACTGGAGTGAAGTAACACACATCTAATTCACACACGAAGAGTTCTGGAAAATTCACACGAAACCGCCGCCCGAGCGGGGCGGCGGTTATGCAAACGCTATCCAAGTAGGGCGGTGGTTCCATAACTAGAGGCCAAAAACTAAGGAAAATGCTGTGGGAAGTTGTAAAAAGAAGGAAATGGCTAAGTAAGGTAAACTAGGCTATAAATATAAGCTGCAAAGAGGTTAAGGAGCTCAAACACCTTTGGAAAAGACATGAATCATCATTGGGGACTTTGAACCATTTTCTGAAAATGTAGCACGTGTAAATTTGGGTGCATACATATTGCCCCCTCGGAGAAGTGTTTTGGCTATGAAGAGGAGTAAAACGTAGAGTCTAAGTATGGTGTTCTCGAAATGGGGAGTTAGAATCTATACCTGACACACTGTGTGACAAAATGTTGCCATCTAAGCTCCTGCTACCTGCAAGATGAAAACAAGACTCAAGTGCATATAGATATGATATCGAAAAATAAATAGTTAAAAACAACAACAAGAGGACTTACCATCTATGTGAGGATAGAAGTATACCTGCGCCAACACTCTAGCCCTGTAAAACATATACACTCAAAACAAAGTTAAAACGAAAACACTCATTTTAAATTAATTTACACATATCCTCATTGCAATTTTGGATCTCTTGACCAACAAATCACCATTTTGAGTGAGAGTATAGTCAAAACGATGAGTGCAACAAAATGATCATGGCCCCATGAGTGAGAGGTTGAACGGAAAATAAAAATGTTAGTATTTCACATTTGTTTATTTGAAACCTAAAATGTGAAAATTTGAGAAATCTACACCTAGGGGGTTATTTTTGAAATTTCTTGAGTTAAAATGTTCCCTAGGGGGTCACCTAAGTGGGTTTAGCTTTTGTTTTATCTAAAATGGTCAATTTTTGTCATTTTTTACATTTTTGGGTCAAAGGGGATGAATTGTCCATTCTGGATGTGACCGCCACCTCCTACGCAGGTGGCGTTACAAAAATCCACCATGAATAGGGGGTGGTTTTGTAACCACTGCGATAATTATGCAACTACCACCTCGCACAAGGCGGCGGTTTCATAATTATCAAGGAAGAACCTTATTTTGACTAACTTAGATGATTTTTTTGCTTTTAAGTTGTTTTATATTGTTTTTGATGAGCTTATGCCTTGAAACATGTTACTAACTTGCTCTTTTTTTTTTTTTGTGTGAACACGTATGAGTTATACATTCGTTGGATCCAAGAAAGGGATTGTGATTAGATATTGGGTATTATTGCTCAGTTGACTCAGGATAAGAGGGATTTATTACATCGAGCTAGATTGTGGAGGATCTTAGGTGCCACACATAGCACTAACCAACTAGATTCTATGCTACTGTTGTGTTATTGGGATGCCAAATATTAAGAAATAAGGGATAAAATATGTGGAATAATCCCTCACAAAATCACAATAGTAGAAACTAATATGCAAAAAATATTACATATCTCAAATAAAAGTGCAGAATAAAATAACACAACATAAAGAGACAATATTTAACATGGTTCACCCAATTTGGGCTACATCCACCAAGAATCACTTGCTCAAATTTTATTACAAGCCACCACTCTCTCAATACAATACCCAGATCTATTTGGAGCTATGCTCAACAAACTCTACAAAATTCACACCCGAATTCAAAACACATTTGTAATGTTACATTATCCCTACCATATGCATAAAACCATATAAGTAGACAATTGCTTAAGCAGTTTTACAAAACCGTGGGTATCAAAACCATGGGCCAAAACCGTCCCATAAACCTATGGGTTAAAAATCCCACCTATATGAGAAAAGCATGTTTCCAAGTATATTGAGCACATTTTAAGGATAATTTTTTTTTCTCGAGGGTTACGCCCCTGAACCCCAGGCCTACTGGGATTGCCACCCCTGAACCCCGCTCGGGGCCTGGTCCAACCCCAAACCCTGACGAAACAATTATGGAAAGTGTACAATACTCTTAGTGTATAGTCTTCAACACTTTCTCACATGAAAACATGCTCCATAACCTAACAATCTCCCACTTAGAGACTAGTTTTCCTCTGAGAAAGCTTCTCAACCCTTCACTAGTTTCCATAAAGACCAACCAAATTTGAGCACGCTTGCTTTTCCCTCAGACCACCTTAGTAATTATGTCTACAAGATTTTGATTGGTATGAATCTTCTCCAGCTTCAAATTCTCTTCCTCCAAATTTGTCCTGATGAAATGGTACCTTAAATGTATATGCTTCATCCTAGAGTGGAAAAAATAGTTCTTAGCTAGGTGTATAGCACTTTGACTATCACTATGAAACTTTCCTTCCTCCTCGCTTATGCCCTAACTACTTAAGAAATTCCTGTAGCCAAATCATTTCTTTTCTTGCTTCTATGGAAGCAACAAACTCAACCTCTGTGGGTTGACAAAGCCACCAACTTCGTAGTCATGAAATCCACTCACCGTTGTCCCACCACACCTCAATGTAAACATAACATGTCATACTCCTCCTACTATCTACATCTCAAGCCATATCTGAATCTACATAACCACACAAAGTGGTGTCTGGATCCACTATAGCACAAAACTATCCCCTTGGTCCTCTCAAATACCGAAGGATCCACTTTACTGTCTGCCGTGATCTCTACTTGGATAACTCATAAATCTACTCATCGCTCCCATTGCATAGGCAATATCGGGCCTGTGCACACCATGGCATACATCAAATCAAGTGCTTACCGTTGATGAGTAACATACCTTGGACATCTAGTTTCTCTCCTACTCTATCTTGGGACACTACTCCTTTGATAACTTGAAATGGCCTACCAAAGGAGTCCCAACCGATTTAACATCATACATATTAAACCTCTCCAAGACCTTCTTAATGTACTCTTCCCGAGATAAAGTCTGCTGGTACCCAAATTTGTTCTCCTTTTCAGTCTGAGTAGCATCAAAGATATGACATGAAGCTTGAAGATAGATAGATCATGATGTATGTCGTTTTGTAGCTGAGGATGTGATCTAACTAGTACTTAGATTTGTGGAGAGATGGATAGCACTCAAATAGGACTTGATCTTTTCCTAACTGTTTTAGGTTGTGCCTTTCAACCGAGGTAAGAGGACCTATTTTGTAACCCTCAAATGGTGAAGGAGATGAAGATATCCCTCAATTTGTATAAATAGTATGAAAAGGCCTTGGGAAAATATGATCAACACTCCAAATATGAATTTCAAAAGTTGTCACTTCTAGATTATGGAGATAATTTCAATGCAAGACAAGGGTTACTGAAGACATTTTGAAATCCTGATCTGTTCTGCATACTTTAGCAAATGGATTTTGATCTTCTGTGGGTATACAGGTCAAAACAGGGGTAAAATAGGGTAGGATTAGTTGTTTTGAATGATTTTTGGGTGGGATTTCAACAAGATAGATTGGACTTTGCCAGATCCTTGAGGAGCTTCAAAACAATGGAGAACTTCAATAACAGAAAGCTTTAAAATAGTTAAAACATTCCTTCAACTAAAAGGTGTGCATCAATGGAGGCCTAGATTTGCACCTTTTGACACAATCTTTGAGATTCTAGCATGAAGGCTCGAGTTAGAAAACCCAATAAAACATCAAAATCTAAGATAAATCATGCCTAAGTTACAACCAAAAAATTATAGACAATCTCTATTAATAGATGAAAGAAAAGTGATTTTAAATCGTTTATTTCATTCCCGGATGAAAGCTCTTCTCGGAAAATGAAATTGTAGATGCCACTAAACTATCACAAGGATTGAGACTTGTGTGATTTAGATAGATTTTGATATAAGATTGCAATAGAAACTAGAACAACTACTTGCAGACATTCTCAAATGAAATAAACACAAAATTGCAAGAGATTTAACACAAATTAACTCAAAGTTTATCATATTCACTAGCGGGGAGAGTTATTTAAACAATCTCATAGCTTTTTGATGGCTATACACTTGTAACCAACTCAACATGAATGAAAATATGGCACGAGAGGAAGTTAGCCTGGTTTCTCTGAAAGTTTTCTCAGAAGATGAGCTTTTCTCAAAATTTTCTTGTGAAAATGAACTCCTGACCTTTTGCATGTCTCAAAACATGTATTATATATCTCTCTATTACATTTGATCCTTCTTTCCCAAGAAAATAATATCCTATGGCATCTTAGTTTGTTACAAATTCACTCATGACTTTCTGAAAGTGACACTTAACCAATTTTGCGAGGAGGAGATGTCAGGCATTCAAAAAGAAAATTATTACAAATCTTCATCATTCCTTGTCATGGGAGCATGTATTCTTCCTTTGGCACCCACAACATCTTCCTCTTCCATCATTTCACCTTTACACTTTCCAAATTTGCCTCTACAACTTTTGGATCTGGTATTTCACATTTTTGCTTGAGCCCGAACAAAATTTCATTTCAAAAGTACCTCAGATCTGCAAATTGAATTTTCAAATTGATTCCATTGATCCTTGAAGGAAAAACAACATGAATTCACCAAAAATTTGGTGAAAATTGATGCAAAAATTGCATCTCCAAGCTTCCTAGAGCTCAAATGGTGGCCAAACTGAAAAATGCATAGTTACCATCGATTTTCCTTTCTCCCTTCAATCTGAGCCCTCCATGTGTCACAATGTGATTGGAAATGGGCTTGGGATCACTTTTTGACATTTTAACACTTTTGGAAAAATGTAAAAATTTGACATTTTTCTCTCGCTCCTCCACCCTTTGAAAATGAGCTTGACACGTGTCCCAAAGTGGGCCCCATTAGAATCGCGGACCGATTCTACACATTTCTACCTTTTTGGAAAATGGATTTTTTTCAAAATATCCCCACATCTCCGCCCTTTGCTTCTGATATGGGTCCTAGTGGACCTGCGCTCCAAAATTTCATTTTATACCTATTTTGCCAAAAAGGCAAAATTTCCATATTTTCCCAAGCCCATAGTTGCACCTCTGACCTTGCTGCATGTGTTCATCTATGATTTGTTGTGGGGTAGCACTTTAATTTTTTACCTTAACCCATTTTTCCAAAGAGTCAAAAAATTCCTTTTTCCTCTAGTGGCCCGCTGATCCGCGCAAGCTTCAAATTTCCTCTTTGTTAGGCCACACTTCCTTTTAGAATTTTAGTCCATTTTGCCAAAAAGAAAAATTTCCAAATTGCCCCCAAATCCCGATCCTCCACTTTTCCATCATGAGTAAAATATGTGAACAAGGCATTAATTCAACTTAGCAGGCCCATGGCCTTTTCATCACTTTAACATTTTTACCCCAAAAAAAGGCAAAAACTTCAAATACCTCTCGTAGCTTCGCCCATCCATTGTTTTGACTTTTTCTAATTGCCACGTGTCACCCTCTGATTAGATGAGGGCCTGTGGACTTGTGGGGACAATTTATACTTTTTTCCAAAAACACAAAAATGCTAAGTTGCTTGAGCAGACCCGCCAAATCTTGTCCAATCACAAACGACCACATAGGAGAAGATTTTTGAGCTAAAATTGATAGGCAAAGGACACCCGTATGACCGTAAAAAAACACAGAAATTGCCAACAATGCCCAAAATTGATTTTTCCTTCGTGGGTGAAGAAATTTTCAATCAAAGGACAAATGGAAAGTGATTCAAAGCAATTTATGACCATGACAAGGGATTTTTGAGGGAAAATAAGTATAAATCAAACAATTTTGAGCTCCAAAGGCTGGGAAAACATGGGAAAAATGGTAGAGGCATTTGAATGGGAAAAATTAGGGCAAAACGTAGGGAAAACTTAGAGATTCCTTCAAAATGGTGCAAAAATGGAGAAAAAATCGAACAACTCAAAGCATTCAAACGCAGATACAAGTTGTTTTTTCACCAAATGCAAAGGATGGGAGAATCCAAAGCCATTTTTTCTCAGAAACAGGGAAAAAACACACTTCTCCTTAGAAAATTAGGGCAAGGTAATGAGTTTGCAAACAATCCAATGCACAAGAATGGAGCTACAACTTCACATCATCGATTTCATGAGGAAAAAATGTTTCAGAGCACAAAGAGCAAAGGGGAAACATGGAAAAATGGCAGAGGATCAAAATGGGCACCAATAAAGTCAACTTCCATTCCTTCCTATCCTAAGATATCCTCATACCAAGGATTTGTTTGGCTGCCCCCAAATCCTTCATGACAAAGTATTCACTTAGCTTCTTCTTGAGTACTTTTATTTCCTACATGTTTTTATCTACAACCAACATATCATCCACATACAAACATAAGATAATATAACTTCCATCCTCAAATTTCTTTGTATATAGCCAATGGTCAGAATGACATCTAATATAACCTTTCTCCATCATGAAGCTATCAAATTTCTTATACCATTGACATGGAGATTTTTTTAAGCGATATAAACTCTTCTTCGCTTGCACACCATCTCCTCTTTACCTTTGACCTCATAGCCCTCTGGCTGCTACATATATAGATCCTCCTCCAAATAACCATGGAGAAATGTAGTCTTTACATCAAGCTTCTCTAAGTGCAAGTCTTCTGCTGAAATTATTCCAATAACAGTTCTAATAGAAGTCATTTTTACTACAGGAGAAAAAATCTCATCACAATCTATACCTTTTTTCTATGTAAACCCCTTGACCACCAACCGGCCTTATATGAACACCCACTTATTCTCATAATGCTCTTTTGCCTTTGGTTAGCTTCACCAAATCCCATGTATGGTTCTCCATAAGAGCCTAATGCTCCTCATCCATGGCTTGCTCCCACTTCTTCCTGACATCTACCTATATTGCTTCATCAAAGCTCTCTGGCTCTCCACTATCAGGTGAGTAATAAAAAATAAAGAGAAGGAGAAAATGTCCAGGTTTCTTCTTACCCTAGAAGACCTCCTCAATATAGGAGTTTGGGGTTCATGTTGAGGAGGTTCCTGAACTGATTCATGTGTCACTTTTCCATCAGGAAGATCCTCTACCACTGCATATTATTTCTTAGATTCTTCCCTATTTTCTTAAAACTGTTTCTTATACATGAATTTCTCATTAAAGACCACATCCCTAGATCGAATGATTTTCTTGTCCTTAATACTCCAACATTTATATCTAAAGTCATCACCACCATAACCAATGAAAGTATATTTTTCTAATTTAGCCTCTAGCTTGGTCCTATCATCCTTGTTTATATGGACAAACACCTCACATCCAAAGACTCTAAGAAATGAATAATCAACTTTCTTACCATACCAAGCCTCCTCAGGTATGCCTCCATCCAAGGCACTTGTTGGTCATCTATTTATCAAGTACACAACTTGCTCACTACTTCTACCCAAAAAGAAAGAGCAGTCCTGCATGTAACCTCATGCTCCTAGCATGTTCCATTATTGTTTTGTTCATCCTTTCTGACACCCCATTTTGTTGTGGAGTTCCTAGAACCATATTTTTCCTATGATTCCATTCATAGAAGAATAATCATCAAATTCACTTCTGCGCAATACTCCCTCCATTATTTGACTGAGACATTTTAGCTTAAGATCTGTTTCATTCTCTACCAAGGCTTTCCATTTAACAAAAGTGTCAAATACATCAGATTTGTTTCTAATACAATAAACCTAAACTTTTCTTGTTGCATCATTAATAAAAGTAACATAATAACTTGAACCCCAAGAGATGATACCTGAGTCGTCCCCCACACATTAGAATGTACCAACTCTAACTTACTATCTTTCTTTGTATGTCCAACCTTGTGAAACCTTACTCGCTTATGTTTCCCATATATACAGTCCTCACAAAATTACAAACCTATTTATGTATATCCAAGAAAATCCTTCTTTATGATCTCCATGCCCTTATGGATCATATGGTCGAGGCTATAGTGCCACAATGTTGTATCTACTTCTAAAGCCACAAGATTACAAAAATTAGTGCTATAAGTGGTTAAATATAAGGTTCCAACCTTCTTACCTCTTGTCACCTCAAGAGCACCCTTGGTAACCTTCCAAGAGTCCGCTGTAAATATCACAATACAACCATCACTTCCCAACTTGGCTGCCACTATTAGATTTTGTTTTAAAGTAGGCACGTGTCTAACATCCTTTAATAGCCATGTATTCTCATTCTAAATCTTAACCCAAATAGATCCTTTTCCAACTATACTACAAGGCTCATCATCACCAAGAAAAACATTCCCAAAATCCCCTTGAACATAATCAACAAAATAATATCTATGTGGAGTAGCATGGAAAGAAACCACCGAACCTAAAACCCAAGATTAAGGAATATTGTGCAAAAAAAGAATCAAAGCATCCCGACATACATTAATTGTTACCACATTTTCCTCCTTGTTTTCTTACTCTTGTTTCTTCTTATCTCAAAGCTCTTAACAAATTCCTCCTTCTTTACATGCCCAAACTTTCCATAGTGCCAACATACTATCTTGCTTTTGGATTTTGACCTTGCCCAATCTTTCAATTTTCCACGACCTCCTCTATTCTCTTCTTCTCCCTCTAGTTTCCATTGTTAAAGCATTCCACAAGTAGAAGATTCCCTAGAAATTTTTCTTCGCATTTCCTTGCTTAAAATCACCTTTACATAATCCTCAAACTTTAACTTTGAGTTAGCTAGAACCGAGTTTCTTACTACCATTACTAGGCTATTCCAACTCTCGGGTAAAGAGCACAGAAATTAATAAAGCCCTAACTTCTTCTTCAAATTATATCTTAACCAAAGCTAGCATATTTACAACCGTATTAAAATCATTTAAATGATCTGCTCATTGAACCATTCTCGGACATCTTCATATTGAATAACTTTGAGGTTTTCATACAACTTCCCTAATGCATTCATCGGTTCTTTTATAGTCTTTTCCTTTGAAACATTAAATAATATCAAAGATGTAAGACACAACCAGATTATCCCAAGTGCCTTCCTATCTAGCAAATCCCATTCTGCATCTGTCATGCTTGAGGGTTTGTTCACCTTCTCAGATAGTGGAATATAAAGATCCTTCTGATAAAGGTAATCTTCCATCTACATCTTCCAAAGACTGAAATTCTTCTGTTGAATTTATCAACCCTTGATCTTCCATCATCTACCATAGCTCCCACTCAAGCTAAAAATTTCCTTGCGATTCAACACTTCAGCAAACCAAACCAAGCTCTGATACCAATTGTTAGGAAATAAGGGATAAAATATGTGGAATAATCCCTCATAGAATCACAACAGTAGAAACTAATATGCATAAATTATTATAGATCTCAAATAAAAGTGCAGAATAAAATAACACAACAAAAAGATACAATATTTAACGTGGTTCACCAATTTGGGCTACGCCCATTAAGAATCACTTGCTCAAATTTTATTACAAGCCACCACTATCTCAATATAGTACCCATATATGTTTGAGCTATGCTCAACAAATTCTGCTGAAATTCACACTGAATTCAAAACACATTTGTAATGTTACATTATCCCTACCATATGCATAAAATCATATAAGTAGACAAATTTGCTTAAGCCATTTTACAATACTATGGGTATCAAATACCATGGGCCAAAACTATCCCATAAGCCTATGGGTCAAAAATCCCACCATATGAGAAAAGCACGTTTCTCGGTATATTGGGCACGTTTTAAGGCCCAAAAACACTTTTCTCGGAGGTCGCGCCGCAATCCCCCGCTACCGGGGATGCCACCCCTAGACCCCCACTGGGGCCGGCCCACCACAACCCCAAAGTGAGCCAACTATGGAAATTGTATAGTACTCTTGAGTGTACGGTCTTGACACTTTCTCACATGAAAATAGGCTCCACAACCTAACACCAACTAGAACACTTTTCAGTTTTCTAGTGTTAGGGGAGAGTGGATCATCACTCTTGAGGATGTCTATAGGATTCTTGGCATACATGTGACTGGTAGATGGTCGACACTAGAGAAAGGTTCTCCAATTTTATATAAAAGTGGGAATCTTATATGGGAGATTATGGGGCATCTAATGTGGGCACTAAACAGGGTATGCAAATATTATCAATTTCCTCCACACGTATTGTCATGCTCCGTAATGTTGGGGTTAGCACACTAGTTATACATACAATATATCAGATCTAAGCATACATGCAAATAAAAGTAGATATTCTACCAAAAGAAATATACAAAACAAGAGACATAAATCAACACCAGATTTAACATGGTTCACCCAGTGTGGGCTACGTCCACCAAGAAACAAGCCAATCTATTATCCAAAGCTTTGACAAGATATATAATGAAGATTTACAATCTTCCACACCTCTCAGATGTTCAATACTTTCTTCCTTCAAGCTTTTGCTCTACCACCAAGAATTCTCTCTCACCAACCTTTTTCAAGTTCTTTCTAATTCTTGTTTTATCATTATCTTCTAAACCCTAGATTTTGTGCTTATATAGTCATTTATAGACTTAGGGCACTTAGCCATGCAATTACAATCAATAAATCTATTTTAATGCTAAAAATAGATATAATTCCCGAGAGTTAATTAAAAATTCATCACACAGGTAATCGATGCCGATTATTCCTAACCATCGCCGGTTCCTACTTGCCCTTGACCGATGCCAGTTACTGTGTTTTCCAACAAGTTCCAATTACATGCTAAAATGAAGTAATTGAACTCCACAACTCAACAATCTCCCACTTGGAGTTTAATTACTACACCATACCTGTACAACGTCATTATTAGATCCTTCCTTGGCTTTGTTTCTTCCTCTTCAAGTCTTAAACTTGAAGACCAACATAAGTGGAGTGTAGCTCCAACTTCTCCTTTGCTAATGGCTTTGTTAGCATATCCACAGGGTTCTTGCTCGTATGAATATTTTCTAGATTCAACTGTCCATCCTCCAATACCTGTCATATGAAGTGATACCTCAACTGAATGTGTTTCGTTCTCGAATGAAATGCTGAGTTCTTTGCCAAATGAATTACACTTTGACTGTCACTAAACAATTTACAATCACTTTGCTCCTTTCCCAACTCTTCCATGAACCTACTCATCCATATCATCTCCTTGCTAGCCTCTGTAGCTGCAACATACTCTACCTTTGTAGTAGAAAAAGCCACAACCTTCTGACAATCTCAAAATCCAGCTAACTGTTGTTCCACCTACTGTGAAAATATATCCAGTAGTGCTCCTCCTACCATCCAGATCTCCAGCCATATCTCGAATCAACATAGCCACGTAATGAAATATCTGAACCTCCATAGCATAACTGCATGCTATATGTCCCTTTCAAATACCTGAGTATCCATTGGACTACTTTCTAATGCTCTTTACCTGGATTAGCCATATATCTACTCACAACTCCCACTTCTTGTGTAATGTCTGGTCTGGTACAAACCATAGCGTACATGAGACTTCCAATTGCTGAAGCATATGGTACTCATGTCATGTATTTGACATCCTTATGTGATGAATGACACTGATCTTTACTCAATTTGAAGTGTCCAGCCATAGGTGTGCTAACAGGTTCTACATTCTACATGTTGAACCTTTCTAACACCTTATAGATATAATCCTCTTGAGAAAATCTAATTTCTTATTTTTCCTGTCTCTATGTATTTACATGCCAAGGATTCTTTTTGCAGCTCCTAAATCCTTCATAGAAAATGTGTAAGCTAGCTTTCTCTTTAGCTCACCAATTTTCTGCATACTAGATCTTACAATAAGCATATCATCCACATACGATAACAAAAAATAATATAGGTCCCATTTTCAAGCTTCTTGAAATAAAAACAATGGTCGATTCACATCTCAAGTACCATGCCATGCATAAAACTATCAAACCTTATGTACCATTGCCTTGGAGCTTGTTTGAGCCCATATAGGCTCTTTTTCAACCTACACACTAGTTTCTCCTTACCCTTGACTTCATACCCAAGTGGTCTGCTGCATATAAATTTCTTCATCCAAATCACCATGAAGGAAATCTGTCTTTACATCTATTTTCTCTAAATACAAATCTTCTACTGCAACTAAACTCAATACAATATGAATAGAAGTCATCTTAACAACAAGAGAAAATATTTCACCAAAATCAATACCTGCTTTCTATGCAAATCCCTTTACTACAAGCCTTGCCTTATACCTTTTCTTCCTAGCCTCTTCTTCCATAATCATGTAAACCCACTTGTTCTGCAATTTCCTCTTACATGCTGGAAACTTAACCAAATCCTAAGTTTGGTTATGTTCCAAGGAGTCCATCTCCTCATCCATGCCATGCTCCCACTGAACGTGAGTCTTATCCTTTGCTTCTTCAAAGCTCTCTAGTTCACCACTATCAGTCAACAATAAATAAAATAGAGAAGGTGTAAATATTTTTGTAAGTTTACTTACCCTTTGACCTTCTCACAAAGTTTGGGGTGCTTTGAGGCTCAATCTGGGCCTCCTGGACATTAGTATGAAATTTTGACGATGACCAACACTCGGTCACCTCTAATCCGACGTCGATTCTACTAACTGGTACTTACATGTTCGATCCTCTATAACCATCGGCGGTTCATCTAACCAATGCCGGTCGGGACTAACCAACCACATTCTTGTGTATTTCTACATGTTTATTTCTATAAAACCCGAGAGTTCATTTTCATCAATGAACTTTTCAATTTTCTCATCCTTGGGTACCAAAATTTGATCCTTGTACATTATCCTTTCATTCCATTCAACATCATGAATCCTAATAATTTAATAATTCTCTAAATCCCAAAAATGGAAACTAAAATCACTAGATCCATAATTAATGAAAGTGCACCTCTTGGATTTTGCATCTAACTTTTTCTATTTTCCTTATCAACATGCACAAAAGCTTCTGAACCAAAAACTTTAAGAAAAGAAATATCTACCTCTTTTCCGGTCCAAGCTTCCTTTGGTATTCCTCCATCTAGTGAACTTAAGGTCCATGATTAATCAAATAAACCATTGTATCAACTACTTCTACCCAAAACTGCAAGGGAAATCTAGAATGTATCCTCATACTTCTAGCATGTTCCATGATTGTCTGTTCATTCTTTTGTAACACCATTCTCTTGTGGTGTTCTTAGAACCGTTCTTTCTCTACGTATCCCATTCACTGAAAAATAATCATTGAAAGAATTGCTACAGTATTCACCACCATTGTCATATCTAAGGCACTTTAACTTAGAATTTGATTCATTCTCAACAAGGGATTTCCATATTTTAAAAGTCTTAAAAACATCATATTTACATTTAATACAATAAACCCATACCTTTCTTGTAGCATCATCAATGATTGTAATATAATACTGGGATCCTAAATGAGAAGCTACCTAAGTTGGTCCCCACACATCCGAGTGTACAAGCTCAATTTTTTTCCTTCTTAGTTGCCCCAACTTTGAGAAATCTCACTCTCTTTTGCTTTCCAAAGATACAATGCTCACGAAATCAAGATCTAAATCTTTCAAATCGATAACTTACCCTTAGCCTTTAAGATCTACATTCCTTTTTGACTCATATGACCTGACTGATTATGCCACATGCATGCATCTGAATCAAAGTAGATAATACGTCTGAGAAAAAAATCGAGTAATACAAGTAGATAAATATAACATTCCTACCTTCTTACCTCTTGCCACAACAAAAGCACCCTTGGTGACTTTCCAAGAGTCTCCTATAAAAGTAACCATGCAACCAAATTCACCTAGTTTCCTGCAGAAATAAGATTCCTCCCAAGGCTTGGCACATGCCTCACATCTTTCAATACCCATGTATTTCCATTTTGTAATTTTAGATGAACTTCCCCTTTACCAGTAATACTGCAAGGTTCATCATCACCCAAATAAACATGTCCAAAATTTCCTTGGACATAATTTCTGAAATAACCCTTATTAGGGGTTGCATGGAAAGAAGCTCCTAAATCTAAAACCCATGATTCAATTCTATTATCTAAAGAAAGAATAAGAGCATCTTGCATTACCTCTGATGAAGCAAGATTCACCTCTTTACCTTTGTTTGGTTGTTGATTCTCTTTATCCTTTGACCAACAATCTTTCTTTGCATGTCCTTTCTTTCCACATTTCCAACAAGTAATTCCCTTACTTCTAGATTTGGATCTACTTTCCCTTGAATTTGATTTCCCATGGCTCTTACTCTTGGATATCTCTTTCTTCCTGCCCTTGATTTCTACATTCAAAGCATTTTCAGATGATGTTTCCTCTTGTACTCTTCCTATGAATTTATTCATTCAAGATTATACTAACCACATCATCAAACTTCAAAATATTATTAGCAGATGATGTATTACTAACATCCATTACCAAGTTGTCCTAACTATCGAGCGAAGAACATAAGAATAAAAGTGCTTTTACTTCATCATCAAATGGTATATCAACTAATTTTAACTGATTTACAATAGATCAGAAATCATTCAAATGACTAGAGGTAGATTCAACTTCATGCATCTTAGAACTAAATAGTTTCTTCATCAAATAAACTTTATTTGAAGCACTAGGTTTTTCATATAAATTAGCAAGAGATTTCATTAAGTCTATCGTAGAATCTTCTTCTGTAATATTGGAAGCCACAGATGCTTTGCCAGGCTTAATCTTATAGATCCCAAAGCCTTTCTGTCAAGAATCTTCCATTCTTCATCAGTCATCTTCATAGGTCTAGACTTCTCATCCAATGGTAAGTACAAATATCTTTGATACAGATAATCCTCAATCTGCATCTTCCATAATTGATAATTTCGGTCATCAAATTTCTCTACCTAGTATTTATTATCTTCTTCCATTGTTTGTAGCTCCCACTCAATTAGAAAAATATCCTCGTGAGTTAATCTGTCAACACATAAAATCCTCAAATAAAGCTCGATACCGGTTGTTGGGGTTAGCACACCGTTGTATAGACAATATATCGATCTAAGCATACATGCAAATAAAAGTGGATATTCTACGTAAGAAATATACAAAACAAGAGACATAAATCAACACCAAATTTAATGTGGTTCACCTAGTGTGGGCTACATCCACCAAGAAACTAAGCCAATCTATTATCCAAATATTTGACAAGATATATAATGAAGATTTACAATATTCCACACCTCATAGATGTTTAGTACTTTCTTCCTTCAAGCTTTTGCTCTGCCACCAAGAATTCTCTCTCACCAATCTTTTTCAAGTTCTTTCTAATTTTTTTTTTATCATTATCTTCTAAACCCTAACTTTTGTGCTTATATAGTCATTTTTAGACTTAGGGCACTTAGCCATACAATTACAATCAATAAATCTATTTTAATGTTAAAAATAGATATAATTCCCAAGAGTTAATTAAAACTTCATCGCACAGGTAACCAATGCTGGTTCTACCTAACCATCATCGGTTCCTACTTGCCCTTGACCGATGCCGGTCTTCCCGACCAATGCCACTGACCTTAACCGATGCGATTCCTGTGTTTTCCAGCAAGTTCCAATTGCATGCTAAAATGAAGTAATTGAGCTCCACAACTCAACACGTAATTCCATCATTGGTATCTTAGCCTCATAGTTGATGGGAGACAAGGGGGAGACAAGCTCTTATACTGCTAGATCTTGTAATTATGGCTATTGAGTAGCACACGAGAATTTTTTTCTTGGGGTGTGGAAATTATTGGGGCCAGATACCATGATCTATACTACGTTGTGAGGCTACGGTGAAATCCATGAGCCACCCTTCCTTGGTGATGTGTTAATTGTATGAGTGGATCATACCTACTAGAGGTGAGTTTATATATAGGATCTGGGGACATCAAGGTTATGAGATGGATAAGTATGTTTGTTCTCGAGGGGCACATCATCTTATTGCTTCATTAACCATAGGTGATTTTGTTGCTGCTAGACCTTACTAGGATTTGATTAGTAGATGGGGTGATGACAAAACTATATTACTTTCTTGTAGTGGTGCAAGACATTTAGTAGACATGAAAACTAGGGTGGAGGTCCACCCGATTGAGAAAGACCCTCAATAGCTTAGGAAACCATATGATGATGCACTTACATCTATTCTTAATGTTTACTTGTGGTATGAGAGAGGATCGAGCAAGCCCTAAGAGGGAGTATGGTTGGACTGTTGTTACATTAGGGGTACTTATTAGTGTGGACAAGATCTTAGTTCCTAGAGTGCCAACATCAATCCTCCGTATCGAGGCCACACCCACTCACAATGGGGAGGAGGAGGCCCATACAAAGAAGATACTTGAGTGTAAGAATTGAGAGGAGGGAGGAGAGGAGGAGAACGAGGAGGAGGAGGATAGTGATACAAAGTGGAGGGTTATAGAGGAGATTTATATGGTAGAGAGAGTGGAGGTGGAGGTAGAGAAGGAGACTTTGGTTTATGAGGAGCCACTTCCTCATGAGGGAGGATACAATGAGTAGTCCATGATGGGCCAACTCATCACCTCAAGAGAGGGGGGGAGCCCATTATACTCGGATTGTAACACCCTGAACTGTTGTTACTTTCTCCAGAGCATTCAAGTATTGATAAATTATTTCTTCTGTATAAGGACATGTTCCTTTGGTTTTGGGAAGTCATGCTTGATATGGATTGTATCCTCTCGCTCTTGAAGATCTTTGATTGAACCAGAATATGATTGGATGCTTTCATTTCTTTCATTCTTGCACTTAAGTTCAACCTGATTTCTAGATGAATTGTGGATTTATCCACCTTTATGACTCAGCCTTGGATCAGTTGCATTGATCCAAGGAATGTTTTAAGTTTATTCAGGATGAACAAATTTTATTGACTTTACGAAACTTTCAAAGTATGACTGAGCTTTGAATGATCAAACCCGAGGTTAACTCAGGCTGATCATGGTAAATGGAATTTGGTTCCAGATATCGTAACATCAGGAAAGGCCTGGACCTTAAGCCAGGTAAGATGTTTATGTTTTATATCTTAAGCTTAATTTATTGATGCCTAATGGAATCCTTTACAGGAATGTTTTATCCTGTATAGACTCTAACACTGATTAGTCCTATTTAGGGGACCTAAACTAGAGTCAGTAAGGTTAATAGTTTTAACCTAAACTATAACCTAATGGTTAAAAGAATTGCTAATCTAACCTAGCCCTAAACTATGAGCTTAATACTCAAGGGTTAACTACACCTAGCGCTATGGAAATGAGACTAATGTCTTATCCTATGATTTAACCTAAGTCACTAACCTATCTTAACTAATGCTAAGAAGGGAGGGGGACCTAAGAAGGGTCATGAGTCATGGGCGGTGGTTTCCATGGCATTTAAGAGGGGGATAAGGTTGAAGGACTTGGAATGCTGTCAGGTTTGGTGGAGGATAAAAAATGCTAATATAACCTGACATGGCAGTATCTCTAAGGATGGGAATGTTTGTTTGTTTTGTTGTGGCGATCACCAACTTTGGCAGTCGGTGGCAATGGAAAATAGGTGGGAGAATGGAAGTAAATGCAATTAATGAGCTTTGGTTCCCGAGTGTGGATTGCTTGGGAAGGCATGCAAGTGGAATTTTGTTTGGTTGTTTTGTTTTCCATGCATTCCGTTTTTTACTCTGCTTGAGCACTGGTTCTTTGAACCAGCCGTCTACTCTTCGTTGCATGGCAACTTTGAGAGTTTCTAGCTTACTTCTCTGTGGGGAAAATATATAAGGCATGGAGGTAACAATATATTGTTGTTTAATCTTTCGTGGAAGAAGAAGAGAAGGTGCGAGCACATTTAGAGGTCTTCTTCGAATTTTTAAGCGACACTATCAGGCATGATAGGCCCTAACTTTTAAAAATCTTGCTTTCCTTTAAATGCTTTCATTAGAACAACTCTGTTTAGATGATTTTTGTACAGTCGGCTTGGCTGGTAGCAATGTATTGGTTTTCTTCTTTTCTTGTGGATTTAGGAATCCCTGATTTTACGTAGACCCTGATGAATCTACTTCTTTTATCTTCTCTCCTTGCTTTGTGAATACTATATGGGTATCGACTTCTGTAGACGTGTTTTATGTCTCTTTGTCTGACTGAGGTATTGAGTTTCCAAACTGGTACCATGATAGACGTCGTGCTTGATGATTTCGTGTTTGAAGAATACCACGGAATGAACTGTTGTGTCAAATTTGGTTGGTTTATTTGATTGTTGCTTAGTTGTATGAGCTCTACTATTACTTGACAGCTTCAGGTGAATATAAAGTTGGATTGTGGTGAAACTGTTAGTTCCTTCTATAAAGCTCGACTGGTTCAGTCACATGAGTTGGAAATATGTTTGAATACTAAGCCTGTACCTTTATTAGAAAAGGGTCTGAAGGTAAAGCTCGACTGGTTTAGTCGCATGAGTAGGAAATATGTTTGAATACTAAGCCTGTACCTTTGTTTGAAAAGGGTCTGGATGTTTCTATGATTATAGGTTCTGTAAGTAATGAAATATTTGGTGTAGCTGTTGTTTTCTTTATGATTTTTACTTGGATAATTGGAACACAGTTGTGACCGAGAGAAAACTTACTTTGATGAACTCTGTCCCCTAACAATTTGTGGGTGATCCTAGATCTGCATGAATGGAAATTAGGTTTTATATTTGGAAGGGAATGGACTGTGTTTGATGTTACCTGAAGTGACCTTGAAATCTATCATTAGAATTCATCTATTAACACTGGAAGTGCTATTTGTTTTGGTATCCTTGAACGTAACAACAAACTATCTAGTGTAATGGCTGGAAATAATTAGTTTAATCTATTGGTAAGTAATGATAACAGTTACCCTAACTCTTAGTCTAAAATGATTCGAGTCCTGGGTGAAGTGTAGACTGTTTATTTGGATCAGGATTGTGGATTGATATTTGAACGTATATGTATATCATTTGTAACAATCTGTGGCTTTTGTTTAATGTGCAATTGCAAGACCCTAGGGATCTAAGGGCAACCTTTTAAACAGTTCTACCTGATTGGAGCTAATGGTAAACTTAGGTGTTGATTTTCTTGCCTTCTCTTTTTCCCTGATTGAATTTAAGATTTTTATATATGCATTACTCCTGGAAAGTTGGTGCAGTCCTGAACTTGTTTGAAATGGAGATCTGATTTCCTCTGTTTCTCCCTCTTAGTTGTAAAGTATAAGTTGATATAGGATTTTTGGAATACGAAGGTATTCTCTCCCTTTCTGGAAATTATGAATGCTCCCTTCTTTTGAATCTCTATAAGAACTCTACAGTATGGGTTTAAGATGAATAGACTGTTAAATTTAGGAGGAAAGAGTGGCAAGTGCTGAATCTTAACAGAAGTCTCCTTTCCTTCTCTTTAGCGATATTATTACCCTGATCGAGAAATTCGGTTATTATCTTCTAGTATAAAAGTAGTATGGTAGTAAAAGTTTGAATACTTATCAATGCTTATGAATTGATACAAAAAGTTTAGAGGATATCCGTTAGTTGAACTTTCTTGAGGCAGTAATCTATTTTTGCTTGAATTGTTTATATGCAAATCTGTTGGTTACATGCCTTGATAAGATTTCATTCCTTGAATAGAGTAATTACATTAGGATTGATACTGCTCTTGGTTTTCGGATGGCTAGGTATTTATGATTCATTTTGTTTCTTCTTATTCTCTAATATAAGATGAACCATCCGAAAAGATTTGAGTTGAAATGGTGGCTATAATATGAGTTATGTTATAAAGTCATATTAGAATGGTAGAAAGATAATTGGCGTGATTCATGTTTATGGATTTGATGTAATGATTTCATTTAAACAGGTTGTTTAATGGAAACATTTGGTGGAATGCAATTGTTTTAAGAATTAGTGCTTATCATGCTCAGTTCACTGAACTGACCCGTGCTAGCAATTTTTGCAGATGGTCATCATAAGTGGTAAAGGCACGCAGATCTGATATGATGCACAAATTGTTTAATCTGATTTTTATGATGAATTCCAACATGATCTCTCTAATTGTACTATAGGAAGAAAGTTACTCTTTTGCTGATGATTATTGTATTAAAATATGCCGAAGTGCATAAGTTGTAATTGTATGGCTTGGAAATAAATGAAATGAGGAATTGTTACTTACGTGGCTGCATTTTTATTTGTTGAATTGATCTTCTCATGTCTGACTGAATGAGAGTACATTCTTATTATTAAAAGCCATGGGGTCTAGATGGATTCCCTAAGTAAGCCTTGTAAAAATTATGTGACTGAATACTTCATGTTTGGCTAGTAATTCTTATATATTATGAATAAGGCTAAATTGGAAATTAGACCACTGCATTTTTAGGGAAGTTGAGGTTAAACTATGCCCTGATATGTAGCTAAAATAGGAAGAGTATTCTATTACTCCCTAACAATGATCTAAGTCAAGGCAATGTAATTGATGGTTTTAAATCACCATGTCTTAATAGTAATAAGTCTGATATATTTCAGTCTTCGGAGTTGATATAAACCCTTACGGGTTTAGTTAGCTTCCTTATGAGAGAACATAGGGCTGTTGTCCTTTTATGAGGAATCAAGGATTATTAGGAACCGATGGACACCTTGACGAGGTCTCAAATCTTATTAAACTTCTCTCTGTGAAATTGAACTTAATTACGTAAGGCAACTCAAAGGTGTGGAACCCTGGGTTGGGGAAAAGGCTACCCAGTTAGGAGGTCCTGTAATTCTAATTGAACTCAACTTAAGTAACTTCTTGAAGTTATGTAAATCTTATCGAGGCAGTATTGTAGGATGTTGACACATGTCAACTGCAGGGTTGTACCTTCGAGAAGATTAGGATCTTCTCGAGGATACAACAATGCAGGTGACGTATGGCAACACCCTTTTGCATTGATCGTTAAGATTTACACCCGAAACTTGATCTAGATTTTCCTTTGGGACTGGTTAGGACCATAGACAGGTTATGAGGCAGCCCTTTGGGACTCAGGGTACCTTGACACATGGGGTTAACAGTGGTTGATCCTGTATGTCAGCTTACCCTAGTCTCCAAGGGCATCCTTATAACATGTGTATGATATTAACCCGTTCCGGAGTGAAAACTAGGGACAAGGGGACTGACAGAAGTCAGTATAAGATGATCTATATAACATCGGAGTGGGGTGAAGGACGTATTCTAGATTGACGAGTATGCCGTCAAGGAATATAAGACATGAATAGTATGTTACAAATATTTGGCCAAAGTATCGCAAGTGGCTGATTGTTGTCCTATGTCACCTAGTCTAAGGGACGTGATGCCGATGAATAATGGTAACAATTATTCAGATAGGTTCCTTGGACAGAGCATTCTGAAATCCCGGATTAGGGAAGAGAACCACAAGAGTGAAGTGTTCAGATGAAAACACCAACTCTATGATACACATGAATAGATCGGTAGCACACCGAGTCATGGAATGAATAGATCGGTGGTACACCGAGTCATTACAACAGCATATGGTTATCTATTATTTGAATGATTGTCATGATCCGTGTGTTCTAAATTATGTATTTGGAACTAGAAACACTAATAAAAAATAAAATTTCTTGTTCTAATGTACTAAAATGAGGATGTTACATGGATACCAATAAGAAGAATGGGCTCATCACCAAGGATAAGGCATAGGTGAGTAAGGGAACTTCCCTTCTTTCCCAACCTCACACCACTAGTAAGAGGCATGAGCTTAACACTGAAGGTTGGTGAGGCAAGGAAGTGTGTAAATGAAAATTTTATATTGATTTTGATTTGACAAATATAATTTTTTTTATTTTAAAATTTTTGATTTTGGGAGGAGAGATTTCCCCTAGCCTTAACCCCACACAACTAGTAAGATGTGATGGCTCAACACTGAAGGATGAGATAGGTGAAAAAGTGCTCCATGTAAAATGTTTAGAGTGTTTTTGCTACCAAATAGGTTTTTCGGGAAATATATGACTGCAAGAAGATTCTAGAACGTACTATGGGCAAAGAAACCTATGTTGGAAGCCTAACTACAAGTAGAACCAAGTATGCAAGATTTGGTAGGATCAGTGTCAAAATTCTATCTTTTCTTGTTGAACTAATGAAATGATCAGGAATGTTGGTGATAATATTGTGGATATTTGAAGAAATGTGATTGAATGTTTTGCCAATATTTTCGAAGTTTTTAAAAGTTACTTGAAATATAAGTTCCTTGATTACAAATTTACAAAGTGATCTTGTAAATGAAATGCAATGCGGATGTAATAGTGTACATGTGGAAATGCAGATGGATCATGTGTAGTGACATTTTAAGTGAAGTGAATTGATGGATTCACCGAATTCTTCACCCTCTAGAGTACACAAATGATATGCCCCATTCTTGTAGTCCTCCATGAATCAATATGGGCCCAACCACTTGGGCCTGAATTTCCTTTCTTCATCAAATTTCTTTTCTATCCAATTGTCAAGTCTCAATACTAGGTCTCCAACTAATAAGTCACATTCATATACCTTGTTATTTTAGTCTTTGGTAGATCCGGTTAGTGTAAGATCTATGGTGTGCCTCATCTCTGAGCCAAGCTTCATCGAGAGTTTATATCTCAACAAGTTGTGCCTCATGATATCCTTCTTCTCATAATATTCCTTGTAATGATATTCGGAGACTGGGTATCTCAACTTCAAGCGGTAAGACTGCTTCCAAACCGAATACTAAGGAATATGGGGTTTCCCTTGTTGGCGTTCTTACTAATGTTCTATAGGCCCATAAGGATGGATTTTAATGTCTTATTAGTTGCCTCATCCTATCCATTGGCTTGAGGGTAGTATAGAGAGGTGGTGTGATGATTTATCTTGAATTTTTCACACAACTCATGCACCTCTTCATTTTTAAATGACGTGCCATTATTGAAGATAATGACCTATGGGACCCCATATCTATAGATGATCTAGTTCAAAATGAAATTTACAATTATAGACCTCAGAACGGTGGTCAGAGGCATACCCTCAACCTACTTCATGAAATACTTTGTAGTCGTTATTATGAAATTATGGCCATCTGTCGATGATGGAGATAATTTCCTATCAAATCTAAGCCTCGTGGAAAAGGGCTAGGGTGTTGTAATCCATTGTAGAGTTTGGGTAGGAATGTGAATTTTGTGAGAGAATTCTTAGCACTTATGACACTTGTGTATGTACTCTACTGCATCATTTTCTAAGGTGGGCTAGAAGTAATCCATCCGGTATATCTTTCTAGTAGTTACATGTCCTCCAAAATGACCTCCACAAACCCCGATGTGGACTCTATAAAGGATAATTTTAGATTCTTCCTCATTGACACACCTCAACAACATTCCGTCAAAAGATCTATGATAGATCACTTGTTCTATAACTATGTACTTGGAGGCTATGATGCGTAGCCATCTTCTCTACTACAAAGTTTCTCCCTTAGGGTATGTGTGGTCCATAATAAAATTGACAATATCTAAATACCATGGACACACAACAATGAGAGGTTTGATTTCTACGTAGTATATACATTCATTAGGGAAACTTAGTCTACTAACTCTCCACCATCTAATGGGTTATCTTCCAACCAATCGGTAATGATTTGTCCCTTGACAAAATTTTGGTTGATATAAGTTAACTCAAATTCTCCCATTAAGGTTATGAAGCGTCTAAATTTCTTAGACAAAGAACCTTGTGTTAGGAATGTCTGAAGACAATTTGTTTTAACAATAACCCACATTTCTTGGTTAAGCATATAATTCCTTAACCATTTTTTTGCAAATACTATAGTGAGGCATTATTTTTCCACCTACATATAGCATGTCTCATAGTCTAGTAATGTACAACTAATGAAGTAAATTGCACATTCACACTTTTCATCATCTTCTTGTGCTAGCATGCAGGATAATGAGACATTTATAGCCCATGAATATAGAATGAGAGGGTGATCTGATTTGGGAGGCATGAGTGTGGGAGGCGACAAAGGAATCATTTGACTAATTCAAATGCCTCATGACACCCATTCGTTTAGATGTTGCATAGTAATCCTTCTTTAAAAATTAATTATCAGATGAATAACAAAGGTTAAATTGGGTATGAACTTGTGAAGTGCACTTGATATTTCCAAGGAAATACCAAAAGCTTGAATCATCTGATGGTGGCATAATTTTTATAACTTCTCATATTTTTACCAGATCTACATCAATCCCTGATGAAGAGATGATGTAACCCAACAAATTTCCTCTCGTCACACCAAATACACTTTTTTTGGATTCAATGTGACGCCATATTTGATGAGGTGAGAGTGGATGGTATGAAGAACCTCTGGGTGATCACATTGCTTCTAGGCCTTAGCCAAAAGATCATCAACATACGATTCCAAAATCTTGTGAATTAGATCATGGAATATGTAAGTCATGGCCCATTGGTAAGTGGCACTAGCGTTCTTGAGACCGAATGACATGACTGTGTAGCAATAAGTTCCCCAAGGGGTGATAAAGGTCGTATTTGATTGATCTTCCTCGGAGATCCTAATTTGATTGTACCCATAAAATCCATCCATAAGGGATAATAACTCATAACTAACATTGTTGCATCAATGATAACATCGATGGATGGTAGTGGGAAATCATCTTTGGGACATGCTTTGTTTATATCCCGAAAGTCAATGCAGATTCAAATTTTTCCATTATTTTTAAGAATAGGGATGATGTTAGATACCCACATTGAGTAATTGATAGGTTTAATGAACCCCACCTATAGGAGCTTTATAATTTCCTCTTTAACCATTAGCGCCACCTTTGGTTTCATAGGTTTGGATTTTTTTTTGATGGGCTTGGCATTAGATTTGGTCACAAGGTTGTGAACTACAACACAAGTAATTCCTGTCATTTATTTATAAATAAACATGAAGGTTTTTGACTCTTCTATAAGAACCTTTGTGTGTATTTCCACTTCTTCAAGAGTAAGCTAAGAACCTAACTTCAAAATTTTTGGATCCTCCTCTTTCTTGATGTTGATGTCAATCATACCCTCAATCAAAGAGGCATTACCTGTTCAAACTTAGGTGGGGCCAAAGGTAGTTATAATTCTTCTTCTTCTTCTATTTCACAAATATCAAGGACTTCCGAGGAGGAAAGGTCAATCACGCGATCTCCAAAATAGGAGGAAGAGTGAGGAATGAGAGAAAACCTCTCTTATGGTGCGTGAGATGTAAATCACTATAAGTGTTAAGGTATCCTAAGATAGCCTCATGATTTTCTGAATAACCTTGGGTATCAAGCTTGTTCTCAATTTCAACATATGCCAAGATCAGATTTGTTGGAATTTTGTGAACTAAGGGTCCAAAACAAAACAAAATGGGGAATTCACTATCCTCTAATTCTTTTCTCAAACAGAAGTGGGAATAAAAAGTAACTATTGAATCAATGAGAAGGTTTTGTTCACGTGGGATGGATTTAATTGAAATGAAGTCAAAACCTTTACTTAAGTTGAGTATAATAGTTTTATAGAGTTGCAAGTGTTCCGCCCTAGTCTCATACACCTCTGAAACTTGATTAACAACTAGATGTGAATCACCTCACACTCTAATGTTACAAACTCCCATCCTCTTGGCTACAATGAGACCAAATAGGAGAGCCTCATATTCTACACCATTTTTTGTACATTCAAATCTAGCTTGAAGGAAAAAGGCATGACCTTCCCTCGGGAGAAGTAAGGATCACACCTACCCTAACACTAAAATAGCATTTTTCTTCGTAGAAATTAAGAGTCCAACAGTTGCTTGGGAAGATTGATGTTGGATCACTTTTTGTATCTTCTTCCCTTAATTTTGAGACTTCAACCATGCAAAATTCATCGAGACGGAAGAGAGCTGAGTCCCAGAGCATGTCATATGCCCATGGAATCGAATGGAAGGAGAATGGGTAAATAATTCTCCAAAAACTCAACAATATTCATCGTGGTTTTTGTTGATACCATCTCAACAATTGTAATTTTTCTTTGACCACATGAATCCATTTAATTAAACCAGTGGTTTCTAATTCCATTGTGGGAATTAGTTTTATCTTTGGAGTTTGAACTCATAGGTTTGTTCAATTGGTTTGTGGGAAGCTCAAACTCAGTATGTACCCTAGGATTCTTCTTTATGTTAGCTAGGTGAATGTTAAAGGGATTTGGGTCACCTTATGCAACAAATACTTTCCCAAATTGTAGGAATCTAACTTCCTGAAACAATGTGGAAGGAATTGTCTTCATGCGATGTATCCAAGGACAACTAAGAATCATATTATAGTTGGTTTCCCAGTCTATAATATAAAAATTTGTAAGAACCATCTTGGGTCCTAGGGTAATTGGTAGCACTATGGTTCCAATCAATGTTGCTTTGAGGCTATCATACCCTCTCAATGTATATCTTGTTGAAGAGAAACTGGTTTCTCTCGTAGCCTAACTTCTGGAGAAATGAGAAAGGAATAGTGTTGACTGCTGCCCTATCACCGATCATTGTACACTTTACGTAGTTGTTGTAAATCCAAATATGTAGATATAGAGTCAGATCACCTCTTTGTTCCAACTCAGCATCTATGGGCATCTTATTAATGTCGAATATAAACCCGACATCTCTTTTGGGCTACCCAGGAGGATGTACGTCGAAGTCTATGTGATTTATTTGCGCCTCTCGAAGGAGGGGTGACATTGATCAAATGTCCAAGACCCAATACTTCCAATAAAGCATCTCTATGAGTAGGGGAGTTCTTCAATAAATCTAAGAAGGAAATGTGAGAAAATTTCTTTGTTAAATTAATGATCAAGTCATAAGCCCCCACTAGTTTTGGAAGTGTTGGAACATCATCTAATACAAATGGGTAAATAGGGATGGGTTGCGAAGAGTAGTCTTGAGTTCTCGTAGTGGAATTTATTTGGGGTTTAGTTTCTAGCTCTACCAGACCCAAAATCTTAGTTTTTTGGCGACTATCCAATGAAGGTGCCATAAATGGGTTTGATGAATTCAAAGCTTCATGATCATTTTTTCCCACCAAGTTACCCTTATTTGTACTATTGGGGTCCAACTTACTATTGTTAGGATGCACTAGAAGGGGATCATTAAATATCTTGAGTGGTGTATTTTTAGGGAAATTGACCCCATGTTAGTATTATGAGTTGGTGTCGTAGGATTCGCCAAAAACATCTCAACAAAGAGCTATCTTTGGTATTATGGTAGATGTTGAATGAATTTATTACAATCACGACATGTTCTAGCATCATGCCCTTAGACGCTATGGAATCCACAATATAGGTCAGGATCATAATCCCAAGGTCTTTAATTTGTGTTTTTCTGTGGTCCAAAGTTCCAATTGTTATTCAACTATTGGTTATTATAATTGAAGTTTGGAGGCCATTTCCTTGATTTTGATATTGGTTTTGGTACTAGTTAGGGCCTTGAGCTTGAATTTGTTGTTATTGTTGGGGTGGAGGATGATTGAAATCCACCACATTGATCGTAGGAGAAAAGTTATTACTTCTGATTGTTACCATTCGTTTTTGTTGACATTATTTGTGCTTGAGGTGTTAACAACATTTGGTTTCTTTTCTTGGTTTGTAACACTATCGGTTGTAACACCACGGTTTTTGTTGAGGACCTTAGGTCCTTTGTTATTGTTTGTGTTGTTGGGATAACTTGTGATTGTTCAACCTCCCATTTGAACTGTAGGTATTTTGACCACTGTTTATTGCCACTTGATCAATGTGGAGAGAACCTTCCAACACCTCTTTGTAACTCCTTAAGGGGAATTTTGGAATTCTTCTTTCATTTCCCGGTTAAAAGAGTGAAGGAGTAGATTGCAAAGCTCTGTCTGATCCATGTTGGGAGTAATTTCTAAAGAGTAGAGGACTTTCTGCCATCTTTGGATGAAATGTGTGGAAGAATCATTTTGCTCTTGTTTTATATGTAGGAATTCCTTGATTCCCATTCTCAATAACTTGTTCATGTTAAAATCTTTGATGAATTCAGACATGAGTTGTTTAAAGGAATGTATTAAGGCTTCAGGTATCCTATAATACCAATCAAGAGTGATTCCTTCAAGATTCTTAGGGAATATATTTTCTATAATGACATCCCATGGGAGTAGCTATCGAACAAAAGTTGCATACATTTTGATATGGACATTTGGATCTCCCTCCATTTTAAAATTTGGCAAGTCCGAGAGAGGTCATGGAAGCATTACAATTCATATGGTAAAGTCCAAGGGCTCCTTAAGATATTTGGCATACGTGCCCAAAGCATAGGACTCTACCATAGATAACCCCTGATGGGGAGGTGGAGTAGTCATAGGGGGCTGATATGGCATAGCGTAAACATTTGTAGAGGCATAAGGCATCCCTGTGGCTGAGCATATGAGATAGGAAAAGAGAACATGTCCCCCTATGGTGATTTTGAATACATGTGCATATATGGAGGAGCATTAATCTACTACGAGTGGGAGACACAAAACTAGGGAACATTACATTACTAGATGGGATGGTGTTTGAGAATGCACTTCCGAATGGTGCCTATTGAGGGTATCCATAAGTGGTGTGAGGGGGCATACCTAAGGTTCCCGATCCTATTAGAATATTTGTGGGGCTTAGAATGCCCATGTAAATGGGAGGAGGATTTGGCATAGTACGTATCTAGCTAAATTTTTGTGAATGATGGAGAATCCTTCCTTGCTCAACAAGACTAGAAATTAGTATCCTAGGAAAGTTTCAATTCTCTAACACTGTCCACCAATGTCGAGATGACTATTGATGAAGATCCTTGGAGGATGGATCGTCAGAGTCATGGGAATCCTTAGGTTAGTGGGACATGTGCCCTAATGAGACCTCCAGATTTTAAAGAAGCTGGCTCTTTAATGAAAAGTGAGATGAGGGTTATAAAAATAAAACAAAACATGAATTTAAAGGGGGTGATGTGCCAAATGAGTCACCCAAGAGATCAATCGAGACCACAACTATCTGAAAAAGGGAAATGGTGAATGAATGTAAATGGTGGATGACTGAAATGGTGAATGAAAGGGTGGATGAAAATGCACCACATGCCAGAGAAGAACACATAGAACACTACCTCAAGCTACTTAAGGACAACTTCAAAGATAATAACAATATTGAAAGATGCATAGTTTCTACATGAAAACAAAGGTGATTAGATTCAATAAAGACATGCAAATGATGAAAAAAAGCACCACATGACATATATATTACTCTAACAATTGTGCACAATATTACATTAGAAAAGAGGTAAGATTGTTGTTACAAAACCCAGGAAGAAGGCTAGAGCTTCACCCTTGTCTTTTACAAAAGAGGGACTTGAGACAGAGAAGAAAATTGACTGACTCTCGGATCTACTTATATATCTCCCTTATCTCTATATATATCTCCCTTATATATATATATATATATATATATATATATAGGAGGAAGAAGAGAAGATAAGAAGCCCCTACACTCCTTTCCAATGCTTTAATTATGATAAATGGAGTGAAGTGACAGGAAATAAATTTCTCGAGATCTTTCTCACACTTTCCCATTATCTTCTCCCTTTTAAAAGGGTGAGATCCATGTCTATTTAATGCATATTTAACTATCCTATAACCGACTCCTTTGAGATGGACTCACCTTTTGAGGAACATCCCTTCGGCTCTTTATTACATAACCAGATATTTTGATCCCTTGTGCATTGGTTCCTAGCCTCATGACTCAAACAACGTGTATTTTATCACTATACTGAAATGACCCTTTGAATGCAGATGAATAACTTGAGTCTTTGCAGGTTGGCATTCTTCACACGGGGCTACGCATTAATTCACTACTAAAATGACAAGCTAGATGACCCTTCACCTTTGATCTTTTGAAAAATTCCTGAGCATTTAGATCTTATAGATAAGTATCATAATCACTCATACGTGATACATGGTCTGCCACCTTTTGTGACCTGATTCAAAATTGTAGTCCATTTCTTTCCAGATCCATGTGGGAAGTCTGCACATCCTTAAGACTTCTGTTGCCCTTTAGGGTTTGAAAGTGCGCCGAGCTAACACATGGTAACCCTTTTCTTTTCACGAGTTCATAATGAGACTCGTTGCACATTAATACAAGGACCCTCTCTTGGTGAGCCCCTTATTATTAAATTCATGTGGAAGTCCCACAGATTTAGGATTTCATGCCTCCCTTTGTCTTTTTGGAATTGCGTTGAGCTAACATGGCACCTTTTGCGAGCATGTTGTTTTATGATTTGGCTAAGTATTTTCCGTTGGCAAAGATTTGACACTCGAATGGGCTTTGAAAACATAGGAATCCTCCTGGTTGTGGAATTTAGATAACATTTTGGTGACTCACTGGGACCATTAGCTTGCTAAATGGAAATAACCCACAATATCCTACTATCAATTTGGTTGGGAACTGATCTTCAAGTCACTATGAATCTCGAGCCTCTAGAATTTTTGGCTTTTACGGAGCCTTCATAGTCATTGGTTGATTCTTGCACCTTATTACCCTCTTGAAAAAGTTCTGTACTCTATTTCGTGAGAGTAGAAAATTGAAAATACAACCAACATAATATTTTGAATGATTATAGTTTCTCTACATTTTCTCGAAGTGAAGCTTGCAACCACCTCAGCCAACTGTGAATTCTTCATCAAGCCAGAGTCTTCATAGGATATGGTACCTTATTGATAGAGTAATATAAGCACGGGCCTATACAAAAGACAAAACATACATGCCTCAAATGAGTCATGCAGAGTGTGTGTAAGCACTTATTTTGTTGAAAGCAATCTACTCCTACTCCTAATCTAATTGGTTTGGTACAAGCTAAACAAAACCTAAAACAAGAAAGGAAAAATAGCTTCCTTTTCTTATGAAGTGAGGCCATACGATTAATTTAGCTATTGATATGGCCTGTAACGAGAGTGAAAAATTACCTTTCACTCTTCCACCCATGGTATCAATGAACAAAATGAATACCTCCTTTAGATGTTCCTCTCTTGGTTGGAGGTGTTGTAGCTGACCCTTGGGTCTTGAAAATTATCCTCATGCCCTAAAGTGAGCATGACTAGTGCTTGAGTCTTCCTTGGTCTTGAGGAGGACCTTTCTTTGGTGGGATTTATTCTGACTCTTTGCTTTTGCTCGTTGTTCTGGATTTCATCTTTTAGAATGGGGCTTCTTTGCAGGCTTCTCTGAAGGGTGTCATCCCTATCCTCTCCTTCTTTGTTTTTAGTAGCTTTGTTGGTGAATCCAGGATCTTTGATTGAAAGCAGAAAATTCTCAATAATATTTTCTTCTAGAGTCATAGGATTAGTCCCAGGGGATTTGTTGTGAGTGGAAGGCTGCCTTTGTTGCGGGGTTGATGAAGTGGCGAAGATTTTTATTTCTACAGGCCCTTCTTCATCGAGCCATCCCCTAAATTTGATAAGCACTCAAGCTTATCTTCTTCCTCCTCTATCAAAGCTTCATGCATTGGTATGATGAATTTTGAGTCTGAAATTCCTCATCATATGTGGCTTCATCTTGCAGTATGAAGCCCATTGAAAAAACTTTTCTAGGGGAGCTACTTTGAGGGGGACAAACAAAGGTAACTTTTATGGCATCTCTACTACTCAGGCTTGTGATATGAACCTCCTAAGCCCGTATCAATTCTCACCATATGCTCCTCTTCTTTTGGATTTGGATCCATTGCTTGCTGGTGCGGGGTTATAACTACTTAAAGAAAGGGGAAGGGTGGAATGGGTGGCTTGGAGATGGAAAAAGGGATGATCCCTTGGTGGTAATGAAGTCATGATTGCACGACTTCATAGGATGAAGAGAAATGGAAGACGTGGAAAGAAAGATGAGTGGAAATGGATGAGAGGGAGGTCTGCGAGCCTTTGTAATGATTTTTTCAGACCATGTGGAGTTGCTGGATGTGCTCCACAACTATCTTCATTGAAGTTTGAACTTTATCAAGAATAGACCGAGCTGATGCCATGATAAAATATCACTCTGAGTCATCCCACCCAAGATGCGAGAAAAACTGTTGATGAAGATCCTTGGAGGATAGATCGTCAGAGTCATGGGAATCCTTAGGTTAGTGGGATGTGCACCCTAAGGAGACCTCCAGATTTTAAAGAAGCTGGCTCTTCTCTAAAACGTGAGATGAGGGTTAGAAAAACAAAACAAAACATGAATTTAAAGGGGGCGATGTGCCAAACAAGCCTCCCAAGAGATCAATCGAGACCACAACTATCTGAAAAAGGGAAACAATGAATGATTGAAAAGGGTGGACAAAATTGCACCACAGGCCAGAGAAGATCACACAGAACACTACCTCAAACTACTTAAGCACAACTTCAAAGATAGTAACAACATTGGAAGATGCACAATTTCTACGTGAAAATAAAGGTGATCAGAGTCAATAAAGATATGCAAATGATGAAAAAAATCACCACATGACATATATATTACTCCAACAATTGTGCACAGTATTACATTAGAAAAGAGGCAAGATTTTTGTTACAAAACCCAAGAAGAAGGCTAGAGCTTCAGACCCCTGTCTTTTACAAAAGAGGGACTTGAGATAGAGAAGAAAACCAACTGACTCTCAGATCTACTTATATATCTATCTCTAACTATATATCTCTCCTTATCTCTTTTGCGTACAATATATATATATATATATATATATATATATATATATATAGGAGGAAGAAGAGAAGATAAGAAGCCCCCCTACACTCCTTTCCAACTACTTTAATTATGATAAATGGAGTGAAGTGACAGAAAAAATTTCTCAAGATCTTTCTCACACTTTCCCATTATCTTCCCCTTCTAAAGGGGTGAGAGCCATGTCTATTTAATACATCTTTAACTATCCTGCAACCGACCCCTTTGAAATGGACTCACCTTTTGAGGAACATCCCTTTGGCTCTTTATTACATAACCAGATATTTTGATCCCTTATGCATTGGTTCCCAGCCTCATGACTCAAACAACACGTATTTTGTTGCTATACTGAAACGAACCTTTGAATGCAGATGAATAACTTGAGTCTTCATAGGTTGGCATTCTTCACACGGGGCTACGCATTAATTTGCTACTGAAATGACAAGCTAGATGACCCTTCACCTCTGATTTTAAAAAAAAATCCCGAGTATTTAGATTTTACAGATAAGTCTCATAATCACTCATATGTGATACATGGTTTGTCACCTTTTGTGACCTACTTTGAAATCGGGGTCCATTTCTGTCTAGATCCATGTCATAAGCCCATGCATCCTTAAGACTTATGTTGCCCTTCGGGGTTTGAAAGTGTCTTTGAGATGACATGTGGCACCCTTTTTCTTTTTCATGAGTTCGTAATAAGACTCGTTGTACATTAATACGAGGACCCTCTCTTAGTGGGCCCCTTATTATTGACTCCACATGGAAGTCCCATGGGATTTGGGATTTCACTCCTCCCTTTTTCTTTTTAGAATTACACCGATCTAACATGTGGCACATTTCACGAGCATGCTATTTTATGATTTGGCTAAGTCTTTTCCATTGGCAAAGATTTGACTCGAATGGGCTTCAAAACACAAGAATCCTCATGGTTGTGGAATTTGGATAACGATATGGTAAGCTATTTTTGGAAATTTTGATGATGATATGGTGTTCTATTTTAGCACGTGTTGTTGAACCTTGTTAGGTTGTAAGGCATTGTGATATCTTGCTATGAACTTCTTGTTGTTTGGCCACTCCTTGTTAGGAACATTTTCTGTTGTGGGAGGGTAGAGGTGTTATTCTAAAGTAAGACATTAACATATCCTTACATCCTATCTAGATATTGGTCCATATTTTTGAAGCATTTTTCACTTTGGGAATAACGTGCTAGGTACTCCTCATCCAGTAATGGGAGTAAATTAGACTGCATACTAATTTGCGGTCTGAAATAACCCGAGGAGAGGATCCTGACTCTCCGGTGAATGTCATATTATTATAATTTGAGAGTTTAGGATGTGGCGTATGTGTAAGTTGATCAATCTCCTTGATCTTGACTAAGGATCCATTGTTGGTCCCTTGAGGAGGAGGATTTTGAGACGCAGGAAGATTAGTTGAGTAGTTTTCCACCCACCTAGATAGTGAGGGCGACTACTGTTACCTACCCATTTGGTAGTAATATACCTCAAGACCCAAAATGGGATGGTGTATACATCTTTCTTTGACATATTTGGGGGTATATAAACACTTGCAAAATATGGGAGAGAGGGAAGATAGATGAAATAAATTGGAAATGAAAAGAGACTATCTCTTCATGTTGGGTTCACCAATTTGTATGAATGAAAATCGACACGTGACGTTCAATCACACTTGACCTCCCGAGGTCATGCCGAGAAGACCGATGTGGAATGTGTGGATGTCTACTGATAGTGAAATTTCATATCTGGACAAAAATATGTGGGAATGGGACAAATAAGCTATCAAGGCAAAACAATGTCCTCGATGTACAATATCGGGATCTTCTCGTCAAGGTCAAGGAAGGCCATTCTAACCTGAATGAGTCTAATGGATTGGTCAAAAGAATAGCCACATTAAGACTCCAATAAATGTTGAGCTTCATGGAAATAATTTCTAATGGTTGTGGGATACGTGGAAAACTAATTTGTTCCTCATAACGATTTCCAGACAAGGTCATGGAATAAATGAGAGAGGTGTGGTTCCACTTACTCTATGGACGGCTAGCTAGTTGATTCTAGAACGTGAAAGCTTGATAAGTGTCTCGGTTCAAGATGTTTAGTTTTATGAAAATGTATGGTACATGTGGGGATGATATAAACACTTGTGTGCATAATTTGATATCTAAGTCTATTTGGTCTTTGGGTCCATTCGGTTGTGGAACCCTAGGATCAAAACCATAAACTCTTTCCGGTTGTGGTCCAGTGATGGTCATGTGTGCATTTGTGTGGTTTTAATCTAATCAAATCAAATAATGATCTAATCTAAATAAACAAAGACTACACTATGTTTTTGTATTTTGTAATATAAAGAAAATGAAACAATACAAAACAACTAATCTAATTAAAATAAATATTTTTGTGCTTTTAAATTTCTGAATTAAATGAAGAAATGAAGAAATGAAAGCTTCTAATCTAATTAACAAATCCTAAAACAAATAAAAAACTAGATGTAGTTTTCTATATGTGTAGAATAAATCTAATATATCCTAAATAATTAAATCTTCTCTAAACTATGGATGTGAATTAAATCCTCTACTCTTCCTTAGAGGCACGAGAAGAAATCATATCCTCATCGAAGCTTTTCTTCCCCTACAACTTCCCTGACAAAATTAAAGAAGGTTTTTATGGAGGATATTATAAATGAAATGATGCTTTATTGATTTCTAAATTAACACAGAAGCTTTCTTCTAGAATCACCTCTTTGCAAATCTATAGAGATAGGAAAAGGAAGTTATCTATCCTAAGAAAAATATTTGTTGAAGGAAATGATCTAATGTAGCTATTCAATGATTATAAAATGGAAATTCCTTTTCTACTGTAGTAAATAATGTGCATATAGATTTCATAAAAAATTATTAAATAAATGACAAAACATAAGTATAACCCCAACCTGGTAATTACAATGTTATGACAATCTAGTTGTGGTATGATTTTGTGTCCCCTCAGTATTATTTTATGAAATTTGTGTCCATATGATTATAGGGAGCTGGGAATACAGAGAAGCTAGAAGAAGGTGTTGGAGCAAGTAATGGCTTACTAGGCAATCTGGTGGCAATGCAAGTAGAGGAAGAACAATGCAAGTGAACAGAGCTTGATTATGTAATCTCTAGTAGGATTGTAACAACATAACATAGCAATACACAAAAAAATTCTCCGGCCATTTGCTTCAGAAGAAGTGATGGTTTTATAGAAGGTTTCCTAGGTTGTACACTATCACACTTAACAACCATGGGGTGCCACATACACACACGAAGGGGAAGTTAAACAATCAATTACAAATCACAAGTGAAAGAGGAGATTGATATAAATTATTCAAGCCCAAAATCATCTAAATTGATTCACAAACATGTGCTAAAAGTGAATTAGAGTGAAGTAACACGCGTCTAATTCATGCACAAAGAATTTTGAAAAATTTGCACGAAACGCCACCCAAGTAGGGCGGAAATTCCTTAACTAGACGCCAAAACTAAGAAAAATGCTGCATGAAGCTTTAGAAAAACATGAAATGGCTAAGTAAGGTAAACTAGGCTACAAATATAAGCTGCAAAGAGGTTAAGGAGCTCGAACACCTTTGGAAAAGAAAGGAATCATCATTAGGTACTTTGAACCATTTTTTGACAATGTAACATGTGCAAATTTGGGTGTGTACAATCTCCTTCCCATGTTGGAAGAAATGCATTGTTTAATTAAACAAACATAAGAAAGAACTATCTATATTTTTGATTTTTCTAGTTTGAGGAAATAAGTTTGTTTGCAATAAAATATTTGTTTATCAATGAAATTGCTTTTACAGGTACAAATTTTGATGGTTGGAATGATTTCATAAAGATTAGAAATGCAAGTACCTTTTTGAATCTCAACTTGTTTGGGGAAGTATGTTCTTCTGTATGTGGATATGAGATACCAATGTACATGTTTGAGTAGTATTCGGTAAGGTTGAGAAGGTAAATGTCACATGGCTGTTGTTTAATAACTTTGTATCATCAACAAGGGAAAGGTTAAGAGAATTGTAGTGTCCCTACTAGAAGAAATAAGGGAACAATTTAGAAGGGATGCTTTACTTGAAGCAATGGCTGTAGTAAATCCAACCTTTTGGAATCCTGTCCAAAATGAAAGATATATGCAGGAAGACTACTTCAAGAGGTTGACTACATTGATTCAACATTTTTGTAAGCCTATTGATATCAATGGAATGAATATTCTAGGTATTTTAAGAAAGGATTTAATTGATCAATCTCATGAATTCACCTCTACAATGATTCAACAATTCAAATGTTTGGATAATCCCTTAGAGTGTGGAGCAATAACCCAACTATGGAGAAAAATTGGGTTAAGTACTATTTTACAGAAACCATGTCCATGTTTTTCTCATTGGCTAATCTATGTCAAACAATGACTTTGGATTCAGTTGAAGATGAGAGAATTTTCAGTGCCTTGGCCTTTAGAAAGTCAAAATTATGAAACAAGATTGACAAAAATTAGAAAATTATTTGAGAATTTACACATCACGGCACAAAGTGGATAACTTTCCCTATGACAGGGACTCTGGCAGTATGGAAGTTGATTAATGAAACGAGAGGGGCTAAAACAATGAAAAAAATACAACAGATGACCCTATTGAAGTAGTTGACTGTCAATGAAGAGAGATTTAGTCTCAGAGATCTGGTGAATCAAGTGATAGAGATGATCCAGTCCATCGAATTGGAAGCTTCCATTTTTGGATATCCCATGATATAGATGTTCATATAATAATTAATATATTCAAATATTCAATACATTGTTCTGAATCTCTGGTAATATATTTTTCCTATTTTTATTTTTAAAAAACAACACTGCGTCAATTTGTAGTCTTTGGAATGAAACTTGAAATACATTGCATTGATTAGTTGTAGTATGTACTGAAATGAGCATGCATCCATCCAAATTTGGAGTTAAAGAATGAAATAAACACCTCGCTTCAAAACCCCTTGTAAGTTAAAGAACAAATTAAAACCCAAATTTAATCCCGACCAAAATTGCAATCTACAACTTACTAAAAAAAATTAACATTTCTCAAACAAGGATTAACACTCACCCCAAACTTACATGTGCCTAAAGGTAAATAAACAAGGAAAACAATAAACAAACCTACATGAATTTATGAAATATTTGTTGAAAAGAAACTCCAAACTTAAATGAAAAATTAGCTGATTTTGTTTAGGAGGGGGAGTCATCCTAGATAGATCATAGCATTGAAACAGAGTATCCAACCACCTCCTCAACACATTTCCTATTGATTCAATCTATAATCATAACATTCAACTCCAATATATAATCCTATTGATTCCATTTCCATTTTGATTGAAAAACATTAAAAATTCATGTCTTAATGAGTATTTAATATATTTCACATACAATGTTGTTGATCTCTTTTATAGAAATCATATATCGTTCCTAGTTGGCTATTAAATCATAATGCATTTGCATTATTATATACTTTAGGCATATAAGAGTTGTGGTGCTTAATTTTGAGATAGAATAAGTGGCTTTGCTTCAATCATTACTGAAATGAAAATTTAAAAATAACACTATTCCTTATTGAACTTGCTTGAGACATGCCTTGTATGAAAAAATTGAAGATTTCAATAAATGGAAAAAATTACAAAATTAAATTACCTTTAATTATATCATCTTTTGTAACATGCTCCACTCTTCATCTTTTGGACTTACAATTTTTTGTAAATCAAGTGATTGACATTTAACTTTGTTAGAAATTCATAACTAAGAGTGGAGATTTCCTTTACTATTGTAGAAAACTTACTCGACAAGGATATCAATGGCTTAAAAATTCAAAAAAGTTTGTCTCATCTAGCTTCTCGGAATTTGACTCTTCTCTTGCATCATTTTTACTTTCATGTTCTTACGAATGCATCCTTCTTAATGAATTGGTGTGTTTTGTCAAAAGGAATTGGAAAACCAAGATTTGTGAACTCCTATACCTTTCCATGCAACCCCTGTAACATTGTTTGACACTTATTTAATTCTTGTGCTTTTCCTAGAATCACACAGTTTCAAATGATAGATGATACCTTTATTGAGGAATCAAACCAATTCTGAATTCCTCTGGATGCTAGTTCTTTGTCATTGAATTTGTAGATAGCTTCCAAAATTTTCCTTGATGTATCCTCTCTTAAATCCATCACTTTTCTACTACTACTTGTTACATATTCGCAAAGCTTATCACATATTATCTATAGATCAACCATGAATTCAAACAATCTAATCAAATCATCATTTTTTTGGTTTATTTCCCTAAACATTATCCATCATATTAATCAATGTATTTTTATAAAATTTAGATAATTTGATGTTGGAATACTGTATTTCCTTTTTTCTTTCACCAATTCCTATTGCAATATTTCATTTTGTTTTTTTCTCTTCCTTCTATATTCTACCCTCAGATTTCTCTCTTCATCTAGGCTCTGTTCCCATTTTTTGGCATTTTCTTTCTCTTTCTTCACAACCTCTTTCAATTCTCCCAATGTTTTTTCTAATCTATTATTCTTACTTGTTGTTTCCTATAAATTTTTCTTCACTTCTTCTAGTTCTACTGTGCCTGTTCATTCATAACAACTTTAGTCATAGAAGTAGATGATTTTATCTTCCTCTCCAAGTCACCTATCTTATTAAGTGTCACTTTTACTTTTGATTTCTCATTTTTCAAGTTTACCTCTAACTTTTGAATCTTATTATTCAACTTATTATTCTCCCTCTCTACCTTTAGAAAAGTTGTGTAAACTACATCATTATTCCTTTTTGATACATTAATTTTTTCAAGGTTTCCTTTTCCTTAAAATCCATTTGAAGGGAGGTCACATCGTAGTCATTGGAAACCATTTGATTATCTAGTTTTACAAATTTGGGCATAACATAGATGTATTCTATGGTATATAAGGTTGGGTTATATGTAGGAAATGCCCTCATTTTGGTTGGATTTGAAGTTCCAAAGTGCCTATAGAAATTTATTGTTTATATTATCTCTTTCGATTTATTGACAAACTCATCTCATAATAAAAACTTGAGGTGTTTGTAGGAATGAACTATTTCACCTTGAATGGAGAAGGAGTAATTGAAGTTTGGGGAGAATTTACCTATCGAATGGTAGTTTGTTGAGGGTGGTAGTAGCATCGCCTTATGTAATTAGTTACCTTGAGGTAAGATTAAGCTGTACTGTGTATCCGCCTCTGTATTTTCCTCTTCTCGGTTCCTTGTTGGACAATAGCCATAGGAACTTCAACTATCTGTATTGGCCTCTTTAAGTTTACAATACTCTGTTGACTACTACCATCATCACTAGAACTACCAAAATTAGCAATACTAATAGATTCATGGCCAAATTCTCCTTTAGGATTTTCAATGTGTGGCTGAACTATTTGCTGAGGATTTGAATCTAGAGTAAATTACATTGGATTACCACTTGTAGATGTTTTAGTATGCAATGGTCCTTTCTTCGAAGGAAAAGTTCCAAGGCCTGACCTATCGAAACTCTTCTAGGTTGTGCCTCTGGTGGAAGCCAAATGCCTTGTCCTGTTAAACCCAAACCACCACCACTAAAACCCATCTTTTTAACAATAACTAATCCAGAAGAATATCTTTATTTCAAGACTTCATCGAGAATTGGTTTATATGTGCTAGGGGAGTATGTAATTCCTTAGATTTAGTGTCATCATCACTACTTTCCTTTCTAGGATGCACTTCATTCCACAATTTTATGAAATTTATATCTTTTGGAATATAATTATACTCTAAAACAAATTTTGGATGGCCTAGGTCTTGCCTCATAGACCAAAAGGTAGTAATTTTTGACCTTGTCCAATTTTTATCTCGAAATTCATGATGTAATTTCTTTGACATGATTTTAGAGGACTTATTATCAAATTTTGCATAAAAATTAATAGATTGAAAATCCTCTGCTTGATTTTGTGGAGGCTTAGGAAATTCCAAAATTTGTGTTGATAACTCTTGAAAACTAATTCCTTTCTCAACAACAATTTCATCCATTGCATTTTCTACTTAATCCAAAGAGTTTTTGTTTTTCAATTTTTCTAGCAAAGGTTTGCTTTCATGTTGAATTTTAGTGGCAGAGTTCTTGTTCACCGCTACCCTTGCTTTAATCACCTCACATGGGTCATACACCCAGTGAGAGTCAACATAAAAGTTAAAAATTTGTAAGATTTCATGTGCCACATTGAATGATTTTATTTCAAATGTGAACCCTCCACATGAAAATGGTAAGGAAGGAAATATGCTCCTCTTTTGCTAAGTAAAAAAATATAGTTTATCCATGATTTCCATCTACCATATATATTCCAAGGCAAAAACCCTCTATCACATGTATTGACAATTTGCATGGTTGTACTCTTGATCCATAAAACCTTAGCCTGTGTGTATTTCTCCATGAAGTACCCATATGCTAACCGTATTTCTGATCCTAGTTAAATGCAATCTCTATAGCTCATATGAATTTTAGGCAATTTACCTTTTGAAATTACTTGATAAATTGAAGCCAAAAAATAATCCATAAATTGACTATAGTCCCTTCTATTATCAAACATCCTTATTTTGGGGGTCCACTCACTTAATGGACACATCAATTTTGGCTAGCCCTCAACATTCTAGGGCTGAATTACAATTTTTTTTGTCACACCATAGAACTAAATAACACAAGTAGGTATTGAACCTAAAGGTCTTAGTGTTAGAGCCTTATTTGATTGTTAAGAATTGTTTATGCATAGATTTTGTAATGTGCTCAACAAATTTGTATGCACAAGGTGGAGAAACAAAATGGATATTGTATACCATTTTGAGGAGAGTTACATCCACTTGTTCATCGCTATCGAAGCCAAGGAAAAATACTAACATAGAAATGGTATCCCTAACCCACGGTTTTAACATCTCAATTGAATGCAGAGGCTTCCCTTTTGGTACCGTTTCATCAACTATTAATTTTCACAAAAATGATCTTTGGAATTTTGAGTGGTGGTATGATAATTGCTAGTAATTTTTCTAGGTTTATATTTATGGTTCCTAAATATTTTCTTTCAAAGCCCAACATATGGCTAAGATTTACCTCCGTAATGGAAACAATTTCTTCTCTGTTTCCATTTGAAACAATTACCTTTTTAGTCCCTCGACACTAAATTTTTCCTTCGTAATTTATATTTCATTAATATATGTATTAGGAATAGGATGTTATTAAGTATAATTAGTAGTGGCATCGATAGAAGATATTCCCACTTAGTCGAAATCATTTGTGGGGTAACCTTGTTTTTACCATGTATAGTAGTTCCATGGTAAAATCACTTTGTACCTTAAATAGTATTTACCATAGTAAATTCACTTTTTACCATGCATAGTATTTAACACAATAAATTCACTTTTTACCATGAATAGTGTTTACCACAGTAAAGTCAGTTTTTACCACAGTAAGTCAAGTTTTACCATAGTAAATGTAAGTTTACCATGGTCATTCCTATTTTGTTGTAGAAAGGTGTAAAGTCACTTTCTATTACAGTGATTCTAATTATTTTTGCACATAAGTCTTGCTGATTGTACTTGTGGGTTGGTATTTCACTATGGTTACTTTTAGAAATGGGAAAGATTCTATTTTTTCAACCCAATCTAATGAAGATGCTCCCTCTTTCATTCAAGAATTTAAATTATCTTGTATTTGTAATGGCCTAATAAGAAGGGAACAATGGACTGAATATTTTCCTACCTTTTTGGATGGTTCAACCCTTAGGTGGTTTGAAACACTAGGTGATAATGTTAAAAACTCATGGGATTTATTAACTAAAATTTTTCTTGAAGAATTTGGTGAACAAAAAAATTCAAACCTCATGATCGAAATCACAAATCTAGCCCATGGAGAGAAGGAGAAGATAAGAGATTATCATGCCCGTGTTCTAGAGATAAGGAGGAAGCTCGATGCCTAGATTTGGACGGAATTATTAGTAGATGGGTTGATGAATGACATGGATAATATCCTATGTATGCACTTCATTCTTGGGATGAAGCCAGAGATTAGACAACAAGTGAAGTATGACCACCTAACGACCCTCAAACAAAAAAGGAGATTGTAAGAAAGAAAGAAGAAAACATGGAAGAGGAGCCCAAAGAAGTTGTTATTAAGGCGAGCCTACACCAACACCTTTGGTCTAGACACCACAACCACTATTGGTGAGCAAAAATCCACCCTCTAGTACTTCCACTAAGTATGAAGATATCCTTAGGAAGATGGGCTAGTTAACTATTAATCTTCTTCAAGGAAAGGAATTTAGTTCCCATGGAGGAGATAGAGGTCTAAAAATAAATATATCTGAAGTTGTATGTTATGGTTGTTATAAAAAGGGTCATTATAAGTATAAGTTTTCAGATAGATCTTCTACATTTGGTACAAGAGATAATGATAAAGGAAAAGCACCTGTGAATTCTTTTGATGTAGTAGATAGGAGCATAAATAATGAAGTAGATGTGTTTGTAACAAAAAGAAAAAAAGAAAAAGATAACCAAGATGGAAATGATCCTAAGAAAATGTAAGGAGAGACTAGTAAGAAACATAGGAGAAGAAAGCTAGGTGTTCAAGATTTTTGATTTCATAAGGGCAATGACCATACTCCATCTTAGAAGATTTGTCCAAAAGGCCTGGAAATATTACATATGGTCAACTTCTTGCTATGTCTTCTAAGAAGAGGCAAGAGTTGCGAAGTGGACTCAATGATCAATGAAGGAAGGAGGTTGAGGTCCTATTTTGGAAGTAGAGGTAGATCCCTACACTCCACAAGATGAGGTATTATGTAATGGAATTTCAATTCATGATGTATTAGTAGATGGATGTGCTGCAGTTAATGTAATGAATGAGTCTAAATGAATATGTTTGGTTTAAAAATTGATCACCCCTCAACACTTATGTTAAGGTCATTAAATAAGGGAAAAACTAATCCAGAAGGTGTTGTTTCAAATGTGGCAATATCTGTCATGGGTTTTGTATGTGTGGTATAATTCTAGGTGATGAAGAATGATGTTGTTGTGTACCCAATGTTGTTGGGAAATCCATGGCTAAGGTGAGTTCATTTAAGAAACTACCTGAATGAAGGATTCATGACACTTGGACGTGGTAGAGAGAGGGTAAAGATAAATGTGATCCCTCGGCATCATAAGGTAGAACCCATGGATTCAAGTGATGAAACCGATGATTGAACATCCTCTGATTATTCTAAAACCAAAGTGAGGTTGATGTTTTAGTCATGGATATCCTTCTAGTCACACCGAATCATAAACCCATAAAATTATCTAAAGAAGAAATTGATGATCGTCTCCAACAAATAAAGATTAGTGATGTTGTGATGGAGAGTGATAAGGAATCCTACCTCTAGCTCTTTCGAAGGTACATGCACTTATTCACTTTTGATTACAAGGAACTCCGTCAAGTCGGTTTGGGTAGAACTTTCTATTGAGATGGTAGATGGTGCTAAGCCCATAAAGAAAATGGCATATAGAATGAATCCTAATTTTTCCAAGAGTGTAAAAGAAGAAATAGATAAGTTGCTTGATGTAAGATTCATATTTATTGTGGAGAATTTTGAATGGGTTTCTCCCATTGTGATCTCAATAAAAAGGATGGGAAGCTACACATTTTTGTTGATTACAAAAATCTCAACAAGGTAACAAAGAAAGATCATTACCCTCTTCCATTCTCAGATCAGATCTTGGATGAAGTAGCTAGCCAAGAGTGTTATTGTTTTTCAATGGCTATAAAGGATACAACCAATTTTGTATAGCGGAGAAAGATTAGTAGAAGACTACGTTCACCACTCCTTGGGGAACGTTTTCTTATAGAGTTATACCATTTGGGTTATGTAATGCTCTAACAACATTCCAACGCTTGATGAATAGGGTGTTTGAAACCTACATTGGAAGCTTCATTAGAGTATTCATAGATTATTTTTACATCTATGGGAGAAAAATGGACCACCGCACTTTGCACCGATGGAGAGAAAATTTCAAAGGTTAGATGAAGCACAAGCTTCATTAAACCCTAAAAAGTGTGTCTTTGGATGTTATAAAGGTTCTTTGTTAGGGCATGTTATATCTAAAGATGGTATTAGTACCGATCCTGTTAAAGTTTAAAAAATCAAAGAGTTACCATTTCCTATAAATAGAAGCAAGTTGAGATCATTTTTAGGCCATGTGGGTTACTATAGAAGGTTCATCAAGAATTTCTCAAATATTGCACAACCACTAACCCAATTCTTGAAGAAGGATGTTACTTATGAACTAGGAAATAAGGTACATGAAGATTTTTAACAACTAAAAGAAGATTTGGTGTCTTTACCTATTTTAAAGAATCCAAACTAGAGCAAGCCATTCATTGTGTATACTGATGCTTCAAATGCAACACTAGGGAGTACTCTAAGCCAAATGGATGAAAATGAGAATGATCATCCAATTTACTTTAGGAGAAGAAAAATGAGTAATCCTGAGGTAAATTATACCGTAATTGAAAAAGAGGCTCTAACTATCATTTTTGTTGTAAAGAAGTTTAAAAATTACTTATTAGGGTAGAAATTTACAATTGTAATAGATCATAAGGCTCTAAAATATATTGTGAATAATCCTAACCCATCAAGAAGGATAACAAGATGGATAATTTTTCTATACAAGAATTTGAATTTGATATTATAGATAGGATAGGAAAGACACATGTTAATGTAGATGCACTCTCTTGAGCCTATGATGGTTTATGTTCATCTTGTGATGATGATGATTTCTCAGATGCAACATTGTTTTCCTTTGACACAATCCCTAGTGAATACATAAATATTTGGAATTATCTGAATGATTTCAAGTTTCATGATGGTGCCAATGCAAAAACTAAGAGGAAGATTACTCAAGCTAGTCGTCCATATTCTATTTTGCATGGAGTATTATTTCGAATAGGGCTTGATGAACAATACAAGAGGGAAGTTGGACGTGATCAAGGGAAGGAGCTAATAGAATAATTCCATAATGGTACATGTGGAGGAAAATTCTATGGGAAACTTACAATAAGAAGGATCGTGGATACATGTTATCACTGGCTCACTCTTTTTAGAGATTGTTATAATTATTGTAAGACATGTGATATTTGTCAAACACATGGGAACCATAAGACTTCATCAGCTCCATTATGTCCTATTCTTCCACTTGGTCCCTTTAAAAAGTGGGGAGTAGATATTATAGGTCCACTTCCAACTACCCCACACCAAAATAAGTATATTTTAGTTGCCACAGATTATTTAACCAAGTGGGTTGAAGCTAGGCCCTTAAAAACAACTTCCATGGATGAAGTGGCAAGGTTCATGTATGAATGCATTGTCACCAGATTTGGTTGTCCATTAGAAATTATAATAGATCAAGGAAGCCACTTCATTAATGAGGTGGTAGAAGCCTTGGTAAACAAGTTTTCTATTAAGCACAAGAAGGAAACAACTTACAAGCCAACCATAAATGGATAGGTGGAGTGAACAAATTATGTATTGTGTCAAATCCTAGAAAAAGATGTAGCTTTGCAGGTACATAAGTGGGATAAAATGATTCATGCAACATTGTGGGCATATAGGGAAACATCAAAGTCAGCAACAAGATACTCCCCATTTCAGTTGGCTTATTGCATTGATCCAGTTCTTCCTATTGAGTTCGATATTCCCACTTTGACAGTTATGAAAAATGAAAGGAAGGATGAAAGTGATTTGGTAAAGGAAAGGAGGGTACATCTTCATTTTCTAGAGGAAATGAGGGAAATAGTGAAGGATACAAGCTATAAGAAGAAAATGAAGCAGGAGTATTTTGATCAAAAGATCCTCTAGTCTCCATTTCAGGTGAATGACTTGGTCCTAGTATATGATTCTCGATACAAAAAAGGAGGCATAGAAAAATTCTTCCCAAATGTATGGGGCCCTAAAAATAGTAGTTGTGCATAAAAATGGTACATATCAACTGGAGGAGTTGGATGGTACTCCCATTATGAAATGGGTCAACCATGACAAGCTTAAAATTTTCTAGGCACCGGATTCATATTGTCTATAGTAATCTACTCGAGGACGGAGTATAATATAAGGAGGGGGAAAACGTCGACACTAAAATTTTCCTCTGTAATTTCTATTTCATTAATGTATGTATTAGGAATAGGATGTTATTAAGCATGATTAGTAGTGACATATGATAGAATATAACGATGCTAGTACGATGCTGCCAATAATGTACAATACGGTAATAGTCAAAGTACAATATGAATGTTGTGGTAAAAAGTAAGTATTTGTTGTAAGTAGTTTGGTAATGTTAAAATGTCAAAGTTAGGGTAAGTAGAGAAGTAGGGTCTACATGATTAGGAATTAGAAATATTATATTTGTAATAAGGACAAGGAGTGATGTCATAAATATTTTGTGTATTTTATTTGTAAAAAGTCTAAAAAGGTGGAACCCATGTGAGATGATAAGGTACATATTATCTTAAAAGATAAGCCTACATGTAAAGGTAAGAGTTTAGGCATGGAATATGATTGGCCAGAAGAGATTTCCTATCCTATCTTAGAGATAGGGTGGATAAGCCTAAATTTATATAAATAGAGAGGCCACCCCCTCTCATTTATCATGGAATAAATTTGTAATAATTATTTTATGAATAAAGGATTCATTGTGAAGGTGTGTTAAGGAAGTCATCAAGATGAGTAATTGTGAAGTTTCTCCCATAACTATTGTTGGAAAACAAGTGGAGTTGGTAACACTTGGAGTAATTCATGGGTGAGATTGTAACAATTTCATGTTAATAATATATTTTATAATTGTATTTCAGATTTTCATCATTCTTTTATGTCATAGTCTGTGGTATTCTTGTGTTATGTCTACTATTGTGTTTCCGATTACTACCACCAAACCAAAAGTTGTGCATTACTGAAATAATCATAGCATGAGGAGTTCCCAGGTGAAATATTATCAAAGTTTCAGATTGGTGTTGACATCCCATCATAATTTTGGGCATATAGAATAAAAAAATTAGGGAAGGGTAAAACCTCGTGGAGCATCATGCGTCCCAATCCAGACCCCCATGTTATCCAACCTTTATGTTTACCTGATGATTCCAAATGTTTACTTTCAATTGCCTTATTCGAGACAAGTATCTAAGCTATGAAGTTCTTGTGCCAATTACAAGATCATAAATATCATGATATTCATCAATAAAACTAGGGGTTTTAAGTAGTTTGGCATATGGGATTTGGGTTTTAATTTTACTTTGGGGTCCTGTGGAAGTAGACATGCTTGGAATTTTTTATTCTAGAAACCCTCAACCCTAATTTGTCAACCCTTATATTGAAATATTTCAAAGCAAAGGCTTATACAATACTACTTATAAAAAGATAATATTTAAAGAATCAAGATTCAAATGTAGGATGACACTTACTCGGAAATATGAAAATTTTGAGTCTTACATGGTCCACAACTTTTATGAATCTATTTTGCCTTCTGTTGCAATATGCCTTCTAGAAACAAAATTTTAATTGTTAATGGACGTTTAATATCACCTCACAACTTACAAGAACTAGCAATACCACATCACTATAAACGATTACATATTTCACTGTACTTTGTAGACATCAAATTTAGTCTCTTTTTAAATTCCATTCAGTTGATGATAGTTGTCACTTAGTTAGGCCTATTTCGAGCACTTCCATTCGAAATGTGAGTGTGTTAGGCCTTCATCCCAGAATAGATCCTGCGTCGTTGATCTTAATATATCAAATGATGCAGATTATTTATTAGATGGCCACATGGTAGGATTCCGGTCCTCCTCAAGGAAAAGGCATTCCCCAAACTCCAAGCCCGCAGAATGAACCGATTCAATAAAGTTTCAGTCCACGGTGTGGACATTTAATGATTTGGCCATTGAAAACATTTTAAACCCCTCTTTTGCCCATGTCACGTGAAAGAATTATGTGGATTTCTTTACTCCTTGCCACAACGGACGCGAACCTCACGGATTTAGGCAGGATGAATTAAAATTTCGGGTCTAGATTTATTTTTTGGTCATGGAATATATGATGGGCCCCAACATATTATATAAATATATATTTATATATATGTGGCAATTTATTTTTTGTTTCGGTCCATTTTTGGGGCTTATTTTTGCAGCAAAGGAAGTATATTTTTTAATATACGGGAATGTTATTTTTTTAATATACGGGAATGTTATTTTTTAATATATGAGAATGGTATTTTTAATATACAGGAATGTTATTTTTAATAACTTGTGTAATTACTTTTTGAATCTTGATAATTTAAATAAATTTCAAAATTATTTTTAGATGTTATATATTTCATAATTTTGACATTTTTCATATTTATTTTATTCAAATTAATCATATATATATTGAAAGAAAATTAACATTTTCATTTTTTTTTGTTGAAGGGTAATGTGTTTTCTAATATCTCATTTATGAAGGGTAAAGCTTAACCTAGCTAGTCAAATTAAAGTAGGGGGAGCCCTTCAAATTTGATCATTGAATGCAATGATGGTCATTTCAATATATTTTGCAGGCAAGTCCCCTTTTCATAAAGCTTAGTAACTTTTGAATATACATGACAACTGAAATATGTCACTTCCAAATTTCTAAAATGTCATTTCTTATATTTTATATATGTAGTTAGTTTCTTTTTTTCAAATGTGTCTCCTCATATATGTGATGAAATCTAAAAAATCTAAATAATAAATGCATCACTTTAAAGTTATGGGAATATTGTTTTTATAGATAAACACTTTTGACTGAGCTTTGAACTAGGGGTTCTTGGGTCCCCTCCCTTACAAAAATGTTGCATACAATATCGAGAAGCAAGGCAGCCCAAAAGTAGGAAAGATGACTAAGCATGGCTTCCTTGAGAGAATGACAAACAAAAACCAAAACAAAAACTATACTATATATCTAAGATAAATGGGAGCATAATTATTCTGGTAATTCAGATACTTCAATGATGCTCCTGAGAACTAGCTTGCGTAGCCCATAATAGAAAGGAATATGCATCCCTTCCTTTCTCCCTGATTTTGACAATTCGAGCCGGAACATGGCCAATTGGGGTAGATAATGCTTCCAAGCGAGGGGGGCTAAGTAAGTAGGCCCTTCCTCCTTCATTCAACATTTCTGATGAACAGAGACAACAAATTCCCAGAGTGACTTATACCTCCTTTCTAATTCTTGGACATGGGCCCGAGAAACCAAATCCCCATCAACCGCCATAGAAGCTTGCAACAGAGTTAAGGAAAACAAAATTTTCCACCGCTTCCTCGAGACCAACCACATGCCTAGGATGAATAAGATGTCGAGCTATCAATAGAGCCTCATCCTTGTTTCCTCCAAGGAGAAACATTTGGGTGATGAAAATGGAAGCGACCTCGGCATTGATGTGAGCTCGACCATAGCCTTGAGTATAATCCTCCCCAAGAATTATTTCTATGACATTCTCCACGGATCCAAAACCAATCTAGAAGATTTTACCCAAATGACGAAGTGATGGGGCCATAGAAGGCTATCTCCTCAAATCCCCCTAGAGAAAGAGCCTTGGTAGTGGAGGAATCACCATGGCGGACCCGAGAACTACAAAAACCCTAGCGTTGGAGAGGGAGAGGAATGGAAGCAAAATGCTAAGGGAAAGGTCTAGATAACCCTTTAAGAAGATCACCTCCCACGATTAAATGCTACCTTCCACCGGCTCATTATTACTATGTTGCCTTTATGAATAAATTATTAAAGTATTTTCCATATTTATTAAATATATTATTTCCTTCATGCTTGAAAATATGACTTGGCTAAAAAATTATATTTGATAAGACATTTATAAACTATGAGGGTGCCGATTAATTATCTAGTGACACACTTTACATGAACAGTTATCAATTTTAGTAAAACTTCACTTGAGGATATTGATTTTATGAGGAATTTCACTATTCAATTTCCAACTATTCACTAAAACCATAAAACAAGTTATAGGGATATTCACCAAAACCATGAAACAAAGTTACATGATATTCACTAAAACCATGAAATAGGCTATAGGGATATTTTCCAAGATTTCTATAAGTTTTTTTTTTTGGTGGGAGGGGGGTTCCTTAAAATTTTCCCCTGGATATGGACCATCTCTAATGTCATAGTTATGAGTCAAATTCTTAGATCTCACAGCTTATTTTACATAAAAATACATCTTCTAGAGATTTCAAAATATCCCTCTGCACTCATACCTGGAATCATCCTTCAAATCTCCCTTACAAGGCCTTTTTAACACGTTCCAAATATTTTGGAGATAAATGAAAATTCCCCTGCTCCAAGATATCGTCATGAACCGATAGCTCAACTTTAAGGAACTCTATAGCATATTAGATGACTTGGAACTTGCATATCATTTATACATACCTTATTGGATCAAGCATCAAGATTCAAATTGTTCACTACCCTTCTACACTTCTTATACTCTATCTTACAATGATTTTAACACCACATTATGTGATTTATATCATTCACAATACATAGATTCATATCACTTTGTCATGTTTCGATCTGATTTCACAACTTGATGCCCGACTTGTCTATAGCTCATCACAAAAACACTTCTTGTTACATTATTAGGTATAAGAGAATCAATATACCATTAAAAAAACTTGAACCACCGATGGTCTCTTGGGAGCATTTATGTGGCTGATCTCTTAATACAACATAGTTTGAAGTTTCATGTATTCAAAGATTTGATCAAAACCTTGATTTTTAACTCAAAGCAATTTGCTTTCTATACCACATACTTGACTACAAGAAATCAATCCTTCTTAGAAGTAGTGCAGAACTCACACAAAATTACTTTGAAGAAATTGATAAGGTTAATCGATATAATATCTTCAAGAATTTTGTAGGAGAAAACTTATACATCTCTTGTTAAGCCACATGAAGAATTTTTTTCCAAGTCTCTTGTACCACTTTTAATAGTCATATAAAATCCTTTTTACCTAATATTAATACACTTCAAGCATGAAAACACACTTAAATATTCACTTCTTATCTTAATTCACTAATATAATTTTGTTATACTTGTAATGATATAGCCTTAATCTTCAAAAGGGACATATCTCGGACATATTAAGCACAATACCTTTGATATATGTCTAAAACTAGACAACTCATGATATAAATAACAAGACCATACTTACAAGTATTGCAAGAATCTTTAGTCTCAATCATGCATGTCACATTATTACCATCAAGTTCTACACTTTTCAAGGTAATACAACAATGTGAAAAACCATTCATGCTTTGTAACATACCTTCATTACAATCTTCTTACACCATTTGATGTAGATGATCCTTAATTGACCTTGAATCCTTGAATCTGATAACTTTTCATCATGCCCAAATTTGGCAAGTTCAAAACTTAAAGTCTTACTATGATGGATCTAGCTAACATTTTAGACTTCTCATTTAACTCAAGTAATCCACTTATCATAATCATATTCATTTGGTCTTCTATGCCATCTTCAAGTTACAAAACTTAATTGTGACAGACTTTTCAAATTTCTTATGATGATGTTAGGAACCTACATATCTTCAACACATTTGGAGACCATCCATGTATTAGAGTACCATAGACCTTGTCAAAAGAATTTTTTTATCCACTTTAGATAAAAGACTTCTTCCTTCTCATTATGGATCATGGCTAACTTACCTTTACCCACTCAATTAATTTTGATGACTAGATACCTTTACAAATTTGACTCTATCTTAATCAAATTCATTTGGTCTTCATGATATAACCATCTTCATTATAACTTCAACTCAATGCATAGACATACAAGACTTCACACACACTTACACAAAATGTGACTACACAAATTAAGAACATGACCTTAATGACCATGATGACACATATTAATCCTTTACTGAGACCTCATAACATAAGGTTCATACTAGAACACAATATTATCGAGACCTTTTCATAGCATATTTGTCTTATAAACCCAGATTATTCTTTGAGCACTTTGACTATCACAAGAACATGAGACACTTATTGACAAAACTTTACAAATGAAGGTAATACTAACTTTTTAAGAGTTTCATAGACATACATAGACTTTAATCTCAAATTTCAAGACACATTTAACCTTCAAGAACCTAATATAGTTTTGGGCATAAATATTTTGATTAAGAAGTACATTTGGAGTCTTGTCATCATCTTTATATTATCTTAACTAACTTGAAATGTATCTTGAAAATGCATAATCACTTCCATAATATCTCCATGATGTATGATAGCAATAGATACTCCTTGAATCAACTTAGAGAAACACCATATTATATCTAAAAACCTCATAAAGACAACAATATTTACTTTTATGGCCACCTTTTGACACTTCAAACTCTTCTTTAGATCACGAGATACTAAATAGAACTCTAAAAAAACATGAAAAATATGACTACATTCTCCCTCGGGGTGATCAATACTTATGGCCTTTAGACATTAAATCAGAATATAGGACTTCATTTGCAAAAATAAAATGGTATATACTCAAGAAAATTCAATGGAAACAAACACAGTCCACACTTTCTTTGACTACGACCTCAAAACACCTTGGATCATCTTTGAATGAAAACATGACCTATTTATCCTTGAAGGAATACATGAACTTAGATGACAACTTGAATGAACCAAAATCAATCATACCTTATCAACTCTCAACAAAAATTCCAAACACCTCATGAATAACACAAGAGAAACAATACCTTTCCTTAGTAGTAGCAGACCTCCAACAAAGAAATGCACCTTCATTGCTTCTCATAGAATAAGGAAGACTCCATGAATCCTAATGGATCCCCTCTATCTTCTAAGCACTAGAATACCCAATATTAAGGAGATTCCACAACATCCTCCTTCCTTCTATCCATATTACCATCAATTTTGAAACTCTCTTACTCTTCATAAGATCACTTGGATTGATATTCCACTTTGACTGCCTTCTCCTCCTTCTTTAGTTTATTTGTCTAATATATCCCTAAATCCTTCTTGACTAAATCTCTTAACTGAAAACCTAATAGAACATATGATTCTCTTTTAATTTGTCTTTAACCATAACAAACACACTTTCATGACATGTTTTGAGATTTTTCTCCTTCTCTCATGGTATGACCGAATCTGATTCTCTTCAACTGCTTCTATGGGATCTACCTTTCTCTTTGACGCAAGTGCATCATCAACATGGATAATTTAGGATTATAGTAAGAAAGTTTATGTCTTCTTAGGTTTTAAGTGTTGTCCTTGAGTCTTTTTTGTGTCCATCAACCTTTGGAGATATAAAAACTTGATATATGAAGTTTCCTCCATTTTGGTCTATTCAAAATTTAAAATTATCTTAAGCCATTTTTGGCTTCTTTGGAATTCACAGGAGGTCTAGTTGGTTTAATAGGTTCCTTATGAGTTTGTAAGGTATTAATTATTATTCGAGGCGTATGACTTCTAAATCCATAATTGTAGAATTCCTTTTTGCTTGGAGAACTACCTAAACAAGACCACCAAATAACAGCTTAAACAATATATTTAGGTATCTCATTCATCTACAATAAGAAAATTAATGCTCACAATAAATGAAATCTTACTATAGTTAAAATGATTTAGGTATCTCATTCATCTACAATAAGAAAATTTGTTCAAGGTCTATCACCTTTGAATCTGAAGGTTAAGGTCTTCATCCTGGTACGGTATTGGTTAGGGTTAAGTTTTGGGCTATTTTGGGTATTGGGTAGAGAATGGAAACTCTATTCTTGGTTTCTGGTTAAAAACACAGAGACCGACGTCGGTCTGGTATGACCGATGTCGGTTTAGGTTAACCGGTGATGGTTGTGGGTAACCGAAGCGTTGGTATGGTTGGGGTACAGGAAACTCAATAAAACTTGCAAGGTGATAGATCTGAGGCTAGGTGGAAATGGAAGGGCAATGGTCATATTGATGTGGGTCCTAGATATGCATAGGAATGATTAAAATCTGGATATGGGTAGTTCAAGGGTGTGGGTAAAGGGATGGTCAAGTTTTCATGGAGGTAAAATGGTGGGGAATGGGAATGGGAGTAAAAACTAACAATAGAAAAAGGATATGCTCAAATGATAATGAACCAATACAAGTTAACAAAACTTACTATTTATATGAGCTTGATGTCTTGTTGGAAATGGTGGGTGATCAAATGGAAGGAACTCTGGTGTGGTGTGCTGGTGCTTCCTCGATGCTCCCGTGAAGGCACAATGGCTCATGTAGTTTCTTTTGGTCTTGGGCTATGGATGCTCGATGCACGTATGATGCTAGTTCTACTGCATGCAGCTCTGGTTTCACACTTGTTCTCAAAAGATGTATCAACCTCTCAAAATGTGCCAACCTCAAAATAAGGTTGTTTTGGGGTTAAATGGTAACCAGAAATGGTTTTAGGTCGACCGTGGGTTTAGGTGACCGACATCATGCTTAGGTGGGATTTCCTAGGTTTTCTAAAATGGGTGATCCTTTTGATTTTCTCGATCTCACCCATTTTTTCTCCACGCGAATAGAATGGAAGCTTCCTTCTAATGATAGGAATGTGGTTAGAGGGAATATAGGCTTTGATTTTTAGGGTTTGGGTAGGTCTTAGTTAGTTATGGCAACTTACTAAGAATAGGTCTTAGGGTGAGGTGGCTAGATGAGGTGGATATGTGGGCATTATCTCAATTAGGATATTAAAATAATAAATATTGTGAGATAATGAATTAATTTAATTAAATTAATTAAATTAATATTAGAGTGGGATGAAAGGGGCCATGGTTAGGTAAATGTGTTCAAGGTGTTTATTTGACGAGGGACCAAGGAGAGTGTGACCCAATTTTGGTGTCTACATTTTGCCCCTTTTTGTCATGTAGCTTGTATTGGTAAGTGATGCTAACAAAAATAAGATGTGGTTGCCCCATGTGTGGGTGAAGGTGATCCCCCTCAAACCAGAACCGATGAGGCAAGAAGGAAGAATCGGTGAGTGGTTTGATAAAAGGTGAATGTGATGAAGAGGAAGGTGGGCAATGGGGTAAAAAAGGGAAAAAGGTCCACTCGGGTAATCTAGGTAATGGGTCAAGGTCAAAGGTAGTAATAGTCAAATGCACACACACGTATAAACTGCAACACGGTACCAAGTTGAAGAGCAGGAAAAACTCTACATTGTCTAAGGTCGATAGGTTTATCCAAACAAGGTTGAGGTGATTATGGTATCCAAGGTATAGGATATGGTCAGAAACATGACATAGGTCGTGTGCAAAAAGGAACATTTAGGTATGTTCTAGTACACCAAAGGTTGGGTCAGATAAATGGTCACGAAAGAGGCAAGGTAAGGTCAAGATGTCCATCAACATAGGTAATAAAGGCCATGTAAGGTATAACAACACATGAGGTCACAGGTCACTAGCAATGTTCCAGGTCCAAGTATCTAGGTCACAACATGGGTAGGGCCGAGGTATGGGTAAAATAATGAGTCCCCGAATGAGGACGAGGTGAGGGGGTCAATGATAAGGTCAAGAAGATAAAGGGAAGTGGCCAAGTGAGATGTGGGTGAGGTAAAAAAGGATTCAGGTCAAAAATTAGGGGTAGGGGGTAGGAAAAAACTAAAGCATGGAAACCGATGATGGTTTAAGGGAACCGATGCTGGTCAAGCTGACCACCATGATGTAAGCTAGGGGCACAAGACCGATGCCGCTTAGGTAAACCGACACATCGCCGTTAGGTCGGTCAGTTGTTATAAAAGAGAAAAATCCATGTTTTTTAAATCATTTGTCTTTTATCAAATTGGGAGAAAATGAAAAAGAGAGAGAGAAAAAGGTGAAAAGTGACAAGGTGAGATCAAGGACTAGAGTCAAGTGAGCCACGGGGTAGGATAGTTGGGTGATAGGTGGATCCACAGCTGAGTTGGATCAATTGGAGTGGATTGATCATTTGGAGAGCAGAGGTCATTTGGTGATGGCAGAGGTAGGAGAGGGATCGGGGGACCACCAGTGCAAGGAAGGACTGAGGTGCCACCACATGAGATGATGGCAAGAGATGAGGTAAGGTTCAAATCCTTTTCATGTTTTTTGTGGTAGATTAGGGTAGAAGTTAGGTTTGGAGAAAAATGGGTTTGAGGGGGAAATGAAATTGGATTGCTAGGAGGGTAATTGGGTAAAAGAAGGATGGGGAGGGTAGAGGTAGGGAGTAGAAGAGGGGGGGGGGGTGTAGGAGAGGTGGGGGGTGGGAGGGGTGAGGAGGAGAGAAAAAAATGGGAAAGCTAGGGTATGCTACCACGGGGTGTCACCAAGACAAAGATCGACATCACCGAAATGTTGACCGGCATCGGTAAAGTCTAACTAGAATCGGTCACAGATGAGGTGACCAATGCCGGTTATGGGTAAACCTGGTCAGTCCGGGAGGACCGGTGCCGGGTCGGGGGGAAAACACTTGCCTAAAAAAGTGGAATAGGAAAGGCTAAGTGGTTGGGGCCAAGTGTCAAGACTTGTGGGCAAGTAGGTAAGGTCGAGGAGTGGGTCAAAATGGAAGTAGGTGAGGGGTGTGTGTAAATAGGTAAAGTGATGTGGGGTAGGAAAAGGTAGGGTAGGTAGGGTCAGGTAGGTAGGTAGGGGTGGGGTGTGGGTAAGTAGGAAGGTGATATTGGGTCAGGGTAGGTGGTGGTAGGGTTAGGTGGTTGGGTAGGTAGGTGAGTAGGGTGGGGTTGGGTAGGGTTGGTAGGTAGGCCAGGCCATGGGATAAATGGGTAAGTAGTGAAGTAAAATAGGTAGGGTAATGGGTGTAGGTGATTGTGGGTATGGTTTGAGCTTTTAATAATGTGATTATTTTGTTGGATGCAGGTGAGAGATCAACTAGGATGTGAGATAGGTGCCACCCCTACTCATGATATGTTGAGGCACAATGACAACCGAGGAGTTGCATGCATGTTGAGGAGGTGGGCTCCGAGTGGGTCCGACGCTACCGCATGTAGTCCGAAAATTTAGTCTCGATGGTCACCCTCATCGATAGATGGGATTCAATGACCAACACATTCCACCTACCGACAAGTGAGATGACAATCACCTTGGAGGACATGTTCAGGATCCTATGGTTACCTATATTGGGTACGCAGTATATTCAATCTCCTCAGAGGCATCGAGGAGTTGATGCTGATGGTATTTGGGGAGGGATGGTGGAGCTGACATTCCATAATGCCAGCCTGAGCTATGGAGAGATGTACCTAGCCCATCTAGAGGAGACGAGGCTAGTAGTATTACTGATGGAGGCAGTCTATTGTTTTGCACTGCCAGATGCAGAGGGTGGGAGATTCCCATGATCTCTGATGGGAGTGTTACATGACATGATGATGGAGAGGACCCGATTTTCCTAGGCACCAACATTCCTGGTGTAGTTATATAGAGAGTGTGGGTGTATGGGTGGATTCGCAGGTTCAACTTATGTTGTACATTCATTCTTCACTATTGGGCCTATGAGCACATTGTCTATGTGTGCATCCAAAGGGGTATGCCCCGAGAAGATGCCTTTTCAGCCAGGTTTTTATGGGTGGGGTATAGGTGATGGGTGCCTGTTATTGAGAGAGGCGATCAGACAGGGCTACACATGATGTAGCATATTACCAAAGGCTACTGAGGGATTGTCTAGGGTAGATATTATATGGAGACCATATGTGGGTTATCCCTCATATGACATATAGATGGCGAGGAGCTTAGCCGGCCTTCACCTACTTAGATGGATAGAGGGGCACCATGCAGGAGAGCACAAGATGATCCCCATAGATAGGGGTCCATGGCAGTTTGACTATTACAGATATACCACCACCCTTCCCACAAGAATACAGAGGGATGATGTGGAGAGACCACTACCACTTCCACAAACGACGAAAGACCTATTGGGAGGAGGAGGAGCAGTTATAGACCATGGATTGATGATGTGATGTGTGATGATGATAGTATAGATAAAGTGGTGGGTGGCCCAGCTATGAGTAAGACCTCCCAAGTGCCCTGGGAAGCCAGATTTAGCCACCATCACTATGCAGAGACGCCCTATAGGGGTAGGTGGTGACCCTGATTACATAGTTGGGGATGGTACAGGGGCAAGCAAAGATCATCGAGGTAGAGGTGGCAGATTATCATGCAGTGTGGCTACTATAGCCCAGGGCCCAAGGTGGAGACAGAGAGGGTGATGATGAGTAGGTAGCCACCTTACAAGCATATAGGTTATAGGTTTAGGGCTAGCTTGGCCACTACACAGTGTAGATTCATAGGCATTACAGCTCAAGGCACAGCATGTGGTGGCGTGAGGCCGAATGGCACCTCCATAGTACCGGACATAGGTCCCAGCCACAGGTGAGGGATAGGTCCCACAGATAGTATAGGGCCGTGAGGCCGATGGGGCCACCACAAACAAGACCCCCTATCTAGGTTACATGATGCCTTAGGTGAGGCCAGATACTATTAGGATCAGTTGATAGTGGTCGGATAGATTTTCTATCCTATGGAGAGTACAGGGCACAACAGCCTCTAGTGAGAGGACCAGATCCCATACTCACAACGTGGAGAGCACAGGGGGCCATCGAGCCCCAGACATGATCAGGGTGAGGCCACCAGCTCACAAAGGCTAGCTCTAGGTGATGTACCAACAGGGGGCCGACCACAACCTATGGCGGGTGGTGAGATGATATCAAGCCGTTGGATAGAGCCGAGGAGGAGACCAGAGAGACTGACATGGAGGATGTCCGGCAGGATGAGGCCTGATGCCCATCCCTATATTTTGATGTATTTTAGTCATTTTTTTTATATACTGGCCTACGTGCAAATATGGTGAGGATGTATGAGAGTTTTGTATATTTTTGAGCATATACCACTCTACATGCCAAAGATGGTGAGGTCAGGTGAGGTCATATATGAGTTTTGAGAGATTGATTATATACACCACCTGTGTCAAGACATTTGATAGTTATGTATATGGATACACATGTTTGGATATTTTATTTATAGAGATGATGATGATGATGGTCATTATGTGCTTGTGTTGATACAATTTTATTATTATGCATATGATTTTATTTAGGATAGGTGTGTTAGGCATGGATGGAGTAAAGGTTATAGGCATGGATCGTTAGGTTGGGTCTAGGCATGGATGGTTAGGTCATGGATTGAGGCATGGATTGAGTTAGGTTTTAGGCATGGATGGAGTCAGGTTGTAGGATCAGGTGGTTGGTTGAGTCAGTTTTAGGCATTGGAGTTTTAGGCATGGATGAAGTTAGGTTTTAGGCATGGATGAAGTTAGGTTTTAGGCATGGTGGAGTTAGGTCATAGGCATGGTGGAGTTTAAATTGGTTGAGGTTGTAATTCATTAATTTGTGCAATGAATGATGATATGGGTCATGTTTAAGATGTTTTATAATACATGCATGATGATGGTAAAGAAATGGTAGTCATAATAAATGTATGTTTTGATGATGATAAAAATGTGAAGCAACTTGTTGTTTGTTTGGTTTAATTTCCAATTTTTGATATAAAAAGGAAACTAAGTAGGGTAGAATGTGATTTAGGAAAATGAAAGATGAATTGGTTAGGGTAGAGAGTGGCCGAGCTAACCTCCAAGGGCCCCATGCCCTCGAGTGCTACCTACATAGTCCCGAAAAAAAGGGACCTCAAGCCGATGTAGTTCTCCCATAAGCTAGGGAAGAATGTGAGGAGGTAAGAGTATGGGTGGGTATGTTATAGGCATGATTGAGTCTAGGTCTATTAGGTATGGGTGAATTGGGGCCACTGGGTAGAGGTGATGTTGAGTGTGGTGGAAGAAGAAGATGACCCAAAGGTAAGCATCGAGGACCAAGTCCTGTATAAGGTAATCAATACGTAATAAGGAAGGTTAAAAGATAAGAGGAGGCAAGAAAGCCACCTGATTGGTTAGGATCATAACGAGTAAGTCATACCTGAGATAGGCTTGATGAACATAAGACCCTAAAGACATTACATGATTGATTATTCTAAAGGTGTAAAGTAGTCACATGACCACCAAATGTCATGGTTCCACGAGGTCCCTTGAGGCGGTAGGAAATGAAAGTGTGAATGGTGAGAGGGTGAAAAGTGGTTAGTTTTTATATGGTACTAGGTAGCATGCCTTTGGGCAAGAGATCCAAGGTCACAATGGGAAAGTCCATGACTAAAAGGTTGTTTTTTTTAACTAGATGTTTGAGATAGACTGATCGATGCGGGAAGTCTATATGGGATGAGGAAATTAACTCCTTGAGGTCTTCATGAAGCTGATCGATGCGGGAAGCTTCAGATTCTCTCTCTCTTTTTTTTTTTTTTAAAGATTTACATAGCTTGTCCTTCGAGGGAGCAGTCTATTTATAGCAGTGATTGTAGAGAGAAAGATGTCCTTTTGAGGGAGTCATTCTTTATTGAAGTTTGACTCAAGGAGTTAGATCCCATGTGAGGGATTTTAAGTCATGGACAAGACTAAGGTGAAGAATAGGATTCTTGTTCAGAAAGTAGGGTGAAATGACCATGGGATCTCATCTAAAGGTAGATGAAAAGTATCCATGAGAATCATGCTATGTGCAGTGCCATGGTACACATAATTAAGAGAAGATAAAAAGTGATGGGTATGCACATGATTCTTATTTAATCATTGGTGATGGCGTAGGAAGTGGATAACGCTCAAGGGACGAGCATGGAAAGAGGTAGAAGGTGAGGTAGGACTAAAAGTCAACAATAGAATGGTCAAAGATGCAAGGCATTAAGGGGCTCAGGTTCGGGTTTACCCTCGAGTGAAGATAAATGATAAGCACCTGATCCATAAGTATGAGTCATGATGTATGGTCCTAGCCAATTAGGAGAAAATTTACCCCGTTTACTTTTTTCTTGCTTTGGTTACATGTTGATTTTCTTTCAGGACAAGGTCACCGACATGGAAGGTTCATTCATGGACACATTTTTCATAGGCACATTGATACATGCTTTTGTAAACTTGTAGATGGTCAAGAGCATTAAGACAACATTCATCTAATAACTCAAGTTGTGCTAAATGGTCCTATGAAATCATCATCAAGAGCATGTCATGGAGAGAAATGTGGAGTGAGGGAATCTAGACTTCGAGAGGTAGAACAACCTCTATACCATAGACCAGAGAAAAGGGTGTGGCAGGGAAGTGAAGTACGATACTACTAGTGTGGTATGCCCACAGGGTGAAAGGAATGTGCGTATGCCAGTCCTTCCCAAAGATCGTTAACCACTTTCATGAGAATTTTTTTTAGGTTTTTGGTGGATTCAGCTTGGCCATTAGTCTATGGGTAATAAGGTGATGAGAAACTTAGCTGAATGCCGAAGGCATCACAAAGTTTTCACAAGGTTTTATTTTTGAATTGTTTTCCATTATCAATGATGAGGTGATGTGGGACACCAAAGTGACAAATGATGTGATGATTGATGAACTCACATATTTTCTCAGCTTTCATGGAAATGAGAGGTATGGCTTCAACCCATTTTGTGTAGTATTCGAGTAGCAGTGATGATCCATTGATGTCATTGGGAAGAATGGGATTGATCTCTCCGACAAGATCCAAACCCCATTGAGAGAAGGGCCAAAGGTCACGTGTGACCTCGTAAGGCATGACTAGGGTGTGATGATGAAGGTTGGCATGTTGTTGAATTTTACACAATGCTTGATGTAGTCACAACAATCATGGTTGAGGGTCAGCCAGTAATAGCCTAGGTGAAGAATACGCTTAGCAACAATGAGGCCACTGAAGTGACCTCCACATATGCCATCATGAACTTCCTTAATGGTATAAGGAATTTTAAACTCGTAAGGCACCGTAAGAGAATGCCATCAAAGCCACATTTATAGAGGAGGCCACCCATGATGACGTAATGAGAGACCTTTTTGAAGAAAGGCCCGTTGTCCATTACGAGTGAGGTCGGGAGGCAAGATGGAATGGGAAAGGTAGTCTGAGTATTGTTTATACCAAAGGTCACTCGGGTTCAGGGGTAGTGGTTCCAATGGAGTAAACCTCACGAGGTAAATAAGAGGGTGATTGAGTCTTTGTATGGTGACAAAGATTTTAGAATCGGTAGGTGAAGCGGATTTGAGAAGCCAAGCAGGCCATGGTATCTACAAATTTGTTGGTTGAACGTGGGACGTTTGAAGGGCGTAGCGGTTGAAGGTGGTCAAAAGTATGTCTACGTGATGTTTATACTTTTGAAGTGTCTCATTACGACATTGGTATATACCATTGACTTGGTTTATGACCAATTGGGAATCACCAAAGATGTTGATGGATTTGACATCCAAGGCATAGGCAGCTTGAGACCTAATACGAGCGCTTCGTATTCGGCAATATTGTTTGTACAATCAAAATCTAGTTTGAAAGACAAAGGCATGGGTTCACCATCAAGTGGAATGAGGATAACACCTACCCCACCCCCACGCTGACACTTGGAACCATCGAAGAAGAGTGTCATTTGGTATGCGGGCTCATCCAAGGAAAGGGAAGCAATTGACTCATCTGGAAAGTCAAAATTAGAAGGTTGATCCCCGAAATAGGTGCATCGGCCAATTGGTCGGTGATGGCTTGGCCCTTGATGGAATTTTGGTGGATAAATTTGAGGTCGAGGTCAGCCAAAAGCATGAGCCAACGTGCAGCACATTGATTTTGGTAAGGTTTGGCATACATGAAGTGTAAGGGGTCGGTGTTGGTCACAACATAAGTTTTGTGATTAAGTAGGTAATGGCAGAGTTTCATGGCAATGAAAACTAAGGCTAAGAAGAGTTTTTTTCAGCATGGGTGTATCGGGTTTCATAGTCTAAAAGAGTATGGCTTATGTAATAAACCACCTTCCTTGTGTTGCTCATCACGATGAGCGAGCATGGCCCCCAAGGAGTGATCGATAGCTGAGATGTATAGGTAGAAGGGTTGATCGTCTTTAGGTGGAATGAGTACGGGTGGTTGGAGAAGGTATTGTTTTAAGGCCTCAAAATATTTGTGGTAGTCATTATCCCATTTAAAGGAGACATCCTTCTTGAGAAGATGATGAAATGGTTGACACCGATCAGACAATTGTGAGATGAAATGGTGAATAGACTACAACTTACCTTGTAGGCTACGGAGTTGCCTAAGATTAGTGGGTGGAGGCATTTCAAGAATGGCCTTGACTTTAGTAGGGTCAACTTCTATACCACGTAAGGAAATGATAAATCCCAGAGCTTTCCTGAGAGAACCACAAAGACACACTTCTTGGGTCAAGGTGAACACAATATTTAATAAGGTGGTCAAAGATGGTTTTTAGGATGGAGGTGCTCGAGCAAAGGCATTTAGATTTGGCCAGAGATCATCCACGTAATCTTCTAATATACGATGCATGATGTCATGGAAGATATAAGTCATAGCCCACCGATAGGTGTGGCCCCAACATTTTTAAGGCCAAAAGGCATGACTCGATAGAAAAGGTCCCCCCAAGGGGTGATGAATGTAGTTTTGTGTTGATCCTCTGGGAAAGCAAGATTTGGTTATAACCCGAGAAGCCATCCATGAGTGATAACATCTCGTGACCAAAGGGTAAGGTCAACCAGCTGGTCAATACCAGGTAAAGGAAAGTCATCTTTTGGGCAAGCTAGATTGAGGTCATAGAAATCCATGCAAATGTGGAGTCCCCCTATCACCTTAGTGACAGGGACAATGTTAGAAATCCAACGAGGATAATCAATGGGTAAGATGAAGGAAACAAAAGGAGGCACTGAAGTTCTTCTTTGACTAAAGAGCAATGCGAGGGTGCATTTTCCTCACTTTTTTTTGGGTGGGTTTGGCATCGGGAATGGTTATGATATTGTGGACCACTATGGTGGGGTCAATACTGGCATGTCTACATAAGACCAAGCAAAAGCATGGTCATATGGTTTTTGAAGGAAGTGATGGCTTCCTGCTTCAAAGAAAGATCTAAAGATTGACCGATCTTTAGATGTGCGGGTCATCCCGAGTATGAATGTTGATTTCGATAGTCATTCATTCAACATGGTTTACAGTCTCAGATGGTAATGACCGATGAATATATGAGTCTTCGCACCAAGGTAGGTGAGTATAGATTCATCATCCTAACATTGAACGATGTTAATCAAGGTGTATCATCATCGATCATTTCAGATACAGAAGGAAGAGAGAGAAGGAGCCTCACCCTCACGCTGATAAGTCGAGGCCCCAAGGAAATGGTGTTTATGAAAAAAAAGTTAGGAGGAATGGATTCTGATCCATCGACTCCGCATGGTGGTGAAGGTGGTGATGGTGGTGAAGAAGGGGAGAGGGGCTAATGTCCTCAATGAGTTCAATGCGGGCCTTCGGTAGGTGGTTCCAAAAAGCCGATACCACTACGGTCATTATGTTTGTGGGTAGTACAGAATAATAAGTATGGTGGCCTTGCTCATAAAATCCAAAACCAAAACCTTTCCACGCACATCGGTGTAGGAAGGTGTGGGTGAAATGGTGATTGGTAAGTGACTGAAGTCAATGAAAATGGGTGGGTTTGTGATGGTGGTTCAGTGTGTAAGTGGTAGTCAAGTCCCCCATAGGTGAGATTGGTATGAAGGTGGGGAGGACCATAAAGGAGGTGCTCTCCTATACGGTGATCATAACGAGGGTGTTGGTGAAGACTTCCATATATTCTCTGTGGAGTAAGGAATGTGTCGACACTATATAGGTGATACTCCCCCCAGAGAGAGGCATTGAAAATGCCTTCCAAGGGATCGGTGGTTGGTATGTGGGTAGCTGAATAGATGATGTGTCGAGGTCGATCGAGGTGGAGCTAATGGATCGGGAGGCCGATGGTTCGCCATGGAGGTTGTGGCAGCGGGTAGGGGAATGGAGGAGGTATGTGTGGTTGAGGTAGTGGGGCTGCACTAGTGAGCTGGAGGTGTAGTGAAGAGGCAAGTGGTCATGGAGGTAGATGCCTTAATGGGTATAAGCACATCATTAGGGTCAGGTAAAGCATGTCAGTAAGTTTTGAAAGGTGATGGATCAGCTGAATGGTATAGGTGTGTCCTTCATGCTCAAACTTTACACAACGATGCAAAGTGGAAGGAACACAACCCATGACACAAATCTAGGGTCTACCAAGCAACAAGTTATATTGAAATTCCCCTCCAAGACATAAAACAACTCTGAATAGTGCGGGGGCCCACGCAAACATGGAGGATGATGGTGCCAAGTGTAGAGGTGATAGCATCATTGAATGAACGCAACATGATGGGATGTTTATGCATGTAATTGTCAGGTATGCACATTTGAGTGAATGCATGGGAGGAAATGATATTAATGCTAGCACCCCATCATCATAACACATCATACACATATATCATCGATGTGGACAAAGATGAAGAGAGCTGGGTCTGGGTCATCAGTTTGGTGTGGTGTGATCTCTTCCTCTGAGAAGCTAAGGGAGGCTACTTGGTGAGTAGGTGGAGGTGTGATAAAGGTGGTAATTTGGTGAGAGAGGCTACATGATGGGGTGTAATAATGGAGGCTACGGGTGTAGGGTCATTGGGTAAAACCTCAATAGATTGCAAGACCTCCATGAGAGCTTGACGATGGGATTCCAAGGTTTGGATGAGGTCATATAGAGACATTTTGAGGGGGATTGGTGTAATTGTTTGAGCATGGCGTGATGTGTAACCCCATTAGAAATAGGATATGTGGGGCCATGGATAGTGATTTTAGGTGTAGGTGCAGATGGTATGTTGGGTATAGGGTTGGTCGGTGGGTCGGTTGCCTTTTCCTTTCCTTTTCCTTCTTGAGCATGGGTAGCAACGTGGATCATGTTGATCTGAGGTGGGGAGGTAGGTGAGGTAGGTGAGCCATGAAAGGTATAGTGACATGAAGGGAAAAATCCCAGTGGTGGGAAGGAAGGAACCTCAGAGATGAGTTGAGCACACCGACATTTGGGTGGAGGTTTGACAAGTTCTTTGATGCGAACCATGTTAATTTCAAATCTCAGAGGTGGTTCTAGGAGTCAGTGGGGGTAAGGTCTCTGGGTCATTGAGTAGGCAATGAGGGAAGAGCTATGGGAATGGGTGTTGGTGAAATGGGGTCCTCATCGAGAAGGTCATCATCATCAAAGTTTTCTTCGGAGGACACAACTAGATAAGAATGGTTTTTAAAGCTTTTCAGTTCTCTACATCATGCCCTGGCACACGATGGTAGGCACAAATTTTGGTGTCATCAAACCCTTTGGTTTGGGTTTGAGAGGGTCATAAGGTCTGAGAGGTGGTAATGTGATGACAAAAGTTTCAAGGAGGTTGGTTAAGATTTTGGCATAGGACCCCGCTAGTGGATCACAATGGGAAGTGAAAGTGGGTTTGGGTGTAGGTGTGATGATCATAGAGAGAAACGGTATTTACACGAGGGGGAGTAGGTCGAGCTATGGTTTTAGGTGTGGTGTGATCTTAGGTGTTGGTCATGTTTTTTTGGGTAGGGGTATGGTAGATGAACTAGCAGGAGAGTGTGTGGTTGTTTTGACTACCTTATTAGAGGGTAGTGGATTTTTGTCTTTATGTTACACCTTCTTGGGTAAAGGTGATATGGGCACATGAGATCTAGAGGGAAAGGTGGATGGTGGAAGGGGGTGTTACCCATGGGGATAACAAGGTGTCAGAAGGTAGCTGGCATGGGGGTCATGAAGGAGGTGTGAGGGAAAGAGACTGAAATGTCAGGGGTAATGCAAAAGCTATCGATGGTATTGGAGGTATGGGTGGTAAAGATGTCAGGTGTGTGCGTGTAAGTCGTCACGCGGGCTTGGGTATGGTAGAGGTCTGCATGAGGGAGGAATGGGTTGTTGTTTTTTAGTTTACCGGGGGTGGAGGTTTCTTAACCGTGCTGAGGGAGAGGGGCTAAGGTCCTAAGATGGATGGAAAGGGTGAAGGTGATGAAGGTGTGAATCGGTGAGGTCGAGTATGAGATTTATGGGATTGGTTCTTCTATTTGGGGTGTCCTGAGTAGGTTTGGTGTTGGCTTTGGAGGATGTAGCTAAATCTAATTTGATGGGTGGATGAGTAAGGTCATGGTCAGATGGATGACCCCTAAGGTAGTAATAGGTTTAGGCAAGGAAGATGATGTAGGTGTGGGTTTGATTTAGATGCATGTTGGGTTATGGGTAGAGGTGTGAGTTGAGCATGAGGGGTATCATGGTGGAATTTGTGATAGTTGTAGTTGTGTTTGGTTCTAATCGGCTGAAATATTTTTGGGTAGATAGTGGAAGTGTCAAGCAAGTGACATCTACATTTGTGTTGAGACATGAAGTAGCAAAGACACCCCCCAAGTAAGGCCCTATCCACATAATCTAGGTGATCAGCTAGGCATGAAAAAGGGCACTATCAGAGGGTGAGGTCTGATGAGGATCCAATGGAAATTCCCGTAAAATGAGTCTTAGAGATGGGGGATTTTTCTAGCTTTGGCTTCTCATGGGTAAGAGAGCCAAAAGTAAGTCCACAGATCTTGGGTAATTGATGGAGAATGGTCACCTAGAGGAAAAGGTATTTCTACTAGATCCTCGATAGGGGAGGAGAAAATGGGTGCTCCTCTATGGGGTGGAGGAGATAATGGGTGCTCTCTCTGGGTGGAGGAGATAATGAAAACAAGCCTCTTCCATGGGTCGAGAGATGTATCAAGTATCTTCCATGGGTGAGAAGTACTCGATTCTCTAGGTGGAGAAGCCAAAGGTGAAATGATCTCAATGTTAACAGAGGCTCCTCACATGGGTGAGGGGGGATGAAGGGTGTTCCTCTCATGGGTGGAGGAGGTAGGTGAAGGTGGGTTCAAGTGTAGGTGGAGGACTTCAGGGCTAGGATTTCCTCTGATGGAAGGAATATGAGGTAATTGGGAAGCAATGGGTGTATCACTGAAAATAGCATGGACCTCACGGGGTATGGCTATCATCATGAGTCGAGGACTCTCCAGTTTGATCAAAGAAGGGGCATGATTAGGAAATGGTTTCTCAAGATGTGTAGGTTTTGATTGGTAGGTGCATTAGGATTATCCAAGGTTAACTCACCTTTCTCGAGCATTTCTTGGACAATGTTTTTGAAAGTGATGCAATTGTCATCACTATGACCCTTTACTCGATGATAGTTGCAGAAGTCGTGCTCTTTGTACCATGCAAGGTGTGGGGCGTAGCAGGTCAAAACCAAGTGTGTGGTTTTATGGGAGGAAGGGTGATGGCCCCAACTTTAATGAGATTTTCTAAGACAAAAGAATAAGGTTCCCAATCGGGGTGTATTTCCATTGTTCCCGCATCCGAATTGAAAAGTCTGACAGAGAAAGATTAGATGAGGGTCTAGCCTGATTTGATGGATGAGCTGGGCCGGCCTTGAGTACCACCGCACGTTAGTGGTTCCCTTGGCTTTTGAATAATTGTTTCATGGTTTCAAGAAGAAGAGAGGCATCATTTGATTTGAATGCCAAATTCTTATTGTGTAGTTGGATTTTCTTCTTCGATGGCCCGAATCTCTAGCTTTCATGCCATGGTGAATGCCTCATCAAGGTTCAAAGTCTAGACCTATAGGGTCAAGAGATATGTCTAAAGACAAGCCCACGTGAAGAGCTCTATGAGTTCAATGGTTTGTGGTAGTTGAATGTGAGTTGATTGATCAGTGCTACACCAACGAGCAACAAAATCTATGATAGATTCATCATCATACCGATGATGTAGAGTAGAGGTCACCATGGTAACCTTCTTAACAACATTAATGGAGAAGTGATCCAAGAAGGCTTGGGCTACCTAATTAAATGAGAAGATAGAGTGTCTAGGTAACCCACTATACCAATCTAATGCAGCCCAAATGAGAGACATGGGAAAGGTCCTCGAAGTAAAGCATCATCATGGGTGATCGATAACACCCATGTTCAAAGACCACAAATGTTGTCAGGTCTTCTTTCTATTAAAGTGGTTAAATTTAGGCATTTCCCAATGCATGGGATATGGGTGGATAGGAATGGATGGGTGGATAGGCTCATTACAAATCTCATCATAGGTGAGAGTGTTATGGAGCCAAAACCGATGCTTCCAATGTCCGTATCTTCCCATCATTAACTTGATTAGGTCATGCTGGTAGGTCAGATGGTCAGTGACTCCTATAGTGTAAGAGGGTTGGTGTCAGGGCATATGATGAGGGTGGCATTCCAAATATGGTGCTGCCATATAGGTAGATTGAGAAGGAGGAAGTGAAATAGGGGTACGTACCCAGAATGAATGATAGATGAAATGGGAGGCTGCTGATAGTACGTATATGGAGGTGGAAGGGTCATGGTGACCCTAGTGGCAATGGGGGCTAAGGATTGTGGAATAGAAAGAACAACATTTTGAAAAGGGGTAGGGGTCACCAACACCGGGGTGGTCAGTAGCTAGCTATGGGTATATATGAAACAATAGGTGTGTGATGAGGTTATGTTATGGGTGGTCAAGCGAAGGTATAGTGGATGTGGCGGGTGCAATAGATGTGGCAGATGCATGGTGGTCATAAAGAGGTATGGGGCCTAGCTGAGAAATGACTGGGGCAAGGTAGATGATGGGTAGCAAGCAGGGGAGCCAGAGGGGGTCTGATGCAAGAAGTAGGAGTGTGTCGGGGGATAGATATGGGCATGCCATATATCAACTGACCCGAGGCATCTCAAGTGGATGAGTGGGAAAGATAAAACTGCAAGGCAAGGGTTCTGGTCAAGGAGTCATGTGAACTCCTCATCTCCTATGGCGATAGTGATAGGTTGGGTAGGATCCATGGGTGATAAAATAGAAGGTGGTGAAGGACTAGGTGGGAGTGGTTGATGACTAGCATGGAATATGAGGGTGTTTTCTTGGCTTCAGGTCAGCACCATGTGAACAAGCACTGATATGGGTAGGACTACTTTCTATAAATGACACAGAAATACAACAGAGACAGAGATAAATAGGTGGTGGTAGGTGAATTGGGGTTAAAATGTCAGCTAGAAAATTACACAGGATAACCGATGCCGTTAGGTTAAACCGACGACGCCGGGTCATGTAATCACTGGTCGGTCACTGTGGAAAGTGGATAGTTGGTCAAAACAAGGAAAAAGGCCAATACTTTGCCAAGTATGCAAGATGCTGATGGAATTACTAGGTAAGTGAATATGATAAGAGTGATAGAGACTCAATAAAAAGAAGGTGAATAGGTGTCCTTTTGGGTAGGTTAACCAAAAGAACAAAGAAACCGACACCGCTGAGTGAAACCGATGATGGTCAAGGTAACCGATGATGGTCACTGACCGACACTCAAGGCACATGAAATTGAAACAACGATGAAGAAAATGTGGTCATGAGTTAAAATTAAATGTGGAATCAAACCCAAAATTCGAGAATGATGAGAATATGGTCCAGCACACTCAGATGAAGCTGGAATACACCAACCGTGATGAGGAGCAGCAAGTGGGGAAATAAGAAAATGAAGAACGTGACCTCTCACCTCAAAACAAGCCAAGTAGAAAACTAAGAAAAATATGATCCTAAGAGTGCTTTTTCTATTATGTTTGTTTAGCTTATGCTATTTAAGGACCGACTCATGAACTTTAGAATAGAATTTTTTTGGTGAGGATGGCTTCCTACGAAGAAGGAGATCTACAAGGAGAGGTTTCAGTATGTTATGGTGGGGGTGGGCCATCCTCTGATGGGGTACTGGATAAAGATAACCAACATGGGGCCCACTGTACCGTGATCATGTGATCACCTACAACTTCTTCCGGGTGAGATGTTGTTTAAGAATGTGTATATATTTTAATTTTGTGATGTTTGGTAAGACTCAGAGAGAGAAAGAGAAAGGAAGTGCTTTTCTATGATTCATTTGTCAACCATCAGCTGGGCATGACTTCCAAAGTATAGGTTGCCCTCAATTAATGTGAGCTAATGCAGAGAAGCAGAATGAAATGAAACGAGTTTTAAACCCAAATTGAAATGTTGAATTCAATGACAAAAAAGATGAACAGGAGAAGGGATGCTCTTTCACTAATGTGATACTAATGAAAGGGAAGAAGTGTTCTTTTAAAGCACCAAAATACAATTGCTTTTAGACAATAGAAGAAGAGAAGGTTCCAGGGGAGAAAATTTAATGTAAGAACTTTTAGAAAAGAAACAAACATACAACCTTTTCACCTAGAAATGAAAGAATGCAAAGAACCCCAAATGGGTCCCACCGGCATGCCAAAATGTTTCACCTGATTCTAGAGCATTTCTTCGAATGTTGACAAAATATAAGGGTAAAGGGCTAGGAGGAATACCTGTTAAGATGTTGGTTGTAGGTTGTTGCACACGCATATGACTTCTGATCCACAACTGATCGTGAGAGCTTCCTTTTTTCTTAGAGGAACTACCTAAAATGAAAACAAGACCACCAAATAAAAGTTAAAAGTATATGCAGTGGACTACCTAAATGTGCTAGATCCGGAAGTGTGATACTTCCTGATGGTCATCAATCCACTATTTAAAACAACTTAATGCTAATAATAAAGGAAATCCTACTGTAGTTAAAATGATTTAGGTATCTCATTCATCTACAATAAGAAAATTCATTCACAACAAGCTAAGCTATGATCAAATCAAGGTCAAGGTCTTGATCAGGTACCGTATTCAAGGTGAGGGTCTCGGGGCTATTTTGGGTATTTGGAGGGTTTTAAGCTCTGTTCTTGGTTTCTCGGTCAAAACACAGAGACCGACGCCTCTCTGTATGACCGATGTCAGTTTAGGTTAACCGATGATGGTTGTGGGTAACCAACGTCATGGTATGGTCAAGGGTACAGAAACTCAATAAAAACTTGGGTGGGGTGATAGATCCGAGGCTAGGTGGAAATGGAAGGGCAATGGTCAAGATTCGTGTGGGTCCTGTATGCACAGAATGATTAAAATCTGGATATGGGTAGTTCAAGGGGGTGGGTAAAGGGATGGTCAAGTTTTCATGGGAGGTAAAATGGTGGGGAATGGGAATGGGAGCAAAACTAACAACAACAAAAGTAAAAGGATCTACTCAAATGATAATGAACCAAAGTGTAGTTAACAAAACTTACTATTTTGTATGAGCTTGATGTCTAGTTGGAATGGTGGGTGATCAAATGGAAGGAACTCGGTGTGGTGTTGGCACTTCCTCAGATGCTCCCATGAAGGAACAATGGCTCTCTTTGGGATGCTTGTTACGGATGCTGGCTATGGATGCTTCGATGCATGTACTAATGTTAGTTCTGCTTAAATGGTAACATGGTGGTTTCACACTTGTTCTCAAAAGATGTATCAACCTCTCAAAATGTGCCAACCTCAAAATAAGGTTTTTTGGGGTTAAATGGTAACCGATGTTAGTTATGGTTCTTACTAAGAATAGGTCTTAGAGTGAGGTACATGAGGTGGTTGTAGGTTATCTCAATTAGATATTAAAATAATAAATATATTGTGACATAATGAATTAATTAGGTGGGATTTCCTAGGTTTTCTAAATTTGATTTTCTTGATCTCATCATAAAGCAATAGGTCAGCATTAACTTTTTAAAACATTCGAATTTGGAACTCCAAAATGTGTAGTGGAAAGGTTTTGTATTTCTCATAGAATGGAATGGAAGCTTCCTTCTAATAGATGAGAAATTGGTTAGAGGGAATATAAATGTATGGACAGAGAGACAAGGGGTTTAGCAAAGAATTAAGGAGTAAGGGTTCTAAATTCACCGTCAAGGACCTACATTTCATAACAATTATCCTCATAAGGTTCCTAATAGGAATAGAGAATAAATTTTTCTTGATAAGTCCTTAAGGGAGAGAGGAAAATTAAATAGTCCACCTACAATTATGAGTGTACACTATAGAAGACCTGATTTGAGGACTAAATAAGAGAGTATTTGAAGTAATTTATCCTAATGAAACCAGGTTACACTTTGCATAAAATTTGTTTGACCAAAAGGATCCTCTAAAAATTGATTATATGGAAGGAAGATTCAACATTTGAAAAAGGATCCAAATTCAACATGGGAATGAATTGAAGGTATAATAACATCATGGAATTTATTTTGGAAGATTTAGGAAATATTTGGAGGAGTTGGGGCAGATTCATCAAAATCAAGTTCGTGAGGCCTATGCATTTAAAGCATTGTGGAAGGCAAAAGAGCTACTAAAGCTACTACTTCGAGAAGTGATTTTGGGAGTTTTGGATGGAGTTAGAGATAAAAAGACATAGTCGAAATGAAATTAAGATCCGTACAATATGGTGAAGTCATATTTTTCACAACACTCGGTGCAATAGGTTTATATCTGGTTTTTTCCATGCTCAACTAGGGATCCATAACAAAAATCTGATTTTTCAGGGCTTAAATAGAGGAATAAAGAACCGAGACCCCCACCAATGAATTCTTTAGGCCAATTTTAGTTAAATTAATATAAATTTTTCCAAAAAATTCCATTGGGAGCTCAAGTTAATGTCATTTCAAGTTGCCCTCAAGGTGAGCTTCCAACAATTAGTCAAATTTTCAGAGTGGACACGTGTCAACTCCAAGATCCTGGTGCATTTTGATGTCCCTTTCATCCCTTAAGAAAAGGGACATAGGGGACAAGTAAAATGTTCCCAGCCCTATTTTTCCCTCTGGTCATACATAGAACCCTCTGGATCGCCACCAACCCCCAGTGTGTTTGCAAAGCCTATCCCCTCGCCGTGCCTAGATCGTAATAAGTGGCACAACCCAACGCGATGTACAATTTTATGATCATTTTTACCTTAAGCTTAAGGTAAATGAAAATGTACCCATTCTATTGTGGCCCTCTGTGTAATCAATGTGACCTTATACAATGCAAGTTTCGAGCCCCTAAAGCTAGTTGGAGCCAAATGCACGACCATTAGATGCCTACCAAGTGTCACTCTAGGTGCGATGTGCAAATAGATGACCATATCATCCCTTTAGATTGAGGGACATAGGGATAGGAAAATGTTACCAGCCCTAGGTATACCTTCATAGTCCTTCATACAACCAATTTCAAGCCCATAGGTGCTTCCTTAAGCTTTTTAGCCCTAATGCTTAACTATTTGGTTTTGGAAAAGTGTCACATGAAGGAGCAATTTGAAATTTTATGACCCTTTTGTCCCTTAAGATTAAGGGACATCAGGGGGCATAAAATTTTTCCCCAACCTTGGTTTTCATTTTTAAATCACTTTAAAGTTGACACTTAGCTTTATTTCCATCTCTTTCTTCTTCACAACTCGTATCCCGCCATAATTCTATTCATGCTTACACCCAGTTCACCATCACTACTCCAAACTAGCTTTGCCATGACCACCAAATCCTTCACTACATGAAAATACACATATTTTAGGACTGATTGAAATATTAAAAGAAATGAAGGACAAATAAGAAGAATGAAGAAATTCATCCCGAAAACCCCATGTTCATTGAAAGATGAAGAATTTGATATATCTTGCAAACCAAAGGTACAAAACGAAGAACCATTTTTTTTTATTCATATGTCACAAAAACCTTAGCAAAAATATCATGTTCACAACAAGGATTGTCTGCACAAAGAAATATTCTTCTTGGCACAACAAAAATAAAAATCAGATTTCCCATCAAACTGATAATCAATTTGAAGAGAAAATTCATCGATGGAATGAGAAACAAAAACCAACATCAAAAATATGATTTTCATTATGATCAGAGGAGAAAACCAAACTTATAATTTTCAAGCTTCATTAATGGCTGCCATGTTCGTAGCTACTACTAGGTGAAAAATTTAAAAATTTAAAATCTCAGAAATAAGTGATCAAGTAAGCCTAAAATTTCAGAGGAGCAATATTGGGAAAAAAACCATATCAAAAAAATTTGTTCCACCGTGATCCAACCACCAAAAGCATACTTACAAAAAATAACATGCCTTTTACATGGGAGACTACTATTCAGGGTAAGCCACCAGCTAAAGAAGCGGAAAAGGAGGCGATGAACACAAAAGAGGTATCACAGAAAACATCATCGAATGGTCATTACAGTCAGGCAAATTGACACTTAATAAAAATAGAAAGTGATCCCATGAACTCCTACTAAAAATAAAAAAATGGTCCGTAAGGCTGAGGGGAGCATAGGGAGAAGAATAACTCAAGTTGTCACATCCAGTCAAGGTTCCAAAGAGTTGAATTTTCATACTTACTAAAAATAGTAAGTTGTCTCATAGGCACTTACTAAAAATAGTAAGTCATTCCAGAGGGTGAATTTCATAGAGGAAACATACTGGGAATTGGACATTCAAGTTGGTAGTTGCAGTTGGAGTCTAGAGAGGTAAATCCTGACACTTACTAAAAATAGTAAGCTGCCCTTCCCAAGTATAGTAAGTGTCAAGAGATGATGGGATTCAAGTTTATAGAATGGGCATTGTCACTAAATATTGCCTTCACCAAGATTCATTTCCCATCTCCTCAATGTACTATCTTCATTAGTGGGTCAGTAACATTTTCACAAGAAGCATCTTTGGTGTCTCTTGTGGATCTTTTAGAACTCATCTCGGGAGACCCTGACAGTGTCTTTCGACACTCACTACATGGTTTGGGTCACAGTATATCATACACATGGTGGAAGTTGTGGTCATTGGCAGAAACATTCAACAACATTTTTAAACACTCAATCCAAAGCATCCATGGGCCAATTTGAAGGATTTTCTCAGGGTGCAAAGAGTTCAAAGATTTAGAGTTTCACTACATTTGGAGCTTTCCATTGACAAGGACCGCCGACTTCATCAGAAACGACATCTTCTCCTCTTCTTCTTCTCTCTTCTCTTCCTTCCCCAAACATTCTCTCCCTTAAAATGTTCTAATTATTTGTTGGGGTTAGCAATTTTAATATGCCTTTAAGTTATTCAAAAGTGACTTTAGAAACATGATGTAAAATTAAGTCGCATTGTTTTTATAAAAGGGACTTAATATTTTGTAGGAATGTGAATATTCTAAATTCAAAAATAAGGCATATGGAGGGTCATCGGGAAGATGAAGACTTGTTCTTCTTCTATAAACTCGTAATGAAATAATCGTTTGATGGTCTCCTTAGCTATGTTGAATTCTTGAGAGAGAGATCCTTGTGAAAAGACAAAGAGATATCAAATTTTTCCATTCTCTCCCACTCTCAAATTTCTTCCATTTCTATGCTATGTAAATTTTTTTCAAGCATCAATACAAGGAGTTTCTAGCCCTCTTTTTACTGGAGGAATTTATTGATACTTTGTGCTCATAAATTATAATCAGTCTTGTTTCTATTTGCATATTTTTTTCTTCTTAATTTTAGTGCACATGATGAAATTTCTAACTGATGTCTGTAAGACTATGATTTTCTACTTCCAACAGATTAGTCCTCTTATCTAAAATTCTCACTCCCTTTCCCGCTCTCCTAGAAAATTCCTCTCTTACAGGTATCTACAATATTTTTCCATAGGGTCAGTGGAGTGCCCCTGTTGGATCCCTAGACATAAGGCCAACCCAGATAAAACTCACCTCACTCGCGCATGCATATACAAAAGCTGCACCATTTAAGTAAAGGGACTTAGATTCCCGAGCATTGGTAAGAAGCCTAGAAATTTGTCCCGATAAATTTTATCACCAACAAGTCCTTTGATTTTTTTGGCTCAATTTGATCCTTGGATCTTTGTAGCATGATTCAACTCTATTTGTGTCTTAGCACATTCTTTCTCTTTGGCTTATAAGATGGTTGTGATCTACTCAACATGATCTCTAAGTATTTTGTTGATTTCTTCAAATTTCTTGCTATCCTCCTCTTAATTTCTCTCAGTAAAAAGGTAGACATATTATTTGTAGTCCATTTTAATGACATTAGATCAATATTCTTCTTCCTTTGAAGCCTTAAATCCTCTAGGAAAATTTCAAATTCATCTTTGAGGATAAATTTCTTATCTTCCTTGTTTGAATCAGTTGCCTCATCTTGTCATTTCCTTTTGAGATGCTTGTAACATCACTTCCAATCTCACTATAAGGACTACTATCTTCATAAAGGTACTTTAAATTATCCCATAGATCCCTAGCTGAGTCACATTCTACAACCATGCAACTTACACATTCCTGCAAAGTACCAAAAAGAATATCCTTGGCAATTTATTTCATAGGGTATGTGTTATCCATATTTCACCCCCCAGAAAAATATTGGATCAGCCATGACCTAACAAAAAATAACTAGAGAAACCACATTCAAACCTTGTAAACAGGTTGCAGAAGAACTTTAAAATGGAGTACAGAGTTTGCAAAATATTAAATGACCCTATGCAAGAAGAAAGAGAAGAAACAAATCTTTCGAGTGAATTCGTGCCTTAGAAATTCATCAAACAAATTATAGGTGGGCTCAAAAATGAAGTAGTAGGGTCAGGGAAGAAGGAGATAGTGTCAAAGAAGCTAGAAGCTCAAAAGAGAAGGAACGGTGAAGGTTTGAAGTCTTCGGCTTTGAAACGGTTTAGAATGAGTCCAAAAATCGACTAAGTATGGAGGAGACAAATGACACTACGAATTATCTCAATGACCATGTAGTCCAAGGTCTGAAAAGGTAAGAGGGGATGTTGAAAATTTTAGAGCATGTGGAGGTTTCCACATGTCGACTTGATGCTCTTCCGGAGGAAAATCCTAAGCGGGTTTCCAAGTGAGTGCAGAGCCTCCACGCGTCCAATTTCAAAAAGGGATAGAGTCGGGTTGAATAGTCAATGCATTGTGACAGGCTGATAGAGAGTGCCAAGTGTCCAAATGGTGCTAGTTTAAGAGTAGAATTGAAGGGAGGTTTCCAAGCAAGCGCCAGACCACCACGTGTCCCCGGTCAGATATATGACCCCGCCGAGAAAATGACTTAGGAAAAAAACATAAGGAAATCAAGCAGGTCGCAGAAGAAGCCACGTGTCGACCCGAAACTCCTTCAAAAACAAAATACAGAGGCTGCCCTCAGACATGTGCCAACCCTCCACGTGTCTAGTTTCAAAAGGGGGCCCATTTTTGAATTGGTTTTCCCACTTTTTTGTATAGACCGATCTAAATTTCAAATGGGCATATCTTTCGACTTGGGGCTCAAAATCCAACAAATCTGACATCGTTGGAAATATCTCAGCCTCATCTACACCATGGAGATCTAAAAATTTAAGTTTGGAGAGGTGAGGTGGGAGAAAATGGAGAAAATAGTCTTTAGGCCATTAATGCTTTGGATCTATTTTTTTAGCTTAGCAACTAGATTGGATTCGATCTAATCTGCCATTTCCTCCTCCTTCGAGGTGCCAAACAAGAAATTGATGTAGTCAAGATAGATTTGGGGTGGATTTTGCAGGAGGCATTGATGATAGTGGTTGAACTTTGAACCATTTTTTCCCCACTCTCTCTCTCTTTCTTCCCTCTATGTTGAATCTATAAAAGCATGGTCGGGACTCATTGTAAAGGGTTGGACATTCTTCTATTTTTGTAGGCTCCCCTTTTCTTTTAGAAAATGAATTCTTGGCGTTTTCTAGACCTTCCATTAGATTGCAACACATTTTCTACCTTCGGGCCATTTGTAATGCATTGTATCAATCTACAGAGCAATAAAACACATTTGTGATTGATTTTAGATCCTTTCTTGTCTCCATTTCTCTCATTTGGTCTTCCATTACAAATTTGGTTATTTGTGCTTGATTATTATGTGCATTTTTGTTGGTTTGTGTCTATCAACAAAACTAATGTTCATCATTCCTTCAGTGCATCACCTTGTAGCTTAGTTTTGATTTCTTGTATTCCTTTTATCCATGTCTCCTTGGTAAAACTTAGATTAGGTTTAGGAATAGGTCCTTTGCAAGTTTTCACGCATGCACCTAAACAAAGGAATAGGAACCAACCTTTAATCTGAGAGTTTTCCCATTTGTAAAGTCCCACATTTTGGGGAAAACTCAATGTTATGCAAATCACACCAAATGACTCTGCCTTAGAAAAGTAGATCTGACAACTCATTTGGGGGTGTTGTGATTTTACACTAACAGTTTTGGCATGCCCGGTGGGACCAAGAAGTCTCCATCTTTATTACAGTAAGATTGATGTGCACTTCCTGTGATTCTAACTTTTAAGAAGTTTTAAGAACTACACATCTGACGACTCCAAAAGGGACATAATCCACTTGGTTTCAGTAGTCCAAGCTTACCAAGTTCATGAGAAGAATACAAACATGGTCAAGAACCAGAGAAGAAGGAAAATTTTTCCACTTGCACTTGTCTCCAAACAGAAGGAGAAGGGGGAGAAGAGCCCAGAGATCTCCATCTCCACCAAATAGAGCCTTATCAACACCTCCTCCTAGTAGGTCATTCTTTTAATCAAGAAGGGTGCTCAGGATGATCAAGATGGCACAACCAAATCCTTATGTCAATTTCACTGGTAGCAGCCCACTCGCTCTAAATGCACAAAATCTAGTCTCGGTGGTAGCATTAAAGAGCATTCCACATTCAAGACATTGCAAATGTCCAGACAATCCATGAGATCACCGAGATGGACATTACAAATCAGTTTCTAGCATCTTCACTCAAGGGTAAAGCTTCACAATGGTTCAAGAGCCTCGTAGAAGAGGCTCAATCCAAACTTGGGACCATCTTATGCAGAGCTCTTCATGACTAGTTTGGAGAGAAGGGAGATAACTGTCCTTGTTAGAACATCTAACAACAATCAAAAGAGCTCATAATGAGAGTTGATGATTTCAACCTCGTATTCCAAAGGACTGGATAGGATCCCAGCGGCATTAAAACCCATAGAAGAAGGTGACTTCTTATACTTTCTTAGACCTTTAAATTATGATATTTCTTTAATGATTCAGTAAATGGGAGGCACAACTTTACCTGTAGCTTATAGCATTTCCATAGGAGCTGAAAATCATTTAATCCAGGCTGGAAATCTTGCTCCTAGGCTCTCCATTCCTATATACCCCGAATTAGGAAACCCAAGTTCTAGCTGACACCCACACTAGCTTCTATACCTACCCCATAGGAATCAAAGTTTAGCTAAAGCCTCCACCTCATCCTCTAACACCTCAAAAGAACTTCAAGTGGTCATGAAACAAATTTAGAACCTAGGGAATGAGTTAGTAACTATCAAGAGGCAACATGCTTAGAGTTCTACACCATACCAGCCCCAAGCTCAGCATCAGGCTAGACCTCCATATCAGAAAAATAGACCACCCGCTCGATTGTAAATCAGATTTAAAACCAAGGACAACCTCAAGTTGGTAGACCTTTCAGTCATATGATCCAAATACACCTCAACATCAAGGGCATTAGTTTTTGCACAAAACAACATGGCACAAGAATATGAATGTGCCTCCCATGCAATCAGCCACATAATCAATCAATGTTTTTTAATGGTGTACTAAAGCAGGCCTTAATGGTGCAAACCAGTGGTGTGTCACAAGAGTCTAGTCAAGAAAAAAATCAGCAGCAAGGAGCTTAGCAAGAGACATCTCCAAGTGAAACTATGCTTGTCAATTGGCAAGATGAAGACTTATATGGAATGAATCAGTTCCCTTCTCAAAGTGTAGCTGCTAATACACAGTCCAAAAGGAGAAATATTGGAGAAGGAAAATCACCAAACTCAGGTAACCTTCAACCTTCCATTACTCCACAAGGTTTTGGTACTCCAAATGCAACTCCCAACATGCAGAGCCATTCCAAACCACCTTCCAAATCCACTTAGGCACCAGTTGTAAGAACCCGTGTGCAAGAGAAAAATTTTATAGGAAAGGGGCAGTAGAAGGATAGCTCATTTAATATCATTGAAAAAATGCAGAAGATAAGTGTGAACATTTCACTATGGGAGTCACTAGCTATCCCAGGATAGAGGGATCTATTATAAACTGCTATGGCCAATTGGTCAAGCTCAAATCAACCCCCCATAGCAAGAGAAAGTGCTTACCAATGTGGCTCAACCTAGAGAAACCATGGAGAACAATGAGGTAAGAACCTGAGGCCTCCTCCATTCTATGTTTCATTAATCATTGGGGACAAACTAGTGCATAATTGTATGATTGATTTGGGAGCAAGTAGTTTTGTAATACAAACAAATAATTTATCAACTAGGTCTCCATGAATTGATTCTGGGAGCAAGTAGTATAATTAGATGGGACAATAGTGATAACTATTGAGTCATCAAGGATTTGAGCCTCACATTGCATACCTACCCTAATGTGACTATATTATAGAACATATCACCATAGACTTGCTACCACATTTTGCACTATGTTTTTCCGTAGACTTCTTCACCGCCAAAATTGGAGGCTATTTGTCTCTTGATTGGTCGCATATGATTTTTAGAACAAGGTATTAAGATATAAGCCCATTGTTGATTACCATATTGAGTCTTATGTGCCTAGCCCAATCAATGCCAATTGTTCAGCTTTTGACTAGGAGGACCTCCTAAGCACTTGTGAAGCTGATACTAAGGTGGGGTGTATCCCAGACTTGACTCTCGATGAATGGGCCAAAAAAATACATGCTTTTGACCCCTATAAGGAGATGGAAGAAGCTGAGCTAGGAGTCTACTATCTACATGAGGAGAATCATCCTCTTCCCGACATCATTAAGCCAGAACACAAAGATAACAATGAAGTATGGAAATTATTTTTGATGGCTCGAGGAGTAGACAAGGAGCTGGAGGTGGTGCAATGTTGGTTTCACCACAAGGCATCAAGTATTATTCAGCCTTCATATTTTAGTTTTCCTACTCAAATAACACTGCCAAATATGAGGCTTTGGTCCAGGGTCTTCATTGGGCAAGGAATGAGGAATCAAGAACTTGCAAGTTTTTGGTGACAGTGAACTAGTTGCCAATCAAGTCAGAGGACTTAATGCTGTCAAAAATGACCTGCTCAAAGGCTACAAGAATAGGGTATGGGATCTCATGGAGGATTTTGAAGCCTTCAACATTGTGTCCATACCCTAAAAGGAGAATGAAGTTGCTGATAGGCTTGCAGCAGTTGGAGCAACATTTGATGTGGTTGACAACATCAAAAGAGACAAAGGACAACCACATATCCATGTGGTTGTGAGGCTAACAGTGCTAGATAACAACACATACTGGCAAGTGTTTGATAATGATCAGCAGATCATCAATTTCTTGCAAGAGGAAGCTGAATTCTCAGCCAAGAATCAAGACAGATTAGAGCAGCATAATATGGAGATCAAGTAGTGTAGCTGCATATAAACAAGCTTCCAAAGATTTTGTGACATATTAATCTATCTTCAATCCTAATGATCAATTTCTAAAAGAGAAGGCTAACATGTAGATCAAAGGAGAAGATTCAAAGTCAATCTGAGTTGGAGAAGGCAAAACACTTCAAATAGGAAAAGTGGCCATCAAGAAAGAAAGATATGAATTCATGCAACTTTGCCAAGAGTTTCCAGATGTATTTGTTTGGAGCTATGAAGACCTAAGAGGGTTCAATCTAAAGCTAGCACAACACACAATCGAACTAGATCCAGATGCTAAGCCCATCAGAAAAATTAGAGACTAGTCAATCCACATATTGAGCCTCTTATGAAGAAAGAGCTAAACAAGATGATAAAGGAAAGTATTATATTTCTAATCAAACACTCTATCTCAGTTGCAAACTTGGTCCCAATCGGGGAAGAATAATGGAGAGATTAGGTTGTGTGTAGAATTCGAGACTTGAATAGAGCATTATTGAAGGACCACTACCCATTCCCCTCAATGGAGTAGATTTTGCAAGTGGTGTCTGGATCAGAGAGATTCTCTCTCCTAGATGGTTACTCAGGGTATAACCAAATAATGGTGAAAGAAAACGATCAGTTCAAAATGGCTTTCACCACCAAATGGGGCACCTATGCCTACAAGAAAATGCCATTTGGATTGTCTAATGCCAGAGCCACTTTCCAAAGGGTAATGGATATGGCATTCAAAGGGTTGATCAACAAAATATTACTGATATATCTAGATGACATCACTGTGTTCTCAAAAAATGCAGCAGATCACCTTTTTCACCTAAGACAGGTATTTTAGAGGTGTAGGAGATTCAGGGGTATCATTGAACCCTAAAAAATGTATATTCTTGGCCCATGAGGCGCGAGGCTTCTAGGCCATATTGTATCAAAGGAGGGTTTGGAAATCAACCCAAAGTGGGTTGAAGCAATAAGATTATGTCCATTACCAAGCCATAAGAAAGCTCTTCAAAGCTTCTTAGAAAAGATTAATTTTGTCCACGGGTTTGTACTTTAGACTTTCCTACCCTTGTCAAGCCAATAACGTTGATATTGAAGAAGAATTTGGCATTTAGGTGGAAAAATGAAGGAAAAGAAATATTTTAGGCCATCAAAGAAGATATATCACAAGCCCCAACTCTCGTTAATCTAGACTTCTCTAAGGACTTCATACTATATGCCTTCGGTGGCGGTGACACAATTTATGTAATCTTAGTACAACGAACAAAGAGGGTACAGTAATGACCAATTGCCTTCTTCACCAAGGTCCTGGAAGATTATGAAGTGAGACACTCTTTCATCGAAAATCATTTCCTTGTAGTGATCGAGAGGGTTAAAGAAGTTTAAGCATCTGGTTTCAAAAATAAAATCCAATTGTTAGTCTCCCATGCACGAGTTAAAGACTTCCTTCTTAGCAAGGATCTGAATAAAAAACATGAAGGATGGGTCACTCATGTCATGGAATATGACATTGAGATCAAGGTCACTAAGCTGGTCCGTGGGAAGGGATTGTGTGAACAATTGGCCTCAAGTCAACAAGATGAAGCAAGCAGTGAAAAGGAAGCTTTTTTGTCCTACAGAATAGTCAAGAGAAAGAAAATGATGATGTGCCCACTCCTTGCTGGACTCAGGATATTATGTACTTCCTACAAACAGGCCTATGCCCTCATGAAATGAGTAAAGAAAAAAGGAGACACTTCAGACTGCAAGCCATCCCATATGTGCTTATTGATGGTGTCTTGTTCAAAAGGGACATCAATGGCATTCTGTTAAGATGCATTAGGACATATTAGATTGAGAGAGTGTTATAAGAGTTCCATGTTAGAGTAGCTGGAGGCCCTTTTTTCCATGGGTGACAACACTCAAGATCATGAAGGTGGGTTATTATTGGCCCAAGGTGTTTAGTGAGCTATATGCATGGATAAAAAGTGCAAGAACGGTGTGTTCTTTAGAGGCAAAGAAAGGCTAGCAACACTTCCATTGCACCCAATTTCAGTTGATCAACCTTTCATGAAATGGGGATTGGAATTCATTAGGGTCATCAATCCAAATTCAAGCCAAGGCCACAAATGGATTTTGATAGCAACAGACTATTTCACTAAGTGGACTGAGGCAATGGCACTCAAAGAAGCTAATGAGTCTAGCATATTAGATTTCTATGAAGGGACAAAGTGACTGGGAGATTTAGAGTTCCACCCACTATTCTATTAGACAATGCATTGGCATTCATAGGTTCCAAAATCACAAAATGGGTTGTTAGGAATGAGATTTACTTGAGCACTTCATCAAACTATTATCCTCAAGGTAATGGCCAAGCTGAGTCCACAAACAAGAACCTATTAAGGATTGTTAGAAGAACTCTTGATGAAAATTAGAGAACTTGGCACACAAAACTCAAATCAGCCTTATGGGCTGATAGGAAACACCCAAGAGGTCTACAAGCAGCTCTCCATTCAAACTTTTCTATGGGAAAGAGGCAGTGTTGCCTATATCACTTGAGTTGCCAGCATTGGAACTCATGAAGCAACTAGAGATGTCTGAGTTTGAGCCAATGGAGGCTAGGTATGTAGAATTGATGGAATTGGAAGAAACCAGAGAGCATGCACTTCAAACAATGGAGAAGGATTAGGTGTCAATCAAGAGATGATTTGATAAGAAAGCAAAAATAAGGACTTTTTAAGAAGGAGACCTAGTTTTGAAATGGGATGCATATCGGGCAAAACTAGGAGGGCATTCCAAGTTTGATGCCATTTAGAGTGAACCCTACATGGTCACAAGATGTAAAAGTAGCAATGCTTTCTAATTTAGGTTGTTGTAGTTTAGGTTGCTTTTTTACTAAGTGCTTTGCAAACTCTGCATGTTCTACTTGGAGCATGTATGATTTCAAATTTTATACATAGTTGTGTGGTGCTATTTTGTTGCTCTTGCATAGTCCATTTAGGGACAAATGAAAGCCCCGGGTCAAAGCAATTTTCTACTCTCAGAAACCATCATTTCAGATTTCTTATGAAAATTGAGAGTGTAAACAGTCAGGCTCATGGATCAGAGGTAGGATCAGTATCATACCATCATTCTCGACTCCATGCCCAATGGATACAACAAGGTAACTAGTCTTTTCATCTAGCAGGAAGATACCCCAGTGAGTCACCAAATTGTTATCCATATTTCCCCCTAGTAAAATATTGGATCAGCCATGACCCCGCACAGAAAGAACTAGAGAAACCACTTTCAAACCTTGTAAAAGGTTACAAAAAGACTCTACAATGGAGTGGCGGAGCCTACGAAAGATTAAACGACCCTATGTAAGAAGAAAGAGAAGAAATAGCTCTGTCGAGTGAATCCATGCCTTAAATTCATCAAACAGATTACAGGCGGGCTCGAAAATGAAGTAGCAGGGTCGAGGAAGAAGGAGATAGTGTCAAAGAAGCCAGAAGCTCAAAAGAGAAGGAACGGAAAAGGTTCAAAGTCTTCGAGCTCTGAAATGGTTCAGAATGAGTCCAAAATTGACTAAGTATGGAGGAGACAAAAATGCTACAAGTGTCTTAATGACGCACCTCCAAAGATTAAATCTAAAGGAGCAGACCCAAATGAGTGCCAAGATTCCATGCATCTAGAGCCCCAAAATTTACACCAGCCATTGAAAATATTTGACTTAGCGGACGCTGCTAAGTGTCTAAACGGTGCATCTTCAAAGTTGAATCCAAAAAGAGAGGCTCAAACAAGCGTTAGGGCTCCATGTGTCCTAGGCCCAAAATGGAGGCAAAGTCAAAGCATCAAAGTCAAAAGGTGGACAAAGTGGGCCTCAAAAAAGGATAAGTATAGAAATATTAGTGGAAGCCGCCATGCATCGACTTGACACGTTTCCAAAAGTTAGTCCAAATGCGGACACCCAAATGAGTGTGAGCTTGCCACATAGTCTAAGGTCTAAAAAGTTAAGAGGGGTCTTTGAAAATTCTAAGAGCCTGTGGAGGTTTCCACATGTTGACCCGATGCTCCTCCAGAGGAAAAATCCTAAGCGGGTTTCCAAGTGAGCGCAGAGCCTCCATGTGTCCAATTTCAAAAAGGGACAGAGTCGGGTTGAATAGTCAATGCATTGTGATAGGCCGATAGAGAGTGCTAGTGTCCAAACAACACTAGTTCAAGAGAAAAATTGAAGGGAGGTTTCTAAGCAAGTGTGCCACCAACGCATGTCCCTGATTAGATATATGACCCAGTTGAGAAAAGGACTTAGGTAAAAAAACATAAGGACATCAACCAGGTCATAGAAGAAGCCACGTGTTTCCCTGATGCTCCTTTAAAAATAAAATATAGAGGCTACCCTCAGACATGCACTAGCCCTCCACGTGTCCAGTTTCAAAAGGGGGCCCGTTTTCAAATTGGTTTTCCTACTTTTTTGTACGGACCCGATCTAAATTTCAAATGGGCATATCTTTTGACTCGGGGCTTGAAATCTAGCAAATTTGACACCATGTTGGAAAGATCTCGGCCTCGTCTATGCCATGGAGATCTAAAACTTTAAGTTTGGAGAGGTTAGGTGGGAGAAAAATGGAAAAAAAATCTTCATGTCGTTAATGTAGGATCTATTGTTTCTTAACAACCAGATTGGATTCTGATCTAATTCACCATTTCCTCCTCCTTCGAGGCGCCGAACAAGAAATTAATGTAGTCAAAATAGATTTAGGGCAGATTTTTCAGGATGCATTGATGATAGTAGTTGAACTTCAAACCGGTTTTTTCCGCCTCTCTCTCTTTCTTCCCTCTGTGTTGAATCTATAAAAGCATGGTTGGGACTCATTGTAAAGGGTTGGACATTCTTCTATTTTTGCAGGCTCCCCTTTTCTTCTGGCAAAGGAATTCATGGAGTTTTTAGACCTTCCATTAGATTGCAACACATTTTCTACCTTTGGGCCATTTGTAATGCATTGTATCGATCTACAGAGAAATAAAACACATTTGTGATTGATTTTAGATCCTTTCTTGTCTCCATTTCTCTCATCTGGTCTTCCATTACAAATCTGGTTATCTGTGCTTGATTACATGTGCATTTTTGTTGGTTTGTGTCTATCAGCAAAACTAATGTTCATCATTCCTTTGGTGCATCACCTTTTATTCCCGTATCCTTGGTAAAACTTAGATTAGGTTTAGAAATAGGTCCTTTGCAAGTTTTCATACATGCACCTAAACAAAGGACTATGAACCAACCTTTAATATGGAGAGTTTTCCCATTTGCAAAGTCCCACATTTTGGGAAAAATCAATGTTATGCAAATCACACCAAATGACTTTACCTTAGAAAAGTAGATCTAACAACTCATTTGGGGGTGCTGTGATTTTGCACTAACGATATGATGAGTCAAAGCATCCAATATCTATCTCATATCTAAGAGAACTTAGATATACCTCCATTCTAAATCTCCATAGGGAATAGTTTGTTTTATTAAACCTAAGACCTTGATATGGCACAATCTCTTCTCCCATTTTGATCAAACAACATGTTCTTCAAGAGGATCTCCTTCAAGTAGCCAAAATTACTTCACAAGGACCAAATTTGATACCAATTGTTGGAAGACAAAGGGATTAAGAGGTGGGGGTGAATCAGTCCATTAAAGATTTATTACATTTCATTCATCATTAATTATCATTCATACAACCATTCAATCATACATTAACCATATGTGTGCTTACTTGAACATTAAATCAACCATACACAAGAGAAAGATGCAAGAGAGTACATAAGAAAAAAAATTTAAGTGGGAAACCCTTAAGGGGAAGAAAATGATGCAATCAAGGAATAATAACAACATAAAATAAATTATAAAAATATTTACAACTAAATTCCATGTACTCTACATTTAGAGAATCGTTCATAGGCTAAGATGACTTAAAACTGCTATATTTTGATCAAAAGTTTCTCAAATTGGCACAATATCACATAAATATTATTTCCTCAAGCTTACACTTGAATGTATTCTACTTGTATACCTTATTGCATCTTATTTCCATCATCAAATCTAACTAAAATCATTGAACCCTTCTTTCACTTACTTGGCACCAATTGCCAATTTCTTGCTTTACAACTTTTAGATACAAAATATCATTTCTTGACCTTTATACCCCTTCCAAGGTTCCTTGGTCATCTTCTCCTATAAAAACTTAAAATATGGTTAATTAAACTAAAAAATGTAATCATCTAATAACCATGCTTCAAGTAATTTCTTTTTCAAGACAAGATTGCCCCCTACTTGCTCTAAAGAACACAATTCTTGCTCTTATCTAGGCTATCCACTTCTATGGCTACCTTCACTAAAATACCAACTTCAAAATTGTTGCTATCTAATTTCACCCACTAGTGGAATTAGAAAACTAACAAATCTTGCATTGTGACATATGGTGGGGACCCACTTGCAAGAAAAATGACAAAATCTAATGATTTTCCTAAGCACTTCCCCCGACATCTCTCCACAGCTCTAGTGCACCCGGGAAATCCAAAAATTGCATAAAATGTATAGAGAAGGTGTAGATTTTAATGGAGAGCCTTAAGCTCTAGGGACAACTCACCAAGTTGTTTATAGTTTACAACCTGCTCCAAGGTAAGGTGGACCGAATTATTTTAAATACGGGTGAGCTAATCATGAAGAAACTGAGCTATACATTGTGGAGGGGCATTAAGTTCATATGGTAGAAGGTTGAGATGTTTGTTGGAGGGACCGAGTTGAACTCATGTTAGAGAACATGGATAACTCATCTAAGCACTTAACAAAAAAAAGACAAGTCTGAGTTTGGGGTAGGATTCTTGCGAAGAACACGGAAGTCGGAAGCTCAAAAATCCCGGTGAATTGTGACATATGTGTGCGGAAGGGCTTAAATCACTAACCTAGGTGTGGGGAGAAATGTTGTGTGGTGATGGCATATATTGAGATTCAAGTTGCACTTAGGACAAAAGTGCATCGAAAACCAAAACTCACCATAGAGGATGTAATTTGGGGATTCCAAATGGACCATGGGACATGTGGGCCATAAAAACAAAAAAATCCGAGAAGGAAATGGATGCGGGTGGTGATCCTGGTCAATTGCACCTTTGGGGTCAAAGGAGTGGTGGAATAGGCTCTGGTTGAAGATGGTGTATGAAGCCCATGTTGTAGGTGATGTGGGAGTTGGAAGCACACATGACATGAGGTCCAGTGGAATGCACGTTCTTGATGGGCTTGAAACCCCAAAAACATTGGCTTGAGCTCCAAGGTTAGAAAAATTTGATGCAACAGTTATGGAGAGCTAGGAGGAGCTCACCATACATGGGAGCTCACCGTTTGAAGGGTGAGTTGGATTTTGTGAGGGGGTTAGAGTTATTTTAAAGAATAAATCATGACACATAAGAGGAAACCCCTGAGGATGAAGGTGTCGATGGAAAGAACATTGAGTCCAAGGCACATGGCACTAAATTACCGATGCATCGGTGAGTAGATGGAGTGTAATTCGATGGGAGGTTATCGTGGCATTAGAACAACTTGATGCAAGTGAAGAGGGAGTCCATAGGGAAAAGTGTCAACTCAGTCTTGAGTTGGCCGAGATGGCTCGAATTAAAGACTTTTATAAACCCCACCTCCCCCAAAATGAAAGGTGTGAATGAAGAAATAATGGGCCCCACCTCGAATTTAAATGCCCGAATCAATTCAATATTTTGCAAAACATTAGAAAGAGGAAAAATATTTAAATGATGATTTCCAGCCAGAATGTAATATATAGTCCCGTGAAATGTAAGTAAGCCTGGTAAAACTCAAATAGCTGCGATCACTCGAAAGCTCATAACTTGAGTGTTTCTCAACATATTTTCACAAAATTGGCCTTGCTAGAATCATGGTTCCAGAAATTTGTACAAAGATCAAGAAATTCAAAAATAATTTCACAAAAATTGAGCCGTTCAGTTTGCTAATTACCAAGTGGTTGAATGAGCAATAAATGGGCATTGAAATCCAATTTCTTGTGTTGTAAATTACAAATATGCATGGGTGATATTTTGAAAATCAGATATCATCATTTTTCCTCATTTATTATCACTTTCAAGTTGTTGGAAAGAAGATTTCAGGATTTCTCTTCTCTTTCTTCTCAAATTCTATAAATTGTAACATGGGGCTCATTATAAAGGAGTTAGTCATTCTCATCTCTCGCACCCTTCTCTCTTTCTTCCCTCTTTGGGTTGAATGTGGAGCTTCAATCCTCCTCTCCATGATTTGTAATGGAATTCTCTTGCCTCTTTCCCACTAATGATGTATTATGCAAAATTTTAATGGAGCACTAAACTATGTTTTGTGATGCATTTTTTCCATCCTTTGCATGTTTTTGTCATTACTTGCCTCTCTTCATTACAGGGTATACTATGCATAATTTTAATGTTTATTGAGGTGGTAGGAGCATTTTTTATTTAGGGGAACCAAGTGTTATTTTGTGTGAATCCATCTTTGGTCTGTGGTGTATCTTGTCCACCCTCTCCATTTATCACCTCTCTCCCTTTTAGGTCGTTGGATTGTGTCTAACAACCTTCTTTTCTTGGTGTATCACCACTTTTAGTGTAGGTTTATTTTCATGCATCTCTCTCCTTTCCCCTTGGAATATTAGAATAGGATTAGGTAGTTTTCTTGCTTGCATTGGGACTAGTTATGGTCGATAGGATTAGGAAGAGGAACCAGACTTCTCTGGAGGATTATTTCAAGCCCACAAGTCCCACAGCTTGAGAGATGATCCCATGTTACCCAATCACACCATGATCTCAAGCACACACACTTGTGAAAATTGGAGGGTGATGTGATTTGGTGATAACAATTCTAGCATGCTCAGTGGGACATCATAGAAGTTAGAGTTTCATCTTTCGGAGGTTTTCGATATCAAGCAACAAATCATTAGCCACCATGTGACCTTCGCTACTTGAAAATAGTTCTAGCACATCCGGTGGGACAAAAGGAAGTCAAGATCATCATTAGGTATCCAGTTCAACATTGGAGTAATTTTCATTTCAACAGGTTGGTGTGTTTTTGTTGGAATCTTATCTTTTGGAAGCATTTACAAACACATATAATGACTCCATTTTTTCCAAACAACCCATTCTCTGAAATTGCATACATTTCTTCTATCCATTTCCATCCATTTTCCTTTCCATCTCTTTCATTTTCTTCCATTCTATGAAGTTTTTCAATCATGGCTTCATTCCCATAATGGATTTCACACTTGTAATTGTGTAATCAGCCTCTAACGAGATTCACAACTCCTTCATATTAGTGCTATGCTCAAATTAAAAACCACTATTCTTACCCCTATGAGTAGTATCAAAATTAGTTTGGCTATGGAGCTTATCAAGAGTAAGCGTATGCATATAGTAACAATAGTCAAATGGAGAGTGCTGATTTGTTGGAGAAGATTCAAATAATGGAGCTAGAAATGGTTCAATCTTGGGCAACAACTCAAATGAAAGCATTTAGAATTCTCTACATGGATCCTTGTCCATGGGAAGGCCCTTTTCCAAGACATTATAGCCCATAATAGAAGCTTTATTTCATGGATGAGATGCTGCCCCAACTTACACAATGGAAAAAGGAGATAGAATTCTATGAGAAAAGTGTAGGAAAACCTTTTCAATAGGTAAGTCAAGCACCAATTCCTTGTTCTTATTTTTCTCCTTCCCAAGCTTTATCATTTTAGAAGTATCACGATTCAAGCTCATTGTATGTTGTCCCAGTCTTGATTTGCCTTCTTCATCTTCTAATCTCCCATCACACCTCAATTATTCTTCCATTTTCCCTTCCAAACAACCATCCCATCCTAAAATACAAGAAGTTATAACCCTCCCACTGCTACAAACAAAATCATTTGTGACCGAACCATTCCCAAGTTCATCTTGGGAAGAAAACAATCAAAAAACTAGCCAAGGGAAACAAGAAAAGAACAACTAAGAAGAAATGAAAGAGAATTTGAAAAGATAGGATCTTAAGTTTGGTATTGAAAAGATTCCCTTGATGGTTAAACCAAAAGAGGAGGCCAAAGTTGAAGAACTAATGGTGGCCAAGTCTGACTTTTTAGTAGCTACAAAGCAACAAAAAGAAGAGCCCGATGAAATAAATATAACACAAGAATTAGTAAGTTGGGATCTAAGGTTCGGAATGGATAAAATCCCCATGATGGTGAAACCGACAGAAGAAATCAAGGTTGGGGATCAAGCAATTAAGGATGATTTTTAGCAAGTAATAGAACAAGAAGATTAGTAGTCAATCTTCTCCGAGTGCATTGTCCATGATGGGACTTTGTTTGAAAATATTGATGATCATATTACAACCGCATAATCAGGTCAAGATGGAGGAAGAACAACCAACTCTAAGTCTAGTTAAAGAGGAGCACTTTACGGTTAGTGAAACAAATTCAAAGGCATTAAATCATGAGCTGATCCCACAAGAGATTGTAGATCTCTCTCCCATTCAATCTCTCCAAAAATCTGATTTTTGGAAGATTTTGAACTCACTAGCTTCATGTTTGAAGAAGAAGAAGACCATGATGAAAAAATTGCATATTTAAAGGTCATCATGCAAGAGGAAGAAGTTTTGGCATAACAAGACAACGAAGAGCTTGATTGCTTATCTGATTTAGAGGAGTGTTTTGATGAGGATGACCCCATGGAAATCATGACATTTTCTACCCCATCATCCATTCTTCAATGAAAGGAGCCTACTTCCATGACGGAGAACATTCAAGAGAAACTTTCTCTTCAAAACAGTCCTCTTGAATCTAAATTGGAAGATCTTGATGTTCCAAGTATCATGTTGGATGAGGAGGAAGGAAAAGAGCATGGAGATGTCACCTCTCTCATACCATCCACCAAGGTGATACTTTAGTTGTTTGTAAATGTGCAAAAGGAAGAAAATAAAGTTACAGACAATCATATTTTCTAGGGAGGCTTGCAAGAAAACTTCATTATTGAAGTTGAAATTCGAAGCCTTAGAAAATTCAACAGACCAGACCTTGCCCAATTAGGTACTTGGATTCATTGGATTCAAGGGAGAAACCATAGCCAATTGTGCTTGGGTCTAAGCAAGAGGATGAACCGCAACATGCCAAGGATCAACCACAATGCCTCTTGGGACCAAATGAGCAATAATTAGAAGAGGTATTTATATTATTCTAAGTTGATACCTTAATGAATTGTGGATTGAAAAATAAACATGCAGTCAATTTTTCACTCTCAAACACAATTGTGCTTAGTGTCAAATCATCCACATGGCTGCAAATTGTGATAAAGGGAAGCTATTTCTCATTACTAGTGGCATGTTTTGTTTAAAATGAACATTTATTTGGTTAGTATAGGGTGGGAGTGGGTTTGTTTTCAGTAGAAGAAGTGGTTGTCCACACTCTACATGTCTACTTGGGCATTTATGGTTTGCCATTTTTTATATAGTTTTGGGTTTGTGTTTTCTCTAGCACAATGCATCGATTTGATGGCCTCTCACATGAAATTCCACAAGAAGGAAGCTCATAGCTATAGGGAACCATTGCAACTTCAAATAAAAAAATGTAGAGCAAATAAATTTAGTTGAGGAGATTTCAATGATTCCCTTCGAGAACAATCATAACTAGCTTCTAGCGTAGACACCAAATTTGGATCACACTCCCCTTAGTACCCTTTCAATCAGTTAACATAACATGTTCACCTAACCATGCCCCTTTTACCCCACATTCATATTAATTTAATTACTTACAATTGAATTAATGCCCATCCTCACATTATTTATTAATTTAACTACTTTAATTAGGTTAATTTACACCTCACCATGGACTTATTCCTAGCCTATTAATTAACTAAGACTCAGTCTCTACTTATCTTAACCAAATGGGACTTAGTATAACCCGACATTACATTCCTATTTATTCTCCAACAACACCCCGCTTATCTAAAGTTCTAACAATCACTTGAGACCTGGATCGACAAGAAGAGTTGTTTTTGGTAAACCTAGGATTTCCCGTCCTAAATGACACTTTGGTTAACCCAGTAACCGACACCATCACCTTGACCATCATTAGTTACCATATATATAGTTTTGTAACCTTTTTCCTAGGTTGGTCACTTCAAGTTTTGAGAGAGCTATCTACATTCAAGCACAAACCAAAGTTTTCTCAGCATCAAGATGACAAAATACATTTAGCCAGAGGCCCAAGCAAGTACAGACTGATCCAAAGGCATTGGCATTCATGAGAGCACTCTAGGGAAGTACTTCCATGGTACTGACCACCAAGTTCATCACGGATTGACCATCACCTTCCTTCACCAACCAAGATTACAAAATACAAGTAAGTGCATTTGATTTTGCATCATTTTAGTACTTAATAGGTTATTTCTCTTTTGTTATTAGATCTTGATCTTCCCTGCATTCCTCCATCCCCACCTTCCTTTATTGTCTACCTATCCAACTACCCATAACCTTCGGCTCTTCATACCCTTCCTTTATACTTTCTTGAGTTTTACCCACCTTATTACTAACCCAACCAATCCCCCTTCACTCTCTGTGGAATCAAAGAGAAGCCCAAAATCACCTTGTATCAAATTTCACCAGATTTCCCCTACCAATGCAAGTTATCTTAACCATCATTGGTTTCCCCTTCACCAACATCATTCACACAACCATCATCGGTTACTCGGTCTCTGTCGACTTTCACTAAATTGACCTTTACACCCCAAAAGCCTCACAAAAACCTCACCCCGATACCCTACGAAAATTTATCACAGACCTTCCCATCTCTTTGTGCAGACACAGAGAGAGCCACTGAAAATTTCTTTGAAATTCTTCCATTATCCATAATAACAAGATCGGTCATCCTAAACCATCATTGTTCATACTTAATCGTTAGTCATACCCTGACCGACATCAATCTCTATGTATGTTAAAGCGCCTTAGACCAAGGTAAGATCCCCACTCACCCCAAAACCAATAAAAATTTTCCAAACCTTACCCGAACCTTCCTGTGATCCTTAGATTACCTAACCCAGGACCTTCACTAGTTTAATTATCAAAGCATTTAATTGGATTGACATTGATAGTAATCTGAGATACCTAAATCAGAACACTAACATTAGATTCGTTTATTTGCATGTTCATTTATTTTATATTGAATTATATATCAGTGGATTGATAACCATCAAGGAAGTATCACAATTCTGGATCTATCTCACACTAGGAAATCCACTAACCTTTTGCTATTAACTATGTTTTGTGGTCTTGCTTTGTATTTCAGGTAGTTCCTCCTAGCCAAAAGGAAGCTCACACAATCAGTTTGGATCGAAAATTAGAAGCACGCGCACAACCTTCAACCAACATTAAAATAGGTATTCCTCCTTGGCCTTCTACCCTTATTTGTTTCATTAATCTACTAAGAATCCGGTGAAACATTTTGGCACACCCGATGGGACCCATCAGGGGTTCTGTTGCATTTGTTCATTCCTAGGTAAAAATTGTGTGTTTATTTCCCTTTGAAAAGTATTCACATTAATTTTATTCTTTGGAATCTTCTCCTTCTTTCTATTGTCTAAAAGAAATTGTGCTTTTGGTTCTTTAAAAAGAACACGTCTTTCTTTCTATTGCATTGCATTAGTGAAATAACATCCTCTTCCTGTTCTCCATTTGCTACATTGAACGTAATTGTGGATTTGGGCTTAAAACATTTACATTTAATTCTAGTTTGTTGCATTGTAGCTCGCATTAATCGAGGGAAACCTATGCACTTGGAATTCATGCCCATCTAATGGTTGAATAATCCAATCGTAGTTCAATTTGCACACTCTCTATACCAAATCACTTAAATAATTTACACATCTTCTTAAACATCATCCTACCTAGAAGAAGTTGTCGACGATCACATGATCAAAGGATTGACAGTGGGTTCCTAGTTGGTTTCTCTGTCTAGTCATTGTCTCAAGAATGGACCACCCCCACAAAAATTTACTTAAAACCATCCTTAGTTCTTGGATTTTCATAGGGTACCTTCTATCAAACCAAAAACTTTATTCTATTCACAAGTCAGTCCTAAATAGCATAAGCTAAAACATAAAATTCACCAATAGGATTTCATGTTTCTTAGTTTTTTCTTGATTTGTGTTTTGAGTTGAGAGGTCGTTTTCTCCATTTTATTTCTTCCTTTCATGCTCCACAATCATAGTTGGTGTATTCCAACTATTTCTAAGTGTGTCAAGGTTCATCATTACCATACTCAGGTTTCTGGGTTGGTATTTTATCTGATCTAAGTCACTAAATCCCATTTTTCCTCATCTTTTCAAATTTCACGGTGGATCGCGTTGGTCCATGGCCGTCACGGTTTACATTTGACCATCATCGGTTTACCTAACCATTGTCAGTTTCCTGATTTTTTGGGTTATTTCACCAAAACAACACTCATCACATTTTTATTCTTTCTGGGGATTCCTAGATACATCACCATAGCTCTAGACCTTTGAAATCACTGTCAAATCCATATTTTGTCTCATTTTCATCAATTATTATCACATTTATCAAAATTTTGATTATTCCATAGTAATTGGTATGAGTCACCCTAACTGTCATAGGTCACCCTCTATCACTATCTTCTTAACCCAATCATTGTCATTTCCTGTGTTTTAATTTTTTAATTAAAACAACATTAATTTTGACCTTCTAGAACTATTTTTCTCCATTCCTTCTATTTTTATGTGTCATTTACAGAGAGTAGATTTCCAAGCCTACGCCAACTCACATGGTTTTGACTCATAGTCAAGCCAATGCCCTTATATTCCACGCAAGCCTTCAATCGCTTTCACTAGCCCATTTCCACCTTGTTGGCTTGAAAATCTATTAGATGGGCAGATCATGGGGAAATAAGACAACAAACAGTGCGAGGCATAGCCCCTCTTTGAGAAAACAAAGTGAAACTAGTTTATTGTTATTCTACCAGTAGGAACCTGTGCAAGTCTTACAGTATTCTGCCTTCAAGGGGTTTGGGATCTCATCCCAATAGAGGTAGTTCCGAATGACGAACAAAAATGTGAGAGGGAGGAATGGAGGAAGGATAGATCTGAAGGGAGAAAAGAAATGAATTCCAAGATAGAAAGGTCAAAAGGTTTATGCTTTGGGCTGGTAGTAAACAGAGCCAAACTTACTTGCATAAACAAATAAAGCAATACTGATGAACAAATGAAAAGGAAAGAAAGAATCCAACAAAATAGAAACACAGATCTAACTTAAGAGAGATCTAATGCACATAACACATAAATTTAGCACAAAGTCTCAATGTATGTATTAATATTTTCTTCTGTTACAAGAAAGTACAAAGTCTTTCTCTCCTCACTTCTATTTTTCATACAAAACTATCCACCTGGAATACAAGTATTCCAGTATTTATAGAAGAGGAGGAGAAAGAAGACAAAAAGAAGCCAACCACTTATTTACAAAATATCTAAAAGTCAAATGTTGACTTTGGGGAAATTTTAGGATGGCAACATCCCATGGTGCAACATGGATGATGTCATCATGTGTGCCAACATGCTTTTAAATATTTTACAAAAATAGAAAATCCATCCCGAAGGAAGCTATTCATCATCGTCTCTTGGCTCGAACTTAGCTTCTCGGTTGAGGCTCAGGAGTCGATATGACACTGTGCCCGATACTCTAAACTTGCTGATTATTTTTTGAAGTTGATACTGATCAGGACCTTTGAAATGGTCATGAATTACTTCACAAGTTTCTTTCTCATTTTTTAGCTTGTCGGGAAAATCAGTGTACTCTTCGTTTGCATTGATCAAAGAGCCAATAAAGTCACGGCAGGCTAAGAGGTTGTTGATGGACTCTCGATTGAAAGTGACCTCTTGTGCCAGACCTTGAGAGACAATAGCCTTGAAGCATTGGAACATGTCATCTGCTTCTCTTAACTCATAGGATGCACTGAGTAGTCTAGGAGACATCTTCGAAACTACTTTCTCCATGTTGTGTAGTGCATCCAAGGCTTCTTCCTTGAATTTGTCGATTCTTTCTAGGATGAATTCCATTTGATCGACCTAGTAATCTAAAGCAGTGAGAGCTTTATAATGTGCTGCGGTGATCGATAACACCGAACTTTAACAGTGTCGTTGAATAGTTGAAAATTATCCGAATGTCCTTGCTACAACTTAGCGTTATCCAATTCCTCAGAAAGGGAGCCTCGCTACTGCTTGTAGCTCTTTATTTCCTTGAGTTATATCTTGGTGCAACAACGTGAACCTACCAATTATCACCTAACCATCCTGGAGGATCTTCTCAATCCAGGATGACACAATCTGTACCCTGTTCAACAATCTTTATGTATTCATCTATTTTCTCTTGGCTGGGAGCTTGAACAGGTTCTGCAGTAGTTGTTGAAGGAGCTCTGCCCATCTTCTGCAAAGCTTGGAGGAGATGTTTGTTCTGTTCTTTGAGCACTCTCTTCTCCTCTTTGGCCTCTTGTAGCTTCTTGCAGAGGGCATCTATAGCTGACAAGGCTTCTCCTTGCAGGATTTCAGATGATGTTCCCATTGTGACTTGAGTCACTGTGAAGTCTGTAGGAGACAGATCTTCTTTCTTCTTTATGGGATCTGGATAGGCTATCTCCATGACCCTTTCTCCTAAGGCACTTTTTGAGAAGTGAGTTATTGCTTTTTTCTTCTTGGGTCCCTTTGACAGAATGACAGAGAAGTCCATAGCTGCAATGGGGACCTTCCTCTTGTGTTGACTCAGGTGGTCAGAGATCCAACCAGGACTTATGGGATCGGGATCGGAAGAAGAAGAGGAAATGGGGGTAAAAGGGGAGAAACTATAGTAGACTCAAGGAAGAAAGTGGAAACACTTGGTGGTGGCATGGATAAAGAGTCCAATGCACTAGTGCTCATAGGGCTTGGAGTCACTACAGGGGAAGAGAAGGACATGGAGATGGAAGGGATCTATGACAGGATGGAGGAAATCTTTGGAGGATAGATCCATGAGAGAGGAGAAGATGGAAGAGGTGGGAGATGGAGGAGAAGACACAACCATAGGAGTGGTTACCTGAGTGATAGGAGGAGGGGGAGTAGAAGAGGGAATGGCGGGCACCTCCACAATTGTAGCTATGACAACATCCTGAGTGGATGTGTCCATTGGAACATTTTCTGCTTCTTCTTTTCCTGGGGACACTAAGTCCACTATTTTCTCTGAAGCAGAAGGAGGGCTATCAGGAGCTTTCTCCTGTTTGCTTGGCTCTCCAACTTTATCTTTTCCTTTTCCCTTTGGTAAGTGATCTGGCTTTGGAGGTACACTTCCTAAAGGGGAAGTAGTGAAATCCACTCCAAGGTAGATGAGACCATTTCGTTTGCACCAATGCTCGGTGCATTGCAACATGGGCTGGACCCTTTCTTCTATGGTCTTGGGTGCCTTGGTCCTATCGATACTTGCAAATGGCCAATCATCCCCATCTGTGTCAAGGTAAACCTAATCAATTTCTTGATCAGTTTCTTGGAAATATTTTGGGATGATGGCAACTCCATAGTGGACGATCTCTGCCAAAGCCAGCCAAGAGTGATCCTTTCGCCTGATTTCAACTTTGTGGTTCACATCTATCCATATGTCCTCGATCTCTGGGACATGGATGGGATTGATCTTTTCCTTGGGGAGGTAACTCTGGTAGTCGAAGGTTGGCCTTGCTGGGAAATCATGCTTTAGGTTGAGCAATTCCATATCTACATACATCTCCCGGGATTTACTCAGCGAGGTGCAAGTGTATCTGCCAACTGTGAGGGGAAAGGAGTTCCCCCTTTCTTCCTTTTCATACATTTCTCATGATATGTAATCAGCTACCTTGACAACTCCAGAAGGATCAGCTTGGGCCCTACATACCTTGGAAGCTTTGTTGGCTCACCCAAGAAGTTGGCAGCTCTGAGATATGTGAAGGTGGGGAATTGTGTAAACAAATCCCCCCACTTCTTCGTTACAGCGATCATGCTCATGTTGGTCCTGACCATGTGTCATGTTTGGCCTCAATAGGCAGATGATGCCATAGAAGAAGGCATCATTGATTTTGTTAAACTAGGTGATACTGTTCTCGAGCCTTAGCTCTGGGTAGTATTCATATATCTTGACCTGAGGCCATACCCCACTTTGAATCAGTCCTGGGTACTCTCTCTAAGGCAGTGGCATATACGACATAGGAGTTCATATAGAACCTCCCAGTTATCGAAACCTATTAGAGTAGCTGTGAGATAGTATCACTAATAATCTCTCCCTAGCCAAAACGTTGCTCAGGCACATTCTTGCTCATGGTCTCTAAGTACCTGAGCATCCATTTGTGAAAGTAGTGGCATCAGAAGCCTCAGACACCAAATTTATGTCTTATGACACCTGTGCCCCACATCTCATTTCACAACCTAACCTCACCACCTAAACCCTACACACTTATTTATTAATTACCTTATAATTAAAAATCCACATCTCCAAGCCTCGCCACCTCATTTCACCACCTCATCATGACCTAGCCCTAACCCTAAACTAACCTAATTAAGACCTATAACTTGGTCTACATCCACACCCATGATTAATTACTCCTCACCCGCGCCAAAACCAACCTAATAATGACTTGACCAAGCCCACAACTAATCCCTGGGAGAAAAGGAGGAAAGTTGGCTATTTTACTAAAAATAGCCCACTTTGACTTAACCGACATCGTTCCTACTCGATCGCCATCGGTTCCTGTAAATGGCCGCCCCAACCAAAAACAAGGGATCGGAAAATTCATTTTGAAAGATCCGAATTCACTTGACAGGCGGAGACAAGTGAAGAAAAGAGAAGAGCATCGAGCCAAGACTACAATCGAGCCACTGGATCGCTGCCACCTGCTTCAAGCATTGGAAAAGCCGAGGATAGCTTCATCACCGCTTTCCAATACCGAGATCATCCTAATCGAGCCTTACTTGTCACTACCACATTCCTTGACTGAATCTTCATCAAGGATGAGTAAGTAGTGTCTTGTATGTTTCTAAGCACCATTTCCTGAGTCTTTTGATTGATAGTAATTATAAGCTCACTTTTAGATTCCCCACCTGCCAGCACCCTGCACTTAACCTTCATCCATACAGCCTTGTATTGCCCAGAAGACAGTTTTATCACACTCTGAGTCTTCCCCGTCATCTCACTATTCCCCTCAGCCATCCACCAGTCTTAAAAACCCCACAATCACCCTGCAACCAACCTCCATCTAGAGCACCTAGATTACTGACCCCACCGGTGTCGGTTATCCCCTACCGGCAGCGGTTCTCTAACCGCGGTCGGTTATCCAGTGACCGGCATCGGTCACTGTGACTTATACCCAAAACCTTCCTCTCACCTATTTGTCTCCTAACAACCTCGGATCCAGTCTGGTTTATCCCTGTAACTTCGAGCTGAACGTATCAATGACCATTGACCAAACAAACAACGTGACGTTTTATTATTGGTAGTTTAGTCTCTATTGCTTTGTAACGAGGTACCTAAATCATGATTTCGCAATAGCTTCTTTATTATCATTAGTGTTAATTCATATTAAAAGGGGAACTGACCACCTTCGAAAGGAAGTCTAATATTTCCTGGGCCCAAGGCAGTTCCCTCATTTATTGTCTAACTAAAATCTGTGGTCTTGTATTCTTACTTACAGGTAGTCCTTCCCAGAAAAAAGGAGTTCTTCACAATCGATCTGATCTCTCTCTACGGTACGCGCACACCCTCTCAACATTCAACAGGTATTCCTCCTAGCCCTAACCCTTATCTGTTTCTCAAAGAATGAAAGGATAGAAGAAACTCTATTCCAGGAACGGAAACATTCTATGCGAAACATTTTGGCACGCCCAGTGGGACCCATTTTGGGTTTCTTTCTTTCTTGCTTGCTTTCATATAGGGAGCACACTTGCTATTTTCTTCTTCTAAAGTATTCACAAGATATCTTGTTATTTTGGTAAAAGAATTTGTCTTGCTTTCACATCTTTGCATTAGTGAAAGTCATCTTCTTTGCTTCATTGAATATCATTTTCGATTTGGGTTTAAAACACGTGCATCACATTCTTGTTTGTTGTTTTCAATTCTAGTGAACGTAGATTAAGTAACAGGTCATACACGTGGGGGTGATATCCATGGTATTGACAAGAAATTAATCTTACTTTCACTGCACAACACATGCCAAATCACATCATAATTAACACAACAGCTCAAACATCCCCCTTTTCCGTGGTATTCCTCCGCCCGATTGAGGTAACCTTATAAGCCAAAACAAACTTGACATTTCCCCTAGGTCTTTTGTTTAGGATTGACATCATCTTGCATCTAAGGCATAAGCCCACAATAATTAAAACTAATCCTAGGGTTAGTCTCTTGATTTGCTTGTGCATCTTGCTTGTTTTTAGTTTTGTTTCTCTGTCATACACTATTTCTGTGATCACTTTAGAACAGTTTGGTAGGTATACTAAGCATTGTTAACCCCAAATCAGCAACTTCTTATAGCTTCTTACACGGTCCTATTCTACGACATCGGTTAACTTATCGATGGCGGCATTCTGATTGACCGACATCGGTTACCTGACCGATATCGGTTATTGTCTTTCACAGTTCCCAAAACCAACAACCTACCAATTCCAACATTTTGTGGCTATTTTTCTTTCTCGATAGATTGAATCCCTACTGTGTACCCTTGTCCATGGTTGTTATCACTTGGAAACAAGCTGCGGCCATGGTTTCACATGCCTGTTCCGTGCCTTTTCCTGAATCACCCCCTTCACATCCTATGGGGAATCCTACGGACACCAATGAGGTTCCCAAAATCCCTGTAGGAGATAAGGAATTTGTGAAATTTTTGGACGCTAATCCTAGCATTGTACAGTACTATTTGTCTCATGCCCCTGACCGTACACCCGACGGTCAACTCCTTGTTGGTATGCCTATTAGTATAGCTGCTCACTTAGCTCCTTCCCCACTGTAACTCCGCCTTGCCTTCTTCATCCTTAGCCCCGTCTCCCAACTCAACAGCTTCAGTGGTTCATACGGCACAGATTGGCTTTCCTTTGGTTAACCTGGGGCCCCACATATCATTACCACCGACTACTCCTACCTCATCTCTCTCGCAGACTGCTCCTTTCATAACTTGCTCTCTACCACCTATCCACACAAGCTTTCCTTCTCAAGCTCCGCCCACCTTTTCATTTCCACACACGTATCCGGTGACTTCAACATCTTATATAGGACATCCCTATTCGGTCACCTCAACATATTCGTCCTCAATACCTTATCAACATTTAACCCCACCATTGTCTAGTGGTGGCCCTTGGCCCAATCCTCCTCCGTTTACGACAACCACACCATCATCTCATCCAACCACCGATTTAATCAAACAAATGATGGACAAGATGCAAAATTGGAGGCTTCCGCTTTCGTAGAAGCCGTAGCACTCGACATACAAGCAAGTTTTTCGGGAGCCTATTCATCCTTCTCGTCCCCTTCATTCATATCCTCCTCAATGGGAATTACCAAAATTTACTCATTTTAATAGTAAGGAGGATCCTCAACAACACTTGCGATCATTTAGACATGCCTGCTACCTGATTGCTCATGACTATGCCTTACTACTCCGCACTTTTCCCATGCCCTTATCAGGACCCGCCTTGGAGTGGTACGGTTGCTTTAACCCAAAGACTCAATCTTCTCTTTTAACCAATTAGCCCAGTCTTTCTTGGATCATTTCTCCATTAACATTGCCAAGAAAGTATCTATCACCGACCTCTATGCCATCCGAGAATTTGAAGATGAATCTATCGCAGATTTCATTGGACGATGGCGGGGCCTTATCAACCAACTTACTTATGCCTTACCTCAGGCTGAACTTATCAAACTCTTTATGCGGGCCTACGCTAAGCACATTTCTCCTACCCTCCAAATTCAAACTTTCCGCACCTTTGATGAGGCCTTTACTATGGCTCAAAACTAGAGATTTGAGCCTTAGAGGAAGAGAAATTGCGGTTGCGCACAACAAAACCCTAATTTCCGAACCCAAGACTCCACCAACAAACCCAACACCACCAATTCTCACGCATCGATTGCTTCGAAATCAAAAGGAGCTGTACACGCGGTGATGGTCAAATCCCAAGCGCCATCTAATACCCCACCAAAAACCACCTATAAGTATAAAGTCGAACCCATCAATTACACTCCCTTGGGAGAAACTTATGGTGTCATCTTGGAAAAATTGCTCAAAGTAGGAGCTATCACCTTACCTCCTATTAAACCTCACTCCGGTTTGATTCCACCCACGCTATACCTTCTTGGTACAAAGAAAATGACTTCTGTAACTTCCACCGCGTGAAGGGACACAGTCATGAAAACTGCAAGATGTTGAAAAATATAGTGCAGGAAATGGTTGATGCAGGGGATATAACCCTCGATAATCCTAATGCCCCTGCTAACCAGAATTTGAAAATCTTCAACAAACCATTCCCAAACCACTCATCTAATAGTAACATAAACCAAGATATCTTAGCCGAGGAGAGTGTTCATGAAATCCATGCAGTTTTCGACTCCCAACCAAAAGCTTCTATCGAGGAAATTCTGAATCAAGCTTCTTCACTAACGCAGGGACTCAAACCCCCTTCACCACCATCAAGACAAGATGAAATCATTGCCATTCCTTTACCCATAAAGGAATTAACCACCCAGAGTTCTCTTCTCATAGATGAGCCTTCTTACACCACATCCTTGCAAGATTGTGAACGGATGTTATCTAACTTATCTATTTCCCAAACATCTCCTTCTACCACTCTTGCTATACAAGAGGAAGGCTCGCCACTTTTTCTATCATCCTTAGACGAGAAACCCCTCGAACCAACATCACCAAATTCTTTAATCATGATGGATCCTCTCAAACATGCCCTCCTACCTATTAGTTCTTCATCGCCTAAATCTTTTCAGCGACCGGTTGACCTCTTAATGCCCATTGATACAATGCCTCATTTACCCCCTGTATCACACCCACAGTGGACCGGAATCACAACCCACCTCTCTTCCATACAAAAGTTCCTATTCACACGTGAAGACTGTTATCCCCAAAAGATAGACGAGTCCTATGGGAGCGTTTGAGTACACCATGCTCTACTCAAATACAGATGACCGATCCAGACACCTCTACCATATACCCGAAGTGTTTACAAAAGCTCAAAATGCCTATGTCCTCATCTTCATTGGATACTTCATCCACCTCTATTAACCTAACTAAACCTCCCCCTACGCTTGGGACTTCACCAATACCCAGCTTAACACACCCACCTAAACGGTTAGATTTATCCAAAAATAAAGCCGTCCATCCATCTAGGAGACAAACCCAATCCTCTCAAGTCCAATCCCTACCTCTGTCACAACTAAAACCCTCGCCATCACACCTACCTTCTATATTGGGACCTCACCCCTCCACCTTGCCTCTATACATCATACCTCCTGCGTTTTCTTTAAAACGACCTGCACCGTCTACACCCATACAGAGATCCTATCCACCTATCAACCCTAAACAAACTCCATCATCAAAGGATTTGTTTGCTATCACTCCTCTTTCTCCGTGGTTGTTTCCTGCTACCACATCATCTGTGGCCTCATCATCTAACCAGCTAAACATAACTTCTGCGCCGAAGAAGCCACGTTTAGTTAAATCCAATTATCAAAACCCCTTGTCTAAGCCACCACCCGTACGAACCAACCATACCCAAACATTACCAAAACCCACCCAATCAATAGCCTCATCTTCCTCTGACTTGGACCCGCTCAAAGGATCTTACGCCAAGATCCTTGATATATTGGTGGAGAATGCGACCATTTCCCTACCCCCACTTAGACCCTATGATCCATCTAAACCTCGACCTATAGGTTATGATGAGTCTAAAATCTACGCTTACCACCGCACACCAGGACATGATGTAGAGGGATGTAAAGCTTTGAAAGCCATACTTCGTCAGTCACCTCTCTCGGATAGAAAGGTTAAGAAAGACAACTTACGAAGGGAGAAACCTTTAGCTTCAATCCCCTCTCCTGTACCACCCGTCCCCGCCTTACCAAGATCTATCATTATTACAACCCCACCTCTCGAAGACAATGACTCATCCCTATCGTCTTCCTCTTCTCATGTTCACGAGATTAATATGATTTGTGTTGCTACTCGAGGGCAGAAAAACAATGGGAAAGCTAAAGAAAGCACACCTGCGGCCTCTCTTTCTCCGTCCACCATCCCGATTGCACCACCACCTAAAGTGGTTATTCATGGACCTACCTACCCCGTCTCTGATGGAGTTGCCCATCGAACCATGATCAAACAACTTCACCAATCACCTATAAAAATGACACTATATGATCTCATTCAAACCTCTGAATCTCATCGCCAAGCTCTCGTTGAAATCCTTCAAGGGATAGAGGTCTTACCTAACAAAACCTTGCCTATTACCTCCATCTTAACACCCAACCATGTTGCTTCTCTCACCAAACAATCTACCACTTCCGTCCCTGTACAGCAAACCGCTGCTGTTAGTTTCTCCGAAGATGAAATTTTTGACTTTGGTGCAGAAGATCCTGACCCGCTCTTTTCATCTCAGCTTACATCCGGGACATCTGAGTACGCCATGTTATGATTGATGGGGGCGCCAGCCTAAATATCATCTCTTCCAAAGCCTTCCAACAAATGAATATCCCTTCTAGTTGTATGTGTGCCAACCCCACCATGTTGCGTTCATTCAACGATGCTATTACTTCTACCTTAGGCACCGTGATCCTTAACATTCATGTAGGGCCACGGACCTTACCCGAACTCTTCTATGTCCTTGAGGGTGAATTCCAATACAACATGTTGTTAGGCCGCCCTTGGATCCAGGCTATGGGATGCATTCCCTCCACCTTACATAGATGCATAAAATTCGAGTATGAGGGGAAGTCCTACACCGTAAGAGCTGATCCTCCCCCCTTCAAAACCTCAATATGTTATATCACCCTAATGATGTGCTTGTACCAGTCAAGACACCTATTCATTCAACCCAACCATTTATTTTGACCACACCTCAACCATCCACCTCAACCGCACTTACACCTTCAACCAATGAAACCGCCGCCGCAAATACCGCTTCCTTCCCTGCGGAAAACATCCCGACCTCAGACCCCTTAGTAGATGTTTTTCAACGCCTTATGCTGGGGGAGTATCACCTATATAATGTTATCTCTTTCCATATCCCACAGGAGTACTGGATAGTTACATGCATGCATCCTACCTACAACCGTCATGTGGGGGAGGTAATCTCCTACGGACCACCTAATTGCCGCACCAACCTAACATATGGGGGTGTCGACGCATCCTCCGTTACCCCTGAACCTCCCCTTGGTGTGGTTCCCTTCCAATCCAATTTTCAATATCTAACTAATCGTCACTTCGCCCTCACCTTCTTGACGCGTTGTGCTTGGAAGGGCTTCGGTTTCGGTCTTTATGAACAAGGCCGACATACGATCATTCCTGTAACTACACGCAAACACAAAGATCGTCATGGTCTTGGATTCTCTGAACCACCTACACCAAAGACACCACATATCCGTTGTATCCAGGAAGATGACGAAGTCACTCCTTCCGAACCATCATCACCCATTTTTCCATCGTCACCCGCAGAATCGATAGACCCTGAATCCATTCCTCCTAACTTTTTTTTTTTTTTATAAACGCTATCTTCCTGGGTCCTCTCACTTATCAACGTGATAATGAAGACCCATCTTCTCTTCCCCTTCTGTATCCCGACATGATCGAAGAGGACTCGCCTTCAATTAATGTTGTTGAGTGCCAGGATGATGACTCCATCCTCACTTACCTTGGTGCGGATTTGACTCTTTATTCAACGCCTTACCATCGAAACTCAAACCATGTTGAATGAGTCGACTATAGAAATCAACATCCACACAGAGAGGACGATCCTCACATTGTGAAGATCGACAATCCCTTAACGCATCAGAACAAACGGCCTTCACTACCTTCCTCCATGCCGCAACCAAGCTTTCGCTTGGTCCTCCACCGACATGCCGCCAGAATTGATCCACATCATTGCTGTCCATAACATTACCCTAAAACCTGATTCCAAACCAGTTAAACAAAAACTGAGAAAAATGCATCCACACATTGCCCTCTTGGTCAAAGAAGAGCTTCAATGACTCCTTTCTGTTTCCTTCATCTTACCTATCGACTATCCTCAATGGATTTCTAACATCGTACTTACATTACTAAAGCAACGGGGACTTCGATATATGTACGGATTTTGGGACCTTAACCTCACTTGCCCAAAGGATGACTTCCCCCTACCAAGTATTGATCAACTTGTTGATCTCACTGCGGGCCATGAGATGCTTTCCCTCATGGATGGCTTCTCGGGATACAATCAAATTTTGTAGCCCCGGTACCGATCAACATAAAACTACCTTCATAACTCCTTGGGAACCTTCTGCTATCGTGTCATGCCATTTGTCCTTAAGAATGCTTTGTGCGACCTATCAAATGGGGCATGACTTACATTTTCATGACATTATGCACACTATCCTGAGGATTATGTCAATGATCTTCTTGGCAAATCTAAACATCATAGTGAACATCTCGATGTTTTAACCATTATTTTTGATCACTGTTACAATATCAGAAATTGTCTTCAACCAAAGAAATGTGTCTTTGGTGTCCTTTCGAAAACTCCTTGGTTTCATTGTCTCTTTACGTGGCATCGAGGTCGATCTAGCTAAAGTCAAAGCTATCCTAGAAATGCCCCCACCGACTAACCTCAAACAATTACGTAGTTTGCAGGGAAAACTCCAATCTATCCGGCGTTTCATCTCACAACTCTCGGATCGATGTCAACCTTTCCATCATCTCCTTAAAAAGGACATTATCTTTCAATGGAGCAAGGAGTGCCACTGTGCATTTGAGGCTCTTAAAGCCTATCTCTTGTAGCCACCTGTGCTTATCCCACCTCAGGACGATCGCCTTTTCTACCTTTACCTTTCCGCCACCGACCATGTTGTAGGAGCCATGCTCGCACATCGTGACTCCGAGCATCGAGAACAAGCCATTTATTACATAAGTCATACTCTGGTGGATTACGAGACTAGGTATACACATGTAGAAAAGTTGTGCCTAGCCCTATCATTCGTGGCCACCAAACTCCGACACTACCTCCTGAATCACAAAACTTTTGTCATCACCAACACGGACCCCATCCATTATATGTACGCCAAACCTCATCTAAACCAACACATCGCCCGATGGCTTATGCTCCTCACTAACCTCGACCTTGAGTTTTACACCGAAATCAGCCAAAGGACAAACTATCACAGACCAACTCGTGGAAGCCCCTTTACCTGGGGAACAATTTACCAATTTTACTTTCCCTGACGAACTCATTGCCACTCTTTCACTCAGTGATGAGTCATATTCAATGACCCTCTTCTTCGATGGATCCAAATGCTAGTGCGACGGAGGGGTCGGCGTTGTTCTCATTCCTCTGGATGCTGACCCTATGCCTCTTTCATTCCGGCTCGATTTCCCTTGCACTAATAATACAACGGAATACGAGGCCCTTGTTTTGGGTCTCCAGGTTGCGTTACACTTAGGTGTAAAATCTATTAACATTTTTGGTGACTCTCAATTGGTAGTCAATCAAGTTATGGGCATCTACCAATGTAAAATGAGGAACTTTGAAAGTATAAACATTACGTGGATTCACTTTTGACCTTATTTACTCATTATTCTATCCAAACCATTCCCGCTCTACTAATAAATTTACGATACTATGGCTTTCTTAGCCTCACAAATTCCTACCTCACCAACCGACTCTGACATATTTGTCTTGGTCCAACAACTCTTTGCCCCATCTTACTTAGCCCCGATGTTTGTATGGTAAATAATGTGTCTGCTGACTCACAGGATACTTGGTATCACCAATTTCACGACTACCTTACAACCTCTGTTCTCCCACCTGACCTTACTAGTAACGGCAAACGCACTTTTCTTAAAAGTGTTTCTCATTATGTAGTCATGGGGGACTCCTCTATAAACGTGGCTTTGATAGCATCCTCCTTCGATGTCTAACCGGAGTGGAGGTTACCTATACCATCCAACAAGTCCATGACGGTATTTATGGTGGACATTTTAGTGGCCTTGCGTGGCCAAACGGATCCTTCGCCTAGGATATTATTGGCCTACGCTTAATAATGACTGCTACGAATATGTTAAGCGTTGTGTTATGTGTCAACAACATGCCAACCTTCAACATACTCCTAGCCATCCGCTACAGGTCGCATGAGATCTTTGGCCTTTCTCACAATGGGGTTTAGACCTTATTGGTGAGATTCACCCACCCTCTTCGCAACGTCACCGTTGGATAATCACAACAACTAAATATTATACTAAATGGGTGGAGGCCATTCCACTCATTTCAACCAAAAAGGAAAAAATTGTAGAATTCATTAACCATCACATTATCTGTCATTTTGGTGTTCCTCATCGCCTGATAACAGATAATGGAAAATCTTTCAAAAATAAGTTGTTACAAAACCTTTGTGACAACTTTGGTATCAAACTTAGCTTTTCATCACCTTACTATCCACAAGCAAATGGTCAGCCGAATCTTCTAACTAAACCCGAAAAAATTCTCATGAAAGTTGTTAACGATTCTAGAAAAATTGGCATGATCACATCCCCTTGCCCTTTGGGCTTATCGTACAAACATTCGTACCTCCACTAATGCCACACCATTTTCTTTGGTATATGGTACCAGGTCATCTTGCCTCTCGAAATACAAATACCCTCCCTAAGAATATCTCTTCGGATATTCTCACCAATGATGATTTCGCCAAGAGCGGTTAGCCCAATTGGAGCTTCTTGATGAACATCGTCTTACACCTCTTGACCACCTTTAAATCTATCAAAAACGCATCAAGCGTGCTTATGATAAGTGACTTCATGAGCGTACCTTTAAGGTTGGTGATCTTTTCCTCAAAGAGAATCAACATGTAACCAAACTCGAAAAGAGAAAACGCGGAAAATTTGCTCCAAATTGGATTGGGCCTTACATTATCACTCACACTTACGGATCAGGCACTTATCGTTTAGCTTTGCTTAATGGTAAACCTGAGCCTGAACCCCTTAATGCCTTGCATCTTCGACCATTCTACTATTGAATTTAGTGTTATATCACTTCTTATCTACCTTGCGCTCATCCCTTGAGCTCATTTATCACCTCATACACTTTGTTTCATACATCTCAAAATAGAATCAAGCACACATGGTTTGGTCACCACCTCCTCTTAAAGATGCCTTCCCCTTTTTAGTCTGGTCCATGACTTAAAAGTATCAAAATAACACGTTCTCAATTATACACTTATGGGATATTCTTGAGTCAAACTTCCTACAAAACTAGATGCTTCATGCCAAATGGACATCTAGACCTCTAAGTTATACATAGACTACTCCCTCGAAGGACAGCTATGTGCAAAGCCACATCGGCTATTATAAATAGACTGCTCCCCCGAAGGACAACTATACACAAAAGATGCATTTGCTCCTATAAATAGACTGCTCCCTTGAAGGACAGCTATACAAAGTCAGCCTTTATCAGAAGCTTCTCACATTGATCAGCTTCGTGAAGACCTCAAGAACAACAAAATATATATCCCATGTAGACTTCCCATCGATCAGTCTATATCCAGAAAAGTAAAAAGCAGTATTCCAAAGCACTTTTGAGTCATGGACTTGTCTATTTAGGTTTGGTTCTCTTTTGTCAGAATAATCACCTTATAACAAGTTCTCTGCACCCCAACTATATCAACCACCTCACCTCACCATTCGTCAAAGCAACAAAACTCAAGGGACGTGACGTATATCCGATATATTGTGATTATACAACTCTTTTCACCTATCGACTTCTCGCATATGCAAGGTACCTAGGGATTCAAGCTTATCCTACATTTATATGTGGTTTGTTTAGCTCTTCTCAACTACGGGACATTTTTGCCTCTTTTACTCGAATCTAGGATTATGTGTTGACCTTAATCAGGACACAGTTCCCTACTACTTGGGTAAGCTAACTTTCGCTTCACCTATACCTACACCAACATCACCAATTCCTTACCAACACCAACAACATTACCCTACCAATATCAATATTTTTTTACCAACCAACAAATTGCCTAACCACAACCAAATTTCCTGAATTCACCTCTCCCTGGTCCTAAGGGAGAACTACATCGGTCTGAGGCCCCTCCTTGCTTTGAGTAATGGGCTATGTAGGCAGCACTTAGGAGACATGGGGTCTCCCAAGGTTAGCTCGACCATCCCCTACCATAACCTATCATGTGTTGTAAATATAATTTTTTTGTGTATTTCTATTTGATCACATTCATCTTTATCCTTTGTAAAAAAAAAAAAAAACAAAAAACATTCAAAACACAACCATTCTTATTATTATCATAACTCAAATCAACATACATATTCAGTTTTATTTAGATGTTAAACAAATACATCTTCTCTATCATCGACGCGCAGGTCGGCATCCTTATTTATTCTTATACTCCTATAAAATCCACTTAGACTCTTGCGCCTCCTCCCGAATCAGGTGGTGATCGCGATCATCGATGCCACTCACCTGGCCTCTCCATCCTCAAAGGGGCCACTACTATTGGTTCCTCCCACTGATCCACCAACATCTCCTGTAACATACGAATACGCCCTCTCGCGTGGAGGAATCTTGCCTCTAGTCTCTCCACTCATGAATCGTGAAACTCTAATAATCCCGTTGTCTCATTCACTGTGTGTTGAAGTTGGTGAACCAAATCCTGTGGCGGTCTCTCTCCACTGTAATCACAGTTATGTCAGACGATCGCCCTCTCATGTACACCTCACAGCTCTACTACCCACCATAATCTATAAGCCTCTGTTGCTCCCACATCCATTACCCTATGATCGGCTGTTATCTCTTCTGGCCCTTCTGGAGGTGTCGGCCGGGAGGTGAGAATGATGCCTCAACATCGATCCTCATGTATGGTCTATAAGCCATGGGTATATCCTAAACAAATCCAAATTGTCACCACACGCGATCTAGAGGAATCCTCTCGTACTCACCTGGCCTGTGCCCTGTGATCCACCTCAATCGCTCTACACCCCTCAACTCCTCAGCTATGTTCTCTGTCACCATATAGTTCCCATAAGGCCTCCACCGAATATCCACAATCATCACCATCTCCCATACCTACCTATAATACTCGATGTCATCTATCACGGCCTGGGACCTCGCCTCTTGTTCTGTCTAGACCCATCGTCTGAATCCCAACCTCTGCACTCCTGTCTCTCTTTCCTGGATTGGTTGGCCTATTGGTCACACACACACAATGTGCTCATAGGCCCAACAATGCAATAAGTATGCACAATCTAGTGTCATCCTGTGATTTTGCTGCGCAGCCCATAAACCCTCGTATAGCTCCGCCAGATATGCAGTGCCCATGCGAAAGTCACGCTCCTTTCTATCATTTCCCAAATAATACACATCAATGCTTTTGGAAATTTTCCCCATCCGCACTCGGTAATGCATAATACCCCACCGCTATCATTAATACCACTACAACCTTGTTTCCTCGGGATGTGTTACATACATTGTACCATAAGTGAATGTCAAACCTCGTTGTGTCAAATCTCGTGTGAAAGCTAAACCAAATCTGCTTGTTATCGCTCCCCACCCACGCCACGTTAGGCACCACCGATACATTGGTGTTCCTGTATAATTGGGAGCCTCAAAATTCTAAACACATCTTCCAACGTCCACTTGTCATCTCCCCTGTTGGCGGATAGAAGTATTTTTTTCCGTATTCCACCTCTCAATCAACACCTGCAACATAGCATGATTGCGTGTGATTCGTGAATAATAACGATTCCACTTAACTAGGTTTATTAATGACCATTCAGCTAGTGTTACATCCGCTCGGACTCGTGACAACAAAGCTGGCACACTATCATTCATCCTCAACCCGGCCTCTGCCTGCATACATCAAACCAACAAACAAACCATTCAATAAATCAAATCCCCAAGTATTTTTTCTCACATTCTGGAATTTCATACAGTAACCGATATCGGTTATAGATAACCAATACCGGTTATCTAACCGATACCGGTTATCTCTAAACGATACCGGTCACTGTCAATCCTATACAGCCTGCTTAAAAACATCCCCTACGATAATTATTTTACTCATTTACTCCTCTCTGCACCTACAAACATACTCGAAACCCCTGCTTACCTACCCCATAACACTCACCCCATCCCAAAACCCTTACCTATCACCTTTTCTTTCTCGTCTCTATCCACTTCCCTTCTCTCATCCTATTCATAAAACATGCAAGAATTAAATTCCAACCAAACAGTTTACCTCTTGGGACGCAACAGCTTGCGGTGGAACCTGTCTTCCCTCTCGTCTCTACCTGCTGGATGCTTCTCCTTGTCCAGCCATGTTCACCACCCTCTTCAATATAACTTGCCTTTCTGCCTTCTTAATCTCAGCCCACAATCACTTTACCTGTCTCTTTCCTCCTTATCACTCAATTCTCCCATGCAATTATTTGTATCAGTCGTCAAACAACGTCGCATCCTCATATTTAACTTATTGCATGCCTCTAAAAATAAGAACTCAAGTTGTTTCCCAAGCTTTTCTATTTTTAGAAAAGCTTGTTTTAGCATAACCGATATCGGTTACCTAACCGGTATCGGTCATATATCTACCGGCATCGGTTAGCTAACCGATATCGGTCATATGTCTCCCTTTGCTTAAACCTAGGCCTTTTCTTCATTTTTTACAAAAATTTTAGTGGCGCCTGTCTCTTTTTCCTGCATAACGACATCATTATCAATATTTGTCATCAAAATCCCATCAACACATATACATATCATCACAATTTCATCAACGTCATCTATCTACATTAAATTTCAAAAACCATCGACAAAATACATGTGACATTTTAATATATACATCAAACCCATCATTATACACACCATGTGGATCAAACTCATCATCTATATACATTAAATTTCAAAAACCATCAACAAAACACATAAGACATTCTTTTACACACCATGTGGATCAAAATCATCATCTATATATATCAATGTCAAAATATACAATTTGCCCTGCATAGGGCCTCTGTGATCTAAAAATAATAATAATACAAAATTCGCACGCAGTCGCTGTCTGCTCTGTCAAAATCTCAACTCACTCACAGCGGTCTCTCATGTCAAAATATACTCGGCTTGCAGGCCGGTATCAACTATACAACATGTACTCGGCTCACAGGCCGGTATATACAATCAAAATGAATAAATAAATCATGTATGGGCACGCAGGCCTCAATATACATACCCGGTTCGCAGACCGGTGTCTATATCCAATATCAAAGAAAAACAAAACCCATCGCCGCTCCCCGATGTCTCATCTCTCCTCCACCACCTCGGCCTATCTCCCTCTGGTCTCGTGGCTCTCGCCTCCTCCTCTATAATGCAGACCCACCGGCTTAGTGGCCGCACCTCCTGGATCTCGGCTCCGAGATGTCTCGGCTCTGTGCGCCGCATATGGCTGATAGTCAGCCCCAGTACCATCAAGGACATCCTGATAATACCGGGCCTCCGCTCACCTCCATATAGCGGCCCGTGCCACCATGGCTACTGGGGCTGGTCCCCCGACTCCTACTAGTAGTGGCCCCCGCCCCGCCAAGACACCCGGCATGTGGCGCACTGCAGCATGCTGTGCTCGTGCTCGTGGCGGCTTGTGCTCGTGGCTGTACTGAGCATCTTTGGACCTATCTTGGCGTGCTCGAGCACGTGCTCAAGCTACCGCCTCGTAGCACCCTGTAGCACCCCAATTGCTGTGCCACACAAGCAAGCTATCCTGTAATAACTACACCTGTCCTACGAGCCGGTCCCTCTCTACTATAACAGCCACCAAATCTGGCTGTGCGGGCTGTGCTCTCCTAGCTGCTCTCTCCCCTACCCACCAAACCAAAAAGGCCCCTGTCACTCCAGCATCATCCACTGTATCGTCCGCTGGCCTCTCTGCTACCCAATCTGGGTCAACGGGCTGTGGTGCAGGTAGTGGCGCCTCTACATCATCCCTCCGGTACTGTGGGAAGGGAGGTGGCTCATCCTGTCGCAAGCCCAACTGCCGTCGTACCCTCTCTAGGGGTATCCACTCATACTCTCCGGGCCTCCGTCCAGCTATCCAGAAACTATACTGGATCCAGCGCATCTGTGCTCGGGCTCCTCCTCGGGGCTGATGGCCTCTGTAGGGCCTCCATATAATGTCCAGGGTGGTCAAGCCCTCTAGCATATGACGGTAGTAGGCCACATCCCATCCTTGCAAGCACCACTCGTGGCTAGCCCACGACCCCCAACCACCTCTGAAATCCATACCTATATACAATCTGTGGCCCTGGCTACTGGGGCAGCCCTACTGGTCATATACAGATGATGTGCTCGTATGCCCAGCAGTGTAACAAAAATGTAGAGAAAATACCAAATCACCTCATACGGCGATAACCCCACAACTCTCTGTATAGCTGCACTAGATACACTGGTGCCTAGGCATAGCATGTATGCTCCTCTACCATCTCGTGCAAAACTCCCATCAAAGCCCATGGGAAGCGGCCTCCCTCTGAGTCCGGGAGGGCGAAGCAGGTGATACCTATCATCATCAACACGGCAAGCCGTGTCTCCTGTCGGTGTGCACGATACATGTCGCCATAGGTAATGCTCGCACTGTGATAGGTCAATAATGGGGCTGCATCCCCGAATACATGTAGGATGTTGTCCATCACGGTCTCCGCATCCACCTGGAACACTACCTCACCTACGATCGGCAGTCTCAGGATGCGATATACATCCTCCAAAGTAATCGTCATCTCTCCAGTAGGGAGATGGAAGACATTGGTTGTCGGATCCCATCTCTCGATGAGGGAAACCATCAGGCTGTGGTCCCTATCCACAGCCCTATACCACTGGACTCCGCCGAGTCCAACCTCTCGCATGATGCCCCATCTGCTGCAGACACATGTGGCCGCATCCGCCTCAATAGCGGGGGCATCCGATCCCACATCGTAAGCTGCTGGCATGCCTGCAAAAACAACACACTTCATCAGGACTACCCTTTACAATAACAACTACCTTAACTCTCTATACCCACTTAAGATCTACTCTAGTCATCTAATTATACCCCGCCAATTTAACACCTTCTACTTCATACCCAACACCTAATCTATCCTACCCAAACCAGCCCCCCAACAACCCCATTTCCCCCCACCCCAATCACGTTTCCTATCAACTCTACTCCCTCCCCTTCACCCCCAAACAAACAAACAAAACAACACGACAAAATTCTAACAACAAACAAAAACCATAACTCCTATTCATGCTGACCGGTACCGGTCACCCTCGACCGCCATCGTCCCCCAAGCAAATTATGTGTACCGACGCCGGTCGACCTATGACCGACGCCGGTCTTTACCCAAACAATGTATACAAACAATTTATGTGACCGATGCCGCCACCCCATGACCGACATCGGTCACTGTCCGATTGCGGGGCCGAACCCAAAACGGCCCGCAAAACCCCTTTTTCCCTATTTCTCCCCTTTTACCCACAGCAAACCCCTAAAAACCTACCCACCCTTGTCGTTTTGGCCTCACTAGCCTACCTACCCACTCCATTTTACATATTACTTCCATTCATTCATTATTTTATTAAATTTAAAAATTCCTACCCAAAACCCACATTTAAGTTAAACTCATTAAATTCACATAGGTAGGAGTTCAGAGCCTACCAGTATGACTACACGTCATCGTGGTGGGATAGGTGGCGGTGGTCCAGCTGGTCCAGCACCTCCTACTCCTCCTGGCTGAGCCATGGCTCCAAATCTCCTCAGCTGGGTCCTCAACCAATCAAACTCTGCCTCCTACTCGCTGGGGTCTACCGATCACTCACTCCTCCACTCAAATAATGCCACCTCAGCCCACAAACTCCACAAAATCACTTCACACCTCAGACAACTAAATTTGGGTGCTCAAAATCACAAAGTGACAATGACAGGCCGTATTTTTCTTTTTATAGGTTTTGACCAGAACCGATACCGGTTATTTTGTGCCCTAGACAACCGATATCGGTCTTCTAACCGATATCGGTTACACATAACTGATATCGGTTACCTACTTCCTTCACCTAACTCCCGCCCTTATCCACCAATCTCAACTTTTTCCCCATCACCTACCCCTGGCTTTGCTGACTAGCTTTATTTTGACCTCAATCGGCCTAACCTAAGGCCACACCCAACCAATCAGGCCCGACCCACGGCCGCAACCAACCATTTGGCCCGACCCACGGCCGCAACCAACCATTAGGCCCGACCCAAGGCCACAACCAACCAATCCGGCCTGACCCAAGGCCACAACCAACCATTTGGCTGACCCAAGGCCGCAACCAACCATTTGGCCCGACCCAAGGCCGCACCTAATCCATCACCCTGGCCGCACCAATTACGTACCTTGCCCAAGACCCGCCAATTACGATTTTTATCCACCCAATCATGTAGCTTTTTGTTCAATCGAGCTCACCTGTTCGTGTTTTAGCATGATTAGGGTACTTGACTTGATCAGTCGACCAACTTTTCCTAGACCAAGACCGTGACGTTTATCTCAACCAAACCAACCATTTAGTACCTTCGCAGAACATGCCTAAACATTCCAAGTACCTTACCCGTTATATCCCCTGGAGCTACTTCCTATGCCTTGGATACCGGGATTATATCACCCTTGTTTGGATAAACTATCGACCTTTACCTATGAATTGCTTGTTTTCTCTTCAAATCATGTACCCTGGTCGCACTACTGCATTTCAACGTGTGTCTACTTCCTTGAACTTACCCCACCATCTTCCCATCATCTCCACACCATTCACCCTTTATCAACCCTATCCCTGATTTCACGTTGCCTCAATCTATGATAGATTTGAGGGGGATTACCTATACCCTTAACGGGAGTAACCACTTCTTATTATTGTCAGTGCAGCTTTACAAGACAAGCTACACGACAACAAGGGGCTAATGTAGACACCAAATTTATGTCTTATGACACCCTATGCCCCACATCTCATTTCACAACCTAACCTCACCACCTAAACCCTACACACTTATTTATTAATTACCTTATAATTAAAAATCCACATCTCCAAACCTGCCACCTCATTTCGCCACCTCATCATGACCTAGCCCTAACCCTAAACTAACCTAATTAAGACCTATAACTTGGTCTACATCCACACCCATGATTAATTACTCCTCACCCACGCCAAAACCAACCTAATAATGACTTGACCAAGCCCACAACTAATCCCTCGGGAGAAAAGGAGGGAAAGTTGGCTATTTTACTAAAAATAGCCCACTTTGACTTAACCGACATCGGTTCCTACTCGACCGCCGTCGGTTACGTAACCGCCATCGGTTCCCTGTAAATGGCCACCCCCAACCAAAAACAAGGGATCGGAAAATTCATTTTGAAAGATCCGAATTCACTTGACAGGGCGGAGACAAGTGAAGAAAAGAGAAGAGCATCGAGTCAAGACTGCAACTGAGCCACTGGATCGCTGCCACCCCCTGTTCAAGCATTGGAAAAGGCTGAGGATAGCTTCATCAGCTCATTTTCCAATACCAGATCATCCCAACTGAGCCTTACTGTCACTACCACATTCCTTGGACCTGAATCTTCATCAAGGATGAGTAAGTAGTGTCTTGTATGTTTCTAAGCACCATTTCCTGAGTCTTTTGATTGATAGTAATTATAACCTCACTTTTAGATTCCCACCTACCAAAGACCCCGCACTTAACCTTCATCCATACAGCCTTGTATTGCCCGAGAAGATAGTTTTATCACACTCTGAGTCTTCCCTGTCATCTCACTATTCCCCTCAGCCATCCACCAGTCTTAAAAACCCCACAATCACCCTACAACCAACCTCCATCCAGGAGCACCTAGATTACTGACCCCACCGGTGTCGGTTATCCCCTCACCGGCAATGGAGCTTCTCTAACGCAAGATCGGTTATCCAAAGGACCGGCATCGGTCACTGTGACTTATACCCAAAACCTTCCTCTCACCTATTTGTCTCCTAACAACCTCAGATCTAGTCTGGTTTATCCCTGTAACTCGAGCTAAACGTATCAACGACCATTGACCAAACAAACAACGTGACGTTTTATTATTGGTAGTTTAGTCTCTATTGCTTTGTAACGAGGTACCTAAATCGTGATTTCGCAATAGCTTCTTTATTATCATTAGTGTTAATTCATATTAAAAGGGGAACTGACCACCTTCGAAAGGAAGTCTAATATTTCTTGGACCCAAGGCAAATTCCCTCATTTATTGTCTAACTAAAATTTGGTGGTCTTGTATTCTTACTTGCAGGTAGTCCTTCCCAGACAAAAAGGAGTTCTTCGCAATCGATCTGATCTCTCTCTATGGTACGCACACACCCTCTCAACATTCAACAGGTATTCCTCCTAGCCCTAACCCTTATCTGTTTCTCGAAAGAATGAAAGGATAGAAGAAACTCTATTCCAGGAATGGAAACATTATGTGTGAAACAAGCCCAAATACTTTACTGAGGAAGGTGATGGTATCACTCAGCTCCTCGTTGAAGTCACTATGATGGATGGTCTGGGGCCATCTACTCACCACCTTCTTGTTTTTCAGGTAGACTTCGTTCATCATCTGCATACACTTGTCTTCATTGTCGGTCCATGTCTTTAAGCATTCTTCAATGCTTACTACCACATACTAGCTATGGTGAGGAATGCCCAACATGATTTTGAAGTGTTGGGCCATGAGGTTAATGATCACCTTGCCCTCCTTATCTTCGACACATCTTGTGTCTTTATTGTAACAACGGGCCACCAACATGATGAACTCATTGTTTATTACACTTACTGGGAGTCCTGCTGCAAAGTGTAGCCCGCTACCTACCAGTTTGTCCATCCATGGGCCACCGGTAACCTTTGTGGTTCTCTCCTAGAAGTCATCCATATCTATGTGTCCCAGCTTGGAGTCTCTAATGTCAAGACTGCACTCTGCAAGTGAGTCAGGCATCCTGACTCTTTGATATTTGTATTTCATTTCTGCTCTGTCAACTTAGCTTTACCTTTAGACTTGGTTGGCTTCTTACTCAATGAAGACATAAGTGCACTCGAGGATTGTTGTTGCTCTGTAAGAAGAATCAGAGAGGTCCAACATAGGAGAGCCATGTCAACCATCATGTTATCCATAGTTTAAAGCTTGCAAAATGAAAAATGATCAATTTATAAGCCTTTGGGTGCAAGGCGCAGCTTCACTGCAGGCTACAGAGGCTTGAATTAGCAAGGCACACTTTTAAGAAGTGTTGCATGGGAGAAGGCAGCGCCAAAAGGGCATGGGGCACAGATTTACAACATACAACATGCAGATGTTGATGTCAAGGAAGTTGCGCCAGTGCCTTAGGAAAAGTGGTTTGGCGGGCATGATTTGCTTGGTGTCACATGCGTTCAGGGCGTGCCAAGGCACAGATGTGGAAGTTATTTGCATGCTCTTTTGGTGCGCCTATGCATGTTGGCAGGAGATGTTGCATAGAGGTTAGGTGCGCCAAGGGTTTGGCTTACGCGGCGCGGTTTGGTTTACACAACATATAATGTTGTTGCTACTACATTGTGCCAGTGCCTACACCTTTTGAGAATTCACTATGTGTGTTTCCACTGCACGTAAAGGGTTCATGCAACATGGGCTTGAAGATGCGCTATGGCACGACTTGTGTTTAGTGTAGTATGAAGAAACAGTGTGCCAAGGAAAATAGGACTTTTGGCCGATTTCAAGGATTTCTTGATTTTCTCTCTTTTGGCTTGGATTTTGATGGCAAGGAGGGAAATCCTAGCAAGGTAGGGAGTAGAGGAAAAATGGGTTGGAGCTCTTTCTGAGGTAGAGCCTTCCAGATTCGTAGATCTGGAAGGAGGGTTAAATGGTTTGCAGTTAGGTTTGGGAATGTGTTATCTTTTTTAGATTTAATTCTTTTTAACACATAACACCTAATCACCTAACACAAAAACCACAAAAACAATAACAAGGATGGAGAAGCCACTTACCAGGGTATATATAATGATGAAGGACAGATGTGGGATCCACAAACATGAAAGGTGACATGCGGGGCTGACAGGAAAGCTGACAGGCACAGAGGAAAGACTTTTCTTGATTTTTAATTCATGAAAATGATAGGTTGAGTGTGCCTATATATAGAAAAATGCACATTTATTGCGCCACCAACCACCTTTGGCGTGGTTGGTGGGATGTCGACACGGAGGAGATTGTGCCTTGGCATGAGTTTGAAGGTGTCGACACCACTTTTACAGTGCCTAGGGTGCACTTAAGGAAGTGTCAACATGTTTGTAGATGCGCCGAGGCACACTTTTAGGTGGCGCAACATTTGGAGTGTTGACATCTCAGAGATTGCGCCAAAGGAAAAGTGGCACCATTTTCTCAGTGTTGACACAAAATTTTCTGCGCCGAGGGAGAAGGGTTTTTCTGCCAAGTTTGGAAACAACTTGACTTTTTAGAAGGGGCTTTGAGGCCGATTTCGGACGTTGTCAAACTTCCCTAGGGGCTGAAACAAAATTTTGGTATGGTTATCTATAAAATTTCCCTTGTCAATTTTACAAGATAACAACTGGCTCTGTCTGGGACTATCTTTAAGTGAAACTTAAGGGTAGAGAATCCCAATCTTCATGTGCCTATCCATTGGGTTACAGATTCAAAAACAAGGGCAACCAAAAGGAAAGAAAGGAAACACACAACAAATAGAAAGAAAACACACGAAAACAAACACATGACAAAAGCAATTTGTACAAAGAAGAGAGCAAGCTCTACTTCCTGAAGATCTTTAGGTGCTACCCACTATAGGGAAGCAGGAGCTCAGTTCCATCTAGATACGAGAGATAGAAACTATTCTCTCTATTGAGCTACTTAATTTTGTATGGCCCTCTCCAAAGAGAGTCAAACTTTCCATGCATACCTTTTGGTTCTCTTTGTTTATCCCATAGAAGGACAAGATCTCCTACCTAGAAATCTCTCTGCTTGGCTTTCTTATCAAATAGCCTCTTGACTTGATTCTGATGTTCAGGTGATCTTTTCGACCACTTTCACTCATTTTTCTTCAAGTTCTATTAGATACATAATCCTCTTTTTGAGAGAATTCTGAAAAGTTTCATCTTTGATTGCTCGTGCCAAGTGCAGAGCAGGAAGTTCCATGGAGATAGGGATCTCAACATCAATCCCGTATAATACTTGAAAAGGTGACATACCAAGAGACCTCTTTGGAGTGATACGATCTGCCCACAAAGCATCATATAACGACTTGTGCCAGGATCATTGGTTTTCATCAACTAGCTTTCATATGATGGTTACCAAGTTCTTGTTACTAGATTCTACTTGACCATTTCCCTGAGGATAGTAATCAGAGGCATGAGCCAAAGTTATTCCGTATCATAGCAAAAACCAATAAATTCTCATGAAGAGAAGTTGGAAGTGTTGTCAGCAATGATTTTGTGTGGAATGCCAAATCTCATGATGATATTTTCCTTGATGAAGTTGCAAACAACTTCAGAAGTGGCATGTTTGATAGGTATGGCCTCCACCCATTTGGTGAAGTAATATGTTGCTGTTAGGACATAACTATGTCTGGAACTCGATTGGGGATGGAGTGCTCCAATAAAGTCAATTCCCATTTCTGAATGGTTCATCAATAATGACGGGCCTGAGGGGAAAAGTAGCCAATTTTGGTTTGCCAACAAACTGTTGGCAGAGTTCACATTTCGCTACCTAGGTGGCTGCATCCTGAAATAGCGTTGGCTAGTAGTACCTGGCCCGAATGATCTTATGTGCTTGTGATGGAAGAGGAGAAATGACCACCGTAGGCTGAGTCATGAAATATTTCTAGTAATTTTACCTACTATGGCTTGTCAACACATTGTAGGAAGATGCCATCAATTTCACGCTTGTACAACCCGTCATCCCAAATGACATACCTTGCCACCCTAAGCTTTACCGCCCACTTTTCCTTTGTGGTTAGATGAGTTGGACACTCACCATAAGTGAGAAAGAAAGTGATGTCTGAATACCATTCATCATTGGTTGCAACAAATAGGACCGTAGGTAAAGAATCCACTTTCTCCAGTTCACTTTGTTCTTCATCAACATGAGCAACTTGCTCCTCGGGTGCTTCTGGGTCTTTATTTTCAGCCATTAGCTGACACAGTCCCTTACCCCTTACCAACTTGGTTGGTCTGATGTCCAGATCATATTCTTGGACCTTCACGATCCAATTCCCTCATAAGCTTCCTAACTCTTGTTGAGTCAGGATAGACTTAACTATCATGTCTGGAACCAACACTACTGTATGAGAATTCAATATGTAGTAACAAAAACTTTTGACTGCTTTTACTATGGCAAAGGCATGCTTTTCTAGTTGTGACATCTTTAGTTCATGAGGCTTGAGGGGAGAGCTCATGAAAGTGATTGGGATTCAACATCCTCAGAGTTCTTCTGCATTAAGATAGCCGATACAGTATGCATAGATGCATAACTATACATGATGAAATCCTTGGAGAAGTCAGGACATACCAAGATAGGTGCATGAGCAACGAAGGCTTTTATATCCTCGAATGACATCTTGCCTTCTTCACTCCATCGGAATTTTTGTGACCCTTTCATCATATTGGATATATGATGAGTTTTCTTAGCAAAATCGGGAACAAAGCACCTGAGAAAATTTACCTTTCTGAAGAAAGAGTGAACACTTTGGTTTTACTTATGGGCAAGGTAAGGCTCTAAATAGCCTTGAATCTTTCGATGTCTATCTTTGTCCCTTCTTTTCTGATGACGTGTCCCAGCAATTTTCCTTCGGTGACCCCAAAAACTGACTTCTTAGGGTTTAGAGAAATTCCATGTTCTCGACATCTAATCAAGACTTGCTCCAAATGATCACAGTGATCACTTCATTTTTAGAGAACATAGTTAAGTCATCTAGGTAAACTATGATGACCTTTCCCATCATACCTTTGAATGTAAAGTCCATCGCTCGTTGGAAGGTGGCACCAACATTGGTTAAACCGAACGACATCCTACTATAGGTGAAGGTGCCCCAAGGAGTGGTGAATGCTATTTTGAATTGGTCTTTAGGCATGACCTCAATCTGATTATAGCCTGAAAAACCATCAAGCATGGACAACATCTCTGAACCGGTTACTACCTGTAGAACTTGATCCATTATGGGTAGTGGATAGTTTTCCTTTAAGGATGCCTGGTTCAGGTTGCGAAAGTCTACGCATATGCATATTTCACCATTCTTCTTCCACACAGGTACAATATTAGCAACCTAGGTACTATGATGAATTGGAAAAATGATTCTTGCATCCAGCATTTTTGAATTTCAGCCTGGATGGTACCTGAGATTTTGGGGTTGTAGTGCCTTTGCTTTTGACGGAAAGGCTTAACATCATCTTTGAGTGGGATGTCATGCTAAATGTCCTTAGGCTTAAATGACTTCAGATCAGCATAAGACCATGCCAATACATCCATATATCTTTTCAGCAATTTGACAAATTTCCACTTTTCCTCAGGTGTACAACACTTCCCGATGTTCACAGACCGAGGATGTTCTACAGTACCCAAATTGACAGATTTGGTTTCTGGAGAAGAGCCAGGGTTATCCTGTCACCTTTTCTTGACAAAATGGTCATGCTTATCAAATAATCATTCCAGGGAAACTAAACCTTTTGGAATCTTATTTCCCTTGAGCTGACATATGCCCTGACCTTCTACTAATTCCTGCACTTGGCCCGTGAGAGACTCACGACACGTAAAAGTTGATCCATCGAAATGGAGCTCTTTGAAATTTTTAGCTTTCTCCAGAAAAGTGATAAGCTGATTATCATCATTGAATACCTACCAGTGTTGTGAATTATCTGGCACACTTGGGTGGAAAACTACCTCAATGGTATATGTGTCTATCTTTAACCCAGGTGAGGGAGCATGAGAGAGGCCGAGACAGCCAAAGAATCAGCCATGTCGTTCTGAGCTCACGGAACTGCTTTGATTGAGAAAGCATCAAACTCCTCGATGTTGTCCCACACTGCGTTGCGGTAGTGTCTGAGCCTGTCATTCTTTACTTGGTATACCCCTTTCACTTGATTGACAATTAGCTCAGCATCACCTCTGTACTCTCAAATTCTTGATTCCTTTTTCCTTTACAGCTTGCATGCCAAGTAGAAAATATTCATACTCAATAGTGTTGTTTGTATTGAAAAACTACAATTTGAAAGAAAGAGGGAAAATCTCCTCTTCAGGAGATATCAGAATGGCCCTAGCGCCGCACCCATTTGTTGTAAAACTACCATCAAACTATAGTATCCATATCTTGTTGAGGTCCTCCTCTTAGATGAGAACCTCCATTTTTTCAGACTTAGTGGACAAGAAGTAATTCCCCATCCCTGATGATTCGAAGAGAATCTGGGCCTTGGGGTCGCGAGTTGGTGACCGTGTACTTCTTTTACGATTTAGGCTCCATCATCTGCATTACTCCTTTAACAAGGATTCTGGCTTTGGACCATTCCATATGGATTTCTCCACCAACCTCTGTAAAAAAGTTATCCCTAGAAAAATCCCGTATGCTACTGGAATATCAGCTATTAGGATGGTTATCTTTACCCTTTTCTCTGGGAACGCTGCAAATGCAAACTATGCATCCTTTATCTGACCAATAAATGGTACTTGTTTGGTTTCCATGGAGTAACATCTGCCAAATGTTTTGGTAAGAGTGAGACCCAAAGCATGGGAAAACTTTGCTAACATGACATTATCTGAAGCTCCGGAATCAATTATACAATTAATTAACTTATGACCATTGATTAGGAGGAATAGGTAGAATGGTTCAATTTTGCCCGACGTGGACGTTGAGGCAATGTTAATGCAGGATGCAGGAGGATTAGGGAGAATTCCACTTGGGGAAAGAGTAGGAGGGATGGAAGCTTGGCTTTGAATATACTCAGTTAATCTCACAAGCTTGTCTGGATCGGACTGAAGATACTCAGCCTTAAATATTTAAAATCTTTCTCTTTTTAGCGTGATCGACTATGTCAAATGTGACCAAGGGTTGCATTGACAAAGGAATGAGTCCTCTGTTTCACGATGGTAGGGGAGGGTTACTGGTCTTGATGGAATGGGAGGAAGGATGATTTGGAGGAATGATGGGGGGAAAAGATTTTTTTGCAAAATTTTTAACAGGAGGTTAAGCAAGAAAGGGATTTACCTCTTTTGACAATCATTGGAGGAGGGGTTACCATTTATTTTTGCTTAATAGCAAAAACCTCTACTTCTTTTCCTTGTGAGTAGGTGAAAACAACATATGACTATCCGCTCACATACCCTTGAGTACCTTCTTCTTCATTAGACTCCTCTTCCTCGAATTCCATGTACCCGATAGTAGAGTCGCCAGTCGGTTCACCAACATATTGATCATCTTCACCTTGCGACGAAGGGTCTTCATAAATTTTCTCATCTTCTTCGATCTCGACCAAGGCATTAACCAGAGGGGCCTCAAGTGCTAATCTTGGAGCAGCAACAGGCAAACATAGCCTTTGGGGGTGTTGTTGGGAGTGAAGTTCCTCTGTGGGATATCCCGGTACGGAGTGCTAGATGAAGCTTGAGCTAATTGCTTCTTCAATGCGAGCAAGTCATTTGCCATCTTTTGGAAAGTTAGATCTGATGAGGTGGCTTGAGAAGGAGCCGAAGCCTTTGATTTGGATGGCTCTCATTTTAACTCACTAGATATAAGCAAGTTGTCCTCTATCCGAATGGCCGCAACTTGAGTGAGGACCAAGGTGGCAATTTGTTCTTGCAAAAGCAAGAAACTTACCCTTGAACTCATGGCGTTCACAAAGAAACACTTTTGATTCTCTAGTGTTGGCGACATGGCAGGTGGCACACACCTAATCGGTGAATTGAAACGGGTGATAAAATCATGCATGGTTTCATTTAGATCCTTCTTCAAGTGAATGATCTTTGTGATAACACAAATGCATCTTTTGAAGGCTTATACATGTCTTCAAAAGTAGTCTCAGTAATGTAGACAACCTAGTGATAGATACGGTGGTAAATGTTGGAACCATTTTGATGCAGCCCTTGCAAGGTCTCGAGAAAGAGATGCACAAATACATCTTCATGAGTCATGTCTAGAATACTGCATGACATAATAAATGTAGCAATATGTGCATCCGTGCTTTGATTTCCACTCCCATCAAATTTCAAGAAATTCTTGCGATTTCCGTGAGGGAGGGTGTGAACTAGATGTGGCAGTGCAAGAGGGCCCATGGCATTTCCCCATGGTACTACCATTTGAAACGTGGGGAAAAGAACGTGAGTAGGGAGCGTGGTTCCGCTTAGCAAAAGAGCACTGCAAATAGATGTCAAAGCACCTTGTGAAATCCGCTCCTACGTGGGGTGAGGCACTTCTTGCTAATCGATCCGCTAAATTTAGTGATGTAAATCATGCTAGGAGTGATACTGAAATTATGCCTTTGAAGTAGATCAAAGATTGGATCAACTTCTCCACGAGCTCTTCTACCACGAGTAAATTGTTCACCTACCAGTGTATCCGTTTAGATCTGCAACAATTAAGAGTAGATCTACAACAATCTTTTTGTTTGTACTTGCTGATTTTTTGATTTTTCTGGCAAAAATCAGTAGCATGTACTTTTCTAATATTTAAATTTATCCTCTTAAAAAAAAACCGATTGTGGTTTTCTGACAAAGATTAATGAGGATAAAAGGTGGGTTAATTCAGAAAGCTGATTTTCGGATCTTTGAACTGAATTTTGCAAGGTTTTGAAAATATCAGAAAATGTCAGATTCTCATATCTACAGAAATATACAAATTTTTGTAAAAACTCAACGCAAACTAAAAGCTCCTATCTGGTCCAGATCTATGGATTTTCCCAAGGAAATTTTCAGTTTTGATCACTTCTGTAAAAAAATTAATTTTTAACAAAGGGTAAATTTTGTAAATTGGTAGTGGTTTTTAGAGTTTTTAAAATTATTTCCTTAGTTTGATCCCAGGAGAGTCACCAAAACTATTGGCTCGAAAATCTATCGGATGGGAAGATCATGGGGAAACAGGCCAATAGTGTGTAGGGCATAGCCCCTCTTTGAGACAACAAAGTGAAACTAGTTTATTGCTATTCTACCAAAGAGGAATCATGCAAGTCTTATAGTATTCTCGCCTTCGGGGGTTTAGGATCTCATCCCGGTAGAGGTAGTTCCGAATGATGAACAAAATGTGAGAGGGGAGAAACAGAGGAAGGATAGATTTGAAGGGAGAAAACAAATGAATTTCAAGATAGAAAGGTCGAATGTTTATGCTTTGGGTGGTAGTAAATAGAGCCAAACTTACTTGTATAAACAAATAAATCAATACTTGATGAACAAATGACAAAGGCAAGAAATAATCCAACAAAATAGAAACATAGATCTAACTTAAGAGAGATCTAATGTATATAACACATAAATTCGATGAAAGTCTCAATGTATGTATTAATATTTTCTTATGTTACAAGAAAGTACAAAGTCTTTCTCTCCTCACTTCTATTTCTCATACAAAGCTCTCCACCTAGAATACAACAAGTATTCCAGTATTTATAGGAGGAGGAGAAGGAAGATAAAAAGAATCCAACCACTTATTTACACAATATCTACAAAATATCTAAAAGTCAAATGTTGACTTTGGGCAATTTTTAGGATGACAACATCCCATGGTGCAACATGGATGATGTCATTGCATGTGCCAACATGCTTTTAAATATTTTACAAAAAATGGAAAATCCATCTCGGAGGAAGCTATTCATCATCATCTCTCGGCTCAAACTTAGCTTCTAGCTGAGGCTCAAGGGAGTCGATATGACACTGCGCCTAATACTCTGTAAACTTGCTAGTTATTTTTTGAAGTTGATACTGATCAGGACCTTTGAAATGGTTGTGAATTACTTTGCAAGTTTCTTTCTCATTTTTTAGCTTGTTAGGAAAATCAGCGTACTCTTCATTTGCATCGATCAAAGAGCCGATAAAGTCACGATAGGATAAGAGGTTGTTGATGGAATCTCGATCGAAAGTGACCTCTTGCACTAGACCTTGAGAGATAATAGCCTTGAAGCATTAAATGTGTCATCTTGCTTCTCTTAACTCATAGGATGCACTGAGCAGTCTAGGAGACATCTTCGAAACTGCTTTCTCCATGTTGTGTAGTGCATCTAAGGCTTCTTCCTTGAATTTGTTGATTCTTTCTAGGATGAATTCCATTTGATCAACCCGGTAATCTAAAGCAGTGAGAGCTTTATAATGTGCCCATGGGTGATCGATAACACTCGACCTTTAATAGGTCATCAGCCGAATAGTTGACCATTGTCTAGAATGTTCCTTGCTGCAACTTAGCGTTATCCAATTCCTTAGAAAGGGAACCTACTACTACTTGTAGCTCTTTATTTTCTCGAGTTATATCTTGGTGCAGCAACGTGAACCTACCAATTATCACTTGACCATCCTAGAGGATCTTCTCAATCCAGGATGACACAGCCATACCCTGTTCAACAATCTTTATGTATTCATCTATTTTCTCTTGGTCGGAGCTTGTATAGGTTCTATTAGTAGAATAGCAATAAACTAGTTTCACTTTGTCTTTGTCTCAAAGAGGGCTATGCCCTACACACTATTGGCTGTTTCCCCATGATCTACCCATCAATGATTTTCAATCCAACACACCTTCCATCTTGTCACCTATGGATCGTACTCACCCATTATAATTAGTACCGGTGATGAGGAGTTGATAAGACTCGACCAAAACCCCACATTCTTACAATATTATCTCACCCATTCATCCACTCGAGATTCATCAGGAAAAATGGTATACGACATGCCTATGTCCATTCCTCCTGCCCTCACACCCACTTCTACGTTGGTGGTACTATCTCATCCTTACCTTCTTCCACTTTACCACATGTATTATCCCAACTTGACCCCACATCATGAATATTTGTAGCACCTACGACATCGGTCACACTTTTGACATTAGTTTCTCCCATGGTGTCAACCATTCCTTCATCAACCACCTTGAGCATAGCCCTATCTGTACCCACCACCTCATATATACCTATTGCATCATAGCCACCCATGGTGTCAACAACCCATACTCCATTCCAAAACATCATCCTCTCCATCCCATAGTCTTTACCTCCAATCACTACAAGAATCGCTACATCCACCCCACCTACTTACACATATCACCAACAACCCCTATCTCATCTATCACCTATTTGGGATATTTTCCGCTTGCATCTATTCCCCCTTGTAGTTATTATACTTTGTACCACCATATACTGGGATGCCATCCTCATCATACATTCACCATCTACCCCTTATACTACAGGGGGTGCCCAATCATCACAACCTACCAATGACCTTATTAAAATGATGATGGAAAAGATGCAAACATTAGAAGCATTGGTTTCTGTTCTCTTACAACTCTTTGACATACGATGAAATATGCAATGAGCCCATTCATCCATCTATTCCCATTCATCCATACCCTACACATTGGGAAATGCCCAAATTCAACCGGTTCAATAACAAAGAGGACCTGCAACAACACTTGTAGTATTTCAAACATGGGTGTTATCTAATCACTCATGATGACACTATACTCTTACGGACATTCCTAATGTCCTTAACAAGACCTGCATTAGATTGGTATAGTGGTTTACCTCGACATTCCATTTACTCATTCAACCAAGTGGCTCAAGCCTTCCTAGACCATTTTTTGATCAATATCATCAAGAAGGTCACCATGACCGACTTGTACTCAACATGACAATACGAAGACAAATCTATCACATATTTTGTCACTCATTGGCTGAAGCCTCATCAACTAGCTTACATTCCAACTACCTCAAACCGAGCTTATAGAGTTGTTCACTAGGGCTTTGTTAGACATCTCACCAACTCTCTAAGTCCAAACCTTTTGTACGTTTGATGAAGCGTTCACCATGGCTAGAAAACTTGAAATTTGTGCCATAGAAGAGAAGAAAATTCAATTGTGTAACAAAAATGTTGCATTCAAGTCAAATGATGCCTCTTCCTCTTCCAAACCCCAAAACAATTATTCCAAAGCCAAAGGATCTGCCAACACGGTAGTTTTAAAAGCTGGCCCATCTCACCCATCCAATCAATCAAAACCTTCTTCCAACCTTTCTCCCATTCAAGCTTTCTAGTTTAGGCGAGAGAAATGAAAGTACACTCCCATAGGAGAGCCCTATTCATTGTTTTTAGAAAAACTTCTAAAATTTGGAGTAGCAATTTCTCTTCCACCCATCAAACCACATACTAGTTTTGACCCCACTCGTCCTATGCCTGCATGGTACAAGGAACATGATTACTACAACTATCATCATGTTAAAGGTCATAGTGATGGTAATTATATAACCTTCAAAAACATTATCAAGAAATGTTAGACAATGAAGATCTTGTCTTGACAACCCAAATGCACCGACTAATCAAAACTTGCATATCTTCAAGAAGCCATTTCCTAATCACACCCGTCATCTAACCAAATTGGTGAACCTTCGACTAATGACAATAATGTTCCGTGAAGTTCATGTTGTTTTTGAATTCATACCATCCCTTCCTCAATTTCCTCCTATCCCTCTATCGAGGAGATTCTTGCATGAGAACCTTTACCCATGGAGGAACCTATTTCATCTACTCCTTCACCCACAGAGGAGTCCCCTTCATCTCCCCTTCACCCATGGAGGAGTCCACAATATCTTTCTAATGTCATTTCACCACTCACCTCACAACCTAATGAACAACCCATGGTGTTAACTCTCTTACCCATGAGAGAGTCATGCTCACCTTCCTCTCCACCGAAAGAGGAACCTACCTCATCCTACCCATCATCTCCCCTACCCATAGGGGATCCTTTAGAAGTGCCACTCCTATTGGTGACCATTCCCATTAGCCTTCCAGGATCCTGTTGATTTTCTCTCATCTCTCTTACCTACAGAGTCCAAATCCAACCAATTCCATATCTCACAGACATTTTTTATAGGGATTACTACTAAATCAACATCATCTCCTCCTACAACAATGTCATTTTCATGCCTAGATGACCACTTAGATTATGTTGATAATTCCATGCTTTGGGATGCCTTCGACTACCTTTTTCAACCCAAATGCAAATGTCATCTATTGATACCTCTACAATTTATCCAAAGGTATTTTAGACAACCAAACCAACCATGCCCAAGCCTATTATAATGGCCTCTTCTTCATCACCCTCACCTACACCTAAACCTTACCAACAATCAAACTTTGTTCCTATGCCTAAGAACCTACCTACACCTACACCTTCCCCACATCCAGAACCATCACCACATTGGGAGTCATGCCAACATCAAGTCTAGTCCATCCTCCTGTCAAATTGGATTTAGCCACATCTTCACAAACCCACACAAAACCATTCCTCCACCTAAAAGGAAGACCCAACCTTCTAGGCCACATACACTGGTTTCTCCTACTACCCCTTTTTCACCTTCACCACTTCCATCCATCCTAGGACCTCACCCATCCACCTTGGCCAAGCAACCTCTTACCCAAGGTAAACTAAAAACATAACAACCACATCCTCATCACGAGCCTCTATTACACCTAACTTACTTGCACATCATACACCTTTTTTGTCATAACTTGCAACCTTTTACCACCTATACCCACACCACTTCCAGTAGCCTCATCCCTACCTATGGTATTCCCCACTCTTCAACCAATACCCTCCACCTCGCCTCTTCCAAAACCTTCACCGCACCTCCGTTATCACCTTGGCTAACCCATCCTCTTCCACCATCTACCTTCCCTTCTACATCACACACGCCATCTTCACCTTTACCTAGGAAGGTGCAACCAAAGTTGAAAAACCAACTACCCTCCAAAGAGGTAGTCAAACCTACAACACCTTCTATCACTAGTTCATCTACTACGCCTTTACCCAAGAAGGTACAACCCAAACCTAAAATAGTACTACCTACCAAACCAATGGTCAAACCTATTCCACCTTTGATTCCACCTCCCATGACACCTCTCCCACCAAAATCACTCACACCTCCATCTCGACCCACACTTACTTCCATTGTGATCCATTGGTAGGATCTTACACCAACATCTTAGAAAATCTTTTAGAGACCTCTATCATCACATTACCACCACTTAGACCTTATGACCCACTCAAACCTAAACCAACAGGGTTTGATGATACAAAAATTTTGCCTACCATCGTGTGTGCAGGGCATGATGTAGAAAACTGTAAGGCTCTTAAAACCATTCTTCTCCAACTATGTCCTCCTCAAAGAAAACTTTGATGATGATGATCTTTTAGATGAGGACCTTGTTCCTTCACCTATCACCACACACCCTCATCCCTTACCTATCTAATGACCTTCATCTCCACCTCCACAACCTTTTATCCACCTCCAACATTCGAGATCAATATGGTCCATAAGAGAGCTAGCCAAACCTCCACCTAAATGTCAATGCATTGCCTTCTTTGCACAACACCAATATATGCCCTCATCATTCTATTACCCATCTTGTCATTACACTTATCATGACTCATTTGCTCCTCACCCCATATTAATATGGTTAACATTTCCACTCACTTGCCAAAAAGACAAAGGAAAGGAGAAAAAACTAGCCCATCCATCAATCCTATGTGCCCAATATACCATCTGCACCCACACCAAGAATTACCATTCGGGGACCCACATACCCTATTTCGATGGGGTCACCCATCATACAATGATCAAATAATTACACCAATCTCCTCTCAAAATGTCATTATATGACCTTGTCCAAACCTCCGAGTCTCACCGATAGGCCCTCATGGAGGTTTTGTAATCTATTGAGGTTTTACCTAATGACCTACACATGTGGCATTCTCCATTATCACTCCTCACCATGTGGCATCTCTCACCACTTCATCCCCTTCCTCTACACCCACTACCACTCATCAAGTAATCGCTCTCAATTTCTCTGATGACAAGATTGTACCTCTCTAATCAGATGATCTTAATCCCACCCTATTCATTTCATCTACATTGATAATATATGTGTTTGATTGTTATGATCAATGGCGGTGTCAACATCAACATTATCTCTTCCCATGCATACAACCAAATGTGCATCCCCACCAATTACATGCATAATAACCCAATTATGTTGCATTCATTCAATGATGCCATAACTTTGACCCTTGGCACCATCATTCTCCACATTCACATGGGCCCCTATACCATTCCAGAATTATTCTATGTCTTAGAGGGGGAATTCCAATATAACTTGTTGCTTGGCCGACCTTGGATCCACGTCATGGGTTGTGTTCCTTCAACCTTACATCTATTGTGTAAAATTTGAACATGAAGGACATAACTATACCATTCCAGCTGACCCTTCACCATTCAAAACATGTAACATGTTATATAGACCTAATGATGTCCTTATACTAGTTAAGGCATCTTCCACCACCATGCTGCCACCTCTCCTTCACCCATAACCCCTTCCACCAACGTTTCCACTACCTCTCCCACACCTAACTCCTCTATTCCCACTACCTCCGTAGCCTCTGCAGCTAACCCATCCACTAACCCATCTACTTCTCAACCAACCAATGCTTCTTCTTCTTCTCCTCCCAGTAATTCATCCATTTCCTGCTACCCATATACCAACTACCGATCCCTTAGAAGGTGTTTTTCAACATCTCACTTTGGGGAGTACCACTTGTACAACATCGACACATTCCTTACTCCTCAAGAGTATGGTAACCTTTTCCAACATCCCCACTATGATCACCTAGGAGAGGGTTTTCCCTTATGGTCCTCCCCACCTTCACACCAACTTAACATATGGGGGACTTGATACTTCTACCTACTCACCCGAGCCACCTTCCCAAACAACCATTTTCATCTGACCTTCAATCTCTCACCAACCGCCGCTTCACCCACACCTTCCTCCATCATTGTGCATGGAAGGGTTTTGGATTTGGTTTCTATGAACAAGGCCACCATACTGTCATCCCATGCACCACACGTAAACATAAAGACCAAGTGGTATTGCTTTTCCAACCATCTTCCAAGAAATCCCACATTGAACTCATTAAAGACGATAACCCTCCTTCACCCCATTTACCAACTTCACCACCTTCACCTATGGAGTCTATGGATCCAGAATCCATTCCTCCTAAAAAAAAAATTTTTTTCATGAACACCATTTCCCTGGGACCTCTAACCTATCAACAAGATGGCGAGGCTCCCTCTTCTTCCCTTCCTTTATCCTAACATGATCGATGATGATACACCTTCTATTAATGTCGTTCAATGTCAGGACGATGAGTCTATTCTCACCTACCTTGGTGCGAAGATTCTTATATTCACCAATCATTACCTTCTAAGACACAAACCATGTTAAATGAATCGACCATCAAATCAATATTAACACTCAGATGACCCACACATTCTAAAGATAGGCCAATCTTTAGATGTTAAACAAGAAGCTTTTACTTCTTTCCTCTGGGATCATAGTAACGCTTTTTATTGGTCCTACGATGATATGCCCGATATTGACCCAAACATTATGGTCCACAATATCATAACTATTCCTGAAGCCAAACCCATAAAACAAAAGTTGTGGAAAATGCATCCTTGCATTTCCCTTCTTGTCAAAGAAGAACTCCAACGCCTTCTTTTGGTTTCCTTCATCCTACCCATTGATTATCCCCAATGGATCTCTAACATCATTCCTATCACAAAAGTGATAGGGGACTCCACATTTTCACATATTTCCATGACCTTAACTTAGCTTTCCCTAAAGATGAATTTCCTCTACCTAGTATTGACCAACTAGTTGATCTCACTGTCAGCCATGAGATGTTATCCCTCATGGATGGTTTCTCGGTTATAACCAAATATTACTTTCCTCATAAGATCAACACAAAACCACCTTCATCACTCCTTGGGGACCTTCTACTATCGTGTCATGCCTTTTGGCCTTAAAAACATTGGTGCCACATATCAATGGCTATGACTTATATCTTTCATGACATTATGCATCGCATATTGGAAGATTACGTTGATGATCTTCTTGCCAAATCCAAACATCGAGCGAACACCTTACCATCCTTAAGGTCATCTTAAACGTTTCATCAAATATTGTCTTCACCTTCAACCTTCTAGAAGTGTGTTATTCACTATTATCTAGTTAAAAAGCTCCTCGGTTTTATTGTTTCTTCCATTTTGGAATAGAAGTTAAGATCCCACTAAAATCAAGGCTATTATCAAAATGTCTCGACCTACTAACCTTTGTCTTCAGTGTAGTTTGCAAGGAAATTTTCAATCTATCCATCATAATTTTATTTCACATCTTTTCAAGATGGTGTGAACCATTTCATCATCATCATAAAAAGGATATCTCCTTCAAATGGGATGATGAATGCCATAAAGTTTTTAAGGCCTTAAAAAGAGCTTATCCTCTCTCTTGTGCTCATTCCCCTAAGGATGACCAAACATTTTATCTTTACATTTCTAAAATCAATTCCTCAAAATGTAAAATCATGGATTCACACCTGGAGAAAAAGTTTATTACATAAGTCATGACTTTTTGAATACAAAACTAGATATTTCTATCTTGAAAAAAGTCTTCTTAGCCTTAAGTTTTTGTCATAACTAAAAGCTATTCCATTACCTACTTAACCATAAAACCTTCAAAGGAAGACTATTCTTGCACCAATATAAAATTAATTACATTATGAAGCCTTACCGCATCAACATTAGCTTCAAAGACCTCAAGGATATATTCTACAAACCTAGACCTTGAATTAACTCTATCAAAAAAAAGTCAAAAGGACAAAATAACATCAGCATCAACTTGCCTATTCTCCAATCAATCCTCTAACTTTAATTCTGGATGAATCCATCACACCCTCTCTTTGGATGATACTATTTTCACCTCATGACCTTATTCTTCAATGGTTCCCTATGTCCCGCGTGGGGGATGTGCCAAAAATGTTATCCTCATTCCTCTGTGATCATGTGAGCCTCTTCACCCTTATCTTTCAAATAGATTTTGATTGTACTTAATGTTCATAAATATGAAGCACTTGTTTAGGCCTTAAATCCATCCCTTAGGATTTTTATCAATTAATATCTTTAGCGATCTCAACTAATTGTAAACCACTGAATGGTATATACCAACATTCTTCATTAATTGAGATTCTACAAACTATAAGCATCACACCTACTTTTGACTACCTTTAACCATTTCAAACTAAACCACACCATGCCACTAAAATTTGACCTATACCATGGCCATCTTACTCTTAGATCCCTTTCTCAGATCTTCAAGGAAAATCCACCCTCCTAACTCACCACTTGACTCCATATTTGTCACATGAACTCGAATCTCCAATCATTCCTATCTATTTCACCTAGTTTCCATCAACATTTTGAAACCATTGAACTTGATTAAAACAAAGGTATAAAACATTTCCCTGACCTCCTCTTTATCCCATAGGCCATTAACTCCTCCATCTTAACTCACAATAGACAAAGGTTGAGCCTTTCTCAAAAAAGTGTCTCACTCATGTCATCATGGGTGGTCTTCTTTATAAACGTGGCTTTGGGGAATCTCCCATGCCTTACGAGTAGGGAAAAATAGCCTACACCCATCAGGAAGTTAGATAACCTCATTCCTATGGTTAGGTTACATTCATGATTTAACCATTAAGTGAGACTCTCCGCCTGGGGTCATCTCACCCATGTCCTCACCAACCTCAAACCATTATCGCTATTGTGATTATGTCATAAACATTGTGTGAAGTGCCAACAACATGCTAATCTTCATGAAGTTACCTAGTCATGCCCTAAAGTCACACGAGACCTATCAAGATTCTACCTTTATCTTAATGGGGTTTGGATCTTGTTGGAGAGATCATCCTCATTCTTCCCAATGTCATCAATGGAAGGTATTATCACAGTCTCCCATCTACACTAAATGGGTAGAATCATACCTCTTATCTTATTAAAAATGAGACCTAAAGTGTGACCATAAATCATGACCTCCATCATCATGCTCCCACTTTGACCTTTGCGGTCACACAATAATGATCGCATTTGTACCTAAAAGGTGGTACTTTGTCTATGCATCCTCACTCAATAGGTGTAGTAAAAATCTATCAACACCAAAACACAAAATTGTTAAGACCTCCTCAATCTACCTATTTCTAGACCCATAACTGCACTATACCCAGAATAACATCTTTCATGCCAACCCAAGTTCCCATTCCTTGACCTTTATCCTATAGTACCCCCATCGGTACTCATGGAAATTTCCACCTATGAATCGGGCTACAAAAATAACACCTTCTATACTTACCTATGTTATTACTTTGTGGAGCAACATTATTTCATCTTGTGGTACACCTTCTATATGTTACACTAGGCTACATACATGTCTCCATAAGTGAGACTTGTCTTTATGATGACTTTAGCTCACCCATCGCCTCACCAAAAAAATCCACCATGCCTCAAAAGTAATAGAATAAACTAGCTCCCCATGGTTTTTTGGTACCCATTGGATCTTGTAAAACCTCTTCGGGTGATGATCATATTTGCCCATCAAGGTTAGATGAAAAGTTTTGGTTATTGAATCCCATTTATCAAACCCTTGCCATCTCAACTATGATCTTGAGCTATATGGTCTTATGTATTGATAGATCCCAAAAGCAAATGTCCAACCTTAGATCATATTGACCATCCTCTACTGATCACGTTGAATGCATCTATACCAATAGATAGTACTTATAGCTCTCTATCCTCACATCCTAAGGTATCTCTAGAGAGCATCTTGTAATATCAGCAAGTGATTCAAGATTTGATGTACCCCAAATCACATGTTATTTATTCTAACCACTTTTATTTGAGATCCAACCAATATTTTCTACATATTATACCTACCCCCTTTTACCTAATTCACCTATAAACCTACTTATTCTTATCATATTTTATTCTCTTATTTCCCTACTTACCTATCCCATGTTGCTACAAAAAAAATATTTTACCCTCCTCCCTCTCCATATACACTCTTCACCTATCCCTTTTTACCTATTTTCATTTCCTTCCTAATCCTTCTTACCCTATTCTTCCTTAATATTAACCGGTGCCAATCACCTTGACCATCTTTTTTCCTTGACCATCATTAGTTCCATTTAACATAACCGGTGTCAGTCACTTCACCTAAACCTCACCGATGATAAAGGCCAACCGATGTTAAACCAAACCTGGGCCGATGTTTGAGTCTCTGCCGGCACCACCCAAAAATGGAAACCCGTCCCCCATTATTAAAAATTCACAAAATACACCTAAAACATACTCCCACCCACCCAAACCCTACTCTACCATCATTTCCAAACCTATTTTACCTTACATATGATCTTCCCTCCCTTTGTTTTATTTCCATTTTTTTACCCAAAATTTATAATATAAAATCCCACCTAAACATTTTAACCAAAAGATGATTTCAATGATACCATTTTAAACAAAATAATGAGTTTGGATTGCATCACCTACCTCATCTCGCAACCATCTACGTGGAGGCACATCTTGACACTATGCTAGTGGTCCACCCTGACCCCTTTCCACCTCTTCCATGACCAAATCCAATCCTCACCTCCAAGCGAATCGAATCAATCGAATTCATATCTGGACCCATTAATCGAACAACAGTCACCCACTACATGGCTCGCCAACTATGCTCAAAGCCTCGTCCTGTCATTCTCACTTCCCACTTTCTCCTCTGTCATTTTCTCAAAGTGGTAAAGTTAAAATGAATCCATAAAATACAAATTTTATTTTTTATACCCAAATCAACATGACTCACATCGGTCATGTCATGCCCTACCAACCAACGTCGGTTATACCATAACCCACATAGGTCACCTAACATTACCTTTTAACCCACATTTTTCCCACTTTAGCCTAAAAACATTATTGACCCAATACCTTTTGACCTTACCAACACCTATTACACCCTACCCACAAGCCTAAATTACCTATACATTTCCTTAATTGCATTTAGGGACATGTTATTTACCTATACCTTAGCCTTACTTGTGCCATGACCTATATACCCTGACCTGAACCACCTTTTGTGACATTGGAATTTGTGTACTCATTATACCTTGTGATGCATGCATACAATGTTATTTAGCCCTTACATTGTTGTTTGTTGTGTTGTTTATCCCGACCAAACCTTTGGTGTACCATATCATACCTAAACATTCCTGCACCTAACCTAAGTTGTGTTTTTGGACCATATCTTGTACCTTGGATACCTGAATCACTTCAACCTTGTTTGGATAAACCTATCGAACCTTGGACACTATAGATTTTGCAAGCTCTTCCACCTAGTACTATGTCGTAGTCTATATCCATGTGTGTGTGTGTGTTTTATTTCCATTACCCATTACCCGATATGACCCTTACCCATTACCCAAAGTGCCCATACCCTTCCCTATAACCCACCTCCCATCACTTTCATCACTTACCCATTTATCAATCCACTCACTGACTCCGTCTAACACATCATTAGCTCCTGGTTTGAGGGGATCACCTCCACCTATACTTAGGGAAGCCTCACCTTCATCCTAATAACCTCCACCCATACTTGGGGCAACCTAACCTTCAACCCTACTTGGGGAAACTCCACTCTCACCTATACTTTGGGCAACTACTTCTTGTTTTTGTCAGCATCACTTACCAATACAAGCTACGTGACAAAAAGGGGCAAATATAGACACAAAATTTGGGTCACACTCCCCTTAGTCCCCTTTTAATCAGTTAACATAACGTGTTCACCTAACCATGACCCCTTTACCCCACATTCATATTAATTTAATTACTTACAATTGAATTAATGCCCATCCTCACATTATTTATTAATTTAATTACTTTAATTAGGTTAATTTACACCTCACCTAGCCACATCACCTAGACACCTCACCATGGACTTATTCTTAGCCTATTAATTAACTAAGACTCAGTCTCTACTTATCTTAACCAATTGGGACTTAGTCTAACCCTAACATTAAATTCTATTCCTTCTCCAACAACACCCCCACTTATCTAAGTGCTAACCATCACTTGAGACCCAGAATGACAAGAAGAGCACACCAAAAATAGCCAAGATATTTTATTTTTGGTAAACCTAGGATTTCACACCCTAACCGATGCGTCGGTCACCTTGACCATCATCGGTAACCATAAATATAGTTTTGCAACCTTTTTCTAGGTTGGTCTCTTCGAGTTTTGAGATACCTATCTGCATTCAAGGATGAACCAAATTTTTCTCAGCATCAAGATGATATAATACATTCACCATAGGCCCAAACAAGTACCTCCGAGACCGATCAAATAGTTTTGGCATTCACAGGAGCACTTCAAGGAAATCTTGCCATGGTACTCGACCACCAAGTTCATCATGGATCGACCATCACCTTCCTTCACCAACCAAGCTTGCAAAATACAAGTAAGTGCATTTTATTTTGCATCATTTCTGTACTTACTTAATAGGTTCTTTATCTTTTATTATTAGATCTTGTTCTTCCCTACATTCCTTCATCCCCACCTTCCTTTATTGTCTACCTATCTAGATACCCACAACCTTTTGGCTCGCTATACCTAGCCTTTATACTTTCTTGATTTTTCCTCAGCTTATTATGAAGCCAACCAATCCCCCTTCACTCTTTGTGTAATCATAGAGAAGCACAAAATCAACTTGTATCAAATTTCAATAGATTGCCTCTACCGATGTGAGTTATATTAACCATCGTTAGTTTCCCCTTCACCTACATTGGTCACCGAATGATGTTGGTTACAAAAGCCTCACAAAAATCTCACCCAAACACGATACCCTACCTGCGCATCTTCATCACGACCTTCCCATCTCTTTGTGCAAACACGGGAGATCTTGTACACCTACTTTGACATTCGACATTATCCAAAATAACCGAGATCATTCATCCTAAACCATCATCAGTCATACCTTAACCGTCATCAGTCATACCACGACCGACATCGGTCTCTCGTGTCAGTAAAGCTGCCTTAAACCAACAAGATCCCCACTTGAACCTAAAACCAATCAAAATTTTTTCAAACCTTACCTAGACCTTACCTGTGATCATCAAACCACCTTCCCAACTTACAACCCACTGTGACAGGTACAATTGAGATAAGAGGATCCTCGGTAACCCATTAAAATTGCACCCTATTTTAAGTTCAGTCATAGGTAAGTAAATGGCGTCGAGCACCTAGTTATTTTTAAAACTCATAGAAAGATCCTAGATGGATCTCGCTTCTTCTAATAACTTGATCCACGACTTCAAACTTGTCCAAAAATGGACTTAGTATTTTATCAAAATAACCAATTGAGATTTCAAAGAAAGGAAGAGTTTGTATCAAAAAATGTTAAGACCTATATTTGGGTTTCAACTCTAACTAAAGTCTTACAAAGTCTCCAACTAAATTGACAGATAAGGTCAACAAGACCAACTCAAAATCTTGTACAATATCAAATGACCCTATAAGGAAAACAAATGAAGCCCTATTTTTATGTACTCATGTTGAAAAAAATAATACTAAATATTTCATAAGATTTAACCCAATCATAATGGGTTTGAAGTCACAAAACAATGCTTCTATTAACCTCGAAAAATATTTCTTTGTGGGTATCAACCCGATATCTTCCACTTAATCATGGGTGATAAATCAATTAATTTTGAAATAATAAAATGACTCGAAACTAGTTCATTTCCAATTTAACCACTAAGAATTGTTCACAAACATGCATATTGAAAAAGGTCTATATAATCAAATTAGAGAAAAGAATCAACATTATTCAGGAATAAAAAACCAGATATCAAAACATAATGCAAAACCCATTAAACCTAAAACACAAAAATACCATTTCACATGAAGAACAAAGTTCTTTTCATGAAATAGTTAAACATAGCACAATATTATAATGAGTTAGAGCCTATCATGTTTAGTAGTGCTCTCAAAACTCCTTTCCAAGCTTTCCAACTTTCCTTCCAAGTTTCTACCACAAGATTTCACCAAAACTTCAAATGGAATGCATAGAGAAACAATCACCATTTTCCTCATTATTTTTATAATTGAAGTCACAATATTCTCTCTCTTTATTCTCTCCATGCAACAACAAGTTCATAAATGAAGGAAAATTGAACAACTAGATGAAAAATAAAAAAATTGACATGCGAGAGCCAAAGTGCTCGAGAAACTACATGAAAAATGAAACACCATGCCTATTTATTTCCTTTCAAAAAAGCTGTCATATTTCCCCCCAAGGTGGTTTTTCCCCAAATCTTGATGCCATTAATGCCTTGGCAAGACTACTAGTCATCCTGCCTAGTCCGCTAACCACTTCCATATTTAACATGTAACTAAATGTTCAAGCTTCATTTACTAAATTCTTAGTTACATTGTTAAATGTGCATGCCAGTTAAAACTTGGTTTTACCAAAGGTGGCAGCAATGCCCCACTCAATGCTCATTTATTTCTTAGTAAAACATGGGTTGGCACCCAACTAATCATGGTTTAGGTGTTTAGTTAGGTTATCACCTTAGTTGAGTCTTAGGTTAGGTCTAGGTTCCCATTTAGGTTTAGACCTCTTTACATAGGATGTTAACCTTAGCTTAGGTTAGCTTAATAATCAAATGCACTAGGATATATATTAAACAACATAGTTTATAGTCTCACCTTAGATTAGTTTAGCTTAGGTCCTCAATACATTAGGATATTTTATTTTATAGCCTACATTTTAAATCAAATTCTAAATTGAATTAGGTGATAATATAATTGAAGGTTATAAGCCTATTAAGCACAACCTTGATGCCAACATTTATAATTGATAATTTTGCATATACAATGGGTTAGAAATATCAAGATCCCAATATTGAATTATCAAATCATGATTGAATAATAAAGACAATCAAGGAGAATGCCTTGGATCACTGAAATTGATCCAAGGTATTAGCCTTTATCGAATCTTTCAAAATATAGTCTTAGGACAAGAATAATAATGAAACATAAATAACTGACCTAGTTACACCGATTTATCTAGTATCCCAATAGGTGAGATCAACTAGAGAGCTTAAAAAACTAGTTAGGTGAATACAAATAGATAAATCCACTTAGGTACATATTTTCCTAAAACATGATCAAAACCAGATTTTAAACACATAATTGATATCACTCAAGAAAAAAAAAAGCAACTAATTCCAAAGAGAATATCGGTTCGAATTCAAATAATATTAAGTTTTCCAACTCTAGTCAAAGTAACCAGAGTAAGACATCAATCAAGGCGAGAGCATTACATACCTCCCTCTAAATAACATATCACCTCAATGATTAATTTAATCGATAAATTTTTTAAGAACATAGATAAACATATAACTTATTCAATCACGAAATTTCCAAACATAAACAAAATTACATAATTTTTCAAAGTTTCCAATGTTTTATTACAACATCAAATGGTTGTACCATAACTTAATAAAATTATTTTTCCCAAAAATGGAAAAAATCAGAAATAGTTTTCAAATTAAATATACCAATGTCATACTTGATCAAAATTAATTCATTCAAACAAATGTGGAAAAACAATTTTTATGTCATCTAGATTCTCCCATGTTACACTTTCTTCACTAAATTGGTCCCATTAGACCTTGCATTGACTTATATCATGATTACGCAAGTGCAACTTGTGAGTTTCCATCACCCTTATGGATTCAACTACGATTATCCCGGGTTTTGAACCTATAAGGAATTCTAATTCAATACATGTGAAAAATCCGAAACGTATTTCTTAAGCAAATAAATATGAAAAACATCATGCATCGATTGTCGATGTGGGAGGCAATGCTAAACAATAGACAAAAAGGTTGACCACTTCTACAATCTTGAAAGGTCCCAAAAAATGTGGTGATAACTTGGCTTCTTTGCCAAATGTTATGGAGCTCTTTTTAGGCTTAACTCTTAAAAAGAATTTCTCACCAAGTTCAAATTTTCTATCAACCCTTTTTAAGTCTTGCATAGATTTTCTACCTATCCGCTGATTATTTTAATCTTTTACTAATGATTTTAACTTTTTGTTCCATTTTAGTAAGCATTTTAGGTCCAATTACCTCTCTATCCTCAATGTTATCCCAAATAATAGGGGTTTTGCACTTTCTTGCATACAATGCTTTGAAAGGTTTCCTTTTTAGAGAGGAATGGTAAGTATTATTGTATGAAAATTTAACTAAAGGAAGGAATTCTTCCCACTTGTCTGTTGATCCATACAATACATTATAAGTATGTATTCCATTACTGATTAACTCTTTCGGTTATCCCATCCGTTTCTGGATGATATGCGGAACTAAACTTCAATTTTGTTCCTAAGCCTACATTTAGAGTTTTACAAAAATGTAAAGTTATTTTTGGATCTCTATCATATATGATTAACTCAGGTACACCATGTAATCTGAAAATTTTATGTACAAATATTTTTACAAGAACAGTGAGTCATCTTTGATTTCCAAAGCAATGAAATGAGCTACTTTTTTTTATGATTAAACACTTTTTCCGAAGCTATGAACTTGGGTATTTCTGGATCCCACCTATTACAGATCTCATAAGATATTCAATTGTAATCCACAATCCAAAACCAAAAACAACCAACCCAAATATAGAAATGACAAGAAAATAAGAACAACCAAGAAAATACTAAAACAATGACCTTAGAACTAACACTGTCCAAAAACTACACATAAACCACCCGAATACAACCGAAATTCTAAAAAAAAGAGGCAATGCTAATCCTTGGAGGCTGAGCCACTCGGGAGTGGGGACATTTTACCTCCCAAGGAGATGCCAACATGAGAAGAGTGCATGAGGAAAGAAAAGGAAGAACCCAAATGCCATCAAAGATCCACCACACCATCGAAAATAGGAACCAACAAAGCCGAAAAGATAGGAAGGTCCAAGTTTTCAATAATTTGACCACTCTTGAGCCCCACCAAGCTAGCCACATGCACATCCACCGTAAAATGCATCAGAATGTGTTCCTTTTAGAGAGCACCACAATAATCTGCCTAGCTTCCTTAAGATCCAAGCCATCATGAACCACCAAGAGCAACGAGTTTCCTTTCCCAAAACTGCTAGAGCCTTAATCAAATTCACCCTATGAAGGGGTTTAATGAAATGAAAAGTGATGATTCGCACCTCCTCCATGTTTTGGTGAATCAATTATAGACAAGATAAAAACCAGGAAGCTATATCCGAATTGACTCGGGCTCTCTCCAACTCCCCCAAATAGTCTTCCCCCAACACCTTAGAAAAGGCATCACGAGTAGTCTTAGAATCCACCACAAGAAGATAATGCCCAAATGAGCTTGGAAAATGATACCAAAGAAATCCATTTCCTTGTTAGATCTCCACATAATGATGAAAGGAAAGGGTGGGAGTGCCATGCTATTAATTAACCATGCCAAATAGCTTCCGAAACTATGACACAAGATAATGATAGGATTTCCAACACACTTCAATTATAGATAGCTTCACCCACTTCCTGGAAATAATAGATGGGAAATCTTACCACATGTCGATGATTTCAGAAATTAAGCACCCCTCTCTTTTAATTGTACCATAATTTGCTAAAAGATCCGCTGTAACATTAGCCTCCCTTAAAATATGATTTATGTTCCATCTTGGGATTTTTTTAAGCCAATGCATAATGTTGCAAATATAAAAATCTAATTTCCATGAGATAGCATTACCCTTACGAATATCATTAATAACCACCTGAGAATCACCCTCTATCTCCAAAGCCTCACAAACCAACATTACTACCATTTTTATTCCTTCTAGAAGATCTTGAGCTTCTACTTCATTACACGATCCTTCCATAAAAGGGTAAGATCCAACCATAATTAACCTACCACTCGCATCCCTAATTAAACACCCCCTCCCGATAGACCTGGATTGCCCTTAGAATGAGCTACTTTTGTTAACATGTCTACTGTAACCAAAATAACATCATGCTTATTTTTAGACATAGGTAACCCTTGTACAAAATCCATACTTATTACCTATTATTTGTACTTTATGGTATGCTATGCATATATGGTAAACGATCAGTGCATATGTTCAACCTTTACACATTGACATTCAAGACAATGTGTTGCATAATCAATTATATCCTTTTTCATCCTTTTCCAAAAAGACTGTTGTTTTACATCAGCAAACATTTTCATCACTCTGGGATGCCCAAAGTAAGGTGAATTGTGAAATTCATTCATTAATTTCTTCCTTAACTCATTTTCAAAAGGTACATACACCTAATTTTCATACCTTAGGATTCCTTCATCATCAATCTAGAAACCTTTGTACTTTGCATCATTAAAATTTATATAGTAAGTGTTGTTTTTACTTCACAGTAATATGGATTAGTTGTCATTTCTTTCTTTACTTCATCTTTAAACTGAGTTCTCAAGGTTACAAGTGTAGAAATATGTTTCCTACGACTTAGCGCATCTGCCACTCTATTTTCCTTACCTTTAATGTAACTTATATCAAAATCATATTGAGACAAAAATTCTAACCATCTTCATTGTCTTGCATTCAAATTTGGTTGTGTGAAGATATATTTCAGCCCAAGGTGGTCAGTTTTTAGCTCAAAGGGTTTACCTAAGAGATAATGTCTCCATACTTGAAGTGCATGTACTATGGAAACAAGCTCTAGGTCATGGGGAGCATAATTCAACTCATGTAACTTGAGCTTTCTACTCTCATATGCTATTACATGATCATTTTGAAGTAATATACCCCCTAATCCTTCTCTAGAAGCATCTGTAACAACTGTAAAGCTTCCATTAGGATCTAGAATAGTAAAAATAGGTGTTGTAGTTAGTTATTCCTTTAATGTTTTAAATTTTTCCTCACATTTTTCATTCCAAACAAACTTTTTATCTTTCTTTTGTAGTGAAGTAATTGGAGCAACAACCTTTGAAAAGTCTTTTACAAATTTTCTATAATATCCGGCAAGCCCCATGAAGCTTCTAACTTCATGAACATTCTTAGGTGTTGGCCAATAAATTATAGCTGCAATCTTTGATGGATCAACTGATATTCCATCTTTACTTATTACATGTCCTAAGTAATGTACTTTTGTCTCATAAAAAGAACATTTTGACAACTTTCCAAATAGTTTTATTTTCCTTAAAATCTCAAGTACAATCCTTAAGTGTTCATTTTTCTCCTCCACACTTTTTGAATAGATCAAAATATCATCCAAGAATACAAGTACAAACTTGTCCAAGTATTCTTGAAAAATATTATTCATCAAATTCATGAAAGTTGCAGGTGTGTTTGTTAAACCAAAAGGTAAAATAGTGAATTCATAATGTCCATATCTTGTTCTATGAATATCCTCATCTTTTATTCTCAATTGATGGTACCCAAATCCCAGATCTATCTTTGAATAAAATGAGGCACCATAAATTTAATCAAATAGATCATCAATCCTCGGCAAAGGATATTTATTTTTTATTGTTGCTTTATTCAACATTTAGTAATCAATACAAAGTCTAAGTGTTCCATCCTTCTTTTTAACAAATATTACCAGTGCTCCCCAAGGTGAGACACTCGGTCTTATCAAACCCTTAGAAAAAAATTCATGCAATTTTTCCTTCAATTCCACTAACTTAGTGGTAATCATATGGTATGTGCCTTGGAAATAGGTTTAGTTCTAAGTTTGATCTCAATTGTGAAGTCAAACTCTCGTTTTGGTGGAAGACCAGGTAGTTCTTCTAGAAACACATCGTTGTACTCTTGTAACAAAGGTATTTTTCCATAAAATTACTACCTTCTTCTATTATTTCAGAAATTTTTACTACATATAACATGTAGCCTTTGTTTTTATCCTTTTTAAGTTGCATGGCTGATATTTCTCTAACTGAAATGTCTCTTTTTATTCCTTGTATGTCTATTGTTTTCTGCAGATCATCAAGACATCTTATGTGTTTTTCAAAACAATCAAATTTTTCTTTATGATCAACAAGCCAATTTACACCAATTATGACATCACATGACCCTAAAGGTGTAACATACAGGTCTACTTCCATAGTAAAAGTAAGGCAAGCGCCAAAAGGCATTTATCAACTGTATGGAAAACATTGTTCCCATAATGGACAATCCACAATTTTTCCATAATTTCATCTTTTATTTTTAATTTAGAAGCTAATTTACTAAATATAAAGCATTCAAGTAGCACCAGTATTGAAAAATACAGTTACAGGTATGCCAAACAACTTACCTAGTACTTCTATAGGCATAGCTTACTTTTTAGCTTGTTTATCAGCTATTGCATCATGTATCTTATGCTTTGTCGGTTTCTCTCATTTTTCTTTAGAGGACACTGATTTGCATAATGATCTTTTCCACAGTTGTAACAACCCCCAACAAGTCCATTTGTAGGCTCAAAATTATTATCACCTTGTAGATATTGTTACGCCCATTATTTTTTTGTCTATTGTTTTTCTTATTTACAAAGAGTTTATTTGTTGTAATTTTCTTACTTTTTCAGCCCCAAATCTACCCTTATTCCCAAACTTCTTCCGTGCAATCCTTTTAGGTGCTAAAATGAAGGAGAGTTAGAAAATTTCTTACGTTTCTCTTCTTTATGCTAATGGTACAATAGCAGATTTACACATGGAATAATTCTATATTATTTGTATATTCAATGTACTCTGGGTCATATAATATATAATGAGATGTAATTCCTATATTCTAGGAAGTTGCTCCAACAATATAACAATCTACCTATATCTATGATATTGTTGTAATTCACAACAATATCACAACTATCAAATAAAAAAACCAAATATGTGAATAATTACTCACGTAATTATTCTCTTTACAATATTTATAATAATGGAGCACTAATAAATTATTTCCTAACATTCCCCCCCTTAGTGCAAACATGGGGAAAACTTGCCTTTGTACTTGCACCTGCTCATGATCTGGTGATTTTCACAGGATAATCACAAACCTCAGGGATGGTTTTGCAAATAGTTGACCAAAAATTAGAATGGTGGTTTTGCAATTGGTTTACCACAAACCACAAAGTGATGGTTTTACAAATGGATTACCAACAACCAAGAATGGTGGTTTTGCTATTGGTTTACCACAAACCAAAAATGAAGTTTTTCAAGTGGTTTACCTACAACCACATCATGATATGCCAAGTACTATTCTTAGCCCTCATCACATCTCATTGTAGGGAATAACATAGGAAATTCTATTGAAATCTGCTTTGCTCATACATACATAGAAAAAGCTGACATAATGGAAATGGAACATTAGATCATGTTCCCCCCCTCAATGTGAAATTTCCGCTTATTGAAAATAGGAAAATTACAAACTGAAGCAAACACATACCTGAAAGCACATACCCACACTACATAGATGCCACCGTAGTTGAAGCTGCCCCATCATTGTTGGCGCACGACGAGAGGTCACTAAATAACCTCCAACCTCCTATGCCTCCATCCTCCAAAGACATGGCATGCATTTTACTTTCAAAGGAACCATTCCACGCATATTGGTGAGGGTCCCCCAAATCACACACGGCATCTAGATTGCAAAACGGGAGGATTAACCAACACGTTGAACATGATTCTTGAGATTCAAATGATGTTTCACCTCAAGTCAGAACATGTGCAAAAATCGGTTTTCTGATTGAGAATATTCTGAAGCATCTCCCACTTAGGAAGTGTTCTATTTGGGAAGATCTTTGTTTTCTTCATTGAATGGTCTTAATTGATTAGATATCACCATATGAATAGAAATGGTTTTACCCGAAGCAATACCAGGAACCCATTTACGAGCTGGTACTTGGCCTGTTGATGCACTATCAGATCAGCATTGAAGGACTAGTATGCACTGATCAAGATGATTTTATAGCCAAGAAATATAAGCACACATAGATTTTTTTGATGTAGCCGCATCTAATTAGGGAGACCATGGACAAGTCTGAGTAGTATGGAATGCTATGTGTCCCGAGTCTATCGAGAGGAAGTGCACATTTGTTGGTGAAAATGGGGAGGAGAAGGGATATTTACAATAATGCAAGTACAGATTGAATCCGTAGATGCATATGCATGGTATATAACACACTGAGCTCTACAGATTCTAGATCCAATCAGCTGTAGAAATATATAGTTGACTCAAACCTTCCAACATGGCACTGATATCCCGGTGAAGATCGATGTAAAACCACAATATGATTCCAAATTGAAATCCGCAACTGAGTCTCTTAAAAAAAAGAAAAAGCTGAGATGAAGATCAAAAGCATCGATCCAATAATGCACAAGAGAATTATTTTTCTGTTGACGTCTCCTCTTCACTGAATTCTTCTGGTAAAGCTGTGCACTTCTACAAAAACTAATAGCAAATATTCAATCCTACACTCAAAAGGAATATATCAGACTTTCATGAATTGGGCGGTAATGAAATCAGATGCCCCCTATTTCTCTCTAATTCTCCATCAAAGGTATGATCAAGGTCACTCTGATACCAAATGATGGTACAATAGTGGATTTACATAGGGAATAATTCTATATTATTTGTATATTCAATGTATTCCAGGTCATACAATATATAATGAGATGTAATTCCTATATTCTAGGAAGTTGCTCCAACAACATAACAATCTACCTTTATCCGTGATATTTTTGTAACTCACAAAAATATCACAACTATTAAATAATACAACCAAATATGTGAATAATTACTTACGTAATTAGTCTCTTTACAATATCTATAATAATGGAGCACTAATAAATTATTTCCTAACATATGCGTAGAAATTTCCTTCAATTTCTATTCTTGCCTTATGGATTTTTCAACAACTCCTTCCATAGTGGTTGGAATGTGTACATCCACCTCTTCACCTATAACATTATTCAATCCCATTATTAATTTACATAGTATTAACTTCTCATTAGTTTGGTATTGCGGTACATACTTGAGAAGCTTGGTAAAATTCTCCCAATATTCAGTTACAATTAGTTTTCCTTGAACTAAATTATGAAATTCTGTCATTTTTTTATCATAATAGAGTTGTGGCAACCAACATTTCCTAAATTAGCCCTTAAATTGATCCCGAGTGAGGTTAGCTTCATCAATGTTTAATTCAGCCTTACAGCTTGTCCCACCAGAAGATGCTTCATGGGAAAGCTGGTAAGCTCCCCATACTACTTTGGTTTCTTCTGAGAAGTTCCTTATTGTAAATTACTTCTCCATTTCACTGAGCCAATTATCAACCCCATCTCCTAGTGTGGTACCATCAAAATTTGGTGGAATTATTCTTTTATATCATTTGTAAGTTCAGCGCCAACCTTTCCTTCTTATTTCCAGGATGATTAGGTGCATTTGTGTTAGAATTTGTATCGTTGTTGTTGGCATTTGCAACATTGTTATTCATTGTATTATTATTGTTATCTCCACCGGGATTTCCAACATTAACATTATTTCCTAGAGGTGGTTGATTGTTACCATCAACATCATCCTCTTCTTCCTCATTTCCCATTACTTATTATTCAAATACAGCAAGACGATCTCTTGTGTCCAATAGGGCAACAAGGATATCATCAATTTTTTGTGTTGTATATTCCTTACCAACTGAGGCTGGTTATTTGCACCACGTCCCCTTTTTCTAACCATTTTCTATTAACAATAAATTAATTTTATCAAGCATAGACTCAAATAGGTCCAAGAGCTGCAACCTCGCTCTGATACCAAAATGTAACATCCTCATTTAAGACTTCAATAAATAGGGAATTTTTTTAACATAATGTTCATTGTTCTAAATTCACATAATTTAGAACAAACATTCCTTTGCTAATCCATCACATAATAGTAAACCATATGCAGCTATAATGACTCGATATAAAACCGATCTCTCATTTCATGACTCGGTGTTAAACCGATCTCTCATGTTTCATCATATTAATGTGTATAATAAGTATAATTTTTGTTTCCTTACCCTTAAAGGGTCAACTCAAGTGTTAATCCTAAAGATCCTATCTAAGTATCTGATTACTAACACTCATCTGATATCATGCTTCTTTAGTCTAGGTGACACAAGACAACGCAACCAATTGTTTGTGATACTTTGGCCAAAGTTTAAAGACATGTATGCCATGCTTTTATTCCTAGATGACATACTCATCGAAAGGAATATGTCTTTCACCCAACTTAAAATTGTTATCTATATTAAATTTCCTTGAATTCTATCAACCACTTTCAAGTCCATGTTATACGCTAAACAAGAATAGATCACATGGACTAGTACCAAATACCTGGTTATGGTGACTAAGGAAATCATTCGTACTCAAATCAAATTACATTGATTCAAATCCACTTAATCACCTTTAGTTAGCATAAGTTGACTTCATGCATAGGTCATATTCCTATCACTTTGTTTAGTGTGGAACAATGACATGAAATCCCATTTATGATAGTTGTGCTTAGAGGAGTCAGTGGAATATCGTTCCCATAATGGCACTTCACAATATCCACCTAATGACCTACATCATTAACTAGGTACTGTGTAACAATGACTATGTTGTGACAGTCCACTTAGTTCAATAAATGAAACTGACATACTTAACAAGCTCATTAATTCCTTATTTCCCAAACTTGTTAATTTCAATTAAGTTTAATCATTGGGTGTCGTGCTTAAGGATAAACTAGGTTCAATATGATTAATCCTTATAGGAAGGATCGTAACGTAACTCCTTATGATTTGAAGGTATGCAGATCAAATCTGTGTTAAGTACATTGAGTTAAATATTCATTTACCAAAGGTCCATTAAGTATTACTAATCAATATAATTATAACATGTATAAGACAACATTTAAGCATTATTTTTCACTAAATTGTGTAAGGATTAATTCAGGATTTCCTAACTTAGGTGTTTAGTCAAGTAGCTTCCTACTAATCACTTATGTCTTAACATGTCAATTTAACACATCAACCTACTTATGCACATTCATTAGAACTTACTTTTATAATGTTGCATTACTTATCGACCTTATAATTTTAGGACAGGAACCATAGGTTTAAGATTCATTTATTAAACTAGTCTAATATGATAAGTAAATTCCTTTTTTTCCTTATTTGGTTACTCATTAGATTATCCTATGATCATATTGAATCATATAGTAACCATTATAATTTTCATAATATCATTTCCATAATGACATAACTTCACATTACAACATTTTGAGTTATGGTTACTAAATCATCACCATAAAGTCATAACAGCATATACATAGCTCATTAAGCCTAAGGATATTTTATGTATAGTTCCTTACTTAATTATAAATCAAACTATTTAGCATTCATTAAGTCCTCTTTATATAACATAGGAACACCATTAAATCATTTAGATCATCAATAAGAGTCTCATTAACTTAGAATTCAAATAATCAACCTTTTACAGAGATACTTAAAAACAAGGTTTCATCTTTATTCCATTCTACAAAATGCCATAACATAATTTGATCTTAAATAAAAAAATTCAAATGATTACAATAATAAGGCTTTAAGCCTTCCATGTTCCCAAAATAGAATCACTTCATGAAACTTTTACAATAATCATTTAATCAGATCATTTGACTTTAATCAATAAAATAAATGCAACTTCTTATAAGTCTTTCTTCTTTCATCTTTCATGAAATCCATCTATAATATTGTTAGCATGTGCCAGTTCACATAAAATGAGCACGATAAACACTAAATCTTCATAATAGCATGCTCTAACTTAACAAATTCATACAAAGGACCCCGATTTTAAATGAAATTGTATTAAGGTTCAATAAGGAAGTAAACAAGTCTTTACTAAGCATGCTAGGAACAATCAAGTAAAGAGAACATAAATAAGTCAATTTCAAGTCATATATTTTTCATTACCGGTTTTCAATCTCTAATAATTGCATTCCCTAAAAAATCAATAAAGTACATTGATCAATTTTAATCATAAATAGAAATACAAGTGTAACCTGATTTCAGTCATGTAATCCCATACTTACATGCCTCAAATCCTTTACCTTGTCCAATAATTTAATCTCATACTTACCTAAGTATTACAACCAACAAAAGAGCTATTTAAATCTCAATAACTAAATAAAGGTTAAGTTCTAAATCTCAATATACTAAATAAGGTTAACTTAATCTAAATTATTCATATTCAAGTTTAAAGACTATTCGATTAATAAAAAACCATTAAATCATTTCTCAAAGATAATCCAATCCCTACTAAAATACAAATAATAAAATTTAGAATAATGAGTGCATATCAAAACATCATAATATCCAAACAATCGATCAAGGTCATGTACTTATGGCTAAACTATATAGTCAACACTTACACCAACTAAGAAAGCTACTATGAATGGAATATTCTTTTTTAACATATTTAATCTTAACTCAAATAGAAGCATGAATCGAAAATGACACAAAGAGTGTAATATCATATTGACAAATCTAACTTCACAAACCCAATAATCACTTAAACATCACACTCCCAAAGGGACTAATGAAAACATGGTGGTGATATAGTGAGAGTCGATATGCAATCGATATCCAAAAAATAAGTATGCTCAACAAGACCTTAAGAGAACCCCGAATTGTCTCTAACTCGATTTCAATTACAAAGAAAACAAAGGGAGTAAAACCATTATTATAGATTGAGTCTAAGACCCCCTTCGAGATCATTCATATCTCTTATCTTACCTTGTAGAGAGTCGGTTTAGACCAAACTAAATCTTTTTAAATCACAAGCCCAATAAATTAATGGGTATAATTAATATAAAAGGATCTATTGAGTAACCCATTAAAGTTGTACCCTATCTTAAGTTCAGTCACGGTAAGTAAGTAAACGACGTGAGGACCTAACTAAGTTTAAAACTCATACAAGATCCTAGATGGATCTGGTTCTTCTCATAACCCAATCTCATAAATTTAAACTCATCTAAAAATGGACTTAGGATTTTATAAAAATAACCAATCAAAATTTCAAAGAAAGGAGGATTTCGTATCAACAAAACGTTAAGACCCATATTTGGGTTTCAACTCTAACTCAAGTCTTATAAAGTCTCTAACTAAATTGACAGAGTAAGGTTGATAAGACCAACTCAAAAGTTTGTATAATATCAAATGACCCTACAAGGAAAACAAATGAAGCCCAATTTATAGTATACTCAAGTTGACAAGAACAATACTAAATATTTCATTAGATTTAACCCAATCCATGAATGGGTTCAAGTCACAAAACAATGCTTCATTAACCTCGAAACAATATTTCTTTTGTGGTATCTACCTAAAATCTTCCACTAAATCACGGGTGAGAAATAAGTCAAGTTTGAAATAATAAAACAACCCAACTACTAGTTCATTTCCAATTTAACCACTAAGAATCATTCACGACATGTGTATCGAAAAAGGTCTATTTAATCAAATTAGAGAACAAAATCAACATTATTCAGAATAAAAATGAGATATCAAAACACAATGCAAAACCCATTAAACCTTTTAAAAAATACCATTTTACACGAAGATCAAAGTTATTTTTATGAAATAGTTAAACATAACACAATATTACAAGGAGTTAGAGCCTATAATGCCTAGTAGTGCTCTCAAAACCCCTTTCCAAGCTTTCCAACTTTCCTTCCAAGTTTCTACCACAAGATTTCACCAAAATTCAAATGGAATGCATAGAGAAACAATCTCCATTTTCCTCATTATTTTTATAACTGAAGTCACAATATTCTCTCCACTATTCTCTCCATGTAACAATGAGTTCATAAATGAAGGAAAATCAAACAACCAGATAAAAAATTCAAAACATCGACATGCAGAGCCAAAGTGCTCGAGAAACCACATGCAAAATGAAACACTATGCCTATTTCCTTTCCAAAAACCACCATATTTTCTCCCAAGGTGCTTTTCCTCAAATCTCAATGCCATTAATGCCTTGGCAGACTACCATTTCCCCCCTAGTCCACTAACCATTTCCATATTTAGCATGTAAATAAATGTTCAAGCTTCCATTTACTAAACGTTTAGTTACATTGTTGAATGTGCATGCCAAGTTTAAACTTGGTTTTGCCAAAGGTGGTAGAAATACCCCACTCAATGCTCATTTAATTCCTAGTACAACATGGTTTGCACCCAACTAACCATGCTTTAGGTCCTTAGTTAGGTTATCACCTTAGTTGAGTCTTAGGTTAGGTCTAGGTTCCCATTTAGGTTTAGACCTCTTTACATAGGATGCTAACCTTAGCTTAGGTTAGCTTAATAATAAAATGCACTAGGATATATATATTAAACAACATAGTTTATAGTCTCACATTATATTAGTTTAGATTAGGTCCTCAATACATTAGGATAATTAGTTTATATCCTACATTTTAAATCAAATCCACATTGAATTATGTGATAATATAACTAAAGGTTATAAGCCTATTAAGCACACCGATGCCAACATTTATAATTGATAAGTTTGCATATACGGTGGGTCAAAATATCAAGAGTCCAATATTGAATTATCAAATCATGATCGAATAATAAAGATGATCAGGAGAATTCCTTGATCACCGAGATTGATCCAAGGTATTAGCCTTTATCGAATCTTTCAAAATATAGTCTTAGGATAGGAATAATAATGAAACATAAATAACTTACCCATTTTCCTAATTACTCCGATGTCCCAACAGGATGAGATCAACTAGATAGCTTCAAAAACTAGTTAGGTGAATATAAATATATAAATCCACTTAGGTACATCTTTGCCCTATAATGATCAAGACTAGATTGTAAATGCAGACAACCGATATCACTTAAGTAATCGTAATCAATCTATTCTAAGGAGAATACCAATTCATAATTCAAAAATACCAAGTTTTCCAATTCCAACCAAAGAACCCAAGAAGACATCAATCAAGACAGAGGCATTGCATAAAGAACCTTTGACCGGTAATGGGGAGAGTACTTCAGGGAAAGAGTTTTCTAATTTTTGGTAATGCGTGGAATTATTCACCATCATTATGTTCCTCATACTCCACAATAAAATGGATTAGTAGAATTGAAGAATCAAAATTTGAAGGAAATGGCTAACTTCATCATGCATTCTAGATATTTATCTCTAATATACTAGGTAGAAGGAGTTAATTGTGCTAATCATACTAACTACATTCTCGTAATCACACACCACACAAAGCACTTGAGAATTTCATTCCAAGGAAGATTGGTCCAAAAATAATCTCGATGTCTCATTTGTTCGAGTCACTTTGAGCCATGCTTGGGAATTTTTCCAAATAAGAAAAGGAAAGCATCAAGGATAACAAGAGAAAACCCTTTATATTTGTAGGGTATTGAGAGGACATGAGAGATTATCAAATTTTTATCCCGATACTCATGAGGTTCTTATTCAAATACATGTTTAGTTTTAATGACAATTATCTCCTCATGATTCTTCATCTTCTTCCATGTCCACTTCTTCTTCCTTATTTTATCTTGAGGATCCCTTATTTCAGGAGGTTTCTAAGAATGTTATAGATGCCGAAAAGAATCATGTTCCCAATTATGTTATCACTATGCCTAAGTGGGCTCATACTACATTTTCTGATGCAACACATTTCATACATGATCTTCCACCCACTTAGCATCATCATACACATTCTACAAGTTTTGGACTTTTGTGTTAGGAATTTTTTGAGGATCCAAAATATTTTTCATAGGCTCATGGGATACAAGAGTGGGATGATGTAATGACATTCGAGTATTATTCTTTGATAAAGAATAATAATTGGGATTTGATATCTCTTCACAAAGGAAGAAAGATGGTTATGTGTAAGTGGGTATACTAAACTAAATGCGCAATAGATGTGTCCATTAAAAAGTATAAGGCTCATCTTATTACAAAGGTTTTTTTTCACAAGTTGAAGGTATTGATTATTTTGAGACTTTTGTACCCATTGCCAAGATGGATTTTGTATGCCTTATACTTGTTATTTCTGCATCATTGGGGTGGCATGTATACCGAGATGGACATGAAGAGTGCTTTCTTATATGGATATTTATAAGAGGAAATATACATGGAACAACCTCGTTAGATTTTTATGACTATTCTCTTTTTGTAAACTCCTTAGGTCTCTCTACGGTCCCAAAAAAATCCATCAAGATTAGTATGAGAAGATGAATTCTTTTATTCTATCTACTAGTTTTGTTCACTACCACTATGATCCTACAAAATATCTCTAGCATTTTGGCGATGATATTATGATACTTTTCTTATATGTTGATGATTTATTACTTACTAGAATCCCTTCTTCCCACATTTAGACTATTTAGAGGGATCTTTCTATGTAGTTTGACATGAAGGATCTTAGGTTATTCCAGTATTTACTTGGTTTGTAGATTTCTCAAATAAATTCAGGGATTCATTTGAGTTAGAAAAGTACACCCATGATCATCTTCAACATTTTGATATGGCTGATTGTAAGTCTAGTCCATCTCCTTTTCAGTCCTGGGGTTACTCTTACTTCCACATGTACCACTCCACTTTGTGATCTTATATTGTACTTGACCCATACTTTCCTAATATTTCATTTGTAGTAGGGATTATATATCAGTTTTCACATTCTCCTCATAGTAGTCACCGATAGGATACTAAAAGTATTTTGTGCTATTTCCAGGAAATTCCCACTTTGGACTACACTACACTAGGGGTTCTACTTAGTTGTTTGGATGTATGGATTCATATTGGGAAGGTTATATTGATGATAGGAGTTTCACTTCTAGATACCTTTTTTCTTGGTTATTTTCTAGTTGCTTGGGTGTGTAAAAAGCAACATGATATTGCACTTTCATATTCAAAGGAAAAGTATAGGGTAGAAGTTACATCAAGTCAATAGATTCTATGGCTTCAATAGTTATTGAAAGAGTTTGGATTCCCACAGGATTCATTGACTGTACTTTGGTGTGACACCAAAGTGTAATTAATTTTGAGTTTTTGAAGGTTGGTAGAAGTAGGAAGCCTTTTTACAATGAAATGGGTAGCCATCCTTCCAAGGAGTGGTATATTTTTTTTGATTTTTTGATTTTTGCTTTTGGATAGTTGTCCTTCAGGATCATATATATATATATATATATATATATATATATATGATAAAAAACTATCCTTTAAGGGACCAAATTATTTTTAACAATATGATTTTGATAGTTGTCCTTCAAGGGATCAATATATATTTTGATAAGATGCATCCATATATTTACTTGAATTTAATTTTTATTCGAGGGAGGACCATTAGACCTCTTTGATGAGGGAAAAATATGTGTGCATAGGATACACATGTGTATCTTGTAACATGTCTTCAATTGGTAGACAAGGTGGATGGATGTAATGATTGCAAGGTTCCTATTGAGGAGGAAATTTTTCGTGTGAAAGATATGATGAACAAATCCGTGGTGATTATCTTCAAGGTTTTGCTAATAGGATACTAATGGTAAACCGCATGCCTTAAAAACATTACAATGATGAATAATGGGCTAGCGGTGGAGTAAGATATTTCATGTGACTACTATCATGACGGTTGATATGTTAACGGTAAAAAGGCTACAAGTGCAATAAATTTGTTGGCGAGAAATATTTTTGGGTGGAAACATTTGTGGGTTTCTTTCCAACACTCTAGGAATCGAAGTCCCTCTACTTAAACAATGCAGCTTTCATGTTTGTATGCATGTGAAAAGGTGGATTTTTCTTGGTGGCCTTGCAGTCGGAGATCACACATGGGCATCTATTGACCCTAAAATAAAGCTAGTAATCGTTTGATAGAGAATAATATGTCTGAAGATCAAGAAAGGGGAGTGAGAAAATAGATAGGATAACTAATGTTGCGGGTTAGTTAGAAATTTCAACACACGCATTTATGAGAAGAAACAACCAAAAATTCCATGCTATTGGCTAGAGGAAACCATGCATACAAAGATGCACACATTCATATGCCTTGAAAATAGAAACTTATTCCTTACTTAGCATTTCAATTAAAGTTGTACATAGTATGAGAATGGAGGAAAATAGTGAGGGGAAAATAGAAAAAATGGCTATCTCCTTTGTTCTCTTTAAGCACAATGCACTCTTGACAAAAATTGATCACCAACCCTTTCAAAAAGAAAGGCCTTTATAATTTATAGAATAGAGATGACTCTTCATCTACCCCCAATGCCTTTTCATATGCCTTATTACAACTTATGACTTTTTACATCCTAAGGAAAAGATTAAGTCCCCTTTTATGACTTAAGGGTGACTTATTAGATTAAAAAAGATAAATAAAGTCATTTTAAATTAATTAAAGGCATTATGAAAAAGTGCAACCAAATGAAGAATTAGAATGAGAGAGAGAAAAGTGGGGAGAAAGAAGAAGAGAGAAAAAGGGGAGAGAGAGAAATGAGGAGGAGTTCTAATGAAGAAGAACCCACCTTTGATGAAGTCCATATATCCTTGTCAGATGATCTAATGAAGCACTCCACTATAGTGAACTATGAATCCTTGAACATCTTGCACCATGAGAAAACTCTTTTAGATGACATGTAGATAACACATGCTAAGTGTTTAGAAACACTGTCAATGACTCCTTTGGTGATCATGTACTTTGTCATGAAGATCCCCTCTTAAGAGATTGAAGCTTGAAACTAACCTGTCATCCTATCATACCATGTTCCATTCTTAAAGATGGATCCGATGATATACACTATCGATCAAAGTGAATATTGATCAAAGTGAATATTTTTATTCTTGATACACTATCATTCCTCTGTAGTAGTTTTTCAAAAAAATGAAACCATAACAACCTAGAGAACTGGAATTTCATGCTTCTTTGGACACCTTACTACACTAAAATAGATAACTTACTATTTTTAGTAAGTGTTAGATTTCACCCTTCGTGACCCTAATCGGTGAAGTTGGATTTCTCAATTTCCTTTATGTATACTACTCCTTTGAAAATCTAATGAATTACTAGTTTTGAGATGACTTACTATTTTTAGTAAGTGGGCATTTTCACCATTTTCGGCATTGCTCGACCATTTTGATCTTTTGATTATCTCTGGTGCACACCGTCTTCACCACAACTACTTTTGGAGATGGCTTACCAAAAATAGCTAGTACCCATGTATAGAAGGATTACTATTTTTGGAAAGTGGTTTCTGGGCATTGGTTTTGATTAAACAAATTTTTTCGATATGGGTTTTTTCTCTATAGTGCTCCTCTAAAATTTCACGTCAACCCGAGCTCTGGAAATGGAGATTTTAAAATTTAAAATTTTTGGCACAAAACTAGGGGTTTCTTCACTACAAAAATCTGGGGCATGTTTGAAAAATCTTCCACTTGGATTCTTGGACTAAAAATGTGGATGATTGTAAAAATCCCATGTCAATCCATGCACCGTTCTTCAAGTTATGAAGATTTTTCACTTTGGGGCCAATAGAGTCATTTTGGTGAAGAACAATCCTAGAGCCTTCAAAAATATATGTTTTCTTATTTTATCCTCATCTGATCATGGAAAAATGGTAGCAATGGGTCTAATCTTCTAATTCTTCTTAAAACTCTTCCAAAAATGACATCCTTCCTTGGAATCACCAAGTATGCCCACTTAAATGAACTTACCTAGGAAGAACATGGGTTTTATAAAAAATATGAATATTCCATAATGTATAGGATCTTCTCATTTTTTATGAGTATTTTTTTTCCTTCTAACTCCTTATGGATCTCCCGCAATCATCCGATGAAGATCAGGTACCTATTTTGACTACCTTCTCCTCACAAGGGCTGATATTGGGTCATATGAAAACCAAGTGGAAATAAGGGGAGAGGGAGAATTTTTTTCCCTTTCATCCCTTTTAAAAGGGATAAAGGGACACAAAATTCCCCTTCATCCTCACCTCTGACACTTGTCCTCTTTTTGTTCGTTGAGCCACTTAAGTGAGGGGGCTGGATTATAACACTGAGGGGGCCGGTTTGAGGTCATATGAGTGACCATAAGGCTTCATAGGGGTTGGAAGAATTTTTTCCCTTATTTCCCCTTTAAAAGGGACAAAGGGGACATGAAAATTTCCCTTCACCATAGGTTTCCATGTCCCTTCTTGAAAATTGACTAAGTATGAAAAATCTCACCTTGGGACCAACTTGCGAGACGATATCTCGGGCTCCCGGATGAATTTTGGGGTGAAATTTTATATGATTCTACCTGAAAAAACCAATAAATCAAATGGTGATGGTATAAAGATCCAATTTTTACTATAACACCTCAAATGGCCCCTTCTTTCTCAGATTTCAAGTTTTGCACGTCGAATGAGTTGCCTCGAAATAATGTATATGATGTTTCAAGATGTCCCATCTTTTCCACCATTTAGGACATGAAAAATAATTTCCATAGGTACTTTTTTGGGATTTAAAATCTTCATATCCCAAAATATTTCTTTGAAGCTCAATCCTCTTTCATGATTCATGCTCCTTCAGGCCCAAAAACACGCTTTTGATGAATCGGCTCCAAAACCTCTGAATCTTCCAAAATATCAAACTATTTTCATGATGTTTTCTAGTAACTTGAATAATCCTCCATGATGAATTTTTCTCCTCTAATCCACTCCAGGGGGTGCATTAGTCTTAGGAAGGCCAATGGTAGCCCTTCCCAAAACTCTTCTCAAAAGTTGAATGTTTCCAAAATATCCTAAATCACCTAGGGGAATAATTGACATTCATTTTGGTATCATTAGATTGATAAGATAGGACTGTCATTGGGAATGGACTGACCTAGGGGTGTCTTGGGAAGGTATGACTTTGAAAAGTTTCACACCGTGGTATAGTTGTCCTACTTGATGCCTAGTGAATTTTTTCCCCCCCATAAAATTATAGGAAAATAGTTGGCTCTAGGCTTTGGGGACATGTTATGGACTAAAAACAATAAGATGACATGAGAAATCCTAGAATCTCAGTTTACAATACATTGAAAAGTGCCTTATCCATTTGGATTTATAGGAGTCATTTATACAACAAGTTGCAAGAGATATCCTTAAAGGAAGAACACACACACACACACACACACACACACAAACAAACACACACACAACACACACAACACACACACACACACACAAAATAAAAGAAAACACACAAAACATGGGGAAAACACACACCTAAATCACCTATGGTACAATGTGGGGGACAACCTACTTTTACTGAAGCACTTTTCGTTCCTCGGGGGTAATCATCACTAGTGTTGATGATTTCTAAAAGCCATTGAATTGTTCTAGAAAGTATCCTCCTCTCCTCATATATTCTTATGAAATCTAGGTTATTTCACTATTTCTTGTATACTTTGTAGGAGTGAGACTACATGAGCTTCTTGATGCTTGGGTCTTCACTCAGAGATTTCATTTCCTTTATTTCTTTGAAATTTTCAAATTTGTCTCTGTGTTATCCACAATAGTTGCTTTTTTTTTATCATATCATTACTACTCTAGGGATGGTTCTTATTTGAATAGATTGAGTACCCTGATTTTATTTTTCCACCCATTCACATTCCTAGACATCCTTTCTCCAATAAGCATAAATTCACCTTTTTGACTCATATCAATACGAGTATAATGTTGAATGAAGGATAAAAAATGACCTCATATCCATCTTGTAGGGTGAAGAATCATGGCTTGAGTCTTGTAGGCCATATCTTGAGATCAAGCATCCGAGGATATTTGTACATTTTTTGCATCTAAAATTTCTTGAACTGAATTCTTCTTTGAAGTTACCCAAAGCTCACCTTTTCCTTCGTTTGAAGTATCTTCATTTTGAACTTCAAGGAAACCATTGGGAAGCATTGTTTCTTTATTTTGACCATCATGAAATTCTACCACTTCTTTTTCAAAGAGGAATCCAACTTTGAGGGCTTCAAAATTCTCTACTTCAACTTCTTCATAAGAGAAAGAGTCCTCCTTTTCAAATGGGAAAGAAAAGACCTCACTTTCATCATCATTCATCATCCATTGGCTCAAGAGAGACATCAGGTTCTTTTCCTTTCTTTTCTCCATCATGACCAATATTTGAATTAGTTGAGGGATTAGGATTTGATTCATGCTTGTCTTACAACTCCATATCCTACATCATGAGTTTGAGATTGAGCTCGGGTATTTTATTTCTTCCACAACTCTTAAGAGATCTTGCACAAATTATTCTTTTCAAAATTTTTCAAGGGCTTATCATGAACTAGATTTGATTCTTCTTCTTCATGGAAGGCATGATCAGATAATATTCATCCTCAAATGGGAATGAGAATATATCCTCCTCTTGGGTAAGCATATAAGCTTGATTTCTCACTTTGAAATTCACCAAGAACCATTTCCTCTTCTTCATACCTCACATCATCTAGAAATTTAGGGCTACCTCTTATAGCTCAAAGTTCCTCACTACTTCCTCTAGATCAATATTCCTCTGGGAAGGAATGTTTGGTCCTATAAAAATTGGGATCTCATCCTCCTCTTCATTGTCACAAAATAATTCATCCTCTTGCTATTTTGGTACAAAATGTTGTCTCTTGGATCTCTTGAATTTTACCATGTACCTCATCTTTTCATGGGAAGCAAATTCTCCATATCTCCTTTCACTGGTATGGTGGTAGAAGACCAATTCATCTAAATTTTCCCTCCCAAGTCTCGGTAGAAGCTTCATCCTAATAAACATTCCAAAAGTTGTTGGGATGTATGCTACCAAAATAGTCATTGATATCTTTTATCTGGAAACTTAGCAAGAGCCACTTGTGCATCTTTGATCTTCCCTACAAGTGGGACTTCCTTTGACTCCATGGAGTAACAAGAGCCACCAAGTGGATTCATGGTGAGTTTTAAGAGCTTTGGAAACCTTCACAGGCATTACATTGTTAGAGGCACCAAAATCTATAATGCAATTGTTTAATATGTATTCTCCAATGAGAAGGGAGATGTAGAAAGGATCGACCTTGTCTATCTTTGATGCACTCATGGAAAGCATGTTCTATGAGGGAGGTGTAGGTGGGTTTGGTAGTATTCCTTTAGAAGCTAGGAGTTACAACATTGGGTGTTAAACTACCATTCCTGATATATCGGATGAATCTCAAATTGTTCAGGGTGAGTCCAAATATTTGGTTTTAGTAATATGCACTTTGCTTTGTTTTTTCATATTCTATGAAGTCAAAAGGGGGAGATGTGGAAGAGGGGGATGAAGGGAATGATTTTTGAGTTGGGATAGGTTTGGAAGTAGGGTTTGATGTTTGAGGAACAGAGGTTGTTTTAAAAGGTAAAGTGGAAGCTTTTAAAGTATCATATTTCACATGTAGTAGTATTTTATTTAGAACTAGAAGAAGCATTGGAAGACTTACTTGGAATAATGGGTGACCTCCGCTTGTCACAGGATCATCTTTCTCGAATGTAGACTCTATGCAAGGTGGAAGGGGAGATCCTCAACTGATTATTTTTTTTTGTGTAGTCGCCATAGGAGAATCTTCAGTCTTCTTTTTCTTCGTAGTAGCAGAGGAAGAGGCTCCTTTTGAGATTGGGAATGAGTAACACTATACATGAGAAATTGGTGTCTTTCATCTCATCATCTTCATTTCTCTCTAGTGTATTCAATGAAATCTTATTTGTGTGTCATTACTACTTCTTTTGCCTCTAGAAATCATTATCCTTCACTTTCTTGTTCGAGATCTTCTTCATCTTCTTGACTCCTACAACATGAATTGATAGGTGGGGCCTCCAAGGAAAGCCTTCGGTTCTCCTATAATATGATTCTACTATTATTTCTTTGAGAGATACTCTTTCAAAAATTCCCTCTTTAATGATGTCATTTCATTTTCCAATTTTCGCAAGATAGGATCTGTTCTCTCATCCATAGGATTATGGGATTTACCTTTTGAGGGTTCTTGATCTTTCAAAGAGGATGAGATCATCATCAAGTTTGATGGCCATTCTTTGTACTTCAAAAATATTTCCTTGGTTGAAATCTTCATAGGAAAAATCCTACCTCTGGTGATTGAGAATTGATGAAGAATATCTTGACATTGTTTTTAGATGGTGAATCTCTTCTAGTATCCTATGGAAAGTAACCAATCAAACGAGCCATGAAGTCTCTCATAGTTTCATTTTCTCCTTTCTTCATTTGTGCTAATTGAATAAGGAGGTTGAACGGTCCTCAGTATATTTGAATATTTCTCAAAAATTTCTTTTTATGTCATTCCAACAAGTGATGGATTGAGGGGAAGGAGGTAGAACCATTTGCTATTTTTCTTGGAGAGATACTCCACAAAAATCTTACAATGACATATTCATGTTCGAAACCAAGAATCCCACATGATGTGATGAAGGCTGATATGTGCTCTTCAGGAGTTATGTGCCATCACCTTTGAACTTTGGAAAGTTCTTACAGAATCTATCTATAGATTGTGAAGAGGGGTTCAAGAGAAAGTGGTTGTATTTTCTTCCCCATGGAACAATGGGTTGAGGTCTTTCTTCTTCATCCAATTACCATTGTTTCTTTTTCATATTGATTTTGAAATTCTTCTAATGTTGTATAGAAAATAGGAATTCTTCTTCAAATTTAGCATCTAATTTTTTTGAACCATAGGAATATGAAAAGAAAAATAGTGGAATATCTTTGAATTTTCACTTTCGATTTTGTAAAGCCTCAAAAGTGAATCAACAACACCTCTCTTTATTTAATGGATCTCCTTTCAAATAGCTTTTAGAGAATCTTTTGATGGGAATTTTTTCAAAGGACATTTTGAATATGAAAGGTCACTTTTAAAAATTTCATTCAAGATATTTATTTTTTTAAATTTATATATTATATATATATTTTCTTGACCTTTGGTCATATTTTGGGTGTAGATGCTTTACTAAATATGCCCCACGGTGGGTGCTAAAAATTGTTGGAGAAATTTTTTTTGGGTGGAAAAATTTGTGGGTTTCTTTCCAAATGCTCTAGAAATCAAAGTCCCTCTACTTAAATGGTGCAGCTTTTGTTTTGCATGTGCATGAAAAGGTGGATTTTTCTTGTTGTACTTGTGGCCAGGATCCATAGGGGCACTCCATTGACCTCGTAGAAAAGCTAAAAATAAATTGCTAGAGAAGACTTTTTTATAGAGAGTGAGAAAGGGAGTGAGAATGAGATAAGGAAACTAATGTTGCAGGTAGAAAATCAGATTCCTACACACACTAGTTAGAAATTTCAACACATGCATTTATGAGAAGAAACAACCAAAAATTCCATGCTATTGGCTAGAGGAAACCATGCATACAAATATGCACACATTCATATGCCTTGGAAAATAGAAACTTCTTCCTTCATTAGCATTTCAATTGAAGTTGTACATAGTATGAGAATGGAGGAAAATAGTGAGGGGAAAATAGAAGAAAATGGCTATCTCCTTTGTTCTCTTTAAGCATAATGCACTCTTGAGTTTAAAAATTAATCACCAACCCTTTGAAAAGAGAAGGCCTTTACAATTTATAGAATGAGAGATGAATCTTCATCTACCCCCAATGCCTTTTCATATGCCTTATTACAACTTATGACTTTTTACATCCTTAGGAAAATATTAAGTCCCCTTTTATGACTTAAGGGTGACTTATTACATTAAAAAATAAATAAAGTCATTTTAAATTAATTAAAGGCATTATGAAAAATGAAACCCCAACGAAGAATTAGAATGAGGAGAGAGAAAGTGGGGGAAGAGAGAAAAAGGGGAGAGAGAAATGAGGAGTGCTAATGAAGAAGAACCCACCTCTGATGAAGTCCATAGATCCTTGTCAGATGATCCGATGAAGCACTCCACTGTAGTGAACTATGAATCCTTGAATGTCTCACACCATGAGAAAACTCTTTTAGATGATGTGCAGATAACACGGGCTAAGTTTTAGATGACATGTAGATAACATTTGGCCCTTTTCATGAAGATTTTCTCATGAAGATCCCCTCGAAGAGATTGAATAATGAAACTGACCCTATCATGAATCTTTGTAATACTACGCATGTTCCATTGATAAAAATGGATCCCTATAATTTACCTGTCAGCATTGATGAATACACCATTGATCAAAGTGAATATTTCTCATTCTGATACACTATCATTCCTCTGTAGTATTTTTTTAAATGAAACCATAACAACCCAGAACTAGAATTTCATGCTTCTTTGGACACCTTACTACACTGAAATAGATAACTTACTATTTTTAGTAAGTGTTAGATTTCACCCTTCGTGACCCCAATCGGTGAAGTTGGCTTTCTCAATTTCCCCTATGTATATTACTCCCTCTAAAAGCACTCTTTGAGATGACTTACTATTTTTAGTGGTACCCCTATAGGGAACTTACTATTTTTAGTAAGTGGGTGTTTTCACCATTTTTGACACTGCTCGACCATTCTGATCTTCTGATTATCTCGGTGCACACCGTCTTTGCTGCAACTACTTCTAGAGATGGCTTACCAAAAATAGCCAGTACCCATGTAGGAAGGCTTACTATTTTTGGAAAGTGGGTTTCTAGGCATCGGTTTATGATGAAATGAATTTTCTTGATATGGGTTTTTTCTATAGTGCTCCTCTAAAATTTCATGTCAACCCAAGCTCTAGAAATGGAGATTTTAAAATTTAAAAATTTTCCACAAGAAACTAGGGTTTCTTCACTGCAAAAAATATGGGGCATGTTTGCAAAATATTCCACTTGGATTCTAATGGCCTCTAAAATTGGATGATCACAAAAATCCCATGTCAATCTGAGCACCATTCTTCAAGTTACGAAGATTTTTCACTTTAGGCCCAACAGTCATTTTTGGCAAAGAACAAGCTTGGAGCCTTCAAAAATCCATGTTTTTCTTGTTTTATCCTCATCTATCATGGAAAAATGGTAGCAATGGGTCTAATCTTTTGATTCTTCTTAAAACTCTTCCAAAAATGACATCCTTCCTTGGAATCACCAAGTGTGCCCACTCAAAATGAACTCACCTAGGAAGAATGTAGGGTTTTATAAAAATATGAATGTTCCATCATGTAGAGGATCTTCTCATATTTTTTATTACTATTTTTTTCCTTCTAACTCCTTATGGAGCTCCCACAATCATCGATAAGATCAAGTACCTATTTTGACTACCTTCTCCTCACAAGGGGCTAAGATTGGGTCATATGAAAAACCACATGGAAATAAGGGGAGGGAATTTTATTTTTTCCCTTTCATTAATTTTCAAAAGGGAAAAATGGGACAAAAATTCCCCTTCATCCTCAACTCAACACTTGTCCTCTTTTTGTTTGTTGAGCCACTTAAGTGAGGGGGTTGATTATAGCACCTGGGGGCTGGTTTGAGGTCATATGAGTGACCATAAGGCTTCATAGGGGTTGGGAAAATTTTTGTCCCTTATGTACCCTTGAAAAAGGACAAAGGGGACATGAAAATGTGCCTTCACCACAGGCTTGCCACGTGTCCTACTTGAAAATTGACTAAGTATGAAAAATCACACCTTGGGACCAACTTGCAGAGACGATATCTTGGGCTCCTGGATGAATTTTTGGGTGAAATTTTATATGATTCCACATGTAAAAAAACCCATTGAATACAATTTTTATGGTTTAAATATCCAATTTTTACTGTAAAACTTAAAATTACCCCTTCTTTCTCGGATTTTGTTGTTGCGCCTAAGAGTGAGTTGCCTAAAAATGTATGATGTTTGAAATGGTATAATTTTTTCCACCATGTAGCACATTGAAAATTATTTCCATTGAAAATTTTTAGGCTATTAAAATCAATAAAAATCTCCCATAATGTTGCTTTTGAGGCTCAGCTCCTCTTTCACGGTGCGTGCTCCTTCGAGCTCACTTGCTTTTGATGAATCGGTTCCAAAACCTCTTGAAACTTCCCAAAATCTTCGAAATAATATCCTTGGTGTTCTAAACTTGAATAATCCTCCGTGATGATTTTTTTCCCTCTCGATCCACTTAGGGGATGGTGCACTTAGTATAAGGAAGGATGATTGTAGCCCTTCCCAAAACTACTTGAAATCTTGAACATTCCAAAAGATCATAAATCACCTAGGGGGAATGATTTTTATTTCTTAAATAACCTAAGGGAATAATTGAAATTCATTTTAGCATCATTATATTGACTGGATAGGACTTGCCTTGGGGATGGACTAACCTAGGGGTGTCTTGGGAAGGTATGACTTTGAATATTTTCGACACCATGGTATGGTTTCATGCTTGAAAAGTGAAAATTTTCTTGTTGCACATTTTCATGACAACATAATTCAAAGGTTATTTTCAGGTATACCATTAAGGGAGGCTAGATGATAAGCTCCTGACCCATACTTTTGAGTTATGACATATGGACCAATCCAGCTAGGGGAAAACTTTCCATGTTTACTCTTTTCAAGGGTAGAGATATTTTTATTCTCTTTTAGGACAAGATCACCAATATTGAAGTCACATTCTTTGACATGTTTTTATATGCACACTTGATGCACTCTTGGTAGACATGATGGTGCTTGAGGGCTATTAGGTGATGTTCATCTAACAACTCCAATTATGCTAGATGTTCTTGATGGTGATCCTCACCACGAGATAAAGTCTCTGATGGATATGCAGAGTTATGGGATTTGAAATTCAAGGGGTAAGAATGCATTAGAGCCATAGATTAAAGAGAAGGGGTAGAACCTCTAGGAGTACATATGTTAGATTGATAAGCCCATAGAGAAAATGGGATTTGGAGATGCCAATTCCTTCCTTCTTGGTTGATGGTTTTCATAAGAGTTTTGTTAAGTGTTTTATTATAAGCTTCATCTTGTTTGTTAGCTTGTGGATAATAAGGTGATGAAAATCTTAGTTTGATATTAAATGTACCACATAATTTCTTAACTTCCTTATTTTTGAAATATTTTCCATTATCAATGATTAGCTTGTTACTGGACTCCAAAGTGACATATGATGTGTTGATAGATGAATTCTATTATTTTTCTTACTTTAGTAGAGACTAGGGGAATATCCTTTACCCATTTAGTGAAATATTCAGTAGTTGTGATGATAGAGTGATTTCGTTATAATGAATGAGGGTTGATGAGGCCAATGAGGTCTAACCCCCATTGTGAGAAGGGCCATAGATCTTGAGTGGGATGTAGAGCCTGACTGGGAATGTGAGTGAGATTAGAATGTTGTTGACACTTAACACATTTCTTGACGTATACACACCAATTCGATTGAGGGTAGGCTATTATTAGCTCATCCATAGGACACGTTTAATGACAACCATACAATTAAAGTGTCCGCCATATATGCCATTGTGGAATTCTTAAATAGCTTTAGTAGATTCATGGGATTTGAGACATCATAACAAGAGGCCATCAAATCCATGTTTATATAGAGCACCACTTATGATTAAATATCAAGTAGAGTGTTGAAGAAAATACCATTTAGCATTTTTAGATAAGTCGGAGGGAATTTTAGATTCTAAGAGATAGTCATATGTTTGAGTGTACTAGAGGTCTATTGGATTGTTTTCAATGATATTGATGCAGGGGAGTTCATTAGTGTGAGATGGTTTATTAATTCTGTGTACAAAAATGAAGAATTTAGAATTGTTGGTTAAAAGGGGGACAAGTGATGTAAGAGAAGCCATGGTGTTCGCGAACTTGTTAGAAGATTGGGGGACTATTTAGATGGTGTAATGATCGAAGGCTTCTAAGAGGAATTGAACAATGGTATATTTTTGTAGAATCTTGTTTTTGCATTGATAAATTCTTTTGATATGATTGATAAAAAAATTGTGAGTCCCCTTAGATGTCCAATATTTGAACATTGAGCATGATAGTGGTTTGGAGACCCATGATTAGAGCTTTGTATTCTGCCATGTTATTAGTACATGCAAATTTTTTTTTGAAATAGATAGGGATAGGAGTCCCCCGGGGAGGTATGAAAATGATACCAGAATGTCTACCTTGTTGACACGTAGATCCATCAAATAAAATTGAAATTTTGTTAGGATTGTATTTGTGATCAATAGTGTTGATAGATTCATTAGGGAATTATTTGTGAGGTGGTTTATTATTAGATAAAGGAGCTTAAATGAGATTCTTGGCTATGGATCATCCCTTAATGGACCTTTATGAGATGAATTTAAGGTCAAAATTATTCATGAGCATGAGTCGGTGAGTGATACGGTCAATGTGATATGGTTTGGAATGCATGGTTTTAAGAGGATTGATTATGGTAATGACATAGGTTTTTTGATTAAGTAGGTAATGACGTAGTTTGGAAGTTGTAAAGTACAAGACACAACACAAATTTTTGCTTCGGTATAAAGGATCTAGTAGTCATGAAAGGTGTGGCTTATGTAATAAACATCTTGTTCACAACTATGCTCATCTTTGTGAGCAAGCATAACACCTAAGGCACGATCGGAGAGGATATGTAGAGGTAGAATGACCACCCTTTATGTGGAGGTGTAAGCATAGGTGGTGATAAGAGGTATTGTTTGAGGTCATCAAAGGACTTTTTACAATTGTGATCCCATTTAAAGTGTACATCCTTTCAAAGGAGATGATGGAAAAGATGACAACAATATGAAATTTATGAGATGAAATGACAGACTAGTTGAAGTCTACCTTGAAGGCTACAAATTTGTTTGAGGTTTGATGGAGGATGCATCTTGATAATGGCCTTGATCTTGGAAGGGTTTAATTTAAAGCCCCTTATAGATATGATGAACCCTAATAGCTTGCCGGTGAGAACACCAAATACGTACTTAGCAGGTTGAGATGAAGAAACTATTGGATAAGATAAGTGAATAGTGTGTCAAAGATAGCGATATGATCCCTATGTTGCTTATAGTTTCCTAAGAGGTCATCAACATAGTATTCTATAGTTTTTGGATAATATCATGTAAAATGTATGTCATTTCTCATTGATAAGTGGCCCCAACATTCTTAATTCCAAAGGGCATATTGGGATAGCGAAATTCCCCCAAGGATTGATGAAGGAGGTTTTGTGTTGATCGTCAATAGTAATGAGGATTTGATTATAGTCAGAGAAGTTTTCCATAAGGGAGAGAATTTCATGGCCAGAGGTGAGATGAACGAGCTGATCAATGTTTAGAAGGGTAAATTCATCTTTGGGACAAGTGAGATCAAGTTATTGAAAGTATATGCAGATGCAAAAATTTTCAGAGGCTTTGGTCATAGGTACAATATTAGAGACCTATTGTGGATAGTCAAAGTGTAAGATGAAATTAGTAGAAGTAAGACATTGTAACTCTTCTTTAATGAGAAGAGCCATGTAATGGTACATCCTATGTATCTTTTGTTAACCGATTAGTGGTGGGATAGGTGATGATATTGTTAATGACGATGTTAGGGTCAATACCCGACATGTCACTATATCACCATGTAAAATTTTGAATGTGTCTAGAGAGGAAGGAAGTGAATTCCTTCAATTATTTTGCATCTATGGACTAATCAACTTTGAATATGTGAGGATATTACAGAGTTCCTATGTTGACATCAACAAAGGGATTCATTAAGGAGTGTGTATATGTCAGGTGGCAAAGTCTTTTGAAGGCAGTGGTCCTCTGACCCCATATATTAATGTATGGATTAATTCTTGTGGGATTGAATAATGTCAATGGTAGGGGAATATTCCTCTATCATTTTGGGTAATACAAGTGGAAGGGTTTTAAGACCATTGCTAGTTTGATACGTATTTGGTCTTAAGGTAATTGTATTGACTAAAAAAGTTAGATGGGATGGATATATTGTCATCTATTTATATGGGGTCATTGTGTGTAAATGGAGAAGATGGTTCTAGTTCTGTTGTATATCCAAATACGATGCTTGCTTAAGATTCTAGGCCGATTTTTCAAAACCTAAGTCGTATTTTTCATGGGGCTTGAAGGAATGATTAAGGATTAAGTTGTGGATGCCATGTTCATAACTTTTGAGGCCAAATCCTTTCCAAGAACAAGGATGGGTGTATATTTGTGTGAAGGCTTGGTTGTATAGAAATGTGAAGTCTGATATGAATGGTTTGGCATGGCATTGATTATTAGGATGAGGGGAAGGATGAGCAATCCATCCATAAAGAAATATTTGTTTTAAGATGTGGTGGATCAAAGGAGATGATGTATCCAAAGTTTTGTTTATACATCAGTTGTTTGTAAGGTATTCTGGATGTCTTTGGTGTTGGAAGAAAATTAAGTATAAGGAGGTGATACTCCCCCAGAAAATATGTTGCATGACATCATCAAAGGAAGTGTCATCTGGTAATTTTGATGAGGTGATGGAAGAACTAGTAGAGGCTTCATTAGAGGAGCCCAAGTTTATTTTAGGTAAAAACAATTCATTAGGTTCATACATCATGTGACATACTTTGAATGGATTCAAATCTATGGGCATAGTGAAGGTTTTACCCTCATTTTCATATTTGAGGAAACGATGGAGAGCGGATGGGATACAACACATAACGTGTATCTTGGGTAATCCTAATAAGAATTTGTATTGAAATTCCCCCTCTACAAGATATAAGAGTTTTTGGAGGGTATTGATGCCAAATTTGATTGGTAATATGACCATGCCTAATGTGGGAGTGATGATGTCATTGAAGTATCGTCATACCGCATGTGCATGGAAAATGATAACATTAGGTATATATAGTTTATCAAAGCTATGTGATGATATAATGTTGATACTAGCATGATTTTTTATCACAACTCTATTTACGAGAGTATCATTGATTTAGGTGGTGATAAATAATGGAAGATCATGGTCTTTAGGTTGTAATGATGGGATTTTAGAACTGTTAAAAGAGATGAAAGTAGACATCTTGAGGGTGTCAAATATATTTGCAAACGGTTTTAGATTGTTTGAGGGTACTGATAAGGATTGGAGAATTTTGATAATGTATTTCCAATGTTGTGGTGAGGTTTGCACAAGCTCATAAAGAGACATCTTTACTGGACCTTGAAGTTTTTATGATGGTATTTTATATGGAAGTAGTTGATTGGGTATTTGGAGTAAGAAAGCATGGATACCTTAGCCTTGACAAGAGGTTTTGAGTTGGGTGATTCAAGAGTGAGAGGGATGGAGACCTTGGAGTTTCTTTGGTCCGGAGTCTTAAGGTCTTGTGCATGAGCTCTATTAGTTATACATATTACGTCAATTTGATGAAACGAGGAATTTCTAGAAGAGGCCTCACCTTTAGTATGTGGGTGTAGGTGATGGTTTAAATGTAGTGGTCTTGGATATATAATGGGTTGTGTTGACTAGATTAGATGGTTCTAGATATGTGGGAAGAATTCCTTTATTAGCAAGGCTTTGAATGGCCATGTGAAGGGATTTACAGTCCTCAATATAATGTCCTTGTGTTTGATGTTAATAAAAAAATGATTTAAAATTATACCAAGATGGTTTCCACCCTCGAGATCTAGATGAATTAAGAGGAGGTATAGCTATGATGGATTGTTGGATGACCCTTTCAAGGATAGCCTCATAATGTCTTGTCAAAGATGAGGTTAAAGGGACTATTGTTTTTTTATAATATGGAAATGGGTGTTGAATGGTTTGTTTGTTGCGTGATGTGTTTATGTGCCTAATGAGGAATGATCTTATATTTTGTAATAGTGACTAAAAATTTGGATGAGGAGTACGACCCCAAGATATAAGGAATGAATTTTGGATTCGTGTTATTTAATGGTCACGTGATATGATTGTTTCTTTTTTGGATGAAGGTATGGGCAGTCACAAAACATTTTTAATAAAATTGAGCTAGTGGTGTTGAGTTACATGATCATCGTAAGATATTTTCATATATTGTATGATAGGTTTCTTTTCCAAGGCTTGTGAAGATCTCACAGATGAGTTTGAAGTAGATGGAGGGGATGTGGATAGATTTTGGTCTTTCCAAAGGGCTAGACTAGGAGAAGTGTGTGATTTAATAGGTGATTTAAGCCTTAAAACACTAGGTGTAGATGATGTGGATGGTGCATTTTCTGATTCTATGGCAGAAATATTTGAGGATTTGGGCGATTGTGATTATATTTCTATGATAGGATAATTAGACATCTAAGGTGTGGATGACTGATCTTTGATTGTGTTGACAATGCGATGAAAGTGAATGATGTTTGACTATGGTTGACTAGAAGATGGAGCATGGTTTGGAAAGGGTTGTTTGAAAACATCTAGATTCTGATTTGGAGGTACATCTGGGTTGTCTATTTACAACTCACTTTTTTTGTAAAGTATTGAAGGACATTTTTGAACGAACAAAACCTTTCGATGTCGTGACCTTTGACCCTATGGTATTTGCAATAATCATTCTCTCTATACGAAGAGGGATTTGAGACATATGTGTTGATGAGGTGGATAAGAGGAAGGGTGATCATACACATAACTAAGAGCTTATCAAAACCACGATGGAAGATTCAACAATGGGCATATAGTTACGTTGAGGGTGTGTGCGTTCGAGGTCGAACGCTCCTTATAACTAGTCTTTACGATTCTGCATTTGTTGATGTTTTATATTTGTTATGACGGGAGGATGATTTGAATGAGGAATTAGGTTTATGATTATTTGATATGAGTATAACCCTACCATCCTAAAGGGTGCAAAGTTCAAGTTTGTGATACATAGTGAAGGCTTTGGCGAACATTTGAAAATATTTGACTTATAATGTCGATGATATATGTTTGGAATAGGAATGATAAAATAAATCGATAAATTTTGTCTATTGAGGGAAAATGATAATTGATTAATAACACCCTCCAAAGAGGTGATGAAATCTATAATAGAATTTTCCTTAATTTTTTATGGCATAAAGTTCGGTGATGGTAACTTTACGAGAAATGTTGATTGAAAAGTGTTCCAAGAAGAGTTGTGCGAATGAGAAGAGTGAGTATTAGGGGATATTTTTATACCAATATAATGCAGGTTCAACTAAGGACATGGGGAATGTTCTCAGCATGAGTTCTTGGTCGTGTGCAATAAGGTAACAAGCATGTCGAAAGGCCCGAATTTGTTGTTGAGGCTCTTCCTTGCTATAGAACTTAAGAAACTTAAAGAGATCCCAGTGTGGGATGGTACACTTTATATGGTACATATGGATGGATAGGTTCATTGCAAACCTGTTTGTAAGATAACATGTTCCTAGAACCCATAAATGCAGCTTCAATGGTGGAGATCTTGTTCATTAATTCCCGCAAAGGGTCCAGTAATGGTTTTTTTGTGGAGGATGATCCTAATGGAGTTGCAAAAATGATAAAAAAAAGAAGAAATAATTTACAAATAATTTAACACACAACAATAATTCATATTCATTCATTCCAATCTCTTATTACATACACCCATATATATAGGTAATAGCTCCCCTATAAATTAGTAGGTAGCTATAACCTCTCAAATCTATCTACGTGAGTTTGTTGAAACTCACATAACAAAATACATAATTGTTATTGTTGTTTTATATAACAACTAATAACAATATACTAACTTATCTGCTACTCTACTAACTTACATTCTTACATAATAATAATTACCAATGTAATTATTATTTACACACATACACATGTGGAGCACTAACATATGAATTCCTAACATTCCCCCTTAGTGCGAACATGGGGAAAACCTATCTTTGTACTTGCACTGCTTTCATGAATAGGTGATTTTCATAGGATGATCACAAACCCAACAGATGGTTTTACATATGGTTTACCATCAACCAAAAGTGGTGGTTTTACAAAGTGGTTTTTACAAAGTGGTTTCCCAAAACCAAAAATCAAGGTTTTCAAGTGGTTTACCTACAACCACATCATGATGTGCCAAGTACTATTATCATCCCTCATCACATTTCACCACAGGGAATAATGTAGGAAATTTTTCTAATTTTTTTGCTCATACACAAAAAATGTTGACATAATGGAAATGGAACATTGGATCATGTTACCCCTCTTAATGTAAAATTTCTACTTATTGAAAACAAGAACAATGTAAACTAAAGTATATTGACATTGAACAATGAACACAAAGATAAAGCACACCACAAAAAATAAAAGAAAATACTCATACCATAAAAATGCCACCATAACTAATATGCGGCCCCGTTGTTGGTGACTGACGAGAGGTCGTTGATTGACCTCCAACCTGTATTTACCTATGTCCTCCAGCCATGTTGTTAAATCAACCTAATTTATTTTTGATTCTCTTTATATATTCACGTTATTTCAAAAATTGATGTTTTGTGGTTGAGTTATTTTAGGTTCACTATCTCCTTCATATCGTGCTTCAAGATTCTCACGAATTATTTTATATTTACATATTATATATTAGATTTCACATTCAAGAAATAATGCATCCATGAGGAAAATTTTCTTTTTTATATAAATTTATCTATTAGTACTATTGATGTCTCCATTGAAAACTCTTTTTATGAAATATTCTATATGCTAAAATGATATGACAAAAACCTACTTCAAATGATTTCACAATAAATTGAGAACTAGAGCTCCAATTTGTAAATCGTAAAATGTGTCGAAAGCTAGTCTCAATATATTTAAAGTGGTGGAGAGAATCACTAGTGATTTCTTAGGAATCGTTAGATATTTACCCAAAACGCTTGAAATTTTCCTAATCATTGGCGATTAGAAATGAATCGCTGACAATTATTAAAATTGTTGGTGATCAATGTAAAATTCAACAGATCATTCAAGATCTCGTGTTTAAACACATGTTCAAAGCTATTCAACTTAGGATTACTTTCTAAGATAAATGCCAACATGAAAAATATTTTCTAGATGAATCAACAACTTAATAAATACAATCAAAACTATTTGATGCAATCTGAACACCAACTCTGAAGAAGAATGATGCCAATGTAAAAAAATAACTCCTCTTTCTCCTTTATTTAATATGTGCACACTTCTTACTAGTTCACTCTCACAAAAATAATCTATAATAAAGTAGTTCATGCACTTCTCTGAAGATTGCTATTTTTTTCTAAATACTAAGCTCTCATTCTCATAGCTAATAAAGACTCACATAGGTGGGGAAACCATAACTTACAACAAATCTACCCCTTCATTGATCTCTTCACAAAGCCATACCTGCTCTGATACCAAATGTGGAGGATGATCCAAATGGAGTTTTAGAAAGATCACAACAGAAGAACTAATTTACAAATAATTTAGCACACAACAATAATTCATATTCATTCATTCCAATCTCTTATTACATACACACACATATATATATATATATATATATATATATATATATATATATATATATATATATATATATATATATATATATATAATAACACTCCCAATAAATTAGGAGCTATAACCTCAAATCTATCTACGTTAGTTTGTTGAAACTCACATAACAAAATACATAATTGTTACTTTTGTTTTATATAACAAGTAATAATTATTACCCATTTTGGCCCTATGGGAAAAATGGACAATATGGGATGAATTGGCTTGGACACTGGACATGTATTCACAGAAAATCTAGGGGCATAGGTGAATTTCACATTTTTAGAGGGTTACAGGTGGTTTTGGAAGGATTTGGAAGTCATTTGAGGAGTTTTTCCTCTTCTTGGTCTCAAAGGCCTAGAACTCGTCTCGAAGGAAAAAGGGTTCCATGGACCCACTTCCAAGAAAAAATAGGCAAAAATGGGAAACATTGAAAATTCCAATCTTAAGGCATTTCACAATTTCCCTTGGCCACGCCATGGAAAAAAATTGGAAAAAATCCCTAAGAAATTGAAAAAATGACAAAATATTCCCTAAAGGGCCTCCAAGGGTGATCGAGCTAGAAATTAGCTTTGTGAGTAGCTCCGCAAGCTACTTGGCAAGTCGGTGTCATGCAAATGTGGGTAGAGTCCTATAAGTAGCTCAGCAAGTTATGCTTTACATTGTGAGCATGGTTTTGTGGGAGGAGCTCGGTGACTTAACGAGTTAGGCTTAAATGGCGAGGGATCATATGCAAAATGTATGTGGCATGGTGCATGTGAGCTTGATGGTGATGTCTATGCTAGATGGGTTTCGGTCATCTTTGCATGAGTTGGTGTATTTTTTTGGGGTCGAGGGGCCACATTGTATGACATGACGTGTCAAGACAGGTGAGCTCAATGTAACTTGGCTTATCGGGATGGCGGTCAAGTTTTCAACACGGAGAGAATGGTGTTAGAAAAACCTCAAACCTTATGCAAATGCGGCCTAAAAACCCACCCCCAAAATAATGTAAATAGTCAGGCCACCGAGCTAGGCCAATCATATGTGGAAATAGGGATGCAATTTCACAATACACGGGCCACCTCCCATGCAAATGCAAAAATTAACCCGAAACCGACTCGGTGGGATGACAATGTGAGCCACCATGTGATGCATTCAAAACCCGACCCAAGTTAAAAGGCAAGTTTCCCGAGGATTCATAGCGATATGGTATGTGGGGTTGGTGAGATTAAGTCAAGGAGTTCCTTTCACTCAAACCCTCATAACTTTTGACTAGGTTATCGATTTGAGAAAAATTTAGTCAATGGAAATATATTTCAGATACCCTCATCATGAAATAATAAAAATGTAAAATCAACGCATCTTGTAGATGTAATATCTTGATGAAACTACAAGTCCATGGGAGCCATACCAGGGTACACTAGATGGAGTAAATGCAAGTATGGGAGCCATTCCTTCTTACACAAGGTAGGGTACAATCAAGCATGGGTTGTGTAAGCAAGCCCATCATTTTACAGGTGTCATGATGGATTTTGGGGTGGTTGGAGCATGGATTTGAGATTTTCTCCTTCTCTCTCACCTCATTCTTCTATAAAATGTAATGGAGGGAAATTTTACAATGTTGGACATTCTTGTATCTACCCTCCCTTCTCTCTCACCTGTGAGTGATTTGTGGAAACTCTAGCCTCCATTTTTGGAGCTTTGTAATATAAATATTTCCTATATCCCATGTAATGAATCATTGTGTAATATCAATTGGAGCAATAAAATTATTATCTTGTGATTATTCTCTATTTTCTCTTGACCTTGTCTGTCACACGCACCTTACCTTTATTCATGATTATGGGTGTATTGTACATATAATATTATCTATTTTAGGTCCATATTTGATTATGCTTAATGGAAGTGTGGTTGTTGCTTGTGTGATGATCTATGGTGCTTGAACACCCTCCTCATTTTACTTGTTTTTATCCCCATGCAATGTAGAATTTTTCAACACCCCTTTTCTTGGTGTATCACCCTCTTAGTGTAGGTTTTACTTTTCATGCATCCTTTTATCCCTGTCTCCTTGGAAAGCATTAGGGTAGGATTAGATTAGTCATTTTCTACATTTTGGGTTAGTTTTGGCACTAGTTTAGGGAGAAGAAACATCTTCCTCTGGAGGGTTATCCTACTTGCAAGGTCCCAAAATTCAGGATAATCCCATGTTATGAAAATTACACTGCTTTCCTCATACACAAATCACAAACAATTAGGGGTGCTGTAATTTTGCAAAAATAGGTTTGGCACTCTCGGTGAGACAATGATAAAACCTACACAATAATATAACAACACCGAATAATAATAATAAAGAAACTAAAATTCATTTGGGATAATCAATTACAATGATATAAATTACATTTTATAATGTTTGATCTCCTACAAAGGTGGAGTCAAACTTCATCTTCAATCCCTATAATCTCTCTCCATGAATCTCTCACATTTATCCCTAGGATATCTCTCTCATCCCTTTATTATCTCACACACCAAAATAGCTACGTGAGTTATTTATTCAACAACTTCACTCACACACAACTATTAACTATATTATTAATATGAGTTTTATTAACTCATTATTAATAATATTACAATTTATTAATAATGCCACAATACATTTGTAACATTCACTTCCCTATTGTTAACATTATTAATTCCCAATATACACTCCCCTAATTTTGACAAGGTAGAAAACATAATCACACTTCCTTTTGTAGCTTTTCACCCATGTGTGCTCATGATCTGGATGGTTTTGTAGGACAGCCAACAACCTCAACAAGGATGGTTTTATAGGATAACAACAACCTGAAACAAAGGATGGTTTTACAGGACAACCAACAACCTAAAACAAAGGATGGTTTTATAGGACAACCAACAACCCAAATATCATGTTGTTGCTTTTCCTTTGTTCTTTTTTTGTCCACTATGTCTTTCCTTCAGGGAATATGTAGGAACCACTAGCTCATTGAATAAAAACTAAATAGGGAAAAAATTGAACATTGAGACCATGTTCCAGTTCCCCCCCTCAATGTGAATATTTCACTTATTCAAACAGGAACTCTGAAATCATACTACACACAATGAAATCCAACTTTGAAAAATAAAATAAAACTCACACACATGCACATTGTCACCACAGCTTCATACGGCCCCATTGTTGGTGACTGACGAGAGGTCGTTGATTGACCTCTAGCCTCCATTGCCTCCATCCTCCAATATTGTTCCTACTTACTCAACAGCTTTAGACCATGGAGCTCAACTTGTCACCACCTTTTGTCAATTCATCTTCCCCATAAATATTTTCTTTGGTTCTGAAATCCCAAAGCGTGGGTCTGGGGGTGGAAACCCCTAGCGAGGTCAAGGGGAAGTGCCCTTATAGGGTCCCGGGGTAACACATGGGGCATGCTCATTGTCGCGATACAGGGAGGGGTCAAGGGGCGGAGCCACCAAAGTCAGACATATTTTCCTTCTTTGAAGTCATAAAAATATCATTAGAACTGCAATATTATTCATCTTAGTCTCCCAAAAATGGATGTCGGGTAACAATGAAAATGCGTCCATGAGGTAAAAAAATTCAAACTTTGACTCTAACAAGAGTCATAATGAATCTTGACAATATTTTGTCGACTTGTAACTTTAACTAAAAAAATTATAATAAAAAAACATAACACAAGAAATCTAAAAATATAATTTTAAGCTTACATTGACTCTTAATTTTGATGAGAGCCTAGGCCTAAATGATAATTTATTTTTGACCACATTTGGCTTTGACTATGACTATGACCCTATATACTTTGACTCACCTATAGAACATACTATATGACTCAACCATAAAACAATAATAAAAACTAATTAACACTTAATAAAATTGACCAAGTTAAATGAATTTAGACACATTGAAAATAAAATGACAAGTGACTTTTACAATACAGGACTACAGACTTTTGAATAAAATTTCCTATGAATCAAAGGGATTTCACTTGATGGAACAAATCAACTTACAAAAAAACTTTACACTAACAGATTTTAGACTCATATTTTATCAAATTTTGACACATTAAAAAACACGTGACCTGATCTCAAGATAGCAAGTGGACAACTGGTGTTTGAAGACGTCAGTTTGTGCATGGAGTCGAATCAGCAATTGAAGTCGTTGTAGACAATAATATACTACAACTCAGCATATTCTTTGACAAGACTGCATGTATATTCTGCACCCAAACATGTATTGGACACGTAACAACCAGTTGAATAGCTACCAGTAAATTTGATCTGCTTCATCTTGCAGATGATAGAATGATACTCAAAGCTTACACAACGGTGAATCTTTAACGTGCACAATAGAAGTCAATGATGCAAGCTTCTAATATGATTGCTCCTTAGGAAAAAATCTCCAACCGATTGGTCTGTCACATATCACTCAACCTTTAAATATCACTGTATGCAAACTACAGGATGTATATGCACAATACGTGATCTTTTCATAGCGCCACGTACAAAACAACATAGGTTCAATGTCGACTTTGAGATGCCATGTGATCCATTCAATTTAGGAGTGATATAAACAGAATGGATAAATATATGAGTGAGTCAGGAGGTGAGATAAAAATCAAGCCTGGAAATCCAAGTGGAATGGAATCAATCTAAGACAACATCCGCTGCATACAATATACAGACTGCGCATAAGAATGGAGCTTTGTGTAGTACGAAGGAATAAAATTGAATCTTGAAATTTCCACGTGGGTTCTCTAAATAGGAATGTCCAATGCTTCACTCAATTATAAATCTGATCATTTTCATGTAGATTCAGGACTCCATTAATGAATTTGATCATACTAACTCGATACCACCGATAAAAACTACACAATAATATAACAACACCGAATAATAATAATAATAAAGAAACTGAAATTCATTCAGATAATCAATTACAATGATAGAGATTACATTTTATAATGTTTGATCTCCTAAAAAGGTGGAGTGGAACTTCATCTTCAATCCCTACAATCTCTCTCTCTATGAATCTCTCACATTTATCCGTAGGATATCTCTCTCATCCCTTTATTATCTCACACACCAAAATAGCTACGTGAGTTGTTTATTCAACAACTTCACTCACACACAAACATTAACTATATTATTAATATGAGTTGTATTAAATATTTATTAATAGTATTAAAATTTATTAATAATGTCACAATACATTTGTAATAGATAAGAGGTCAAAATTCAAGTTCTGAAAGTATTCATGTCAGGTTTTTAACGTTATTTTGCATAGCTCCGAGTTCCGATCCTTGTATTTCAGGTTTTGACAAATGACAAAACAAGGGCCAAATCCCAAACAAAGCCTATTCCCTTAAAGGTGAACTTTCTATCATTTCAAGATCTGATGTGTGTCTTGGTGGAGATCTAACCCTTGGAGGATCATTCTCAACACATCTAGCAACTCAAGGAGAAGAAATCGGTGGTGTAAGCAATTTGAGGTCTCTCGTACATGAGAAGGATCTAAACTCAATTAAGGACTAGAGAATAAGGTGTTTTCGAGTACTTGAAATTATCACTAGGAAGAGGAAGGAGAGGAAGAATAAGACAAAGGTCTCCATCTCCACCAAATAGGACCTTGTCAACACCTTCACCTGGTAGACCCTTCCTTCAATCAACTAGGGTCCTTAGAGATCAAGATGGCACATCAACAACCACCACAAGGACCACCAAATCCTTTTTCCAATTTCACGGAAACAATCCAATTTCCCTTAATTCCTAAAATCCTATCCCAGTTGTAGCATTGAGAAACATTCTCTACTTCACTAAGGAGAATCATACGACTCATATTGATCATATCCAAGACATTACCAATGTCTTTGCAATCCACGAGATCAATGAAATGGATATTGCAGTCAAATTTTTAGCTTCCTCTTTCAAAGGAAAGGATTTGTAATGGTTTAGGAGCTTAACAATGGGGTCCATTACAAAATGGGATCAATTGTGTTCAGCTCTATACAATCAATTTGGAGAAAGGGCGGAAAATTTGTCTTTATTGGAATAATTAACCACAATCAAAAGGGCTCCAAACGAGTAGATGGCTGATTTTAATATCTATTTTCAAAGGACATGGGATAAGATCCTAATGTTCATGAGACTAGCTACCCAAGGTGCATTCCTCTACTTCTTGAAGGATCTAAATTCAGATATAGCTATGATGATATAGTCTATGGGAGTGAAAACACTTCCTAGGGCCTATGACATAGCTATCGTAGAAGATAAATTTTTATTCAAGATGGAAAGCTTGCACCTAGGCCACTGATGACTCTATAACTAGAAATGGGAAATATTACAATCATTCAAGTACTTGAGTTAAATCCCATTCTATCCCCCGTAAATAAGAGTAATAATTAGGCTTCTACTTCTTCTAGCACTTCCAAATAACTTTAGGAAGTTATGAAGCAGATACAAAATTTAGGGAATGAGTTGGTTATCGTTAAGAGGTAGCAAGCTCGTGAGCTTCAGCACCATAACAACCTCAAGCTCAAGAAAATAGGCATGCGTATCAATCAAACAGCCTATGAATCAATCAAACAGACTTCTCAAAGCAATCTACAAATCAAAATCAAAATCAAGGACAACCTCAAGCTACCAAGCATTTCCAGCAAATATAATCCAAATGTAGCATCAACTCCCGAGCCTTGGTTCAGGTACAAAACAACATGGAACAAGACTATGAATGGTGTTTCCTTTTCAAAAAACCCAAAATCAGGAAACATTTTTCAATGGTGCTCTAAACCAAGATTTGATGATGCAAACAGTTGGTGTAGCCCTAGAGCCACGTGAGGAAGAAAATAGTAGATCAACACTTAAGAAACACCTCCAAGTGACACCACATTGGTAAATTGGTAGGTAGAAGATTTATGTGGTAGTAATCAACCACTTCTTTGGGGTGTAACAAAAAACACGAGAGCTAGTAAAAAATCCATGGTCAAGGAACAACCAACAGTTGTAAATTCTTCTAAGCCTCATATCACGACTCAAGGAATTAGCTATGCAAAAGTGGCTCTGAATGTACAAAATCAACCCAAGGCACCAATTACACTAGATCATGTACATACTCATGATGTAGGAGCATAACTTGCAAAGACCATAACTTTTGATCCGACCGTTGGATCGTCCTGAAATTTTACAGGGTGGTAGATATACATTAGTACTATGTTGGGATCAACTTTATTGGCAAGGTTGTTCCCTTTTGGCATGTTTTTAGGGCTCGGATTCTTTCATCTAGTGGCCTAAAATTGGCTCCGAATGTTTTTTCCGCTTTTGACTAGGTCTTAGAACTTTAATAACTTTTTTTGCTTGTCAGAATAAGTCCAAATTTCACATGAGCCCTAATTTATGAACGCATATTTGGCATGCAAATTTTAGGATCAATCCGAGTTGTTTTTCATTTTAGGGTTTGTTGGCATTTTAGGGTTTTAGAGTAGTCTTGAAATAAAAGGAGTATGGTAATGATGTAATAGATCAGTGTGAATTCTAGAATGAGAAGTAAGCTATTTTGAAACTCTTGGTTTTATTTGCAAAGCTGTTTATGTGTGTTTTTGGAGGTATTTCAACCTCTTGCAATTGGATTCACATCAACTCAAGTTCTCGAAAAGGTTGTGCCAAGTAAGGGGTAGTAGAAGGATAGTCTGTCTCCCTTCAAATTTATTAATCAAATAAAGAAGACGAATGTCATCATTTCCATGTGAAAATCACTAGCAATTCTAGGGCTATGAGACCTACTACAAGCAACAATGGCCAATCACCCACCTCAAATGGATAATCCAAAATTCAGAGAATATTCTCACCAATTAAATGCAACAAAAAGGGGGTCAACCAAGAATTTTTTTAAACCTCCACCATTCTATGTGTCACCGATCATCACGAAAAACTTGGTACACAATTGTATGATTGATTCAAGGGCGAGAAACTCACCATGCCAAAGTAGATAACATAACAATTGGTCTTAAATATGATCTAGTATTGAAAGGAGTGGTGAAAATGGATGGGAAAACATTTGGGAACATTAGGATTCATCAAATGACGAATCCTTACACAAGATGCATGTATTATTGTCACAATTTTATAGGATGTATCAAGAATTGACTTGACTTGCATGCTATTTTCTTTGTGCCTTTCAAGGGATTTCATGGTCAAAATTGCCAGGTACCTATTTGTAGATTGGTCACAAATGCTCTTCAAAATGAGGTATGGATATAAAGCTACAATCAAAGAACCAATTGCAAACTTCCATATTGAGCCTCATGTGTTAATCCCAATCAACACTAATTACTCAACCTTTGACTAAGAAAATTTTCCAGGAACTCGAGAAGCAGATACCAAAGTTGAGGGCATTCCATATTTGACATTAGATGAATGGGCTCACAAGAGGCATGCTTTTGATCCATACAAGGAGATGGATGAAGTTGAATTAGGCATATATTGCTTGCACAAAGAAAATCCACCTCTTCCTAGTATCACCAAGCCAAGATAAGAATGAAAATGAAGTATGGCAGCTTATTTATTGATGGTTCAAGGAGTAGACAAGGTGCTGGAGGAGGAGCAAGTCTTGTGTTTCCTAAAGGGATAAATTACTACTCAGCTTTCTACTTTCATTTCTCTTGTTCTAACAATGCATTTGAGTATGAAGCATTTATTCACGAGCTACATTGGGCAAGGAAAAGTGGCATCAAGAACTTACAAGTATTGGGGGATAGTGAGCTGATTGTTAATCAAGTCAAAGGATCGAATGCTACTAAAAATGATTTCCTCAAGAGCTACAACAATAGCATATGGGAACTCATGGAAGACTTTGAGGAATTTAATATTTATTCCATTCCAAGAAAGAAAAATGAAGATGCAGTTATAATTGTAGCAATTAGAGCAAGATTTAATGTGGTCGATAACATCAAACGAGATAGAACACAACCCCATATCAAGGTATTTGTGAGGTCAATAGTTCCAAACAACAACACAAGATGGAAGGTGTTCAAAATTACCAACATATCATCAATTTCTTACAAGAAGAGGCTGAGTTCTTAGCTAGAAATCACGATATATTTGAGAAACACTATGTGGATCAAGTAGTGCAAGTGCAACAAAAAAATATCCCGAAAGGATTGGTGACATTAGAGTCAATCTTCAATCCCAATGATCAATTTAGGAAGGAAAAGGCAAACATCCAGATCAAAGGGGAAGATTCAGAACCCATTTCCATTGAGAAAGTAAGATACTCCAAATTTTTAAGGTGAGCACTCTACAAGAGAAATATGATTTCATACAAATTTGCCAAGAATTCCAAGATGTCTTTTGTTGTTGCTACAAAGACTTAAGAGGGTTTAATCTAAAGTTGGCACAACATACTATCGAACTAGATCCAGAAGCTAAGCCTATCATGCATAAACAAAGATCATTCAACTCTTATATTGATCCTCTTATTAAGAAAGAGTTAAATAAGTTGAAAAGAGGAAAGCATCATATTTCTAATCAAGTAATCAAGTTGGGTTTCAAACCTAGTGCCAATTAGGAAAAGAAATGGAGAAATCGGGTTGTGTGTGGACTTTTAGGACTCAAACATGGAATCTCTCAAAGACCATTATCCACTTCCATCAATGGAAAAAAATATTACAAGTAGTAGACGGATAAGAAATAGTCTCTCTCCTAGATGGATACTTGGGCTGTGATTAAATAACAAAGGTGAAAGAATATGATCAATTCAAGATGGCTTTCACCACAAAATGGGGCACATATGCCTATAGGAAAATTCCATTTGGGTTGTCAAATGCCGAGCTACATTCCGAGGGCCACAAATATGGCATTTAAGGGGTTGATAAACAAGATAGTTCTTGTGTACTTAGATGACATCATTGTGTTTTCTAAGAATTCATAGGTCACCTCTTCCACCTCGTGCTAGTGTTCCAAAGATGCAGGAGATTCAGAGTGTCCCTAAACCCAAAGAAATTCACATTCCTAGCTCATGAAGGTAGTCTCCTAGGCCACATTGTGTCGAAGGAAGGATTGAAAATTGATCCAGAAAGAGTTGAAGTTATTCGGCATTTCCATTGCTAAGCCATAAGAAGGCTCTCTAAAGCTTCTTGGGGAGAATCAATTTTGTTCAAATATTTGTGCTAGATTTTCCTACTCTCAGAAATCCAATAACCATGATTTTTAAAGAAAAGCACAACATTGAAATGGATAACAGAGGGAAAATTATGTTTTAAAGCTATTAATCATGCAATATACAAAGCCATAAATATCATCAACCTAGACTTTACCAAAGACTTCATGATCTATGCCTTCAGAGGTTCTACACTATTTCTTCCAAATAGTGCAACAAAATAAAGATGGATCCAAGAAACCGGGTTCCTTATTTAGTTAGAGCTTAGAGGACTATGAAGTGAGGTACTCCATTGAAAATCATGTCCTTGCAGCCATTAGAATTTTGAAGAATTTTAAGAACCTAGTCTCAAACAATAGGATCCACCTATTAGTGTCTCATGCAAGGGTCAAGAAATGCCTCCTAAACAAGGATTTGAATGAGAAAAGATCAGGTTGGATCACTCATGTCATGGAATAGGATATAGAGATCATGGTCACCAAATTGGTTTGTGGCAAGGGATTGTGTGAGAAACTAGCTTCAAGTCAACATGTTGAGACAAACAAAGAAAAAGAAGCTATTCTAGTATTGTAGGATAATTAGGAACAAGCAGAGTACAGTGTGCATATTCCTTGTTGGACTCGGGATATGATACATTTCTTACAAACAGGTGTATGCCCTCTAGAGATGAGAAAAGAAAAGAGAAGGTATTTTAGACTACAATTCATTCCATATGTGCTTATTGATGGTGTTTTGTTCAAGAAAGACATAGATGGAGTCCTATTGAGGTGCATAGAGAAATTCAAATTGAAAACATGTTACATGAATTTCACGAAGGAGGGGTCGAAGGTCATTTTTCTCCACAGGTAACAAATCTCAAAATAATGAAGGTGGTTATTATTGGCCCATAGTTTTTAGTGACTGTTACATCCTGAATTCACCCCTCAAGGTAAATTGGATAACTTGCATGATTTCTTCAAGCTTGAGAAAGTAGAAATGATGAAAGGAAAAAAATGGAATTTTGGGGTCCCTTTGGCTTTTCTCTATCTTCCCTATCCAAGAAAAATTCAAGGAGATAGAAAAATTTGCAAAAAATCTAAAAATTTGGCATGTGCTAGTATATTGTGGAAAAGTAGGATATATTTTTCCCAGACGGACCGCGGGACATCCAGGATGTGGATTGCCAAAATCACCACAAATAAGGGAAATCAAAAAATTCAGATAAATTTTTCCCACATGGTCCATAGGAAAGTTGTGACATAGGTATGCACGGGACCTGAATGGCTGAAATCACCGATTATCAAATGGTGTAGATAAGTCAGACAAAATTGTCCCAAGCAGTCTGCGGGAAATCAGCACATCCAAGACGTGCTTTGTTGAAATCACCGCAAACAAGGGAAATCAAAAAAGTTAGATAAATTTATCTCGTGCAGTCTGTGGGATAGTTAGGACACAAGTACACATGGGCTCCAAAATGCTAAAAGGGCCAATTGCAAAGAAGTGCGGAAAAAGTGGAGGTGAACGGCCCTCACAAAATGATCAACGTATGAACAAGTGGGACATGAGTTCCCCAAAAACCTGATTTAGCCGACTTGTCTAATTTTCAAGGTGGATCAAGAGTTTTGCAGATGAAGTGGAGGTTTTTGGCCCAAGTAGCACAAGGGACATCTAGGACACCAAGCCCTAAAATACTTGAAATAGCCACATGCAAAGGAGAATAGTGCAAATCAAATCTCAACTTCAAACAAAGCCAATAATGTTTGACCATGAGCTCTAATTTTTACAAAATTTGACTTTTTGGAATGAGCACAGCGTCCTCTATGCCATGATCTGATTTTCATAGGATGATCACAAAATCACTACATGGTTTTACATACAGTTGACCATGAACCGAGAATGGTGGTTTTACAAAGTGGAGTACCAAAAACCAAAAGGTGATGGTTTTACATATGGTTTACCAACAACCAAAAGTGGTGGTTTTACAAATTGGTTTACCACAAACCAAAAAATGAAGGTTTTCAAGTGGTTTACCTACAACCACATCATGATGTGCCAAGTAATATTATCATCCCTCATCATATTTCACCATAGGGAATAACATAGGAAATTTTGCTGAATTTTGTTGCTCATACACAAAAACAATGTTCACATAATGGAAATGGAACATTGGATCATGTTCCCCCTCAATGTAAAATTTCTACTTATTGAAAAAGGAACAATGTAAATCAAGTATATTAACACCGGAAAATGAACACAATGGAAAGCACACCACAAAAACTGAAAGCAAATACTCATACCATAAAAATGCCACCATAACTAATATGCGACCCTTTCGTTGGTGACTAACAAAAGGTTGTTGATTAACCTCCAACCTATATTTGCCTCCGTCCTTTGGTTTCATGCTGCTAAATCAACCTAATTTATTTTTCATTCTCTTTATATACTCATGTTCTATCAAATGTTGATGTTTTTGTGGTTGATTTATTTCAGTGTTCACTATCTCCTTCATATCGTGCTTCAAGATTCTTGTGAATTATTTTATATTTACCTATTATATATTAGATGTCACATTCAAGCGATAATGCATCCGTGAGGAAAATTTTCTTTATTTTTATAAATTTATCTATTGGTAATATTGATGTCTCCATTGAAAACTCTTTTTATGAAATATTCTATATACTAAAACAATATGACAAAAAAACCTACTTCTAATGATTTGACGATAACTTGAGAACTAGAGCTCCAATTTGCAAACTCAGTAAAATTTGTCAAAAATCTAGTTTCAAGATAATTTAAAGTGGTGGAGAGAATTACTAGTGATTTCTTAGGAATCATTAGATATTTACCTAAAACGTTTGAAATTTTCCTAATCATTGGCGATTAGAAATGAATCACTGACGATTATTAAAATTGTTGGTGATCACTGTAAAAATTCAACAGATCATTCCAAATCCGTGTTTTTACACATGTTCAAAGCTATTCAACTTAGGATTACTTTCTAAGATAGACGCCAACATGAAAAATATTTTCTAGATGAATCAATAGCTTAAGAAATATAATCAAAACTATTCGATGCAATCTCAACACCAAATCTGAAGAAGAATGATGCCAATGTAAAAAAATAACTCCTCTATCTCCTTTATTTAATATGTGCACACTTCTTAATAGTTCACTCTCACAAAAACAATCTTTAATAATGTAGTTAATGTACTTCTCTAAAGGTTGATATTTTTTTCTAAATACTAAGCTCTCATTCTCATAACTAATAAAGACTCATTATCCAAAATTCACCCTCAAGGTAATTTTTATAACATGCATCGATCTTTAGTCTTGAGAAAATAGAATTTATTTAAGACCCAAAATCATGTTTTGGGGTTACCTTTGGTTTCTCTCTAACTCCCCATCCAAGGAAAAATTTCAAGTTAGAAAAATTGAAAATAATCTAAAACTGAAGTCGCAGCTTGTTTTAATGCATTGTAGGTCCGAGGCTATGGATCGTAGCAAAGGCGGATCATACCAAGGTTTGTCATACTAGGTTTGGAGCCAAATACAAAGAAATCGGCTAAATCGGGCTTTTTGTGTCCTGCATCGCACAAGTTCAACAGGATGCACGAGGGGACACACATTTCAAAATGCCTAATTCAAAGGGAAATCAGAAAATTTGGAACTTTTTGGCCCACACGGTCTATGGGATAGTTGGGACAAAAGTACGATAGGATGCGCAAAGGTGAAAAGACTACAAAGGAACCAAATCATTGCGGAGAATGTCGAGGTCAATGGCCCTCATGGCCCGGTCAATGGCAGATGCATAAGGACAAGGAATCCCAAATCAGGTGATGTGGAATAATGTTTCTAGGACATCCGGGGCACGTGGACCCGATTTTGCCAAAATAGCCACAGTGAAGAGAAAAAGTCAATGTTTGACCTCCCGAACTTTAAACGGCCATAACGTTTGACTCCAAGCTTTGATTTTCATAAAATTTGAATTTTTGGAATGAAAAAAACATCAATTAAAATAATTTTTATGAGGGTAGATATATTAAAATAAAATAAACATATTCAGCTCCAATCAATTAATGCTCATTCCCGTCAAATGACAGAAAATGCCTAGTAGACCCAAAATAGCTGCTTGCACTCAAAAGGCCATAACTTTTGCATTTCTCAACGAAATCACACAAAATTGGTACCTTTGGAATCATGTTTCCAATCCCAACACAAAAAAATCAATAAATTCTAGATTCGATGAGGGATCAATGGATATTTTCTTGAAAACACATCCAAGTTTAGAATAGTGTTTTATTTGGTAGTTGGATGCATTCAATGAAGCATGGGCTGCCATATTTCACTGCTGCAAGTCATGGGATAGTATGGGGAGCCTTTTTGTAAGAAAAATAACATCATTTCACTCCATTTAATACCTCTTACAAGTGGTTGAAGGACAAATTTTGGGATTTCCATTTTCCTCTCTCTCTCTCTTCTTATTTTTCTATAAATTGGAGTGTTGGGCTCATTATAAAAGGAGGAGGAGTTTTATTGTAACAAAGCTCTATTAAAATTTCTTTATGAAGCCAATGTGTTGCAATACCTTGTAGTGGACTCCTTGCATGGTGATCTAGGCCCTTATCTTGTAATAGATTGAACTGTGCATATCATGAAGCAATAAAATACAAGTTTGTGGATGCATCTTCCCTAATGTGTTTATTTGCACTCTTCTTACCCTTTCAACCTTAATTACAAGAATATTGTGTCTATTTTTATGCTCTTGCAAGGATCCATTATCATTTTGTATGTTTGAGATGTTGTTTTGAATGCATTTTTCTAGATTGTGGAGAACTGTTATCACCCCTTCTAGTGTGCACTTTGCTTCTGTATCTCACACATTAGAAGACTACCCTCACTCCCTCCTTTTTTTGGTGTATCACCGCTTTAGTGTAGGTTTTCATTTTCATGAATTCTCTCTCCTTAGTCCCTTGGAAAGTTAGATTAGGAAAGATAGTTTTACCTGCATTAGAGTAGATTGTGGTAGGTAGTTTAGGAGCAAGAACTAACTTTCTCTGGAGGTCTATCTCAAGTAGCAAGTCCCACAACTTGGAGATAGTACCCATGTTATCCAATCACACCATGAGCTCAAGTATATGCACTTGTGTAAACATAAGGGTGTTGTGATTCAGTGATAACAAGACTCATATAGGTGGGGCAACCATGACTTACAAAAAATCCACCCCTTAATTGATCTCTTCATAAAGCCATACCTTCTATGATACCATATATGAAGGATGATCCGAATGGAGTTACAAAAATATCAAAATAGAAGAACTAATCTACAAGTAATTTAACACAAAAATAATTCATATTCATTCATTCCAATCTCTTATTACATACACCCATATATATAGGTAATATCTCCCAATAAATCAGAGGTAGTTATAACCTTCAAATCTATTTACGTTAGTTTGTTGAAACTCACATAACAAAATACATAATTTTTAATTTCGTTTTATATAACAAGTAATAATTATTACCCATTTTTTTCCCCATGGGAAAAATGGACAATAGGGGATGAATTGGTTTGGACACTGGACAGGTCTTCACAGAGCAATCTAGAGGCACATGTGAATTTCAAATTTTGGGAGGGTTACAGGTGCTTTTGGAAGGATTTGGAAGTCATTTGAGGAATTTTTCCTCTTCTTTGTCTTGAAAGGTCTAGAACTCGCCTCTCTAAAGGAAAATGGGCTCCACGGACCCACTTTCAAGCAAAAATAGGAAAAATTTGGGAAACATTGAAAATTCCAGCTTAGGGATTTCACAATTTCCCTTGCCACGACATGGATTTTTTTGGAAAAATTCCCTAAGAAATTGAAAAAATGACAAAAAAATTCTCTAAAGGGCCTCCAAGGGGTGATCAAGATAGAAATTAGCTTTTCAAGTAGCTCGGTGAGCTACTTCGCGAGTTGGTGTCATGCAAAGGCGGGTCGAGTCCTATAAGTAGCTTAAGTAAGCTATGTTTTACATTAAGCAGCATATTTTTACGGGATGAGCTTGGTGACTTAACAAGTTAGGATTAAGTGGCATAGGGATCAAATGTAAAACACATGTGGCATGGTGCATGTGAACTTGATGATGATGTCTATGCTCGACGGGTTCCATGCCTTCTTTACATGAGTTGGCGTGTGTTTGTTGGGGTCGAGGGGCCACATTGCATGATGTGATGTGTCAAGCCGGGTTGAGCTCAATGAAACTTGGTGTGTCGTATGATAGTTAGGTTTTCAACATGGGAGAGAATGGTGTCAGCACAAACCCCAAACTTGATGTAAATACGGCCTCAAACCCCACCCCGAAAAACAATGTAAATAGTTAGGCCACCAAGCTAGGAAAATCATATGTGGAAATGGGGGTGTAATTTCATAATACACGGGCCACCTCCCATGCAAACGTAAAAATGAACCTGAAACCAACTCGATGGGATAAAAATGTGAGACACCATGTGATGCATTCAAACCATGACTGAGTTAAAAGGCAAGTTTCCTAGGATTCTTGGCAATTTGGTACGTGGGGTTGGTGAGATTAAGTCAAGGAGTGCCTTTCACTCAAACCCTCATAACTTTTGACCAGTTATTAGATTTGAGAAAACTTATAGTCGATGGAAATATATTTTAGATACCCTCATCATGAAATAATAAAAATTAGAAAATCAACGCATCTTGTAGATGTAAAATCATGATGAAGATACAAGGCCATGGGAGCTATATCAAGGTACATTTATGGAGTAAATGTAAGTATGAGAGCCATTCCTTCTTGCACAAGTTAGGGTATAATCAAACATGGGTTGTGTAAGAAAACTCATCATTTTACAGGTGCCATGATGGATTTTGGGGGTGGTTGGAGCATGGACTTGGAATTTTCTCCTTCTCTCTCATCTCCTTCTTCTATAAAATGTAATGGAGGACAATTTTACAATGTTGGACATTCTTTTATCTACCCTCCCTTCTCTCTAACCTATGAGTGATTTGTGGAAACTCTAGCCTCAATTTTTGGATATTTGTAATAGAAATATTTCCTATAGACCATGTAATGTGATGAGTGCATCATTTGGCTCATTTATATCATTCCTACGATCAATAAATTTCCACTTAGATATGATTTTCTAATGCATGTGGATGCTTTGTATAGTTATATCATAGTGAGTTTGATGCATTTTCCTTTCTTTTGTTCATAAAAACTGATTACCGTATAAAATTCCTTATAATTGTCTTTGTGAGGAAAATGTGATTATGTGTGCAGAGAAATAATGGATGTTTGTTGTTGAGTCCGAGTTTGGAGCTAGAATACGGGAGCAGAAGACTTTTTCCACCAGTCGACCTATTAGTATGGGACTTGTTCCTAACTATCCCATAAGAATTTATGAGTTTTAGTTAATATTGATTAGTGGAAGATGTTAGTGCCACCTATTATGGTGAATACTGTAACCGTTTGTGTCTATATTAAGACACCTTCCTAAGAACATGATTAGTGATTATTTTTTGGAGATACTTTGCAATATATCATCTGTGGGATTCAGAACTTTCAACTTCATATGTTGTATATGATATGGAACTTATTTGAATTAATAGAAGTACACATCATTTTGAAGATCTAAAGTTGTTGGTAATTCCTTTGTCCCAAGGGAGAGCAAGGGCCCACTCGACCGAGGAGACAGGAGGTTGTTTTATGTTCACATATGTGGTTTTCTCGATAAGTCTTACTACAATCCTTGTTTCAGTATATTTCATGCAATCTTTGGTTGACTGCATTTTTTTCTTACCAACACTTTTATCTAAAATATGTGTTTCCTTTTATGCAAAGTCTAGTTAACATGCAATCTTACTTTTACTAAATTCTAGCTTCAATTGTGTAGTTGCAGTTTCATTTGTTTTAGTACTGTGTGTGTATTTCAATTTCAATTAGAAGTGTAGCCTTTTAGACTTCCTTTCATTACAATAGATGAATTATGTAGATTTACCTTAGGTTTTCGTAGATTAGTAACCAACACAACACCCCCCAATAGAAATCCCAACGGGAACTGGTTACATAAAGCTCCATTGCATACAGCCTTGGACACAACCATGGTTTATAATGACACTAACACGAGATCATGTTAGTTAAATGATTGGAGAATACAATGACCCATCATAATGAACCATTGTGTGATATCAATTGGAGCAATAAAATTATTGTCTAGTGATTATTATTTGTTTTTGCTTGATCTTGTTGCTGCAACTTACCTTTATTCATGATTATGGGTGTATTGTGCATATAATATTATCTATTTTAGGTCCATATTTGATTATGCTTAGTGGAAGTGGGATTGTTTCTTGTGTGATGATTTGTGGTGCTTAACCACCCTCCTCATTTTACTTGTTTTATCCCCATGCAATGTAGAATCATTCAACACCCCTCTTCTTGGTGTATCACCCTCTTAGTGTAGGTTTTACTTTTCATGCATCCTTTTATCCCTGTCTCCTTGGAAAGTGTTGGGGTAAGATTATATTAGACATTTTCTACATTTTGGGTCAGTTGTGGCACTATTTTAGGGAGAAGAACCATCTTCTTCTGGAGGGTTATCCTACTTGTAATGTCCCAAACTTTAGGATAATCCCATGTTATGCAAATTACATTGTTTTCCTCATACACAAATCACAAGAAATCGGGGTGTTGTAATTTTGCAGTAATAATAATAATATATAAACTTATCTACTAACCTACTAATTTACATTCTTACAAAATAATAATTACCAATGTAATTATTATTTACACACATACACATGTGGAGAAGTAACATATGAATTCCTAAAATTTGTTAAGGATTGATTGATGAAAGGCCCAGTTGATTGCATGTAAGTGGATTTGTTTGCTAATATGGCTGATATGATAGAGGGATATTATGCTAGAGGGGAGTACTCATGAGAATGTGGTATGTTGGCTATGAAACTAGAGGTCATGAGGATTATATGTATTGATATTGGATGGGCATTGAAGTTTTTGAAAGGGGTTGTGAGTTTTGGGGTAGATGTTGAAAGGGGATAGAAGTGTGGATAAAAGGTTGGGAATGTTGAGGTATGCACTAGAAGGGAATGGAAGTGTGGATAAGGGGCTAGGAATTCTGCAGCTCTTGTAGTGGACTCCTTATATGGTGATCCTTTCCCTTATTCTATAATAGATTGAACTGTGCATATCATGAAATCAATAGATACAAGTTTGTGGATTTCTCTTCCCCTGCTATGTTTGTTTACATTCCTTTTGCCCCTTCAATCTTATTTCATACATATTTTGTCTATTTTTACTCCTGTAGGGAGTCTTTATCATTTTACATGTATGGAATACTAATGTAAATGCATTTTATATACCGTGGAGAACTATTATCACCCCTTCTAGTATGCACTTTGATTCCACTTTTCACACATTAGAAGATTGTTCTCACACTGTCCTTTTCTCGTGTATCACTGCTTTAGTGTAGGCTTTATTTCCATGCACTCTCTCTCTCTCTATGATCCCTTGGAAGGTTAGAATATGATTAGATAGTTTTGTCTACATTAGAGTATATTATGGCAAGTAGTTTAGGTGTAAGAACCATCTTTCTCTCGGAGGTCTATCTCAAGTGGCAAGTCTCACAACCTCGGAGATAGTATCCATGTTATCTAGTCACATCATGATCTCAAGCACACACACTTGTGCGAACCATAGGGTGTTATGATTATGAGATAATAGTGATTGTTACACTTGGATCAAGAAGTGTAAAAAATGTGCATTCTTTATAGACAAGGAGAAGCTAACAACACTTCCATTTCACCCAATTACAATTGATTAGCCATTTGTGCAATGGGGACTAGACTTCATCACATTCATCAACCCGAATTCAATCCTAGGCCACAATTGGATCATAACCGCAATAGACTATTTCACCAAGTTGGTGAGGCGTAGTACTTAAAGAAGTGAACAAATCTATCATACTATAATTTTATGAAGGGATAGTAACAAGATTTGGTGTATCGCCACTATCATATCAAATAATGCTTTGGAGTTCCTTTGCACCAAAACCTAGAATGTGTGTGTTATTAGGAATGTAATCTATTTGAGCACCTCATCAAATTATTACCCCCAGGGTAATAGGAAAGTAGAGTCCATGAATAAGAACTTATTGAGAATCATTATAAGGAATCTAGATGAAAATCAAAGGACTTGGCATACCAAGCTAAAATCAGCCTTGTGGGCTGATATAATCACACCAAAAGTGTCAACAAGCAACTCCCCTTACAAGTTAGTCTATGGGAAGGAAGCCAGGTTTCCCATATCACTTGAGTTTCTGACATTGGAGCTCATGAAGTAGCTAGAGCTATTTAATTTTGAGCCCATGGAAGCTAGGTATGCGGAACTCATGGAGTTGGAAGAGATAAGAGATCATTCAATGCAAACCATGGAGAAGGATCAAGCCTTGATCAAGAAGAAATTTGACAAGAGAGAGAAAGTAGGGACCTTCTAAGAAGGGGACTTGGTTTTGAAATGGGATGCGGGCCAGGATAAGCCGGGAAAGCATTCCAATTTTGATGTCATATGGGTTATCCCCTACATGGTCATAGGATGTAAAAGTAGCAATGATTTCCTGTTATCCAAGTTAGACGAAGAAGAAATGCAAATTCCAATAAATGGAATCTACCTCAAGCATTGCTACTAAAGGAAGAATTCTCACCCTTGTATATATTAGTTTAGGATTTTCATTCCTCTAAGTGCTTATGCACATTGTCTTGTTATTACTATAGATTTTATTTTCCCTAAGTGCTACAAGCACATGTTTTATTGCTCTTAGGTTATATCATTACACAGATTCAATGTGTCTCTTAAAAAATAATGTGTCACTGGAAGCTCAAAGTTGTAGGAAGTAGTTACAAACCTTAAGAAATTCCAAATGCAAAGCAACTAAATCGATTAGGGAAAAATTCAATGTGTTCCATCTTCTTGTTCCTATAGATCAACAATCGAAGCTTTTAATGCCCTTGTAGGAATCAGAGAATTAGTTTCGAAAGGCAACATATACTGTGTCACAAGTGTCACATGGCCTCTATTGCTAAAAACATTTTGAGTGCTTCTTTTCTTTCCACGAGTCATGTTTTTGATATAGAAGAAAATTTCAAGGTTCTACACAATTTTATACTCATATAAATCTTATGCAAGATATTTTATTACAAATTAGAGGGTGTGCAACGAGCTAATCTAGGCCAATGATGATCAAACAACTTCGAGACCAAATTTTAGGATTTTAACTCAATTTTAGGTTGCTAATAGGGACTCCATGCCTAATGGATGCATTCATGATTCTAGTCACTTCACCTACCAGGCATGTAACCCCACTAATTCACAAAAATTGTTACCTATTTTTGCCCCTGCAAAATTGACAACAAGGGATGAATTAGCTTGATACTAGACAAGTCTTCATAGATAAATCTAGGAGGGCACAGTGAATTTCACATTTTAAGAGCATTATAGGTGGGTTTGGAAGGATTTGGTAGTCATTTGATGATTTTTTCCTCTTCTTGGTCTCGAAAGGCCCAGAACTCCACCTCAGAAGGAAAATGGGCTCTTTGGGCCCACTTTCAAGAAAAAATAGGCAAAAATGGGCAATAGTCTTGAAGCATTTCACAGCTTCCCCTTAGCCCCGCATGGAAATAATTCAGAAAAAATCCCTAAGAAATTAAAAAATGACAAAAATGCCCTAAAGGGCCTCTAAGGGGTGATCAAGCTAGAAATCAACTTGCCAAGTAGCTCGGTGAGCTCGTGTCATGTAAAGGCGGGTCAAGGCCTATAAGTAGCTTGGTGAGCTATGTTTTGCATTTGTGGGCATCATTTTTTGGGATGAGCTCGGTGACATGGCAAGTCATACTTAAGTGGTACATGGGATCGGATGCGTAACATATGTGGCATGGTGCATATAAACTCAATGGAAATGTTTATGTTTGGTGGGTTCCACGTCCCGATTTACATGATTTGGTGTGGGTTTTTCAGGGTCAAGGGGCCATGTTGTATGGTGTGACATGTCGAGGTCGGGATGAGGTCAATGTAACTTGGCGTGTCGTGATGGTGGTCAGCTTTTCAATGCGAGAGAGCATGGTGTTAGCAAAATCCCCAAACCTTATGCAAATTCTACCTAAAACCCTACCCCCGACACAATGTAAATGGCTTGGTTACTAGGCTAGGCCAATCAGGTGTAAAATAGGGGTACAATTTCACAATAAACAAGCCACCTCCCATGAAAATTCAAAAATGAACTCAAACCTGACCGGTAGGATGAAACATGAGTTGCCATGTGATGCATTCAAAACCCCACCCAAGTTAAAAGGTGAGTTTCATGAGGATGCATGGTGAGCTGGTAGGTGCGGTTGTTGAGATTAAGTCAAGGAGTGTCTTTCTCTCAAACTCTCATAACATTTGACTAGGTTATCGATTTGAGCAAACTTATAGTCGATGGAAATCTCTTTCGAGTCCCTCATCATGAAATAGTAAAAATTAGAAAATTAATGCATCTCGGTAGATATAAAATACTGATGAAGCTATAGGTACATGACAGCTATACCAGGGGTACATATATGGAGTAAATGTAAGTATAGGAGCCATTCCTTCTTATACAAGGTAGGGTATAATCAAGCATGGGTTGTGCAATAAAACCCATCATTTTGTAGGTGTCGTGATGGATTTTGGGGGTGGTTGGAGCATGGATTTGAAATTTTCTCCTTCTCTCTCATCTCCTTCTTTTATAAAATGTAATGGAGGGAAATTTTACAATGTTGGACATTCTTTTATCTTCCCTCCCTTATCTCTCACATGTGAGTGATTTGTGGAAACTCTAGCCTCCATTTTTTAGATTTGTAATAACAATCTTGCCTAAATCCCATGCAATGAATGATTGTATGATATTAATTGGAGTAATAAAATTATTGTCTTGTGATTTTTCTCTATCCTTGTTTGATCTTGTTGCTACAACTTACCTTTATTCATGTTTATGGGTATATTGTGCATATAATATTGTCTATTGCAGGTCCATATTTGATTGTGCTTAATGGAAGTGGGTTTGTTGCTTGTGTGATGATCTATGGTGCTTGACCACCCTCTTCATTTTACTTGTTTTTATCCCCATGCAGTGTATAATTGTTCAATACCCCTCTTCTTGGTGTATCACCCTCTTAGTGTAGGTTTTACTTTTCATGCATCCTTCTATCCATGTCTCCTTGGAAAGCATTAGGGTAGGATTAGATTAGTCATTTTCTACATTTTGGGTCAGTTGTGGCACTAGTTTAGGAGAAGAACCAACTTTCTCTAGAGGGTTATCCTACTTGCAAGGTCCCACACTTTAGGATAATCCCATGTTATGAAAATTACACTGATTGCCTCTCACACAAATCACAAGCAATTAGGGGTGATGTAATTTTGTAGTAATAATAATTATATACAAACTTATCTACAAACCTACTAGCTTACATTCTTACAAAATAATAATTACCAATGTAATTATTATTTACACACATACACATGTGGATAAGTAACATATGAATTCCTAATAGTTGTTAAGGATTGATTAATGAAAGGCCCAGTTGATTACATGTAAGTGGATTGGGTTGCTAATATGGCTGATATGATAGAGGGATATTATGTTAGAGGGGAGTACTCATGAGAATGTGATATGATGGCTGTGAAACTAGAGGTTGTGAGGATTATATGTATTGATATTGATGGGAATTGAAGTTTTTAAAAGGCGTTGTGAGTTCGGGGTAGATGTTGAAAGGGGATAGAAGTGTGGATAAAAGGTTGGGAATGTTGAGGTATGCACTGGAAGGGAATGGAAGTGTGGATAATGGGCTAGGATTGTTGAGGTATGTGTTGAGAGGGAATTTTTAAACAGAGTGGTTGATGACTACTGTAAAGAGGGGTGGACACTAGAGATAAAGTTGGTATTAATGAGAGGTGTTGACATTGGGATGGACATAACCATGTTTTGAATAGATGACATGGGTTTTTGAGAAGGGGTAGGTTGGGTACACTAAGTGGGATGGCCATTGAACTTATAAGAGGTGTTTGGATAGTGGAGAAGACTAAAGGAATAGAGGTGGATGAAGATGTGTTGGTGTTGTTTTGGGATGAGACGGAGCTAGATGAGAGATCTGTGAGGATGATGATTGTTGATTAGTTGTGTATTGTGAAGAAATAGCATTGATATTGAAAGTGGTGACGGGGCTGAAGATGTTGGATTAGATGTTTTGATCCACTGGGAATGGAATAGGGTTGGAGTTGTTGGATGACTAGCTCATGGTTGGGATAAAAATTTGAGAAAAATTGTAAGTGATATTAGTGATAGAAGGTCATTGTTCAAGTGTATATTGCTGAAAAAGGACACCTCAAGTGGCCAAGTAAGCATTAAGGGTGATGAGGTTTGAATCCGAATCCCAGTGAAAACTAGATCCCCATTGTTGAAAAAATGGGGACTAGATGGATCGAGGATTTTGATGTGGTGGTAGATTTATCTGCTAGGAGAGTGTGGGGGTTATTGATCATCTATTGAGGGTGATCGATGTTGGTTCATGATACATGGAATGTCGTCAAGGTGAGACTAGAGGTTTTCTAAGGACTATTGTAAATACTCAACCATGTTTTTAAGTTTTGTTGACAAGATCATTGTCGAGTTAGGACCATGAAAAAAAACAATCATAAAAAGAAAAAGAACCTAGATGGTTGATTATGATCAAATGCATAATTCAAAAAATATAATTTTTGTTATCTTGATTAATTTATAGAAGGTGAAATGTGAAAAATGTTTTAGAGTCACTAGAAATGGAAATCTATAGTTGGTTTCGTATAATGTTAAAGGATGGAGTCCTCAATATACCCAAAGGTACGTGAGGCTTGAATATGTTTTGGTTTCAATACAAGGCGTAGTATTGGGGCCTACTCCCCACTTCATGGTCCCACAATGATAAGGGTGTTGGGTGCTTAGCCAATATACCACCCACCAACTTATTTATACTCGACCAACATAAAGTCAACTTATCCTCTTGGTAATGACATCTAAATAGGTCCACCGGGTAGGATTGTTTTGATGTAGATCAGTATTTGATGTGATTTGGATATATGCGAAAGAAGTTAAGTTAATGCAATTAGTTAACTCCTAATTAAACTATGTGATCAAGAATATATGAAAGGTTCTTTTTAGATCTGAAAGGAAGCATTAATTTGACGAGGATAAAAAACAAATGCAATGTTAGGAAAACAGAAAATAGTGAATGAAGAAAGTATACATGTGATTGCTTTTTTTTTTTTTTTTTTTTTTTTTTGAATTTTAGCTTAATTCGAATAAATAAATAGGCACTCTAGAGATGTAAACTTGTAATGGTTAGATGAAAACAAAAAGTAGAACATAAAATAGGTTTAAAGTCAAATTGACCGAGTAATCAGAACAATCCACGAGACCTTCGATGATTGCAAAGCATCATGGATGATTCACCAAAATTGCTATAAATTTACCATAATTGTTAACAATTACATAACAAAGAACCCAAGAATGATTATAAATTAACTTAATGTAAAGAAAGTGAGCAATGTCCCACTAGGCATGCCAAGAATGAATTAGCTATTTTTCGGTAAATGTTATTACGTGTAGTAAATACCTAAATCTCAAAAAATATAAAGTTTTAATGATACCGTGCCGATAGTCATAATGTCGGGATGATAAGATGTGAACAATGAACAAGCCATCTTCCTTTCGCTAAATGAAGAGACCCACAAATACATACAAATAAACAAGATATATTAGATAAATAGGATGATGAGTTGTTCGACAAATTACAATTCCAGGAATCCAAAGGGACTTTCTTGAAGGATGTCAAATCATTTTGATACAATTAAGTGAGTTTGAAAAATACAATAAGATATATAATTAAAATGTGAGGAAGCTATAACTCAATATGAAAGGGAATATCCTACTCTAATTCATAGGTGGCCCAAGCTAGGGTAGCATAAATTTCAAGATATTTGAATTAATTGTACTAATAATCTTCAATTGTTTTGTCATAACTTGTCAAGGATCTCACATTTTTATTCAACATCTTTGAGGTTTGATGTAAATTTGATAGCACACAAAGTGAGCTCATGGAGGATATAAAACTTCTCCCACACGAACGATTGTTAAACGATTAGGAGATCGTAGATGCTTGTGATTAGATGTGATTGACCTAGAACAATCATCTACAACACAAACATGCTTGCAAGAAGACATATTAAGTCTATATATAAACATAATAAATGATTAAATTTAATGATTGATTATGAAACTAATTTTATATAAATCATAGGAAATTAGGGATAATCTGCGATTGGGGGAATCGTTGGTGATTCCTATGGAAAATTTTGATTGTTTGATAACACAAAAACTCGGTCGAAAATAGAGACCTAAATGATTGTTTTGTTCTTTTCTTTTGATGTATAACTAGAATGGAAATAAGAATAGACAAGTATTGGATTACCTTTGACATGAAATAGGTTGTAAAGTGCTCACAGAGACTTAATGAGTTTGTGATGTTGATATGTTGATTGTCCGATAATGTAGGGAGGATTTTGAGGATGTATATGTTAGGAAATTAGTGTTCATAGTGAACATATGGTTTAAATATTAGTATTATTTAGTATTTAAATAATATGTGAGTGTACACAATTAGTTTTCATGCACAACTCATAGAGATAGGAATGTATGAGAATATCTCAGATTAGAAGTAAGACTAGGGAATAAAGGAGAGATTTGGAGATAAAATGATAAGACTTGACTCCGTGATTTTAGGAGAAAGAAATTATATAAAATGCCCTCTCATATTTAATAGAAATTGCTCCATTCTACTTTTATTTTCTCTATATTTTTGTACTTTCCATTTCATGAGTTAATTTGATTTATTTTTGTTGAATTTATTTATGCAAATCTAGATATTTATCATCGTATAGTTACTCAAACTAATGTTTTATGGCTTCCTGAGTGACGAGTTTCATTTCGTGGCTTGAATATTTCTGGAGTGACAAGAGTTTCGCTTAAAATTCCAAATTTCGATATTGAAGATCCTGAAATAGGAGTTTGAGCTCCTATTTATAATCACAGATGATTTGTTGGAATCTCCTCGGTGATCTAGGAAATTAAGAGAAACATTTTTAGAAGTGGTTTCAACCACTTATAAAATGGTGAATTTTAGTATGGGGATGAGGGTAAATGGTTAGGGAGAGGTTAGGCGTGGTTGGGAGGTTAGGGTAAAAGGGTTAGGATATGTTAAGGATGGTTAGGAGGTTTTAGGGAGGTTAGGGTAAGTTTTGATAGGTAAATATGATTTACAAGGGGTGAAAATGATTTTACAGGGTGAGTGGGGTGACTTGGATAATGATTAGAGTGATAGGTTTAATAGATTAATGTGTGTATACAAGGAGTAGGTGGGTGACGAAAACTTGGTGTCTACATATAGATCAAAAATAAGGTACATATAGGAGTGTTTTGTAACTCCTATGCATGACACATGGACACATGAAACCCTAATTAACCCTAATGTAATATGATAAACCATATGTGGTGGAAAAGACGTTGAATGCTGATGAGACAAGTCATATACACTAACATAGACCTTCTCGAGCTCACAAAATGAAGGTTTAAAAACTTGAGAATCACTTTCAGTTGCTAATATGCTCATAAACCTTAGAATGGGATTCTAAGATATTTAAGAGATATGTAGAAGGGTTCTATCTAATAACTCTAGGAATTAGTTTATGATTCTAATTCCTATCCTTTATGAACAATCGTTAACACAAAAACTAGTCAAAACCCTCCTAAAACCCTAATAAGTACTTGATAGGAAATATATTGTTCAAATCAGCTTAGAATGGATTCAAACTTCAAAAGTAACTATTGGGGAATGTATTAAACTCTCCCAAGTACCTCTAGGTGGTGCTAGTTATTTAGATGATAGAGAAAATGTGCAGGTATAGGTTTGTTTTATCAAGAAGTTGTTGTATCTCTCAAGAATTACATTGGTCAAGATGAATTAATGGATGACATAAGGTGTTAGAGACCCATTCTTCATGTTTATGGTGGTTTCTAGACAATTTCCATCTTCTAAGTGATCTTATGAAGTCAATTTATCATGACTAGTTTTTGTGGTGATTTCACATTATGTTCTTAAGGAGATTTCATGGCATGAATTCAAGGTGCAGAGCTAAACAAGCATTGAGGAGGTAAATAGAGTTCTAAGACAAATTTTTGGAAAGGGTTTTGAGTTTTGGAGATGATCATGTGATCCGAAGAAGATCATGTTGTGTTGTTATGTAGGCATACTTAATGTAATTAGACCTTCATGAGTCCTAAGGGTGAAAAAGGCATAATTGAGTCGTTACAGACCAAAAGGAGTTTAAGGTGTGATAGAAGCATGTTTATAAGATGTTCTTAGACCTTTTTTTATGCCCAACCTAAGCATTTTTAGGTGTGTATGAACAAACTAGTTGTATATGTTCAAGTATCATGTATATATATGCAAGGAAGTTTTAGGCCTAGTCTAGAGGAGTGAGTGTGCATGAGAAAAATAGTGCATGTTTGATTAGTAGGACATATTTTAGACCATGGGAAGAGAGCTTATGTTTAATATAATGAAGGTGATTAGCCTATGAAAGAAATTTTTTACATGCATATGTCAAGGTGGATAATATTGATGAGTGAAGAAGCATATCCCGATAGTTTGAAGAGTGATAAAGAACATAAGGGTAGAGATATGGTCATCATTTTTTGATCAAGAAACAAATGGTTAAGAAGGTGAACAAAATATAGAGGTGGCTGAGTTAGTGTTGATTCATTTATGGAGTTGGTGTTTCCTAAGTAGGTGCTTAACCATTTGGGGTTGGTGCTCCAAGTTGAGTGAGTGCTCAACTAAATTTGATGTTTTGTTATCATTAATATGTTAGTATTTCATTTGTAAAAGGTATTAGTGGGTTTTATTCCCATTAAGGGTCTCCCACTTATATGTGTGTTCTCACTTGTTTTATGTTTTTGTGAATGACTTGTTATGCATTATAAGATCATTATGGTTAATATGTATTGAATGGTAAAACATAATTGAAAGAAATTTTTGTAAGGTCAGTGATTCACTCTCCCTTAGTTGTTATGCTTCCAATAGTTGGTATTAGATCTTGGTCCTTTGGAGCAAGCCTAACAACTTAAAGGATATTCTAGAAGCACAAACATGTCTAGTCAAGTTCAAGGAGGATTCTCAACCAATAAGGATCCTCTCTTAAATGAGACTAACTATGCATTTTAGAGCATCAAAATGAATACCTATCTAATGTCATTAGGTTATGACATATGGAAATCAATGGTTGATGGCTATATTATACCTACTACACCCCTAACTGATGCAACATGTAAAAAGGCTAGTGAAAGAAACTCTAAAGCAATGAATGTCATCCTATGTGGTCTTTCAGAGGCAGAATTTGTCAAGTTTATGCATTGTGATACAACCAAAGGGATTTGGGAAAATTTTCAAACCATATATGAAGGAGACACCAAAGTAAAGTTGGCAAAGTTGCAAACCCACCAAAGGTAGTTTGAAAGTCTGAGAATGAAGGAGGATGAGAACATTTCTTCTTATCTATTGAGAGTAGATGAAGTGGTAAATGTCATCAAAGGTCTAGGAGAAAAGTTGGAAGAATCAAAAATGGTACAAAAGGTATTGAGATATTTGACATCCAATTTTGTGGAGGAAATCTATTAGGATTAATAGTGTTTCACATTATTAATCATAAATTATTATATGTAAATGTAATATTTATAATATTACATTAATATGAGGATGTAAATGAATTGTTATAAACAACTCATATATTAGAGTTCACATAAAGTTTTGTCATACCTATGAATATTATTTTGGGATATTTGTTATAACACCTCCTAAATAATTGAAGGTTTTTTTCCTATCTCGTATGGCTATATAATATCTTGTGTAATGTTTTCATATTATCTGAATAGAAGATCATTCATACATTTTCCAGTCTCTGATCTCTATGCAAATATGATGTATAATCATCATTTGGTATCAAATAATTCTTGTATATATCGATGGTCACCATCATTGATTGTGTTTTATAGATCCATCCAGTTTATTTCTAGTCTACATCAAATATAATTTATTTTAATGCAGTGTTTTCATATGTTCATCATCATTTCGTTAAGGCTCCAAAGCATGTAGTAGATCTAATTTCATTTCTCCATAAGCGCGGATATGAGTGGATCTGTTTGTAATTATACCTTCTAAGTAGTAATTGTTATTCTCAGATTGTCTACTTCACTTCCATTAGTCATAAAGGTCGGGTGAATAGTTTCTTTGAAGCATGCAATGGTGAGTATCGTGTGTTAATTCTGAGAAACAAGTATGAGAATCTTGGCTCTATCATACTCAGACACCAATAGGCTCTCAATCCTCCACATCCAACTATGTGTTATTAAACCAAACATCATTTACAACCTCAACATTCATTATTCGCAAACGCGTCGATCCAATTTCCATGTTGATCAGATCCAACAGTTTGGTACCATTTGTATCCTAATCCTCCATGTTCATCGTATTTAGAGCTACATATTGGCCATATATCATAAAAATTTCAATGCTTTTGTTGTGGAGAATGGGCTTATTGAATTTTAATCTTAAACTATACATTCTCGAGAATTCTTCTTCATCCCTATAGATCCGATGCCTTGAGCATATCTTAATCCATCCAAGAAAACTACAGCTAATAGCTATCTAAAAACAATTCTAACAATATCTCTATAGCTGCAAGTCGGTCATGGTCATGCATGCATTGAGTTCAAATTGACTTATTTTCTTTCATTTCTCCACTCAAGCTAGTAGTCCCGCGTGCCATTTTTTGGGTATTTATTCCATTTTCTTCGATCAAAGATTGTTTGTTTTTATAAAGGGTCTCATACATTGGAAATAAGTTTCAATGTTTGATATGTATGTTAACATTTGGTTCATTGTTGAGTCATACGTATTGTTACTTATAATATAAGTCTTTTGTTTTAGTCTTAGTGAGTCATTTTTTTGGTTGTAGTGGTCAAAAATTATAAAGTGTCAAGTTTCAATAGTTTAAGTCATATTGTCATTTTTTCATCGTTAAATTTGTGTTTCACAAAAATTATTTATATATATATATATATATATATATATATATATATATATATATATAATCATAAGTCATCATCATTTGTCAAGTTATTATGGTCATCAATGTCAAAAATGTCTTTGTAAAAGTCATGATGTCAAAAGTCAAATAGATGATTTTAGGATAATTGTTTATTGTCATTTTTATTACTCAAAATAGTCAAAGTGTCACAATATTGTAAAAATTAAATAATTTTACCTCACGTTTCAATAATGGACGCATTTTTACTTGTATGTGACGTCCATCTTATGGGGATACATTGTACAATGAGCTCCATGACCAAATCTAGTCGAACTAGCAGCATGAGACTGGAGGTCAAAGGAAATGGAGGATGGAGGGTGATCAACGCCTCTTTTTAGTCACCAACGATGGGGTCGCATTCAAATTTGGTGGCAATATTTTATATTTTATAGTTGTGTGGTGTGTTCAAAATAAAATGGTGTGTGGTTTCCTTCCCCTGTTTTGATTGAAACGAGGAGGATGTGCATGTTGGGTGTTGAGAATAGTTGTATATGAGGGCAGCTAAACTAGAGTGATCCTATGATTGTATAGATCCTTCAACTGTCATACTTCTAACATCAATCGGCCGATGAAATCTATCATTCACTAGAAGTGAAAGCAGGAATTATTGAGTTCACATATGTAGGTGAATCGGTGGAAGTGTGATCATCCGACATGGGGTTCACTGTGGTGAAATAGATTGGTCATGTGTAGCAAGATCCACTCCAAAGAGTATACACACTCTAAAAGTATGTGGAGGCATATGATTCTGGTTCTATTTCTATGGTTCATTTTTTCCGTGTTCACATTAAGGGGGTGAATGTTAAGATTAATAGTGTTTCACATTATTAATCATAAATTATTATATGTAAATGTAATATTTATAAAATACATTAATATGAGGATGTAAATGAGCTATTATAAACAACTCATATATTAGAGTTCACATATAGTTTTGTTATACCCATGAATATTATTCCAGATATTTGTTATAACACCTCCTAAATAATTGGAGGTTTTTTTCCTATTTGTATGGCTATATAATAGCATGTGTAATGTTTACATACTATGTTGAATAGAAGATCATTAAGTACAGCTTTCTTCGGTCTATGATCTCTATGTAAATCTTATGTATAAGCATCAAAATCAAGGATCTAAACACATTACAAATGGATGAGATTCATGGCATCTTGACTTCCTATGAAATGAGAACCAATGATGGAAGACCCTCCAAGAAGGAAGTTGCATTCAAATTTGAGAAGAAGTCACAAGGTAAAAAGGTCAAGGATGATATTGATATAGATATTGATGATGACAAGATAAAATCCATGTTTTTTCAGAAAACTAAGGAAAGGATCAGGTAAGTATAAAGGTAAGTTGTCATTTAAGTGCTTTAACTGTGGTAAGATTGGTCACTTTGCATCCAAATGCCCTAAAAATATAAGGATGATGGAGAGCATGATGAACATCATGGTGAGGATAAGAAGTCCTATAAGCATGACAAGAAAAAAAGAGTTTCAAGAAGTATGAAGGCAAGAAAGGGTCATTCAAGAATAAGAGAAATTTTATACCAAAGAAGACAATAGCTCCTCTGATATAAGTGATAATAATACATCTGAGAGTGATGATAATAGTGATAGAAATGAAACTATATTCATGGCCATAGAAACAAGTAGTGAAGGTTGTTCAATATTGAAAATCCTCATGAAAGATGAATATTCAAATGAAGAAGAGGAAGAAGTGAATCTTGAGGCGAATTGTTGAGTGTTCTAGATGAGTTAAAGAACCAAAGAAGGAAGAATAATATATTGAGGTAATTTATCAAGGATTATGAGGAAAAAATCAATAACAAGGATAATGAACATGATGAGATCATCAAATAGCTGGAAAATCAGGTTGAGATTGTAACAACAAGTCTTAAGACCAAGGAGGAAGAATGCACCAAGTTTAGAATAGAAATGGAGTCCTTGAAGGAATAATTAGATCAGGAAACAATCAAGTTGAAGACACATCATAAGTTTGAAAAGAGAACTAAAATTCTTGGTGATATATTGAGTATTCAGAGGTCTCCACATGATAAGGTAGGTCTTGGTTTCAAATAATACCAAAAGAAGAGAAAGGAAAATGATAAGGTAGGTCCTGGTTTTAAAGAAGATAAAAATAAGAACAAGGAGAGTCATACCTCAAAGGATATTGGATCATCATGAATTGATGACACCGAAAAAGTAAAGACATGTCCTATCAAGACAAGGTTTGAATTTTTTTCAATGGCTATTGTTTCTTATGTAATTGATATGGATATAGATTTTTGAATTTTAGACCTCATGCTTTGACAATCGGACAGAGTAAACCCAAGATATGTAAACCATTTCAAAGGATATTATTTCTCATACAATCAATATGGACAAAGAGCTATGGATTGTAGATCTCATGATAGAATCAATTCCTCATGGAGGAATGGAATGAATGCTCATTTCAACAATAGAATCATAATTTTGTGCTATAACTATAAACAAAGAGGACATATTACAAGGTATTGCAAGATGAGAAATATGAGGAAGATAAGTCAAGAAAAAAAGGTAGACACCATGAAGTCAGACCCTATGGATAAGGTAAAAGAGGAAAAAAATACTAAAGGATAAGAATTTGTGATAGCTCAAACTGATTTTCACATCCAAAATGAAGATATGATCTAGTATATAGATAGTGGTTGTTTGAGCCACATGACAGGGGACAAGAACAAGTTCATTTCATTGAAGAAGAATGCTTCAGGTATAGTGATATTTGGAGATAACACATCTACCAATATTGTTGGAAAGGGTACCTTGAGTTTGGACAATGGGAAGACCAAGACAAAAATGTGTTGTATGTAGAAGGCTTGAAACACAACTTTTTGAGTGTAATTCAAATGTGCATTCAAGGACACACACTGATCTTTCATGAAAAAGGGTGTGATATAAGAAGATCCAATTTAGGAAGACTAATTGCCAAGGCTAAGAAAATTGAGAACAATATGTATGTCTTGAGTGAGATCAAGAAGGAGATATGCTTCATGAGAAATATGGATGAATGTTGGTTATGGAATAGAAGGTTGGGGCACCTAAACTTTGATAACCTGGTCAAGATCAACTCCAAGAAGTGTGTGAAGAATATTCCTAAAATCACCAAACCTATAAACACACTTTTCAAGGCATGTCAACATGGTAAGAAAAATAGAAGGAGATTCAATTCTAAGGAATACTCTACTTCAATACCTTTAGAGATAATTCACACTAATTTGTGTGGACCTACAAGGACTCAAATAATTCAAGGAGACAACTACTTCATGTTACTCATAGATGACTACACAAGAATGAATTGGGTAGCATTCTTGAAAGAAAATTTAAAAGCTCTTGATAAGTTCAAGGCATTTAAGGCTCTAGTTGAAAATGAAAAGAATGTAAAAATCAAGTGTCTAAGGTTTGACAGAGGAGGAGAGTTTTGGTCAAATGAATTTGATGATTTTGTGAGGCTCGTGGAATAAGAAGACAATTTTTAGTAGCTATGACACCTTAGCATAATGGAGTATTTTAGAGGAATAAGATAATTCAAGAAATGGAAAGGAAAATGTTAAATGAGTCAAGGTTATTTGATGGCTACTGGAGAGAGGCAGTAAGCACTGCAATTTACATTTTGAATAGAGGACAAATAAGGATTAATGGTGATAAAACTATAATGAGTTGTGGAAAGGTAGACCTGCTAATGTGAAGCACTTTAGAGTGTTTGGTAGAAAATTCTTCATCAAAAGAGATGAGGAAGACCTAGGTAAGTTTTATTCAAGGTATAATGAAGGAATATTCTTAGGATATTCATCAGTAGATCAGCCTATAGATGCTATAATAAGATATTACGAAGATAGTGGAAAGCACCAATGTGAAGGTTGATGAGACCTGTTCTAAGAAGTCACATTTTCATAATTTGGACTCCAAGAATGAAGAAGAATATATAGAGATAGATGATGAAGAAGAATAAGTTGAGGAAAGAGAAGATTCAAAAGGCCCTCCAAGATAGATTCAGAAAGACCATCTTGAAACACAAATCATTGATAATAATGATGCAGTGTGCGAGATAAGAAGGAAGATGGTAATTAATCCTAACCAAACAAATATTTCTATATTTTCTAAGATTGAACCTAAGAACATTTTAGAAGCAAGTAAAGACAAGTTTTGGATAAGTTCTATGAATGAGGAGTTAGACCAAATAGAAAAGAATGAGACTTGGGAACTAGTTCCTAGGCCTAAAGACAAGAATGTCATTGACACAAAATGGGTGTTTAGAAAAAAATTAAATGAAGATGGATAATTCATTAGGAACAAGGCCAAATTGGTATTCAAGGGATATGTGCAAGTATAAGGAGGTTCGAGGATACCTTTTCTCCTATAGAAAGTTTGGAGGCAATCAGATTGTTGCTAACGTATACAAGTTTCAAAGGATTCAAGGTATATCAAATGGATGTCAAGTCAGCCTTCTTGAATGGGAACTTGGAAGAAGAGGTATACATAGAGAAACCTAAAGGTTTTTACATTATCAAATGACAAGGACTATGTTTTTAGACTAAAAATTTCTCTTTATGGTCTAAAGAAAGCTCCTAGAGCTTGGTATGCCAGATTGGACAAGTACCTATTAGACTAAGGATTTAGGAGAGGAGTTGTAGACAATAACTTGTACATAAAGATAGAAGGTGATTATTAGTTGATGGTGGTTGTTTATGTGGATGAAATCATTGGAAACAATGAGAGCATGACCAAGGGATTTGTAGATGTGATGAAGAAGGAATTTGAAATGTCTATGCTAGGAGAGCTATCATTCTTCCTTGGATTGCAAATCACTCAATAAGAAAGAGGTATATTCATTTCACAAGCCAAATACATAAGAGAGATGTTGAAAAATATTGGAATGGAAGATTTTAGGGTAATTAACACACCTATGATCATAGGGTGTAAGTTAAGTAAGGAGGATGAGTCTCCAAAGGTGGATCAAACATCATACATGTTAATGATTGGGAGTTTGTTGTATACTACTTCCTCTAGACCTAATATCATGTAAGTAATAGGTCTTGTGAGAATACTTAAAGAAGATTGAAAGAAAAACAATTTGCAATAATTTAAGAGGATACTTAGGTATCTCAAGGGGACTATGGAGTTTGGGTTATGGTACCTAAGGAGCAAGGATTTTAACTTGATAGCCTATACAGATGTTGACTAGGTAGGAAGTCTAGATGATAAGAAGAGCACTAGTGGAGGATATTTCTTATTAAGAGAATGGATATTTTCATGTATATGAAATAAGTAAGAATCGATGGCTTTATCTACTTATAAGAGATTGATGTCAAGGGTTGGTGTCAAGGTCAGCATGTCAGCTTGAAAGAAGAGAGAATTTGAATACAACTTGAAGGTTGTCAAGTTTAGCATGCAAGACACAGGTCTTCATTGAAGAGTGTTCAAGTGCATAAGAAGCCTAGTCATGAGGCATGAAGAGATATGAAGAACCATGGATGGTCACATTCACGTGAAGTATTTTTGGGAATTATGTGGGCATGGTAGTGATGTGGAAATATAATCCCGATTTCCTCGGTGACCACCTATAGGGGTAAAGCCTCCATTCTAGGTCTACACCTAGACCCCTCCTAAACCATGCCTAGCCTAATGAGGCATGGTGATCACTTGTAAGAGTGAAAATTCACATGTGAGCATGGAAAGAGGTAAGATAATTTATTCTAGGTATTATGATACAAGTTGTATCCATAGTTTGAAATAAAAATAAAAATAATGAGTTTTAGACCTTCTCGAGCTCACAAAATGAAGATTTCCAAACCTGAGAATCACTTTCAGTTGCTAATATTCTCGTAAAACCTTTACATGGGAGTTTTAATAATTTATGAAAGATGTATAAGGTTTCTAGATAAGAACCCCATGCATTAGTTTAGGATTCTAAGTCATGTCCTTTATGAACAATCGTAAACACCAAAACTGGTCAAAACCCCTCCTAAAACCATAATAAGGACTCGTTAGGAAATATATTTTTAAAATCATCTTAGAATGGATTAAAACCTCAAAATTAACTATTGGTAAATGTATTAAACTCTCCTAGGTACCTCCAGGTGGTCATGCTTAGTCAAATGAGAGAGAAAATGTGCAAGTGTAGGTCTATTTTGTCAAGAAGTTATTATAGCTCTCAAGAATTGCATTGGAAAAGATGAATTAATGGATGGTAAAATGTGTTAGAGACCCATTATTCATGTATATGATGGTTTATGGATAGGTTCCAACCGATAAGTGATCCTATGAGGTCATTTTATCATGACTAATTTTTAGGGTGATTTGAAAATGTGTTCTTAAGGAGCTTTCATGGAATGAATGAAAGGTGCAGAGATAATCAAGCATGGAGGAGGTCAGGTAGAGTTCCAAGATAATTTTTGAAATGGTTTTGAGTTTTGGAGATGACCATGTGAGCCCAAGAACATCGTGGTGTGTCATTTATGTAGGCAAACCTAATGTAATTAGGCCTTCACGAGTCCTAAAGGTGAAAAAGACATAATTGAGTTATTGCATATCAAAAGGAGTTTAAGATGATACAAGAATGCTTATAAGATTTTATTAGAAATTTTTATTGCATATCTAGTTGTTTTTATGTGTTTATGACAGACCTAGTTGTATATGTTCAAGAATCGTGTATATATATACAAGGTTGTTTTAGGCCTTGTCTAGAGGAGTGAGTGTGCATGAGCGAAATAATGCATGTTTGAGAAGTGGGAGGTCTTGTATACCATAGGAATGGAGATTATGTTAAATATAATGTGGGTGGTCATCCTATGAAATTTAATTTATACATGCCTATATCAAGGTGAAGAAGATTGATGAGTGAAGAAGCATATCATGATAGTTTGAAGAGTGATCAAGAGCAGAAGGGAAGAGAGATGGTCATCATTTGTTGATCAAGAAATAGAGGGTTAAGAAGGTGACAAAAATACAAAGGTGGCTGAGTTGGTGCTGAGTCACTTAGGGATTTGGTGCTTCCTTGTAATTTGGTGCTTGCTAAAACCTAGTTAAGTAGGTGCTTAACTTATTTGGGGTTAGTGCTCCAAGTTGAGTGGGTGCTCAACTTAATTTTATATTTTGTAATCATTTATAGGACAATAGTCCATTTATAGAAGGTATTAGTTGGATTTATCTCCCTTGAGGGTTTCCCACTTATATATGTGTGTTATCTCTTATTTTATGTTCTTGTGAATGACTTATTATGCATTATAATATCACTATGGTTAATATGTATTGAATGGTACAACATAATTGAAAGAAAATTTTTAAGGTCATCGATTCACTTCCCATAGTGACTTGTTCTTCCAATAGGGTCACTTTGATTACTTATAGGAAAAATATGGAGAATACTAGACCTGGAAAGAGAATTCATACCTATAGATGTTCTACCCTAATGATTGTACATGAGTTATTTTTCAAGTTAGGAGCTTGGAGTTTCTTTTGTGTTTGCTTTTACATGAGTTCTTAAAGTCCCGTGTTTTCTAAATGAGGTATGATTTACTTTCTTGTATATACTTTAAAAGGTTATTATTTCATGAAAATATGATCAAGGGGATATTTTTTCATAATAATGCGATAGAATAGAAATAATTATCCCAAATAATGTTGGTAAAAACCCGTATAGAAGGTTTGTCTTATAGATTTGTACAACCGATCAAAAATGGTAGTTTTGATTAGGTTTTGAATTTATGGGTTAGAGGATGAATGTTTCTAGGTGTGTTTAATGTAGTTTAAATTTAGAAAATGATGGTAAAGAGTTTTTTTCAAATATAAGAAAGCAATCAAAGAGCTATCAGGGTGTGCTAAACAAGAGTGGGAGAGTGCATTTGTTCATGCAAGTGTGGAATTTCAATATCAACAATATAAAAGGATATATTTCCAAACGTGAGTGTCTACAACTACAAAGGTTGACTAAGAAGGAGTACATGACCCAAAAAAAGAATGTACAACTAAAATTTTGGGACCAAAGTGAGCAAGTGCAAAAACGTACACTAGGTTTAGGACCATATAAATGTTCCAACCCCTATTGTACACTTTTTACCCTAGAGGGGAAATCTAAAGTGTGAATTTTGGAAGCAGAAAATTGGAGCTTCTAAATGCTTTGCATGCATTAAATTCTCAAAAATTGTTGACAGATGAGTGTGTATGATCAAGTAAGCTAGAAAAGATACCTAGGGATGTACCAGATGAGAATGGGTAAAGTGCACTTGTTTGAGCAAGAGAGAAATGTCAAAACCAAGAGCTTAAAAGAGTTTAATTACCCAATTTGGGTGTCTACAATTACTTTTTTCAATCATTTATAAGTTTTCATGTATACCCATAACACTTATTAAAATTTATCATCCTAATCCTTATGCCTAATATCACATATTTTAGTCAAGGTATTGCTCAATATTTTGTTGAATGCTTTAACTATTCCATTTTCCATTACTAATATTTTATGTGCATTTCCATGAATTTTGATAGAAGTATGTGTACTTTATAATTGAGGAAATGTGTTCCTCTATCACTTGTAGGGCTAAAAGAAAATCCATATATATTAGTAATAATTTCCCAAATAAACCTAGCGGATGTTGTTATTTTACACTCCTTCATTGGCACAACTTATGCATATCTTGTTAAGTATTCTTATACTATGGTAATGTAGCATGTTCCAGTCCATCACGCAACTAGATTGATTGGCCCCACGAATTCCATAGCCCATTTTTCAAATGGATATTGGGAAAAAATGGGATGAAAAATCATCATATACCTTTTTTAGGCTTTCGACGTGTTGAAAAATGTTACAAATATGTGTGTATTCCTTTGCATCATAAAATAAGTTCTACCACTATAATTCTACTACTAAAAATTTATGCACAATAAAATCAACAACATAGTTTCCTCATGTTATACGTTTGTGTTCTTCACATTAAATATCTTTCCGATCATTCTCCAATACAAAATTCCTTAGGAATTCATCTCGTTCCATTTTATAGAGTGCACCACCAATAATTTGATATGGGGAAGCTTTGACCACAATGTTTTTCTTATGTTGGGTACTCTAATTTTTTGATATAATTCTTATTTCAAGGAATAACATGATTTCATTGATTTCATTAGGCGCATTTGTGATTTTTAGTAATTTTGCATCATGTATTACATCTTCTATTGTTTTTTATTCTTCTCTAGTAGTAATACATGAGAGATATTTAGGTTTTATAGTATGTTTTCATTCCTTGACTACTAGTAAGAACTACTATTGTTGAAACAAAATTATCCATTTGTAGATGTACTTGTGTAACACCGCATTGTTAATCAAATGTTTTAATGACATTTGATCAATATAGAAGAAAAAGACATCGTCATAAGGTATTTTATAAAGTTTTGTAGTGCATAGACCTTGGAAATCCCATCTCTATCTATTGTTGTGTAATTTTGTTTTAGGGGCATTAATTTCCTACTTGTGAAAAATATTAGATGATCCACAATATCTTCTCTTAGCTATGAAATTATTTCCCTTATGGTTATGCCTGATGCATCTAAATGTACATGAAATGGATTATTCCAATCAATAAATCTTAATATTAGCACACTAGATAGTCACTCTTTTAATTCTTCAAACACCTTTTGTTTTTCCACACCCCATTCAAATAGTCTATGTTTCTTCAATAGATTTCTAATGGTAGTGAATTATTTTTCATATCCCCTTATTAAATTTTAGTATTTCCCATAGTGACCAAGGAATGCATACATTTCCCTGTGTTTGTGGGGTATGTAATTATAGAATTATTGTAATTTTGACTAGATCAACAAGTAGCCAATCCTTACAAATAATGGGGCCCAATAACATCCCAAAAGGATTTGTAAAGAAATTTATTTAGGTTAAAATATATTTTTAGTCATCTAAAATACTCAAACATTAAATGAAAACACTCATGAATGGTCATTTAATAATCTATATACACCCCATTCATCTAGATATACTTGAAATATTTTCAAGTATGAATTCTTTGAATGTGGATTTAACAATGTGCAATAAGATTTTTAGCACATTCTTCATCCCAAATAGTATAGCTATGTAATAAAATAAAACATATTCTATATAAAAATTTATCTTTACATGGTCATTTTTATCTATTTAGACCTGATGACAACCGAAAAATATATCTATAAAAGTTCGAGATATCTCTTCCCACTACTCCTTCCAAGATTTGCTTTATAAATGGTGTTGGGAAGGGTTCTACGATGCATATTGATTTTAGTTCTCAGTAATCAAAACAAATTTTAATGTACCCACCCTTTTTTATTCTTATAACCATTGGGCTTGACCATTCAAAATCTTTGATTGGAACAATGTTGTCATGCCAAATGTCTAACATGCAACATTTAAAATTTAAGCCATGAAAACTAAGCCCCCACTTGAAAATTCCTTTCTGGTCAGTCACCGTGAACCCTTCCTCTACCCATACTTCCCTCAATTTCATCCTCATTCTATCTCATAGGAACATGATATCAATATTTTAAGTGTGTTTAGTGTGCAGGGGATGAGTTCGTAAGGTGATTGATGACGACACTAAGATTAAAGGAAAACATCTACCCCCATAGACCTAGAAAGAGCCATTTTTGGCCATTTTGCAGTTAGTAAAAACCCTATGGAAATCTACAAGGAAGATTCAAATCATTTGGGAGTTGTGTTGGAGATAAATGAAGTTATACTAGTAATTTTAGGTAAAATTGGAGGAATAAATCAAGACCAACTTGAGCAAGATCACGTAGTTTTGAGCGCAGGAATGAAGGCTCCAATGGTGAAATCCAACTTGTCTAGATGATTTAGGGACTTTTGGGAGGAAAATTAATAATAAACTAAAATATCGTGGAACCCTCTCTATTATCAATGCATCAATTTTTTTCCAAGACTCAAAAATATTTTATGACAATCCCGCACACTACAAACCCCCTTTGAGTCAAGAATGGAATAGGCCCTAAAAACTAAATTTCAAGAAGAATTGGATCCTGATAATGGATGTAATTATATGAATAGGAGTTTTTGAGTCAAAATTATATAAGTTTTTACCCCAAAACACTCTTCCATGCTCTCAGTCATAAAAATCACTCTCGGTCTCTAATTTGCACTCAATAGGTGACATCGCATTTCAAAACTCCTTTTTCACACTTTTTCACCCTTGGTGTCCTCTTGGATTGTCCTTGAGGTGAAAATGGGATAAGGGGGACACAAATGTGTGACCCCCATAATTTTGAAGTTTCATCACTTGAAGGCATCACTTAAGGTGTTATGGTGAACAAATGAGTGAATTAAGTTTGTCCGGCCCACTTTTCATGACTATTATCCCCCTTGGTAACACTTTTCACCCTATATGTCCCATTTAATTTTCCATCTCAGGTGAAAAGGGGATAAGGGGACATAAAATTGTGACCCCCCATCATGGAAAACTTCTCACAACTCACCCCTCACCACTTTTACACCTAGGTTTCACAAACTTACATTCTTCCTTGTCCCCCTTTCATGTACTTAAACCCAGGTCACACTTTTTCAACCATGTTTTCCCCATTATCCCTGAGATTTAAAGGGGATAAGGGGGTCAAAAATATGTTACCCCATCCTTCCATGTAGCTCCCTGGTCACCTGAAAAATTTTGCACCCTCGGTGCTCATTCCTAGCTCCTTGAATCTCATCCACAAGGAACCAAATGATGCCACTTGTCACCTCAGATGCAATTATTATTTTTTCCCTTGTCTCCCAATTTCATAGGTACAAATCCACTTCAACCACCCACCAACAATAATTAAGTTGTCAAGTCAAATGAGTGAGTTAAAACTTGTAAGAAAATTGAATAACTCTCCCCTCTCATAATACTTAGTAATTTTCAAATAATCAAAGAGATGTGTTTATACCTCAAATAATCTATTATTTCATAGGTATTCTTCTGGATTTTTCCAAGAACACCAAACTCCCAAAGTTGAACACTACTCATATCTCCAAAATGATGCACATGATTTCCATCAAACTTTGTCAGTGTACTCCTCCTAAAAATTCCTTCAAGCTGGTTATAAGAGAATTTCCATTGATTTTCTATGTAATTTTCAGCATCCATTCAAAAATTTCATCCCATAAAATTTCATTTTCATATCTACGAGTTCTAGCAAATGAAAAACCTCAAAAACTAGAGCAAAAGGTCCTAAAGTAAAACCTGAACTTTTGAGACCAATTTCATTGCAATCCAACACCTAGAAGACCTCCATATAAAAATAGTAAGTGTGTAAGGATTCACATGTACAAATATATTAATTTTCAAAAATAAAAATTTCATAGCACTCATGCACTCCAAACAAGAAAAAACCATATAAAGGTGAAAATTGTGAAAACTTACTAAAAATAGTTGTCCTAGATAGGACTTACCAAAAATAGTTAGTCTTATAATCAAGCTTGAATCAATTATATCAACTCACATTCCACCTATCTCATTACTTTTTCCACAATCGTAAGGTTGGGATTTTGTCTCATAATTTAAATAGGAAATAAATACCTCGTAAAATCCCAAAACATCAGTCTCAAGGTGAATTCTATATGACACCCTATGATACAAGAAGTGGGATGATTCAAATCATCCTAATTTTCATATAAAGGGATCATCACGGTTGAATAATTCAGGCACTTTTCATGAAGGAAAAATGTGAATTTCAAGGAGGTCATGAGGAGGGAGGTAATGATCATCATCGAGACATTATGTGAATCATAATGGCAGGAATAAATCAAAATGAACTAGTGTGGGAAAAATATCATCACTTGAACTGCATGCTTATTGAGGTACTTAGAGACCATCATGATCATAGGAGAGATAATTTATCATAGGTCCATACATTGTAATGTCTCACAACAAAGTGTTTATAAATAATCATTCAATACTTTGGAGTGTCCTTACATCTCAAATAAGAAGTAGATTTCACCACAATGTTTCAGTCCAACAAGAGGTTTAAAGTAAAGAGTTTCATTCAAGGAGTAATTTTTGTATCTAAAAATGTCCCATTTCAATGATGAGCAAATAATGTGTCCAGGTATCCTAAGTATGTTTCCATTTAAAAAGAAGACGTCTTTTTCATGAAGGTGAATTTTTTAGCCATGAAGGATAAGGGGATGATCTATATGTCCTAAATCAAAATTTATGTTCAAGGAGAATCATCATGTTTGTAAGAATGAGAAATCATCTCAATTTCACATAGTTCAATTCACCTAGTAGTGTTTTTTAACACTTATTCAATGCCTTGTAGTGTTCTTGCATTTCACAGGAGGAAGCATTTGCAATCACCTGGGTAGTCAAAGGCCAATAATTTCATTCAAGAAGCAAACCTTTCATCTAGAGGAGAAGACCATTTTCATTGATTAACATACAAGCAAGAACATGTGTGAGCATTTTGAGGTTGATTTCATTCAAGAAGACATATTTTTCATAGAGGAAAATTTCAATAGTTGTCTCCATGTCCTAACTCCTACATTGTGATCAAAGAAGATCATCATGTTCCTATCTTGATGTAGGTCTCATAACAGTGTTTTTGAACATTTATTCAATACCATGGAAGGTGTCTATGTCTCACAGAAGAAAGAGTTGCAATCTATTTATTCTAATTTAGAATGTGGTCAAATGCAAAGAACTTCATTTATGGTTCATCGAGGATTTTTATTTATCGAAAGATGATTTGTCTTCATCAAATTGATCAAGCCTTCTCTCTCTCTCTCTTTATTATCTCTCCTCTTTATTCTCTCTCCATATTCTAATTTTTCATTAAGAATGTACTTTTTCATTATTTTGTCTTATTCACTTAAGTGACCTTTAACTTAACATTGTAAGAGTCCTTTTTCATTAATAAGAAAAAGGATCACTTTTATTCCCTAGGAATATGAAATCTCACAAGAATGGGGAAGGTGAAAATTCACGGGGGTAGAGAAAGAGTCATTTTGTATGCTATAACTTGGAATGGTTTCTCCATTCTAAAGGGGTTGTAATTGTTGATTTTTGTTATAGTTGTTGGGATTTGTATCACCACTACTATAATTAATAAAGCTACATTTATTCTATTTCCTTTCCTATGTTATTTTACTCTCTCTATACTTTCCAACTTTGTAAACATTGTAATTATGTATAACCAAGGAAAAACTTTGTGTAGTTGATTAATGAATTCATAGAATTTGTGTCTCCAATTTGTTAGTATTATTGTTGATTTCATGGTTGAAATCTTCTAATTGAATATGGAAATTTTATATCTAACGTATGTGAATTCTGTAAGTTTATTCACATCATTAACTCCTTCTCCCTATTTATCCTAATCCCCTTTACCTCTTTCCCAATTAAATTCCTCCCTTGTACACTATACAAGAATTTTTCCATAGGTTTAGTGGAGTATTCCTGTGTGATACTTAGCCTAATAGCCATCCCATAGATTTATTTATTTTACATTCAATAATGGGAGCCTCCCATACCTAAGAAGGAGGGGCTTAGCCCCATGACCATTGGTGAAAATCAATAATCTGCACTGAACAAATTATTTCACCCAAAAAAATTGGCAAATTTATTGGGGAATATTTTCCCTTATGTACCCTATAAAGATCTCTAAAATCCAAATATATATTCCGAAATATTTTGTGTTTAAAGGCGACTCTATCAAGGAAAGAATCCATGTCATGTTTATTTCCCACATCACAATGATGAAGTTTCATGATTGGTGTTCAACATCAATAAGTGATAACAACAATGAAGAAGAAGATGACCATAAAAACATCCAAATTTTGGATCATCCATCATTCTTGACCAACTATTACAAAAGTGTGGATCCTGAACAAAAATGATGTCTCTCATTTCAACCAAAAATTTGTAATCAAAAAAGGAAATAAGGTCATGACATTCCTACACAAGTTATGGAAATGATATCTAGAATGGATAAAAAATTGCATATGAAGACCCTACTATAAAATCCTTGTGGCTTCAATTCAAATGAAGTGTTCCTAGATGAAATAAAATGGAGATTGCATCGGCTGATGATCAAGAATCTAAGCGCATAATGAGATGAATGTATAAAATATATGAAATGTTGTATGAACAACATGAGGATGAATATCTAGATAAAGTAAGCAAAGAGGAATATCCTAAAGGTAATGTTTTGAATTCTACACTTCGGCTGAAAAACTCAAAACATTGTCTTTTGTTTCTCTTCCTTTGGATGATTTTCTTGCTTATGGAGATGAAGAAATGAAAACCTTGAAAAAGGAGTATGTGCAAATAATTTTGAGAGTTTCAAGGAAGTTCTGACCCTCAAACCAATCTTGAAATTCTAAACTATGTTGTGGCTATGTAAGAAAAGTATGAGCAACTTGAGGCACTCCATAGTGAGGAGGAAGAGAGTCGTCTTCCGAGAATTAGATCATGTTCATTCTTTGTATTATGAATTGTTTATTCTAGGAATACTCTTTAGTGATTCTCATGATTTTCCTATTCTTGAGAATTATAATGAATTTCAACTCAATACTTGGTAGATGGTGAAGAAATCATAGAAGTTGAGTCTCCATCCGTAACTATGCTTTGATCTAAAGCACAATCCCTTGGAAAGTAATGTGCATGGAAGATGAATAATTCTTGTCTCATAATATATGTTCCAATTCTTTCTAAGATTCCCACCGAACGTGAAGATATTCAAGAGATGAATCTTTCTTCTCTGCCACGTGTTCTTGAAAGATGATGATTTTGAGGTAATTATTGATGATTTCCTTTCTAATTTTGGATCTTCATTTGATGTAAAATGCCCAATGATGAAATAGATCAAATAGAAGAGTTAAATTTCCTTCTTGAAACAATTATTGATGAGCGAAGAGAACATGATCTCTTTTATGAGTTAGTTTCCCTGTCATCACCAAGAAAGCATGATAACAAGCATAACTATGAGTATGGAGTCTTCTCTTTTCCCTACGAAGAAGAGGAATCTCTAGGATATGTTTAGGATGGAGTAAATAAATATTCCTATGTTTCAAATATGATTTTGTGTCCTTTCTCTCTGCATCATGAGGATTCATCCATATGAGGTTGAATTGATATGTACAGAAATGAATCATTTAGAACAACAAAGTGAGAGGCTAGAAGAATCCTATGAATGGGGAGAGAATCAACTTGTTCTCATCACTTCAATTCCCTACTAATTCTAGAAATAAATCCATGCTGAAAATTTCACCCAAGGATGATGACTACCTTCATGTTGAAATTAGATATTCCATTTTTGAAAACATGGAAAAATGGCTTCTTATGGTCATAAGATATCAAACGAAGACTACAGAGAGTAAAACTTTCAAACAAGTAACGAAGTGGTCATTGGATGTAAATGTGTTTTCTGTGCAATATCAGTATGAGAATGGAAATTTGGTTTCTCTTCTTCTCCTAAAACCATATAGAGCCATCATGAGAGCATGTCATGAAAAGCTGGTTGTTTTTGAGCTTCGGAAGTGGTATGAATTCAACCCATTATTCCATGATGGTACCTACTTTTCTCAGCTCATTATTGGGTGTGTGTATATTATTTCCTCGCATATATAAATTCCCTCCATGTAGCATAGTTTTTACTTTTTGTGTGTTCCCTTTCTATTTAGTGTGTTTGTTTTGTTTTTCCTTATTCATATCATTATTTGTGTCAATTAGTGAAGGGGTGACTTTATTTCCTAATAGTCAAGGAACTAGTCTTCTTACCCATGAGATACATGAGGTTCCTCATTATCCCTTATAGTTTTATGTCCCTGAAGTAGAGCCATTTTTTTCATGTTAAATGTATAGCATGCAAAATTGAAAATTATAGCCATGACAACTAATCCCCCACTTGAAAATTCCTCTCCCGATCATTGTGAACCATTCCTCTATCCATCCTGGCCTCAATTTCACCCTCATTCTAGCTCAAAGGAAAGTGATAAAAACATTTTCAAGTGTGTTTAATTTTTAGGGATGAGTTCATAAGGTGATTTATGAATCCCTTGAGATTTAAGGAAGAACAATTTCCCCTAGAGGCCTAAAAAGGCCATTTTACAACTAGTAAACACCCTCTGGAAGCCTACAGGGAAGATTCCAATCATTTGGGAGTGGTGTTGGAGATAAATTAAGTCATTCAAGGTAGTTTAGGTAAAACAAATTGGAAGAAATTTATGTCATGACCAACTTGAGCAAGATCAAGTAGTTGTGGGCACAAGGAATGAAGGCTCCAATGGTGAAAGCTAACTTGTTTAGATGATTCTAGGCTCTCTGAAGGATTTTTGAGGAAAAAAATAATCAATAGAAATATGTTGGAACCTCGACATTATTAACACATCACTTTTGTTCCAAGACTCAAAAATCTTCTATGATAATCTAGCACACTACACCTACCCCTTCGAGTCAAGAATGAATAGGCCCTAAAAACCAAATTTAAGGAAGAATTTTATCATGATAATAGGTCTGGAATGATCTCAAAATTTGTTTTGGAGTTTAAATCATATATTTTTGACCCCAAAACACTCTTCCATGCTCCTAGGATAGAAAAAGCACTCCTTGTGTCCACATTTACACTCGGCGGGTAACATCAACATTTCAAAACTCCTTTGTCACCCTTTTTCACCCTTGGTGTCCCATTGTATTTTCCATGAGGTTAAAATAGGACAAGGGTAAAATGAAAGTGCTAGGATGAAAAATTAGTGAATTAGGGGTCACACTTTTTCACCCTCTTTGTCCCCTTGTCTTGTCCCCAAGGTGAAAGGGGACACCAAAGTGTGACCCCCATCATTTTTGAAGTTTTGTCACTTAAAGGCATCACTTAAGCTGTTAGGGTGAGAAAAATGAGTGAATTAAGTTTTACTGGACTACTTTTGATTATTTCTAAACCTCTTGCTCACAATTTTCACTCTCTTTATCCCCTTGTATTGTCACTAAGGTGAAAATGGGACAAGGGGGATTATGGAAAACTTTTTGCAGCTCACCCCTCGCCACTTTTGCACCTAGGTTTCATAAACTTGCATTCTACCTAGTCCCTATTTCATGTGCTTGAACCCAGGTCACACATTTTCACCCATTCTATCCCCATTGTACCTAAGGTGTAAAGGGGATAATGGGGACATAAAAGTGTGACAACCATCCTTCCATGTAGCTCCTGGTCACTTGAAAACTCAATTTTTTCCCTAGTACTCATTATCGCTCCCTAAATCTCATCCACAAGGAACTGAAGTTGCCACTTATCACCATCTAGTGCAAATCACACTATTGATTCCCTTTTCCCCCTTTTCTCTCTTTCATAGGTGAAACTCCACTTCAACCACCCACCAACCACAATTAAGCTACCATGTCAAATGCGTGAGTTAAAACTTATAAGAAAATTGAGTAATTCTCCCCTCTCTCACAATAATTAGTCATTTTAAAACATTCAAAGTGATATTTTTCCTCCAAGACTCCATTGTTGCATAAGTATGCTCATGGTTTTTCCTAGAACATTAAGCTCTAAAAATGAAAACTACTCATATCTCCAAAATGGCACACTTGATTCCCATCAAACACCTTACAACACACTCCTCCCAAAAACACCTTCAAGCTGGTTATAAGATCATTTCTATTGATACTATATGCAATTTTTAGAATCCATTCAAATTTTTTAGCTTAGGAAGTTTCCTTTTAGATCTAAAGAGTTCTAGCGAATGAAAAACCTCAAAAATTGGAGCCAAAGGTCCTGAAGTAAAATTTGAACTTTTAAAACCAATTTTGTTGCAATTTGACACCCAAAATACCTCTATCTAAAAATATTACGTGTGAACGGATCCACATGTCCAAATATAATAATTTTCAAAAAACAAAAAAATCTTAGCACTTGTGCACTCCAAACAAGCAAAAACCATCTGAAGGTGGAAATTGTGAAAACTTACTAAAAATAGTTATCCTAGATAAGACCTACAAAAATTAGTTAGTCTTGCAATTAGGATTGAATCACTTGCATCAAATTAAATTTTACCTATCTCATTTCTTTTTCTCCATAATCGCGAGGATAGGAATTTTCTCATGATTCAAATAGGAAAGAAATCCATCAGAGGCTCCCAAAACATCAATCTCAAGGTGAATTATGTATGACACACTTTGATGTAAGAAGTTGGATGATTCAAATCATCATAATTTTCATAGAAAGGAATCATCATGGTTGAATCATTAGGGAATTTGATGCAAAGGGAAAATGTGAAGTTCAAGGAGATCACGAGGAGGAAGGTGATGATAATCATGTTCTAACTCCAACATTATGTGAATCACATCATGGCGGGAATAATTCAAGATGAGCTAGTGTGTGTAAAATATTATCACTTGAACTACAGGCTACCGACGTACCCAAGACCATCATGTTCACAAGATCAAGAAGATATTGGAGTTCCATTTAGTGCAATGTCTTGCCACAATGTTTTTAAACAATCATTTAGTACAAATGGAGTGTGCTTACATCTCATAAGAAGGAGATTGTACCATAGTATTTCAATCCAAAAAGAGGTATGAAGCAAAGAGTTTCATTTAGGGATTAATTCTTGTATTTTAAAAACAACCTATTTAAATGAGGAGCAGATGATAAAAAAATGTGTCCAAGTATCCTACGCATGTTTCCATTCAAAAATAAGACATATTTGTCATGCAAAGGTGAATTTTGGAGCCAATAAGGGTAAGGGGATGATCTCCATGTCCTAACTCTAACTTTATGCTCAAGGAGAATCATCATTTTGCAAGAGAAGAAACTCATCTCAATTTCACATAGTGCAATTCACTTAGTAGTGTTTTTGAACACTCACTCAATTCCTTAGATTGTGTCACATCTCATGGGAGGAAGCATTTGTAATCACCAGGGTGGTCAATGAAAAAAAAAATCATTCAGGAAGTAATCCTTCCACCTGGAGGAGAAGAACCTTTTCATTGAGTAGCAGACAAACAAGAACATGTTTGAGCATCTTGAGGTTGATTGCATTCAAGAAGACATATTTTTCATGGAGGTGAATTTTGAGGTTGAGAGGAGTAAGGTAGTGATCTCCATGTCCTAACTCCTACCTTGTGATCAAAGAATATCTTCTTGTTGTTAGTTCATTGCAAGTCTCATAACACTATTTTTTAACACTTATTCAATACCCTGGAAGGTGTTTATGTCTCATAGAAGAAATAGTAGCAATCTTAGTATTCCAATTCAACATGTGGTCAAATGCAAAGAACTTCATTCATGGTTCATCATAGATCAATTTTTCATCAGATTGATCAACCTCCTCTCTCTCTATCCTATTTCTTCTCTCTTCATAATCTAATTTTTTATTAAGAATGTACTTATTCACTATTTTATCATATTCACTTAAGTGACCTTTGTTGATTTAGCAAAAGGGGTGAAAACAATAAATAATATTATTAATATGTAATGCAAAATTAATTAGGATAATATTTTATCCTAAAATTCCCCCTTGATTGTGCATTATCGAAGAGATGAGGAGAAAAACCCTCTCGAATAACTCGAACTTGTCACGTGTAAGTGACTTTGTGAAAATATCTACTCGTTGTTCAACAGTTAGACAAAATTGAAGTTGGATGTTGTGCTTCAACACATGTTCACGTATGAAATGAACTTGAACCTCAATGTGCTTTGTTCTCTCATGAAACACTAGATTGTGAACAAGTTTGAGAACACCTTCATTGTCAACATACATGGTGGTCGGTTTGTCCTATGGTATTCCAAGTCCTTCTAGTATGCGACATAGCCAAATCGCTTCACATACATCTTCTCTCTGTGAGAATGATACTCGCCTCGTGGAAGAGCAAAGAAACAAAGTGTTGTTTCTTACTTCCCCATGATATTGGTCTAGATCCAATAAAGAATACAAATCCTGAAGTGGATTTTCTATCATCAATATTTCCTACATGATTTGAATCTGAATATCCAGTCAAGAAGAAGTTTTCATTCTTCTTATATTCTAGACCAAGATCCACTGATCCTTTGAGATATCTCAAAATTCACTTTGTTGCTTTCCAATGACAAACTTTAGGTTCCTGCATGAACCTGGATAGATAGCTCACTACAAAGCTGATATCTGGTCTAGTGTAGGTTAGGTAAATGAGGCTCCCGATCAGCTACTGATAGAGAGTGGCACTTACCTCAGGAGATGGATCTGAACAAGATAATTACGATCTGTTCACCATGGGTGTAGTAATTGGTGTGCAATCCATCATCCTAAACTTCTCGAGCGTATTCTTGGTATATTTCATCGAGAAACAAAAATATGATTCTCTTTCGCTACACTTCCAATCCAAGACAATAGTGCATTAGCCCGAGATCGATCATGTCAAACGATCGATTAAGATATTTGTTCATTGCATTGATCATCCTCACTGAACTGCAATGATGACTAGATCATTGACATAGAAAACAACAATCACCATCTCCCCCCTTGATTTTTGAGGTAGAGATTGGGATCGTATGGATTTCTAACAAATCCATGTTGTACAAGATGCTCATCAATCATGATGTACCATGCCCGGGTGCCTGTTTGAGCCCATAAAGAGATTTCCTGAGTCTACATACCTTTGCTTCTTGACCAAGTACTACATATCCCTCATGTTGAGTCATGTAGACTTCTTCTTGTAAATCTTTGTTTAGGAAGGCACTTTTTACGTCCATTTGGTGAAATTTCCATCCAAACTGAGCAGCTAGAGCAAAGATCATCTTGATCATTTTGATCTTAGATGTGGGAGAAAATGTCTCCTCATAGTCAATGCCTTCTTTTTGTGTGTACCCCTTTGCTACAAGTCTCACTTTATACTTGTCCACTGTCCCATCTGCTTTGTACTTAGTTTTGAATATCCATCTGCATCCAATGGGTTTCTTCCCTGGTGGAAGATCAACAAGCTGCCAAGTGTTATTCTTCATCACTGATTGATATTCAAAATCCATGGCATCTTTCCAAGATTTTGTCTGTAGGGCTTCCTAGACTATAGAGGGCTCATCTGAATCAATAACTCCACTCATCAAAGACAATTTAACTTCTTCTCTTTCTTTACTACGAGTCCGTGGTCCAGGGGTGGATGTATCCGGTGGAGCATCCAATATTTCATCTTGTAATGTACTTGTACACCATTTAGGAATACGCTGAACTATTCCCATGGGTCGTGATTCTATCTAATCAACATCATCATCCCCATCATCACTTTCATCTTCTGAGGGAACATCAACTTCAATTTTTACAACAGGTGAAAAATCTACATCTTGTGAGTTTGAAGGAGGAGTCTCTGCTTCCTTCTTCTCAAAAAACTCAACATCTCTGCTGGTGTATACTTTTCTGTCTTAGGATCCATCAATCTATACCCAAGAGTCTCTTCACTATACCCAATGAAGACGAGTTTTGTGACTTCATGTCCAATTTCTTTCTGTTCTATTTGGGTATGTGCATGCTTGCTTTGCACCTGAATACTTTGAGGTGTGCAATGGATGGTTTCATTTTTGACCATGCTTCTTATGGTGTTATTCCATCAAGAGCAATTATGGGTGCTCTGTTCAACAAATACACTTTGTTGTCTTTGTTACTTCTACCCAAAATGTCTTTGCAAGTCCGGAATCATTAATCATGCATCGCACCATTTCCATGATAGTATGATTTCTTCTCTCAACAACACCATTTTGCTACGGTGTGTGTGGAGGAGGCATTTGTCGACAAATCCCATGAGTTTGTAGGTAGTCTCTAAACTCATCACTTTGGTGAATTCCCCCTCGATCTGAGTAGAGAGTTCTGATGTGACGACCAGTTTCTTTCTCAATTGCTACTTTGAACTTTTTGAAGGTTTCAAATGCTTCACTTTTCTTGTGAAGACAGAAAATCCACATTTTCACAAATAGTCATCAACACAAAGCATGAAGTACTAGAACCCAGAATGACTTGGCTGCATCGGACCGCAAAGATCGGTATGAACTAGGTCAAGTTTACCATGAGCTCAAAATGTACTCTTTTGGAATGAAGCTCTGTGTTGTTTGTCTCCCTAGGCAGTGAGGACACTTGTCTATATCCTTCTGAAGAGATGGTAGCCCATGTACCATATTACACCGGCGAAGTGTTTTGAGATATTTGAAACTTACATGACCAAATCTCCGATGCCACAACTATGATGAGGTGGAGTTTTTAGCCACAAGTGCTTGATCATCTTTGTGAACAAAATCAAGTTGGAACATGCGTCCCACATTGGAGGCTTTTGTAATTATTTTCGAGCCTCTTGATTTATCTCAAATCAAACACATTTTCTTGCCAAATTGACTATCAAAGTCAATTTTTAGGTTGTGATCTAGGAGTTGACTAACTGAAAGAAGATTCTTTGTTAACCCAGGGACATATAGGACATCTAATAGTCTACATTTGTGTGAACCAAGGGGTAGAGAAATGTTTCCAATCCCCTGAACTATATATGAAGAATCATCTCCCAACGAAACATGATTTTTCGATGGCATGTCCCTCATTGAAATAAACTAGTCTCTGTGGCCGGTCATGTGTCAAGTGGCTCCCGAATCAACATACCAGACATCACTAGATGACGTGGATGGTTCACTTGATCGAGAAGTGAACAAGAAGTCTTCATTGTCATTCCCGATTGTTCTTGTTGCTCAACAATATTACCTTCTTGGTAGGGTCTTCTTTTCCCCTTTTTCTTAGTGATTTTTGTTAGAATGTCCCTTGTAAGATTGTTGTTGTTGTGGTCCAGAGTTGTTGGATGAACCTTTCTTGTAAGTGTTATACCAACAATCTTTTAAGTCATGTCCTCTTTTGTAGATAGGACATTGCTTCTATTGATTGTCCCCGTGATACTGATTCTGATGTTGGGACTTCTTATAGGAATTAGGTTTTCCTTTACCTTTTCCTTTCCATTTTTGATGTGAAGACAGTGCCTGCTCCTCTTCATCATCCTTATTGTGCATTGCTTCCTCTTGTTGCAGTAGGTTTACCAGTTTTTCAAAACCAACTGTCGTATCTGATCACGTTTAGTGTTGTGACAAAAATGTGGTAAGAAGAGGGAAGTGCTCTCAGAACAATGGGAATGAGAGCATCATCTGTGATTAGTTCTCCCAGGGCTAGAAGTGAAGCCCTTAATTATGCAACTCTTCTTAAGAAAGCTTCAATTTTCTCATTCTGCTTGAATTTCAGTGTATGTAACTGACTCTGTAAATTTAGTATGACATTCTTGTTCTTGGCCCATATATTGTGTTGAATTTATCCCATGCTTCTTTTGTTGTTGTTTGGCATCTCGAATGTGGGGTTGCACATCATCGAGCACTCCAAACAAGATGATGAGTTTGGCCTTTTGATCTTATAACAAACTACCACTTTGTTGTGTTGTATCGATGGCTGATCTGGTGAGTACCATTCACAATGTGCAGGCCAATTTCTTCAAACTCAAGCTGTGTCTTGATTTTAGTCTTCCATGCAACATAGTTATTTCCTCTGAGCAATTGTGAATCTGGAAGAAAAAATTTGGGGGCATTGGTGCCCATTTTGCAGAGATCACTAATAGGGTTTGGCTCTTATCACTCTAGGTATTAGGTCTCCCAAGCTATATACCGTCGAGTCGATATACCAAAACTTTATATATACGCACCCTTTCGATATACTCGTCAAGTCGTGGAAGAATCTCACCCTTTCTATATACCCGGTGGTACGTGAAAGAGGTGTTAATGTACGTGAAAGAATTCAATACGTGGTACCAAGACAATACTGATGGGGTTTGTGTGATTATTGACACCGGCTCAAAGAAATATCCTCATACGCGCGCGTAACTTCGCTATATACTTGGATAATTTCTCAGTTTGAATTTATGTCATGCAATCATTCACAGATGGATGGGATGGTTCATAGTGTGTGCACTATGACCTTATTACTCCCCGTCGATTTATAGGGACGATGCCCAGACGATGTTGTTGCAGCTATATTAGGCGTTAAGTGCAGTAGTAGTTGTGACATTACCCGTAAGCGCTTCCCAGAGGCACCGTATATACCGAACGCTACAAATGAGATCTAGGATCTTGTGAGTGTTACAGAACCGATTTTTTATTTTTTTATTACAATTCTACCAGTTTTTGAGCAGTTACAAAGTTTGTAGTTTGACTATGGCAACCTACAAATTAGTACAATATGAAGCAGTATACAAATTACATTCAAAAATTTGGAAAATTTGAATGGCAGGCAAAAAAATTTTGTTTTGTGGGCCCTGGTGGCCTTCGGAGCCCAAAACAACCCAAAATGCAAATAATTGTAGAAAACCAGCTGAAAAAGCAATTTTTAGATGGGTCTCCTTTTGCAAAAAATGTCTAAAATGAAGAACCAGGCCGAATGGGAGAAAAATAATTTTTACCCTAAATTAGGGATTTCTCCGCTAAATTTAGTTAGTTATAACTAAATTCAAAATTTTTGCTAAATTTGGTGGTTCCACCAAAAAATCTGCCAAATTCAAAAAGCAAGTTGGGGGTGGGATTTGAACCATGCACCTCCCACTTCTAAGACTTTCCCTCTATCCAACTTGGCCACCTAAGGGCGCTTGATATGGAAATGAGCAAACTTGTATTTAATGAAAGGTAAAATCGACTTACCTTTTGAAAATGCAACCTGGCAGAGGCTCCACGTGTCTGCATTTGGTATGAGGTGGTTTTAGGGTTTTTTTTGCTAAAAACCGGATCTAGACATTTTTTTAATCTCCACACCTTTGTATTGTTTTATATTCTCCTATGGCCGTCGTTTGCAAGTTTTTGACTCCTTTTGATCTTTGATTTTGCTCGGCCGCATAATTGATCTCCACAATTTTTTTTTTATTTTTTATCTACCTCATTGGTTTTGCTTGCCTACCTAGGCTGCTCTTGCTAATACCTCTATCTTTATTTGTAGGTATCGCTGGTCGCAGGATGGAGATCTCTAATTGTGTGTGCGGGGTCGCCGAGAAATTGATCACCGCCATTTTTATGTATCCACCGTTGTGTTTAGATGCAGGTCCCACGTGGAGATTTTCACGGAATTTTTTTCCCTTATGTGTAGGTTTTTCGCTATCTTATATGCCTCCTCAGCTGTTGTTTTTTATGCCTCAACCGTTGTTTTTATTTTTATTTTTTTTATGCCACTTGCATTGTGCGGGTCACTAGGGTCACCCCTTTTTTTGTATTGTTTGCTAGTGGCATGGCTGAAAAGGGACGTGAGGAGGGAGGATTGCTCGTGGTCTGTGCAAATCCACCTTTCAATAGCTCGTGGATGGGTCTTTCGGGCTCGGCTCCCAAACATGCATACGCCCGCAGTAAACTTTTCCTGGTGCACCTAGCACTAGTGCAAAAAAAAATTGCGTTCCAAACACCTGGAAAAAAACTAGGGGATGTGGGGAGGCAGGGATGAGGCTAGGAGGTTGTAGGAGGCTACACAGGCTCTCTATTGCTGCATACTCTTCTCTAATCTTCTCTATCTCTGTTGCACTCTCTTTCCACTCCTTCACAGGTCCAGATTCTCGCTCTAGTACCAAATGTTGATTCAAAGCAACAGGGGGTGGAAGCCTGATTAAATTTTATTAATCACTATCAACCAACATTACAGAGAATGGACTATAATATTTATAGATATTACACAACCAAATACAAACAGGAGACTAAGTTGCACAGGTGCAACCAAATTCTGAAATACACAAGCTTCCAATAACATCCGGGAAGCAACAATTAAATAAAAACAAATATATTGTTCAAAACAATATAACAGCTCCGTAATATTCAAATACAAACAAAAGGATGGTTATAAACAAATATAACCATAAAACAATAAATAATATTATTAATATGCAATGCAAAATTAATTAGGATAATATTTTATCCTAACAACCTTCAACTTAACATTGTAAGAGTCCTTTTTCATTAATAATAAAAAGGATAACTTTTATTCCCTAGGAATATGAAAGTTCAAAAGTGATGGGGAAGGTGAAAAGTCACGTGGGGGGAGAGGAAGAGTCATTTTGTATGCTATAAATTGGAATGGCTTCTCCATTCCAAAAGGGTTAACAATTGGTGATTTTTTATAGTTGTTGGGATTTGTATCACCACTACTACAAGCAATAAAGCTACATTTATTCTTTCCTATTTCCTTTCCTCTATTCTTCTTCTCTCTCTCTCTCTCTCTCTCTCTCTCTCTCTCTCTCTCTACTTTCTAACTTTGCAAACACTATAATCTTATATAACCAAGGAAGAACTTGTGTCTCCAATTTGTTAGTCTTACTATTGATTGCATGGTTGAATTCTTATAATTGAATGTGGACATACTTTGGCTAATAAATTTGAATTATTTAAGTACACTCACCACATTATACCTTTCTCCCTATTTCTCCAACTCCCCTTTACCTCTTTCCCAATAAAATTTCTTACATTGTACAAGAACTTTGCCACATGTTTAGTGGAGTATTCATGTTTGATCCTCAGCCTAATGTCCACCCCACAACTTTAGTTAGTTTACATTCAATAATGGGAGCCTTTGCATAGCCAAGAAGGAGGGCTTAGTCCCGTGATCATTGGTAAAAATCAATAATTTGCACTATAAAAAATTATTTCACCAACACATAATAACTCCACCGCTAACATTCTGTCTATTTCTTATTTGAATTTGGCACATAAGTTTGGATTCATGATAGATGGTCATTTATGTACTAGTTTGACACCTTAAACTAACTTGATATGCATTTTACCCAAGGATGGGTGCAAGCCTTTCATTCCTTAATAACATCTAGGGAAGAGGCCTTTGTATTCACCCTGTAGTTCTACTATATTTTCAATTTCAGTTGTGGACCAATAATCTCTTATGGTTTCAACTTTTTATGCCTCTTTGGTCCCAATTTTGATATTTGAGACATCATTGGCTCACTATATGACATGTTTTATTTTTCCTTCTTATCTATAACTTATCTAGATCCATATATAGTTTCAAAGTCTAGATATTTTTCCTCTACTTCTTCATTGATTTGAAAACCAACTTCTATTTTCCCTTGTGTTTCCAATTTTATTATATCTAAATAGCTTTGTCTTCTTCTTTGAAATCATCACAAGTTTTTGTTCTTCAAACATTTTTGTAGTTCCATACCTTTCTCATTATGAAGTATTAACTTTTTTCCTCCATTAATTCTTTTTTCCAAATATTGTGTTCTTGATGCTTTGCGAAAGATGGATTCAACCTAAGTACATTATATGTAAAGGATATTATGTGCACAAAATTAGTTTTTATGTCATCTTAGTTAGATGTTCCTTGGTGTGCTTCATAATTCACATACCATGTGTGTGTCCAAATTCACAACATGTGGTAGAAGGTATGGACCCATAATTCTAGTTTGATATTTATGGCACCCAAGCTCCAAGCATCTTCACATTGATTTATGTGCTCTTTTGGTTGTGTTGTGTTGGTATAACTTGGTAGTTTACTAATGTGGTTTTCATGCTCAAACATTACATGCATGGCTTCATTATCTATTTCCATGTTTATAAATGTGGTTTTTGATAACTCCACCATGTATCCATTTTACCCCATACTATATACACCATGTTGTTTATTCACACCTATTTTGGGGGCATAAATGTCTCCATTTGGCTCAAATATTCATGGAAACTCCCACCACCTTGATATTTTGGATTCGGATCCTTGTTTTCTATGTTAATCCTTGTTTTCTATGTTAATCATGACATAACTTCATATGGAAATTGGTATTTCTTTTATTTGTAGTTTCAATATTAATTGTACAAAGTGCCACAATCATGCCCAATCAACTCATAAGACCCATGTGCCAAAATTTCACAAGCTAGACTCGTAGTATCGATACCAATTGTGTGTCATCCCACTATAAAAACTTGACTTGATTTGATTCAAAGTTATCTAATCCTTTAGTTTTTATGTTGTACATATGTCCCATGTATTCATAGTCCTCAACATTTTTGACATATAGGATGCCTTGATTAGGATCCATCGCAATGATGTTATTGTGCATCATTTTTGAAACTTGTATATAACTTTTTGAACCATAGATTATCATTATTTGCATTAAACCATGGCCTTTTAAGTAGAACTTGAATATTGTCTACTTCTTCCAATTTTATTACTTTAAAGCCTTCAAAGAACCTTAACCCTAGGATGTTAATGATGACATGCTTAATTACTCTGATAGGCGCAATGCACTTATTCATTTCCATGAATAGAATGTGAGGTGATGGATGGAGCATTTGTCACCCCATGTTGTTCCAATATTCCACTGTGAGAATGTTAACTTTGGCACCCGTATCCACCAATATGTCATTAATGTTCCATCCATCTATACATGTATTAACGAGGAATTCCCTATCATTATACTCTTCACCAAAAACTTGACTTATTTATTATTCTATGTCTACCCTAACTATTTTTTTGAGTGTCATACTTTGTATCGACGATGAGATAACCATTAGCGAGCAAAGGGATTACTCCTTCATGTGTAACATCATATGTACTTCATAAAATTCATTTCTCTTCACATTGTCAAAGTCAGACATCCTTTGTGTTTTTGTTCTAGTGTGTGCTTCTTCCCTTAGAAACTTAATTTCACCTTGTAGTTTACACACCAATACTTTGGTTTCTTGCGGGGTCCCTTTTTCATTTCTTTACATCCGGATAGTCGTTCCTAATTTGAGGGTTTTTATATTGAATATTCTCTAATGGTGATTTAGATTCTCATGCACATGCTACAACCCCTAGTTATTATTTATATTTTGGGATTTGATTGACCTTTGACACATTTAATTTTCCGGGGTCTCCATTGCATTCAACACAATCTTAATCATCCCTAAACCCTTTTGACTTGTTTCCATCATAGGTGCATGGAGGTTGATACAATATTTTACCTTGTGTTATTTTCTAAAGCATCCATACACAGGAACATAGGGAAATCACACCGTAATGATCCAAAAAGCTACAATTATAACAAGTTCTAGGTGGGAACCTTCCCCTACCTTGACCGCCTCAACCATGACCTCATCATCACATGTTTCCATTTTTTCCTCATTATTATTATTACTCACAATTACCCGCCTTAACCCTAAATATCACACATCATGGATTTCATATATTATCTATAAGTATTCCTTATTATGAGTGTGTACATCACATATCTTACAATAACAAGACACCTTCATTTAAATTGTGTGTTGTAATATTGGACACCTTTAACATCATGCCCATCTTCACATATTTTGTAATCCATAAGAATTTTTTAAATATTGTATCGAGGGAAGTTATTTTTGCATGTCACTTCACCTCACAATTTGTGTTCCATATACCATTGTGCATCTCCCTAGCTGTAGTCATGAAATCACACACTTTATATTTACATAAATCCTTTAAGTATGTCATTTTATGCATGATTCCTAAGTGAGAAAACTAGATGTTAACATGTGTTTTAATTTTACATTGTTTTATCCTCTTACATACTCTTCTTATTTGCTTATCTTGGAATGGCCACTTTACTCTTGGACATTAAAAATATATGACCCAACTCTATATTTACCATTATATCCTCCAAACATATCTTGAATAGTACCTCCCATTAGGGATGGGAGTGCTTAGGTGTTACTTGTCCCCTTTGGGAATTTATGTCATTTTCCCTCTTTTTCCATATTTTTAATTGTCACATCATTTGGTACCTTTTCTAAAATCTTCTTATTACTTTGGGTTATATTTTCTTATTGTTAATGAATAAATTCAAATAAGGAAATCATATATATACATGACTTATTATCATTAGGGGATGGAAAATCATGGGGCTAATACTTACTATCTACTATTTGGACAAGAGAAACATTCAAAAATGCATTTGGTCTACATCATTCACTTCATATGAGGGTTTATTCTAAATTCCATCTCACACATTCATCTTGGGGAAAAGTAGTTATAGCTCGCTAACTTGGTGTGAATTTCATAAGGGAAACCTAGCTTCAAGGGATATAATTCAAATAACACACACACACACACACACACACACACACACACACACACACACACACACACACACACACACACACACACACACACACATACATACATAGAGCCTAAATTGTAGTGGAATGCTTGGTGAAAATCACATTGGGGTAATTTTTAAGGTCAATTCGACTCAATCATATGCATTATTTGTTTTATTGAATGTTTTCTTGATATTTTGTGCAAGTAGTTAGGGTTTCTTTTGCAGGTATAAGTGTGACACAAGAACCCTACAGTGGAGTGGATGTGATAGAGAGAGAAAGTAAGAAGACAAATTCAAACCCCGAAAAGATCGAAGTTGAGCTATTACCGGACACTAGTGCTCGGTTCGGACACCAATGCTTGAGCGGTCATGTCCTCATCTAGGAGGTATTGTTTGAAGAGTTTCTAGATCCCAGTTTCTCATACAAAGCATATATAGTCTAAATCCATCCTTCTTAGTTTGTTTATTATCCTATAATTAGCCCGATCTCCTAATACAAGCTAAGTCACTCTCATCTCCTATCTTACACACTTTCTTGTACTTTGTGTGCTAGATCGTGTTTATTACTACTATATTATTTTGATCTCAATCCTATGATAAAGATTTAAATTTATTTAAACTAATAACATTTTTAACAATCAAATTATCTAACTAAGTTTCCACCGACATGATCTATGCCTCCATGAATGACTTTATACCGGTGTCATGTTGTTAACTACTTGAACATGAATTTTTCCTGAACCGGAAGAGCTCCTTGCTCATAACGGTCGGGGGCAAGTGCGATCTTGAGAAATCACCCCTCGACTTTAGATTATGACTCGATCTTGCACATAACAGTGAAACCCGATCTCTGTTACCTCCCTACCAAGTAACATACATCATCTATTATATGCAATTAGCGATACCGACCCCACCATGCAAGTGGGAGTCTCCAGGAATGCTCTAGTGAACACCATTTTCTTCCACCTATCCTTAAGGAGGCCTCGTGGCTAATCTCCCGATCCCCCAAGGACAGGGGCCAAGTGAAAGAGAAACTCTTCCAGTATGTGTGCGATAGGAAGGCATTGCCTACACAATCGTGCATTGGCTCAATATGAAATGTTGCTTCTAATGCTTCATGTGGGTTTATACATGTCATCTAAAGGAAAGAGTAACCCACCAAAAACCATCACATGTGCTAATTTGGATGGAACTCATAAGAATTTTTTTGAAACAAAGTCTTAAAAAGTGCATCATACATGCGTCATAATCTCGGTAATTTCTTTCTTGTTTTCCTTGAGTAATGATAAGATTTGTTATTTAAACTCTAATATATCAAACTCTTTTAAGAAAGCATCCTTTAATTGGTCATATTCAACAACTACCTATTTTGGGTATTTCTTTCCGTCTTAAGTGCGTTCTGATCCAGTGAAGTATTTGAGAGGAACGATAAGAAGATTGTTCCGAGCTGCATCTCGAGATGATAATAGCACACCACATTAGATTTGCAAAATAGAAAAGCTAAAATACCATATATGGAAATCCATCATAATCCATATTTCTCAATACATTACAATACTGATGAATTTCAATTACTCAATGATAAATATGTACATATAGGATGAGGGAAGTGTAACTACTACCTAAATCAATGGTGAAGAACTCCCACTAACTGATACTGGTAGTTAAGTTAACTCCACAAGACTAGTAAGCTAACTCCACATAACTAAGAAGCTAACTCCACAAAACAAGTACACCAAAGCAAGCTAACCCAACAAGTGTAGGGCTAAAAAAAATGTAAGAATTAACCTAATAAATAAATAAAAGGATAAATAATAACCTACACTAACAATAGTAGTAAATTAATTCACCTTGCACTTGGGAGAAGTGATCCCTTTAATGTGCCATATTAACTCTCACTTTTTTACATGTTATGTGGCATTTTCAACCCCACAATATTAAAGTAGATGCAAAGTTATCTCATGGAAAATTTGGGGTATTGGCACTTGTTTTGTAGCTATTATAACTCATTATTGTGGTGCGGTGCTAGGTTGAAGTGTCTTTAATGAACCACTTACCCCACCACTAGTAGCTTGCACAATAATAATCATTATTGGTTGTGTTGGTGTAATAATTCCTAGCATGATACTTGTTGGCACACCTACTTGTACACCTCCTTTGTACCTTCTTTTTGGTGCACTATTCATCATTCAAAATATTTTTGTTTTGGGATTGTTAGGGTTAAATTATATCCTCTTTGTTGTTTGCATAATATGTTGCAATACAAATTCAAACCCTGTTATCCAATACCTCATATCCTTTCACTTTTTTACTTCCTCATTAATATGAATTTCAATGAGTATTTAATCACCTATACTCTAAGATCCGAGTTTCATGAGCAAACATGGAAATTCAAGAATGGATTCTTGGAATATGGATTTCATTTGTGTCATACTTCTCATCCTCATCCTCATCCTCTTAAGCCATTGTCTCAATATGCATCTCATCATGCTCTTGGTATGCTTTGTTTCTCCTTTCTCCCTCCTTCTCGAGCCAATGTCCCTAGTCTCCCACAACAATTCCCGGGTTGAATCCTCCCTTGAAGTAATTCCCATTCAGTTATGACCTTTTTAGAGATTCTTCATACCATTTCCTTCTCAACATGCACTCATATGAGGAATCCATGTTTCAATCAAGTCATTAACCTCCTTTTCCTTCATATATGCACTTCACATGGGTGGGAAACTTATCCTTACATGGGGAAGTTCTCAATTTTTAAATCTACCATGATCTTCTTAATTTCTAATAAGAATTACCTTAACTATGATCTCATGTGGCTCTATGAAAATTTAAACTATGCTTCATCAAAGCATAAGAGAAATTTGACAATATATATTCAAGGATGTAGTTTCAAAGTGTACCTCTCCACCAATAGTCTACATCACACGTCCAAGTTGCATCATGTTTTTTCAAGCCTTTTAGTGTGCTTTGGAGTCCAAGGTTACTTTCCTCCCAAATTCAAACTCATTCCCAAACAATATCCTCGCTAACTAGGCATATATGTTCCTTAAGAGTTCATTTTAATATGTTTCAAAGTGAACTATATAATCATTTTCCACCTAAGTCCTTGGAGTGCAATTGGGGAAGAATTTTTACAAATAGGGTGATTTTATGGAAAATGTTATTCTATTTTATCTTACCGAGTTCAATATTCTCTTGTAAGTTGAAACATCATTCATGATTCACTATCTCAAATTAATAGTGACAAGTCTTGTCAATGAAACCAAAATTTTCCACATCTAGTTTAACCATACGTGTGCACTAAACTTATGCCACACTAGCATGCACCATTAATGTTATCTCCTTTCACCACCCTATCATACTAAGGAAGGAAACCTTAGTGCACTCAACCAAGGTGCGAGAGATTCTAGGTTCCCATCACATTTATCATTTTTATTATGAAGCATTTAACATGGTAATAAATTAGAAGTAACCACACTTATAACAAAATTAACACAAAAGATACACATAAATTCATGTGAAAAATGAATCCATAATAAACTATTCCATATTGATCAAATAAATATAACTCCCATACAACAATCATCTCTCTTCTCTTCACTTATAATCTCTATTCTAAACACCAACAACATAATAAAATAGCTCTTTGTAGTTATAGTATCTTCTAGTCTCTCCTTACAGCTGATCCTTAAGGGGTATTTATACTACTTTGGGACTTTCCCTTCAATAGTTGAACAAGAATATAATTATCCCTAGGTTCCAAAAATAACACATAACTATTACGTAGGGGTGGCATTTTATGCCACATGTCTCCATCTCCTGGCTCCTCACCCTGCATGGAACTTTTACGACTCCTATATGTTTTCTTTTCTATTTTTCATGCTTTCTAGGTATATCTTTAAGGTTGTTATTTTTAATATAACTACTTTTCCTCACACGTTGCTTTCTTTTCTCTTTCATGCAATCGTCCGCATCAATACATTTTTTATCTTTATCCTTCATATTCTTCGCACACTGATTTTATTGTTTATGCAACTTTTTTGTCTTTAATTTTATTTTCCCCTTAAAATCGCATCTACTTATAGCTTCTTGCCTTATTCTTGTGTGCGGATTTCACCCCGATCTTATACACCACTCTTCATTCTTCCCCAAAATTATCGCACACTCCAAATAATATATAGAATAAAGAATAAAGAATTAGTTCCCAATATGGAACTTAACCAATAAATTAATATAAGAATTTTGGGACTCAACAATCTATTGCATGAGTAAAAGAATGCAAACAAATGAGTTTATTTATACCCCATGGTATTAATTCTCTTCAATCATAAAATTTTGCTTTGTTGTTTATATTTAAATGATGTCATTAATACTTTCATTCATCCCAATTGTATGTGATACTATGTTATTACAAGCTTTTTATTTTATATCTCAATAAGTGGACTTTTGCCATATGCATGCAATTTGGGTGTAGTGAATACTTTGTGCTTCTATATGGTTTTGTCCTCTTCACAGTTCCTATTTGTATCCTTATCCTCATGTGAGAAAGAGCGTTTCATCTTTTTGCTTATCTTGACTTATATGGGTAGTCCTTTGTGTTTATTCTACTACATGTTTCTCTATCTTCCTTATTTTTCTCCATTTTTCTCCTTCCTTTCTCTTTCGCATATTTGATTGTTTTTTGTGCTTTTTAGACGAAGCACCAAAAGTACAAAATACCCTCATCATATAAGGGAGTTGGCCCTCTCAAACATAAAGGAAGATCACCCATGTCAATAGATGGTCTGTCTAATGTTGCAAGTTTAATGCCACTTTTTTTGGGCCAATGGGGGATCAAGTCAAGGCAAGTTAGGTAGTTTCCTAGGGCACCAATAGTTAGGGGCACCTAAATCTAAATATATCACTTATTTTTGTCTATTTTTAGAACTTAACACCAAAACATTTTACCTGAAGATTCAATATTAATTGACCATTTTATTGATATTATTATATAGTAACATAAATTTCATGCATACACATAAAAAGGTAGTATAATGTTTCGTAAGTAAAAACAAATATGGTATATTTATGAGCTCATATGATTTTCTGGGATTGTTACTCATTTTTTAATGTAGCTCCAAATTATGCAAGTATGTAATTTTTCTAGGGAAAGGTTTGTGTCTTTTTAATAATGTCATTGGTGTAGCCAGTAGATGCTAGTATAATTGAAGGAAAGAAGTATTTAATTCTCCATTCCTATTTTTTTGGGGGAAAAGCCTATTATTATTTATTGAGGAATTAATAGGCCTGGTCCAGATACCACTCTTCACAAAACCGTGGGAGCTACATAAGAATTCTTATTACTTTGCAAAAAAATGGTAGTTTGTTCAGGTTTGAGTCCCATCACATACTTGATATTGGTAAATCAATCTTACAGGCAACCTTGTATAAAAAAATTATTTGTTGCGATTTGAACACCTCTTGTGATTTATTCTCTCCATCCATGAAATATTTTTCATCCTTCTGTGATAATTTTATAAGATTTTTTTTATAAAAGTTTCTCTAAATTTGTGGTTTACTATTATCCAGATGCAAATTTTAAAATATGAGAATACATGCAACTTTTATTTATTTACTTGATGGGAAAATTTATTATCTCAAAATTGTGAGAAGGACATCCACTCCAATTATTGCCTAGGGCGCTCCTAACCTTTTATCCGGCTCCGAGTTGGATGAGTCACTCAATTGATCAAAACAAACATACGAGACATAAATCCCTATTAGCAATGGCATGACAATAAATTTTAGGATGAACTTTTTCATATTAGGACATGAAGAATGCGTTTGTAAAGTCATACATACCTCAATTAGATAGAGTCATTTCCATAGTGTTTCTCCCAGATTTCATACACTCTAAATCACTTTCCACAATCACACCCACACCTCACCCTAAAAATCATAATTTTAAAAGTAATAACCAACTCACATATTATATAGTAAAACCGAGAGATTGGTCCTCAAAAGACGGCTCCGAACTTAAAAAATTAACAAGTTAATGAACAAGAAGCACTTTTTTAAACACACAAAATGAAACTAGGTGCAATGACACCTACATTTGCAATAAGAGCACTCCCCTAAAAAAAAGCCATATCCAATAAATTGTGGAGACATTTAAAACTATAAGTTATGTATATAAAATTGTAGGTCAGCAAGTTAAACAAAACCTAGTTTATTTTAAAGTTAATGACTACGAAAACAATATTCTTAAATTCCATTGAATAAGAATTGTTAAATAAAAGTTGTCCTTATAACTTAAATAAATTGAAAAATAATAATATCAATTTTGACTATTCTATATTGATAATTATTTTTAGTTAAGGGTGGTTAATAAAATATTCCATGTACCAAAAGGTTGAATGCTTTGTCAAACGAAACTTCTACGCAACAAAAGTTTTGTTTTTATATGTTAATGTATTCGCTATAAGGGGAATCAATTATATTATTGTTTTATTCCATTAAAGTCATTTTGCATCGAATAAGGATTAAGGTTAATGATTTGATGACATTTGCATTAATGTTTTACCATGTATTAAACAATGTTAGTGATTTTGATGACGTTTCTTTTCAATGTTTCATCTTATATTAAATAGAGAAAGACGAGTCAATTTGACATTCACCTTCAATTTTTGTCATATTACGTAAAGATTAATAATTTTGATTAACAGAATTAATTAATACCAATCAATCCACCAACTACGCCCTTTTAGTAGTGTCTCTTCAACCTTATATTTTTTAAAGGCCCTTTATTTATAAGAGAGTCACTCATAAAGTGGAATCTAAGTTCTTATAAATCAAAAATTCAAAGGTAGTATTATATTATCCTTGCGCGTTAGATATGTTAGAATGTTTTAAAATTTATATTTGACTTTGACTAATTTTGATGCATTAATGTCTAATTTTAAAAGTTAGAAGCCCCCACTTGCAGAAGGAGAAGGATAAGGAAAGGATACATATATATGTATATATGTATGTATGCACACACACACACACACACATATATAATTTAAATTTTAGAACTAAATGTTGTTATATAGTGTGCGTGCATGTCACAACACCTTGTAGTTTTGTAGGTTGTATTGCATTAAATGTTTGTTGATAACCTAGGGTATCGGGAACTAATCCAGACCGCCGCATGACTAACAAAGCGAGAGCCCAACACGCGGTCCGGACCCACTAATCCCTCGGGGGAGGTAACTAGGCCGCACCAGCCAACCTCCCAAGGTACATCTCTCTCGGACCTATATAGGAAGAACCCAACGCCCTTAGCCAACTACACTACCCGTACGGGCTTAAATTCATAATATAAATGGTCTCACATGGCAAAGGGTGATATGTTTTGACTCATATACATTCACTTTTGCATTTTAGTTGAAGGCTAGTAATATACTATAGTTTTGAGGAATTTGTATCAAGAAATTTTGATGCAAAAGGAAAGAAAAGGAAATGTCTTTTTAAGTTTCACAAAGTGTGATGTCTTTTTTTTTTATTTTTATAAAGTGTAATTTTAAAATTAAAATTTTCCGATTAAAATAATTATAAAAATGTATTAATATGAATTAAGAATTAAAAATACAACATATAAAAATCTATAACTCCTAAATCATGTATTGTTCAATATGCCAAATATTCAAACTTTAGAAAGTTATATAAAAGAAAGTAAAAGCTAGGGTTAGAAATGATTGCATCGATTGATTATTTCTATAAGTCGATTTGTCCTTTGTGATGATGGATCTAGGTTGTATAAGTGGAAATTTAGCTCGTGTAAAATTGTGGCATCTAATGTTGTATGAAGAATGAATTTGTTTTTCTAGACAAAGCTACTTGGGAAAATTTGTCCTTGGTATTGTCACATCCCGCAATTTTAGTCTGTTTCATCGAAAGGGATAAGTCGTAAATGAAGAGTGGGTTACGAGAGCTAGAGGATAAACTTTGTTGCGTAGATGTATATACAGCGACACATGCATATGAATATCCTGAAAAGGATATGCACACTTACTTGTAGTTGCATGTACAACCGCACAACAATGTTTGTCGTTCAACACTCGTAATGTACTTAGTATTTATTGCTTATTCTTGTTTCACCGTAATGTTTGTATGTACTTGTCGTGATGTGTGCAATGATTTTGGTGCATGATGTCTTGTGTGATTGTTGTACTGTAATGAATATTGTAGTGCACCATGCTATGCAGTGGGTTATGAGTTATCCACTTTGCTGATAGAAATGATTTGATGCATTAGTATATTGCTTGGTTACCGAATCGATATTGATATTACGGTTTATCTAGCTTGAAATAATGATTGCATAATGTGAAGGATATATACATGGTTACAATAATATTATTTCAATATGAAAATATAGTTGACTGCATGATACTAACCTTCTTTTGTTATCATGGTGGTCAAAGGACATAAATCATAATAGCGGTCTTCAGCAATGAGCAGGTAAAGATTAGTGATCGTAAAAGGTAAAAATGCAATGCCTTGAGCAAGATAAATTGATGAAAATTAATTACTTGAATTTTTAATAATCTTATTCTTAGGACAACATTTTATTGGATAAGTGATTGATCATACTATATATGGGATCAAAAACTTGTATTAATTTACGCCTTCGACCGATCGTGAATCCTTGTTAAGAGGTTATTGTTGAGATTGTTTATTAACAACATGGTCTTGGGATAAGCATTATAATTACATGGTCTTGTTTACACCCCTTGGCATGATTATCATCAAGGTTTGATTTCTTTTGACCATACTTGATAGTAAAATTATTGATAATTGTTTTATTGATAATGGTCTAAGACCATGATTGAAGGGTGTAAGTATGTTGGTCATTATGAGGTCTTCGACCACACTCCATTGCAATTGATTGCAAATTGATTATGTTTGTTGTTAATGATTTAAGCTTGGTAAATGGTCGACCCAAGCCATAACAAGGATTGTTTAATTTGTAAAAGGTCTTCGACAATCGAAATATAACTCCATGCAAACTATGAGGAGGTTTTGGGAAATTGTTTAAAGATTTAAATTTGATTGTTTAATTACTAAGCAATCAATTGGTGACCCATGCTTTGTTTGAGTTTAGTTAATATTTAAATCTTAAGTTGTCATTTTGGATGGAAGTATTAGTTGAGTTAATACGCCACCTACGTGGCACAGAGTGAATCAAGCACGGTCATTCTCTCTCGAGAACCGAGAAGCTTCTCGAGGAAGCTAATGAGATACATTATAGTTTATTCTTTTATTGCATTCTCACTTTAGCTCCTTCTCGAGTGATCCATTTTGAGATATGTGTATGTGATTTATTAAATAATTTTCAGTTGAGATAAGTGGGGAACTATTAACGGGTGAGTGTGGGAGAATGATGTAGTATTTCCACCCATTACACACATACAACCATGTAGGAAAATCAACTCAATCACTTACTCTCAAACTTTGAAAATTAAAGATCTTAACCCAACCTATCGGGATAAAACTTGTAAATTATACTCAATTTACACTATAGGTAACTTATGACATTGTCCTACTTCATACCTACTCTAGTTTGATGCAAAAACCAAATAGATTTCATTTCTTAGAAATAACAACAACTCTCACCATTATCCAAGACTTCGCTGCACTTCTCTCTCTCTAGCTCTTTTTTTTTTTTTTTGTAAGTTTATTTTGTCTTGATGCCATCAAAGACCTTATTAACTCATTTTCTCTATTTAATCACTTCCATCATTATTAGAATAACCACTATAATGTTACAAAAAACCTTCATAAGATCAACTATATATCAAACTTGTCAAAATTGCTCCTTCATGTTCTCAAGAACTAGATGCTTACAAGGTGCATGGTTAAAGGACTCCAAAGCTACACAGAACAATACAAAAACTTCCTTAGATGTGTTAGTGTGTGGGATCCTATGTGTCCTCCACCCACATATGGAGGGTCATCTCACATGAGTTAGGTTTAGCGTTAGGTTTAGGGTTTTCTTGTGTGTCATACACCATGGTTACTCAGCACCCTATATGTACCCTTTCATTTTCTTATTTATGAGTATGCCAAGACACTTCGATGTCTTTCTCTACATGTGCAAGTTTTGTTTTGTTATGCAAGTTCTTGTATTGATTGATCAATTCTTCCTTGCGATTACGCTAGAGCCATTACGATTCCATTGGAGTGCAACTTCATCGTGGTGCATAGTTTCTAATATGATTTTCACAAACTCTTTCATGGTATCAGAGCTGCACGACTTGTCGTCACACCAAAAGCTCAAACTAATGGTGGAGAGGGATCTCATCGTGTTAAACAGCTTGTTACGCCAACACCCTCCCGCACGATGGAGCCAGTATACACCCAATCAGGGCCAACATCATTAGGAGGCGTGCCGACACTAGGAATTTCTTGGGAGGTCACCCATCCCAATACTACTCTGGGGTTTGGTGCACTTAGTTTCATTTGATTTAATAGATATTAATAAATCTTAATAGATTAACGGTATTTTCTTTCAAATTATAGTGGGAAACCATTCAAATTTGATTTTCTTTTAAAAAAGGAAAGTATTTTTGAATTTTAATTAGGATTTACTTTGCACTAGATCTTAATTAGAGTTTCTATTCGTAATTAATTAGATTTAATTATATTAAATATATTTCTATTAATTATGATCTCTTCTTTTACGATTAGTAATAATTTAAAATTATCTTTTAATCAAAGTTTTTTATCATTTTTTTAAAACTCCAATAGCTCTAAAATTAGCCAAATTAGGCGTTTCAAAGCGATAATTCTTTAGGCGTTATTGTCATTTTTTTACTAATCGTGTGCTTAAGTGTGCAGTGACACTCTAAGCACCTATTTACCTTCTGAGCACTTTTCCGGCATTCTGAAGATCTTTCAGACTCATCTTGAGTTTGTCTAAAACCTGTATTTAACCTTATTATTGCTTGCGACTAGTGAGCGCATCTACCTCAGTTTGCAGCAAGGGGTATCCTTTGTGACGTGAGACCATTTTTCTCACAACCAGGATTTGATTTCACCTCCTTCCTAGTTTTTTGAAAATTGTGCTTGTGTACGGTGTCACTTTGCTACACTCCATGAAACATGATTGTGGTCTCCTCTCTTTATGCATTATTACGCTAATTGCAAGGCAATTTACCAACTGTTTCAAGATGCACGCTCGGACCCGATTGTTGTATTCAATGCACTAAATTATAAAATGCCAAAGCAAGGGGTTATTATATTGTCCTAGGTGGTTGTGATTCTTTTATGAATTTTCCTTCTCTCTCTCTCTCTCTCACTATGGATGCACTTTCATTCCTTTGCTTACGCTGCTTGAACTTCTTTGAATGGAGATCGAAAATGATTATGAAACTAAGGGTAAAGGGTTATTCAACATCACCATGGGAACTAAAATCCGAACTAGATGACGACCACTGAAAAATCTAATTGGTTAAACTATAGTGATGAAGCTTTAGGTCCTCTTTGCATGTTTGTTTCTCCCCGACTTGCTCTTCCACATTGAGTCATTCGAAACACCTAGTTCTTTATGGGAAAATGTTAGATGAAATGTTTGGACAATAAGATGACATGAGAGCGCATGAGTTGGAAAACGAACTACTAGGGTTAAATCCTAGTGATTTTGAAAACCTACAAGCATTCTTCTCTAAGTTTTCCACACTAGATTGTTGTTAAAGGAATGTCAAGTAGAGAAGAAATATTCTCAACTGATCTTGTCGATTCTCTCTAAGTTAGGTCCTGAATATTCTATCTTTGTGTCAAATTTTTATGCTACAAAAGATGTTAGGTTTGTGGAGCCTTTTTCATGTGAGAAAGTGTTGCAGATGTATACTTTCCATAGTTTTCTTCTTTGGGGTTGGGCGCACCTAAGAATTTTTTTTTCAACCTTAAAACGTGCCCGATATACTGGGAAATGCATTTTTTCTCATATGGGTGGGATTTTGACCCATAGGTTTATGGGACGGTTTTGGCCCATACCCATGGTTTTGTAAAACTACTTAAGTAGTTGTCTACTTATATGGTATTATGCATATGGTAGGGATAATGTAACATTACATATGTGTTTTGAATTCGGTTGTGAATTTTGTAGAGTTTGTTGAGCATAGCTCCAAACAGATCTGGGTATTGTATTGAGAGAGCGGTGGCTTGTAATAAAATATGAGCAAGTCATTCTTGGTGGACGTAGCCCAAATTGGGTGAACCATGTTAAATAATGTCTCTTTGTGTTGCATTATTTTATTCTCGCACTTTTATTTAAGATTTGTAATATTTTCTGCATATTAGTTTCTACTATTGTAATTCTGTGAGGGATTATTCCACATATTTTATCCCTTATTTCCTAACAATTGGTATCATAGCCTGGTTTGGTTTTAAAGTGTTGAATCGCATGGAAATTTTATCTTGAGTGGGAACTATGACAGATGATGGAATATCAGGGTTGATAAATTCAACGGGCATAATTTTAGTCTTTGGAAGATGTAGATGGAAGATTACCTTTATCAGAAGGATCTTTATATTCTATTGTTTGAGAAGGTGAACAAACCCTCGAGCATGACGGATGTGGAATGGGATTTTTGGATAGGAAGGCACTTGGGACAATCTAGTTGTGTCTTGCATCTTCGGTATTATTTAATGTTTCAAAGGAAAAGACTACAAAAGAACTGATGGATGCATTAGGGAAGTTGTATGAAAAACCCTCTACCTCAAATAAGATATTTTTAATGAAAAAGTTGTTTAATATGAAGATGTCTGAGAATGGTTTAGTAGCATATCATTTAAATGATTTTAATACGGTTGTAAATATGCTAGCTTTGGTTACAATAGAATTTGATGAAGAAGTTAGGGATTTATTAGTTATGTGCTCTTTACTTGAGAGTTGGAATAGCTTGGTAATGGCGGTAAGAAACTCGGTTCTAGCTAACTCAAAGTTGAAGTTTGAGGATGTTGTAGGGGTGATTCTAAGCAAGGAAATGCGAAGAAAATCTCTGGGGAATCTTCTACTTTAGGGAATGCTTTGACAATGGAAACTAGAGGGAGACAAAAGAATAGAGGAAGCCGTGGAAAATCAAAGGATCGGGCAAGGTCAAAATCCAAAAGCAAGATAGTATGCTTGCACTGTAAAAAGTCTGGGCATGCAAAGAAGGACTGTTGGGAGCTTCGGGACAAGAAGAAACAATCGGAAGAAAACAAGGAGGTAAATATGGAAATGGGTAATGTATGTCAGGATGCTTTGATTATTTCTTTGCACAATATTACTGAATCTTGGGTTTTAGATTCGGGGCTTCTTTCCATGCTACTTCACATAGGCATTATTTTGTTGATTATGTTCAAGGAGATTTTGGGCATGTTTTTCTTGGTGATGATGAGCTTTGTAACATAGTTAGAAAAGGTTTTGTTCGGGTTAAGATGCAAGAATGGGAATACTTGGCTATTGAAGGATGTCATACATGTCCTTACTTAAAGACGCAATTTGATATCGGCGGGCGGTTGGGAAGTGATGGTTGTATTGTGATATTTATAGTGGAATCTTGGAAGGTTACCAAGGGTGCTCTTGTGGTGGCAAGAGGTAAGAAGGTTGGAACCTTGTATTTAACCACTTATAGCACTAATGTTTGTAATCTTGTGGCTTCAGTAGATACAACATTATGGCACTATAGGCTCAGTCATATGAGCCATAAGGGCATGGAGATCATAAAGAAGGATTTTCTTGGATATATATAAATGGGTTTGGAGTTATGTGAGGATTACATATATGGGAAAAAAATCGATTAAGGTTTCTCAAGGTTGGACCTATAAAAGAAAGAGAGTAAGTTAGAGTTGGTGCATTTTGATGTGTGGGGGGCCGAATCAGGTATCATCTCTTGGGGGTTCAAGTTATTATGTTACTTTTATTGATGATGTAACAAGGAAATTTTGGGTTTATTGTATTAGAAACAAATATGATGTATTTGAAACTTTTGTTAAATGGAAAGCCTTGGTAGATAATGAAACAAGTCTTAAGCTAAAATGTCTTAGGTCAGATAATGGAGGAGAGTATTGCAACAATGAATTTGATGATTACTGTTCTAAGAATGGAATCGAAGGAAAAATATGGTTCCAAGAACTTCACGGCGAGAATGGGGTGTCGAAAGGATAACAAAACAATAATGGAATGTCTAGGAGCATGAGGTTACATGCAGGACTGCCTTTTCTTTTTTTGGTAAAAGCGGTGAGCACAACTGTGTACTTGATAAACAGAGGACCTTCAAGTGCCTTGGATGGAGGCATACCTAGGAGGCTTGGTATGGTAAGAAAGTTGATTATTCATTTCTTAGAGTCTTTGGATGTGAGGTGTTTTTCCATATAGACAAGGATGATAGGACCAAGCTAGAGGCTAAATTAGAAAAATGTACTTTCATTGGTTATGGTGGTGATGACTTTGGATATAAATGTTATAGTATTAAGGACAAGAAAATAATTTGATCTAGGGATGTGGTACTTAATGAGAAATTCATGTATAAGCATCAATTATAGGAAAATAGGGAAGAATCCAAGAAAGAATATGCAACGGTAGAGGATCTTCTAGATGGGAAAGTGACACATGAATCAGTTCAGGAACCTCCTCAACAGGAACCCCAAACTCCTATATTAAGGAGGTATTCTAGGGTAAGAAGAGAGCCTAAATGTTTTTCTCCTTCTCTTTATTATTTATTACTCACTGATAGTGGAGAGCTAGAGAGCTTTGATGAAGCAATGCGGGTAATGCCGGGAAGAAGAAGTGGGAGTAAGCCATGGATGAAGAGTATCGAACTCTCATAGAGAAACAAACATGGGATTTGGTAAAGCTACCCGAAGGCAAAAGAGCATTACAAAACAAGTGGGTGTTTAGAGTCAAAGAGGAAGGAGGAAAGAAAAGATACAAGGCCCGGTTGGTGGTCAAGGGGTTTGCACAAAAAAAGGTATAGATTTTGATGAGAATTTTTTTCTTATAGTAAAAATGAATTCTATTAGAACTGTTCTAGGAATAGTTGCAGCAGAAGACTTGCACTTAGAACAACTTGATGTAAAGATTGCATTTCTCCATGGTGATTTGGAGGAGGAACTATACATGCAACAACCCGAGAGGGATATGAGGTCAAAGGTAAAGAGGAGATGGTGTAAAACTGAAGAAGAATTTGTATGGCTTGAAACAAGCTCCACGTCAATGGTATAAGAAATTTGATAGCTTCATGATGGAGCACGGTTATTTTAGATGTCATTCGACCATTGTGTGTATACAAAGAAATTTGATGATGAAAATTATATTATCCTGTGTGCGTATGTGGATGACATGTTGGTTGCGGTAAAAACATGCAAGAAATAAAAGTACTCAAGAAGCAATTAAGTGAATATGTTCTTTATGAAGGATTTGGGGGCAGCCAAAAAAATCCTTGGTATGAGGATATCTCGAGATAGGAAGGAACAGAAGCTGACTTTATCTCAGGAAGAGTACATTAAGAAGGTCTTAGAGAGGTTTAATAAGCAGGATGCTAAACTGGTTGGGACTCCTTTGGCAGGCCATTTCAAGTTATCAAAGGATCAGTGTCCCAAGACAGAGCAGGAGAGAAACTAGATGTCCAAGGTACCTTACTCATCAATAGTTGGCAGTTTGATGTATGCCATGGTGTGCACCAGGCCTGATATTGCCCATGCAGTGGGAGCGGTGACTATATTTATGAGTGATCCAGGTAGAGATCACTAGCGGGAAGTAAAGTGGATCCTTCGATATTTGAGAGGTACCATGTGGACAATTTTGTGCTATACAAATCGAGACACCCCTTTGTGTGGTTATGTAGATTCAGATATGGTTGGAGATGTAGACAACATGAGGAGCATAATAGGTTATGTTTACATTGTAGGTCAAACAACAATAAGCTAGATTTCATTACTACACAAGTTGGTGGCTTTGTCAACCATAGAGGCTGAGTATGTTGTTGCCATAGATGGAAGCAATGAAATGATTTGGTTACAACAATTACTTGAAGAGTTGGGGCATAAGCAAGAGGAAGGAAAGTTGCATAGTGACATTCAAAGTGTTATACACCTAGCTAAGAACTCGCTTTCCACTCTAAGAGCCTTTTTCATGTGAGAAAGTGTTGCAAACCATACACTTTCCATAGTGTCTTGCTAGGGTTCGGGAGTGCAGCCCCATATTTTTTTGGCCTTAAAACGTGCCCAATATACCGGAAATGCATTTTTTCTCATATGGGTGGGATTTTTACCCATAGGTTTACGGGATGGTTTTGGCCCATGGTTTTGATACACATGGTTTTGTAAAACTTGCTTAAGCATTTGTCTACTTATATGGTTTTATGCATATGGTAGGGATAATGTAACATTACATATGTGTTTTGAATTCAGTTGTGAATTCTGTAGATTTTGTTGAGCATAGCTCCAAACAGATATGGGTATTGTATTGAGAGAGCGGTGGCTTGTAATAAAATATGAGCAAGTGATTCTTGGTGGACATAGCCCAAATTGGGTGAACCATGTTAAATAATGTCTCTTTGTGTTGTGTTATTTTATTATGCACTTTTATTTAAGATCTGTAATATTTTCTCGCATGTTAGTTTCTCTTGTTGTGATTCGTGAAGGACTATTCATATTTTATCCCTTATTTCCTAACAAAAGCTGCCTTGGGAAAGGATTGGAATATGCCCTCCTTTGACTATTTTTCATCCCAACTCATTCAAGAATAGGAAAAATAATTCAAATGAGGTCTCTCAAGTCCAAGTCACATGCCCTTGTAGCAAAGTACTAGTAAGGAAAAGAAGATTGAAAAGAAGAAAGAAAAAAAGGATCAACCTAAGAAGGAAACCAAGACCAAAACTAAATTTAACACGAACGCTTCGACTTTTGAGCCTAGAGCACAGAAAGACAAATATTTGTGTTCCTATTGCAAGAATCCTGATCATAAAGAGCATCTATGTATGAGAAAACAAATTGATCACCTTACTCATTTACTTGAGAAAAATCAAATAGGTGTTCCTGAGTCTATCAAACAAAATGCTCCGAAGGCCGAGTCTTCTATTGCAAAAGGTTCTAAATCTGATAAGAAGAAAGGAAAGGCCCTTGTATCTAAAGTTTCTCCTTCATCGATGTGGATTATAGATTCCAGTGCCTTGCACCACATGGCTTCTTCGCATGTTGAGTTCTCTAACATTGAGCCTTGTGGTATGTCCCAAATCACGATGGGTAATGACACGAAAGTGTCGGTTTCGGTAGTGGATCGATAGAGATGGATGGGGGAACATTCAACCAAGTGTTGAGTGTTCCTGATCTCTCTACCAATCTCCTATCGGTTTACCAAATTACTCACCTTAGTGAAGGAATGTGAGTGGAATTTGGTCCTAACTCGGTGATTATTTGTGAGCTTAATGATGACACTATAATGGCTAAGGGAAAGGTGGATCATTGTTCATGGTTGTATACCTTTTCCCACTTTACTTTTGATTCTACGCCCACTTCCTTTCTCACTCATGCAAATGAGGTTAGTAAGCTATGGCATGAGTGTTTCGGACATCTAAATTATCACTACCTTGAACAATTGAGCCAAAACAAAATGGTCAACGGGTTACCCCACGTCAAGTTTTCTAAGGGTCTTTGTGAGGGTTGTACCCTTGGAAAGCATCCTAAAAAGAACTTTGACAAAGGAAAATCCTGGAGAGCTACTCGTCCTTTGGATCTTGTTCACAATGATATTTCTAGTCCATTTCCGTCTCCTTCTTTTACTAGAGCTCTTTATGTGCTCACCTTCATTGATGAATATTTGTGATATACTTGGGTATATTTTCTTAAGCTTAAGTCTGAAGTCTTTGAACATTTTCAGAATTTAAGGATCTTGTTGAGAAACAGGAAGAACTATCTATTAAGGTTCTTTGAACCGATAATGGAGGTGAATATGTAAACAATAGGTTCATGGATTTTTTTACTTCTAAAGGGATCTCCTTGCAGCATACAATTGCTTATAGCCCTTCATAGAATGGAGTCACAAAAAGAAAGAACCATACTCTTAAGGAGATGGCCACTTGTATGATTCACTCGAAGTATCTTCCTCCATAGTATTGGGATGAAGTAGTGAATTGTGTTAATTACATTCAAAACCATGTTCCACATAAGGAAGTAAGAGGGATGACACCCTTTGAATCCTAGTTTGGACGCAAGCCTGATGTTGAGCACTTTTGAGTCTTGAGATCCAAGGCTATGGCTTGGATTCCCGAGAAGAAATGCAAGGCATTGGAACCACGATCCAAACCTTATATCTTTATACTGTATCCTGATGGCATGAAGGGATATCGATTGTTGAATCCTACTTCTCATGAGATTTATATTGAGAGAAGTGTTAATTTCAATGAGTCTTCTTCGACTTCTACTTCTCTACCTATTGAGGTTCTTCAACTCGCTGACTCAAATTCTGACTCATCAAATGATGATGTTGTTGAGCATGCTCCTCTTTATGATCCTCCTGACCATCAAACCTCTGAGTCTTTTGATTCTGATAGTAGTGATGATGATGACTATGTCCCTTCTCACTCAAGTGAATAATCTTTCGACTCTGATCCTAATCCTCCTAGTCCTCTTTGGGCTAAGAAAACTTTACAAAGTGCTAGAGATTCAGTTGGAGATACTTCATATATGAGATGTACTCACTCAATTTTTTTGGACCCCACTCCTTCTTCACCTCTGCTCTGATCCACAGTCTTTCCAAGAGGCTTCTGGTATTCTTGAGTGGGATTATGCCATGGATGAGGAGTATTCCTCTCTCATGAAGAATGATACTTGGGATCTCACCCCTCTTCCGAAAGGAAGAAAAATCATTCGGTGTAAGTGGGTGTTCAAACAAAGTATGGAGTAGATGGAGACGTCGAAAAGTTTAAAGCACATTAGTAGCTAAGGGTTTCTCCTAGATAGCTAGGGTTTATTATACTGAAACCTTTTCTCTAGTTGTGAAGATGACTTTTATTCGACTAACCCTTGCCATTACCACAACAAATAGATGGAAAGTACATCAAATGGATGTTAAGAGTGCCTTCCTTCATGGTGACCTAGAGGAAGAGATCTACATGGAATAACTTCCAGGTTATGTCCATGATCCCTCCCTTATTTGTAAGTTAAAGAAGTCTCTTTATGGATTTAAATAAGCCCCTCGGGATTGGTATGCCAAGATGGACTCCTTTTTACTTACACTAGGGTTTATTAGGTGTCACTCTGATCCAAATGTTTATATTCTACGGAAAGATGACTCCATACTCATCCTTGTTCTCTATGTTGATGACTTGTTGATCACAGGAAACTCTTCCTCTATCATTGATTCTATGAAGATCACCTTGGCCAACAGGTTTTCCATGACTGAATTAGGTCTACTTCATTACTTTCTTGGGATCCATATTTCACAATCTGACTCGGGAATTTTGATTTCGTAACCTAAGTATGCTCTTGACTTGCTTGCTCATTTTCAGATGTCTGATTGCAAGTCTTCTCCTACTCCTTTTCTTTCTAGGGTTAAGTTGGTTTATTATTTCTCTACCCCCTTGGTTGATGGTAACATTTATCAAAAGTTGGTGGGGATCTTGATTTACTTGACTCACACTTGACCAGATTTATCTTATGTTGTTAGGGATCATGTCCAGATTCATGTAGGAGCCACATGAGCTACATTGGAAAGTAGCTAAGTGGATCCTTCATTATGTTTGTGCACCTATATTCGATGGCATTCACTATTATGGAGGGGTGGATATTGACTTGATTGGGTTCACAGATTCTGATTGGGCTAGTGACTTAGATCATCGAAAATCTACCTCTGGCTATAGTTTCTCTCTTGGTTCGGGTCTTGTTAGTTGGTCTAGCAAGAAGTAGAATGCAATTGTGATATCTTCTACAGAGGAAGAATACAGAGGAGCAGTTAACGCTACCACAGAGGTTGTTTGGCTATAAGGTATTCTAATAGAGTTTGGCATCCACTTTCGGTGGCCTACCATTATCTATTGTGATAACATGAGCACTATCTCAATTTGTAGAAATCCAGTTCAACATCAGTGGACAAAGCACATTGAGATCCATATGCACTTCATATGAGATCTTATTCATGATGGTATCATCGACATTCAGTACATTTAGACAACTGATCAGATTGTAGATATATTCACCAAGCCCTTCACTGAGGTGAAGTTTCTTCACTTGTGGTCTCTTCTTGGGGTGAGGTCTTATGCAACTTCTCATCTTCTTTGGGCTATATAGTCCTTCTCTTCTTCTTCTTCTAGGAAGATGTTGTTTGTACATGGGCACCTTATCAGGCCTTTAGTTGTTAGGCCCCATTGACACATCTTTCTTAGTTGTTTAGGAGTGTCTTCTTGTTATATCTGACTCATCATAGCCGCTACCCCAACTTCGATGAAGGGGGTGTTGGTGTGTGGGATCCTATGTGTCCTCCACTCACATATGGAGGGTCATATCACATGGGTTAGGTTTAGGGTTTTCTTGTGTGTCATGCACTAGGGTTACTCAACACCCTATATGTACCCTTTCATTTCTAATTTATGAGTATGCCAAGACACTTCGCTATCTTTCTCTACATGTGCAAGATTTGTTCTGTTATGCAAGTTCTTCCATTGATTGATCGATTCTTCCTTGCGATTATGTTGGAGCCATTATGATTCCATTGGAGTGCAACTTCATCGTGTTGCACAATTTTCAACGTTTCTCATAAACTCTTTCAAGATGCATGTCAACATCCTTGTGGTTCATGCAAAATATTATGTTCCAACTCCTTTTGCTTCACTCTTAAACCTTACCTTACATTCCAAGGGTCCCTAATTCATTTTAGCTCTATCAACATTCAAAGTAAGTCATAACTTATTTTTTAGAAAACTTCAAGGCAATTTGATGATAGATCATAACACCCATTACCAAGTTTCATATTTTTGGTGAGTCTCAAGCAAACTCAAGATCTAAATTGCCCTTCCTTTGTAAACATATCTCTATTATTAGGTTTAGGAACATCTAATGCATCCCAATCAATTTTACAACCTCATCATCATAAATATATTTAAAATCCTCAAAGGAATTATTAAAATTCCTTCAAAATCTTATTGAGAACTCTGTAAGGGTTATTTCTTCCAATTTTGAGGGAATTTTTTTTTGTTTAGAAATTTTTAACATACACTTCTTTGGCCAAACCCTAAGCTGTTTTGAGAAAATCCCGAAAAGACTAAATATGCTATAACTTCCACTAGAAGTTTCTTCAAAACCCCAACTTTATGCAAGTTTGTGGTTATGATGGGCAAGTAATAATCTTACTAGAACTCGGATAATAAAGTTGGAGTGCCCTTCCTTATGTAACAATATCCTACTTTGCTCATAAAATATGGTACAAACCCTCAAGGGTATTAGTGAAAGATAAATAGGTTTTCCACCTTGTGAACTCTTTATTCCTTGATGCATGTAATGCACTCTAATGATCCCAAGGTTTTGAGATTTCCTTCAAACTGTGTTTCCTTCATGTCTTAAGTCACCTATCAAATGGATTGTCAACAAACCATGTCGGTTTGGTTAGGATAATCAGCTTCAAACTTACATATGAATGAGAAATACTTCACAAAGATCACTGAAATAACACTTCACATCTCTTCTGTGTTCTAAATTTCTAGAGTGGTTAGATATATAGGTTTGTATTAATCCTTAGAAATCATGTATTAATGTCACAACACTTTGTAGTTATCTTAACATATACTTCCTCAACAAGGATATAGTCACACATATTGATTCCTTAAGAAGACTCATAATAAACCCCTTGCCAATCCTATACTCTCCTTTGAATGCATGTATAATTATCCTTCTTCAATCACCAATTCTAAGATGATTCAAACATTATAGAAAGTAATAACACACTATGCATTTAAAATATAGTTATATGGATTAACTAATCATAGTCAAACTTTGAGATCCTTTTACCTTCATACTAAAGTCAAAATTCCTCCATTTTCATAACAACGGTACATACATTCATACAAAGGTTTTCACCATCTCGAGTCAACACAAAATCATGCAAGAGACCAACTATATCTTGCCACAGGTGGACTCATCTCTCAACCCTACAATGTAACTCTTCATTACTTACAAATACACAACTTTGAGATTCTTTCGATCATGATCTATCCACAAATATAGAGCATAATATTTAAGAATTTCAATCTTACAAAATGCAACACACAATCATTTGCGATTACAAGAAAAACCTTACAAACTCAATATTCCCTTCAATATTCCATAAAACCTTCACATTTGATTCATTACCTAGGTAAGAATGAGAAATACATATGTAATTTTGTAATTTATAGTTCCTTTCATCAAGCTCTAACCGAATAGGCTCCTAGACCCCTTGGTCACATGAATTTAACACTAGATTTCTTACTTAAGACTCTAATTCTTGTTTTCTCACTCAAATTATGACTTCTAGTCCCTAAAGAGGACATAAGACACTTAATTATATCTCATTCCATCCTTTTTCAAGGTTGCAAGCTCTAAGAGTTCATGAAAACAACAATAACAAGCCAAAAATGGCCTCCACATTCAAATTTTACGTTTTGGAGGGAAATGCTCCATTTGAATTTTGAAGAACCTAGACAATCACTAACACTTAAAAATGACTTAAATTGACCTTTAGGACTCATGACCATACCTAACAAACCAAAAATGGATGTTTTCATCCTATGTACACTCTATATTTGATGCTCCCATATCGAGAATATAAACCCTATTCGAGTGGATTATGGCATTTTACTTTTGTGAATTTGGGGAGCTCAAACCTTTGGTGTTGGTTGGGTTGTTGTCTTGAAATTCCGTAAGGAAAAAGGGAATAGTTTCAGAGATCTTATTATTTTTAGGCATGGATATATATTTCTCTTTGCCTCTTTATTTTATTTCAAAATGGTAGATTGTTTATTGGGTTTCTATTAAAATCTTTGCATGATAACTAAGTGTTTTTGGAGTTTCAAAGATAGGGTATAAAAGGGTTTTCTTACTAAACCGTAATAGAAGCTATGCATTTGCAAAGTATCATCTATGATTTCTTTTGTACATAAATTTTTTTGTGTTTCATGTTTCAATGAATTGTTGTAAAAGAAAATTATGGCTTAAGGGCACTGATATCCATTTATTTGATACATGGTCATTTGGGTTATCTATTATTGTTTGTGTGTATGAATCGAGTCTCTAGGGTTTATGTCATTCCTAAAAGGCCCATTAAACTGAGCTTCCTTGAGATCGACATGAATAAATTATTGGATTTCTTCGATAGGGACATGGCATAGGAGTCTACACACTTGAATTGAATAGGTTTATTTCAAACCCTTTCCTTTTATTTATGCTAAGTTATTTCATGATCTAGGAAGAGTTGAATGTGCAGGTTGTGATGTTTTAAATGATTCATTATTTCTACTCACATGAGTTGTGGGAATTTGGAGCTTAAATTAGTTTCGGTGTTTATTTTCATTTTTCTATTCTTGTTCTTTTCCATGAAACATCATGAATTGGTTCTCCTTCTCTAGGACAATTTTAATGAAATCTAAGTTATGTATAAGATGTCAAAAATATGATTACCTTGAATGCAACTTTGTTCATATTTTAGTGGAAATATATGAAGTATAAGGTCATTGTAATTCTGTTACTAAAGTCATGGAATTGTCTTAATACACCTATCATTTCAATAGTGCTAGCTATTGATATTACGAGATATAAAATCATCGATTCACCTTGTTATTTGTGTGGAACTCAAAGGTAAAATAATAGGGTTGGAAAAAATACCCTAGATCTTTAAATTAAATCATGTTTGATTAACATATAGACCCTTCTCTAAGAAAACTTGAAGGGTTGTTTATCCTTTTGAAAAGACAAGGAAGATACATTATGACCGTAGTATCATTGAATAACCAGCTAGATGTTTTGGGTTCCTTTGCAATAGGGAAGTGACTAATGAAACATTGCAAAGAAAATCTTGTTTCTCCATTAGTAAGGATTGGGAGAATTGGTTAAATGCATACGTTCATACTTTGAACAAGGGATTTAAATTTTATGACTATTATATGATCATAATGATATTTACTTGTTGGCTTGCTTATGGAACTTGGAGATTATAGGATTAAGAAATATATATACATATTCTTGTCATCTTCTCTTGAATAGTATCAATAAGTAAGCATGTTTAATTGATTATTGTGAATATTTATATTAGCTTATTATGATTGATGGAAGAAATTGGTTTTGTTGGATGAGTTGAAATAAATTGGGAATTATATCCAAATTAGCAATAAAAGGAATTTATTTAACACCTTTTTAACCACTTGTGTTTGATTTTTACATTTTTTTATGAAGTATACTTGAATAAGTTATCATTTAATCAAACAATGGATGATCAACTATTGTGTATTATGATATCTAGGCTTAGAGATGTGTATCCATGCCGGTTCAAGTTGAGTTGCCATGTGTAGACACTAAATCACAAACTTTGGGTATTTATCTAGTCCTAATCACATACTACTATTCATATGATTCCTAAGAAAGAAAAGTAATAATTGACCACTATCTTGGGACTCTTTTCTTTCTTTCTACTTTCCTTCTTGGTATCACACACCCTCTTTCCTAGTTTGTCTTTTCATACTTTTGAATATCTAACTCTAGACACCGCTCCCATCGAGGAATCCAATGTCCCATCCCCTCTAGGTACCCCGATATCTTTGTAATTTTCTCTCATCTTGTAGGCCTTAATTAGCACACACATAAGCTATGCGCAATGTCACTTCATTCAACCCTAATGTAATACTCACCTAAAGCATGCACAACTACTAAGTCCCTTCTTTGAGATGCGTGACAAAAGTTAACATGCATGTTCATTATAGTATTTAACCAAGTAATCATTCATGTATAACCAACCATTACATTCATCATTTGGAAACACATATAATAAATAAATAGGTAATCCATGTAAACAATTACTAATACCAATCGTATAGTAAATCTCCATACTCGATACATTGATCCATTTTGACAACCAAAATCCAACCACAATTATCCATTAATTTTGATAACTTAATACATAGTGAAACTTGAATACATAACAATCAATATATTAGTGTGTTCATGCGTGTAATAACCCTAGATATACATCAACATAACTCCTCTAAGAATAAGAGAACTACTACAGATAATGACCTACATAAGGTATTTATAGGGGTGGGGACTTTCCTTCACCGCCCATGCACCCTTCTAACAATAGGCATGACGAAAAATAGCCATGCGTAAAAAAATTGCTTGCTTTTACAAAAAAATAACAATATATTTTCTTATTCTTATCCTTGCTTTAATCCTATTAATAGCCAAATCTTTGCATGTGCTTCCTCCAAGAATAACCTTATCTTGACCACCAAGTCATCTTCTTTTATTCTTTTTTACGTGATCAAGTACTCCAAGTCTATTTTTATCATGTCCTCATAAAATGGGTAAGTTCTCAACCTTCTTTGTGTATGTGTAGTCTCGTGCACAACATTGTTTCCATCCGTGTGTGCCCCTCTGCACTCTATCCTTTAACTCCACACACATGCTTTCCTACGTACTTCTAATATAATCCTTAGAATTTCCCCGACCAACATTACCCCACACTAAGTATGTTGTTTGTTCTCAGCAATAATTAGTAAAAATCCTCCTCCATGAATGCATGACTCCAAAGAATGCCTTGAAAAATGAATGAATGAAAGAATATGGTTTTGCTAGAGAATCAAAGAGAATAAAATTTGTTTGAATAGAAGTAGGAGAACTGAAACTCTTTAAAAATATCTTTTCCAAATCTCTCTCCATTCTTCTAACTCCTTTTTGCATTAACTGACGCAACATCAACTATGTCGTACCCTTTAGGAGTGAGCATGTACACCTTATCCTTCAACTCGGTGACTAGTTTCTCTAACTTTTTGAGAAGCATTATCCAAAACATCCATCCTGCATGTTACGTGGGAAAAAATTCCTTTAATCTATCTTTGAGGGCATCCTTCAAAAGTGGTATGTAATGTCCCTCTTCTGTTCCACCTCAGCTAGTAAATTTTCTCTCTTAATCCTATTATTTGTCATTTTGGCTTGGATTTCCTTAAGTTCTGCCTCATCATTTGCAGCCAACATTCTCACTAATTGGTAAAAAAATCTTGGCATTGGTAAAAAAAATCTTCCTTTCGACACAACCTCCTTAGCCTCTATAGTAAGTGCCTCTTATTATGCAAGATGAGCCTCTACCTACTCCCTATTTTTTTCTTCTATGTAGATAACTCCTTCTTGAGTTGGTACCCTTATCTTCCTTTTCTCATGAGAGAGAATCCATGCCAAGTCTTCCAAGTAATCAATCCCTCTTTCATATTCTTCCTTAGCATTCACATCGATCTTTGGGCTACATGGTGATTAAAATATCTATAATGATTTCTACCTTTTTATAAGTTGTGCATGTTCTTCCCTTCTCCTCTCTCAAATCTTACTTCAGCTACACGTAATAGTTCATATTTCTCCTTGATCTCATCATGCAACCTCTTTATCATGCAATCCTTGTCAAAAATTCTTATCCCAACTTCTGATGATAATTTATTAAGCGTGTTACATGCATGCTCATCTATAAGTAGTTACATATCAACCATGAGGAACCCTCTCATGGATTTGACTTGATCCTAGTCTTTGATAATGCCTACATGATGACCTCAAAATATGGCTCCTCCATATGGGATTGGTATGCCCAATAGATAATCTTTCTCGGTGTGTGGAAGGGCCTCATTTTTTATCAAATAATGACCAACATAAGATATCTTCTTTGGCCATTATACTCTAGTATCGTGCACACAAATTTTTTTAAGGATCATCAATGTAATGAATTATAGGATTGTGGGGCATACGTTTTAGCTTCCTCCTTTCCTTAGGGATTCATTGGTATATCCAATGCAAGATATCCTCCTACACTTGTTTCTCCTTCATCATCCTTCTTTTCTTCCTCTTCATCACATCTAACTTCATGCTCATGTTTGCACTCGAAATCATACTCTTCTTCCTCATTCCCTCCTTCTATCTTTATATGGGGCTCACTCATAGCCTTCTTCATTCATTCTTCTTCTTTGACCATTCCTTCTCCTCATCATTCTTCTTTAGTCCTTCTTCATGGCACTCAAATTCTATTCTTCATCTCGAATCCACCAGAGTGTGAATCAATAGAGATATTTGAGGCATATCTTCTCTAGAATCCTCCACCTCCTCAATTTCCTCACTTAAAACCACTTTGGATTTATTCTTTCTGGGACTTGTGTCTTATTCTTAGGGATTTTATTCTTTGGTGACTTTGTGGTCACTCTAGATGTACTTGTTACTTTCCCGGTTTCTTGCACCGCTTCTTCTTCATCATTGTATTATTCTTCTTCTTCTCTGCGGGGAGGAGTCTCTTCATGGGTCCTTTTCATTCCCACCATTTGTCTTCCCTTAGGTGGCTTAGGGATCTTTAAATCATTCTCCACATACTTTCCATCAACCATCCTTGGCTTCAAATAGATATATATTTTCACAACCTCCTCGTTGCCAACTTCTAAAGTAATGGAGTTGATATTGATATCATCTGATATCATTATCTCCACATATGCACTCTTCTTAGGATAGATATAATTTTTGTGCAGCATATGATATTCAAAATCTACTTTTTCTGCATCAAACTTCAGTTTGTACGCGATTCAAGAACTTGTTCACTAATGCCTAAAGTATCATATTGTAAAATAAAATGGGATTTACATCAAGGACTCTTTGTTCCATTTTCAAATAAAATATCTCGAGGTAGAAGTGTTGATATGCTACTAAATCTTCCTTCCTTCCAACTCGAGGGTAACTCACTTGAAACATGCCACTCCTATCTAAACGCTTTGTGCATCCATTGTACCATCTATCCACCCTTAGCTTATATGTTTTGTTGATTTCACACATGTATAATCGATGAACCTCTTTGTGGGTGACTTATCTTCTAGGGGGAACTTCTTAATTATATTATTCAGCCCATCCAACACCCCAATTTCAGAGAATACAATTAAAAGTAGAATAACTCCAAAGTTTATTTTCTCTCCAACGCATGCTTCCTCTATAATTTCCTCAGTGATAAATCCAACAAGGTTGTAAGTAGTTCCCTTGGCCATCTTCTTTGTTATGTGAATCCATCTCTTATTCACTTGTTCCCACTTTGTTCTTATGCCCTTAAATTTGTAATTAGTCACATGTCCATTATAATAACAAGGGTCAATAATTTTTGTGATGTCCATTGCATGCCCTCCTCACTAATACTTTAAGGTGGCGGTAGTGATCTTCACCCCATCATCATCATCCAAGTTAGTTGTAACTTATATGCCTAAGATTTGGAGGCCAATAAATTTTTGATCAAGTTACACGGTAATGTGCATCCTTCTTCCCACAAAATAGAAATAGTCCTCATGGACTCACAACATAAGCCATTGATAAATTCTCTTAGGCTTACCAAAATAGGGAGCTCATAGAGATAAAGGGCTCATGTGTTGTTCAAGATTTTCTATCCCTTGTCATCATATATTGGCTATTATCCACGATCCTCTCACTCATTTTTGAATCAACTTAGTTTCTATTTTGTGCTCGTTTGAATCCGAGTGATGGTTATAGTCACTAACAATCATCTTCCTTACATGGGACACCCAATCCTACCCCATAATTACACCTTCTCGGTATTTCATTTTTGAATACCATTATTCTTGTACATCCTCAACCATGTTGATTCTCCTTAAATTTTCCCTTTAGCAACACTATTATTGTTTTTTGTGGTGTCATCTCTTCAATCACGCAAAATCTATCTTCACAACTTATACTAACGTGCCCTAGGTTCCTGTAAATAACCTTTCATGTCAAATATTATTATCCTTACCTACTTTCTCACAAACTCCCTCAATCAAATATATGCCCTAATTCACAAACCCTTTCCAACAAACTCTATAAACCCTGCAAAGCCTCCACATTGTCTTTAAGCTTCAAACTTCCTTCTAAAGGAGCTCTCTCACTCGATCGTGTTCTTACTTGATATGGTTGGTTAATTCTTTAAGTCCGCATACAAATTCACATGAAATAACACCAATTCGATCTCTCAAATACCTATGTTATTTATAAGGCAAGGTGAAAATAAAATCTCCGTGATGCCCCTTTTATAGGTTTCCATTTTTTATCACATTAATTACTTGTCACCTACCACCATATTATAACTTTAATTACGCTTTTCTACTTTTTCCATGATTTTCTCTGTTTTTATCCATGCACTGTTGACTAGAGTATAACCTTCTAGCACGCATACTACTACTTCAAGCCACATTCATCCTCACGTGTGCTTACATGTGCCACAACAAATTTTTCTCTACACTTTATACCAAGTAGTCCATCCTACTACTTCCCACCTCGCGTTACATCTGCGAGGCCTTTTCCTCGCGTGGTCTTTAATATGAGTAATTCTTTGTGATAACCATCATTCTTAGCACTTACGACACCTTTTTTTTTTTTTCCTTTGTGCATCCTGGAAACAACATCCCACCTTTATACCATGCGTGCTCGGTTGGGCACCATCAACTTTGCCACAGTCCCAATATCAATAAAATATCTTTTCCACGCACTTAGACTTGGGTCACCCCATATTAAGTATATGTGTGGTCCTATGCACATGAACTCAATAGATATTAATCAAGTTCCTATGCGTAAGTGTTCTTATTACAAAAAAAATAAGCAAAAACAAGTAACTAAAATGCTAAAACAACATGAAAGAGAAACCTAATCTAAGTGTAAATATTGCCTTATTACAAACACTAAGAAGCTTATTTATATTAGGGCTTCAGCCTATTCCCATTAAAGTAACTGATCAACATGGTGTCATCTAGTGCATGTAATTGACATGCACCTAATTCAAGTATCTTGGTTATGAAAAAGGTCCCAACCAATGCACCTTCAACTTCCCTAGGTGGCATAAAACTTGGAGTCATAGAGAAGGACCATCTTATCAATTGTAAATGTCTTATTTTTAAAGTCCCTTTCATGTCACGCCTTCTCAGAATTCTGACTCTAGTGAGAAATTACACGTCACTCATTTAATTGCATTAGTTTATCAATATGCTCTACCACATATTTTCATATAATAATCCACATACATGCATGTAATATGCATGGATTGAAGAAAAAAATCCACTAGTAATACTTTGCCTCGATTCCAAACACCAATGAAAAGGGCATGGTCTTATTCAATCTCTTATATGCGGTCCTATAATCCAAAAGTATAGATGACACTTTATCATCCCAATCCTTTCTTCTAACATCACAAATATTCATAAGAGTTTGTCCTAAAATATTGTTGAAAGATTCTGTAGTACCATTAGCTTGAGGGTGATAAGGGGTAGTTTTATGGTGTGCCACCATAAAATCTTCCAATAGAATTCTGATTGTCTCATTCAAGAAATGAGTTCTTCTATCATTGGTCAATCTTAATGGATAACCATACATACTAATGATGTTTTCCCAAAGGAACCTTACATTGCTAGTGTAGTAATCCTTTATAGGCATCCATCTCTACCCACCTTTTCAAATAATTTGTACATGTAATTATGTAGCGTGCTCCAGAGTCTTGTGCATGGTGGTATAATGGGTCCTAAAAATTCAATGGGCCAATTTTTCAAAAGGTTTTTCCTCACAATAGGTCTTAGTGGCATCTCATCCCTATTTTTAGGCTTTCCAATTCATTGACAATGATCACATGCCTTCACAAATGCCTTAGTGTCTTTCTACAAAGTCTCCCACCAAATTTTAGGCATAACAATCTTGCATAGTTAGTCACATCTAAGGATTAATTAACTCCTGCAATAACTCTCCATAAAACTCCTCCATAATAGCCTCATGATCATGTTCAAGCACATACCAAAGTGCAAAAACCTCATCCTCGCCCATTTTGTACAAATCTCCACCTATCAACCGCTAAGGTGTCATGTGTATAGAAAGATGATTTTCTCTAGGGACTTCATTCCTTCGGCACCAATCTAGTGTGTAAAAATACAACTATGTCCTCCAAATATGCATGCATGTGGTTCTAACCTAAGCAATTTTGCATTAGGCAATGTTTCTTCAATACTTTATGTGTCCTTACCAATTGAATCGTGATAAATGATTAGGCCCATAATTGCTCTTTCCTGGCTTGAAAAAAATGGTGAAATCAAATTCTTGAAAGAGAATTATCCATGGGATGATGCACCCTTGAAAAATAGGATTTTTGACTAGATATTTTAATGTCATATGGTCTGCATAGAAGAAAAAGCAGAGTAGTAGCCAACAAGTACTATAAAAAATTATGAAACATGTAGATCATAAACAATGCCTCACGCTCAGTGGTAGTATAATTTTGTTTTGCTTTAGTGTCAACTTCTTACTTGCAAACATATGGGATGATCCAGATTACCCTCTCCAAGTTGCACCAATTTCTATGATGACAAGCATCAACATTTATGTGAAATGGTTTGGTCCAGGAAAAAAATCACAAAATTGGTGTAGTAGTAATCTCTCTCTTCAAGGTCTCAAATGCCCATTGTTGCATGTCACCCCAATCAAATTTTCTTTTAGCTTTGAGCATCACTTCCAGGGGTGCGTAAATATTTTCATACCTTTAATAAATTTTCTATAATATCTAATATGCCCCAAAAATCCATGCACTTCACTCTGGTTGGTAGGCTCTTCTCATAACTATCTTGGTCAGGTATACCAATAATCCTTCCTTGTAGATGATATGTCTAAAAAAGTCACAAATAGTGTAGCAAAGATACAATTATTAATGTTAAGAGATATGATTAATTGTATGCACCTTTCAAATATAAGCCTCAAATTGTCACATAGTTATTTCAAAATCCCATAAATAGTCTAGTCATCCAAGTATACCTACAAGAACTTATGAATGAAGTCAGGGAAATCTTGCACAACAATGCATGAGAATACAACTAGTGCATTCTTCAATCCAAAGGAATAACATTATATGCAAAGCTTCCCCACTCATCTCAATGGTGAAGGTGGTATTTTCCTAATCCTTGAGTGTAATGCACACCTGGTGGTATCCTAAAAACCCATCTGTGAATGAATAGATCTCGCCCTGTGATGCCTTCAAGAATTTATTCTATAAAAGGTGTTGAAAAGGATCTATGACACATGAAGTGTTAAGTTCCCTATAATCTACATAGATCATGATCCTCCCATCCTTCTTGATGCTTATAACCATAGGGCTAACCCACTCAGACTCCTTAATTGGTTCAATGATTCCAAACTTAATCATTTTATCAATTTCCTCCTTCACTTTCATGTGTAGGTTTGGATTCATCCTGTAAGGCCTCTTCCTAACTAGATGCATGCCTTCCTTTTTCAGCTTAATCTTCATTTCTCCCAATGAGGGGTGCACTCCCTTCAACTCATGATATCCACATAGAAATAAATCCTAGAATTTCTGCAAAGAACTCAATAATATTTTACCTCTTTCTTTCTTACCATTAATCTACAAAGGTGACCTCCTTATGCGCATCCTTAGTGAAAATGTTTACCTTATTATTCTTCATGGGTGTATGATATGTATGAGCCTTCTTGGATAACTCAAGTGTCCATCATCAATGAGGTATACCATTTTACCCTTTTCTTTCTCCCTCCATGTGTGACCTATCTTTATCTCCTCTATTTCCTCGGTATCCATGTGTGCCTCGAGATCAGGTTCTCCAAGTAACTCAAGCATGAGTTTCTCTTCTTTGGCATTCTCCTCAACGTGATGCACTTCATGATATACAATGCCTCGTGTACTTGAGGTTTATTAGAAAATTAATCAAAGGCTTTAATAATTCCTATAGTCATATCTTGCCAACTGTAGTCTCTTGTTTGAGCTCAAAATGCACATACCACTCGCATGTACATCCACGCAGGGTGGAATAAAATTTATGCACCCAAAGAGATGGTGCTAAAGCCTCCGGGCCTTATGTCCATTGTCTCTCATAGTTATGAACATGTACCAAAGAAGGATTCTTCCCATCATACTCATAGATATGTGTAGGCGCATTTCTCTAAGTGAACCTTGTTGAAAAGGTGATTCTCACTTCTTTCTAACCCAAAAAGTTATCTTTTTATATCACCCACTAGCCCATCATTGTCTCACGTAAAGTATGAAAAAATGTTTCTTTGATCACCTTCGTTATTCTAGTGTTCCTCCATGATGCAAAAGAAGGATTCAAGCTTCTCTTCATTGGTATATCTTGATAACTAGACTTTTCCCATCGTCTAATCATGCCCAACCTAATCATTACGGTTACTCATCCCTTCATCTCATGCCTAACCATTTCATACATTCCATGGGCCCAATTATCATAAGAAACACTTGTGATGTTTCTAATCGACTATGTGTCTTCCCATTGAAGTATGCCTTCCTTGGATGGTTCTACATTCTTAGGATCATGCACTTTGGGACACATAAATCCTATTTAGTTCTTCTTCACTCAAAGGCTTGACCTATAGTGCATAATTTTCTTCATTCGAGGTATAATCACGTGTTCATCTTTATTCTTGAATTTTATATATCATTGTTTAAATCATAGGTCTACATTGTTAGCATAGCCCCATGGTCACCCAAGTAATGCTTTGGAAAGTTATATGCTTCTGACAAGTTCTAATAACTCAAAGTCTCCAGTTGATCTACAATGTTCAAAATTTACAAACTTACAAATCACAATTTATGTTGTTCTACTTTCAACCTTGGAAAATGAAATATTTGAAGCTATTCATTGAATTATTAATGCCTTAGAATCAAAATTTTAGAGAGTGCTATAGAAATTAAGAGAGACAACACACAAATTTTATCCTGGAAACCCCCAGTGTGAGGGAAAACTATTCGAGAAGGGAAACTTCTCTTTCTTCCCACTTATGTATTGGCCAATAAAATGCAAAGATACAAATTACAATAAGTATAAAAAGAGATAACAATGTCAAACTATCCTTTCCTATGCTTGATTTCTTTGTTCCATATACACCTTACTTCTACAACTCAACTCTAGCATCAAAATTATCTTGCTCACTTACTCACATGAATCTAATTGTCTTGAATGCCCAATTATATTTCTCCTCCATGTATTTATATCATTTCCCATGTCCTCCCATACACTGGAGAATGAGAAAAGTCATGGAAGGGAAGAGACATGGTCCAGACACTCCAAATCCGAGACTTTTCATGCTCCATTTTATTTTTCCTTCAAAAGTGACAAGACCACTTTGCCATGTGCAGACACTGCGGTTAGAGGACCACCACCTGCCCAAGGGGTGGGGTTACAAGACTGTCACTCTGTACAGGTGACAGCTTCTATAAAAATACATACTGGATCTTATTTTTCATCATTTTTCCTTCATGGTGCTAGTTTGATCGATAAGTGGTGTTGTTTTGGATCCCTATGGATCACACCTCCCCTACTTAGGAGGATTTTTGTCCCACAAAATATTAGTGGGGGAGTAGATGAGGAAACAATTCCCTCACTTGCTCCTTTGAGTACCACTAGGTCTGCCTTGGTGTCTTCCCTTTTAGTCCAACCTATCAAGACTCTTGTGGACCTCTCCTTATCTCTCTGACCTTCTTTTGCAGCACTACGTCCTCCTCTAATTCACCTCGTGAGTCCAATACACAATATTCTGTAGAAGGTAGCAACTAGATTCCTTCATCTTCATCAAGCATGGATGGATCATATAGGTACAAATTATCACAGTTTACTATTGAGTACATCCACATAAATGGTGGAAAATCAAGCCAAAAATAGTTTCCCCAACTGCTCCAATATGATGAGGGGTCCATATCATAGTGGTTTGAGCTTCTATGCTTGACCTTGTCATCTTTCCTTGCTCAAGTAAAGTCAAACTCTATCTCTAACATGAATCTTGTGCTCTCTCTTATGCTTTGATTGTTTCTAGCCTTGTACTTGGCTTGGGATTTCTCCAATTGTTCTTTCACCTTGAGATGGATTTTCTAAATCATCTAAATGAATTTGGTTTCTCTATTCACCTCTGAGTCTCGTATCTCCTCCTCATCCTGCTGCCCAACTGCTATGTCCAGTGGATTTGTAGGTAGATATCCCAGGCATGTTCCAAATGGTGACTTCATGGTGGATGTGTGTATCTTGCCTGTTTATAGGAATGTTCAATGTAGGATAAGGACTTGTCCCAAGTCCTAAGATATTTTCTATTATAACCTCTATTAATTGTATCAAAGTCTTTTTCACCACCTTTGTTTATTCATTTGTCTGTGGATGGAAGGTTTTTCTCCTCTGTAACTTGGTATCCATCTTGTCCCACAAAGTAGTCCAAAAATTTCCCAAGAACCTGGAATACCGAGTTAGAAATAATAGACTTTGACAAGCCAAAATGTACCCATATATTAGCAAAGAAAATATTTTCCACCTCATGTGCTTTTATTGTCTTTTTACATGCCATAAGAATACACATTTTATTGAATATATCAACAACAACATAGAGATAGTCATGGCCATGTTTAGACATAGGTAGACCTACAAAATCCATAAATATGTCCTCCCATGGATGAATAGGGAACGGTAAAGGCATGTACAAACCATCCTTCCTAGTCTTAGGCTAGTTAGTACAACAAAGTTTACATCTCCTTATAAATTTAGAAACTTATTTTTGCATATTTTGCCAATACACGTAACTTTGCAAGTGGGCTAAGGTCTTACCAACACTAAAATGTCCTACTACTTTTGAGGTATGTGTTTCCCTCATCAATAGAAGCCTTTCTTCTTTTTGCACACAAAGCTTCCCCCATTAGTAGAGTATCCCATCTTTGAGATAACAATCTTCATTCCTCTTCCTATCATGCCTTTAGGACTGTAACTACTGAAATGTCACCCCAAATTATGTCTTGGGCATATGCCTCTCCGTAAGCTTCCTTTGTGAAGGGCTCAATCTAAGAGATAGTCAACCACCAATTTTATACTACCCTTCTTGTATTTGATCACCAAATGGAACTATTAAAGGAATCCCATCCAATTGTAGTGCCTTGCTTGTTGTAATTTTGACTGTGCTTGTAAATACTTGGAGAGGTTTGTGGTCAGTGTGCATAATGGTTTCTTTACCCAAAAATAATGCTTCCATTTCTTAATGGCCTGAACTAGTGCATACATTTCCTTATCATATATTGAATATCCTCTAACTGCTAAAGTAAAGGTCTCAGAATGATAACAGACTGGCTTACCTCCTTGTAGAAACACTACTCTTATATCGTAATTGCTGGCATCTATCTCTACTTCAAAGGGTTACTAAAAATTAGGAAGAGAAAGTACTGAGCATGACTAATCTTGTACTTCAATAACTCAAAGGATTTATCTTGTTCCTTACCCCAATCAAAACCCTTACTCTTTACATCCACTATGTGTAGAGGTGTTGCAATAGTGGAGAATCCTAGAATGAACTTATGCATGTACTATACTTCTCCCATAAAATTCCTAATCTCTGTGGCTCCGTTGGTGTTGGCTAGTTGGTGATGACCTCCAATGTCTTTGGATCCACTCGTATATCTCCTCCTCCAACCACGTGCCCAAGATAGACAAGTGACTGTTTGGAAAACTCGCACTTCTTCATATTGCATAACAGTTGTTTCTCCTTGAGAACTTGTAAGACTTACTACAAATGTGTTAGATGTTCCTCCCATGTGGCACTAAAAATAAAAATATCATCTAGATATACAACGACACATGAATCTATGTATTCCCACAATACATCATTCATCAATCTCATAAATTTAGTGGGTGTGTTACATAAACCAAAAGGAAGTACTAACCATTCATAAAAACCCTATTTTAGCTTGAAGGAAATATTCCATATATCCTTCTCCTTCATCTTGACTTGATGATGTCCTGACTTGAGATCCAACTTCGTGAACAATCTGGCATGTTGAAGCTGGTCCAAGTGGTCATCTATGTGGGGGAGTGGATATCTATTCTTGATGGTGATATTATTTAGAGCACGATAGTCGATGCACATCCTCCAAGAACCATCCTTCTTCAGTACCATCACAATAGGTGAACCACATGGTGAGGTGCTTAGATCGTATCACACCTTTCTCTAACAATTCTGGAGTTGTTTCTTCACTCAAGACTCTCCAACAAGGATTTCCTGTAAAACCTGATGTTTGGTAGAGGGGACTTTGGAAACAGCTGAATCTCATGCTCTACCTCCTATTTTGATGGTAACCCCCATGGAGTCTCGAAAAACTTCCTGAAAATACTAAATAATATTATCCAAATCCTTCATACCTTGGTTACAAATATCTGAAACTTCCACCCCATCTTATTTATCCTTTAACAAAAGTAAACAAAACTAAATATGATTTTCCTAAATAATCCATTTTGCTTAGTTAACACTTACCATAGTAACCCTTGACTTACGCTAGTGTGCCCGAATGTTGTAGCTAATCCTATCCTTGAACAATCTATATTGGTTCTCCCTTCTCATGTTTATGGAATCCCTTGATATACAAGTAAGGGCTCGTGAAAAAATTATCAAATGTATCAAGTGGAATTACAACATCCTCCAATACATCTATATACTGATAATTTATTCCAAACTTGAACTTACATCTTCTTATTACTCGAATCTCTACACCCTTCTTCACCCATCCCAAAGGATATGAATGTGGATATTCGTAAGTCTCAAGACCAAGCTTCCTCATAACCACATCATAAATAAAATTAGATTGAGAACCCATATCAACCAAAGCATTTTCCTTAGTTCTCTTGATCTAGATTTTGATCTGGAATAGTCTACTCATCTCCTCTTCCTACTCTCGGCTGTCCATGTTGGTGGTTGTGCATCCAAGCCTCTCATCTACATATGATTCATCCTCTATCTCCACCTCCCCTTTTATCTTCACAACTTTCATGGACTTCTTTGAGTCCTTGGTTTGGTTCTTTAGATGTAACTCCAGATGTAACTTCCAACATGTAGCATCAATATGACCATTGATATCACAATTATTGCAAAAATTCTTAGGATCTTTACAAGTATTTAAAGTAGTGGCAACTTGTTTACCTTTCCCTTTCCATTTACCTTTGTTACTTGTCTGACCCTACTCTTTCTTTGCTTGATTTGTTGATTGTTTTGTCTTCGAATATGCTTCTCCTTGCTTCCTTTCATCATCTATGTAGTATGCCTGTACACATGCCTCATTGACATCTTTGGGCTTTGTGAAAATGAATTTTATTTGAAGGTGATGAAGGCCTCCCAAATACTTGGTTAGAATGTCCTCATCCTCCAAGTACATATTGAGCAACATGGTCTGCCTCTAAAACTTTATAGTATATTCATGCACACTTTGACCACTACCTTGTCTAAAATACTTCCATTTAATCATCCGCTAGTATTATGGCCAATAAGATAGAAGTTAGCTCTAAGTAATTCCTTACAACCCTCCAAAGTATTAACAACAGGATGTTTATTCTTTTCGCAAGTGGCTAGATGGGTTTCCCACCAAACCAGAGCATGACCTTACATTTTGAGACATGCAAAGGTAATCCTTTGTGCCTCTATGACATTATGCACACTAAAGTATACTTCCAATTATTTTAACCACTTATCTAATAATTCTGCATCTACTTGTCCTTCAAAGATCTTAATTTCAACCTTAGTTTCAACTTTGAAAGGAGTATGATCAGATTTTACCTTCCCAATTGGAGTCTCTTCTTCATGCTCTTCCACATTATCTTCCTCTTTGTGGCTCTTCCCTATGCCAAACTTCTCGGCCAAGGCTCAAACTACTGAGTCCATGGAATATTACTTTAATGAATCCATCTTTTGCAGATCTGAGAGCTCTTGTTGATGTTTATACAATCTATCCATCATGGTCTCTAGCATCTCAATTCTACGAACCAAGTTTTCTTCCTCCATTTGTCCTCGAATTCTCTATTTCCACTTCTTTGTAGAAATGTCTGGATCACAAGGTAAAGCCTCTTCGCCTTTAGACCTTTTCATTGTCATACAAATCATAAGAATGAATACCACATTCCTAGGTACTTATTAGCTCTGATACCAAAATGATCTAAGTAATTTTAAAACTTTGGAAACTTACAAATCACAATTTATGTTGTTCTACTTTCAACCTTGGAAAATGATAGATTTGAAGCTAGTGATTGAATTCTTAATGCCTTAGAATCAAAATTGCATAGATTGGTAAAGAAATTAAGAGATACAACACAAATTTTATCTTGAAACCCCCATGTGAGGAAAACAAGTTTGAAAAGGAAACAACTCTTTCTTCCCACTTATGTATTGGATAATAAAATACAAAGATACAAATTACAATAAGTAGAAAAAGAGATAACAATGTGAAACTCTCCTTTCCTATGCTTGATTTCTTCACTCCACATACACATTTCTTCTACAACTCAACTCCAACACTAAAATTATCTTTCTCACTTACTCCCATGAATCCAATTCTATTGTTCCTCTATGTATTTATAGCCCTTCTCATGTCCTTGGATACACTGGAGAATGAGAAAGGTCATGGAAGGGAAGAGACACATTCCGTTGCTCCAAATCTGATATTGTTCATGATCCATTTTATTTTTATGTTAAAAGTGACAAGAATACCTCCTATGCAAATCAAGCCGTCGATTCTGGGACCACCACCCTACTAAAGGGTTGGTTACAGGACCATTGCTCTGCATAGGGCCGTGGTTCATAAAATATAGATCGCCTCTTATTTTTCTTCAATTTCCCTTCCTAAAGTTGGTTGATCTAATGAAGTGGTATTGTTTTGGATCCTTATGGATCACTAGTAATCTTAGATCCTGAATAGTAATGGAAACATCCTTTAAAACCCCAATAGGAATAGCCCTTGTCTTATTCTCCATATACAACACATTTGAATATGGTTGTAACATAGGTCTTTCCATCTGATTCCAAGCATCCAGAGTTAACACATTTACCTCAAGCTTTGTATTAATCATAATATTTCTTACCAACCATCCATCAATAAAAACAACCAAAGTGATCTCCTTATCATATTCATGGTTATGTGGTGGTAAGTTTTCATGTAGTATTTGTCACTCACACTCAACTTCTGTGTGTAACTTTTCATGCAACCATTCCCCTAATAGTGGGATGATATCTTATAGCACAAAATCTTACACACCTCCTTTAGACCATCCATGTCCTTTTACGGGAGTTCAATGTTCTTTGTGTGTTATCCTTCACATGCCTTCTCCTTGAGCAAGGTATATCTCACCTTATAGTTCTTTGGGTATACATCATTCTAATGAGAAGCGTCTAGATACAGGTATGTGTTAGTTTGATAATTTTGCCTAAGTATTGAAAGGGAACATGAGTGTGATGCAAAAGTGCATGCAAAATCAGGTAAAGAAGTGTGCACCCAAGAAAAATAGTTGGAAACTTAGCTGATTTTACATGGTATGGGATAAAAATAGGAAAATTGATTAGAGTACGGCCCAAAAAAAGATAAACCTAGAAGACTTCATGGCCAAGAAAGGATTATTTTGGACCAAATTAGATGATCAAGAGTCATGCATAGTTTGATCTAATAATAGGATTAAAGTAGATTTGATTTATAGGTTTAATCTATTATTAGGATTGTAAAGAAAGCATGTGTGCTTTATGACTACTTTTATATGTAAGCGCATGGATATTTTTAGCATGCAGTCTTTTTGGGATGCATGGGTGGTGAAGGGAAAGTCCCCACCCCTATATATTAGTTAATCTACATTGTTTTAGTATTCATGTGATGTAATAGAGTTATGCTTCCCTTATTTACTAGCACACATGACTCTGTGATAGTGATTGCAATGTATTCAACTTCTTTTACTTGATGAATTAATACAATGGATAATTGTGGATGGATTTTGGTAATTGATGTATTTGATCATGGTATTTGCATGGTGAATATTATCTTAATAATGGTTTGAATCTATTATGTTTCCTTATTACATGTGTTTCCATATGATGAATGTAATGAATTATACTTGAGATTATGAATGTAATGCTTACTTATATGAACATGCATGCCAACATCTTGACAAGATTTCATAAAAGAGGAACCCAATAGCTTCACACAATTTTTGAGTGAGCATTCAGATTTATCTAGATGAAGTGCCAACATGCCTAGGAAATTGAGTACAAATAAAAGACTACATTTTGGTTCCATTTTCGGGACCTCTTTCAAGACGTTTTTAGGATGTTGCTTGCAGATGGCGTTTTGGTTGACTTTGGAGAGCATTGAAAAATGGGTACAAGATGAACAAGGTAAATTTTTTTAGAGATATAACATTGGATCTGACTTCCATGCACGCGATGGGTGGAAGAAAATTTGTATGATGATATTTATAGACTTTATTTTACATATTTCAATAGAATTATATGAGTGGCTATCAACATATGCAATAGGAAATTTTGGAGTCATAGGATGAAGCTTTGGGCATAGACAGATTACCAGAATCTTATTGATGTTGATGTCGAGTGGACAAGAGTTATAGATTGTTGGTGGGATGGAGTATTGCACGCTTATATTTTAGAATATGTTATTTCCATGTATCTCGTGTCTGAAGAAGAAGAGTTCCAATTCTATGCAAAACCAAAGGATATTACTTTTGCACTATACCTTTATCAATCAAGATCTTGATGATAGAGTTGGATTTAGAGTGCCTTCCTATGGATAGCTAAACCCCCACCATACGTAGGGGTAGGAATAGGTATGGTGAAGATGGCGGACCTAAAGGAAGGAATGGAGAGAGAGGAAAGACAACTCATATATAATGAAGTGTGAGAGAGGGAAATTATGAAATAGAGGGAGATTGAGGAGTCCCTAGAGTTTAGGAGAGAGATGACTCATGAAGGTTTTTAAGCTCTTGTGGAAGATGAGGAGCTACAAAATCTAGTTCTCCCGACATTGGGTAAGCACAATAAAGAATACCCTTTGACTTAAATGAGAGTGTGTCAAAGGAAGAAATATTAAGGACCTCATGTGCACATTTGATCCCACTTGGTGACCCATCCCTTGCGCATAGTGTTCCAATTCTATAAGTATTCATTGAGAAGCAGGCTAGTGAGTAAGGAAGTAAAGACAAGTAGGTATCGGTTTGTTTTGAATTTAGGAGATAAAGTTAATAGTGCGCCCATGGCAACATAATCAACATCGTTGTTTGGAGGTCCGATTGGAGGAATATTTTCTCTCGCGTGTCATCAAGACAGTATGGGCACATAGAATATTGGGAATATGTTTAGAATTACTATGAGTTCACATACTATTAGAGTTAATTTTATCACTACACTTGGGATGCAAAGAATTACATCCACTAGTCTGGTGGCTACTACAAGAGGGTCAAGTAGATCAAGAGGATTGGAATCAAGTAGATCAGGTGGTTTTGGAGGTGGAAAAATATTAGTGGCGCTTATATTTTTGTATCTCGGAGGACAAGGCCCACATCCCTAGCAACCCCCACATCAAACTCAACAAGTTTATTATGAGATGTCTCTCCACTTACTAGAAAATAGAGGAATTGAAGATGCAATAGAGCATGTGTATAAGTGTGAGCTACTATGGCCCACCAAAGGAATTATAACCTTAGATAGAAAAGAAATTCATTTTCCACTACTCTTCAAGGGCACGTGCATAACTAGTATAGAAGTATGATCACATCAGACTGTGGTGGATTATGATGTTTTACATTTTGTGTTCTATTGAATTCCATATTCCATAGTTTGAGAAGAAGAGTATCAACACAATCAAGGGCATTAAAAAGGAATATCTAAGAGTGTAAGGGAATATGACATGCATTTTAAAACTTTACTATCAAAGTTATATTATGACATCCATCCCATCGACACACGCATAGAAGTTTTATGGTGGGTTTTTTACTCCTTTCAGATGGGAACTATCTCATAATACTTTTGTGGATCCATGCGAGGCTTTGGAATCTACTTTGCATGCTTTGAGGCTATTGAAAGAATTGATACTAGAGTAAGCCCATTTCTGGAGGAACATATTGCATCCATGGTGAAGCAAAACGAAAATCTTTCTACTAATTTAGCTCATGAGACACACAGTGGAATCTAGTGTACAAATTTTGAAGTGGAAGGACATATTAAAGATAATTTCCCATGCAGGTTGGTGCGTTCACTATTATTGGATTGCAAAGTCTATCACTTGAATCATGATGTTTGAGATTTCCTTTTTGTTGCGTGTGCACTTATAAAGAAGGTGTTTATGTATTGCAAGATTTACAAATCCCACACTCATGACACCACTAACTACAAGTTAATTGATCACATTCACGAATCCATTGAGATAAGAGCACACCAAATGAGTGTAGCTAATGGATTTAAGGAGCATGAAGGCCATAACTATTAAGGGAGTGATAATGGAAATAACGGAAATAATGTCTTTAGAGGCAAATATAGAGGTTGAGGTTGCGGTGGTGGTAGAGGTAGGTTTCCACGAGGAACTTGTTATACTTGTGGATCTCCTGATCATTATCGCATGAGTTCCCTTAGAATATAACTTTCTCATGGTGTTGAAAGTTGCACAAGTTATAATATTGTCTCGAGCTCTATGAACACATGTGCAAGAATCATAAGAAGGAAAAGGGCATAACAATGATTAAAGTGGAGCATGATTTTTATGATTAATGGATGTGAAAAAATACCCCTAATCCTAAGTTACAGTCTGTCATGGTGACTATGTGTGTTGATGCCATGTGAAACCACAAGATGTTGAAGGATAAGCCACTTATTACAAGGGAAGAGGTGATACATGTTAAGTATCCAGATGTTGTGCACTAGAAGGAAATTTATTAGGATACCATAAAAGTTATTAGGGTGTTACAGGGGGGAAATATAGTGTTTAAAGGAAGAAGTGCATGACAGGGATCATGTGAGGAAGGTTAAACTCCCACAAAAGGATGTGGATGACTTGAAATAGGTGTGTAAGATGTTGTAATAGGAGAAAATCATTCCATTGTTAGGGGAATGGCTATGAGAAAAGGTACCATGTGTTGGGACTGAGCACAAAAGACATATACTTCATGTAAATATACCACCTCAGAACCATGAATTTGATAAAGAGATTACACTTGATGTAGTAATTGATGGTTGGTTATTGCGTAACATTCTTATTGACACTAGCGCAAAAGTGAATGTGTTAACTTTAGATGTTTGGAATCAGATGGGTAGACCACAATTGCAACCATCTTTGAATGTGTTGTATATGAAAATAGAAATAGGGCCATGCCTATTGGGTTATTGAAGGATGCATCTATTACTATTTAGGGAGCCAAGTTTACTAGAGACTTTGAGGTATTGGAACTTGTTGAAGGCAGACAACTTCCCAACATTACTTGGGCGACCTTGTGTATTATGTGAAAAACCAGATTTTTGATTTTTGAGGAGTGCGTGATTATACCCCTTTTTGAAAATAATGTTGACCCCTATGTTGAACCACTTTGAGATTGGATGAGCTTAAGGATATATGCACACTCATGCATGATCCGTAACATTTGGAGCCATCTATGAGACACGTACTTCATTGGGAAGATTTGTAGTCCGTAAGTGATACTACAATTGTTGCTTGTGATAATTGGGATCATGGAACATATGAAATTGTTGGGTGTGTGAAGTGAAAGGAAAATTCACCAAGATGATTAGACTACACATGGTGAGGAGGTTGATATTTAATAGGGTAGTAAGGTATATACTTATGAAGGGAATACCGATACATTTCGCGCGCCATGGAGACTCAGTGGTAGAATGAAGGGGATAGAAGAAATATGTTGGTCTATACTTTCCATGGGATAATAGCACACTGAGGGAAACACATAGAGATAACCTATTGGAATGATGAGAAGTGAGAATCACCTTTTCTACTAGGTTCTTAAGGAACAATGTACCTTCTCAGATATGTGAATTCCATGGGAAGTCCCCTATTTTGCACCACATTCAGAATTGTGAGAGACTTGAGACAAGGGGTAGGAGGCCTTGCCACCATCACTCTAGGTACATATGTTATACTCCACCTTAAGTGTCTATGCATGTGCATGGTATGTTCATGTAAAATTAACAATGGAAATAATGAGTTGGAAGGAGATGACCTCAAGTATGATTCATACTTTTGAATACTTTTCTACTAAACCTCCGGTCAATGAAGCACTGCAGATTATGAAGCACCTTACTTTGGGAGATAAAGTTAAAGATTAGGAAGTTATATTATAGATTCTTGGAGAGTTTTATCTAGAGGCACACCTTGAACTTTAAGAGACAAAAGAAGAAGAGATGGTCTATCCGCGCCAGGAAGAAAAGGGTAAACTGGTATGCATGCTAAATGATGAGGATGAAGAGGACAATAACATTGATGTTAACTACACTAAAGTTGTGTGCAAGGTGATGGATAAAAAAGATGAGAAGGCACGCGTGTATCATGGCCCATTAAAAACTAAAAAGGTTAACATTGGAACAAAGGAAGAGCTTAAGGATGCCATTATTGGTGATTACCGGTTAGAGCATGAAGTGGCTAAGATTATTGAACTCTGTGAGACTTCTAGGACTTATTTCTGCAAGGATATCATTAGTTAAAGGGAGTAAACCCTTCTTTAGGAGATATGAAAATCAAGCTTAAAGAAGGAATGCACTTGGTAAGGAATATGGCATACATGATGAATCCTAATTTGTGCGTCAAGGTGAAGGAAGAAATTGATAAAATGCTCAAATCTGGTATAATTGAGCCCATTGAGGAATTTGAATGGGTTAGCCCCATGGTAATAAGAATTAAGAAGGATGGGAGGATAAGGATTTGTGTGGAATATAGGGAGCTTAATGATGCATGTGTTATTGATCATTTTCCCACCCCATTCACAAAGGATATCCTTGAAGGAATTGTTGGGCGCGAGATTTTCTCTATTAAATATGGGTTTTCGGTTATCATTAAGTGCATATAGAAAGGAAGATCAAGAAAATAAAACTTTCACCACTAAGTGGGGAAGTTTTGAATACACAATAATTCCCTCTGGGTGAAGAATGCACCAATGGTGTTCTCTCACATTGTTGTGTAGGATTTTTAGGAATTCATTCATAAGTTTTTACAGGTTTATCTAGATGATTAGACCATCTATAACTTAGTCAAGTATCATTGTGAAAATTTAAGGCTCATGTTTGAGAGGTGCCAACAGTTAAACATCTCTATTAATATTATTAAGTGCATCCTTTGCAACACCTTTTGGAACTCTACTTGGGCACATAATTTGCAAGGAAGGATTGTTGTTAGACCCAACCAAGGTAGTTGTGATATTGGGATTGAAGAACCTAACAATTAGAGTGAGGTGCATGGATTCTTAGGACATACATGTTATTACAAGAATTTCATCAAAAGCTATGTAAATATTTCCACACCCTTGGAGGAATTTTTTAAGGCTAAAGGAAAATTATATTGGTATGACGTGCAATAACAGGCATTTGAAACATTGAAGGAGAGGCTTACTACTGCACCTATTTTGTGCTTTCCTTTGTGGGACAAACCATTTCATGTTCATGTTGATTCTTATGGGATGGAAATTGGAAAAGTGTTGGTGTAACTAGGAGAAGGAGATATAAACCACCCCATTTTCTTTGTAAGAAAGAAGTTGACACTAGCAGAGAAGAATTATACAACTACTGAGCATGAAGCTTTGTCCATGATCTACACATTATACAAGTTAAGACAATAATTTTTGGCAACACCATTTATCTTATTTACAGATCATATGGAACTCAAGTATTTGGTAAATAAGCCTATTTTTCAAGGGAACATTTGCAGGTGGATACTACTATTTTAAGAGTTTGAGTTTACCACCATTGTAAAACCCAAAAAAAGTAATTCAAGGCATGACCATTTGTCAAGGATTAATTCTAGCGAGGACGCGTAGAGCATTAAAGACACAATGTCTGATGTACATATGTTCATGTTAAACCACATTCCTATAGATTTAAAGGATATTGTTGTATTCTTGTGCACTAGATAGGTGCCTAAGGGAATGAAGAAACTCAAAAAGAAGATACTTACAATACACACGGAACCCAACTAGTTGATAGGTGGATATTCGTATAAGTTAGGCCATGATGAATTTTTATACCAAAGGTGTGTCTTGGAGCATGAGCATGAGGCTAATATGGAAGAAGCTCATGGTGTAATTGCAAGAGCTCATTATGTTGGGGATGTTATCATACGCAAGATTCTAATTGCATCCCATATTAATATTCATCCTCACATTATTAATTAAATTAATTATTTTAATTAAGTTAATTTCATCCTCACACCTCCACCTCATCATGACACCTCATCCTGGACCCATTCTAGGGCATTTAACTCACAGTGACCAAGTCATTACTCTCAGCACTGAGTCATCACTCCCAGTGTTGAGTCACTACTTGACCTAACTAACTAAGAATTCTTCCTAAACCTAACTGGACTTCTTCTAAGATCTTCCTACCTTCTCTCATGAGAACTCTACTTCCCTAAGTGGACCCAACAAGGAAAACATGCCAAATCTAGGAAGATCTTCCTATTTTTGGTAAATAAGACTATTTCACCCTAACCGATGCCGGTTTATCCTCGACGACATCGGTCACCTAAACCACCATCGGTTCCTTTATATATAATTTTACAACCCTTTACCCAGGGTTGGTCATTCATTATTGGAGCCTTATTGCATTCAAGTGTGAATCTTCAAGCCCTCCTACATCTAGATGATGAACACACACAACCATAATGCAAGACAAGAAACAATTCTCCTTCCAGAGCATGGGAATACTCACATGAGAGCACACAGGTTGTATACTACCATGGCACTTGGACCCAGACATCTCTTCTTCGATCAACCACCAACCACCTCCACTCACAGGATCTACAACATACCCAAGTAAGTATTTGTGATTTTATCATTTGTGCTTATTCAAGTATAGATCTTTCATTTCTTTCTGTATTTCATTCTTTCCATTACCCATATATCACCTTCTTCCCACCAACCCACTATTCAACCATCCCAAGCCTTTACACCCTTTCCAACCTCCTTTTCAGCATACATGAGTCTTCTTAACAATATCACGACCTTATCAACACCCCTTCACTCTCTGTGTAATCACAGAGAGGTTCAAACTCCCATTTTTAACATTTGAACCAAATTTCCCCTACCGACACCTAGTTAGCCAACCGACATGTTGGTCTATCTCCTATACTAACATTGGTCGACCAACCGATACTAGGTCTCTGAGACTAGAAATTTTTCCTATAACAATGAGTTAGTTAACAACTTCCCCAAAACAACTCAAAACCTTTCCTAATTTCACCCAGACCTCACCTATGACTCTTGCTACACCTACAAACCCAAACCAACCCATTAATCATCTAGATTTAATTCTAACCATTTCATGTTGAGTTAAATTCACTTGTTGTATGTTAATAGGAGATACCTAAATCTTATCAACTACAATAGGAATTGTTATTTCTTACATTAAATTGTATTAAACAAAGGATTGATACCATTCGAGGAAGCATCATGCTTCCTGGATCTAGCCTTGCTTAGGTAGTCCTCTGACTCTTGCTATTTAATACTATTTGGTGGTCTTGTTGTGTTTCTTATACATAGGTCATTCCTCCTAGCCAAAGGGAAGCTCACACAATCATCTTGGATCAAAATTCTACAACGTGTGCAATTCTTCTACTTCCACATAACACAGTATTCCTCCTAACCCATTACCCACTTATCTATTTTATCACATTTAATTTTGAGGTGAAACATTTTGGCATGCCTGGTGGGACCCATCTAGGGGTTCTTTGCATTGTTCATTCCTAGGGAAAATCTTGTGTGTCTATTTTCATTTGAAACAAGTTCACATTAAGCTTCTTCTCTAGAAATATTCTTTTCTTCTTGATTGTCTCAGTGACACTTGTTTTTCGGGATTAAAAAGAACTCTTCTTTCTTTTCTTGCATTGCACTTAGTGAAATTCATACCCTTAACCTCTTCATAATTTGTTCTCATCAAATATAATTTGTGGTTTGGGTTTTAAAACTTGTGCACTTGCATTTTTGAGTTTGTTGCATTATAGCTCATCTAAATTGTGGGCAACCTATATGTTGGAAGTCATGCCCAGCTGATGGTTGAAAAATTGAACCATAGCTCACATTTTGCACTCTCTATATACAAATCACTTGAAAACAAACTACACAGTTCTTGAACAACATCTTTCTCGAAAAGTTGTCAATGATCACATGATCAGAGGATTGATAGTGGGCTCCAGCTGGTTTCTCTATCCAGTCATCATCTCAGAGAAGGATCTCCCATGCCAAAAATTACCCAAAACCAGCCATAGTTGTCATTTTTTATAGGGCACCTTTGTTAACCAAAAATTCTATCCTACTTACAATCAGTCCTAAATGGCATAAGCCACAACATAAAATCTACAACTTAGGATTTCATGTTTGTTAGATTTTTTTCTGCTTGCATTTTGAGGTGTGAGTTGTGTTTCTTCATTCTTTCTTATCCTTTTACACCCCACATCATGACTGGTGTATTCCGGTTTTATTCTAGGTTTATTAGGACTCCTCATAGCCATACTCAGTCTCTGGGTTGGCCCTTTTATTTGATCTAAATCACCAAAAATTCATTTTTCCTTCTCTTCCCAGATTTCATAATAACCGATATCGGTCCAATCAACCACCATCGGTTACATTACATCATCTCACCACCATCGGTTAATTGATGATGACGTCGGTTTTATGCTTTTTTGGTTATTTTTACCAAAATAGTATTCTCCACCTTTTTGTTCTTTTTGTGTCTTGTTCTGCCATTTTATCACACTTTTGGTCTCTTGATATCATCTTTAGAGTCCAGGTTGACCCATTTTCACCTTTCATTTCCAAATCTTTGAATCTCTTATTTTTCACAGTAACCAACATCGATCTGAGCCGACTAGTGGTGGTTACCCTCATACCGGCATCGGTTACCCCAACCGACGTCGGTCTCTATATTTTTGATTTTCCAATCAAAACAATGATCTAATCACTCATTTTAGACTATTTTTCCCCATTACTTATGTGTTTCTACATCATCAACAAAGCTCAGAATACCTTTTTATCATCATTAGTCACATGGTTTTGACTCATAAACAAGCTAATGCTCTCATGTTTCATGCTAGCCACCAGCCACTCCCACCTAGCCCATCGCCCCCTTCAATCTCATCACCTATGGACCCCAATCAAGGCTCTTTCCATACCCATTGGTGATGAGGAGTTCATGAACTCCTTGATCACAACCCCACCACTCTGCAATACTATCTCGCTCATTCATCTACCCATGATTCATCAGGGCAGCTTGTATATGGCATGCATGTGTCCATTCCTCCTACCCTCACACCCACTTCTGCATCAACTACTACTAGCTTGGCCTTACCCTCTTCCACCTTACCACATGTGGTTTCCCATCTTGACCCTACATCATCGATATCTTGTTGCACCTATGACATCTATCATGCCTTTGACATCTATCACTCCTATGATGTCAACCATGCCTTTATCAACCACCTTGAGTGTAGGTCTATCTACCCCACCACCTCTCATATACCTATTGCATCTCAGCCACCATTGGTGTCGGGAATCCCATACTCCCTTCCAAAACATCATCCTCTCCATCCCACAGTCTCTTCCTCTGATTTCTACAAGATCTTTACGTCCACTCCACCTACCTACACTTATCACCAACAACCCCCTATTTCATCTACCACTTATTCAGGATACTTTCCATCTACATCTATTCCAGCCTATATTCCTTCCTCACAATTTTTTCATACTCGGCACCACCACATACTTGGGATGCCACCCACATCATATACCTCATCTACCCCCTTATACTATAGGGGGTGCCCAGTCATCACAACCTACCAATGATCTTATCAAAATGATGATGGACAAGATGCAGACATTGGAAGCATCTGTCTCTCGGCTCACGTAACTCTCTGACATACAATGACGATGATTTTACAATGAGCCCATTCACCCATCCATTCCAATTCATCCATACCCTCCCCATTGGGAAATGCCTAAATTCAACCATTCAATAGAAAATAAGACCCACAACAACACTTGTGGTCTTTTAAACATGTGTGTTATCTGATCACTCATGATGACACTTTTCTTGTGGACATTCCCAATGTCCTTGATAAGACCATGGATTTTAGATTGGTATAGTACTCTACCCAGGCATTCCATATTTTCATTTAATCAGGTAGCTCAGGATTTTCTAGACCACTTTTCTATCAACATTGTCAAGAAGGTCACCATGACTGACTTGTATGTGACACACCAATATGAAGATGAATCTCTCATATTTTTGTTTCTCATTGGCGAGCTTAATCAACAACCAACACATTCCAACTACCTCAAACCAAGTTAATAGAGTTGTTCACTAGAGCTTGTGCTAGACACATCTCACCAACTCTCCAAGTTCAAACCTTCCACACATTTGACGAGGCATTCACCATGGCCCAAAACTTGAAATTTGTGCCATTGAAGAGAAGAAGATACAATTACATAACAAGAATGTTGCATTCAAATCAAATGATACCTCTTCTTCTTCCAAACCACAAAATAATTATTCTAAAGAAAAAGGATCTACCAATGCACAGTATTTTTGAAAGGCCCATCTCATCCATCCAACCAATCAAATCCTTCTTCCAATCTTTCTCTGTTTATTTTTCAGTTCAAGCGGGAGCAATGAAAATATACTCCCATAGGAGAACCCTACTCTTCAGTTTTAGAAAAACTTCTAAAATCCAGAGTAGTCACTCTTCCACCCATCAAACCACATACTGGTTTTGACCCCTCTCATCTGTGCTGCATGGTACAAAGAAAATGATTACTACAACTATCATCATGTTAGAGGTCATAGCGATGGTAATTGTATAACTTTCAAAAACATCATCCAAGAAATGTTAGATAATGGAGATCTCATCTTGGATAACCTAACACACCATTAGCTAATCAAAACCTTCACATCTTCAAGAAGTTCATTCCCAAATCACACCCCATCATCTAACCAAACCAAAAAAACCTCGACCAATGATAGTAATGTTCATGAGGTTCATGTTGTTTTTGACATCATACCAGCTCTTCTACTCAATTTCCTCCTACTCCATCTATCGAGGAGATTCTTGCATGAGCTCCTTCATCCATGGAGGGACTTGTTTCATCTGCTCCTTTACCCATAGAGGAGTCTCCCTTATCTCCTCCTTCACCCATGGAGGAGTCCACCATATCTGTGATGCGTTTCCCCACTCACCTCTCAACTTGACGAACAACCCACAATACTTACTCTTCTACCCATGGAGAGTCATGCTTACCTTCTTCTTCTTCACAAAAAAAACATGAACTTACCTCATCCAACTTTTCATCTCCCCTACCCACATAGGGATCCATTAGCAGTCCCTTCCTATTGGTGATAATTCTCCATTGGCTTTCAAGGATCCTGTTGATTTTCTCTCATCTCTTTTACCCACAGAGTCTAAAGCCAACCATTTCCCTATCTCACAGACATTTTTTATAGGGATTACTACCAAATCAACATCATCCCCCTACATCAGTGTCATTCTCATGTTTGGTGACCACTTGGATTATGTTGACAATTCCATGCTTTGGGGACGTCTTTGACTTCTGTCTCAACTCAAATGCAGATGTTGTCTCTATTGATACTTCCATGATCTATCCAAAGGTGTTTCAGACAACCAAACCCACCATTCCCATGCCAATTGTAGTGGCCCCTTCTTCATCACCCTCACCCACACCTAAACTTTACCAAAACAAAAATTTTTCCTATGCCTAAAACCTTACTACACTATATATCTTCCTCCACGTCCAGACCCATTACCACATTAGGAGTCATGTCAACATCAAGTCTAGTCCATCCTCCTATCAAACTAGATTTAGCCACATCCTCACAAGCCATCACAAAGACTATTCCCCCACCTAAGAGGAAGACCCAACCTCTTAGGCCATATACACCAGCTTCACCCACTACCCCTCTATCACCTTCACCACTTCCATCTATCCTAGGTCCCCACCCATCAACCTTGGCCAAAAGCCTCCTACCCAGAGTAAACCAAAAACACAACAACCCACCTCATCATGATCCTCTATTACACCCAAATTACCTACACAACTTATGCCTTCATGTCACCTACATCCTTTCTACCTCCTATACCTACACCACTTCTAGTATCCTCATCATTACCCATGTTATTCCCTTCCCCTCAACCAGTACCTTCCACATTTCCTCTTACCACAACCTTCACCACACCTCCATTATCACCTTGGCTAACCCATCCCCTTCCACCATCTTCCTTCCCTTCTACATCATGCACTTCTTCTTCACCTTTACCCAAGAAGGTGCAACCAAAGTCCAAGAACCCACTACCTTCCAAAGAGGTAGTTAAACCTATACTACCTTCAACAACTAGTTCACCTACTACATCCTTACCCAAGAAGGTGAAATCCAAACCTAAAACCATACTATCTACCAAAAGTGGTCAAACTTACTCAACCTCTGATTCCACCTCCAGTGACACCTCTCCCACCAAATTCACCCACACTTCCATCCAGACCCACACTTACTTCACATTGTGATCCATTGGCAGGGTCTTACGCCAACATCTTAGCTAACCTTTTGGAAACCTTTGTCATCACATTGCCACCACTTAGACCTTATGACCCACTCAAACCTAAACCAAAAGGGTTTGATGATACCAAAATTTTGCTTACCATCATGTGTCAGGGCATGATGTGGAAAATTGTAAGGCTCTTAAGACTATTCTTCTCCAACTATGTCCTCTCAAAGAAAAATTTGATGATGATGATCTTTTAGATGAGGACCCTCTTCCACCTTCACCTATCACCACACATCCTCATCCCATACCTATTCAAAACCTTCATCTCCCCCTCCACAACCCTTTTATCCTCCTCCAACATTTGAGATCAATATGGTCCACATAAGAGAGCTAGCCAAACCTCCACCAAAATGCCAATGTGTTGCATTGTTTTCACAAAACCAATATATGCCCTCACCATATTTTTCCCATCCTATCACTACACCTATCACGACACTTTATCCTTTACCATAGATCAATATGGTTCAAATTTCCACTCGAGCCCAAAAGAAAAAAGGAAAGGAGAAAACCAGCTCATCCACTACTCTTTTACCCAATATTCCATCTACACCTACACCCAAAATCACCATCATGTGGACCCACATACCCTATTTCTATGGGGTTTCCCATCATATAATGCTTAAACAATTACACCAGTCTCCTCTCAAAATGTCTTTGTACGACCTCGTCCAAACCTCTGAGTCACATCATTAGGCCCTCATTGAGGTCTTACAATCTATTGAGGTCTACCTAATGACCCTATGCTTGTTGCATCCATTATCACTCCTCACCATGTCACCACTCTCACCACTTCATCCCCTTCCTCTGCTCCCACTACCACTCATCAAATAGCCTCTCTTAGTTTCTCTGATGATGAGATTTTACCTCTCCAATCGGATGATCCTAACCCCACCCTATTTATTTCCATCTACGTTGATAATATATGTGTTTGACATGTTATGATCGATGGAGGTGCTAGTATATCAACATCATTTCCTCCCATGCATATAACCAAATGTGCATCCCTTACCAATTACATGCATAATAACCTAGTTATGTTGTGTTCATTTAATGATGCTATGACTTCCACCCTCGGCACCATCATTCTCCACATTTGTGTAGCCCCATACCATTCCTAAATTATTTTATGTCTTAGAGGGGGAATTCTAGTACAACATGTTACTTGGCTGACCTTGGATCCATGCCATGGGTTGTGTTCCTTCAACCTTACACCATTGTTTAAAATTCAAACATGAAGGGCACAACTATACCATTCCATCTGACCCTTCACCTTTCAAGACCTGTAACATGTTGTATCGACCCAATGATGTCCTTATACTAGTTAAGGCATCTACCACCACTACCACTTCTTCTTTAGTCACTGCCTCATCCACCACTTCTACCTACATCTTCCACAACTAACTCCTCTATTCCCACTTTTCTCACCATAACTTTTTGACTGACCCATCCCATCCAACCCATCTACTCCTCAAACATCAAATGCTTCTTCTTCCCAGTTGTCCAGTGATTCATCCATTCCCACTACCCACATACCAGTTATTGATCCCTTAGAAGGTGTTTTTCAATGTCTCACTCTGGGGAGTACCACCTTTATAACATTGACACATTCCTTACTCCTCAAGAGTATGGTAACCTTCACCAACATCCCCACTATGATCACCACATAGGTGAGGTTTTCCCCTATGGTCCTCCCCACCTTCACACCAACTTAACGTATGGGGGACTTGATGCTTCTACCTACTCACCCGAGCCACCCTCCCAAACTCGACCATTTTCCTCCGACCTTCAATCTCTCACCAACCACCACTTCTTCACCCACACCTTCCTCCATCATTGTGCTTGGAAGGGATTTGGCTTTGGTTTCTATGAACAAGGCCTCCATATTGTCATTCCTTGCACCACTCATAAGCATAAAGACCACGTAGTGGTATTGGATTTTCAAACCACCTCCCAAGAAGGCTCAGTCAAACTCATTGAGGATGATAAACATTCCCCACCCCATTCACCAACTTCACCACCTTCACCTACAAAGTCTATGGATCCAGAATCCATTCCTCCTAACTTTTTTTTGTGAACACCATTTCCTAGGACCTCTGACTTATCAACATGATGGAGGCTCCCTCTTCTCTTCCCTTCATGTATCTTGACATGATCGATGATGATACACCTTCTATTAACATCATTTCAATGTCAGGATGATGAGTCTATTCTCACCTACCTTGGTGTGAAAGATTCTTATATTCATTGGTCATTACCTTCTGAGATGCAAAACCATGTTGAATGAATCAACCATCAAATCAATATTCACACTCAGGATGACCCACACATTCTAAAAATAGGCCAATCTTTAGATGTTGCTGAACAGAAGCTTTCACTTCTTTCCTCTGGGATCATAGCAACGCTTTTTCTTGGTCCTACATGATGATATGCCCGATATTGACCCAAACATTGTGGTCCACAATATCATAACCATTCTTGATGCCAAACCCATGAAACAAAAGCTGCAAAAATGCATCCTCGCATTTCCCTTCTTGTCAAAGAAGAACTCTAGTGCCTTCTTTTGGTTTCCTTCATCCTACCCATTGATTATCCCCAATGGATCTCTAACATCATTCTGTCACAAAAGTGATAGGGGGACTCCACATTTTCATGGATTTCCATGACCTTAACTTAGCTTTCCCCAAGATGACTTTCCTCTACCTAGTATTGACCAACTAGTTGATCTCACCACCAACCATGAGATGTATCACTCATGGATGGTTTCTTAGTTATAACCAAATATTACTCACCCTAGAAGATCAACACAAAACCACCTTCATCACTCCTTGGGGACCTTTATATCGTGTCATGCCCTTTGGCCTTAAAAATGTTGGTGCTACATATCATAGGCTATGACTTATATTTTTCATGACATCATGCATAACATATTGGAAGATTACATTGATGATCTTCTTTCCAAATCTAAACATCGGGCCAAGCACCTTTTTCCTTAAATTTTCTTTGACCATCTCATCAAATATTGTGTTCACCTTCAACCTAAGAAGTGTGTCTTCGTTGTTCTCTCTGTCGAAAGCTCCTTGGTTTTATCATTTCTTTGTGTGGCATTGAAGTTGATCCCGCTAAAATCAAGGCTATTCTTGAGATGCCTCCACCTACTAACCTTCATCAACTTCATAGTTTGCAAGGCAAGTTGCAATCTATTCATCACTTTATTTCTCATCTTTCGACCATTCATTTCCATCCATTTCATCATCTTCTCAAAAAGGATGTCTCCTTCAAATGGGATGATGAATGCCACAAAATCCTTCGATGCCTTAAAAAATACCTCCTCCAACCACCTATGCTCATTCCCCCTAAGGATGACCAACCATTTTACCTTTACATTTCTACTACTGATCATTCCCTAGGTGTCATGCTCACTCATCATGATGAGAAACATAGGGAGAAAGTGGTTTATTATATAATTCATACTTTTAGACTACGAAACTAGATATACTCATGCCAAAAAATCTTCTTAGCCTTAGTTTTTTTTCCACTAAACTTCACCATTACCTACTCAACCAAAAAACCTTTGTTGTCACCAATATTGACCCCTTACATTACATGTACACTAAGCCCTACCAACATCAACATGTTGCACATTGGCTCATGCTTCTTGTAGACCTAGATCTCAAATTCATCCATCAAAAATATGTCAAAGGAAAAACCATTGTTGACCAACTCATAGACACACCTCTCTCTCTCTGAAAAACAATCTTCTAACTTTGATTTCCTTGATGAATCCATCACTACCCTCTCCTGGATGATACCATTTACCAGATGACCTTATTCTTTGATGGTTCCAAATGTCAGCATGGGGTGGTGCTAGTTATCCTCATTCCTCTTGATGGTGAGCCTATGCCATTATCTTTCAAACTAGATTTTGATTATACTAACAATATCATCGAATATGAAGCACTCATGTTAGGTCTTCAAACCTCCATAGCCTTAGATGTTAAATCAATTAATATCTTTGGTGACTCTCAACTGGTTTGTGAACCAAGTTAATGGTATATACCAATGTCATAATGAGATACTTCAAAAGTATAAGCATCATGTTGACATGATTTTGACTACCTTTGACCATTATGAACTTCAAACCACCCCACGTTCCACTAATAAATTTATGGACACCATGGCCTATCTTGCTTCTCAAATCCCCACTTCACCCTCTAACTCAAAAATATTTTTCATAGTACAAAGGTTGCAATCACCTTCTTATCTAATTTGAGATGTCAACCTTGTAGGAAACATTGAAACTGACCCACATGACCTTTGGTATAAGTAGTTTTTAACTACCTTTCCCTTTCAATTCTACCTCCAGATCTTACTCATGAATGGACAATGAGCCTTTCTCAAAAGTGTCTCTCGCTATGTCATCATGGGTGGTCTTCTCTATAAACATGGCTTTGATGGTATCCTCTTATACGATGCCTTACAAGTTTTGAAATTCCATACACCATCAAGGAAGTTCACGATGGGATTTGTGGGGGTCACTTCAATGGCTTAGTTGTCACTAAGCACATCCTTCGCCTTGGCTATTACTTGGCCAACCCTAAACCATGATGATTGTTGTGACTATGTCAAGCATTGTGTGAAGTGTCAGCAACATGCTAATCTTCATCACACCCCTAGTCATGCCTTACAGGTCACACGAGACCTTTGGCCTTTCTCTCAATGGGGTTTGGATCTTGTCGAGAGAGATCAACCCTCATTCTTCCCAACATCATCAATGGATTATTACCGCTACTAAATATTACACTAAATGGGTGGAATTGTACCTCTTATTTCTACAAAATCTAAGAAAATATGTGAATTCATCAACCATCACATCATTTTTTCACTTTGGTGTTCCTCACCGCCTCATCACGATAATGGAAAACAATTCAAAAAAAAAACCCTACGGAAACTCTATGATGCCTTCGGCATTCAACTCAATTTTTCTTCACCTTATTATCCTCAAACAAATGGCCAAGCTGAATCGACTAACAAAAACTCTAAATAAAATTCTTATGAAAGTGGTTGATGATACTTGGTAAGGATTGGCACACACACATTCCTTTTTCCTTATGGGCTTATCACACTAGTATTCACACCTCAACTACTTTGCCACACCTTTCTCTTTGGTCTATGGTACAGAGGTTGTCTTGCCTCTCGAAGTCCAAATTCCATCTCTTCATATCTCACTCAAAGATATGCTCAATGATGATGATTTTTTCACCAGGATTGTTTGGCACAACTTGAGTTATTAGACAAAATCATCTAAATGCTCTCGATCACCTCCAAATCTACCAAAAATGTATCAAACGTGCCTATGATAAACATGTCCAAGAATGAACCTTCAAGGTTGGTGACCTCATCCTGAAGGAAAATCAACATGTAACAAAAGTGGAGAAAAGTAAATGGGGAAAGTTTTCCTAATTGGCTTGGACCTATATATCATTACTCATGCCTATGGATCAGGTGCTTATCATTTATCTTCACTCAAGGTAAACCCAAACTGAGCCCCTCAATGCCTTGCATCTTTGACCATTATATTGTTGAATCAAGTCCTATATATCACCTTCCATCTATTAAATGCATCCCTTGAGAAACATTCACCTTCCACTTACCTATTTTAAGGATCAACGACTAAACAAGAATCATGTGATTACCCATCACCTTTTAACCTTATCTTTAATATGAGTACCACAACTCTACTCATGGCATGATTCTCATGGATACTTTTCATCCTTTTTAGGATGGAATCCCATGGTCATTTGTCACTTAAAACCTCTCTTTCATAGCTAACCCATGTGTGTTATGGTTTTGTCTTCATAAAATAAGCCTATACTTCTCTATAGTCTTGTCCATGACCTAAAAGTCCAAAAAAAAAATTCAAAAGTAATATATGATATTTTCAAATTCAAACTCCTTGAGTCAAACTTCTTGTAAATAGATGACTCCTTCAAAAGGACATCTATCTTTCCATCTTGTTGTTATAAATAGATTGTTCCCTTGAAGGAAAACTATAAAAAGCTAGCCCTATTGTACATAGTCTATCACAAAAAAAAGACTATTTCTATAAAAAAATAAAATAAAAATATTTTGAAGCTTCCCACATCGATCAACTTCATGAAAGACCTCAAGGAGATATTATATTCATCCCACATAGAATTCCCACATCGATCAATCTATAAAACAAAAAAAAAAAAAAAAAAAAAAGAAAACTTTTTTTCATGGGACTTTCCTATTTTGGTCTTCTTGGGTATCTTACAGAAGAGACATGTTGTCTCACACCAAGGTTACGCTAAAAAAACCCATTTCACCTCACCATATTTTCTTTCTCATCTTCCACCTACTCAAGGGATGTGCCACAAATGTGACATTTCATGGTCATGTGACTTTCTTCACCCTTAGAATAGTCAATCATGCAACGCATTTAGGGTCTTACGTCATAAGCCAATCTTTGGTATGATAGACTCATAATGGTTCTTACCAATTAGGTGGATTTTTGTCTCCTCTTACCATTCACCTCTTTTCTTACTTATTGATCCTCCTTCATAGGACCAGACCTTTGACACCTACATTCTAGGAATTCCTCTTCCAAAATCACAATCACCCACACCTATTCAACCTAATACCACCATGCCTATAACCATGCCTACAAACTATACTAACATGCCTAAAATACTCATCCATTCCTAACCCATTCATGCCTCCTACTCATTCATCTCTTATCATATTCTTCCCTATGGGAGAACTACATCAGCCTAAGGCCCCTTTTCACTGAGGCTATGTAGGTAGCACTCCATGGGGGCCTTTGAGGTTAGCTCACCACTTTTACCCCTAACCCCCTTTACATTCACATTCTACCTAGTTAGTTTCCATTTACAAAAAAAAAACTGGAAATTAATATATTAAAAAATACATACCTACATTTATCCAATAACCATATTCTATTAATCATTTCATATTTTCATATATAATTACTTGGAAATTTAATACATTTATGTGTATAATATCATATATACACATGGATAAATAATCAAAGTGTCTAAAATAGCTATACTCATATACATCATCTCTCACAAAATCATTTCTCACCAGTTACCTAATATATATATAAATCAAAAATCATCATACAAGTATCACATGTCATGATCAATCAACCCCACCTAAGGCCCTCCTCTCCACTCTCACCCATCTCCTCCTCCTCTCCTCCTCACTCCTCCTAAAATGGGCATGTATATGAGAACTAACTGTAACTAACTCACCCTATCTTTGGGGCCAAAGACCCCATGCTACCTAAGTTGTGAGTCCTGGACTTGGTCCTCTCATAGCCTACACTCTTGGGCCCTATATACTCGATATATGAGGGAACATCAATACTTGTAGTGGCTAGATGGTCCTAGTAATAATGGGCCTCATTTAGGGCATCCTTGAACATATCACCATATAGATATGGTCATCATGGTGCATCCCCAACTACCACCACATCCATGAACTCTACCTACTAATAGAGGACCTTCTATGGTGTCGGTGCATATACTACATGTTAGATTCCTTACCTAGTGTCTAGTAAACTATCATGGGCCTACTACCTGTAGCTACCTAATATATAGCCAAAACCATCCTAAACCTATCACATACATGGGTGATGCATCAACCTAACTCCACTGTGAACCCCTACTAAACTAGTAACATGTTGCACTAGTAGTGCTACTCTACCCATCTAGTGCACATCCTCATTGTACCTGAGCCTTATATGTACTGCTATGCTAAGCATGTCTATGCTACCTATGGGCTCACCTACCTGACCTAAATGTAGTGTAGTAGTCACCTTCCCCTATCAAACTACCTGTGCATGTGCCATATCAAATGGTTCTCCCAAAGTAGCTGGTCACTGTCCCTATAGGGCATCCCTCTGAACCATCATTGTGGCTAAGTCTAACTGACCTGGCCATGGTGGTGTTGCCTATAACTCCACTTCCCACCACTATCTATATGCCACAGTGGTCCATGCATCATCCTCTCTTGTATCCACTAGTACCTCCTCCTGTCTATGGGGGTTTGTGGGCCGGGGTGGAGACAAAGGTCTCTCCACATCATCCTTGTGGTATTGTGGGAAGGGTGGTGGCACATCTTGTTGTAATCTAAACTGGCATCGACTCTATCGATCGGGATCATCTCATGCTCATCGACACATCTACCTATATCCACCACACTAATTATAACTCATGTAGCTCCTCATCCATCCCTCTAAAAGCTAGAAAACTACATAGGGCTGCTAGACTATGTCCATCACATACAAGCCCTCCAGCTCTCACCTGTAGTATACTCATGAGCTACCTCCTCTACTCGAGGATGACCACCTATAGCCACCCACCTCCTGTAACCTACCCTCTATCCCCCATGGTGCCAATCTAGTACTAGTAGTCCTCATGGCCATGCACTACCACAATATGCTATGCTATGCATATTGACAATGTAGTAGGAATGTACAAATAATGTCATAGATCATCCTCCTGGTAAGCCCACAACTCCTGTATAGCTGTACTAAATATGTAGGTGCCCATGCAAAAGTAAGACCCGATCCTCGATCATATCTCACAATACTCCCATCAGCCCTCTAGGAAACCGACCACCCTCTTGAATCAAGAAGTGCATAACACCCCACCACCACCATCATCAACACTACTAACCACATCTCTCTGTGGGTGTGCAACATACAAATCCCCATAAACAAGACTTGGACATTGTGCTCTATCAAGTCACTCGCCATCTCCCCAAATACCTCAATCATCACCTCAAAGCTCCATCTACTAATACCAAATATATTGGCTCCCTAATAATAGGTAGCCACCAATCCTCCTATCCTCCATATGATGGTCATCTCTCTCGGTGGGTAGATGAAAGGTGTTGGTCACTTATCCCCCATCTATCGATGAGTGTGACCATGAGACTATGATCTCATCGATCCACCTATAGCACCTAATGCCTCCCACCAATCCAACATCTCGCATATGTGTCCACTCATCCTCAATAATGTTGGGACATCTTCCCTAATAATGGTGGGACACGGTCCCACATCATCAACTAATGTCATGCCTGCATCCATACCACTCAAAAATGTCAAAAACTAAACTACTTTTCCCATTTCTTTACAACCTAATTACCCCACCTATCTATTTCCTAACTACCTCCCTGGCCTATCATTTCTTCTAATTTATCTTATCAAGTTCCCATAACCCATTCCATCACTATGACCTAATCTTCCTCTATTACCCACCTATGTTTACCTATATATACCCTCACCCACCTCTTCTCTCTCCCTCATCCCTCTCTATTTCCCTTATTCCCTATCTACCCTCCCATTTCATTTTTTTACCCCATTTTGGCCTTCTCAACTTAACCTATTCAGACTAAGTCACTTTTCATAGTGACCGATGTTGGTCACATGGACCGATACTAGTCACCCTGAACCGACATCGGTCGACTATTTTCCCACCGATGTCGGCATGCCATGCGGCGACATCATGAGACCTTGACTACCGATTTGGTCTCTAGTTTGGCTCCAAAGCCAACCCCCACCCCCCAATTTTCTAAAAAATTAAAAACAAGCCTAAAACCTACCCAAAAACCACCCAACCCCACCCATTTCCATTTTACACCCTAATTAATCTACATTACACCCACCCCATACCCAAATTCTTCCATTTTTAACTACATTTTGAATTTTTAATTCCCCCATTTTATTTCATTTTTTCCTACAAATTCAATAAAAAACAACCAGAAAGGATTGAATCCTACCTCTACACACCGATGTCACCTCATTGGGATCTCTGGTCTTTGAGTTAGGTGGTCCTCCCACACCTCCTCCTACTACCACCATGTCTAAATCAAACCCCTGGCTCTCCACCAATCAAATCATGCCAAAATATCTCATAGGCCCACCTCTACACCTCTCCAACCACTCACCTCTCTCCAAATCAGCCTAGAATCTAGCCCAATCATGGTCACTCTCATCAATAGTATGAAAATGAATCTCTGCTTGTCATTTTCACAAATGGAAAAACACAAATGAATCCAATTCATGGATTTTACCTTTTATTCCAAATCTGACCTGACCACATCGGTTTCCCTAAACCGACATCGGTCATGTGCCCTAGTGCACCACTGCTTGGTTTCTCTTGACCAACATCAGTTGGCCATGACCATGGTCATTAGCCTTTTTTACCTCATTACACCATATAGTACTAACTCTACCTACCCAAAACCTTTTTCTACCTAACCCAAAGTTGACCCTGACCTTACACCTCACCCTCATGACCTTATTACCTATCACCCAACCTCAAAATCAGTTTGGGGCATGTTTTTCCCCTACCATGGCCTTACCTACGACCTTACCTAAATCACCCAACCCAACCTCACCTTTTTGACACTCGAATTCATGTACTCACTATACCTTGCGATGTGATACTCATGTTGTTCCACCTAATGACCTTACCTTGCCTAATGTCATGTTGTTTATCCCACCATACCTTTGGTGCCCTAGAACAAAACCTATTGCCCATTCCTACACCTAGCCTAGTGGTGTTTTAGGACCATATCCTATACCTTGGATACCTAACCACTTCAACCTTGTTTGGATAAACCTATCGACCTTTGACGATGTAGAGTTTGCAAGCTCTTCAACCTAGTACCTTATCATAATCTATACATATGCATGTGTTAGACTTCCCACTACCTATTACCCGACCAAAATCACCCTTACCTACAACCAACCTACCCTCATTTTCATCACTTACCCATTTATCAAACCACTCACCGACTCCATTTTCACACCTCATCAATTCTAGGTTTGAGGGGATCACCTCCACCCACACTTGGGGCAACCTAACCCTCACTCATACCTGGAGCACCAACTTCCTATTTTAGTTAGCATCACTTATCAATACAAGCTACATGAAAAAAAGGGGAAAATGTAGACACCAAATTTGGGTCACACTCCCCTTGGTCCCCTTCAATTAATTAACATAACACATTTAACTAATCATGACCCCTTCATCCCATATTAATATTCATCCTCACATTATTAATTAAATTAATTATTTTAATTAAGTTAATTTCATCCTCACACCTCCACCTCATCATGACACCTCATCCTGGACCCATTCCAGGGCATTTAACTCATAATGACCAAGTCATTACTCTCAACACTAAGTCATCACTCCCAGTGTTGAGTCACTACTTGACCTAACTAACTAAGAATTCTTCCTAAACCTAACTAGACTTCTTCTAAGATCTTCCTACCTTCTCTCATGAGAACTCTACTTCCCTAAGTGGACCCAACAAGGAAAACACGCCAAATCTGGGAAGATCTACCTATTTTTGGTAAATAAGACTATTTCACCCTAACCAATGCTGTTTATCCTCGGCGACATCATGGTCACCTAAACCACCATCGGTTCCTTTATATAGAATTTTACAACCCTTTACCCAGGTTGGTCATTCAGTTATTGGAGCCTTATTGCATTCAAGCATGAATCTTCAAGCCCTCCTACATCATAACAATGAAACACACACAACCATAGTGCAAGAAAAGCAGCCGGTTCTCCTTCCAGAGCATGTGGAATACTCACGGGAGCACACAAGTTATACTACCATGACACTAGACCAAGCATCTCTTCTTTGATCAACCACCAACCACCTCCACTCACAGGATCTGCAACATACCCAGTAAGTATTTTGATTTTATCATTTGTGCTTATTCAAGTATAGATCTTTCATTTCTTTCTATATTTCATTCTTTCCATTACCCGTATATCACCTTCTTCCCACCAACCCACTATTCAACCATCCCAAGCCTTTACACCCTTTCCAACCTCCTTTTCAGCATACCCGAGTCTTCTTAACAATATCATGACCTTATCAACACCCCCTTCACTCTCTGTGTAATCACAGAGAGGTCAAACTCCATTTTTAACATTTGAACCAAATTTCCCCTACTGACACCGTTAGCCAACCAACATTGGTCTATCTCCTATACTGGCATCGGTCGACCAACCGATACTGGTCTCTGAGACTAGAATTTTTCCTATAACAACGAGTTAACAACTTCCCCAAAACAGCTCAAAACCTTGCCTAATTTCACCCAGACCTCACCTACAGCCTCTACTACCTACAGACCCAAACCAGCCCATTAATCATCTAGATTTAATTCTAACCATTTCCTGTTGAGTTAAATTCACTTGTTGTATGTTAATAGGAGATACCTAAATCTTATCAACTATAATAGGAACTATTATTTCTTACATTAAATTGTATTAAATAGAGGATTGACAACCATTCAAGGAAGCATCACACTTCTCGGATCTAGCCTTGCTTAGGAAGTCCTCTGACTCTTGCTATTTAATACTATTTGGTGGTCTTGTTGTGTTTCTTATTGATAAACTAATGTAGTTAGATGAGAGGTGTGCCATTTCTGATGGAGTCCAAAGATAGAGAAGGTAAAATAGAAGGCCTAACATGATAGACACATAAGTAACAAAATGTTTTAAGTGGAAAAAATGGTTCTTCTGTATGATTCTAAGTTTACACGTCACCTAGGGAAATTGAAAGTGCATTGGTTGGGACTTTCATAGTAACAAAAATACTTGAGTCAAGTGCTTGTCAATTTCATACATTGGATGGCACCTTATTGTCTAGTTACTTCAATGGGAGTAGGCTAAAGCCCTACTATAAATAAGGCTTCTTGGTGTTTTTAATAAGGCAGTATTTCCACTTAGAGTATATTTTACTTTTATGTGTTTCCTTTCATCGTTGTTATGTTTTTTCATTTTAGTTTAGTGTTTTATTATAATAAGCGTGCTTGCACACCTGAAGCTTAATACTATATTTTGAATTCATGTGTAGAGAACCACACATAATTTTAGTGTGGGGTGGAGAAGATATAAGTAAAATAGATTGATTTAAAATAAAATTAAAAGTGCAAGTTGTTATATAGGTACATATATGGGTTGGAATAGGAATGACCTCACGAAAGAATTAGTACACATAGAAGAAATGTGTCACGGGTGCTCAAATTGAGGGTGTTTTAAAGGAATTTTTCTCAAATTGAAGACCACATGTAGAAGGATAATCATGTAGTGTGATGTGAGGTAGGCAACAACATGGTAAACTAATTAGGATGAGGCACAAAAGGTTATGTACTTTGGCACATGAAGGCACATATAAGGAGGTTTGTGGTCGAGAAGTAGTGGCCATGCCATAAGGTTATGACTGGGGCATGGTAAAAAACAAAAGTATGGAAAAATTGTAATTAAATATCAGTATGGTGGTAGGTGAGGAGTAATTAATGCCAAAAATTTGGAAAAAACTATAAAAGGGATGCATACAAGTTTATTCTTACCTCACATGTTTTAATTTTTCAAGCTGAGAAGAGTGATCTAAAGTGTAAAAAAGTGCAAAGTGTGAGAGGGATTGTATAAAGTAGTGAACCAATTGATATTTGGACACAGTTGTTATAGAGCTCTATTGAAGGGTGTTTGAGCTAGTAGAAGGCGTGTGGAAGGAAAGTTTGTGGACCTAGGGTTTGAAAAAACAAAATTGTAACTAGGGCATGCGGATTTCAAGTTTCATAGGTCGAACAAGTGTAAGGAAACATTATAAAAATTGCAATGGCACCCAAGAGAGCACCTAAAACATATACTCAAGGAAAGAAGAAGAACGAAGTGGAGGTGGAAGTTTAGGAAGTACCAAATGAATATTTTCAGAAATGCAATACCTGGAGGAGTTATTATGGGGCACGAATGGGAGTATCATGTTAGAAAAATTAAAGTAAGTGACTACAATCATTGTATCAAGGAAAAAAATATGAATTTGAGATGGAATTGATGGAGAAAATTGATTTGCACATAGAGGACAAAAAAAATTATCTATGATGATGTCAGGCGCAAGATCTTGGAGAAAGTTGGTGCTTTACAAATTTATGAGTGGCTTATTTTAGAAAACCAGAGGGGCTTTACCAGTGGTTAATGTCAAGGGTCCATGAGGAATTATTTTACTTTTTTGATAGATGAGTTCCACTCAATGTGCCTTTTATTAAGAGCCTCACTAGATAGATAAGCTTAGGCACGGAGATTTCCAGTGATCTGGAGGAGGACGTGGGTGTAGAGGCCATTGTTGAAGAGTTGGCATACCAGAAATAAGGGAACACAATGCCAATATCCAAGGTAACCAACCCTGTTGTGAAAATTTCTACCCATTTGTTAACAAAATTTAATGGCTAGGAGAGATGGGGCATGGCAAATAAGAAGTGGTTGTATATTACAAAGAAGATGGATTTAGGTACTGTGTAAAATATTACAACCTTTATAGCATAGAGAATCATTGAGGAAGCACACAAGGGGGATAAAATCAGCTAGGGCACTATCCTTCTATCTATCATGTTTGTAGAAATTTGGGTTCCCGATGACTGAGGGACAAGGTGTCGCACTACCCAGAGGAGAAGAAGTCACTATCCAACCTGTTTGCTAAGTATACATGTGATGGAACCATGAGCGGCGCATATAAGAAAATATTAGATATTTGGTACATACAAATATACAAATATTTTGAATATGAATGGTGCATTCCTAAGGATTTTCCTACGGTGGTGGATAAGTAGGCACAATTTGTAGTTTTTCAGCATTATTGCATTATCAGATTTGGGATGAAGAATGGAAAATGGATCCCATGGTACAAGCTCCCTTATGCTTTCACCACATGTTATTTTCAAGCTTTTGTTAATAGATTCATAGATACACGTAGATTGATATTTCATGCAAATAAATTTGACTACAAATACCATACTCTTCGGAAGACCTATGTCTACTCAAGTAAGTATGCATATATTGAAACAATGATATCTTATAACATTGTGATAAATTCTATGTATTTAGAAATTAGGAAGGTTGGAGTGGCTAAGGTATATATTTATCTTAAGCCCAAGTTAGTCGATGGAAAGTACATTGAGAATGAGTTCAAGCTCCCTGAGATGCGAAAGGGAAGCACATAGTTAGAACTATGTAGGATGATGAGCCCACTCCTCCTCATACATATGAGGAAGAACTTCATGAAGAAGAGGAGTTAGAAGAAAGTGGTGGGCTACACAATGGCTTAAGGAGGAAACCAATCATAGGAGTGAAGAGGTCACATGAGAGTAATCCATCGACAAGGAGCGAGAAGAATAAAAAAGAATTGAAATAGAGGTGGATGAGTCGAATAAGAGGAAGGAGGTGGGGAAGACTTGGGATTCATAAGAGTACCAAGAGAGACTAGGGCATATGAAAATGACACGACCCTCTCGGCCATTGATAAGGTCACCAAGAATATCACTTTGGTTAAACCAATCCCACAAAATAAAATAAAGAAAAGGTGCAAGTATGTGCCCGAAAGGAAAGTGAAGAAGAGGTTTAAGGAGAGAAAATGCACACCACGAGGGTGACACAAATTATTAATGTGGAAGGAGATGAAGAGATGAGAGATGAAGGAACCCAACACGATACAAAAGTGCATGCGCGCGATGAAGAGAAAGGGCCCACATGAGAAGAGTAGGAGAAAAATAAGAGTATTGGTGAGCCATCTAGAAAGTGTGGGGGTACAACAAGTGAAGGCCCAGTCTCAGGTGTAGAGGTGCATATTCCCAAAAGAAGGTGGTCTTGTAGGAATAATAGACAAGAAATTTGAAGACACTTGACTTAGGATATGTCAATGATACTTTGAAGATCATCCGTGCACGGTTTCAAAACACCCTTACACTAGAGAAATTATATGGATATGAGATGATAGATCTTGAAGGAGAAAATATTTACACAAGGAAGTAATTTTCTTAGAGCACACGAGACACATGGATGAACAAGAGTTATATGTTAAGGAATGAGCATGCATCAAGAGGAAGATGAAGAGGGTTCACAAGTAGTGCATATGACGATAAATCCAATTTCATTTACTGATGAACAAGAAATTAATACCTTGACTAAGATGGAAACAAAAGTAGCGTGAAGGGAATCTAGAAAAAGTGGCCATGCTTAGGAAACTTCTCAAAGACAATAAAAATATGAAGGAACAAATTGAGAAACTAAGCGAGGTGTGTAATTGTTGTCGTGAAATCATTGCACCCTACTGAATGTGTAAATAGGGCGTTCAATGTGTGATTGGGACACATGGGATCACCTCTCAAGTTGTGGGACTGTCAACTTCACCTACTGCAACTTAGAGAGGGTACAAAATACCACAAACTAGGAAGCACATGTTCCCTTTGTTAAACTCGATCAGAAAAACAAGTTATCAGTCTTCCAGTGAAGAAGGATGAACTTGAGAAGGGTGAACAAGCACCACAACTCAACTATGCAATACTCCACCACTTGATAAGCACAAAATCCAAGAACCTACAATAGAAACATGAACTTGCATAAATGTACCTGCAAGCATGAGAAAGGCACAAAGAAGTATATAGAATGATGAAAGGACCAAGATTAGTCACAAAACACACACTTTTATTACTTCAATAACATGCACAATGCATCATACATTCAAAGAGGCAATGGTTTCCATTACAGTCTTGAAAAGGAGGCTTGAAAGTTCCTCAACATACAAGGACAACTTGCAGAAGAGAGAGGACTCTTGAAAAATTGCACTTGCCTAAGATGTCTAACTTTCCAACCTATCTGACCTATTGGAACCCTTTGGAATGAGCTTCCAACTTACATTTATAGAAGAATATGTGAGAGAGAAGAGGAAAGGTCATAATTACATTCCTAAATTGAAGGCACATGATGTATTTATTACAGTTGGTTGAACCACTTTGAGAAGGTTCCATCATGTGTCATTAATGCCCAGTTGACCTAGTTCTTTAATTAATTAAAAGAATATTTAAATAAAATATTTTAATAATAATAATAAATATTATTATTAAAATATTTAAATAAAAATATTAATTTAATTAAAAAAAAATAATATGGGACCCCCCTTTGACCGGTTTTTGACTTGAAGGAGGGGGTCATGAGAAAAAGGCCAAAAAAAACCCAACTCGGTGGTTGGCTCACCGAGCCAACTCACCAAGTTGGTCTCGAGCTCCATATCTCATCCTCATCACACCTTAAGCTCACACTCCTCATCAGTTCATTCACACATCACATTCATCAGATCCTTTCATCATGAATTGAGCTTGAACCACTTACTCATTATGAACTATTGAGCTCTTCCATCTCACTTGCAATCCACTCACGAGCTCTTCCAGTCTTGATCTTCATCATATTGATCACTCTTTTGAGCTCCTAGCCTTTTCACACCTGAGCATCGAGCTCCATAAATTGCATCAGTCATCATTGATTTCCATACCAATTCAAGCTCTCATGAGTCTCATTGATGACATTTCCATGTGATGTAATCTTTATCTCGATTTCTCTGAGTAACTTCGAGTTCCACTCGCCATGTTAAGCCCCTCTGACAACTTGACTTCCAAATGATCCTTTGACCACTCCTCTCATCTCCTCTTATTTTGATCACACCATTTTTTTGGCTTCATTTTTCATGAATCATGAATCATTATGTGATGCTTGTCACAAATTCATTTTCATGATTGATCATCTCACTCTCAAACTCTTTATCATCATCATCATTGATTTCATCACACTTGAGCTCCACTCATGATTGAAATTCATAGCTTGCTTCATTTGTGATTCGATCTCTCTTCAATTGAGCTCATTATGATCCCATTCATATGCATGCTTGAGGATCTTTTTCCCATTGAGCACATCTCATCTTGATCATTTAATCCATGAGTTTTATGTGTGCTGTTCCTGATCTTTCTTGATGAACTTTGATCTCCATGAAACTCCATCAAGCTCAAATTCATCATCATCAACTATCTCATGTTTCATGATTCACTCTCATTTCACTTGATCATGATGCTCATCAATCACCATTGAAATCATCTCATGAATCATGCTCTCATCATGCTCTCATTGATCTTATCAGTCAAATCCTCATGATTGATCATGCATCAAGACTCCAAAATTGATCAAACTCTTCATCATTTAGCTCATTCATCATTGTCATTTGCTCAACTCATTAGCTTCTGCACTCATCTTGCCAAACTCTGATTCATCATTCACAATCTCCTCTTCTTCTCATGATCTCTGATGATCTTCAGCTTCTTTTGCTCATTCTCATTTCATTTCATTCTAGCTTGAATCATCATGTGCTCATTTTTGAAGATCTCACTTTCCATCCGTTCTTGAGTTCATCATTTGAGCTTCAACTTGATTTGATTTTTGCCACTTTCCTCCATTTCATTTTCATTTCATGATTCCTTCATTCTCATTTCACATCAAGACTCACTCTTTCTCATCTTCTATTGATCTCATTGATTTCATCTTGATCATGATGCTCAACAGTTGATTGAGCATCCATTGCATCATTCTTCAAATCTCTCTCATGCTCTCATTGATCTTCTTGCCCATGGACTTTGGTCATCATTCATTTTCATCATTCATCTTTATCTCATCTATTCATCTAATTGCTTCACTCAACTTGAATCTCTGAGTCATCACATTGGTTACACCATCTGATTACTTTTATCATTTCACATTCTTGATTCTTGTTCATCTCTGATCCTTGATTTGAGCATTCTTTTCAATTTCCAAGTAATCACTTATAAAATATCACATTTCATGAGCTAAATGTCTCACAACACCACCCTTTGAGTTGATATCATGATTTACCATTCTCTGATGCTCATTTTCTCATCCATCGATCATCTTGAATCAACCTTGATTTTCCATGTCGATTCTCAAGCTCCTCAAACTTTCATCATCTCTCTCATTCTCTCTCATGATCATTTCCTCTTCATCATCATGACTCATTTTACTCCAATATCCAATCCTCTGCTTTATTTCATCTTGCTCATTCACATGGTATTGTAACTCTGACATGGCTCTGTTCATGCTTAAATTTCTTCTTCAATGATCTCATATCTATATCTTGAAATCCAATGAATCTTCTAGCTTCATTCCATCATCTAGCTTCTAACTTCAAGATGATTTTTATTGATCTCATGATCATGAATCCCATGTTCCATCATGAGCTCAAATCAGATGACTCAAATCATACCATCTTCTCTTTTTGATTGAGTTCACATGATGAGTTCTTAATTTGAATTTAATTAAATCTTTATCATCACCATTTCCATCATCATCCTCTCACATCTTCTATCCCTTTTCAATGATCAAAAAAATTCACCTCTAAGACATCATCTAATGCTTACATGATTAATCTTAGCTTGATCTCACTCTCCCACTCATGAGTAGACTGCATTCTTTCAGTCTTCATTCTCATTCACCGTTTGGTTTTTGACTCACTCAAAATCTCATGATGATTTTCCTTACATTGACCTTTAACCACCACTTTCATCATTCGATTTTGAATGAAACCTCTTCTTAAATCATCATGCTCAAGACCATAACTTTCTATGACTTTTTCATGGCTGATCTTAAAATTTACCACACTTTGCACCATTTCTCAATTGACCGTTTATGAGCTATTCATGTCCCTTGCATTTCATTAATGAAGATTCTTTGGTCTTATTCAATTGAGTTTCAGATTTCACATTTTCCCACTTAACTTTCATTTCACTCTAATTCAGATTAGGATGGATGTTGCACACCTTGGATACACTCACATCAAAATTTATGCTGATGGTTGATGCACCTTTGGCCCATTTCACCATCTTGTTGAACCCCATCTTCAATTTCCAAAACCACATGTGTATGCATTACCCATATATCATCTATGTTTTGGCATAAAACTTCAACTTTGACCTTCATGATCTCATCCATCAATCATCAGTTCACCTCATTGCTTATATTTCTTCATTTCTCCACATCCTTTCCAATTACTTATTCAACTTACCTCATTGGAATTTATGATCAAATTTCATTCCCATTTGATTATCCTTTATCAGAAAATTGAAAATTCTCTATTTTTGATCACATATTGTTGTTCATCTTCTGTGATGATTGGTCTTCCCATTCATTGACTTGATTCCTCATCAAATGAGCTCTATGAGCTGAGCTTGACTTTGAACATTCAACCAACTATTCTTGATCCATCATCACTTTCATTGAGCTCACTTGACTCACTTTCTCCTCATCTCCCCTCTGAATAGATACCATGAGTCCTAATCATTAACAAGCCATCATTATTATTCATTGATTTCAGACTTTACCCAAATCTTTCCCTCAATCTTTAAAAACTTTCTAAGAGTCAAAAATTGGATCATGATTTTCATCAATTTTAGCACTTTTCCTTAGCTATCTCTTAGCTCATTTTCTCAATGTTTTTGATCCATTCCTGAATTGAGAGTCTTCATTAACTTTAACTCATTCTAATTTAATCTTACCATCCTTTTTTCAATTTTTTTCCTGATGAATTTGTTTGAATTTTGATTTTTTTTTTTGATCGCATCACCTTTTTTTACTTTACTTGAAGCTCATTTTGATTAATTCATGACCCATTGACACTTTCATCTTGAGTCAAAAAGCCTGATTTTTAAGATTCAAATTGAAAATAAGTTAATGCTAGTTTGAAGATCCTTCTTCCCAAATACTAATTAAAATTATAATTATTTTATTCTAAAATTGCATGATGAAAATAGAAGAAATGGACCCTAATTTTATGGTACATGTTTTTGATCAATTTTAATAGGACCCTCGTTGTCCATTTTTTTCAAGTGTGTAAAAATGGATAACATTTTTGGCGACCTCTCGGGATGATTTCTACTAAGCATGATTCTAGTAGCCTTAAGTCATCCATTGGGCATGGAGTCAATATTGGAATCTTGAAAGTGATTTGATCTTCTGTGATATCCCAAATCCCTTGAGCATTAATCCGATCTTGGACCTCCCTGAATGCTAAGCATGAAGTATATTGAATCTATTGAATGCTTGACATCATGAACACTGTAAAATTTTGAATGAGGAAGAATATGTATGAAACTCTTATGGAAACCTTGAACCTTCCTTCTCCTTGAAACCTTCCAATGATGAAACAATGTGCAAGAACAACACAAAAAAAAAACAACAAGGAAAGAAAAAGAAAACACACACACAACAATGTGCATAAGCACTTGGAGGAAAACACCTAACTAAACTATACAGGGGGTGGAATGATTCTCAAAAAAAAGCTTTGAGATGTATCCCATTCACATGAATGGGTAGTTCTTCTCCATTGAGCCTAGGATAGATGAAATGAATTCACCTCTTTGCAACTCATGATGATGTATGGCCCACTCCAGAGAGCGTCAAACTTGGCATGCTTTCTGGCTTGGCCTATCTTCATCCCATTTGAGGACTAAATCCCTCTTGAAAATGCATTGTTAGATGAATGCCTTCTTGTCAAAATATTTCTTAACTTGAGCTGATGTTGCTCCAAAGTCTTCATAGCCTTGTTTTACTTCCTCTAACTCCATGAGTTCAAAACCTTACTGTTCAAGAGGATCACTCTCCATAACTTCAAGTTGATGAGCTAACTCCAAAGAAGGTAACTCCAAGGAGAGTGGAAGTTTTTCTTCTCTTCCATATACAAGCATGAAAGGAGAATTCCCTGATGGCCCTTTTAGGTGTGATCGATCTTCCCATAAGGTGGTCTTAAGTTGTGTATGCCAAGTCCTCTTGTTAGTTTCCATCATGCACTTAATAATCCTTATGAGGTTTTTGTTACTAGACTCAGCCAATCCATTTCCTTGTGGATAGTAATTGGATGAAGTCTTGAGGTAGACCCCATTTTTAACAACCCATTCACTCAACTTCATACCAAGAAAATCCATCACATGTTTGTCTGCTGAAATGACTATAAAGGAACACCAAACCTTGTCATTATACCTTCCAAGAAATCCAGAACTACCTTTTCATTTCTCTCTTTCAATGCTACCACCTCTTTCCATCGAGTAAAATAGTCTTGTTGTAGTAAGGACCCATTTATGTCCATCACTGGATGGAGGATTAATCATTCCGATGAAGTCCAACCCCCATTGAACAAAGGGTTGATCCACTTGATTGGATGCAAGTGGAAGAGCTGCCAACTTCTACTTTTTCCCAAAAAAGGCACATTCCTTACATTTCCTTACCCAGAGATGGGCATCTTTGAACAAATCCAGCCAATAGTAACTAACTCACATGATCTTGGTAGTAGTTGTTCATGCAGAATAATGTCCTCTAGATAGGCCATTATGAAACTCTTCTAGTATCTTACTTACCTATTTTCGGTCCTACACACCAAGGAGGACACCATTCAAATCCTTTTGAAAGAGAACATTATCTACCAAAACATATGGAATAGATTGAAGATGGAAAGTCTCTTTGATTTTTATCCATGTTCACAGGATATACTCTGAGAAGAAGGAAATTCTTCATTTTGGATAACCAGTCAACTTGATCATCACTCTCATCAGTGTTTAGGAGCATCGCGTCCTCATCACCTTTTGATTCCATGTCTGCAACAAGTTGTTGACACAAACCTTTACCTCTGACAAGTTTGGTAACTTTGATATGCACATCATACTCCATCACCTTCATGATCCATCCAGTGCACACTTTTCATTCATCTCTTTGTTTAGCAAAAACTCCTTGACACCTGGATGAGACACCATCAGATGAATTTTGTTGTTGGACAACATGTGCTTGAATTTCTTCAAAGCTCGAATAACCACAAAGACTTGTTTTTCAATGAATGAGTATTTGAGCTCATAGTCTTTGAGGGATTGACTGAAGAAAGCAATTGGTTGCTCCATCAGATCATCATTTTGTTGGGTGAGGATCCTAAAATGCTCTCTTGACCTACAAAAGCATAAAGGATAAAGTCTTTATCAAACCTGGGTTCACTAGCATGGGAGCTTGAGAAATTTCCATTTTGATGGCTTCAAAGCTCTCTCATCCTTCCTTTTCCATGAGAATGGCATGTTTTTCTTTAGCATGGTTGTCAGTGGTTTAGCCAATGTCACAAATTGAGGATGAATCTCCACACAAAAAGTTTATGGTTCCCAAAAAACTCTGGAGGCCCTTTCTTATGACTTGGGAGAGATAAGGACATAATCAAAATGAATCTGGATGGATCGATTGATAGTCCTTCCACTGAAACAACATGCCCCAACAACTTTCCCTCATGCACTACAAAAATACACTTCTTGGGATTAAGTGAAACCCCAAATTCCCTACACCTTTGGAAAACCTTCCTTAGATGTGTGATGATCATCTTGCATGCTTAGAATATATAGTTATGTCATCTAGGTAAACCAAGATGATATCATTGATTAGTCCTTTAAATGCCATGTCCATGGCTCTTTGGAAAGTAGCCCCAAAATTGGACAATCCAATGGCATTTTTTTGTAGGCATACGTGCCCCACTTGGTAGTGAAAGCCATTTTGAATTGGTCGATTCTTGGACTAGAATTTGATTGTAACCCAAATATCCATCGAGAAAAGAAAATATTTGAGCTCCTGCCACCATTTGAAGGATTTTCTCCATTGATGGAAGAGGATAATGGTCTTTTAATGAGGCATGATTCAAATCCTAAAATCTACACACAACCAAATCTCTCCATTCTTCTTCCTTATGGGCACTAGATTGGCTACCCAAGAGGAGTGCTTGATGGGAAAAATAATACATGCCTTCGATGAGTTTGGTTAGCTCCTTTCTCATTAGTGGCTCGATTTTGGGATTAATTGGCCTCTGTTTTTAGATGAACTGGCTTGGCATTAGGATCCAGTTCGATGGTATGTTGTGCTAGACCTAGATCAAAACCACACAGTCTTTATAGCTCCATGCAAAAATGTCATGATACTCTTGAAAAAGTTTGATGAAAGCTTCTTTCTCTTCGGAAGTACACACTTTTCCAATCTTCAAAAACTTCTCATGCACTACCTCGACTTCCTCAAAATCTTCTTCTTTGACCACCATGTTAGAGCTTTGTCTTTTGGCTTGATCATCTAAATTGAAAATGGATTCCAGAGTGACTAAGCCTTTTGGTAGTTTTTTTTTTCAATTGTATAATTTGATCACCATATGACTCTTGCAACTTATCTTGATTTCTTGCAGCAAACTCCACCTCTTCTTGTAGGAAAAGGACAATTTTTTGTCACTATCAAACACTTTCCAGCTACTCACATTATCAGGGACTATAGGTCAAACCACCATTTTGAAAATTTTTCCCTTCTTTCATGATATCAATAGGTATGTCATATTGTGAGCCAATTGTAGCAAGCCTATCAACATCTTGATTTTGATTTCTAGGAACTACATGGATTCCAAAAGCTTTGAAATATTCAATCAAGTCCCAGACTTGGTTCTTGTATGATCTTAAAAGATCATTCTTGGATGCACTGTGTGTCATCACTTGATGAAAAACTAACTCATTATCTCCAAAAATAGTCAGGGCTTTGATTCCCTTCTTTTGGGCTAGTTGAATTCCTTGCACAAGGGCCTCGTATTCAACAACATTGTTAGTGCAACTGAATTACAACCGAAAAAGATGAGAAGTACTTATCTCCCTCTAGAGAAATTAACATAACACCAACACTAGATCCATTCTTACTTCTTGAGCCATCGAAGAACAATTTCCATACAGTCCTTCCAAATCACTTGGTGTTTTGACAAGTTGTGGTATGATCATATCTTCTTCATGAATGCAGTATGTACCCAATCTTGTTTCTTCCAAAAGTAGAAAACCAACTTCTTCTTCTACCAACACATCAGCATAGGGATCATATTGATGATCTCCACTTACTTCATCTAGCACAAGTATCGGGACTTCTTCAACAAGAGTGGTTGGTTCATGATCAACATCTTCTTCTTCCGGATCTCTCGATGGTGTAATTCCCATTTATAGGACTAGCGTGTAGGGTTCTACATGATTATGGCAGATTGGTTCTTCCCCTTATAGTCACTTTGGTTCCATATCGAGTCCTAAGAATCATATGTGACCAATCGGCTGATAGATAACCACCCATCTTGGCAGTGAAATCTCATGATAGGTAGATGGCGAAGAGAGGAGGAAGATCAATGACTGATATGTCTTGGGTGAATGAAAAACTTGGGCATGCATGGATGGTAAGTTGAAGTCCTTTGATAACTCCAATAGTCTTAATAACTTGTGCCATCCAGCTGAAAAACTCCTCTTACAACTGGTGCATATTGTATGCCTAGTACATCTGTAATTTGTTTGGGCATGACTGAGCTACTGGCACCAAAATCGATCATGCAATTATGCACTAGGTGGTTTCCAATGATCAAGGAAATATAGAATGGTGGTGGTTTGTTTTCCTTTAGGAATACTTTTCCCTTAGTTGACACAAAATCATAGCAGTTGTTTCTCTCCATGACCTGATGATCCATCGGTTGTACCAAAACTATTTAGAGCCTCTCATAACAAATTTCTTTGAGAAGGAATTGAGAGTGTGTCCCACATAGTAATGCTCAGGTTGGTTTTCTTCATTTTTCTACTATGCTTGAAGGGAATTTCTCCTACTTTTTGACACTTCTTTGGGCATTGGGATCCTCCTTTGGAAAATGCTTGTTGGGTATTGTGATGCCTAAGAACCTTCTTTCCTTGCGGCTTGGCTAACAGGTGTTTTGGCGGTTTTCTTTCCCACATCTTTATCAACCACCACTTGTGTCTAAGGCTGTGAAGTGGATGCTTGATCAGATTTGGAAGTTTGAGGTTCCATTTCTCTCTTCTTGGAATGAGTGTTTTTTCCACCACTGATGAGGAATCTGTATTCAACCCACAAAAATCTTCTTCTTTCCAATTTAGCAAAGTGGTTTCTTCAGTGCCTGTGGTTGATCTGTTGTTTCTGTGTAGATGTGTTCTCTATTAGCTCAAAAGGGGAGATATGCTTTGAACCATAAGGGCCTAGCCAAGAACTCCATTGGGACAAATATTTTGATTGTGGGGTTGAGAACAAGGATAACACCATTCGTAGTCTTGAACTAGATTATTCTGGACAGGTACTATGGCTCTAGATGAGCTAGCAGCAAGAGGGTTCCAAAAGTTCAAAGGCCTACATTCACAGCTTGATTTGTAGCTTGATTTTGTGGCTGATTGTTCCCTTGAAAAGGAGGATGGTTAGCCTGATACTTGCTGATTTTGTGGTTGATATGGATGATTGTATTGAAATTGTTGCCTCTTGAGTGCAACAAGCTCATTTCCAAAAGTTTGCAGCAATGACTTGACTTCAAATAGATCATTTGAAGAGGCAGGGGTAGACTGAGCTGGTTGATTAGAGGCTGTTGGAATAGGAGCAATGATAGGATGATTGTTCGTAAGATCCGAGACAATGGCATTGACATTGGTGGTCATGGAGCTATCTTTCCATCTTGAATCAAGGAATTTTCCACTCTTATGGAAACGTCATAGGCATCAGTAATGTAGCCCCTCCCATGGACTAGATCATAACTACTACATCACTATTCAAGGCTCAAAATAGTACAAGAATGCATTATGTTGGAAGAAGGCTTTATAGTGTCGAATCCTATTCCAGGTCTGTGGAATCGGAAGTTGAAATCACTCATGTATTCTTGGGGAGCTCTCTTCATGGTAGTGAGTTGTTCCAAAAGTGATAGGTGATCACTCTTGTCTTCAAACTATTTACAAATATTTTCTCCTAACTCATCCCAAGTGGTTATACATTTGAATGTTGAGATGGTGTGCGCGTGCCGTAGAGAAAGATCAGATCGAGCTTGCGAAGAACTCCTTTTTGTCTTGGAAGGACTACCTGCAAGTAAGAATACAGGACCACCAGATTTTAATTAGACAATAAATGAGGGAGCTGCCTTAGGCCCAGGAAATATAAAACTTCCTTTCGAAGGTGGTCAGTTCCCCTTTTAATACGAATTAACACAAATGATAACAAAGAAAGCTATTGCAAAATCACGATTTAGGTATCTCGTTACAAAGCAATAGAAGCTAAACTATCAATAATAAAGCGTCACGTTGTTTGTTTGGTTACTGGTCGTTGATACATTCAGGTTGAGTTATAGGGATAAACCAGACTGGATCTGTGGTTGTTAGGTGACAAATAGGTGAGAAAAAGGTTTTGGGGTATAAGTCACAGTGACCGACGGCGGTCACTGGATAACCGACCACGGTTAGAGAACCGCTGCCGGTAGGGGATAACCGACACCGGTAGGGTCAGTAATCTAGGTGCTTCTGGGTAGAGGTTGGTTGCAGGGTGATTGTGGGGTTATTAAGATTGGTGGATGGCTGAGGGGAATAATGGGGGACAGGGAAGACTCAGAGTGGGATAAAATGGTCTTCAGGGCAATACCAGGATGTATGGATGGAGGTTAAGTGCAGTATGTTGCTGGTAGTAGATCTAGGAATAAACTTACGATTACTATCAACCCACAGGCTCAAGAAATGGTGCTTAGAAACATATAAAACACTACTTACTCATTCCTGATGAAGATGCAGGTTCCAGGACTGTGATGACGAAGATAGGACTCAAGTAGGATGATCTGACAATCCAAGATGAGCTATCTCCTCTTCTGATGCTCGGATGAGTATTACTGGGCTCCGGTTATTCGGTTGCAGTCTTGGGCTTGATGTCCTTCTCTGCAAACTCTTCTTGTTTCTTCACTTGTCTCTGCTCGGCTCAGCAAATCCGGATCCTTTCAATAATCTCTCCTCTTTTTCGATCAAATGAAAATCCGATCCTTTGTTTTTGGTTGGAAGTGGTCATTTACAGGGAACCGATGGCGGTTCACGTGACCGGCCGGCGGTCGAGTAGGAACCGTATCGGTCGAGATCAAAGCGGGCTATTTTTGGTAAAATAGCCAGCTTTCCCTCCTTTTCTTCCGAGGGATTGGTTGCGGGCTTGGTCAAGTCATTATGAAGTTGGTTTTAGGTGCGGGTGAGGAGTAATTAGTCATAGGTGTGGATTTGGACCAAGTTATAGGTCTTAATTAGGTTAGTTTAGGGTTAAGACTAGGTCATGATGAGGTGGCGACATGAGGTGGCAGGTATGGCGATGTGGATTTATTAATTATAAGGTAATTAATAAATAATTGTGTAAGGTTTAGGTGATGAGGTTAGGTTGCGAAATGGGATGCGGGGCACAGGGGGTCGTAAGACACAAATTTGGTGTCTACATTAGCCCCTTGTTGTCGTGTAGCTTGTCTTGTTAAAGCTGTACGGACAATAATAAGAAGTGGTTACCCCTGTTAAGGGTATAGGTAATCCCCCTCAAATCTATCACAGATTGAGGTAGCGTGAAATCAGGGATAGGGTTGATAAAGGGTAAATGGTGTTGAGATAATGGTAAAATGGTGGGGTAGGTCCAAGGAAGCGAGCGCACGTTGACATGCGGTAGTGTTCGGGGTACATGATTTGAAGAGCAAACAAGCAATTCATAGGCAAAGGTCGATAGTTTATCCAAACAAGGGTGATATAATCCTGGTATCCAAGGCATAGGAAGTAGCTCCAGGGGATATAACGGGTAAGGTACAGGAATGTTTAGGCATGTTCGGCAGTACCAAATGGTTGGTTTGGTTGAGATAAACGTCACGGTCTTGGTCTAGGCAAAGTTGGTCGACTGATCAAGTCAAGGACCCTAATCATGCTAAAACACGAACATGAGCTCGATTGAACAAAAGCTACATGATGGATGGATAAAATAAAATGTTGATTGTGGGCAAGGTATTTAATTGGTGCGGCCTTAGGTCGGGCCAAATGGTTGGGTGTGGCCTTGGGTCGGGCCAAATGGTAGGTTACGGCCTTGGGTCGGGCCAAATTGGTTGGTTACGGCCTTGGATCGGGCCAAATGGTAGGTTACGGCCTTGGGTCGGGCCAAATGGTAGGTTTCTGGCCTTGGGTCGGCTTAGGTTATGGCCTTGGTCGGGCCAAATGGTTGGTTCTGACCTTGGTCGGGCCAAATGGTTGGTTCTGGCCTTGGTCGGGCCAAATTGTGTAGGTTCTGGCCTTGGTCGGGCCAAATGGTTGGTTATGACCTTAGGTTGGGCCTTGGTTAGGGCGGGCCAAATTGGTTAGGTTGGGTGGGCCCTTGGGTCGGGCCAAATTGGTTGGTTGCGGCCTTGGGTCGGGCCAAATTGGTTGGTTGCGGCCTTGGATCGGGCCAAGGAAGTTAACAAAGGGTTTTCAGCCAAGGTGGATATAGGCGATGTTGTGAGAAAGGGCGATTTAGTAAGTAAGGGAGAAATTGGGAAAGAGGTGGGATAAAACCGATATCGATTGTCTATGACCGATATCGGTTAGGTGACCGATACCGGTTCCTTAGGGCACAATATAACCGATATCGGTTATAGGTCGAAAACCTATAAAAAGAAAAAATACGGCCTGTCATTGTCATATTGTCAATTTGAAACCCAATTTGAGTTGTCTGAGGTGGAGTGTTGAGATTGGAGCATTTGTCGGTTGAGGTGGCGCTATTTGAGTGGAGGAGTGAGTGGTTAGTGGGCCCGAGTGAGGAGGAGGCAGCAGTTGATTGGTGGAGGACCCAGCAGAGGAGAGTTTAGAGCCATGGCACAGCCAGGAGGAGCAGGAGGTGCTGGACCAGCTGGACCACCACCACCCATCCCACCACGACGACGTGTCGTCGTACCGGTAGGTTCGAAACCCTTCATTGTGTGAATTTGATTGTATTATGCTGTATTTGGGTTTTGGGTAGGAATGTAAGGTTTTTAGAAAATAATTAATAAATGGAAATTATTTGAAAAAAGGAGAGGGTAGATAGGTGAAATAGGCCAAGGCGGCAGGGTGGGTAGGTTTTTAGGGTGTTTGGGTGGGTATATAGGGAGAAATAGGAAAAAAATTGAATGGGGTAGCCGCGTCGGGTTCGGCTCGGGTATTTTCCAGTGACCGATGCCGGTCACTAAGCGACCGGCATCGGTCACGAAGTTCTGGGGTAGGTCGGGTTTGTGGGTGACCGGTGTCGGTCTAACGTTGACCGGCGTCGGTGGAAAGGGGACCGGGATCGGTTATGGGTGACCGGTACCGGTCCCTAGGCAGGATTTGCTATTTTGTTGCGTGGTTTTGTGGTGGTTTTGGGTGTTAAGTGCTTGTTGGGGTTGGCGTGTTGGGTTGTTTGTTGTTGTTTATGATTGGGTTTTGTGTGTTGGGTGTGAAGATGGAGGGGGATATTGGAGAATATAGGTGGGTAGAGGTGTGTGTTAGAGAGTCGGGGTGTGGTCGGGGGGATAAAAAAGGGGGTATAGAGGGTATAAGTAGATGTTGTGATAAAGAGTAGGGCTAATGTAGTGAGTTGGTTTTGCAGGCACGTCAGCAGCTGACGATGCGGGACAGGATGCCCCCGCTGTTGAGACGGATGCGGCCACACGTGTCGGCAGCGCAGTGGGGCATTATGCGCGAGGTGGGACTCGGCGGAGTCCAGCGGTACAGGGTGATCGATAGGGATCACAGTTTGATGGTCGCCCTCATCGAGAGATGGGATCCGGCGACCAATGTGTTCCATCTCCCGACTGGAGAGATGACCATTACATTGGAGGATGTGTATCGCATCCTTAGATTACCGATTGATGGAGAGGCAGTCTTCTAGGTGGACGCAGAGACAGCCATGGATAGCATCTTACATGTATTCGAGATGCATGCGCCCTTATGCTGCGCGTATCACGGCGTGTGAGCATCGCGTATGGGGATATGTACCGTGCCCACCGACATGAGACACGGCTTGCCGTGTTGATGATGATCGGGATTACATGCTTCACCCTCCCGGACTCAGAGGGAGGCCGCTTTCCACGGGCGTTGATGGGGGTGTTACACGAGATGGTCGAGGAGCATACATGTTATGCTTGGGCACCAGTATACAGTGCGATTATCTACAAGATTTGTGGGGCTATCGCCGGATGAGGCGATTCGGGATTTGCTCTACATTTTTGTTACACTGTTGGGCATATGAGCATATCATATGCATTAGACCAGTAGGGCTGCCCCAGCAGCCAGGGCCACAGGTGATCTACAGATATGGCTTTCAGAGGTGGTTGGGGGTCGTGGGCCAGCCACGAGCCGTTCTCGCCGGATGAGATGTGGCATATTACCGGCATGTATTAGAGGGCTTGACAGCGTTAGATATTGTATGGAGACCTTATAGAGGTCATCACCCCCACGGAGGAGCCCGAGCACAGTTGCAGTGGATCCAGTATACATTCTGGATAGCGGGACGGAGGCGGGGAATGTAGGCGGATACCCACAGGAGAGAATACGGCGGCAGCTTGGGCTACGACAGGATGAGCCACCTCCCTTCCCTCAGTACTGGAGGGATGATGTAGAGGCTCCACTGCCTACACCACATCCTATGGACCCAGATTGGGCGCGAGAGAGCGAGCGAGGCGTCTGATGGGCAGCCTTTAGCCATTTGCAGGATCATTTTTAGTATGGTGGGCGGAGAGAGAGCTGCGAGAGAAGCACAGCCCCAGCTTGCCAGACTTGGCGGGGCTGTTAGAGCGAGAGGGACCAGCTCGAGGGGCGAGTACGGTTATTACGAGGCGGCTTACTTTGCACACGAGCACGAATAGGTGTCTTACGAGGCGCTAGCTTGAGCTCGAGCTGAGTGCAGTATAGAAGCAGCACGAGGCACCACCACAGTAGGTACCACCCGCAGCACCACCACGGCAGCACACCAGCCGAGCACAGTACCACCCGGCCACCACAGCCCGAGCACCACCACCCCACAGCACCACCTGCACGGCACGAGCACGAGGGCACGTATTAGGAGTCGAGGGACCAGCCCAGCGGCTATGGTGGCACGGGACCGTTATATGGAGGCGAGCGCGAGGCCCGTACTATCGGGATGTCTGGATGAGTGCAGGGCTGGCTATCAACCGTATGCGGCGCATAGAGTGAGAGACCTCGCGTGGCGAGAGATCTCGGGGTGGTGCGGCCACGGCCGGTGGAGTGCAGTGACGAGGAGGAGAGAGAGAGCGGCGCGGGGACCCGCGAGGAGAGAGGCGAGAGGCGGTGGGGAGAGGCGAGGATCCACAGGTCGAGAGAGATATTTTGTGTATAGATGGATATTAGATAGAGGCACCGGTCTGCTGACGAACTATATATAGAAGGCTGCGTGCCCACATTTCATTTATTTATTCATTTATTGTATATACCGGCTGCAGCGAGCCAAATGTAGGGTTATCTGATTGATACTGGCTGCGAGCCGTATATTTTGATATGAGAGACCGGCTGCGAGCGAGTCGATATTTTGGCGATTATTGCGGCTGCGTGCGGCGGCTTTGTATGATTATGAGATCACGAGAGGCCCTATGCGGGGCTCATTGTATATTTGAAACTTTTGATATATAGATATGATGATTTTGACCCACATGTTGTGTTTAAAATGTTTTAAGTGTTTTGTCGATGGTTTGTGATATTTAATGTATGATGAGTTTGAGTTGGAACCAAATGGTGTATAGATTGATGGTGTTGATGTCTTTTGTTGATGGCTTTTTGAAATGGAATGTATGTATATATAGATGATGAGTTTAATTGACATGTTGTGTTATGAAATGTTGTATGTTTTGTCGCTGGTTTGTGAATATTGAATGTATGTAGCTGTTGAGTTGGATCCAAATGGTGTATAGATTGATGGTTTTGATATCGTTTATTGATGGCTTGTTTGTTTTGTAATATAGAGAAATGATGTTGATGAAATTGTGATGAGAGATAGATTTGATGAAAAATATGGATAATGGTGTTGTTTATGCAGGAAAAAGGGACGGGCGCCACAAAAATTTGCAAAAATGAAGAAAAGGCTTAGGTTTAAGCAACGGGGGGACATGACCGATATCGGTTATGTAACCGATGTCGGTAGCTATATGACCGATATCGGTCATGTAACCGATATCGGTTATGAAAGAATTTTCCTAAAAATAGAAGCTGCTTTGGGTTGTGACTTAAGTTCTTATTTTTAGCATTCTTATTTTTAGAGTCATGCCACAAGTTAAATATGCGAATGCGACGCTGTTTGACAACTACTACAGGTAATTGCATGAAAGAATTTGAGTGATAAGGAGGAAAGAGACAGGTGAAGTGAGCGTGGGCTGAGATTGAAGCGAGAAAGACAAGTTATATTTGAAGAGGGTGGTGAACATGGCTGAATGCGAGGAGAAGCATCCGGCGAGGCGAGGAATGAGGGGGAAGACATGTTCCGCCCCAAGCTGCTACATCCCAAGAGGTAAACTGTTTGGTTGTAATTTGATTCTTGCATGTGTTGTAAATAGGATGAAAGAAGTGTAAGTGGGTAAAGATGAGAAAAAAGGTGATAGGCAAGGGTTGGGGATGGGGTGAGTGCTACGGGGTAGGTAAACAGGGTGGTCACGTATGTTTTTAGGTATAAATAGGAGTAAACGGGAAAAATAATTATCGTGGGTGTATGTTTTAAGCAGGATAGGTATATTTTTGACAGTGACCGGTATCGTTTAGAAGGAACCGGTATCGGTTAGCAAACCGGTATCGGTTATTCATAACCGATATCGGTCACTGTAAGAGTTTCCAGAATTTGAGAAAAAAAAACCCGTGGAGATTTGTTCTTTTGAATAATTATGTGTCGTTTTTATGTATGCAGGCAGAAGCAAGGTTAAGGATGAATGATACTGTGCCAGCGTTGTTGTCACGAATCCGAGTGGATGTAACACCAGCTGAATGGGCATTGATAAATCGGTTGGGGTTAAGTGGAATCCTATTATTATTCAAGAATCACGCGTAACCATGCTATGTTGCAGGCGTTGATTGAGAGATGGAATCCAGAAAAGAATACCTTCTATCTGCCAACAGGGGAGATGACAGTGACTTTGGAAGATGTGTTCCGTATTTTGAGACTCCCAATGATAGGAAAAATAGTGTATCAGGCGTTGCCTAGCGCGGGGCGGGCAGCGATATAACTTGCGATATTTGGTCAGTTGCCACGAGATTTGACACAGCGAGGTTTATCATTTACGTATGGTACAATGTATGCAACACATCCTGAGGAAACAAGGTTGGCCGTGCTATTAATGATAGCGGTGGGGTATTATGCATTACCGAGGGCGGAGGGTGGAAGATTTCCCAAAGCATTGATGAGTGTTATTTGGGAAATGATAGAAATGAGCGTGACTTTCGCATGGGCACCCATATCTGGCGAGTTATATAGGGGTCTATGGGCTGTGGCGAAAACACGGGGGCGACACATTGATTGTTCGTACTTATTACATTGTTGGGCCTATGAGCATATTGTTTGTGTGTCAATAGGCCGACCCATTGAGTCGGGAGAGCGGGAGTGCAAAGGTTGGGATTGAGATGATGGGTCAGAGAACAAGAAGCGAGATCCCGAGGCCGTGATAGATGACATCGAGTATTATAGATAGGTATGGGAGATGGTGACGATTGCGGATATTTTTGGAGGCCTTACGGGAACTATATGGTGACGAGCACATAGTTGAGAGTTGAGGGTGTAGAGCGATTGAGATGGATCGCGGGGCACGGGCCGGGTGAGTACGAGAGGATTCCTCTAGATCGCGTGCGGTGACAATTTGGGTTCGTTCGGGATATACCCATGACATATAGACCATACATGAGGATCGATGCTTGAGGCAGCCATTCTCACCTCCCGGCCTACACCTCCCGAAGGGCCGAGAAGAGATAGCGGCCGATCGTAGGGTAATGGATGCGGGAGCAGCGAGAGGCTTATAGAGTATGGTGGGTAGCGAGCTGCGAGGTGCACGTGAGCGCCCGACATAGCTTTGTGATTACAGCGGAGAGAGATCGTCTGCGGGATTTGGCTCACCACTTCAAACACGAGTGAATGAGACAATGGGATTGTTAGAGGTTTCACGATTCTGAGTGGAGAGGCTGGAGGCAAGATTCCTCCACGCGAGAGGCGTATTCGTATGTTACGGAGATGTTGGCGGATCAATGGGAGGAACCAATGGCGGTGGCACCTTTGAGGATGGAGAGGCCAGGCGAGGGCATCGGCGATCATGATCACCACACGATTCGGGAGGAGGTGCAAGGTCTAAGTGAATTTCATAGGAATATAAGAATAAATAAGGATGCCGACTGCGAGTCGATGATAGAAGAAGATGCATTTGTTTAACATCTAAAATAAAACTAAAGATGTATGTGGTTTTGAGTGATGATAATAATAAGAATGGTTGTGTGTTTGAATGTTATTTTTGTTTTTTTTTAGGATAAAGATGAATGTTGGCAAATAAAATACACAAAAAAATATTTATATTTACAACACATGATAGGGTAAGGTAGGGGATGGTCGAGCTAACCTTGGGAGACCCCATGTCTCCTAAGTGTTGCCTACATAGCCCATTGCACAAAGCAAGGAAGGGCCTCAGACCGATGTAGTTCTCCCTTAGGATCAGGGAGAGGTGAATTCAGGCAATTTGGTTGTGGTTAGGCAATTTGTTGGTTGGTAAAAAAATTTGATGTTGGTAGGGTAATGTTGTTGGTGTTGGTAAGGTATTGGTGGTGTAGGTATAGGTGAAGTGAAAGTTAGCATACCCAAGTAGTAGGGAATCGTGTCCTGATTAAGGTCAACACACAATCCTAGAGTCGAGCAAAAGAGGCCAGAGTGTCCGTAGTTGAGAAGAGAGCTAAACAAACCACATATTAATGTAGGATGAGCTTGAATCCCTAGGTACCTTGCATAGGCGAGAAGTCGATAGGTGAAAAGAGTGGTATAATCACAATATATCGGATATACGTCACGTCCCTTGAGTTTTGTTGCTTTGACAAATGGTGAGGTGAGGTGGTTGATGTGGGCGAGGTGCGAGAGAACTTATTATAAGATGATTATTCGACAAAAAGAGAACAAACCTAAATAGACAAGTCCATGACTCAAAAGTGTTTTGAAATCTTGCTTTTATTTTTATTTTATTTTTTCTAGGATATAGGCGATCGATGCGGGAAGTCTACATGGGATATGTATTTTGTTGTTCTTGAGGTCTTCACGAAGCTGATCAATGCGAGAAGCTTCGATAAAGGCTTGTGTATAGCTGTCCTTGAGGAGCGATCTATTTATAGTAGCAGATGCGGTGTTTATGTATAGCTGTCCTTCGAGGAGCGATCTATATATAATAGTAGCAATAGTTTGGCATATAGCTGTCCTTGAGGAGCGAGTCTATTGTATAATTTAGAGTCTAGATGTCCGTTGGGCATAAAGCATCTAGTATTTTGTAGGAAGTTTGACTCAAGAAAATCCCATAAGTGTTTTAATTAAGAATGTGTTATTTTGATACTTTGAAGTCATGGACTAGACTAAAAAGGGAGGCATCTTTTAAGAGGTAAATCAAACCATGTGAGCTTGATTTGATTTTGAGATGTAAGAAACAAAGTGTATGCGGTGGTAAATGAGCTCGAGGGACGAGCGTAAGGTAGATAAGTGATATAACACTAATTTCAACGGTAGAATGGTCGAAGATGCACGAGGCATTAAGGGGCTCGAGGCTCAGGTTTACCATTAAGCGAAGCTAAGCGATAAGTGCACGATCCATAAGTGTGAGTGATAATGTAAGGCCCAATCGATTAGGAGCAAATTTTCCACGTTTGCTCTTTTCTAGTTTGGTTACATGTTGATTCTCTTTGAGGACAAGATCACCAACCTTAAAGGTACGCTCATGAAGTCATTTATCATAAGCACGCTTGATGCGTTTTGGTAGATTTGAAGGTGATCAAGAGCCGTAAGGCGACGCTCGTCAAGAAGCTCTAATTGGGCTAACCGCTCTTGGCGGAAATCATCATTGGTGAGAATATCTGAAGAGATATTACGAGGAGGTATTTGTATTTCGAGAGGCAAGACGCCTCGGTACCATATACCAAAATGGTGTGGCATTAGTGGAGAGTACGAATGCTTTAGTACGATAAGCCCAAAGGGCAAAGGGAATGTGATCATGCCAATTTCTTCGGACTCATTGACAACTTTCATGAGGATTTTGGTTAGGGTTTTATTAGAAGATTCAGCTTGACCATTGGCTTTGTGGATAGTAAGGTGATGAGAAACTAAGTTTGATACCAAAGTTGTCACAAAGGTCTTGCAACAACTTATTTTTAAAGATTTTCCATTATCATTATTAGGCGATGAGGAATACCAAAATGACAGAGATAATGTGATGGTTAATGAACTCTACAATTTTTTCTTTTTGATTGAAATGAGTGGAATGGCCTCCACCCATTTTGTGTAATATTCGGTTCTTGTGATTATCCAACGGTGGCGTTGCGAAGAGAGGCGGGTGAATCTCACCAATAAGGTCTAAACCCCATTGTGAGAAAGGCCAAAGATCTCGTGCGACTGTAGCGGATGGCTAGGAGTATGTTGAAGGTTGGCATGTTGTTGACACATAACACAACGCTTAACATATTCGTAGCGATCGTTATTAAGTAGGCCAATAATAACCTAGGCGAAGGATTCGTTTAGCCACGCAAGGCCACTAAAATGTCCCACAAATACCGTCATGGACTGTTGGATGGTATAGGTGACCTCCACGCCGGTTAGACATCGAAGGAGGATGCCATCAAAGCCACGTTTATAAAGGAGTCCCCCATGATGACATAACGAGAAACACGTTTAAAAAAGCACGTTTTCGGTACTAGTTAGGTCGGTGGGAGAAGCAGAGGTTGTAAGGTAGTCGTGAAATTGGTGGTACCGGGGTATCCTGCGAATTAGCGAGACACATTATTTATCATACAAACAACCGGTCTTTGAGTAAGATGGGGCAAAGAGTTGTTGGACCAAGGCGAATATGTCGAGTCGAGTTGGTGAGGCGGAATTTGCGAGGCTAAGCAAGCCATAGTATCCATAAATTTGTTAGTGGAGCGGGAATGGTGCGGATAGAATAACGAGTAAATGAGGTCAAAAGTGAATCCACGTAATGTTTGTACTTTTGAAGTTCCTCATTTTACATTGGTAGATGCCCATAACTTGATTGACTACCAATTGAGAGTCGCCAAAATATTAATAGATTTGACACCTAAGTGTAACGCATGACAGGAGACCCAAAACAAGGGCCTCGTATTCCATTTGTATTATTAGTGCGGGGAAATCGAGCGGAATGAAAAGAGGCATAGGCTCAGCGTCAAGAGGAATGAGAACAACGCGGCCCCTCCGCCACGTGCTGGCATTTGGATCCATCGAAGAAGAGGTCATTGGATACGACTCTTCCACTGAGTGAAAGAGTGGCGATGAGTTCGTCGGGAAATTAAAATTGGTAAATTGTTCCCCGAGTAAAGGGGCCTCCATGAAGTTGGTCCATGATAGTTTGTCCTTTGATTGACTTACATTTGTACAAACTCAAGGTCGAGGTCGGCGAGGAGCATAAGCCATCGGGTGATGCGTTGATTTAGATGTGGTTTGGCATACATATAATGAATGGGGTCCGTGTTGGTGATGACAAAAGTTTTGTGATTCAGGAGGTAATGTCGGAGTTTGGTGGCTACGAATGATAGGGCTAGGCACAATTTTTCTACATGTGTATACCTAGTCTCGTAATCCACGAGAGTACGACTTATATAATAAACGGCTTGTTCTCGATGTGCTGAGTCCCGATGTGCGAGCATGGCTCCTATAGCATGGTCAGTGGCAGAAAGGTAAAGGTAGAAAGGGTGATCATCCTGAGGTGGAATAAGCACGGGTGGCTGCAAGAGATAGGCTTTGAGAGCTTCAAAGGCTTGGTGACACTCTTCACTCCATTGAAAGGCAATGTCCTTTTTAAGAAGGTGATGGAAAGGTTGACATCGATCTGAGAGTTGGGAGATGAAATGCCGGATGGATTGAAGTTTACCTTGCAAACTACGCAATTGTTTGAGGTTTTTGGGTGGGGGCATTTCTAGGATAGCTTTGACTTTAGATGGATCGACCTCAATGCCACGCAAAGAGATGATAAAGCCAAGAAGTTTTCCCGAAAGAACACCAAAGACACATTTCTTTGGTTGAAGCGGACTGAATATTGCAACAGGTGATCGAAAATAATGGTTAAAACATCGAGATGTTCAACTGCGATGTTTAGATTTGCCAAGATCATCGACATAATCTTCAAGAGATAGTGTGCATAATGTCATGAAAAATGTAAGTCATAGCCGATGATAGGTGGCACCGGCATTCTTAAGGCCAAATGGCATGACACGATAACGAAGGTTCCCGAGGAGTTATGAAGGTAGTTTTATGTTGATCGGCGGGGCTACAAAATTTGATTGTATCCCGAAAAGCCATCCATGAGAAAGCATTTCATGGCCCGGTGAGATCAACAAGTTGATCAATACTTGGGAGGAAGTCATCCTTGGGGCAAGCGAGGTTAAGGTCTCGAGAAATCCGTGCATATCAAAGTCCCCGTCGCTTTAGTGAGCGAGTGCGATGTTAGAAATCCATTGAGGATAGTCAATAGGCAAGATGAAGGAAACAGAAAGAAGTCGTTGAAGCTCTTCTTTGACCAAGAGGGCAATGCGTGGATGCATTTTCTCGGTTTTGTTTGACTGGTTTGGAATCGGGGTTTAGGGTGATGTTATGGACGGCAATGGTAGGATCAATTCCTGGCATGTCAGCGTAGGACCAAGCGAAAGCTTGGTTGCGGGTACGGAGAAAGGTAGTAAAGGCGGCTTGTTCTGATGTGTTAAGGGATTGTCTGATCTTCACAATGTGAGGATCCTCCTCTGTGTGGATGTTGATTTCTATAGTCGACTCATTCAACATGGTTTGAGTTTCAGACGGTAAGGCGCGTTGAATATAGGAGTCGTCCGCCCCAAGGTAAGTGAGGATGGAGTCGTCATCCTGGCACTCAACAACATTAATCGAAGGTGAATCCTCTTCGATCATGTCTGGATACAGAAGGGGAAGAGAAGATGGGTCCTCATTATCGCGTTGATAAGTGAGAGGACCTATGAAGATAGCATTTATGAAAAAAAAAAGTTAGGAGGGATAGATTCAGGGTCTATCGACTCTGTGGGTGATGATGGCAAAATGGGTGATGATGGTTTGGTAGGGGTGACGTCGTCATCCTCCAGGATATAATTGACATGAGGTTTCTCCGGTGTAAGTGTTTCAGGAAAACCGAGACCACTACGATCATTGTGTTTGCGTGTAGTCACGGGAATGAGTGTATGTCGGCCTTGTTCATAAAGACCAAAACCAAAGCCTTTCCAAGCACGTGAGTCGAAGGTGAGGGCGAAATGCGACGATTTTCAAGTATTGAAAATCGGATTGGAAGGAACCACACCAAGAGGAGGTTCGGGGGTAACGGAGGATGCGTCAACACCCCCATACGTTAGGTTGGTGCGGCGATGGGGTGGTCGTAGAGATTACCTCCCCACGCGACGGTCATAGGTGGGATGTGCATGTAACTGTCCATACTCCTGCGGGGTATGGAAAGAGCTAACGTTATATAGGCGGTATTCCCCCAGCGTAAGGCGTTGAAAAACATCTACTAAGGGGTCGGAGGTTGGGATGTTATCTGCGGGAAAGGAAGTGATATTTGTAATGGCGGTTTCATTGGTTGAAGGTGTAGGTGCGTTGGAAGTGGATGGCTGGGTTGGATGAATGGGTGTCTTGACTGGTACAAGCACATCATTAGGGCGATACAACATATTGCAAGTTTTGAAGGGGGGAGGATCAGCTTTTACGGTGTAGGACTTCCCCTCGTACTCAAATTTTATGCATCTATGTAAGGTGGAGGAACACATCCCATAGCCGGATCGAGGCGGCTAACAACATATTGTATTGGAACTCTCCCTCAAGGACATAGAAGAGTTCAGGTAAAGTGCGTGGTCCTACACGAATGTTAAGGATCACGGTGCCTAAGGTAGAAGTAATAGCATCATTGAATGACCGCAACATGATGGGGTTGGCACACATGCAACTAGAAGGGATATTCATTTGTTGGAAGGCTTTTGAAGAGATGATGTTTAGGCTAGCGCCCCCGTCAATCATAACACGACGTACCCGAATGTCTCGGACATAAGCTGAGATGAAAAGAGCAGGGTCAGGATCTTGAGCACCAAAGTCGATAATTTCGTCTTGGAGCCCACGAACGGCGGCTTGCTTTGTCGAGAGAGAAGTGGTTGGGGAGATAGATTGTTTGGTGAGTGAAGCAACGTGATTGGGTGTTAGAATAGAGGTAACAGGCAAGGTTTCATTAGGTAAGACCTCTATCCCTTGAAGGATTTCAACGAGAGCTTGTCGATGAGATTGAAGTCTGAAGTCTGAATGAGATCATACGGTGTCATTTTACGGGTGATTGGTGAAGGCTTGTTTGATCATGGTTCGGTGGGCAATTCCATTAGAGGCGGGGTAGGCGGGTCCACGAATAACCACTTTAGGTGGTGGTGCAATCGGGATGGTGGACGGAGAAAGAGATGCCACGGTGTGTTTTCTTTCGCTTTCCCATTGTTTTTACGCCCTCGAGTAGCAACACTAATCATATTGATCTCGTGAATACGAGAGGAGGAAGATGCAGTAGGGATAGGTCATGGTCTTCGAGAGGTGGGGCTGTAATAATGATAGATCTTGGTGAGGCGGGGACGGGTGGTATAGGAGAGGAATGAAGCTAAAGGTCTCTCTCTTCGTAAGTTGTCTTTCTTAACTTTTTATCGAGAGAGGTGGTGACGAAGTATGGCTTTGACGCTTTGCATCCCTCTACGTCATGTCTGGTGTGCGGTGGTAAGCGCAGATTTTAGACTCATCGTAACCTATATGGTCGAGGTTTAGATGGATCATAAGGTCTAAGTGGGGGTAGGAAATGGTCGCATTCTCTACCAACATAGCAAGGATTTTGGCGTAAGACCCTTTGAGTGGGTCAAAGTCGGAGGAAGAAGAGGAGGCTATTAGTTGGTCGGTTTTGGTGATGACGTGGTATGGTTGGTTTGTATGGGTGGTGGTTTAGCGAGGAGTTTTGATAATGGGTTTTAACTAACGTGGTTTCTTTGACAGAAGCTAGGTTGGATGATGAGAGCCACGAGATGATGTGGTATCGAGAAAACAACCACGGAGAAATAGGAGTGACAGAAAACAAATCTTTTGATGATGGAATTTGTTTATGGTTGATAGGTGGGCAGGATCCACGGGGTGACGGTGTTGCTATACCCTTGGATTTCTGTATGGGTGCAGAAGGCGTAGGTCGCTTTAAAGAAAATGCAGGAGGTATGATATATTGATGCAAGGTAGAGGGATGGGGTCCCAATATGGAAGGTAGGTGTGACGACGAGGGTTTTAGTTGTGATAGCGGCATAGATTGAGGAGATTGGGTCTGTCTCCTAATGGGATGGATGGCTTTATTTTTAGATAAATCAAGCCGCTTAGGTGGGTGTGTTAGACTAGGTATTGGTGAGGTCCCAAGCGTAGGGGAAGATTTGGTTAGGTTAATAGAAGTGGATGAGGTATTTGGTAGAGATGAGGGGGGTGAAGATGAGGACATAGGCATTTTAAGCTTCTGTAAACACTTTGGGTATATGGTAGAAGCATCTGGATCGGTCATCTTGCATTTGAGTAGAATATGGCGTACTCAAAGCGTTCCCATAGGACTGTCTATCTTACGGGAATGACAGTCCTCACGTGTGAATAGGAACTTTTGTATGGAAGAAAGGTGGGTTGTGATTCCGGTCCCTTTGTGGGTGTGATACGGGGGTAGATGAGGCCTTTGTATCAATGGGCGTTAAGAGGTCAACCGTTCTTTGAAAAGATTTAGGTGATGAAGGACTAATAGGTAGGAGGGCGTGTTTGAGAGGATCCGTCATGTTTAAAGAATGTGGTGATGTCGGTTCAAGAGGTTTCTCATCTAAGGATGACAAAAGAAGTGGCGAGCCTTCCTCTTGTACAGCAAGAATGGTAGAAGGAGACGTTTGGGAAATAGATAAATTAGATAACATCCGCTCACAGTCTTGCAAGGATGTGGTGTAAGAAGGCTCATTTGTGAGAAGGGAACTTTGGGCGGTTAATTCCTTGATGGGTAAAGGCAGCAAGGATTTCAGTTTGTCTTGATGGCGAGGAAGGGGGTTCGGTTTCCTGCGTTAGTGAAGAGGCTTGATTCAGAATTTGTTCGATAGAGGTCTTTGGTTGGGAATCGAAGACTGCATGGATCTCATGAACACTCTCCTCGGCTAAGATATCTTGGTTTATATTATTGTTAGAAGAATGATTCGGGAATGGTTTGTTGAATATTTTCAAATTTCGGTTAGCAGGGGCGTTAGGATTATCGAGGGCTATATCCCCCGCATCAACCATTTCCTGCACTATGTTTTTCAACATCTTGCAGTTTTCATGGCTTGTGTCCCTTTACACGCGGTGGAAGTTCTGACGAGTCATTTTCTTTGTACCAAGAAGGTATGGCGCGAGTGGAATCAAACCGGAGTGAGGTTTAACGGGAGGTAAGGTAATGGCTCTGCTTTAAGCAATTTTTCCAATATCACACCATATGTTTCTCCCAGGAGTGTAGTTGATGGGCTCTGCTTTATACTTATAGGTGGTTTTGGCGGGGTATTAGACGGTGGTTGGGATTTGACCATCACCGCGTGCACGGCCCCTTTTGATTTGAAGCGATCGATGGGTGAGGATTGGTGGTGTTAGGTTTGTTGGTGGAATCTTGGGTTCGGAAAGTGGGGTTTTGTTGCTTGTGCAACCATAATTTCTCTTCCTCTAAGGCTCGAATCTCTAGTTTTGAGCCATAGTAAAACCTCGTCAAATGTACGGAAAGTTTGAATTTGGAGGGTAGGAGAGATGTGCTTAGCGCGAGGCCCGCGTAAACGATTCGATAAGTTTGATGCGAGGCAAGGCATACGTAAGTTGGTTGATAAGGCCTCGCCATCGTCAGCGAAATCTGCGATAGATTCGTCTTCAAATTGTCGGATGGCATAGAGGTCGGTGATAGATACTTTCTTGGCAATGTTAATGGAGAAATGATCCAAGAAAGATTGGGCTAGCTGGTTAAAAGAGAAGATTGAGTCTTGGGTTAAAGCAACTTTGTACCACTCAAGGCGGGTCTGATAAGGACATGGGAAAGGTGCGAAGTAGTAAAGCGTCGTCGTGAGCAATCGGATAGCGAGCATGTCTAAATGATCGCAAGTGTTGTTGAGGTCCTCCTTACTATTAAAATGGGTAAATTTTGGTAATTCCCATTGAGGAGGATATGAATGAAGGGGGTGAAGGGTGGATAGGCTCTGACAAACTTGCTCGTATGTCAAAGCTACGACTTCACGAAAGCAAAGCCTCAGATTTTGCATTTTGTCCATCATTTGTTTAATTAAATCGGTAGTTGGATGAGATGATGGTGTGGTTGTGGTAAATGGAGGCAAATTGGGCCAAGGGCCACCGCTAACAATGGTGGGGTTAAATGTTGATAAGGTATGGAGGGCGAATGTGTTGAGGCAACCGAATAGGGATGTCCTATATAAGTTGTTGAGGTTCTAGGATATGTGTGTGGAAATGAAAAGGTGGGCGGAGCTTGAGAAGGAAAGCTCGTGTGGATAGGTGGCGAGAGAGCAAGTCATGAGCAGAGCAGTCATCTGCAAGAGAGCGAGGTAGGAGCGATCGGCGGTAATGACATGTTGGGCCCAAGATTAACCAAAGGAAAGCCAATCATGTGTGCGTATGAACCCCAAAGGCTGCTGAGGTAGGCGGCGGGACTAAGGATGCGGAAGGCAAAGCGGAGTTATCGAGGCGAGAAGGGGCTAAATGAGCAGCTATCTTGATAGGCATGCCAACAAGGAGTTGACCGTCGGGTGTACGGTCGAGGCATGAGACAAATAGTATTATCTGCAGCTAGGATTAGCATCCAGAAATTTGGCAAATTCTTTATCTCCCACGGGAATTTTAGGAACCTCGGCTTGGTGTCATAGGATTCCCCACGAGAATGTGAAGGGGTGATTCGAGGCAAAGGCACGAGAGCAAGCATGTGAAACCATGGCGGCGGCTTGCTTTGAGTGATAACAACCATGGACGGAGTACAGTAGGGTTTGATCTATCGAGGAGCAAAGAGACTCGAGATGGGTGAAATTGGTAGGTTCTTTGGTTTGTCGAGGCTGTAAAAAACGATAATTAACGATATCGGTCGATAACGATGTCGGTTAGACTATAGCCGGCGTCGGTCGATTAACGATATCGGTGTAATAAAGCTAGTATAAGAAAATATAAGAAACTCTTGACTTGATTGTTAACAACAATGCTTAGTACATTTATCAAATTGTTACTAAGGTGATCACGAGAAAACGATGTATATGAGAAAAGCGAGCGAAAACAAGCAAGATGCACACAAATCCGAGAGACTAACCCTAGGGTTAATTTTAATTATTGTGGGCTTATGCCTTTAGACGGAATGATGTCAATCCTAAACAAAAGACTTAGGGAAATGTCAAGTTTGTTTTGGCTTATAAGGTTACCTCATCGGGCGGAGAATACCACGGAAAAGGGGGGATGTTTTGAGTGTTGTGTTAATTATGAAGTGATTCGGTATGTGTTGTGCGGTGAAAGTAAGATTAATTTCTGTCAATCATGGAAATCACCCCCGTGTACGACACATTACTTAGTCTATGTTCACTAGAATTGAAAACAACAAGCAAGAATGTAATGCACGTGTTTTAAACCCAAATCGAAAATGATATTCGATGAAGCAAATAAGATGACTTTCACTAATGCAAAACTAGGAAAGCAAGACAAATTCCTTTACTAAATATAACAAAAACAACAGCAGACAACAAGTATGCTCCTAAATGAAAGCAAGCAAGAAAGCGAGAAACCCGAAATGGGTCCCATGCAAAATCGTGCCAAAATGTTTCGCACGGAATGTTTCGACTCTGCGAAATAGACTTGCTTCTATCCTATCATTCCTTTGAGAAAGCAGAGATAAGGGTTAGGGCTAGGAGGAATACATTGAATGTTGAGATGGTGTGCGCGTCTTAGAGAAAGATCGGATCATTGCGAAGAACTCCTTTTTGTCTTGGAAGGACTACTGCAAAGTAAGAATACAAGACCACCAGATTTTAATTAGACAATAAATGAGGAGCTGCCTTAGGCCCAGGAAATATAAAACTTCCTTTCGAAGGTGGTCAGTTCCCCTTTTAATACGAATTAACACAAATGATAACAAAGAAAGCTATTGCAAAATCACGATTTAGGTATCTCGTTACAAAGCAATAGAAGCTAAACTATCAATAATAAAGCGTCACGTTGTTTGTTTGGTTACTGGTCGTTGATACATTCAGGTTGAGTTATAGGGATAAACCAGACTGGATCTGTGGTTGTTAGGTGACAAATAGGTGAGAAAAAGGTTTTGGGGTATAAGTCACAGTGACCGACGGCGGTCACTGGATAACCGACCGCGGTTAGAGAACCGCTGCCGGTAGGGGATAACCGACACCGGTAGGGTCAGTAATCTAGGTGCTTCTGGGTAGAGGTTGGTTGCAGGGTGATTGTGGGGTTATTAAGATTGGTGGATGGCTGAGGGGAATAATGGGAGGACAGGGAAGACTCAGAGTGTGATAAAATGGCCTTCAGGGCAATACCAGGATGTATGGATGAAGGTTAAGTGCAGTATGTCGCTGGTAGTAGATCTAGGAATAAACTTATAATTACTATCAATCCACGGGCTCAAGAAATGGTGCTTAGAAACATATAAGACACTACTTACTCGTCCCTGATGAAGATGCAGGTTCCAGGACTGTGATGATGAAGATAGGACTCAAGTAGGATGATCTGACAATCCAAGATGAGCTATCTCCTCTTCTGATGCTCGGATGAGTGTTACTGGGCTCTGGTTATTCAGTTGCAGTCTTGGGCTTGATGTCCTTCTCTGCAAACTCTTCTTGTTTCTTCACTTGTCTCTGCTCGGCTCAAGCAAATCCGGATCCTTTCAATGATTTCTCTCTCTTTTTGATCAAATGAAAATCCGATCCTTTGTTTTTGGTTGGAAGTGGTCATTTACGGGGAACCGATGGCGGTTACGCAACCGACGGCGGTCGAGTAGGAACCGGTATCGGTCAGGTCAAAGCGGGCTATTTTTGGTAAAATAGCCAGCTTTCCCTCCTTTTCTTAGGGATTGGTTGCGGGCTTGGTCAAGTCATTATGAAGTTGGTTTTAGGTGCGGGTGAGGAGTAATTAGTCATAGGTGTGGATTTGGACCAAGTTATAGGTCTTAATTAGGTTAGTTTAGGGTTAAGACTAGGTCATGATGAGGTGGCGACATGAGGTGGGCATGCCAAAATTGTTGTCACCAAATCACTGCACCCTTCGAATGGCTAGAATGTGAACAAGACGTTCGGTGTGATTGGGACACATGGGATCACCTCTCAAGCTATAGGACTTGGGCTTGAGGTGAACCTTCGGATAAAGGTGACTTCCTCTTCCTAAACTAAGTGTTGTACTACTCCTAGTTAAATAAAATGTCTATCTAGTCCTATGCTAACATTTTCATGGGTTTTAGGGAAAGATATTTGTGAAATGAAAATATACTAGGGATGGTGATGCACCAAATAAAGGGTGTTTCAAGACTCGGAAGGGTTAACTTGAAGAAGGTGTGTGCACCACAGTCAAATTTACCTATTGAAACTTAGAGAGGGTACAAAATACCAGAGACTAGGAAGCACATGTTCCATTTGTTAAACTCGATCAAAAAAACAAGTTATTAGTCTTCTAGTGAAAAGGATGAACTTGAGAAGGGTGAAAAAGCACCACAAATCAACTGCATGTAATGATCCACCAATCGATAAGCATAGAACTCCAAGAACCCATAATATAAATGTGAACTTGCACAATATACCTGCAAGCATGAGAAAAGGCACAAAGAATTATAGAAAGATGAAAGGACCAAGATTAGTCACAAAACACACACTTTTATTACTTTAATAACGTACACAATGCAGCATACATTCGAAAGAGGCAATGGTTTCCATTACGGTATTGAAAAGGAGGCTTGAAAGTTTTGTCAACACATAAGGACAACTTGCAGAAGAGAGAGGACTCTTGAAAAATTGCACTTGCCTAAGATTTCTAACTTTCCAACCTATCTAACCTGTTGGAACCCTTTGGAATGAGCTTCCAACTTACATTTATAGAATAATATGTGAGAGAGAAGAGGAAAGGTCATAATTACATTCCTAAATTGAAGGCACATGATGTATTTATTACAGTTGGTTGAACCACTTTGAGAAGCTTCCATCATGTGCCATTAATGCCCAATTGACCTAGTTTTCTTAATTAATTAAAATAATATTTAAATAAAATATTTTAATAATTATTATTATTAATAAAATATTTAAATAAAAATATTAATTTAATTGAAATTAGGTGGGACCCCCATTGACCGGTTTGACTCGAGGAGGGGGTCAACTGAGAAATGGTAAAAATAACCCAACTCGGTGGTTGGCTTGCTAGCTAACCCACGAGTTGGGCTCTAGCTCCACTACATTCACCACAACCGAGCTCTACTCACGAGTTAACTACCGAGATCCTTTCCATCATGGCTCTTGTCGACTCCAATTATGAACTAAGCTCTCTACGCTTCACCATGTCGAGCTTGTTTGTGTCATCACATTGATCCGTGAGCTCCTTATCCTTTTACCTTAGTAATGACTACATATCCCGTTGAGTGAGTTGATATTTTCCATACCAAGTCAAGCTCTTGAGTTGTCTTCAACGACATGCCCAATGTATGTTAACTCTTCGAGCCTCCGAGTAACTCGGGTTCCACCTCACCATGTTGAGAGCTCTAACAACCCTTCGTGGATCACCGAGTTACAACCCCCTCATTGTAAGCACCATTTATTTGGCCCGATCGAGTCATGAATCATTGCGAGCTCCTATGTGCTACATACCCGATACATTGGCTTGTGTCAAACTCACTAGATTCATCAACTATGAGCTCAAACACCTTGAGCTCCACCTTAAAACTCTTGGCTTGCTTTTGTTAGTGGATCCGAGCCTCCAATTTGAGCCATTATGACCCACTCACTACGTGAATCAAAATATTTTTGCATAGCCGTGTTGAGCCTTTATACCGACCAAGTTCTATGTCGGGAGAACTTATGTGCTGAGCTCCATCGAGTTCTTCCATCAAATCGACTATCCATGTTGTTGATATGAGTTCCTTGGTTGTGTATGCCACTCCTCTAGGCAAGCCAAACTCGAGGTTCTGGTCAAATCAAGATCCTTGGCATTGTATTCACACCAAAAATTGATTGAACTCTACCATTTTAGCTCAGCTTCATCCATGAACTCAACTTAGCCTCTACCTAACGAGCTTGGTGACATTCATGAACTCAAATCTTCTTCACCTGATCCATAGGGTTCTAAAATGAATCTACTTCATCAAAACAGTCATCACAAAGAAGGAAAAATGATACACAAAGGTTCTATATTTTTAGTAACAAGATCATCACTCTGTGAAGAGCGGAGAGTTCTGTAACCCATCCAACTAGGGTGGTGGTCTGGCTCTTTCGAGATTTGGTACAGAAAACAAAAATATGAAATGAGCAGCCCATAATTTGGATGGTTGTTCATGTCTCTTATCCTCCATGACCTTTCCCATTCTCCAGTGCAAAGGAGGACATGGGAAAGGCTATAAATACATGTCTGTAGAAGATAATAGGATCATCAAGCATGAAAGCAAGCAAGTAAGAAAGAAGTTCTTAGTGCTGGAATTGTGTTTTGTAGAAAGAAAGGAGTGTTGAGATAGAGCAAGCAAGTATTTGGGAGGAAGTGTGAGATATTATCTACTTCTCTTTCATACTTATTATAAATTCTATACTTATTATTTTCAATTGTCCAATAAAATTGGGAAGAAAGAGAAATTTCCCTTCTAATCGGTTTTTCCTCCTCTTGAGGTTTCCAGGATAAAATTTGTTGGTGTTTATGAGCTTAAATTCTTTCCTTTCCTACAATTGTGGATTCTAAGAATGTGCATAATTCATTCACTAGCTTTCTGTCATTTTCTAATAGAAAGTAGAACAACAATGTTTATTTTTGTTTTTGTGATAATTTCAAAGTTGAAGAGTTTACATATATATTTTGGTATCGAGCTAACAATTATCTAGGACTGTGGTATTCGTTCTTGGATTTGTATGGCAATGATGATATCTAAAGGCGAAGAGGCTTTACCTTGCAATCCAAAAATTTCTACAAAGAAGTGGAAACAGAGAATTCAGGGACAAATGGAGGAATAGAACTTGGTGCAGTAGAATCGAGATGCGGGGAGACCATGATGGATAGGATGTTTAGAAGGCAAGAAAAGCTTGTTGATTTACAAAATGACAGCTTCTTATCAAACAAGAATCCATGGACTCGGTGGTTTGGGGATTAGCTGAAAAAATTTGGCATAGGAAGGAGCCACCATGAGGAAAGTTATGGGGAAGAGCATGAAGAAGTGACTTCAAACACAAGAGAAAAGGTAAAATCCGATCATACTCCTTTTAAAGTTGAGGATGAAATTTGATATTAAAAGCTTTGAAGGACAAGTAGACGTGGAGTTGCTTGATAAATGGTTAAAACAATTAGAAGTATACTTTATCATCCATAATGTCACTAAGGCACAAAGGATCACCTTTACACGTCTCAAAATGGAGGGACACACTCTGCTTTGGTGGGAAACCCATCTAACCACTCATAAAAGAAGAAGCATCCTATTGTGAAATCTTAGCAAATTTAAAGAATTACTTAGATTTAACTTCTATCCTATATTGGCCACAAGACTGCCCAAATGATTAAATGGCGTATTTTAGACAAAACATTAAATCACGGAGTTTTTAGCATTATTATGCTTTGATTTAGTATGTTGTTAGACATTTGATCATGGATTATTGTTGATCTTGATTTGGTTATGATGCATGATGATTATTAGAGACACTCATATGTGGATGATGATATACTATTTGACATGGATGTTTTATGGATGTTGTTCGGACATGTGATTTTGGATATTATGAGTAGATCTAGAAAATGGATATTATATGATGATGATATAGTTGTTGATATAAATTGTATGTGATAATGTTAAATTGCCTTGATGTTGTTGTGATTCACTTATTTAGATGATTTTGTGATTATATTTATATTCATTTTGGATGTTCTGATATGGCCACGAGGCCAAAGGAGGTATTTGTATTTTGCAGGTTAAAAATATCACAACAAAACATCGGGGATTGGAGACCAACCACAATGGAATTCTAGGTGAATTCGACAAGGTCACCATGGCAACTTGTTTTATTGTGTTGTGTGTTGTTTTTGTTAGGGATTCCCATGGGGGATTACCTTTATATGTGACCATGGGTATTGTGTATTTTATTAATGTGGTTAATTTTATTTATTGTTTATGTATTTTATTAGTAATGTGTTCCTTTCTTTTAATTAATTAAATTGTGATAGATTAATGTGAAAATCATATGGTTAAAATTTAAATAAATTAAATTGGGATATGGGAAAGTAATAATGGAAGTTGTTGGTTCTTTGTATTAATATGTAAGGGATGTGTAAGTTGTGTAAGAGTTGTGTAAGTCTGATTTTGGAGTATGAAATACTCCACCTCCATGGAAATTTGAATTTGTCCTTGGGGGCTATTTTAGGAGGCTTGTGGGACAAGTAAAACTTGTCCCATACCTCTAAATTTAATTTACCAACCATACTTATGGTTGGAGAGGTGATTTTAGACTTTTATAATGCATTTTATTAATCATGTTGCTGTTTTGATTGCACTCTCTTACATTTTATTTAATTTGCAGTCCTTTGGGGTGTGGGCTTTTTGGAGTGTGCAAGTAACTTGTCATATTTTCACCCACCTCTTTATTGTGCTTGGGAGAATGAATTTTGTCTTTTGTGTTTGAATTTGAGGATGTGTGATGTGGCATCCTACATGGATCCACATCATCCTCTTCTCTTCCCTCTTCTATATAATTCAAACTCTTTTTTGTTTTGGGTTGTTGAATCATTTTGCAACTTCCTTGGGGTGCATTTTTTTGTGTTGGAGCTCTTGCTTTTGGAAGGAGTTTGGAGAAAGCTTTGCATGCTTGGAGATTTTGTTTTTTGGGACTATATTTTTGGGCATTTGAAAGCTTGTTGTTTGGAAACAAAAGTAACCATGGAGAGGTAGGAATTTAACTCTTCTTTTTATGTTATTATTTTTTTTGTTGTGTTGTGTGAATGGTGCATGTTTTGATTTATTTGTTGGCTTGGTTGGGTAGACTACCTTAGGAATGGTGTAGGAGAAGGCTATGGGGAATCCATGTGGGGGGCATAAGGAATGCCATTGGCATCAAAATTTTGTGGAGGGAGTTTGGGTTTGGGATCCACCATGGAAAAGAAATAGCTTGCATTTCTTACTTTGTGGGGGCATAAGGAAATCTGTGGGGGCATAAGGAGGGATTTGTGGGGGCATAAGGATATGTGTGTGATGAATTATTTTGGTGGTTTGTTACTGGTGGATGCCCAATTCCCAATTGGGAGGCATAAGTAGCTTCCCCCATAGACCTTGCTCCTTTGGCTTGCATGATCAAGCCTGAGTTTTGATTTGAATGTTTTCAATTGTAGTTGTAAACTATTGTTTTGTGTTGAACTATGTTTTATATTGAATTGTGCATGTTTGAAAGAATGTTGTGTGTTGTGGAAGCCAATTGTTGCCATGGGTTGAATCACACATCTTATTGTATTTTGGTTGGGGCTCGGGGCCAATGATGAAGGAAGGATTCTCCTTTCATTGGATGTCTTGGTTGGGTGGAGAGCGTTGCCTTTCCCCAATTTTTGTTGTGATCAACTTGAAAAAAGGAAACTTGCATGTTGTTGTTCTAGAGCAAAGGAAAATATAGTTTGACAGTCCCTTGTGAAATATACTTCATTTGTAACCTTTCCCACTTGAAGTGGATGAAATTGTAATATGTATTTTGTGAAGAAAGATGTATGTAATTGATTATGAAAGTGGATATTCGAATTGTGAAAGACATTTAAATTTTGTTCTGTTTATTGGAAAGAAATAGAATTTTGTTAATTGCATTCAAGGAATGAAAGAATGTAAAGATGTCTCCTCTTTTGAATTAATAAAGAATTGCAAGTTCATCTCTCTTTTACATTGTTGTGTTGAGTTGGAATATCAAATTGTGATTGGAATCTCTGTTTAATTGTAAAGGAAAGAAATACGTATGAAGGAAGTATATTGTTTTGTATCCTTGGAAATATATTAAAATTAGAAATCAGAATTTGTAATTTAGCTTTGAAATGATTTTTTATAAACAACTAAATGTATTGGGTTAGTTTAGAAATAAAAACCACACTTGAATGATGAATTTGATAAACAAATTTCTAGAAATGGAATTTCAGTTATAAACTTAAAACTGGCAAATGAATTTAATTAAAATGCATAGTTCGGACCTACACACATTAATCAACTTGGAAATGTTAAAATTTAGTATGTTGTATCATAAATGAACTCAAATTGACAAAGAAAACTTAAGAAAACTATTTAGAACATTGCAAAATCAAGCCAATCCTTTCCTCACCATTTTCATCAATTGTTGGAAAAATTCAAACTTGAATAGATTGAACAAATTTACCTTCCAAAACACTTTAAATCCTTCCTAGATCAATTCTCCATGTCTTTTTGGCATGTTGAGTGAAGGAGGAGATCCAATTTAATCAAATTGAAAGTTGGAAATTACCAGTTGGCTTTTTAAAAGCCTGCAGATCCTTTTTGTAAAATTGAACCCTTAAACTTTATCAAAATGTAAAATTTATGATTCTTGTGCAAAGAGGGCATCGAGAGCTTTCCAGAAAGTCCTCATTTTCCCAAAAATGAGCTTTCTAGATCAAGTTATGGCACTTTGAAGTTTTCTTACCTTGGCGGGAAAATTTGGGAAAATTTTCCCTGATGGGCCCGCGGCCCAAAAAATTCCCGTTAAAAATCCTTAGAAATATTTTTTGAAAAAAATTTTCTTGGGAAAAATTTTTGAAACTTTTCTCCACCAGCCCACAGCCAATCAGAGGGCACCACATGTCCTCATGGGGCAATGGCAGAGGTGCGGCACATCATTTTTGCCCTTAGGCCTTTTTTTTTTTTGAAAATTTTTCATCTTTTCCCCCGCCGGCCCACAACCAACTAGAGGGTGCCACGTGGCACCTGGGGTGATAGCAGGAGGAGAAACTTCATCACTTTGGAAGTTTTTTCCTTTGGAAAAATTTCATAAAAACTTTCATGACCCCACCTCCCCCTCGCCTTGGGAAATCCCTTCCGGGCGGGCGCGACCGCGGACCCGCATCCATCTCTCCCCTTATCTCCCCCTTTGGAAAATTTCTCCAACTCTCCCATTCACGCTCCCACCTCCGCCTTCCTCTCCCCCTCCCCACATGGTTGCACACCACATGTGTCCCTAATGGACCCACGGGCACGTGGTGGGCACTATTTGATTTTCCCCTTTGGGTGAAATTCCCAATTCTCTCCGCCACACCCGCCTTTCCCTCATCCTCTCCCCGCCTTGTCTTGAGCCGACACGTGTCCTTGGAGGACCCACGGAGGCGTGGGAAAATTGGGAATTTTCTCCCATGCAAGGAAAAAAATTTCAAATACCACCCCGTGACCCACCAACCCAAAATTTTCCCTCCTTTCCCACTTGACACACGTGTCCCCTTGGGGAAAATTTGACCCTAAAGTCCACCTTGCCCATATCTTGAGTTTTTGAAGGAGTTAGGAGGACTTATTTATATCACCGAAAGGTGAGAAAATTTCCTATCCAATGGGAATGATTTAGGGAAATTTTGAATATGTTAAGTATGAGAAAAATCAAGTTGAAACTCTGAGCCTATTAGAGAGTGGGTATGGGGATAAATTACTCCCTGAACCTAACTAAAACTTCTAACCCTAAAATTTGAACCTTGTGACCTCTGATAATTGTTTTAAAGGAAAAGTATGTTCTAGTAATTTTAGACTTGTTTAGGAACTATAGTGACAATTTTTGTCTTACAACTTGGTTGTGGACACTTCTAATAAAAAAATTATTCCATAATTTTCCTAACTAATCCTAGGTTGTTTCTTGGGTCTCAAGTGGGTTGTTTTAATGGGCATCACACTTGGTATCAGAGCAGTGGTTCAAAATCTTGGACCATTGGGCACACTAGAAAAACTTGGGACATGAAACTTAAACCTAGAAAACAACTTAGCTAGAATTTGTATATTTTAGTAAACATGGAAGTTGTGTAAAACTTAGCAAAATAAACTAACTCTCACTTTGGTCTATGCAGGAGGCTCAGACGGAGCGAGAGAAACTTTCACAGAGACTCAAACTTACCACCACCACCACCACCACCGATCAGGGTGTAGCAGCTATCCTACCTCATATTCTACAGACCCTTCAGGATGTCAATGCCACTCTACGTGGAGGATTAGGAGGAGGACATGTAACTAGTCATGACAGAGCCCCTTCCATCGAGGGTTAGGTATCTCCTCACCCAACGAGGAGCATAGAGGAGAGAAATCCCATGCGGAGTCAGCTAGAGTAGAGTCACCACCTAGGGGACAAGGTGATAGAGTTCCAGAGCATAGAGAGAGGTCTCGAGCCCTAGGCTTAGGGATGAGTGTGAGAGACCTAGAGGCCATCAGACCACAACATGCAGATCACATCAGGGAGATCCTGAAGCTTTGGCCCTCACATTACTCAGGTGACATGGGTGGATTTCAGGTAGAGGCCTGGCTAGTGAGCTTGAGTGGTTGCTTCAAGCTTTTTCCTTGTTCTAGCAACATGAAAGCTCATGTTGTGATCCATCTACTGAGGGATGGAGCAGGAGTATGGTGGAGGACAGAGGAGCAAAAGCTCCATGTAGATTCTGAGATAGTGACTTGGGAGCTATTTGAGGAGAGATTCAGGAGCAGGTATTTGTCATGGAGGTTCATACAACAGAGGATCGATGAGTTCCATGACCTCCGATAGGCATCTCTTTCTATAGTAGAGTATGAGAGTAGATTTTGGATCTACTCCAGTATGTTGAGTATATGCAGGATGAGTAGGTGTAGATTCACAGGTTCATCGGGGCCTGAATTTAGATATTGGAGGTGTAGTGTGGATCCACTACCCACAGACTTTAGCTGAGGCCATCGAGAAGGCCTATATTATAGAGGAGACTCGGGAAAGACCCAATAGGCTAGAGACCAAGTCCGGAGCCACATACAATAGATGCAGGATGGTAGATCGAGGGGGTTAGTACCCCTTCCTCATGGTGGCCAGGGTATAACATAGTCATCCTTTAGGCCACAACAACAGCAGCAGTAGTCTTCCCCCACCTCATAGACCTCCATAGAGAGCTGATGCACAAAGAGAGGTCGGAGTATGGGGCCTCCTCCTAGGGGTCCCATCAGACACATGAGTGGACCTAGAGCTCAGTCAGTGGGAGCTCACCAGCAGAGACCTCAGTAGACCATAGCTGGATCATCAGGATCCACACCATAGGATTCTAGGGCACCTACTAGAGGTGCTACTCATTGGGGAGGATCAGAGGATGTTTTGGTTGTGGAGTTACTGGACACTTTTGGAGAGATTTCCCACATAACCCTAACAACAAGGGTAAGACACAGATCTCTGAGATTGACTGGTGACATGGGACATAGCCACAGGATTTATGTAGGTTGAGAACCACCAGGTAGAGCATCAGAGCACAGTCATTGAGACCACAGGTAGCATTGGTGGTATTCCTACCTCTGTATTGTTTGATTTTGGTTCTTCTATTCTTTCATTGCACCATCTTTAGTAGAGCGATGCAGGCTGGTGGTAGTTAGGCAGGGTCTTAGTTGGGATGTCGAGATGGCTTCTGAGCCAAGATCTCTATAGAATCCTTAGTTAAGGAGTGTGTAGTGGATTTGGGACCTTTCACCACTACCTCAGATCTCTGTATCCTTCCTTTGGGCTCGTATGGAGTCATTTTGGGTATGGATTGGTTATCTACACACAAGGCCAGGATGGATTGTTATCACAAGACTATATCTTGTGCAGATGATTTGGGAGTTGAGTCGGTGATTTTGGGGGTTAGGAGACCCATTTCTATTCACACCATCTCCGCTATGCAGCTTAAGCGGTGTGTGCGATGGGGTTGTCAGATGTATGTTGTTATAGTTAGTGATAGATCAGAGGATGGGTCTAGTGGACCATCACTAGATGATCATCCCATTTTGAGAGAGTTTGTAGATGTCTTTCCAGGGGAGCTACAGGGTTACCACCCCCACGTGAGATTGATTTTCATATAGATCTAGTTCCTGGAGCAGAGCCTATCTCACGAGCACCTTATCGGATGACCACCCCAGAGCTCTGTGAGCTCAAGTTGCAACTTGAGGGCCTTTTGGAGAAGGGCCTTATCCATCCTAGTGTATCCCCTTGGGGTGCACCAGTGATCTTTGTGAAGAAGAAGGATGGATCCTTGCGGTTGTGTATTGATTACCACCAATTGAACAAGGTAACGATCAAGAATCATTATCCTCTTCCTCGTATTGATGACTTGTTTGATCAGATGAAGGGAGCCACAATTTTCTCTAAGATTGATCTTAAGTCGGGTACCATCAGTGAGGATTTCAGAGGTGGACATTCATAAGACCACTTTTCGCATGAGATATGGGCACTATGAGTTCACAGTGGTGCCTTTTGGTTTGACTAATGCCCCCACAGTGTTCATGAGTTTGATGAATGGGGTATTCAGACCTTCTTAGATCACTTCATGCTCATCTTCCTAGATGACATTTGATATACTCATGTACGTGTGAGGAGCACGAGGGGCACCTTCACCAGTTCTTCAGTGTCTTCGGGAGCAGCAACTTTACGGGAACTTGGAGAAGTGTGCTTTCTTTCAGATAGAGGTGCAATATTTGGGTCATATCATTTCTGGGGAAGGTATCATAGTCGATCCTTCCAAGATTAGAGCCATTATGGATTGGCAACACCCACTACAGTGACTGAGGTGCACAAATTCATGGGATTAGTAGGTTACTACTAGAGATTTGTTCAGGACTTCTCTCGATTACGCACCCTATCACTTCCCTTCAGAGGAAAGGGAAAAAGTTTGTTTGGTTGGATAGATGTGAGCAGGCCTTTAGGACACTAAAGGAATGCCTCACTACAACACCTATTCTTGTAGTGCCGGATCCACAGGGTGAGTTCTTTGTTTGCACAGATGCTTCTTTAGCTAGGCTTGGAGGTGTGTTGATGCAGGAGGGCAGAGTAGTGGCTTTTGAGTCTCACAAACTCAAAGATCACAAGCTTAATTATCCAACCCATGATCTTGAGCTTGTGGCAGTTGTGCATGCTTTGGTTAGATGGAGGCATTTTCTTCTTGGCAGAGATTCACACTCAAGACAGATCATTTGAGTCTTCGCCACCTCTTCACGCAACCCAATCTCAACGCTTATCAGTGGCGTTGGATGGAGTTGCTTTGTGAGTATGACATGGAGATAGAGCATGTGAAGGGGAAGGAGAATGTGGTAGTAGATGCTCTTAGTAAATGGAGACATGTGGCTATGGCCACCTCAGTGAGCATAGATTTGTGAGAGTAGGATCTTTAGCAGCTTCCTCTTGATAGCTTCTACATTGCAGTTCAGCAGAGATCGAGTCACAGAGACCCTTGAGGGGAATTTTGATGGTTTTTCCTTAGAGGATAGATGGTCTTCTCAGGCACAGAGGCTAGGATATATGTTCCCAGAGATGGAGGCTTGAGGCAGGACATCTTGGTAGAGGCACATCGTGCACCCTATTCAGCCCATCCCGGGGTGAAGAAGATGCACGCCACCTTGAAGATAGTTGTATCATTGAGAGGACTTTGTCGAGACATGGCCCAGTTTGTGTCATGATGTTTAGAGTGCCAGAGGGTTAAGGCCGAGCATCAACATCCAGCAGGCCTTCTTTATCCTCATGCTATACCGGAATGGAAGTGGGACACCATTTCCATGGATTTCATTGTTGGGCTACCGATGTCGAGATATCACCATGATGCCATCATGGTCACGGTTGATAAATTGACAAAAGTGGCTCACTTTTCTCTAGTGAAGACCACTTATATAGCTAGAGTAGTACATAGTATATTTGGATGAGATTGTCAGGTTGCACGGGATTCTATGGAAGATCATTTGTGACCGCGATCCTTTGTACACTTCACATTTTGGACTACCATGCAATATGTCCTCGGGACGAGAATCAACTTCAGCACAACATATCACCCCGAGATAGATGGATAGACTAGTGGGTGAATCAGATTTTAGAGGACATGCTTAGGATGTATGTGATGGATCAGCAGTCTAAATGGGAGGAGTACATGTACTTAGTGGAGTTTTCCTACAATAATAGTTTCCAGAGTTCCATAGGCATGGCTCCTTTTCAGATTTTATGGTAGAGAGTGCAGGACACCTCTTAGCTAGGACAGGTTAGAGGATAGAGTATCTCTTGGACCAGCTCTTTCTATAGGACATGGAGCAGGTGGTGTTGATCAGACAGAGATTGCAGGAGGCACATGATAGGTAGAAGAAGTATGCGGATCAACATAGGATCGATCATAGTTTTGATGTGGGCATGAAGGTGTTCCTTCGTGTCAGGCCACATAAGAGCCCTATCCATTATGGAAAAGGTTCTAAGTTAGCTCCTAGATTCATTGGTCCTTTTGAGATCTTGGAGCGTATCGGCCCTTTGGCCTACCATCTAGCATTGCCACCCATCTTGTCTCGTGTACATGATGTTTTTCATGTTTCAGTTCTTAGGAGATATATTGCAGATCCTTCTCATGTGTTAGATTGACATCATTGTAGGTGTAGGATCAGGGGCAGGTGATGGTGGAGCCCATTCACATCCTAGATCATAGGACCCTAGGGCCTTCGAGGCAGAGAGGTTGATCAGGTTTGGTGTAGTGGGACAGATATGATGAGACTGCAGCTACATGGGAGGATGCTACTTCATTACGAGTTCAATTTCCACATTTTTCCAGTGACTTCTAGGAGGAAGTCAGTCTAAGGGGAGGGGGATGTAGTGCCCACTTCCTTTGACACCTTTTGATACTTATTTTGATACTGATTGATCACATTATGGACATTATTATGCTTTGATTTAGTATGTTGTTAGATATTTGATCATGGATTATTGTGATCTTGATTTGGTTATGATGCATGATGATTATTAGAGACACTCATATGTGGATGATGATATACTATTTGACATGGATGTTTTATGGATGTTGTTCGGACATGTGATTTTGGATATTATGAGTAGATCTAGAAAATGGATATTATATGATGATGATATAGTTGTTGATATAAATTGTATGTGATAATGTTAAATTGCCTTGATGTTGTTGTGATTCACTTATTTAGATGATTTTGTGATTATATTTATATTCATTTTGGATGTTTTGATATGGCCACGAGGCCGAAGGAGGTATTTGTATTTTGTAGGTTAAAAATATCACAACAAAACATCGGGGGATTGAGACCAACCACAATGGAATTCTAGGTGAATTCGACAAGGTCACCATGGCAACTTGTTTTATTGTGTTGTGTGTTGTTTTGTTAGGGATTCCCATGGGGGATCACCTTATATGTGACCATGGGTATTGTGTATTTTATTAATGTGGTTAATTTTATTTATTGTTGTATGTATTTTATTAGTAATGTGTTCCTTTCTTTTAATTAATTAAATTGTGATAGATTAATGTGAAAATCATATGGTTAAAATTTAAATAAATTAAATTGGGATATGGGAAAGTAATAATGGAAGTTGTTGGCTATTTGTATTAATATGTAAGGGATGTGTAAGTTGTGTAAGAGTTGTGTAAGTCTGATTTTGGAGTATGAAATACTCCACCTCCATGGAAATTCGAATTTGTCCTTGGGGGTTGTTTTAGGAGGCTTGTGGGACAAGTAAAACTTGTCCCATACCTCTAAATTTAATTTACCAACCATACTTATGGTTGGAGAGGTGATTTTAGACTTTTATAATGCATTTTATTAATCATGTTGCTTGTTTTGATTGCACTCTCTTACATGTTATTTAATTTGCAGTCCTTTGGGGTGTGGGCTTTTGGAGTGTGCAAGTAACTTGTCATATTTTCACCCACCTCTTTATTGTGCTTGGGAGAATGAATTTTGTCTTTTGTGTTTGAATTTGAGGATGTGTGATGTGGCATCCTACATGGATCCACATCATCCTCTTCTCTTCCCTCTTCTATATAATTCAAACTCTTTTCTTGTTTTGGGTTGTTGAATCATTTTTGCAACTTCCTTGGGGCACATTTTTCTTGTGTTGGAGCTCTTGATTTTGGAAGGAGCTTGGAGAAAGCTTTGCATGCTTGGGAGATTGTTGTTTTGGGACTGTATTTTTGGGCTTTGAAAGCTTGTTGTTGGAAACAAAAGTACCATGGAGAGGTAGGAATTTAACTCTCCTTTTATGTTGTTATTTTCTTGTTGTGTTGTGTGAATGGTGCATGTTTTGATTTATTTGTTGGCTGGTTGGGTAGACTTCCTTAGGAATGGTGTAGGAGAAGGCTATGGGAATCCATGTGGGGGGCATAAGGAATGCCATTGGCATCAAAATTTTGTGGAGGGAGTTTGGGTTTGGGATCCACCATGGAAAATAAATAGCTTGCATTTCTTACTTTGTGGGGGCATAAGGAAATATGTGGGGGGCATAAGGAGGGATTTGTGGGGGCATAAGGATATGTGTGTGATGAATTATTTTGGTGGTTTGTTATTGGTGGATGCCCAATTCCCAATTGGGAGGCATAAGTAGCTTCCCCATAGACCTTGCTCCTTTGGCTTGCATGATCAAGCCTGAGTTTTGATTTGAATGTTTTCAATTGCATAGTTGTAAACTGTTGTTTTGTGTTGAACTATGTTTTATATTGAATTGTGTATGTTTGAAAGAATGTTGTGTGTTGTGGAAGCTAGTTGTTGCCATGGGTTGAATCACACCTCTTATTGTATTTTGGTTGGGGCTCGGGGCCAATGATGAAGGAAGGATTCTCCTTTCATTGGATGTCTTGGTTGGGTGGAGAGCGTTGCCTTTCCCCCACTTTTGTTGTGATCAAATTGAAAATGGAGGAAACTTGCATGTTGTTGTTCTGAGCAAAGAAGAAGATAGATATGCCAGCCCCTTGTGAAATATACTTCATTTGTAACCTTTCCCACTTGAAGTGGATGAAATTGTAATATGTATTTTGTGAAGGAAATATGTATGTAATTGATTATGAAAGTGGATATTTGAATTGTGAAAGACATTTAAATTCTGATTCTTGTTTATTGGAAAGAAATAAAATTTTGCTAATTGCATTCAAGGAATGAAAGAATGTAAAGATGTTTCTCTTTTTGAATTAATAAAGAATTTCAAGTTCATCTCTCATTTTACATTGTTGTGTTGAGTTGGAATATCAAATTGTGATTGGAATCTCTGTTTAATTGTAAAGGAAAGAAATACGTATGAAGGAAGTATATTGTTTTGTATCCTTGGAAATATATTAAAATTGGAAATCAGAATTTGTAATTTAGCTTTGAAATGATTTTTTTATAAACAACTAAATGTATTGGGTTAGTTTAGAAATAAAAACCACACTTGAATGATGAATTTGATAAACAAATTTCTAGAAATGGAATTTCAGTTATAAACTTAAAACTGGAAAATGAATTTAATTAAAATGTATAGTTTAGATCTGCACACATTAATCAACTTGGAAATGTTAAAATTTAGTATGATGTATCATAAATGAACTCAAATTGACAAATAAAACTTAAGAAAACTATTTAGAACATTGCAAAATCGAGACAATCCTTTTCTCAGTCGTTTTCTCTCAATTGTTGGAAAAAATTAAAATTTGAATATCTTGAACAAATTTACCTTCTAAAACACTTTAAATCCTTCCTAGATCAATTCTCCATGTCTATTTGGCATGTTGAGTGAAGGAGGAGATCCAATTTAATCAAATTGGAAAGTTGGAAATTACCAATTGGCTTTCTAAAATCTTGCAGATCCTTTTTACAAAATTTACCCCTTAAACTTCATCAAAATGTAAAATTTATGATAGGAGGGCAATGAAGAGCTTTCCATAAAGTTATAATTTTCCCAAAACCAAGCTTTCTAGCTCAAGTTATGGCCCTTTTGAAGTTTCATGCCTTGGGGAAAATTTGGGAAAATTTTCCCTTAGGTCCATCTCGAAAATTTCCCGTCTAAAATCCTTAGAAATATTTGAAAAAAAAATTATTGGGAAAATTTTTGAACTTTTCTCCATGTCCCATATAGCCAATTAGAGGGTGCCACGTGTCCTCATAGGGCAATGGCGGAGGTGCGACATCATTTTTTCCCTTAGGCCTTTTTAAAAAAATTAGAAAATTTTCATCTTTTCCCCGTGCCGACTGCATGACCAACCAGAGGGGGTGCCACGTGGCACCTTGGGGGTGACAACGGAGGAGGGATAACTTCATCTCTTTGGAAGTTTTTTTCCTTTGGAAAAAATTTCATAAAATGCTCCATGGCCCCGTACTCCCACCCTCACCTTGGGAAATCCTTCCATGCAGCACGCGGACCCACGCATCCATCTCTCCTTATCTCCCCTTTGGTGAATTTCTCCAAATCTTCTCTTGCCCGCCTCTTCCTTCCTTCATTTCCCTCCCACATTTCCAGCTATGTTCCATGTGTCCATTGGGACCCACGGGCGCGTGGGTGCTATTTGATTTCCCCTGGTTCCTTCGGTGAAATTCTTCAATTCTCTCTGCCACCGCGCCTTTCCCTCATCCTCTCCATGCTTTGTCTTGTCTTGTGCGTGTCCTTGGAGGTCCCGCGGAGTGTGGGAAAATTGTGGACCTTACACCGTGCAAGGGGAAAAATTTCAAATACCACCCCGTGACCCGCCAACCCGAGAAATGGACCCTCCTTCCCCGCTTGACACGTGTCCCCTTGGGGAAAATTTGACCTCTAAAGTCTGCTTCCCATATCTTGAGTTTCTGAAGGAGTTAGGAGGACTTATTTATATCACCAAAAGGTGAGAAAATTTCCTATCCAATGGGAATGATTTAGGGAAATTTTAAATACGTTAAGTATGATAAAAATCAAGTTGAAAATATGAGCCTGTTAGAGAGTGGGCATGGGGTAAATACTCCGTCAACCTAATCTGAAACTTCTAACCCTAAAATGTGAACCTTGTGACCTTTGATAATTTGTTTTAAAGGAAAATTATGTTCTAGTAATTTTTGACTTGTTTAAGAACTTGTTAGTGACAAATGTTGCCTTACTGACCTAGTTGTTGACACTTCTAATCAAAAAACATTATTCCATAATTTTCTTGACTAATCCTAGGTTGTTTCTTGGGTCTCAAGTGGGAATAGTACGGTACATGCGAGAGTTCATTCCAGATTTCTCCGTGATTACAAAACCTCTACACACAATGGCCGCAAATAGTAAGGGTTTTGACTAGGGTAAGGGACAAGACAAATCCTTTGAGTTATTGAAATACAAGATTATTCATACTCAAGTACTTGATCTTCCTAATTTGCAGCACCTTTTGAAGTAGCGGCAGGATGTCGGTGATTATGCCATTGGTGCAATCTTGCTTCAAGGAAGTAAACATGTATGTTATCATTCAAAACTTTCACTTCAGCAATTAAAGGATATTCGGTATATGATAAGGAAATGTATCCACTAGTTCGAAAATTAAAAAATGAAAGCATTATTTGTTGGGTAAAGAAACTATCATGCACACTAACCACAAACCTCTCCACTATTTGCAAAATAGTCTAAATTGTAGTAGACAAGGCACTACAAATGGATGGGGTTCCTTCATTAGTTCCATCTGGTGATCAAATACAAGAAGGGTAGTACAAACTTAGTGGCAGACATATTGTCTAGGACACCCACATAGGAGAATTTTCTGTTTGGCCACTATCTCTCATATTGAGCCCTTCACGAAGGAAGCTTACGGAGAGGCATATGCCCAGGACAAAGACTTTGGGGTGACATTTCAGTAGTTACATTCCCAAGGGGATGAAAGGACAGGGATTAAAGATTGTTATCTCAAAGACGGGTTGCTTTACCGATGGGGGAAGCTTTGTGTGCCAAAAGAAGAAATAATTCTATTGATGAGGGAAGCACATACCTCGAAAGTAGTGGGACATTTCGGTGTTGGTAAGACCCTAGCCCACTTGCAAAGGTACATGTATTGGCCCAATATGCAAGAATAAGTATCAAAATTTATACGTGGATGTAAAATTTGTTGTACTAACAAGCCTAAGACTAGGAAGGAGGGTTTGTATATGCCTTTTCCAGTACCTACTCATCTGTGGGAGGACATTTCTATGGATTTTGTAGGAGGATTACCTATGTCTAAACATGGCCATGACTATCTATATGTTGTTGTTGATAGATTCAGTAAGATGTGTATTCTTATGGCATGTAAAAATACAATAAAAGCACATGAGGTAGTAGATCTTTTCTTTGCTAATGTATGGGTGCATTTTGGTTTGCCAAAGTCTATTATTTCTGACAGGGATTCTAGGTTCTTGGGAAGTTTTGGACTACTTTGTGGGACAAGATGGATACAAGATTCTGAGAGGAGCACAACTTTCCATCCACGACAGATGATAGATGAGAGAGGTGGTAAACATAACTTTGGTACAGCTTTATCGGGGTATATATAGTAAATATCCAAGGACTTGGGCTGAGTCCTTTTCCTACATTCAACATTCTTATAACCGAGAAGTACACACATCCACTATGAAGTCACCATTTAAAGAATGCTTGGGATATCTACCTAAAAATCCATTAGACATAGCACTTTGTGACGGGATGAGGAGGAAACACGAAACATAGAGGTGACTAGAGAAAACAATTCATTGAGAGGATCTGGAAAATCCATCTCAAAGTCAAAGAACAACTAGAGAAATCTCAAGCCAAGTACAAAGCTAGGAATAATCAACATAGGAGAGAACATAAGATATATATTGGGGATAGAGTTTGGCTTTACTTGAGCAAGGAGAGATTACAAGGTCAAGCATGGAAAATCAATCCACTATGATATGGGCCCTTCACCATATTGGAGCAGGTTGGAGAAAATTCTTTTCGGCTTGACTTTTGAATATTTATGAGGATGTACTCTGTAGTAAACTATGAGAACTTGCACCTATATGAGCCATCCATGCTAGATGAAGATGAGGGTCTACAGTTGTTACCTTCCATTGAGGATTGCATCTTGAACTCACGAGGTGAATTAGAGGAGGATGTAGTGCTACAACAAAAGGTCAGAGAGATAAGGAGAGGTCTGCAAGAGTCTTGGTAGATTGGAATGAAATGAAAGACACCAAGGTAGGCCCAGTGGTACTCAAAGGATCAAGTGAGGGAATTATTTCCTCATCTACTCCCCCACTAAGCTTTTGTAGGACCAAAATCCTCCTAAGCAGGGGAAGTGTTATCCATAGAGATCTAAAATGAATCTACTTCATAAAAATAGTTATCACGAAGAAGGAAAAATGATACGTAGAGGTTTTGTATTTTTAGTAACAGGACCACCACTTTGTGTAGAGTGGCGGTTACAAAATCACCCCCTAACCAGGGGGTGGTCCTAGCTCTTTCGGAGACAGTAAAAAACAAAAATATGAAATGAGTAGCCTAGAATTTGGACGCTTGTTCATGTCTCTTCTTCTCCATGACCTTTCCCATTCTCTAGTGCACTTGGAGGACATGGGAAAGACTATAAATACATGTCTCTAGAAGAGAATAGGATCATCGAAGCATGAAAGCAAGTGAGCCGGAAGTTATTAGTGCTAGAATTGTGTTTTGTAGAAGAAAGGAGTGTTGAGATAGAGCAAACAAGTATTAGGGAGGAAGTGTAAGATATTATCTACTTCTCTTTCATACTTATTGTAAATTTTGTACTTGTTATTTTGAATTGGCTAATAAAAGTGGGAAGAAAGAGTAATTTCCCTTCCCGACTGGTTTTCCTCCTCTGGAGGTTTCCAGGATAAAATGTGTTGGTGTTTATGAGCTTAAATTATTTCCTTTCTTGCAATTATGGATCCTAAGCATGAGCATAATTCATTCACTAGCTATCTCTATCATTTTCTAATAGAAAGTAGAACAACAATGTTTATTTTTGTTTATGTGGATAATTCCAAAGTTGAAGAGTTTGACGATCATCACCACCGAGTAAATTATCTCCCACGACCTTGCTTGCCACGTTATCCATCACGCTCACCTCTTCCTTTCACCGAGTTGGTTGGTTTCTCCATGTAGCTCACTATATAGCTCGTCATCTTTCCATTTTCTGAGCTCCTCACACTTTGATCGAGCCACTCAGTCTGTCCTGAGTTCCTCATAACTTCCTTGAGATCATGAGTAACTTTCTAAGTTGAACGTCACACCTTATCAAACCATTCACTCTTTGGTCTAGTGCCCCAGACTTCGCCCATTCAAATTTTCATCAAGCTTCATTATCCTCTAGCTAGGTTGAATTAGCTCGACTCTTCATGAGTAATCACACATTCTTGAACTCTCATTTCTCACAATCCGGTCCTTGTTCAATGAGCACATCATGTAGAGTTTCAAAGCACCGATATTATAAAAATCTCAACACATGAGCTAAATGTCTCACAACACCACCATTCATTGAGCTCTTGTTCTTTTATGTTTAGCGGAGCTCACACCCGTGAACCCCAATCCATGTCCCATGCTTGGAACTACACCGAGATTCTCTCCACATTACCCGATCTTGGTCATGATCTCGTTGCAACCAATCTTTGATGCACCAAATCAAGCTCCTTTTATGCGTGTGTAGCTCATGACTTGGCTCTGCAAGCCCAAAGTGCTTCTTCCAACAAACATATCTCCACCGAGCCTTGTCATATTCTCCCTAGGTTCCATTCCCTCCAACTCGGTGAGCTTTTTTGCATCGTCATGTCGACCATGATCCCAAGCTCAAAATGAATGAGCTCTTACCATCACCGAGTTCACATACTGAGTTCCAAATCAAATTAACTCCTTGGCACCACCATCGATCTCCTCACATCCATTCTTCCCCTTCGAGATCACGCGAGCTCACCTCTGAGCACACATCTGAGCACCATACTCATGTTGAGCTCACCTCCCAACTCATGGTGAGCATGCACCGAGCTCACCTAGAAGTGTGGTTTTTCATGACTTGCTCAAAATGAGATTTCTATTGGACCCAACCACCCTTCATCACTATAATTACTAAGTCGAACCCTCCATCTATAAATCATCATGCTCAAGACTATTTCCTATGACTCACCTTTCACGAAAATATTACCACACCAATGCACCACTTTCTCTAACCGTATTATGAGCTATGTGTCCCATGCATTCATTAGATGACCAAGTCTTATGTAGAGTTTCTAGGTTTCTACCAACTTCCCACTTAACTTGTCTTGGATGGCACTAGAAGGAGGGCTTGGCACACCTTGGCTACACTCACATGAATCTCTACGTGTGGGGAATGCACCTTGGCCCGCCATCATTGGAACCCCACCTGGTGAATTACCCATAGATCTCTATGTTTGGCACAATGAAACTCGGGACCCAAGAACCATCGGCCATCCATCAATGTGGTTGTATGGCTTATATTTCCCAATTCCCCACATCCTTGGAAAATTTCTTATTAAAACCCGACTTGGAATTTATGACTGGCTTGTCAATGTATTGGTAGAAATAACAAAATTCTTCTTCTTTGATTGACCCAAGCTGAGTTAAATGTGACATATTTATCTTCCCATTCCTATATGACTTGATAGTTAAAACAACCGAGCTAGCTGAAACATCTCACAACCAACACCTACGCAGAGTCACTTGAGTCGTATACCCCTAACGACCGAGTTATCGAGTTAATCATTATTCAAGCCATGTGCATGAGTTACCAGCTCCCTTTGCCTCAATATAGAAAATTTGCTAATGAAAATTTTTATGGTCTTGATTCGATTTCACCGATTTATCTCTTAGTGATTGAGCTATGTCCCAATAATTCACTAGATTGTTCCTTAACTTGGAACTCTAAACCGAGTTGTCCATCGAGCTCTATTTGAATTTGAGCTCATTCTTTTTGCATCGGTCCTTAATTGACTCACTCGAGCTCATTTATGGTTAATTCACCAACATGGCCAAGACTCACCGAGCTCGTTCTTTGCTTGACCAAGTTATGTTTGAAGATCCTTCTTCCCATGTGTTTGAAGATTCTTCTAAGGCATCATGAAAGTATAGAAGAACAACGGAAAATTTTATACACCAATTTTGACAATTTTAGCTTGTAAACCCTCATTGTTCATTTTTGCTCAAATGAAAAAATTGGATAACAGTAATAAGGATAAGGAATGAAAACAATAGATTATGGAATTTTCTATAGAAATTGGGGGTGAAATTATTGAGGTACATATAGAATTTGATGAAAAAATGAATAAAAATTACAGTTCATCCTTGCAATTTTTGCAAGATTGTGTTCATATTTTGCTTGAGAAAAATTCAGCCATGATAGGAGTGACACAAGAGAGTGTTGCAGCCAAAAAAGAGAGAACTAAAAATTTGATTGCACACCATATTTCAAAGTATGATGCCATAATTGAGATTTTGAAGGATGAATTGAAGAAGGTAGGATGAGCATTGGGGAATTGCGATGACCTAGAATAGATCCTTAAGACAATGATATTGTTGGAAGAAAATGAGGTCCTTGTGGATAAGAAGGACAAAACCCTAGGCCATGAGGAGAAATTAGTTGTAGTAGAAAAGAAGCGTGATGTACTTAAATTTTTCAGGGACCCCCATGAGGAAAGAATAAAGGAGTTGGGGAAGTTAGTCACATGGAAGATGGATTTCATGGAGGAATGATTTCAGGGTTGGCTAGAGTGATAAGGGAACTAAAGCACAAGGGTGAAGACATGGCCCTGGAGGAGATGGAAAAATTACTTGGTGATGTTCCTGAGAAGGCGAAGAAGGGGCTAGGTGAATGGAATGAATTAGAGGCTGATATCAATAAGGATTACCCTAAACTTCTCGCTACCATCTAGTGAGCACACCAATTATTCTTCTATTCTCATCTTTCTTCATTCTTTTGTTCTTTCTTATACATTCTTTATTCTTTATTATTTGGAGGGATAATTTGTGCAACCCCATTACCGAGGGTGGAAATGAAATTAGTGTGGGGTAATTTTGGGTTGAAAATTTTTCCTAAGTATTGAGAGCTCATGTGAGTGGGAAAAGAAGCGCACGTAAGAGAAGGTTAAAGAAGCATGCGTATAGAAATATTAGTTTGGGACTTAGCCGATTTTGCATGACACGGACTAAAAATAGGAAAAGCGGTTGGAGTACGGCCCAAGAAAAGATAAACCTAGAAGAATTCACAATCAAGAAAGGGTTATTTTGGGACCAAAGTGGAAGATCAAGAGTCATGCATAGTTTGATCTAATAATAGGATTAAAGCAGATTTTATTTATAGGTTTAATCTATTATTAGGATTGTAAAGAAAGAATGTGTGCTTTATGGTTGATTTTATATATAAGTGCGCATGGCTATTTTGAGCATGTAGTCTATTTTGGGATGCATGGGAGGTGAAGGAAAGTTCCCACCCCTATATATATTAATTAATCTATATTTTTTAGTATTTGGTGATGTAATAAATTATGCTGCCCTAATTTACCAATGCTCATGACTTTATGATGATGATTGCAATGTATTCATCTTATGTTACTTGATGAATTAATGCAATGGATAATTGTGAATGGATTATGGTAATTGATGTATTTGATCATGGTATTTGCATGGTGAATATGATCTTAATAATGGTTTAAACTATTACGTTTCCTTATTACACGTGTTTCCATATGGTGAATGTAATGAATTATACTTGAGATTATGAACTATTAATGGCTATTATGAACACACATGCTAACATATTGATAATCTATCATAAAAGAGGGACCTGGTAGCTTCACGCACTTTGGGTGTGAGTTCAAATTTATTTGGATGAAGTGTCGAATGCCTAGAAATTGAGTACAAATAGAAGACTACAACATGCATGGATTCTTCTCTCATAATGAGTGGTTTGGACTTAAGAGGCTCACATGCACATGCCACTTCAGCGTGAGTAGTCACTTACATGGGTTATAAATCGTGGATCAAGCTTCTTTTTCATCCATTGACCAGTCTTCATGAATTATACATTGATCATCCCCATGCCCTTGTCCTTCTTTTTGTTCTTGCACATGTACTCATAAATGTCAAGGCAATCCTCAAGCTTATACTTACTTTCCACAATAGGCACATATTATATTCTCCGAGGGAAAATCACACTGATAACGATCTAGGGACCCATAAGTATGATAGGTCCCATGTGTAAATCTAATTCTACCACCATGACCTCTATTGCTATATTCGCCACTGAATCTACCTCCTTTAGTATTACATTCTTCGAGAAGGTTGTGCATTCTATATCTCATATTTTCTTTCCATTGTGGTATTTTGTAATCCAAGTATCACATGCCTCATGAATTTGATTTATTATCCAAAAATTCTTCGTGTCATGATTATGCATGTCACAAATCTTGCGCAATACATAGATTCATTCTTCATAGTCACATTCTTCAAGAGAGAATAATTCCAAACATCACGGTCCTTATGCGATCTCACAAGACTATAGTAGTGTGTGTACCATCCTCTATAAGAAAATATCCCTAATATGTCCTTCAACCTCATAATCAATGCACCATATACCACTGCACGTCTCATGTGCTAAATTGACAAACAACTTCTCCAACTACTTAGCCTTCACAATTATATGTGTCTCCGAGAATGGGCTCACACTAGTATCATCACTTCAAACCCCTTCAACATGCATAGCTACTTCCAAATCCTCACACGGATCTACATATGTCTTATGAGATAAAGCTTTTTGGAACAGAGTCATCAATACCTCTAATTTGGATAACAATGTGCATCATACTCCCTTACGCTTTCAGATAAACCCTACTTGATATCCTTGAGTGTGCTAATTCTTTTTGTTCAAAATTCGAATGTGAAACTTAGCCAAAAATATAGTGCACAAAGTATTACAGTCCACCACAATCTGATGTTGTTCATACTTCTTATACTATGTGTGTGCCCTTGAAGTGTAGTGAAAAATTGGCTTGTCTTCATATCTAAAGTTGTAATTCCTTTGGTGCCATAGTAATTCACACTTATGCACATTCTTTGTTACATCTTCTATACCTCTATACTTTGGTAAGTGGATTGACATCTCAAAATAGACTTGAGGTGTTGTTTTTTTAGGCTGATTTAGTGGTGGTTGCTATGTGGTGGTGGGCCTTTCCCTAGATTAATATTGAAACCATATCCTCCACTAGTATTTCCTCCAAGTGGTTTCGACCTAATCCTCCCGAGCCTCCCATGGATTGCAGCCCATTTGATGAACTTCCTTATGTCCCAGTTATAGTACTAAATTAGACACCTACGGTCCATGTTATTGTAAAACCTATATAATTTCTTCTAATGGTCTACATACCAATACTTGCCTCTATTGACACTCCTACAAACAATCGTGTAAGAGTTCTCCCAAAAATTGGCACATGTTGTGTTGTCATGCGTGCATTACTAATCTGATGTACTTCCCGATTTAACAAAACATGATATCTAATCGTATCTACCTAATTACCTTCACTACTTTGTCCTTCAACTACCTTTGATATCTAACACTAAGTGCAAGGGCTAGGTAGCTAGGTTGAGTCGGATGTGTGCCTCTAGTTCTCATTCTCTCCTCTGAATCACTCTCATCCAAAGATAATGGGGACTCTCTACCACACTTTCCTAGGGTCGGAAGGACATGATGTTTTGGATCCTCATCTTCTACAGAGCTTCAAAACTTTGTGATCCATCATTCTCCTTAACTCCATAGATGCTTCAAACTCCCTCTCTTTCACTTCATTAAACTTGATCCATCTTTCCTCTCTTTGCCTATCTTCCTTCCGAGACCACCTTATTTCTCTACACCTTCTCTTACCCTACTGCATGCATGATGGGGATTAAGTTAGCCATATGTAACCTTTCCAATCCAAATTTATCATTAGGATCTTGATATCTAATGATATAACATAGAAATAATATCATGTTGGCTTGTGCAATAACTTAAACTCAGCTTCCTTTGTGAAAACATACATGGTAATTACGTACTCCAACATATAATTGTGCAACACTCCATCCCACTAACGATCTATAACTCTAGTCATTTCATCATTTACATCAAAGAGCGTATGATAATATTCTTGTGTTCAAGCCCTCAATCTATGACAATAAATTCTAGTGGATGCATAAGTTGCTAGCCACTAGTAAAAATCTATAGGGAAGAAGTTGAAGAACGTCTCATATAGTTCATGATAAATATTATCTTCCACCCACTTGCGTGCATTGAAATCAGGTCCACTACTATGCCTCTCAGTGAAACTTTTCTTGGCCATATTCTACCTAACTCTCAATACTCTTCGAGAGATAGTTGATACACCATCTGCATGTAGCATCTTGGAAGATAGCTTGAAAAATGTCCCGACAATGAAACCAAAATGTAGCCCTTATTTAGCAAACACATAAGCTATGTGCACTTTGACACTTCATTAAGCTAGAACCGAATGCTTACCCAAAGCGCACACAACTACTAGGTCCATATTTTGAGATGTGTGATAGAGAGTTAGCATCCATGTTCATTATAGTATTTAACCAAGTAATCATTCATGTATAACAATCCATTACATTCATAATTTGGAAACACATATAATAAGGAAACAATGAATCCATGTAAACAATTACTAATACCAATAGTATGGTAACATCTCCATATTAAATCCATTAGCAACCAAAATCAAACCACAATTATCCATTAACAAGCATAGATCAATAAATAGTGGAATTGGATAGATAACACTCAATATATTAGTGCGTTGGAACATGCGCATAAGTATCAACCCTAGATCTACATCGAACAACATAACTTTTCTAAACATAAGAGAACTAATATGAATAATGACATATATCAGGTATTTATAGGGGTGGGGAATTTTCCTTCACCTTCCATATACCCTTCTAATAATAAGCATGCCTAAAAATAGCCATTCATACAATAATTGCATGCTTTTACAAAACAACTAATAATAGATTGTCATATTCTTATCCTTTCTTTAATGTTATTAATAGCCAAATATATGTATTTTTTCTCAAATAATATATTTCTCTTGACCTCAAATTCATTTTATTTTATCCCTTGTGTGATCATAACTCCAAATCTATTTTTTATCCTATCTTTGGAAAATGGATAATTCCTCAACCTTATTATCTATATGTGGAGACCCGTGCATGACCCTGTTTCCATCCGCATGTGCCCTCCTGCCCGCTATCCTTGAATCTGTGCTTGCACTTTCCTACACATTTCTAATCTAATCCTTAGCATTTTCCTGACTAACACATCTTTTGGGTCTCTTTTATCCATTTGGGCATCTTGATTTTTACTAGTCAACCTTTTAGTGGTTAATTATGAAATTTGAGAAAGGGAATCATATAAATATAAAGCTATGTGGAAATAATAAAGGATCAAACACTAAGAATATACTATCTCATCATAAGTTTCATCCAAAGGCCATTATAAGAGCATTCAAACATCCATCTAGCATCCAAACAAGGGAAAGGGACTGCATTTTTCTGCATACACTTCATAGGAGGGAATTTAATTTTCCATGCAAACATCTATCTACATTTTATACATTTAGCTATTACTCGCTATCAAGTATGGCTCGCACAAGATCCACCTAGGGAACAATTATACACACACACACACACATGTGTGTGTGTGTGCATAACTACATGGAGTCCAAATGTAGTACAATGGTCAGGATTGTAAGTTCACTCATCGGGTGACAATCGGGGTCAATATGACTCCCCATTTGCATCTTTTTTTATTTTTAGTATTTGATATATTTTGGGGTTTTACAGGTGCTCTTTCTTCTTGCAAGTTTCAATCAAATAACAACAAAGTATATCGAAACATAGGTGATCAAAGGTGAACAATAGAAATATCTCTCAACCATGTGAAGATCATTTTCTAAGGTTCTCGAGCGATCACAAGTGCCCAAAGAAGGTCAGAGATGCCCCAAGTGCCCATAACCTTGATCCATGCACCCTAGTCTAGGCATATCCTACAACACATAATTTTTTGAGCTTCGATGATGCTAGTTCCCTCCTCCTATTCATAAGTTTATCAGGTTTGGCATAGTCCAAGATTATTTACGAATCAACTAAGTATTTTATCGTTTCATTTGCAACTAGGGTTTCACATTTTCTAGCTTACTTGTTTGGGTCAAATTTTTAATTTATTACATATTTATTTATCAAATAGGTACATATTTATATTTAGCATTTATTTAATTCAATATTTTCTTAATCATTTAGTGAACCCCGCACTCATCCCACCTTTTCTTCTAGGAGTCTTGTTTTATTTTCATCATGGTTGTACCCTTCACCGATGATGATCTTCATGACCTCAATGCTCATCTTACTAAGCATCCTTCAGATCTAGACATGATTTCATTCGTTACTCATGAGGATTCCACTAATCTTGCAGAGTTTAATTTACTCTCATCCATCCCCACTTCCATAACTATCGCTTTCAACCGCATGTTTCCACCTACTTCTACTATTCTTGTTTATGTTCCTACTCCCACTAACCATTTCACTCCACCTCTTATTTCTCACACATGGTAAGTCTCTTCTTACAGATCTCAAGACTTAGCCTCTCTTTATCAAGATCTTCAAGTTTAAATCTATCGATTGTAACAGGTTACTTCTTGTGCATCTCCATCTCTTAATTCCACTTTGTTACTTCATACTCCTTTCGCACTGTCATTTCGCCTATGCACTTCCTCCTAATTTCATAACTCCCAAGCTCCCCATTTTCAATGGTCATGATGACCCTCAATAGAATCTTCGAGAAATTAATGTGGCTTTCCTATATTTTTCAAATGATCATACTATCTTAGCCAATATTTTTCCTATAAGTCTTCACGACTATGTAATGTGTTGGCTCTATGATCTACCTGTCCACTCGATAACATATTTTACTCATTTATTTGATGTTTTTCTCACTCACTTATCTATTAATATCATCTCTAATATATCCTATGCTCAACTCGCACAACTTAAATAAGGATCTAATGAACATCTAGTGGATTATGTCTTGTGATATAAGAACAACTTAGCTAAGATGTCTAATGTACTCATGACTCTGAACTTCAAGATCTATTTGTCCAAAGTCTATTATTGCCTCTCCAGAGAGTGTTATCTTTGAAACATCTCCATCATTCAATCATTTGTGTCATACTCTTAAGATGCATGAAACTAAAATCTTATCTATATGAGATATTAAGTATCATGAGAAAGCTTCATCTTTAGCGCATTTTCAAGGAAAATCACCTTTCAAGCCATCTATAAAACCTATTGAAGCTAGATCCATAAATCAATGATGTATATAATACTAAAGAGCTTTAATGGAAACAACCTAAGCGTACATTTACTAAGATTCCTATTGCTTTGCATCTTATATTTCCACAACTTGTTGAGAGCAACCTTATTACACTTCTTCATTCACTCAATCTAGACCCATCTCATCCTAAAGGTCATAATTACAATGAAAATTTCAGATGTGACTATCATCAATGATTTGGACATTCTACATATCAATGTTTCAAATTTCGTAATATTATTCATGATCTTATCAATAATAATGTTATTAAGCTTCTCGAGCCTACGACATCCGCACCAAGAAATGAAAATCATAAGCTCAATACTTTTTCAATTCTCTTTCAAAACATGACAAGCAAGCGGCTAACTCTTCATCTAATCATACATATCACGCAGTGCCTCCTACTATATTAGGGGCTCTTGATTTTCTATTTTCTCATGATGAGACATCTCCATCGATCATTTCATTTTTTTATCATGACTATCATGCTACATTCTCTTTTGATCGCTTACACATTAGTTCTTCTATTGGGTCTATTTCTATCAATAACACTATCATTGATCCATCATTTTGCATAAGTGCATGTTCTATTACACTTCTTATCACTATCGGCTATCCACTCTTGCAAATTTCATATATGGTTCCTAAATCATATGGTTATGTCAATCTTCCAATCACAATTGGTCCTCTCATCATTATTATTCCTTTTCTTGTGGCATCTTTAGTCAAGGGTGTGACATGCTCTTAGGTCTTCCCTAGCTCCATGTAACTCAGGCTATCATCTCCATGCACCACTTGTGTCTAAAGTTCATTCACAACAAACAATTTATTACTATAAATGGTGTTATGCTATCCACACCATGGCCTCAAACTTCTCTCAAGGTTGTTATTACACTCACTAGAGCATCTAGGACCCTAGGATCTCTCAAATCAAAAGCACAATATGCTCCTAGATCTCTTGTTTTCTCACAGACTACATGGTCTCATCATTTAGCTAGCCCATCACACCGCCTTTAGGGCCACCACTCAGATGGCTCCTTCACATAGATATACATCACCACCTCACTTTCCTTCACATAGGTGTTTATCACCTCCGCAATCTACTTCACATCATTTTTCATCACCTCCATGCTCTATTTCACATAGGTTTCCATCACCTCATGGGTTTCATGCACATAGATCTCATTCACCGATACATCATTTGTCTCATGCATCGCCACTCATAGAGCATGGTCACACACCTTTATCTCCGTAAGCATAGGGTGGAGGACCCTTTCCTTCACTTTTATCAGATATCATACTCATCACTACGTTCTCGGGGGGCATCATACTTATTCTCCCCTATTCTATCATCATTAGGTGTCTTCCATTTCTATAATGTCACTTCTTAATTTACACCTAGTCTTTCACATGCATTTTCCACACCTTGATACATTTGTATCATCATTACCCAATGACGCACTCTACTATGGTTCACACTTGACTGTTGAGGGCATACTATACACATGAACATCACAAACTACACACTTCATACTTTGTGCACACTTGACATGTTTTTCTCGTAGCTTCTATCACACACTATGTGCACTATTTACTCTACACATTCATGATGTATCATTCTTGCATCTCTTTTTACATGTTGTGCTCATTACCCTATGATGCACTCTATTTCCATGGTTTATACTCAACTCGTTGAGGGTATAAATATAAAATGAAAATCACCACACTCACTCACTCACTCTCTATGCTCTATTCTTTATCAATCATATCTTTCTAGTGAACAATTCAAAGCATTTTCCCGATGAAACACTCTTGTTATATGGTTCATTCTTGACTATTGAGGGGCATTTATAAATGAACCTCATCTCATGCAAACTTATTCACACTTGCTTGGGGGAATGTTTCTCCTATCACACTCACACTACATTCTATTCCATCTCACACATCCACAACATATTGCATATCTTGGTAGCATTTATTCTTGTTTACATTTACTTGTTACATATACACCTTATTACACATGCTAAACAAATAATTTTTATGTTATCATTTTTCGATACACACGTGTGTTCACTTGCCTTCTAGTTGTGATCATAGCCTTTACATATCATTACACACAACATGGATGCTTGGCACTGCTCTATACCTACTACCCACACATCGGCTCCTAAGGGCCTCCAATTTCTTATACACTACAGTGCTATTGTTTCATTTTTCATATCACACTACTATATATGATTATACATACTTTGACTTAATTTCTATCTTTGTAACATGATAACTAGTGTTTTATGTGCAACATTTTCTTTCTAGAAACTCTTTGCTACCATGGTTGTTTGATACATTATTTTCTCTTACTTGTCATTGTTTATCATTGTATGCCATTGTTTACATGCTTTTCCCTTTGTCTTGTGTGCACACTATATGCTTTTGGCCACTTCGGTCTCAATTTTCTTGTGACATCATGAGTGGTTTCTCATGTTTTTAACCCACTTTTTGTGGTATACATTGTCTTCTTGTTTTTATAAACGCTTATACATTATCTTCTACATGCATGTTCATTCATCTTGTATGCACTAACACTTGTTTCCTAGCCACTTTGTTTGCATGTTCATTGGTTTCTACCAAGCACACTCCCCCCCAGGAATAAATTTCATTTTAGTTTCAGGTTTTCCTTTGGATAGCATCCTCCTTGCAAACGCATGTGCCCCAAATGAGTGGGGCATCATTGGGTGAATCAGTCACCCCATATATAAGTTTACAGTCATAGTTCAAGACATTTCACTACCTCTACAACACAATCTTCGCCTCAAAAACGGTCCAGAATCTGACTTGGGTCTTCATCACAGCACAAAAATCAGCGCCCAACACCATATAGTAGTGCTTGGGAACCCCGACCCTTCCTAGGCACCCGTGACCAGAGGAAGTTACAAAATTTTTCTCGATTCAATAAAAACTTTGGTAGTTTACACAACGCTTTTACAGGATAAGTAGTCCTTCAATACTCGACATTGCACTACACCTTCTTTTCTTATTTTAGATCAAAATGGATCATATTTTCACACACCATATACTATGGTTTTTATATTTTGGGAAGTTGTTAAAGGTTGGAGAATAACACTAGACTTTTCTCCCTAGACTTCTTCCATACTTGGTGTGGTTGGCATGAGATTGCCTAAAAAAATTGCACTCAATACAATAACCGGCATGAGATCACTTGAAAAACTCATTATTTTACAACATCTTCAAGATCCTTTCTATCTCTTTACTAATCATGGATCAGGTTCACATGTTCCTTTTCACATTTTTAATTGCTTCCTTATATACTTCTTACGCATTTGGATCAAATTTTTCATATACATGTATTTGAATATTTGTTTGTTCTTCTCTTTTGTAGGTTCATCCTTATGGGAAGTAGTAGTCACATAAATCACACATCAAGCTACATCAATAATAGGTACAATGTGACATCTACATATATGCTCTCACTCTAGGGTAATCATCACCATTTTCACTTCTTCTCTAGTCTCCATGCTTCACATTTTATCACTCCATGCTTTTCCTTGTCTCTCGAACACTTTTCACCATCGATCTACATGGTTATTAGGTACACATATCTTATCTAATTTATGTTATCAAGCATTATCTCAACAACATAAAGTGGGGAAATGTAGACACTAAATCATGTACTTTGGGTATTTATCTAGTCCTGATCACATATTACTATTCATATGATTCCTAAGTAAGAAAAGTAATAATTGACCACTTCCTTTGGCCTCTTTGATTTCTTTTTGCTTTCATTCTTTGTCTCACACACCTTCTTTCTCCTAGTCTATCTTTTCACACTTTGGCATTTCTCACTTTGTACCCTAGCGCCCAGTTCCCCCATCCCCTCTGGGCACCCCCAACCTCTTTGTACTTTTCTCACATATTTTGGGTCTCTTCTAGCCGTTTGGGCATCTTGATTTTTACTAGTCATCCTTTTAGTGGTTAATTATGAAATTTGAGCAAGGGAATCATATAAATATAAAGCTATGTGGAAATAATAAAGGACCAAACACTAAACATCTACTATCTCCGCCTAAGGTTGCATCCAAAGGCCATTACAAGAGCATTCAAGCATCCATATAGCATCCACACAAGGGAAAGGGACTATTTTAATACATACACTTCATAGGAGGGGAAGTTCATTTTTCCATGCACACATTTATCTACATTTTCTACATCTAGTTATTTCTCGCTATCAAGTGTGACTTGCAAAAGCCACCTAGGGCACAATTATGTACAAACACACACAAAACTACATGGAATCTGAAATGTAGTGCAGTGCCCAGATCGTAAGTTCACTTAGTTGGGTGACAGATTGGGTTCATTCGACTCCCCATTTTCATATTTTTTATATTTACAATTTGATGTGTTTTGGGTTTTTACAGGTGGTATTTCTTCTTGCACGTTTTAGGTGAATAAAAATGAAGTACAATGACACACAAGTGATCAAAGGTGAACATTATCGAATATCTTATGAACACCTGGGAAGATCATTTTATGAGGTTAGGAGCAAAGATGCATGCACCCAAAGAAGGTATGTAGTGCCCCAGAGGCCCCCTGACCCAGTCCAAGCATATCCTGTAGTCATACAATTTTCTGAGCTTTGGTGCAACACTTCCCTCCTCTTTTCATCATCTCATCGTCTCGGAAAAGTCTTGGATTATTTGCAAATTAGCTAAGTATTTTATCCTTTCATTTTCAACTAGGTTTTCACATTTTCTAGCTTACTTGCTTGGGTCAAATCTATACTTTATTACATATTTATTTATCAACGTTGGTACATACTTAGATTTAGCATTTATTTATTTCAATATTTTATTAATCACCATGTATAAATTATCATTTTCAGCATGCAGGTTTGAATTTTTATGAAATGAGAAAAGGGACAGGATATCGAGATATGCTTGATTATTTTGTGACAATTATGGATGAAATTATTGTACTTGATTAAAAGAAAAGGTTATTTTTGTAATTTGTATAAGGTCATTGGACCTAATGTATATTTTATTGTCTTGATAGTCTCTTTCGCTATGTAACCAATATTATTTTCAAAGTTATCAATTGATAAAATGGTCATTAAATATTGTGTCTATGAATTCATTAGTACTATTGTTAATAACCAAGAATTTGGTATGAATTGGTATTTAGGTAATAATATTATTGATTAAATTATCTTTACAAATAAATATTTGTTCTTAAAATAGTAAAGTTATAATATAAGGTGGTACAAAACAAAGTTAAGTATGACTATCAAGTTTAACACTTATTATAAGTATGAATTAGTGTGATTCATAATGTTGTCTGTAGTCTAATGAATTCTTTCATAAAGAGGGTTAAGTTTTTATGAAGTAAAAATTATAATGAAAACAATATTAATGAAAAAATATTGAAAAAAATGGATTATTATAAGTGATGTACAAGATGTTATAAATCTTATGTAAAAGAGGGTTAAGTGTTTAAAACTTAATTATATATGAACTAAACAAAATTTATAATGAAAAAAAATTCAATAGGTTAGAAGCAAAATATATTATAATCAAGTGAACAAAAAAAGGGATTATTATAAGTGATGTACTTAAATAAGTAAGATGTTATAAATCAGATTATGTAAAGAATCAATGAAAATCTTATTGTTGTCCTTTAATTCTAGAAACTTACACTTTAAAAGACTTAATTATATATGATACTAAACAAAATGTTATAAATCATTTTATGTGACAAAAACAATTCAAATAGGTTGCTGACTTCTAACAACGGTGACATATAATTACATAATCAAGTATCATTGTTATATGACCATATCACGATGATATGGAACTAAGTACATTTAAGGTACTTTGTGATCACTTGAAATAGTACGAGATGTAATTATCTATCTTAAGTAAACTAAAATAACCAAGTATCCATTATTCAACATTGATGATGTTTAATTGATATTATGAAATAAATTAAGTCTCATACTTGATTAAATCTAATCAATTATCATAGATCAATATAGTTAATGATCATGCAAAAGTAGGTACATACATTATGTAGTGTCTCAAAGAGAAAATTATGTACCTCTAACCTGAATTAGATAACTTAATTATTATTAATCAATGACACTAATCATAACACGAAATTTGTGTCAAGTGAGTATACCTATACCTATTTGGGATGACTACGGGAGAGGATCATAGGTGTAATGACTTAGGTCATTATTCGAATGTACTTTTTCATATAGGGATCCCAAAGTGGTGTTGGCATGAGCTGCATGACCCAGATGCCGAGTTATGATAATTGTAGCTTCAGTGTTTGAACTTAATAATTAAATACATGATTACTTGAGATGAATACATTAAATTTAATAAGTAAAAAATTGAAGATAATCCTGATACTATGATTGATATGGTGGTGTGGTGAATAGAAGGATAGTTTTCAAGTGGCTTATGTGCAATCACGAAACCAGGCTTACTAGCACAATGCCAAAACTATGCGCATAATATTGCAAATGAGTGATTGCATTGTTTGTCACCATTTCTTCTTTTAACGGTTTCATGAGTGGGAAGCAGGCACGAAGAATATGCACATGATTCTTTGTACCTTTAAAAAGAACTAACTAATTGATATATTGAGTATATTGGATCGCGTAGAGAATTGAAGGAGGGTCAAATATATGATCTAAAACCCTTACAGTTGCACATGGTTATCATAGGTTGTCAAGATGGATTATAAACATTAATTAATGTTGGATTAATCATTGTGAGATGATAATCATTGAAGGCATAATATGTTGGATTTTAATTTCTATGTGTTAAAATCATTGAAGGCATCAAGATAATTAAATGGGTAAATTTAAAAAAAATCCCTTATTTTGATGAAGCGTAATATGGGTGTTATAGATTTGTGGTTTTGTCTTGTGCTGAATTGATCCACATTCTCACTTTTATACAATTATTGTTGAATATTGGGATCAATATTATGAAGATGTCTATGATCTCACAAGTTTTGTAACTAATATAGGAGTTCTTCTTTATCAAAATCCCAACTTCCTAAAAAGGGGTTCTTCTAATTTGCTACTTACATATTATTCTTGTTCACTACCTCAAAAGTTCCTCAAGTCTACGTAGTTCTCCCTCCCGATGAATGTGTGAGAATGTGGAATAAATAACATGATTTTGGGATCCTAAAATTTCCTCGGCACTTGACAATGATCTTTGGTGTAGATTATAGCATGTGATTGTTGGCTAGATTTTTTGCACAACTGAAAACTTAGACAATCACGAGATAAATCTCCCTCATTTACCGGTGAGGCTCCCATGTAAGATTTTGTAAATTATATTTTCTAATATCTATCTATTGGTTTTACTTTAACCATGTAGCTCATGCACCATAGCTAGGTAGTTTTGCAGCAAGTAAGCAGTTGTAAGAAATATGTGTAGGAAAGGGAAATAATTAAATACGAGAAGAAGGAAAGGAGATGTGTAACCTAACCAATAGTTGACAGAGTTGGTCACATGCACATAGATGAAACAAATAGATCTTGAAATGTAGAATTTAAAGCAAAGGAAATTTTTAGATCTAGATCTAAGATAACACAAAGTTTATGCAAAGATCTAAAAAGAAATAAGAAACAAATGCACCATTGACACAAAGTTCTCTGGAAATCTGCCTCCTCTCTATTCCTCAACTTTCATAAGGCTATCAAGGGTTTTAGCTCAAAGTCTGGAACACAAGAATGTTGATTACCAATTTTGATCCTTTAACCCATAGGTTACTGTAAGAGCAGCAATGCAGTTAACAAAGGAAATATAAATTGATATTGTATTCAGCCAATTTGAATTACATACAAAGCTATTAAATAGCCATATACATAGGAAAACCGACTTCTATAAAATAGGAAAGTGTTACAACAAATAAACCTATTTAGTTGTGATTGTTACTCATGTAAAATACACAACTCAACACCAATAATATATTATTGTTTATATAACAATAATATATTAATAACACATTAAACTAACCATATAAATAAACCATGTGAATACTAATTCCTAACAGGTTCTTCCTTTATTTATAGTGTATAGAGGGAAATTACAAATAGGAAGTATTTCTAATTAATTTCCACATGTTGAAGCTATGAAAAGAGAAGCATCTAGAAATATTCCTCCAAGAATTCCTCTTTGCATGACATGCATAATTTATAACTAGAAAATAAAACCTTCTATTTTGCATGTCAGCCACCTATTTCCAAGTAATTGAATTCTTCAAGTAACGAATTTTAAACCAATCACTTAAGATTGCTCAATTAATTTGTCGAGAAAATAAGAGAAAGAAGAAGAAAGAGGAAAATAAATTAGAAGAAAGTTGTAACACTCTCAGTCTTATTCTTCTTCCATATTTTGCATGCGGTTGACTCTTTTGCCTTTGATTCTCACCAAACTGGATCTGGAAGTAGCTGAATGTGATTTTTCTTATGGGTGTTTCCTCTGACATGTATTCCCTCTTATCCTTGAATATTTTGTAGTTCTTCTCTAGTACATGCACTAGTGTAATGTTTTCCATAAACAATTCAGACAAAACTCGTCATCTTTTATTTTTAATTACATATGAGCAATTTTAAATTCTAGAGAGCACTCTAGGTGAATGCAAATACAATTAAATCCAATGAAGGATTCAACTGGAAGATTTGGTGCACGTGCACAAGATCTGGAAGGAATTTTCCATGCACTAATTTCCACACGAGCCGTGTTAGAAACAAGAGGATGATTTTTTGTCAGAAGCCTTTACAATCAGATCAATTTGTGCAGATCTGAAATTTCTTCAGATTCGGAAGATATATTCAATGTATCGACATTTTTTTATTGGTAAATAGTTTTTTAAAGGTACTATACCCTTATATACAAAAAGGGGGCCTAGAAGCCGAGAATAGGAGTGAAAAACATTATAAAAGGATCAAGATCCGGATAAGACATACAAATCTAGTGTAACCAAAGAGAAATTACCCCAAAACATCTAACCAGCTTAAAACACTACGAAGAGCAGCCAAAAACAACAACAAAACAGTAAAAAACGATGTGTCAGAAGCGAAACCGACCAATCCACAATTACTTCTTAGCGGCTTTGGCAATTCGGATTTGATAGTCTTCCAGGAGGTGAACATAGCTCTAATGTCGTCATGTGAGTAGGGTCATAGTATCCAACTATTGAATGGTTTGTTTTCTTTCTTTTACGTGCCCCAAAGAGTTGCTTTCATGCGGCTGCGATTTGAGATTAGAGATGCAACGGACATGCTGCTCAATAAACTCCTCAATTGCACTATATATAGCCATATTATGATCATGGCGAGTCTTGGTTTTTCCAAGCCGGTTGTCCAGGGAGTAAATTTTTTTGTAGATATCTTCAACCTGATTGTTTTCAATATCAACCTCCTTCTCCTTCATTCTCTTACCTTTTTTCTTAGACAAGTTTTTACTTCTTCTTTCAACAAAGAACATGTCGGTTTCTAAAGCTTCCAACCTTTTAGTGGAGCTTATCGCGTGTGTCTCCCGAGAACCCGTGCTGCTAATGTGTATGAGATTATGAGCAACCTCAAGTCCCGAGGCATGTTCCCGAAACAGGGGTATCCAGGGTTCACCTTTTAGAAGATCTGGTTATAGGCTTGTTCGAGGTGGAGGTGAAAGGGGTGGGAGCAGAGGTGGGGGATGACAGGGGGAGCCAAGAAGGAAGTCAAAGGGGTATCGACATTGGTTTGAACTTCCTTTCACTTATATGAGCACCTGTGATGAATACATGTAATTAATTCAGACAAAGATGGAGTCCATGGCATGAATACTTGATTTTTATCACCAAAATCTGCAGATAAAGCCTGCTGCCCTCTATTTTTAGACTTTGCTTGCATGCCAAGCAAGCTAAAAATATTATTTTATTCACTTATGAACTCACATCAACATACAAATGCTCTGAATAATAATAATAAATCTTCTCCAACCCTAGGCACCAAAACTGGATGCTTCCTAACAATTTAAAAAATAAGCTTTTAGACATTTAGCTATGCCAAAATGGGTCGCAATTTTTGGCTAGAAGTCATGTTAAAAATAAGAAGTCAAAGAAATGGGAATTTTCACCCTGCAAGGTAGGTAAGAAATTCCCGCTTTCACTTAAGTGACTTTACTTTCATAATGGGAATTTTCACCCTACAAGGTAGGCAAGAAATTCCTACTTTTCACTTAAGTGACTTTACTTTCATAATGGAAATTTTTACCCTACAAGGTAGGTAAGAAATTCTCACCGGTGCTTTAAGTGATTTTTCTTTTATAATGGGAATTTTTACCCTACAAGGCAAGTAAGAAATTCCCACCCGACGCCACTTCTAATATTCCCATTGCAACTTAAGTGATTTTGAATTCATGGGAAAAAGTAACCTACTATGCAGGCAAGAAATTCCCACCTGCCTGCCACTTGCCAAAATTCCCACTGGCAGCTTAAACCCTTCCTTCCAAAAAGTGTGACTTGCATGGAAAATAGCTATTTTCCAAAAGTGTGACTTCTACATTAAAAATTGTGTGAAAATTTGTCACTGAAGGCAGCGTGGAAATTGGACGTGGAAGGCAACCTTGAAAATTGTGAATAGCATAAAGACAACATTTCTTTCCTTTTTTGGATTTTTGGTGAAGAAAACACAAGAATAGAATAAAATTTTCCATTTTTGGAAAGGGTCCAGAAGATGTAGTAGCAAAAACTTGCATGTGCCATAACTTTCATTTTGTGGCTCCGTTTTAGGTGTCATTTTTTCTAAAAGTGCATATTTTCTAGAGCTCTACACGTTGATGGAAATATTTTTCTTATTTTAATAGAATCCATTTTTGCATCCTTTTGGACCAAGTAACTTCTTGCAATCTTTTGAAAGAATCCTGAGCTCTCGATCGCTCTTTGTAGACAAATTAGTAATTAAAAATACTGGATAGATTTTCAAAACCCTAGGCCTAGGGAAAGATCTAGCGGAAGAATGAATATGCTACGAGAATTACCGGAGAAAACAAACCAAAACACAAACAAAAAGAAATAAAAAAAGACAAAATAATCTACAAGCAATTGCTCAAACATTTCTCCAATTAGTGCGATATGCAAAAATTCTTCCTCCGAGTGAATGTTACTGTGGTAATAATGATGGGGTGAAGTGCTCTATATAACCTAAATCCTCCAATTTTAGCTCAATATATTTTTAAAATAACTTTATTTATTTAATAAATAAATAAATAAAATTCTCTTAGACAAAACCTGGTGAAGGGATAGAGTGAGTTTTAACATGTGGGTATTTGGGAAATTTGGATTTTATGACTCTCTAGGGATATCTTAGAGCAATGCAAACAACTGCAGGAAAAACAAACACAAAATGACATGTTACTTTGAAAAGAGTGATTTTTTTAAAAGGGGTAGTCCTAGATTTCAGGGTGAAATCTTGGGGACACAAGTCATAATAACATAAGGTAGTTTTACAAGATGTATTTAGACTTGGTAGTTGGAAAATGTACTTTTAAGAGTGATTTTGTAATTGGGGTGCTTTGTTGTGATCTTCTAGGTAGCCCGAATATATAAGAGATTAAGTACATGGAAATATTTAGTGGTGAATTTTTGTAAACTCGTGAATATTTGGGATTTTGGAAATTGGAAATGGAGAATTTTCAGCAATTGGTCGCTGCCACTCGGTTAAGCTTAAAATTTCAGTGACAAGTCATTTGTATGGGTTATTTCACCTACTATTTATATTTAAAAATGAACTTATGCATGTATTTTGCCAACGTTTCTAATCAAAATGTGAAAATATTCATTGAGGTATAATATATAGCTTAGGGTTTTACGAAGGGTACCACCCTTGTGGGGTCCGCGGCGCTATCCCCTGGCGGGGTTTGGGGGCAAATGCCCTCAAAATCTTGATTTTATGTCTGCTTCTAAGGGATATGACTATCTATTTATGAAGATACGACCGTCTTAACAACATAGCATATATGGGATGGATGGTTGTTTAAAGTTACTGGAATGACCCTCTAACACAGGTTAAATGACATAGCAACAAGGTTGGATGGACGACTAATGGATTCCATCTAATGCATAGGTGATAGTCGTCCAATGTAAGTTAGATGGCCGACCAACGAGGATGCATCCAACATAAGTCAAGCGACATACCAACAAGGTTGGGTGATGACCAATGGATTTTTTCCAATGCGCAGGTTAGAAGGTCATCTAATATATGTTAGATGATTGACCAACAGGGATGCATCCAACACAGGTCGATGATGCAGACCAAGTTTGGATGGATGACTAATGGATTTCGTCCCAATGTGGAGGTTATATGGCCATCTAATGTAGGTTGGATGACCGAATAACAGAATTTCATACATTGAAAAATAGACATTCGTCCAACACCCATCTAATTATACGAAACCATATAAAAAATGCCCTACCAAATCACCTTCTCCGCGAATCGATTTTTGTAGATTTGCCATCGTTTTGAAAGTCTATTTCAGAGATTCATCAACCATTCTATAATAGTTTTTCAAAGGGGGGTCTTAAAATGAACATTGATTAAGTATCTTTGAATGTGATAGGTTGATTGTGATTTTATATGTGATTATTAATAAAGGTTTTTGTACTTAGTTGGAACTAGGAAGATTGGGGCAACTTGTACATTCCAAAAATGACCATTATTGTGTAGGTTAAAGTGAAATCCATATATCACCTACATTGGAATTACCTCAAGAGGCCTTAAACCACATGTATTTCTCTCCCTAGAGATGTGATATCTTTATGGATGCAATTGTACTTGACAATTTAATCACTTGATAACGTTTGCATGATTTTATTATTTAGTGCTTGAATTTGATTTGATGTCATTGGTTGGTAATTTTAGCTCTAAAACCTAGTTTAAAGTGCTTCAAACCTCTATAGGGGTTGTTCGTAATGTTTGTTTCTACTTTATGGAAATTTAGGGTATTTTTCAATGTCTTTTGATAGATAATTTCTTGAGGAGTTCTTGAAAGCGTTAAGTGATTGTTAAGTGAGCAATTGAGTGCATTTGAATTTTCTTATATACGGTTCCATAAGTATAAATATGCATTAAGGATACATCATGAGGATCTAAATGAATTAGATTGAGAAAATTATTGTTGGAGGGGGTGGGTCTAAACCGTCACTTTTGGACCAAACCATTTGGTATTTTGTTCCTTCTTTTGTGATTTGGTCCAAGAAGGGTATGAAAGGATGGAAATATTTGTGCATGATAACTATGAATGATAGAATATTTTTATGGGTATGAATGATAGAATATTTTTTATTATTGAATCCCAAATTTGAACCCCTAGATTATTTTGAGGAAGGAACAAATATGGCTCATTAAAGTGAAGATCTCCTTCGCAATTCAGATTCATTTGAAACTAGGTGATGAGGAGGTGATTAACTCCTTATTATTAAAACTATGTGAGACCTATTGGAGAGAATTTTTATACAAACCAAAAATATGAACCTACTAAATATTATCGGGGATTTTTTAGACACTAAAATTTGGTGATTTTTCCTTTGTATAGGACAAATTTGACAATGTTCCCTCGCTAAGATAAATGCCCAAGTTCTAAGTCCAATCAATGCATCTCTCTAGCTCTTTCATGACTTACTCATTTTTACACTCTAGTTTGTCAAAAAAGTAGGAAATATTAATTAATCAAAGTAGTAAGATATCCATATGCATAATGCTACAAATTTCTATTTTACATCACACTTCTCCTATCTCGGATAGTGTAGTTTTTTTAGAATGTGAAATCCGGTCTTGGATGACTTGTATGATCATGATATTTCCTATCCTTTAATGTTATTTTCAATTTTTAATATATTTATTATGTCATTTCATCTTCATAATGTCAGACATATCAAAATATTTCACCTACAAAAGGATATATAAGCAAGTTAATATCACTTTATCACTCATATGACACTCTTACAAGATATTGCTGCAAATATAATTCCAAAATCATTCAAGGCTCTCCTAGATCTTCTTAAATTAGTTTCACATCACTTAGATAATCCCATAATATATTTATGAAGTACTCAAAAAGTTAAAATATTTTAGCTTCCTCCATTTCAAAGATCGAAATGGTCTTAGAGCCATTTATTTGTAAGAGAATAATCAATCCAAGAATTATCAAAGAATGTAAAAGGAAAAAGGTTTGGTCATGCATCTTAGGCATACCACATCACATTATTACTACTATGTTGGGTATATTCTATATTATATATTTATCTTAATATTCTTTGTGTTAAGAGACATGGGGGAACACATAGGGGGTTGGGTTAGATCACACTAACACTTACACAAGAACCTAGGAGAACTACATAAGGCTTTATCCTGCACAAGAGAATTTGATACATCACATGGATTTTTTTATCTAGGTAAACTACCAAGGGTAATTTATCCTCACAATGCACATGATTTATCCTTTTAGTTGTCTAATAATTTGGTGAATGGTATTATAGGTATTAGGGTTTCCACTTTGTTACAGGCAATTACACATCATCCTGAGGTTATGCGAATGAGATCAATATACAATGAAGCATATTTCTAGGAAAGTGAAGCACATAAGAAGTTTTATAGTACAACTATCAAAGCTTCCAAGACCATAAACTTCTATTCAGGACCATACAAAATGCCTATAATCATGCACCAACATTGTTTCTAGTTAAAGGATTAATAATGGAGAATTCCTAGTTTTTGATATATATTTTCCACCAATCTTCCCATCTGGATCTTATCTATTCTAAACTATACATATAATTCTCCATATCCTATTACCTATTTGAGCTATCATTTTATCAATTATCATCGTTACAAGTAATAATGCATTATTCTAATTATGTATGGTTAATTATAAATTAATTAGATAAAAATAATTTCCTATAACAAGCCATTACGTATTATTTTTATACACATTCCATAACATAATTTAATTAGGATATAAAAATTTGGAGAATCCAAATTTTGAAGTGATTTCATTACTCAAACCCTAGTTTTCCTAGGGTTTTCTTTTCTGATGTTGGTGTGTTATTATTTAAAGTGCCATGTATCATTATTATTATCATCATATCTATTTCAAGATAAATATTTATCACCCTTTCTCTAGTAAGACATTTTATCCATTTAATCAAAACCATTCTCGTACTTCATGTGATGGTCGAGAACCATATGTTGAGTCTTTTTGTAGTTATATACACTATATCTGCACCATTTCTACCTCTTGTAATTATCACATATTCTATTGTTGATATTGTTTCTCATTTTATATTCATGGTTTTCACTAACACTATATATGGTGATGGTTTCCATTACACATCTAATAATCAAGCTCTATTTGACGATGAGGCACAAATTTTACATGTTTATTATAAGAAAATCCTAATAATATTGATATTGTTCTCTATAATTTCTAGGACTAACTTAGAATATTGTCCTATCATATATATAACTTTTTATAAATCATACATTGTCTATTTTGCATACCACTTTTATTCCTACATCTACAGTTGTCTATTTAATTTTGGTAACATAATCCTCCACTTCGTAGGGTTAACATGACTATTCCTATTACCACTACTATTATTACATCTCCTATCTACACTCACAGCTTCGCACATTATTCCTCTTCTAGCACACAAGCTCTTGAAACCCTTGTTCATACTTTACAAGCTCATATTTTAAAATTACAACAAGGCACATCTACTTATTTTCATAATATGGATTTTACTCATTTTCTTCATAACCCGCATACACCCGTAGTGGATTCCCACCCTTTACATTTCAATTTTGTCACTCCTAATATTCCTATCTATGATGGAAAAGGTGATACTCAAGAGAATCTTTGTACATTCCATGTTCCTTTGCTTGGAATTATTCTCCAAATGATACATTACTCACCAAGATATTTTCTTGAAGTCTTAAATATTTTTCTTTAAAATAGTTTGGTGATATTCCCATGCATTCTATTATGACTTTTAATCCTCTAATGACTCAATTTCTTGCAAAATTTTCTATCAATATTAGAGATAAAGTCTCCAATGCTCAAATGGTTAAAATACGATAAATTTCTAATGATCCTATCCATGATTATGTTCATACTATGAAAACACACTTACTAAGATAAATAGTATTTTTGCATATAGTAAATTACAATATCTTTGTATGTAAATCCTTCTTATTTTATTACAAGAATCCATTATCTTTGACAAGTTCAACTCAACATGAATAATATAAGTAATAATTTGAAAGAATATGATGCAATATCCTCAGCATGAATAAGCTTAAATATGTTCCTATTTACCTTACACCTCTAATGAAAAGTTTCAATACAAAAGTACGTTGAAAATTAACACTAATGATGAAAAATATGAAGCTAAAGAAACTTTCAATGTTGTATCTCAACCCAAATAACTAAAATTGTAATCTTCTTGGTGGAAATTCAAATTTTTTCCTTGTGCACTACAAACCATGCTTAAATAATTACTTGAGTGCAACCTTATATCTTTCCATCCACCTCTTGAGTCAATACAAGAATACCTTGTGGTGAGAGCATTGATGCTAATACCCATTGTGATTATTATCAATGCTTTGATCATATGACTAATTGTTGTATTAATATATTCTAAGTGATATAACATATTCTCAATGTTAGTGTTATTGAATGGGATGCTCCCACTAAATCTAATCCTACTAATGATGGTATGAAACTCTAAAAAAATAGCGATCCACTTCTTCTGCATAATAATCTTGAATATAATTTATAAGTGCACCATTTTTTCATTTTTTATCACCTCCACCTTCTTATGACCACCCATTAGATATTATGATCGGTACTACTACTAGTATGCCTTCTTTTCTAGTTATTACTTTTGATAACATTGATGTGTATTACAAAGTTTTTGATCACTTTACATTCATAATTTTGTTGATCAAAATCTTATATGTAATTTTTGATTGATGATACTAATCCACTTAATATGTGAAATTTTGAGTTACCATGTTCTATTGGATATAAGAAAAATAAAAACGTTTGATCGTATGAAAATCATAGGGCATATTGTTCTTCCTCTCATAGTAATTTTTCTAATTTTGATATTCCATTCTTGGTGGCATATTCTTTAGTCTTATGTGACATTATTTTACGATTCTCTTGGATATGTAATTTCATATATATCCCTTTTATTACTGCATCAATATTAATTTCATTCACAATAAACAAGTGTTTACAATCGAGGGTATACCATTTGAGGACCATGTGTCTTAGCATCTTGGGAAAATACATAGTGCATATATTTTTGTGCCTTATTTCTCCTGCTATGTCTAGTAAAAACTCCCTCTTAGTGCATAAGTCTTCTAGTTCACCCGGTACTTCTATCTAGTTATGTTGTCCTTGGCCTTCTACATGGTCATTCGGGTCACATGTTACTTCTCGTTGAACGTTTTCTCTTAGGCTTACTATATCACTTTCTATCCATACTACTCATCTTGATTCTTCCCACCTTAGGAATTTTATGACACATGTTATGGTTTCTACATATATTATACATGAGCATCCCTTATTTCTTCTAACACTTGAGGGAATCGCACCTCCTTTACCCTTTGAGTGTGATGTGCCTCTTTATGGGGATAATATTGGGTATATTTTATGTTAGCCCCTTTCTTATACATAGTTTTTTTAAGTTTAAAAACATTCAAATAATACAAAAACATTTACATATTAGAAAAAATAAAAAATAAGGACTTTTTATGGTTTGATTAGCTAGTTTGTTACTTTATACATATTGTTTGTCATGTTGGTTTTATTGATAGCATATAATTTCTATATAATATTCACACACATACGTTAGCAAAGTATATTCAACTTAATGTAGGACACATACATGATGAAATATGAGGAAAGATGTCGATTGGTTCCTTCCAATTGAAACTATTATTTGGAGGCATCTCAAACACTATATAATTGTTTTTATTTCATTATGGTTACTTTAAAATCCCTCAACAAACTTGATTAAAACATAAATTCTATGTTATATTTTGAGCTAACGGGACTAAAATATGTGTCTGCAAACATATCTTTATAATACTTATTTTACTATTGTAATGAAACCATCTTGCCTTCCTATATCAAGGGTGAAGCATCCAAATAGACCCGACTCATGCCAAGCGTGAAAAGGAGGGATTTTTGTCAAATTTGGACGGTTTCAAGAGCACCTTTTCCAATGTTTTTCCATCTTTTTGTGAAAAATGTGAACGCATAACCTAGGATTTTGAGACTATATTCATGTTAATGGTCCGATAAGTGTACCAATCTTATTAGTTCCTTGCCTACACTTTTGGTCACCTTAAAAATATTTGAGGAAAGGAAATTTTTTTTTCTCGAATTTTTCCAATCTCCATTTCAGACACTGTGATACATCCTTTCCCTATTATCCTCCTTGGGATTTTGTTTAGAAGTCGTGAGGGTGTGAATTTCTTTGTTCAATAAAATAAAGACAACTGACTTCCTTACAACCCGACAACTTCACCTCTTCTTGCATCCTCACATGGCACACCAATTGGTTTTCAAAATGCCTCAAACTCACCAATCACATAATGCCAAAGATCAACATTTGTCTCTTGCTGAAAATTCCAAGTCTGCTCCAAGGTTTTGGCCGCCACTCATGTCTATTACTCATCATGTTGGGCACCCTCTAAAGCCGCTTACCACAGGTTGGAGAAAATTCTGCGTGATTTCCTGTGGGCCAACTCCGAAGGGAACCATGGTTTTCACAGAGTTGCTTGGGACATATGTTGTACGCCCAAAGACATTGGTGGTCTTGGCCTAATCAACATTCATATGCAGGGGTTTGCTCTCACTGCCAAATGGATTATTCACAGCCTTGAAGGTGAGGAATCTTGGAAAATTCTTCTCAGAAATTGTATATCTCAAGGGTCTCCACTCAATCAAAAGGCATGGCAGGGTTTGAACTACTACTCCTTACTTCTTTTCCCGATCTTTTGTTAAAATAGGTGGCTCCTTTGTGGCATATGGAAAGCTTTGGAGCTTCTCAAACCCCATCTATTCTCGAGGTGGTGGTTTCCAAAAGAGCTCTCTATTAATTCTCTTAGTTTGTGGTGGAATCTGGTGCTTCAATTTCATGACAAACCCCTTGCTCTTTCCTTGCAGCTCAAGGGTTTGCATCTTTTCAAAAAAGGGATTCAGTATATTCAGGACCTTTTTTGTCCCATCACCAGGGATTGGCTTCCATGGGATAGCCTAAAAGCTAATTTTTCTCTAAATGACAATGACAAACAAGCCATTTCTATCATTCAAGATCTCATACCTAGCGATTGTTTGCATAAAATTGGTGTTACTACGTAGCGGTCATGGTGGTTTGATTGCACCGCCCTCTGCCACCCCTTCGAAACTATAAACCTCGATTGGGCTCTGAAGCTTCTCACCCGTAAGCGACTTCCTCTCCAAAAGTTAAATGCTCGATGAAGTTTGCATTCCACTCGTTTTGGGTGGAAACAACGCTTCAATGTTGTTTGGGCCATTCCTATAGAGCCCAAAGTTTCACACTTTCTCTAGAGCATTCTTCATCAAGGGCTTCTTGTGGGTAAGTGCCTTGTTCTTAGGAGCGCCCTGCTTACGCTACCCATTCTCCAACCACCTTAAGACTCTTCTTCATCTCTTTTGGTTCTTCCCTCATGCTCAGTCTTCCTAGCGCTAGATTCATACCATTTTTCAACCTTTTTTGCCCACCTTCTTCACGTGGAAAATGGTTCTTCTGGGGGATCCGGCCTTTATTCCTACAAAATTTTACAACATTTGGCATTCTTTAAGAGGCAGCTATTTTATATCACATTTGGAAATCTAGAAATGCTTTGCTATTTTTAATAAAGAGACAGTGGATAGAATTTTTGCTATTTCTAACAAGCTTGTTGTCATCTCCAATGTTTCGCTTCAGATCCAGTTTAGGTGGAGAAATTCCACATTGAAGTTGAACACCTACAAACTCCCCCACTTGGACCATTGGGGGAGTGCCCCTTGTCAGGCCGTTAGTCATGTCCCGCCTGATTCCCCTCGCTGCCACTCCCACTTGCAAGGTCACCGCTCATCCCATGGGTGGCGCAAATTTGACCCAGGGTCCAGCTCATGGGTGGTGTAGTGCCTCTCCTCACCGGTAGCTCTCTCCACCTCCTTCTTGGACTCTGCCTCGCTTCGGGTTTTGGTCGGTGAGCTCACGCGTGATGGCTCCGAGAGGTAGGCGCCGATCGGTCAAAGTTTACACACTTTCTCTTGTTATTTTTCCCCCATGGCGGGAAACAAAGAGGAACAATAGCAAACCGATGGCTAGGAATGACGACTGATGACGCCCCCGATACTACTCTTGGTGGTTGGGGTGACCATCCAAAGAGCCCACCGCCACCGCCACCTTCCTCCATGTTTGTTGTTGCTGCTTAGCTCCATGTTTGGAGTTTCTCTAGGTTTTTGGCTTATCTATTTTAAGCTTTTTTGATTGAAAATGCATCTGATTGACATGACACTTTGCTACTCGTAGCCTTTATGGCTACTTTGATATTGCATACGGGGTGTGATCTTTTCCACCCGATTTTGTATGATTAGCATTGTACCTCATTATTAATATATGGATATGCTTTTCAATAACAAAAACAAATGCCTCAAAAAATGTAGTCTTATGGAATGCGTCGATTTTTAGATCTACACAAAATGGATTTGTTGTAAAGATGTTAGGAATTTTCAAGTAGATGTGGGGGTAGGTTTATGGCTTGCATAAGATGTTTGACGAATGCCTCAAGTATGCAATCTCCTTGTTATGCCAAGATAAGATCTTTGGGACGGGTATGGACTTCCACTAAATGGACCATCCTCTTTTCCGAGAATCCGCCTGACTATGAATTTAAACAAAGCTTGAAGCAGGATATAAACACCATCAAAGCATAAGGTAGAAGGTATAAGGAGAATCAATAGTTGGGCCGAAAGAGAGGGTAAAAGAGAAAAAGGGCAAGCAGGATTCCGACCTAAACACTCAACAATTGACCATTGCATCACTCTTAGGCATTTGATTGAAAAGGTTTGGAACACCCAAGGAGAAGAAGCTTTTTGTTGTTTTGTTGATTTCAAGAAAGCTTTTGACACAAATGACTTAAACAAACTTTGGAACAGGATGGAGGAACTTGGGATTCCAGATGAGTTTAGAGCAGCAGTTCATAGGTTGTATGAGTAGGTCAGAGCTAAAATTAGAACCAGAGAAGGTATGTCCGAATGTTTCGGCAGTGACATTGGTGTCAAGCAAGGTTGCCCTCTTTCCCCCACCTTATTTGGTCTATACATTGACAAGCTTGAGGAATGGTTAAATAAAACTGAGGGAGGAGGTATACAGTTAGCAAGTTACGTGGTGAAGTTACTCCTATATGCTGACGATCTTATCCTAATTTCAAAAACAGCCCAAGGATTGAGGGAACAACTAAAAGCACTAGAGCTCTTCTGCCAAGAAGTCGGGATGCAAGTGAACACTAGTAAAACAAAAATCATGATTTTCTCCTTGAAAAGGAAAGAGAGACAAATTAACTTTCTTTATGATTGGATCCCTTTGGAAATAACCACTGAATACAAATATCTTGGGATTGACTTTCACCACAAGCTTAGCTGGGAGACTTGTAAAGAAAAAAGGATTCATGGAGGTTGGAAAGCATCTTACCTACTTCAAAATAGGTGTAGGAAAGCTGAACTTTGGGACTGGAAAACTAAGAAAACCCTTTTTGGTTTGTTGGTCGCTCCAGTTGTTCTCTATGGTTGCGAGGTTTGGGGAAGTAGCATGTCAAATCATGGGTGGAGACAGATAGAAAGAATCCAAAAACATCTAATCACAAGCACTCTTAAAGTCAAATCAATCACCCATATGAGATCTTCTTTACAAGCTAAAGCGGTACTTCCTCGTTGGAAGCTTCAAAGAATATCTTGGATGATAAGCTATCTGAAAAAGTTGAAAGCATGGACAATCTTCAATGGCCCAAAATTGTTGTGGACGATACTTTGGAGCGTAAAAATAAAACTTGGATGAAACAAAATAATAAATGGATGAACAAATGGGACATCAAATTACAAGAGTGTCCTAACAACAACAGGACATAAAAATTATGTGATAGAAAAGTCCAGGATGTCACATGTGGGACGGGACGAGATAGGTCGAAAGAAAGCACATTACATCGTAGAATTCAATCCCACCGGGGAACATGATGAAAAAGTGTATCTAGGGGCAGCTATCAAGGGTAAAGTAAGGATTCTAGTGGCATAGTTGAGGATTGGATCACACCATCTTTGATGCGAAACTGGTAGATGGACTATTCCAAAGGAAGATTGGGAAAGGAGAATTTTTCTTTTCTATAGCAAAGGGGTCATTGAGATAGAATGGAATTTCATCATGGAGTGCTCGGCATATGATGATATTCGTATCTAGTATGAAAACAACCTGAAGGTGGACAGACTAGAGGAACTCTTCGAAGGAACAAAGCTTCAGGTGACCGCGGGTTTCATTCTCAAGATTCACACCAAGAGCGATATTGAAAGGATTCTGAAATTAGATTTTAAAAAATCTCAGTTTTGTGGTCCCATAGACTCTTCAGTCTCGTGGACGTCATTAAAATATTTCATTTCATTCATTTCATTTTGTCTTTTGTTGTGGTTATTGCCATTAGAGACATGTAAGAAAAATGTGGAGGAAATCGCAAGGCACATGTAAATTGTTTGTGAAAATGTCCGAAATAATGCGGCCCCTTTACCTGCAATGATTGTATAGTATGCACAAAAGGGGCGGATTGCATGTGTATACAACTTCCAACTGGTAATGTTTCATAACGTTGTGAGATTGAAATTGGAAATGGATGGCATTGGCATTGTATGATTTTATTACAACGTGAAAATGTGGAAGCATGTGTTTGGCATGTGAACTAGTTGACAAAATGCATGCTATAAAGGAATATGGTTTATTAAATAACTTTCCCACTATATTAGTTCCATATTTTTTATTTTGGGTATTTTTTTAGTTGAAATGTAGTAGGGTCTGACTGTCTTCGTGTGGCTAGTGCAGTTAAATTTACACTTTTAATAAAATTATATGCATGCATGGTTTTCCTTTGGACTGCGGGAAAATTTGGGGAAAACTCTAAAAATTATCAGCAATATGCCAATTTAGCCTGCGGACGTTGTGTGGATTTGCTTGTTTGTTCCTTTGTTGAGTAGCCTTCGAGTCGGGCCAAGAAAATACCAAATCATGAACAAAAAAATGGGGGCTTGGAAAATCATTATTGTCTAAGGGTTGTAATAAAAAGAACCAAGGTGGATACATGTGTAAAACGTGGAAACATGAGCAAGCATGCAAACTACTTTTCAGAAATGCCTGAAGGTGATACAATGTCATTTTACATGGTGATTGTGAGCTTTGTGATGAATAGGTATGGACTTTCCTTCCTTCTCGAAAAATTAAAAAAAACATTTTTGATCCCATTACACCGCGCATATGGAGCACAAAATAAAATCGTTTTATCAACCTAGACATCTAGTATGATTCCTAATGGTTCAGGACACCATGAAGGCCATAAATATAACTGATAAACTCAATTTGATGCCTTGGAGAGACAATTTTCGATTCCCATTTTTCATTTTAGTCACTTGGGGTGACACTTTCGCTTGTAATCAAATGTGATTAGTTTTGGCTTACAGTTGTTGTATCAATTTGGTGAAATTGAAAACTACCCCTATGTACCTCTAGAACCCCAATGTGAGAATTGAAACCAACTCTCAGTTTCATGAAAATGATTTCGTAAGCTAGATTTTCATGAGGGTTTTGGGGCCCACTAGTTGTTATACAACAGTAATGTTTGACACACTTACAATAATTGGTCTTAGAGTCACCTTTCTATTTTGAGCCCTATTTGTCGTAATCGATTTCCATCAAATACGATGAGTTCTTTGTATATAAGGGAGTAAATAGGAATCGTTGAAATTTACGTTTGAACTTAAAACAATTGTTTTGAGACCCATATTGTAAGCACTTTAGCTATTTTGGGCAATTTTGCAAACTCACAACTTGAGCTAGAAATTCCTCCTGAGGCTCCCATTGGACTTGTTAATACTCGTGAACCCTTTTCATATAGTTTCATTGTTGTGTAGAGTATGATTTAATCAAATTTCTTCTATGAATGGATTTTGTAATTTATAATGTTTTCTCTCTCCTCCCTCTTCTCTCTCTAGAAATATGTCACAACCCACTATTTATGTATGTGTTGTTTAAAGAATAAGTCGTGAAATTACAAATGACTTATGAAGGAAGGGAGAACAAACCATGTTGAGCAACCGAGTATGTAGCTACACATACGTGTGCATCTCTGAAAAGGATATACGCACTTACGCGTAGTTTCATGCGCAACCACGCAACAATGCTTTTCATCCCGTGTTCGTAAGACACTTAGCATTTATAACTTATTCTTGTTTTGTTTGGATGCTCAAATGTACTTATCATGTTGTGTGTGATGTTTTCGGTACATGATTAATATATCGTAATGAATAATGTAGTGTACCTAGATAAGTGTGTGATATGAGTTATCAACTTGGTTTGAAAGTAGTGGTTCAAGACATTAGTGGACCGTTGATTACCGTGACTTTCTTGGATGACTATGTTTTCCTACTAATCGTGATGATTAAACTATAGTGATAACTCAACTACATGAACGTCTTCACCATGTTGTGTACGATGATTTATATGTTAGGTATATTTCCGGTTGTCGTACATGTTATTAATATTATTACTCATCGTGTTAACAAAAAATAATGATCGCAATACATATACAATTGTAACGTATTATTAGGTTGTAATAATGAATGGTTGAAGGATACTAACTTCTTTTGATACTATGATGATCATTGATTGTACAATGGTAAAATGGTCTGCTATGGTAACAAAACTTGGGATTATCTATGGATCGTAACTTGTTTGGGTTGGTCATTATCTTCGATTGATTGATACTCCCTTATTGATGAATGAGTAAGTTATATTGAATACTTCTCATAATTGCATAATTGTATTAAGATGGTTTGATAGTATACATTGGCTAGGAAGTTATATTAAAAAGGTAATTTGGTTTGGTTTAAAATGATTAATAAATTGTGGTCATAGACCATAAGCATTGGTAAGTAAAGTGGATAAGATAAGGTAATCAACATAATGAAGGTTGATCATTTTGTTATGCATTGACATGGTCTTCGACCATACTCTTTATTAATCGATTGATAATTATTTGATTCGGTCGAATCAATCGACCCGTGTAATATTTACGTTGATGGTAATTTGGTTTCTACCCTATTCACATGCAATTGATTATATCATAATGCAAATATGGTCAGTCGACTCCATGTTGTTAAGGTGTTATAATAAAAACCAAGGGTTTAGATTATTCAAAATTTTGGGCATTAAAAGGTATAGATAAATTTATTTGGTTGCTCGTTTCAACCCCATGTAGACCCTTGACATTTTAATTATTTCAGTTTAACATTGATCTCTGACCGATCGAATCGATTAAATTAAGTTGGCGAGCTTCTAAAAGCCATTATGTGGCGCCTGAAAGTTATAATGGGCATTAATTTGTCTTTAAAACTTGAAGCCTATCTCTGCATGCTAAAAACCTGTTTTTATTTTTATCATCAGGTTTAGTGAATCCCATTTTGGGCGAAGCCATGCTAGAATGGGAGCTAAACGTTTTCAGTGAAACTCGAGCTCTCCATTACGGAGTTGTTCACATCAGTTTTTAGGGAGTTTTTATGATCTATTGTAGTGTATATAATGCGGTCGTTATAGCTCAATGAGGGGAGTAGGTTTAATAAATCTGTGGAATTTCTGGGTTGTTATTTTTACAAATATGAGATGAGTGAGTGGGTTTTGTGGAGATAGACGTTCTTACAAGACTATGCTAAACTTAGTGGAACTATTTTAGAGGAAAATTTTAAAGAAGATTTCAAGGATTTTACTACACCGAGGAATGGTTTCACACCCCTTATTCTAGCTATGTATTGAAAAATAATGGAGTATCTTATGTTTGGTTATTTAATGTTGTTAAATAGTTATTAAAATAAACGTTTGGATCTTTTTATATAGGATATTCAGGAAACATCTTTATTTTAATCAACATACTTGATTTATAAAAGTGTTATAATGTTGGAATTTTAGCGGATTATGAATGCATTATTGCAAGTACAATTTGATGATTACTTTCATTATGATTTAATCATTGTGGTATGTTATGATGAGACATTTTAATACGACTAAAACAATTACACTATTAAGATACATATGTTATTAATGTAACATGACAAACACGTACATTAAAAGATATATGAACATTGATTAATCATATGATTAATTATATATATTGTTGGCAACCTATTGTTGCGATAATGTGAAAGATGTAGTTATAAATGATGACATATTGATGATATGATATGAATACCAATCATTAAAAAATGTCACGTAATAAGTGAAGTGTGCCTTCTCAAAGATAAATATAAACTATGAATTATATAAGAGAAGGATTATGAGTCGCAAGGCAATGTGACAACAATATATCCATGCTAACTTGAATGGCTACGTGAAGGGTGACAAGACGTAGTGACGCAAGTCATTACACATCAGCAACCTTTCCATGGGATTCCAAGATGGATCAGACAAAATATTGTCATAGGGTTTTGCGGGTCATGACTCATTATGGCTGCAAAATAATTAAAATGGAAATTAAACTATTCCTAAAACAAGCAAAAACTTATGAAAGTGTACTTAAGGAAACAACTATAGGTGGTGTACTTATTGTCGATAGATAACATAAGACATATTTTTGATCTAGATAACTAATATGTTATAAATCAGCTTTATATGATAGAAATTGGTTACTCTCTTTCAACAACAAAGAAACTATAATCACATGGATAAGTATCATCGCTGTATAACAATGATATGGAACAAAGTACAAAGGTAATTTTGATCAATTGAAAAGGTACAGGATGTACATATCTCATCCTAAGTAAACTAATGTGCATTAGTCAAGTTTAATTAACGCTTGAAATGATTAAAAGTCTAGTACTTGACTTAATCAACCTTTTAATTGTAGAACTGATGTAGTTGAAGATTATGTGAAAGAAGTTACATACCCGATGCTATGACTCATGGATATCATGGTGTCCCTATAACATGATTTGGATATCGTATTGAAACTCAAATAACATATCTACATGATGATGGAAAACATAATAGTAAATAATTAAACTAAAATGGTTAACTATAAACTTAATTTAATAACTTAAGTGACAGTAAATTTATTTCAATGTCTATAACATGAATGATTGTGAGGTGAAGGGAAGAAAGGTTTCAATTGGATTATGTGCATCCATGAAACCAAGCTTACTAGATCAATGCCAAAAAAGATTTGCATAGTAATGCATATAACTAGATGCATTGTATATTCACCAATTCCTCTTGTTATGGTGTCAAGATTTGGATGATAGATACAACAAAAGATTTCCGTAGAAGCTAAGAAGACATCATAAGTTCTCTCAACCTATAATAAGGCTTAACCAAATGATATAATGGGTATTAGATTGTAATGTGTGTTTGGGGGATCGAGTAGGATCTATAAACCATTACAGATTGCACATGGTTATCATAGATTGTCTAGTTAGATTCTAAACATTAATTAATGTTGGATTGATCTTGTTTACTATTAATCAATGAAGGCGTCAAGATAATTAAATGGGTAAATAAAAAAATCCCTTAGTTTGATGAAGCATATTAATGAGTTGTTACAAAATAAATATGAAATGTTGGTTTTTCTTGAAAATGTATATGGGTTGAAATAAAAGGAAAATGGATGCAAAAAGTAAAATAGTTATGATATTGTGAATAGAAAAAAATCTTCTAGTTTCTTTATTTCTTCCCTACTCTCTCTCTTGAATAAAAAAAACGTAAATGAATATGTGAGGAAATTATCTGTCCTTCTCTCTCTTCCTATCTATATCTCTCTCTACTTGTTTTTGATTGCTTGAAAATGATGAATGTGTTGGTTTTGTGATAGAGTGTAAGGGTTTTCCATACTAGTCCTAGGATTGATGCAACATTGGTTGCAAGTACTCCGAACAAGAAGGATTAAGAGTGTGATATGTTGTAATTAGTGAGATGACATTGAAATATTGTACATTGATATAGATTACAAATGTTAAATAGAAGTGAATTAAAGAGAATTGCATTATTAAAATTAGTGTGTCGAAAACCATTGTTCCTCTTGGATTCTTATGTTTCAAGCATTGTACCTGGAAAACTATGTGGTTTATATCTACTTTGTTTTAAAGCTAACCTTTTAATACTAGGAGTGACACCTAAGGAATGTAGGTCCAACTATGTTAACTAGATAAATGAGGAAGATGGTTCGTAATGTAAATTGGTAAAAAGCGTACCACATGGTTGTTAAGTCCATTTGGAATTTAAATGTGGTTCTTATGGTTTAGACGATCGAAACAATCACTTTTTAGATAGTTATTTTGGTTCATACATAAACTCAAAATGTATGGTAGTAACTTATTATTATTAAACCATATAAATGAAGTTAGTATTTAACCTTTGTTGTACCCTCCCTCTCAATCTAGTCACATCCAAGTTTACAAAATGATAACATCTTAAGAAATAATGTAATCCTCACAATTAGACTTCTTGTACTACACCTAAGAAAATTCTTTAAAGGACCATTTCTATAACTTAAGAGTCCTTGTTCGAAGCAACGACTATGTGGTGTGACCTTACCATATATGGGGTAAGTAGAACTAACACTTCCTTGGTATCCTAGTGGACCACCAAATTCTTATGAAGTTAGATAGGATTAACTTCATCATCAAATGACCTCTTCGTGGGATCCAGATGACACAAGTGGAGTTAGTGAACTAGTTGTACTATGCATTAAACTCTTGTTAATGATCTATTTAATTCCTCATAGATAAATGTGTTACCTTGGCTAGTAACAACATAACACCTTGGTATTTTACAAAGGTTTTATGGGATAAATATGTTTTCACACCTTAAACTAATCTATAGTCAAACGTAGATCCCTAAGTGCAATTAGAATTAAACTAAACCTCGGTTGATTAAGAGGTTAACTTGCGGGTGGAAATTGTAACTAAATCTTAGCAAATGAAATTATTTTTGGAAGATGTTGACTTAAGAAAAGAGAAATGGGGAAACTAAAACTTGGTCCCATAACCCCTAGCTATGTCCTTTCATGACATTAAGGATAAAATAAATGTCCCATGCAGGATCATGAAATATTGAAACATGAGCTCTTACCTGGAACACGAATCACTTGTGATTCATGTGTAGTTTAAAATGCTTCTAATCATGTATTCTTCAAGATGTTAAGCAAATACTTTGTAACTCATTTTTTTGTAAAGGGATGCCAATAAGAGACCAAATTAACCACATAAGTGTAATGGAAACAAGAGTAAATAAGATATTTGTTTAGGAATAAAGTTATACTTGAAGTCTTTATAACTGATTTAGGAATTCTCTTGTTAAAGAATGAATACGAATTGTTCTTGGAGAAATCAAGCATTTGAGCCAACATAAACTCTTATATATATAAAAGAATCATGACGTGTAAATGTTAAATTGACTTAATGTAGCCAAGATTTTACCACCCCAAGCACATCAAAATCAATACATATTTATAGGGGTGGGGACTTTCCCTTCACCACCCATGCACCTTCAAAATAGGCTACATGCTAATAATAGCCATGTGCCCTTACATGATAAATACAAAAGCATGCAAGCTCACTAATAATAGATTATCTAATAATATAACTATAGTCTAATCCTATTAATAGCCTCAAAACTATGCATGGCGCTTGATCTTCTACTTGTCCAAAATAGCCTTTGTGTGCTCTTCAAGTCTTCTACAAAATGTGCTCCACACTCCATGTCCATAATTAGCCTCAATTGAAAATGGCTAAGTCCTTGATTTCATGCTTTCCTGGGCATGCCTATTTCACTATAGTTTCCACGCATGCATCCACACCCCTATGTGTCCCACATGCCCCAATCCTTATGTGCCTTTTCATACTTAGGTTGTATTTCATCCCAACATTACCCCACACTAATTTCATTTCCATCCCCGAAATGGGTAATCATAACTTATCTCTCCATGAAAAAGAATAAATAATGAAAAAAATAATTGACAAAAAAGAATGAAAAATACTTGGCACTCTATTCTTCCACAGGGAGGATCAACTCTGGATATTCATTTTTGATCTCTTCCTCCAAGTCATTCCAATCACTTAGCACTTTATTTGTTTTTTCGGAATGTCTACAAGTACTGCTTCCATTTCATCAAGTGTCATGTTCTCACCTTCATTTATGTAGTACCTACGAGAACATTGGCCATGCTTGAGACCATTCCCTTCCATGACATCCATTTTTATGCTATCAATTTTCCAATGTCCTTTATTTTCTCCTTGTGTGGGTCTTGGGCTGTTGTAAGTGCATCATGCTTCTCTGTTATCAAAGTAAGCCTCTCCACACATGCCCAAGTGTCTCATTCTTAATACTTTTCAGGACCTCATCCTCTTCTTCATATGGTTCTTGTCTTGATTATCACATCTAGGTCCACATATTCAATGCCAAATCTTCTTTCTTTAATTCATCCTTTAAAGTCTGTAGTAATGCTTCATAACTTGTAATTTTCACATGCATAATGGCCTTGGCCTTTTTTCTACTTGTTCTAACATCATCCTTGGGTTTTGGCATTCATGGGGTCCCTCATCTATAAACATATGAACTAAAGTGTGTAAATAATGTAAAGAAGGATGGAAACTCTTTGCAACTTTATCCTCCAAATCTGCCTCTTTTTCAAAATCTCATCACCAATTTTTTTGGCCATGCTTGAGTATCAAATGCCCCACATTTCCTCATTTTCTCTTTTTCTTTCTATCAGGTGCTTGATTTCAGTATCCTTTTCCTTCTTATCATCTAACAATGCTCAAATAGTTTCACTTTATCAATATTTTGATGCACAAAACTTCTATAGAAACCTTAGTCAAGCCATTGCTCACTTGTTCATCGAACATCAGGGTGGGCTTAATGGTGACATGGCGTGAATGTGGTGCCTTCTTCAATCTACGCGATACACATGATTCTTCACATACATCAAAGTTAGGCTCATCCATATGAGTCTGCATGCTCCATGATAATTTTTTCCATGTGTGCATAGTCATGTCCATGTCTTCATCCATCAACTCCCAGCCATAAAGGTCCTTGGGTTCCAAAGTGCTTTGGAACCTCACACGAATATGATCTTGGTTGGGTCATTAATATACCCAATTTGGTGGTGTCTCATAAATTTCTTCCTCCTTTTTTCCTTTCCTTGAGTTTACTTACCTTTGGGATATGCTATGAATCTAATCCAATGGTCCTTCACTTCTGTGTAGTATGGGGCAGGCATGTCGCCTATGGCTCACCCTTATCTATTTCTATTTCCATGCACTCCTTCCTTCTCTCTTCTCTCTTCTTTTAACTCCTCTTCATCTTTTTCATTATCTTCTTCTTGAGGCTCTTCTGTATCCTCATTCTTTCACTTGGAGTGTTTGGCATGCATTTGTCTCCTATATTTTCATCTTCTTCATCATCCTTCCTAGGGATGTACTTGTGCCTTTTCTTCTTTTTTCTCTACTTTTAAGGGAAAGTCCTAGGTGACCTCCTAAGGGGCTATGTGATGGTTCCCATGCCTTGATTCCTTGTTCTTCTTAATACTCTTTTAAATTGTTGGTTCCTCAACCTTGTTCTATGTCTATCTCCATAGTGCATTTCCACACTTCATCTTCTTCTGTAATGGAGGGGTTACCTCGCACTCTCTTTTCTCTCCTATAGTTGGTTGTTTTTTTACCCCTGCTCCAAACCACCACTATCTTCCTTAAGTTCTTCTTCTTCTCTTCTTCTTCTTCTTCTTCTTCATGGGGAAAAGTGTCTTCTTCATCTTGTAATGTGCCCACTATATGCTTCCCCTTGGGTGGTCCAGGGAGCTTGAACTCATTTTCCACATATCTTCCATTTTCCAACCTTGGCTTGAGGTGAATATATACAAGGGCTGCCCCCAATTTTCCAATGGCCAAACTCATAGCCTTCATGTTAATATCATCTTAAATTAATTTTTCTATATATGTAGACTTACTTGGATAAACATAAGTCTTCCTAGGTGTGGTAGTCACAATCTACCTTATCTACATTGAAAATAAAACCGTGTGCATGTCAAAAAACTATGTACATAGATGCTAAAATAGTGTGGTGAAGGCATAAGGGAGCTTACACCAAGGGCTCCACTTCCCATCCTTCATCCCAAAACCCTATATAAAAGTGTTGATACACTCTAAAATTGTACTTTTTTATCTAATACAAGGAAGATCCTTGGGTATTCTCCATTCCTCCTCAAATGCAATGTGCATGGAGGAGTCACTCATACCAAAATTTTTCTCTCTGTTTAAAGGGTCCACTCATGGTCCCATCACATGTATACTTAGAAAATCTCTCTGCAAGAGATTTCTTCTCCTCAGGATATTTCCATATTTTATCCTTTGGCCCATCGGGCACTCCAATTTCTACAAATACAAGGGATAAAAGGATCACACCAAAACTTATTTTCTCACCTTGTGTGCCTCCTCAATAATGGTTTTCAATGATGAAACTAGAAAAAGTTGTAAACTACACCTTCTTGTCATTTTCTTTTATATGTAACCACAATGTGTATTTACTCGTGACCATCACTCTCTTGATTATTCAACTTTGTAGGAGGTGTGTTGTTGCTTTTTAACCACTGGATACTTCTGTAACTTAGGTCATGTCCATTCTCATGCCTCCCTTCATATATCCTAGTGCTTCTTTCCTTTCATTATTATACCTCTCTTTATCTTTTCAGAGGTCATTTCTAATTCTATACTCAAACTCCTTAATCTTGTCAAACTCCCAATCAAGGGCGTGGTGATCCTCATTCATCACCCAAAAAAATAGAAAAAGTCCTCATGGACTCTTCTCATCAACCACTGGTATAATTTTTTTGGTTTTCCAAAATAAGGAGTTCATACAACTATAAAACTCCCACCTTTTCAACAATTTTTCCATCATCATCATACATGACCATATCATTTTTTTCTCTTTTTTCTTTACCACTAGAACTTATCCAATTCATCCTTATTATCTTTGTTTTTGTGATTGTAATCACTTACTTTGCACCAATGAAAATGTGTGAATCCCAATCGTGACCCATAAAACCCCTTTTGGGTATTGCATCTCTAAAAAATGGCTTTCAGGGGCTGTCCTCTACTTTGACCTCAACTTCCTTCTACTTCTTTCCCCTTGTGGCCACTCTAGGTGCTCTCTTAGGTGCCATATAACTATAAAAGTGTGTTCTTTAATAATTCAAGCTCTGTAACTCAAACCCATGCCCTAGCTCAAATTCCATGTGCCCTAGCTCAAACTCAAACCCTAACTACTTGATTTATCTTCCCCACATGCCTTTTTTTTCTCAAACACTTCTCTCAATGGAGCAAAAAATCTCCCATGCTAAATTGAAAAAATCCATCCAAATTCAATTCACTAAAACTCTTCTCTTCACACTTCACACTCACTTCACTTAGCTCACTCTTCTTCAACTCACTCAAATTCTCTCAATCACAAAGGTAAAAATGATTTCACAACACCTCCTTATATATAGATTTTAAAAAAATTCTACATTTATTTATCTCCACCTACCACCATACTCAACATTAATTTGGTGTTCTTTCCTTTTTTCCATTTTTTTCCACGCATATAATCATAACCTTCTTTACACACCTACTACTACTCTTGCCATTATACTCCTCCCTTTCACGTGCCTTCATGCACCAAGTTACTATCCACTACGTGCCTTTCACTAAGTAGTTTCCACTTGCTGTATCTACCTCACATTACATTGTGCATCCATCCATCATCCATACATGGTCTTCATTCATGAGAAATCTTTCTCTATCTACACACCTTTACTTCAAGCACCTACACAAAATCTCTTTATGCATATCCATCTTTAGATAACATTCAAACTTGGTCCATGTACCCTGTATATATACTCCACCCCACACTAAGGGTATGCATGGTCCTCTACGTGCATGAAAACACTTAGATAGTAATCATCTTCTTGTGCAAGCACACTTATTACAAAAACACTAAACTAAATTGACAAAACATAACAAAATGATGAAAGGAAACACATATAAAGGAAATGCATTAAGGAAATATAATCTAATGGAAATATTGCCTTATTACAAACACCAAGAAGACTTATTTATAGTAGGGCTTCAACCTACTCCCATTGAAATAACCAGGAAACCATGTCCCATCCAACACTCTAACTAGAAAGCACTCTAAATCAAGTATATAAGTCATAATATATGGTCCCAACCAATGCACTTTAAGCTTTCCAGGGTGGCACAAAAACTTTGAATCATAAAGAAGAACCATCTTTCCAACTTCAAGCTTCTTATCCTTAATATGTCTATCATGCCATGCCTTCTTCCTTTTTTTCTTCTTCTGACTCCATCATGTGCTATAATGCACACCTTTCATCCAACTTGCATCAGTTTTTCAATGTGCTCTTCAAGTGCTTTCTCATCATCCAAACCTCTATACACATGCAATACACAGAGAAGGTAACATGAATTCCATGGTAGAACAACCTCCACACCAAAACACCAATTGAAAGGTGTGGCCTTATTTAACCTCTTATAGGTTTTCATGTATGCCCAAAGTACAACAGAGACTTTATCATCCCAGTCTTTCCTTCCAACATCAAAAATTTTAGTCAATGTGTGGCTCAATATCTTGTTGAAAGCCTCAGCAGTTCCATTTTTTGAGGGTGATAGGGTGTTGTTTTATGGTGTGCCACCATAAATTTTGCCAATAATATCCTGATGGTCTCATTAAGAAAATGAGTACCCCTATCACTTGTCAAACTCAAAGGGCATCCATACCTACTTGATAATGTTTTCCCATAGAAACCTTGTTGTTGTAGTTGTCATGTAATCCTTTGTAGGTGCCTTCTTCTTCCCACCTTGTAAGATAATTTGTACAAGTTATAATGTAGCATGATCCAGTCCTGTGCACGTGGGTGGGGAAATAGGACCCACAAAGTCAATTTCCCACTTTTCAAAAGGTTTTACACTAGCAATAGGCCTTAAAGGCATTTCATCTCTATGCCCAGGATTTCCAAGGCACTGAAAATGGTCACATGCCTTACAATATTCTTTACAATCCTTTATACAATGTTTCCCACCATAACCAACCAATAAAATCTTACGCACGCGTGGTGGCATCTCCTACATAATGTCCACCTGCAATACCACCATGAGCTCTCCTCCATAATAGCTTCATGCTCATGCTCAAGTACACACCACAAAAAAACTTCATCCCGACCTAGTTTGTATAAGTCTCCACTAATCAACATATAAGGCATGCGATGCATGTATGGAAAGTTGTTTCTTCTCTAAATTCTTCATTCCTTCAGGCACCACACTTGTTCACAAAAAAGACAACAATATCTTCTAAGTCAGAGGGTGCATGGTTCAATCTGAATAGTTGTGCATCTGATTGTGTCCTCAATGCTCTATGCATCCTCCTCCCTAAATTAATCCTTGATAAATGATCTGGTCCAGAATTACTCTTTCTGGCTTAACCACCACCATAAAATCAAATTCTAAAATAACAAATCCAATGGCATATGTGCCCTTGTAAAAATGGGCTTGTTCACCAAGTACTTCAATGCCATGTGATCTATAGAAAATAAAAGGTGTTTCCAAGCAAGTATTTTCAAAACTTATGCAACACGTAGATCATGGACAAAGCCTCACACTCTGTAGTTGTATAATTTTTTTATTGGTGTCAACTTCCTACTTGCTTGCAAAAAAAATAGGATGATCAACAATACCTTCTCTAGGATGGGCTAATACTACCAATGGCCATGCCAGAGGCATCCACATGCACATGAAAAGGTTTGGTCCATGAAGGAAAGCAAAAATAGGTGTTGTAGTAAGCCTTTCCTTCAATGTCTCAAATGCACGTTGTTGCACTTCACCCCAATGGAACTTTCCTTTACTCTTCAATAATTCTTCTAAGGGCATGAAAATCTTAGCATAACCTTTGATAAAATTCTATAATATCTTGTGTGCCCCAAGAATCCACACACCTCACTCTAGTTAGTAGGTTCCTCTAAGCCCAAAATAACAACAACCTTAGCAGGATCCACTAACAAGCCTTCTTTACAAATGATGTGTCCCAGAAAAGTCCCAAAAGGTGTAGCAAAAATGCACTTCTTAATGTTTAAAGAGATGCTCAACTATCGGCACCTCTCAAACATAAGCCTTAAATTATCACAATGATCTTTCACTAGCCCATAACTATCCAATCATCCAATAAACCTACATAAGAACTTATGAATAAAGTCCTGAATGCTTGCACAACAATGCAAAAAATACTATGCAGGTGCATTCTTTAATCCAAAGGGCATAACCATGTATGCAAAAACTTCCCCACTTTGGTGGTGAAAGTTGTCTTCTCTTGATCCTCTTTAGCTATCCTCACTTGATGATATCTAGAAAATCCATCAGTGAAGGAGTAGATCTCACACCTCTAAACCTTCCAAGATTTCTTCAGTAAATGGTGTGGGAAAGGGATCTATTACACATGCAACATTCAACTCCCTAATCCACACAAAATTCTTATTCTTCCATCTTTCTTTATACTTGATCACACCATAGGGCTAACCCATTCTGACTCCTCGATGGGCTCAATGATTCCAGAATTCAACATCTTGTCAATTTCTTCCTTCACCTTGACACATGCAGTTAGTTAGGATTCATCTGTAAGGCCTCTTCCTAACCGGGCATGCACCTTCCTTTAGCTTGATTCTCATCTCACCCAAAGATTCATGTACCCCTTTTAATTCATGATAGCCTCTAGGAACAAGTCTTGGAAGTCACGAAAACTCAATTATCTTAGCAACCTCAGTCAGACCAATAATCTCCAATGATGGCCTCCTTAGGTTCAACATCTATCCCAATGTTGACCTTCTTTTTTCATAGGCTCATGGTAGGCACACACACCTTCTCATCTACACTATCTAAGACCTCACGCATACCCTCTATATGCTCAACATCCAGATTCTCCACTTCTTCATCATCAATTACATAGACCATCTTACCCTTTTCTTTTTCTAGGTAGGCACACCCAAGTTGTTATGCATCTGTCTCTTCTTCTTCAAAAGTGCCTCCAGATCTTGACTCACCTAGTAACTCTGAATAAGTTCCTCAGCCTTTGCACTATCTCCCATAGTCAAGCACTTCATAACTTATAATGCCTCATTCACTAGAGGTTTAGTGGAAAAATAGTCAAAGGTTTGAATCATACCTGTAGTCAGTTCTTGCCAATTTCTTGTTTCTCTCTATTCAACTCTGCATAGACATACCATGCGCATGCACATAACCTCACAAGGTGTAGTAGAGACTTGTGCACCCATAGTGAAGGTGGTAAAGCTTCCTACCCCTCTATCCAGAGTCTCTCACACTACTTTGAACATGGTGTTGAAAGGGTCCTTTACCATGAAATTCACATATTGAGTAGGTGCATTGCTCTGAGAAAATCTAGTAGAGAAGGTGATTCTCACTTCTCACCACTCTAAAATATTATCCCTATGAACCATCCACCAGTGTTGTTGTCCCATGCCATAGAGTATAAACTAGCATATTCCTTCTTTCCACTTGATCTATCCATTGAACTTCCATAGCACATAGAATACTTCAGATTTCCTTCACCAGTGTACCTTGGTACTGGTTACTTCCCAAATGCCTAACACAACACGTGGCTACTTACATGCATGTAACTACACTTCTCACTTTCACAAACCATTTCATAAGTGTCATGTGCCCAGTTGTCACATGCAAACACTTGTAGTATCACTCATGGACTGTGCATCATCCCATTGGAGAACTCCTTCCTTTGATGGCTCAAGGACTTCCAGATCTCTAATGGTGCACACATAAATTTTGTTCAAATCCTCTTCACTTAAGGGCTCTACATAAGGTGTAGCTTTCCCATCTATCAAAGGAATGATGACACACTCTTCCTTGTTCTCAAAACTTATATATCCTTTATTGAAGCACAGATCAACATTGTTTTTGCATAACACCAAGGGCACCCAAGTAATGCTGGAAAATTGTCTTCTCTCTGCAAAGCACCAAGACCTCAAAGTCCCTAGTAAACTTGGCCCCTTGTATAGTAATAGTAGCATCCTTTAAAACTCCAATGGGCATGGCTTTAGTCTTGTTTTCCATAAACAACACATTTGAAGATGGTTGTAATGGTGGTCTCCCCATCTGAATCCATGCATCCAAAGTGAGTACATTCACTTTTGCACCTATATCAATCAAAATGTTACTCAAAATCCATCCATCAACAACAACATTTAGAGTGATCTCCTTGTCATAATCCACTATGAGGAGGTAGGTTAGCATGCAAAATCTGTCTTTCACTGCTCAACTCCAATGCACGTGGTGTCTTTTCCCCTTAACCATTCCCCAATAAAGGAATGATGTTCTCTTGTCACAACATCTTGCAAACCTCCTTTAAATCATCAACATCCTTTCTAAGGAGCTTCTCAATTTTTTTTTCTGTTCTAACTTCCATGATTATTCTTTTAAACATTGTATCTCACCCTAAAAATTCCTAATCACCTCCATGGTTTCTTGATAAACTTCCTTCTGATGCATAGGGTCTAGGATACTTTGCATGTAGTACCTCCTCCTTTGTAATGAATAGGCTTCTTTTGGAACTTCCCTGGCAGTGTGCAACCTCAGCACATGTAGTGATCTTCACAAGTACCAACTCAAGGATCGGGTGCTAACTTTGGCATCCACTGATCTTCCACAACACATGTTGTACTCTAACCATTCCCATGCCCTTTCCTTTTGTTCTTCTTACTCAAGTGTTCATACAAGTCTAGGGCATTCTTCATAGTTGTGGTTCTTTCCACAAAAAACAAAATAATGTTCTAGAGGGCATTCACACCTGTAATGATCAGGGGATCCACATGTATAACATGTTCCTCGTGGAAATTCACTTCTTCCACCACCATGACCTCGGCCTCTGAATCCTCCATGGTAACCTCGACCTCTACCTCTGGCCTCCATCAGAGTGCCCTTCATTGTGATTATGCTCATGATGCTCACCTTGTTCCTTAGAATTATTTGCAACACTAGTCTGTCACGTACACCAGTATCAATGACATCATGAATCTGATCAATCAACCTATAATTCTCAGTATCATGAGTGGTAGACCTACAAATCTTGCAATAACAAGACACATTCTTTCTTATCACATTGCAACAATGGGCCTACTTGAATCATGATCCAAGTGACAGATCTCATAGTCCAACAACATGGCACACACATTGATTTATGAGGAAAACTATCCTTAGTATGTCCTTCTACTTCACAATCTGTGCACCAAATTCCATTACGCATCTCATGTGCTTGAATTAGCTGATAATTTTCTAACTATTTTCCATCGCTACAATCTAAGCCTCCAAAAATGGGCTCACTCCTATGTCTACACTCCCAACTACCTCAGCACATGTAGAGCTACTTCAAGTGCCTCATGTGGATCTGTATAAGTCTTGTGTGAGAGTGCCCTTCTAAAGGCATGATCAATCCTCCAACAAACCATTGAGCATGTTGACTCGGGTGAATGTCATAAGATAACTTTGATAAAAAAGGGTTTTGAAATGCATCATACTCCCAAACACTCTCATTCATGCCCTGTTGATGTCCTTCAACATGTTGATGCTCTTCTTCTCAAACTCAAGTATATAAAACTCTTTAAGAAAGCATCACACAATGTGGTATATAGTCTACACAAGTCTGGTTTGGATCATATTTCATGTACCAACTATGTGTGTGCCCCTTGCAATGTAGTTGTAAAATGACTTGCCTTACACTCTGGAGCTGTAATCCCCTTCACGCATGCCATAGTATCTCACACATATGCACATGCTCAAGCTACATCTTCTATTCCTCTATATTTTGGAGATGAAGAGACATCTCCATATAAATTTTTTGGGTTGGTGTGGACCATGCCCACCAGATCCAGAACCTATATTTCCTCTTGTGTTTCCTCCACCCCCAGAACCACCAGATCCACTAGATCCCGAGCCACCTAATCCTCCTGATCCTCCCCCTGTAGAAGGAAATGAACTAGAGGATGCACTTTACCTTGTGTTCCAATAGTTGTGCTAAAATGAACTCCCATAGTCTGTGAAGTTGTGCTACTTCCAGACATGATGATCAATTTCTACATGCCCACGTTTTGTGTTGATGATGCGCAAAAAATATACCTCCAACCGGACCTCCAAATAACATAGATGATGATTGTGCCACCATAGATGAATAAGCTACTTGATTAACTCTAAAACTTGATGATAAAATTAACTCTATCTATCGTTACTCTACTACCCACACTAGCTTGCTTACTGATAATTATCAGTAGAAACTAGAAAACCAAGCACAAGGGCTAGGTCACCAGGTAGGATCAGATGCATGCCCATGGGTTCTCAATATTTCTTTAGATGTGCCTTCATCTAAAACTCAAAGAGGGTTCTCTACCATGCTTTCCCAAATGGGGAGTTCCAGATGCTCTGGCTCCACGTCTTCTACGTGAGCTCCAAATCCTTCACGAGCCATCTCTCTCATGACACCATTCTTTCCATGATTTCTTCACGTTGCTTCTCCAAATCCCTCTCACACGCACTTCATTAAACTTAAGCCACCTTTCTTCTCTTTTCTTTTACCACTATAGATCCACCATCTTTCACCACACTTCTCCTTCCCCCACCATGTGTGGTGGGGTTTAGCTAGCCATAGGACACTTGTTCCAAATCTAGGGTCACAATCAAGATCTTAATCACTAAAGGAATACCATGCAAAAATATCCCTCTGGGTTCACAAGAACTAGAACTCAACAACCTCTAGACAAGAATAAGTAGAAACTATGTACTCCAAAATATAGCTATTCAAAACACCACTCCACCAATGATCTACAATGCATGTCCAAGTCATATTGCATCATACAAAGCCTAAATTCTTCTTGTCCAAAAAGTGTGTGAAACCTCCAATTTCTCTTTGATGCATAAGCAACCAACCACTCATACAACTCTATAGGAAAATGGTGAAAAAGAATGTCTCATACAACTCATGATACAATTTTTTCAACCCACATGCATGTGCATTAAAATCAGTCCAATGCTAAATCTATGAGCATACTCTTCCTCTAAATTGTCTAACCACTCTTCAATACTAGCCAAGGTCAACTGGTACATCTTCATCATGCAACATCCTGGAAAACAACTGAAAAAAAGAGGTCCCAACAATGGAACCAAAATGTAGCCTAGATTTTACCACCAACAACCCAAGGCACACACATCACTCAACCTAAACTAAGCACTCACCCAAGTGCACAAGGGTACCAGGTCCTCTTTTATGTCATCTTGTTCAAGAAGTTAGCATGATTATACAAATATTCCAGATCCATAACAGATAATTAAGTATATTATATGCATAAACCAGATCTAGATCTTAACCATAAGCATGAATAATCAAACAAGAACCAAATCAATTTTACCATACAAGAACCATGCTCAATATTGTGTCAACAATCAATATCCAGCCACAAAGATCCATTATATTAATTTTTGTAAAACACAAAAGCTTCATACATACATAATATAGTCACCATAGTCATGCATGCACCTCATAAATCAATTACATAACAACACTAACACTAATAATAGGATCTAGTACTAAACCATGCAAATCAATACATATTCTAAAATAGCATGCTCCCTTCACCCATGCCCATGCACCTTTCAAAAATAGGCTACAATGTGAACATTCTTATCCTTGAGCTCTTCTCGTGGTTGGGTTGTAAGTTGTATATGTTCATTTGGAAAATGTCGCATCAACGTGCACATGGTGTTATCATGTTGTCTATATGGGTCCATGCTTGTGTAAGTGTCTTATGTGATGTTGAATTTCTCTATTTGAGCCCATGTGGTGTCGTGTTAACGAGCAATGAAAGAAAAAAAAATTAATTCAGAAATTTTACTATTGTACTTTGGTGTTGAAATTATGGGAATTACAACTATCACTCTTTTCTATATTTTCTTGATACATTACTATCAATGGTTGTTTATGTGGCTTACTTCCTTGTTTTCCTACTATGTTTTCTCGACTCATTTTTATGATTGATTATCATAATGCTTGATTAAAATTCCATTATTTCTTACTCTATATGAATTGATTTCCTTGATTTTCTTGTGACACTATGAGTGTCCCATCTTTGGCTTTATTCATTTCTTATGTATATACACTTCTTTACTATATATGGTATGTGTTCCTATATTTTCTTGCAAAACCTTGGATGGCCCATGTGTTGATGAGGGATTGTCACACCCACATGTAGAAATAGGAAATTTTACATTCCCTACTCATTTAAGAGCCTAGAGGTGTTGACTCACCGCACAAGCTATAAGGTATGCAATTTCATAAATAATAAGCGGTGTAATAACAGAATGCATCTTGTTAACACTTGGTGATTCTCATTGTACTCACAATTTCTAGTCTTTTGTTAGTATTACTCCTAAAAAGGATAATTTTGATGTTAATAATGTTTGCCTAAAAAAGTTGTGAAAAGGGGTAAGATAAGGTAGGCAAAAAGAAGATTTCTTGAAAACACTTAAGATATGTTATCTTAAATTCATCAGTGTATGATTCACTAAATATACCTATATCAAATTAATTCTAGCACAACATGAGCTTAAGATGAAAAAGGCATGAATTTTTGGATTGTTATTTTAGCAAACGCCTATTAAGAAAACTCCTATTATTCCCTGTTCTTCTGCAAAATAAGTTTAGCACACATCTATCTATTAAGATAGAATATTTAGAAAAATATTAATTCACATCCATGTTAGTAATTGGACTAGTTTTTGAATAATTCTATTTATGCTACTAAAGATCATGAAATAACATATAAAAATCTACACAATGTATCAACAAAATATCCAATTGTATTTGCACATGAACACTTTTCTAAAAATATGAAACCAATTTAACCTATGACTATGCAAGTAGCTACTACACACTTATAAATTTCATGATATAGTAAATCAAACATTTATTAATCAATAAAACTATCTAAGCAATTTACCAAGTAATTGAGAAAGCAACACATATAATACCACTCACTAAACAAACCTCTGACTTTCAAATCACTTTCTTCATAAAAAATATTCCTCCTTAGAGGGTATAAAACTTATGTGCTTATACAAAATTTTCCACCACTTGGGGCTTACAATAGATAATCTAAATATAGAACATAACGTTCTCAAACAAGTTATAAAAGCAAGAGGAAAACTTTCTTGTAAGAAAGCTTGAATTTCCTACTTTTAAGAATGAATAGTTTAACAATAATAAATCCTAAAAATACCACCAAAGTAAATTTGTTTCCAAGATCTATTTATAACTTCTACTTGGGGTTATCTGAGTTGATTACACTTGAAATCATTAAAAATTATTTGTACATGCTTTGAACTCATTCTCTATATACACTAGATCCAAAATTGGTGTTAATCAAATCAGAACTTCCTAAACTAATAATAGGACCTTGCTATAAATAGCTTTGTATGACTCATTGAGAAATGAATCTTTCACCACTTTTCCATATACAAAGGTGAGTAGTGTCATGATTTTATATACTTTATCTACTGCATTAGACTATGTAAAATTTGTAGCCAAAGTAGAAATGAAGGCCTACAATTTTGATCAAAGAAAGTATTTTAAATTTACCTCACATTCGCTTGGTATATTGAATTGATGTGAGATTCATCTAAAATCTCAGTAGCCTTCTTTATTGTTCCTTCTAATTCATTTAACAATCCCTCCATTGCATTCATCTAATCAGCTTAGCTCCTTTAATATATGCCCCATACAAAAATCCCACGTATTTAAACATGGCTCCCTTCTCAAGTACATTCGTAAAATAATTCTTGTTTATGATTGCCAACAATTTATCCATTATGGATCTCATCCTATTCATGTGCTTTTGATGAATTTTAACATGAAACAACCCTTTCTCTTCTATATCCTTAAGATTTTTATTTTCACTAGATGCTCATACAGAGTCATTAGTGCCTTTTTCACATTAGGAAAAGTTCTCTTCGGGCACAAACTAATTACTTTTGGGAATTAAGGACATCTAACATATCTTGCATCCTTCTAATCAAATTATTTATCATCTATTGTGTAGCATTAATGACATATTAAGGGTTTGTGTACAACACTTCCTCCCATGTATGGTATCTTTTAGAGATTCTAATAATATATTCCTCGGTATCTATGTAAGAAGGGGTAGTCCCTTGCAATTTTTCTTTTCTCACCATTTTTAAAGTTCTCGTAGGAGAATAATATTTCAGGCCACTTTAGGATCTTCAATTTGCACCATGGTAGAGGGTATTGCTTGATGTCCACTAACAGGAGTCCATTTCCCCATGTGTTAGTAGAGGGTGCAACTATAGTTATAGAGGGGAAAAATGAGGATCTGACTACTTGTGGAAAAGATCATGGAATCTAAGGCAATGTAGGATGAGGCCGAGTAGGTTCCAAAGGATCCAAGATATTACTCATGAAACTTTTAGTTTCATTTGGGTAGGAAAAGAAGAAATAGGAATATAATAAGGAATTGGAAGAAGTGGCATATGAATTCTCAAAAGAAAGGTTTACGAAGTATAGGGAGTGATGTAAGGGAGAAAATTGGATTGAGGAACCAATTGGATGGTGGAGGTATTGGAGGAAAATCTCAAAATACAATGAAGGTCGTGCATAGTGCATTCAATTTGGCTTGGGAGGATCTTCTAGCAATTGTATCTTAAGAAGTAGGAATTTGAAGGATATGCCATGGACAAATGAACATAAAAATGGTTGTAGGACCTAAATCTATTGCTTCTAATGTTATTATAATATAAATTATTAGCCATGTGGGTTTCATTCTAATAATTTCTCGGAAAAGAAAAATAAAGTGGAACTATGACTTATGGAGAAAAAGGTGAAGGAAATGAAAATGGTATAGAAGAGGGTGAAACAAATTGGGGAAATAGGTGTAGAATAAATCAAAGAGGAGTAGAAACTTGTGAAGAGATATCAGCTAACAAATAAGGTGAAACAATAGGGCTAGTTGATACAAGGGAAAAGTACATAGCTTGAAAATCGGTGGGATCTAAAGTGCCCCTTAGTCACATCCTACCTCATCTTCTGTAATAAGAAGTAGAAGAAAAAATCATAGTAGAATAAAGTGTTGAAGAAGATGGAATGGAGGAGGATAAAATACCTATATAACTAAAAACTAGTAAAGGAATAAAATAAGTACGTAGAGACATAGGAGACAATTGAAACAATAATTTCCAAGGGAAACTTGTAGTAGTACTAGTCAATTGTGTGCTTATAAAAACCCTATAGTAACCATTGAAGTTCTTGCGCAGTCTTCAATTTTGTATGCTTTGAGAATCTCTAGGATCGAAGGACCAAATATTTATTTAAATGTTGGGGGAATCCAATAAGAATCTTCTTTAGCTACCTTGGGTTAATACCCATCTCATCTAAATATTCCTCTTCTTCTTAAAATTATTTCCCCTTGATTTGATCTCTATTCCACCATCTCTAACTAGATTCCCACTACATGTATATGTGACCTTATTATTCTTCATGTCGAGGGATAAAATTTGATCATTGTTCTCATTTTTTTAGACTTGGCCATCCTTGTGTGTTTGGTTTTTGTAATTTTAGGTGGTCATGCCTAAAAGGTACCTTTTCAATGTTTTATAACTCTTCCCGATAGATTAAAAACCCTCGGATTATGGTACTCAAAATGAAATGATGCTCTATGTGAAGTTGCCCTCTTTTCATTTTTCCAATCATTAAGAATTATCAAATCAACTAGAAAGGGAAAAGTGAGATAAGTGGATTTTTGCTTCTTCCCCTCCTTTTCTACATGGTAGATGTCATGAACAAACCGGTAAGCTATCTCTTGTTATGAAAACTTATATGGAACAAAATTTGGCAATCTAAAAGGGATGGAGAGGATTCCTTCTACTTAAATCACGGTGCAATCTAGATAGCACCAAAAATATTTCAGAAATAGCGACTCCAAATCGATGGGTGACCAAAAACACACTGAATTTATTTTTATACCGAAATTACAATCACCCTTCAACCAAGAATGAAAATCGATGCCTCACAATTTCCTAGTCCTACTTAAACATACATTCACATGCAAGAGGCATAAAAATAATAATAATAATAATAACATACATTTATACAAGGTTCATTTTATCTCAATAAACTTTAATGTGCACATCATTAACTTACATAGTTTTCCTCTAAATTTAATAGTTAAATTAATGTAGTACTCACCAAGTATTAACTTAAATGAGTTCGTGTATCGAAGCCTAGCCATTACTACTTAAGGAATTTCGGTTAACTCTAAAAGCATGTGTATCTATAATTCCATTTCAATACATTCATACATAAGATCAAGCATAATCCAAGTGGTGATTTCATTTAATTAAGTTTATTTATTTAACCATTCACATATCCATTTTTCTATATACCACATAATCATAAATCTATCACACTAATTTAACCACATGATTTCCTCAGTTTACTAGTGTACTACTATGATCAATTCATCATCCATAAATATAATTCCATTCTCTCATTGATAAGTTTACTTTACCATTAATGACTATGTCCTAATGTCTTTACCATTTTGACACAATGAGTTTAAAGAAAACCATCTTTTATTCATTGATGCAACGTAGAATATGTTGTGAATAACCTGTGCAAGATGTGGCACATCACCCAAATTCTCGATCTAAGTGCTCACCCAAAGCACGCAAAGGTACCAGGCCCCTATTATAAAGTATATCCATAAATCATGCACACATCAAATCTAGCAAGCATAACTCTACAATAATTCCGAGATCCCCCTAAACTATACAAGCTTCAATACATATTTATAGAGGGGTCTCTCCTTCACCGTCTATGCACTTCTCAAAATAGGTCAGCATGTTGATAATAGTCATGTTCCTTTACAATAGCCCACATACATGCAAGTGCTCTAATAATAGATGTCCTATAGTTATCAAGAAGAAGAAATCATATTATTAGCTCAAACCATGCATGGCATTTATCATCTTAGCCATTCCCAAAATATCATTTTGTGAAGCACGAGTCTTCATCCCTATGTGTGCTCCGCACGCTATCTCCAAAAATATCCTTTATCCATAAAAATGGCTAAGTCTCAAGCCAAAGTCTTCTAATGCATGTTTCCTCTCCTATCTTCTCACACCTTCAAATTCTCCTTGTTCTTGCGTGTGCATCATTTGTGTGTCTACTCCTTAGAGAAAAATTATATCTACTCAACATTCATATAAAAATCATAGGATATTTTCATAGTTTTATATATCATAAATATAAAATTTAAATTTGACAAGGTTTACAAGTTCCAATCTCATAATATTTACATAAATCTCAATAATAATAAAATGATATAATTTGTCAAAGCGACACCATGTCACTAGTCATAAGAGATCCATTATGTCGGGTAAACTATTTGAGAGAGATAACATCACACAACATTTTACCTCCAACCATGAGCACTATGGATCCATGCACACCTCTCAACATTTGATATTAGACCTACCCTTCATGAGAAGGAAGATGTGGTAATCAATGAGGAAAGAGAGAGTTCATGTGTAATATAGTCACCCAATCAACTGGTAGACATAGAATGAGGTAGGAATAATATACATCCTAAAATCATAACATAATTATTTTTATTTTGGCAAAAAATTTGAGGATAACATTAGGTACCCACCTAATCCCTAAAATCTAAAAAAAAAAAAGATGCTAAACATGAAATAATATGAAAATTAATAATCAAGAGGGTAGTCTATGTGATAATTCAATTAGTCTACCATGTATCCCCTCATAGCATATGTCATGTGTGATCCAATGTATTAGGCCATCTATCCTTATTTCATTCTATCTGTACAAATCACCCCCTAAACTTACACATCTCTCAAATCATACCTCTTTTTCCCATCCAGAAATTTACAACAAAGTATCTCTATCTCCAAGGTATTGTTTGGGAAAACAAGAATAAGAACACTAACAACACCAACCCTTCTAAATGTCCCATACCACCCATCTAGATTAATGCTAAAATTCTAGTTTGTTTATTCACTAAAAATAAAACAACAACCATGAGAAGGAAACAAGCAATCACAACTTTCTTAGGTGTCCCATACCACCTAAGGAGATCATTATTGCAAGGCCCTAAACCTATTTTTTTAATCCAAACATGGGACTATAAGTGTCCATAAAAGTATTATTTACATCATTCCTTAGTTATATAGGTTTCTAGTTTCCACAATGATTCATACATGTTCACTAACACTATATAATACAAATACCTTAAAATTACACTACATCATAATGTAGAAATACATTATGATCTCAATATCTTCTTCTTTAATCTTTCTAGGTTTCATCCCTAATATATATTCTACTATTTTATTTCCAAATATTTTCTTCATGTGTGTAAATTATACTACCATCTTTCCCAATCTTTGTTTCGTGTGTGTGTGTGTGTGTGTGTGTGTGTGTGTGTGTGTGTGTTCGTTCTTCTATCATCAAATGAAGGGACCACAATGCCAAAATATAATCATAAACACATATAATACTAGAGATAAAGAACAATTGACTAACAAAACATAATGGCAAAAGAACAACTTGTATGTAGTAGAATAACATCAAAAACAACCAAATGACAAGAATGATTTATTAATACATTCCTAAAGGATCCACCTTCATACTTTTACAACACCGTGGTTTCCAAATCCTATAGAATACTATGAAAATCTACTCCCATACATTTTAATGACATTAATGGTGTCCATAATTTATCTTCATTATAAAAATGTTCATTTGGGTATGGTAAATGTTGTTTTTAGATCTACGCTATATCCATGCTATTAATATTTTATACACCATAATAATATTATTAAGGTGGGATTAATTATTACCTTTTGTCTACATAACTAATTAAACCAAAAACTTATACCTTTTAAAACCAAGTTTATTATGTCTCCTTTTCAAGTTGCGTATCCTATATTTTATTTTATATTTAAATACAATAATTTTCTCCCTTTCTATTATGTTTCTTTCATTGATAGGTTTTTATTTATAGGTGGAGAAGTATGGTTTGTGGGTTATGAACCTTTAACCTTGGCATTGAAGACTAATATATGATTCAAAAACGTTTTTATATTTTTTATTTTATATAAAATACATATTTAAACTTTCGTGTATGGTTTAAAACAGTATTATCATATATTGAATCAAAATCAAACATTCATGTCTTATGTTTAATGATTTAACCCTTACACCAATCATCTAGCAATTATACTAACAAAGTATTTTTATTTCACTGAAAACAATGAACTTGGAATGTCTTCTAAAAATTATGGTTTTCAATTCCTTTTGGTTATAGTTGTCTTGTGCCCTCATGCACAAAGTGGTGCCTCTGTTTAATCTTCCTTGCTGAATTTGTATCCTTTTGATTTTACTATCCTTTTCTCTTATACTCTCTTACATTACTCAACCAAATTTATCCTTTTACCCTGTAATATGTGTGAATTTGTTTTATTTTATTTTTGACTTTTTGTATCCTCTTCTCTATGCATTCCAAAATAATTACCTTTTTCCACCAACTTCCCCTACCTCCCCCAATAAACTCTCCTTTTCTATTTTTAGCATCCTCCAAACTCCAATTAACTGCTGTGATTTTTTTAATTTGAAATGCAGTATTCTCATTGTTGTTTTCTATTGTTCATGCACATATTTTGGAGTATTAACATTGATTCTCCATTACTAATCATTCATCTATGGTAACTTACCTTACCATTTATTTAACTCTCCAAATATTTACATCTCGTAATTTGCATATTCAGCTGATATTTTATTTTGTTTCAAACTATAACTTTATGCCACGTAGCCATGGAATAAGGAGTTAAAGTTAGTTATAACTTTTCTTATATATATAATCATAATTCTCTTCTCTTTTCTTTTCTTCTCTCTCTATACGTAGATTTTTTTAAAATTTATTATTTTAATTTCATTATTTTATTAATTACCTACTTTATGTTTCACCTAATAATGTACTCGTTAATTTGAGTTTTTAAATCGCATAGGCAATAAAAAATAATTATATCAAAATCGTAAATGTGTTATTGTTTCATATCAACAATAATCGACCATCATAAATCACAAGCTAGGTTGAAATTCTTAATTAGAAGAGTGCACAATATGTTTAATTGTCACAACACAACTACTCAAATACCTATTGTAAAAAGCAACACATTCAAACAAACTAGACTAAATCACACAAAGGGGGTTTTAAGACAAGACTTACGGTTTAACCAATTTTTCAAGCATTGTCTTACACATATCAATTCTCTCTTATAATACCCATTACCACATCTTATCTTCTCTCCCCGAATGATACCCTTTTCTCGCATTTTGAGAACACCTACACATGCAAAACAAACAATACCCGGCGAAGGCATTATATGTCCAATATAATTAATCAACTTCAATACATCATAAATAACATATTAATATTTAAGAGTAATCAATAATTGTAATTCCATATCCAATATCCATATAGTGTCAATTCAATTACTAAAGATAAATATTTTAAACCAAAACACATCATAATTCTAATCAAGAATATATAATCAATAATAATATGGTGTATCTACGATGGCCATTGTCACCCTGTTCTCGGAATGTCTCACAATAATACGATGCAATGACGCTTTCGCATCGTTGTATGGAGAGGATTCTTATGCTCGTGATCATAGTGCAACCCTGGATAGCACCAAAAATATCCCCAAGGACTTAATGTATTGGTTATCCTCTAGCTCACCCTAGTAATGGGTATCATGTATAACATTGAAAATTATAGGGTTATAATATTTGCATTCTACCTCAATGCTCTTCCCGCAATTATGCATGTGCATAATAAAACCCATCAAATTGTATGTGGATGTTGGGGCATCCAATTAGAACCCTCAAACTACTACACCGCACATACTTTCACACCTAACAAATAATACATCATATAAAATGTTCTCCCTTTTATTAACTGCTACATAGACTATTTTAGGTGCTATAAAACAAAATTCCAACCAAAGTAGGAATTTTTTCATCGTTAGTTATCATAGCCAACAAGGGCACCCAAGTTTGATTTACATGCAAAATTTCTACTACACTTAAGAGTCTTTTACCCTTAAAATTTGAAGTTAGTTTGGTCTTTTACCCATTCCTTGAGCACAACCATGAATTTATTATTTTGCCCCCATTTCTCCATAGTCTCTTGATCAAACTAAATATTCATTGGTAGGAGGTGATATTAATCAAAATGCATCTTCTTGGTGAAATAATTTGTCGCAGGAATATTATTGGTTTTCACCAATGGTTATGAGGTTAAGCCCCCTCATTCTTTGCACGATGGGGAGACTCACATTTATTGATCAGAACTAATAAGAGCTCATGGGGTGTTCATTAGGCTTGGATCACACAAAATACTCCACTAAACCTATGTAAAAGTGTTTGTACAATGTACAAGGGAGGAATTTACTTTGAAGAGAGGTAAAGAGGATATGGGGAAATAGAGAAAGGAGGTTAATGTTGTGAGTAAACTTACAAATTTCACACACATTAGCCATAGTAGGTCCACATTCAATAGGAATAAATCAACCATGTAAGAAATAGTAAGACTAATAAATCAGAGACAAAATTTCTATGAGTTCACTAATCAAAGACACAAAGTTCCTTCTTAGTTTTATAAGATTACAAAGCTGTTTGAAAAACTAGAAATTATAAGAGATGGTTTAATGCTTGAAGTAGTAGTGAAATCCAATAACTTACAACAATCAACAATTTCTAACCCTTTGGAATGGAGAATCCATCCCAATTTATAGCTTATAAATTGTCTCTTCCTCTCCCCCATGTGACTTTTCATCTTGCCACCACTTGTGACCTTTGATATTCTTTAGGAATGGAATTAATTCCTTCTATTATTTTTAAAAAGAACTTTTACAATGCAACATAAGACCACTTACGTGAATACGATGAAAGAGTGAAAAATCACATTCCCAATGAAGAAATAAGATGTTAGATAATGTAGTCACTAAATCACACACTTACTATGTACATATAACCTCTAAATACTTCATTTATATGCATGATTACTAAATAAGAGAATTAGTCATTAACAACACTTGTTTTTCTTTGATATTACTTTTATCCTTTTTATTACTTATCTTTTCTAGATTTACACCTTATAATTTTACACACTAGCCAAAACATTATTAAGTTCTGATTCCATTGTTTTATCTTTTGGCAACCTCGTACAGGACCTCCCATTAGGGACAAGAGCGTTTCGATTTTATTGTCCCCTTTGGGTGCTTTTGTCCACTTTCTCTCTTTTCTAATTTTTTAGATGTTACTTCTTTCATTATCTTTGTTTACTACCTTGGTCAACCTTTCACTTGTTAATGATGAAACTTAAGTGAAGGAATCATATATATATGATTTATTTAACCTCATTAGGGGTAATCATTTTAAGAGCACATACTATTACAATGAGATAATATTTTCTATCTACTACACTAATTTTGGACTACATACTTCACTATATAGGAGGGTTTATTCTGAATTCCATACCACACATTTGCATTGGGATAAAAGTAGTTGTATCATTATTATTTTGGTGAATGACACTTAGGGAATCTAGCTCAAGGGACACTATTTCAATCACACACACACACACACACACACCAGAACTACATTGAATCTAAAATGTAGTGCAACACTCGATGAAAATCACATTGGGGTGACCATCGAGGTCAATCTAACTCAAGCATATGCATATTTTTATTCATCTAATGTGCACTTGAGTATTGTGTAGGTAGATAGGGTTTATTTTGTAAGTACATGTGTTGAAACAATGAGTGAAATCCTAAAATTTTCATGTGACCTACAATGAACGAGAAGTGATAAAGAAAGAACTAGGACCAAGAATATTTCATTCCACTAATGACAACAGAATAGACATGGTGCCTAGAGGCCATTGTCCTCTCTTGATTTCTCCTATCCCCGATATTATCACATTTCAAAATCAAACACAGAGCTTACACAAGTCCAAATATGCCTTCTAGACCAATTCATCAATCAAATCGGTTCAGACCTACGATTATAAGTTGAGTCATCTTTATCTCCTATATTTCACTCTTTCTTGTACTTCTTTAGATAGATCTTGTTTGAATATTGTTATATTTATTTGATCAACAATGTCCTTACTTAGATTTAATTTTATTAAATCATTTGGTGAACTCGACAACTATGTCCATGCCCTCAGATCCATTTCCCTTCCTCACCTTCTTACGATAGATCATGGCTAATTAAAGCACACACCGTTATTATTCCTACATATACATCATCGATGGTCATATCAGTGAATACATCCACTGTTACTACAACATCCACCTCACAAGTGCTTCTGATGTACTAGCTCCTCTATCAAAATTTTTCACCACCCACCACAATAAGGCACCATTATAACTTCCTACCTCTATTCCTCCTCCTATTATTGCACCACTTCTAAAACTTTTTATACTCCATCCAAAACCTATGATATCATTAAGTATAATTAAATTGAATACCCAACTAATATATCTTTGATTGATCTATTACACTAGGATCTTTATTATCTGCCACACCTTAGAGGCTTACCTTTGATTCTATTCATATCCAAAGTGATGATCCTCTAATAGATTTTCACATCTCATGGATTCTTTCAAGCATATCACCAATTCTATCACATTTTCTGATGAGGACATTACTCCCGAGTCTTCTCGTTGATTCTCCTCCTCTTCTTATCATGGCTCACATTCAAGATTTCCAAATTAAGTATGTACTTATCGATAATGGATCCATATTAAATATTTTCCTTTATCATTACTTTCCCAACTCCACATTCCTCATAGTGATTGAAAAATATACTACTATTTTTGTGTGTAGCTATATAACTACTATCAGATGCATTGGTAAGGATCTCACAAGTTCAAGAGGACCCCACACTCTTCACACCCCCTTTTATGTCATGGATTCCCCATTGTAATTCAATCTACTCCTTGTTGACCTTGATCCATACTATGCAAGATATTCCTTATTATTCCATCATTATGTCAAGTTTATCTTTGATGGTTATGAGCATACTATTATCGTTGATCCCGAACCATTCAAGTATTGTCGATGGACTTTGCCACTCATGGTCATTCCCAGATCTCAACCTATTCCTCCACGATCTTGATACATATGATATTGGGGAGTCTAATTATACCACCACCTCCTCATCTTATACTTCCTCCATTCATAATCACACACTATTGATCTCATCTCTCCTGCCATATCCTCACATACCCCTTTTGCATCTATTTCCAAAACCCTAGAAAGTTTAAACAATACTTCATATGAGACTGATGATTATTATGATGATGATTTTTGATATTGTAGAGCTCAATGATGATACCTTATGTGCTTTGGATTTCACTCCCATGGATTTTGATGAGTCTCTCTTTCATACTCACTATATTGCTACTAGTCCTGTGAATATCAAGTCAAATATCCCATCACCCAACCACCACTACTACTATGATTCCTTATTCCAATATCAGTACATGCTCTAGAGCCTATTCCTCCTCATGTGGTCCCTTCCTCATCTAGTAGTCATGGTCACAATGTTACTATTACCTCTTCTCCTATATCATTTCTTTTTTTATCACTTTACTTGCACATTATACATTGATCACAAGTATTGGCAGCATGTTCCTTTTGATCCTACTTGTTCTAAAAATGTTTACACATATGAAGGCCTCACCCAATTGGGATTTAATCTATATTATATCATCCATTTTCTTTCCCCTCACCCTCAATATCAAGGCTATATCTTCCTCCTATATATCTTGGCCCACTGTGTCTTCCACATGAAATTTTGGGTTGCACTTGACCCTTATCCTTCTCCTCTTACTCTTGGGAAATCTTGGCTTAGTTACATTGGTGGTACTATTGATCGACATAATACTCTTCTCACTTTTCCAATTACTTCCAAGTCTATTACTATTTAAAATGATTCATTCTCTAATTATTATCCTAATGTAACATGATGGAATGCACTCAAGTTCCTCGGTACACCATTCACTAATGAGGAATATGTTATGGGCATGTATGATCTTCATATCTCAGGATTTTTCATTGGTAAACCCAAATGCTTTTCATACCATGATCTTATCTCAACCAACCCCTATGGCTTTGTAGGTTTAAATGATATTATTGATAATATCACATAGATCCTTTTAGAATTCACACTTGGGGGCATCCTAATTCCCCACACCACCGATGACACACTCTTGTTCTGGTTCATACTTGATTGTTGATGGTATTCCTACATGAACCTCACTTTGCACACACACACACACACACACACACACACACACACACACCTTGTTTCACACACACACACACACACACATGCATCCTTATTCCTCCCTTCTAGTTTTCTATTTTTCACATATTTACAATTAAAAATCCAAAAACATTTTCTTATATCTTGATTGGATGTACTCTTTCTTCCTTATACTACTATATGTTGCAACTTTTCTTATCATGTTATTACGATTCCTAGTATGATTTATCATTTTCATACACACATGGATGTTCACATGGTATCTTGAGGTGAATGAAGGTCAATTATTGTTACAATATGTATGATGTTTGGCCATGTCCATTACCAGTCCCATTGAGGATCCTGAGGGCATTTACCTTTTCCCACTTACTATCAGGTTCTATCATTGTAATATTTCACATTTTCATTCTATATTTAGATATATTACATTGTGGCATACTATTTATCTTTCCTAAAATGCTAATGAGTTCTTCATGTGTAGCATTTTCTTTCAAGACTCCTTCCAATCATGGTTGTCTACTTTTTTGTATCTTGTTTACTATTGTTTTCAGGATATGCCCTATGTTTTCTTGTTTCCTTGTTTGCACAAGCCTTGATGACTTTAATTGTCTTGTGACATCCTAAGTGGTGTCCCATGTATGCAACCAACTCCTCGCTGTTTCCTTGTTTTTGTTTTCCTATATGCTTTTACTAGTTTATTTTTGTGCATTGCTTGTTTATCACTAACACTTATATGCTAGCATTTTCCAATTGTTTTACTTGTGTCATGGTAACTACCATGCATAATCCCTATTCCCCTATAGGAATCCCTATATCAAATATGCATATCAGTTTCATCCTTCCTCATTTGGGATTTGTTTTCTTTTTTCATCTCACACACCCCAAACAAATGGGGGGGAAAAATTGGGTGAACCTTTTTACCCTCTCATAAGTTATAAACAACTATTACATAATCACAAGTAACATGACCAAAGAAATAATTAGTCATAGAACAAGGCTAGAAACAAAATAGGTCACAAAATTCATCCTATAAAGAATCATCCAGTACATAGAGATGAGGCAGTAATGGGCATATTTTCCTGTGTTCTCCTATCCTAAGGAAAAAAGTTGTAGATTAGTTTTCAGCAGTTCAAAATTGACAATTTTCTCTTGTTTCGGTAGTCACATAATTAATTTCATCTTGTAATCGATTACTTAAAGGAGCTAAAGTTACTACGTGTCACTTAAAATCACTAAAGCAGAACTAAAGCAAAACTAATAAGGAAGTGGCACATAGGGCATATGCAATAAAATGGTATTCCTAAACAATGTGTCACATGAGGAAAGTTACAAATTGGGTTTGTGATCATCTATAGTGGCACTTATCATAGGGAAACATTAATCTGTTAGAGGAAAAACCTATGAACTTCTCCTAATACATTTTCCCTTAGTAGTGACAGGATGCCTAAATATAAAGTTTAGCTCGGGACGCTCAAATCCCTAGTTTGGGGACATGAAACCCAAATCCTTCGTATTATTCCAACCAGCTCCTAAGAAACAAGTTTATAAGCAACAAAAATTTCTATCTCTTTCTCTTTCAACATTTCAGGTGTACTCTAACCCCTTGGTTTAGATTTTTCCAATAAGCATTTCCCATTTTATATACTTTTCAAGTTAAAGTTCAATTGCATTTACCTAGAGCATTGTATACACTTGTTTTCTTTGTTCCTATCATATCCCAATGAAGGAAAAGCACACAAGCAACCATGAAGAAAATATCAAGCATGCTCTAGCAAATATGATACTCCAAGGAACTACATGCACACATCATTATCACTCCACGCACGTAAATTCACCCCTAGGATCCTTATCCTTCCCTTCCTTTAGAATTTCATGCTACACATTTTACATTATTCCATCCAAACATTCACAGATGCTATTAGAACATTCATTCTGGCTCATGTTTTTCTTTTTATACTTTATGCTACCAAATCCTTATTCACCAACATAAAGTGGGGGAAATGTAGTCACTAAATCATGCACTTACTATGTACATATATCCTCAAAATACTTCATTTATATGTATGATTCCTAAACAAGAGAATTAATCATTAATAACACTTGTTTTACTTCGATATTATTTTTATCCTTATTACATTTAGTACTTGTCTTTTTCTATATTTACACCTTACAATTTTACACACTAGTTGAAACCCTATTCAACTCTAATTATATTATTTTATCTTTTTCGGGTAACTCCAATATATAGACCACCCATTAGTGGATAGGAGTGTTTGGTCACTACGTCCCCTTTGGGCACTTTTTCCACTTTCTCTCTTTTGTTGATTTTTTGTATGTGAGTTCTTTCATGTCTTTTTTACTACTCCTGGTCATCCTTTCACTTGTTAATGTTGTAGAACTTAAGTGGAAGGAATCATATATGTACACGTCTTATTTAACCTCATTATGGGGGAATCATTTCAATAGAAACATACTATTACAAGGAGCTAATATTTTCTATCTAATACACCAAGGAATGCATTTTGGGACTGCATACTTTATTGTATAGGAGGGTTTTTTCTTAATTCCATACCACACATCTTGATCTGGAAAAATTAGTCAGTAGCCCACTATTCTTTGTGCTATCGAACTATGGAATATTAGCTTTGTGCTATTGGAACTATGGAATATTAGCTTAAGGTAGACTATTTAAATCTCTCTCTCTCTCTCTCTCTCTCTCTCTCTCTCTCTCTCTCTCTCTCTCTCTCTCTCTCTCTCTCTCTCACACACACACACACACACACACACTATAACTACATTGATTATGAAATGTAGTGTAATTCTAAGTGATAATCACATTGGGGGTGACCGATGAGGTTGGTTTGACTCAAGCATATGCATAATTTTATTCATTTAATATGTGCTTGAATATTGTGTAGGTAGTTAGGTTTTGTTTACACAAATAGGAGTGACTAAGTGAACTTCATAGAAAAAATGACTTGACCTAATGCTAACAAGAAAGGACATATAAATAACCAAGACTGATTCTATTTCATAGACAGACGGTGCCTAGAATGACAGTAGCTACCAAGAGGCCCTTTCCTCTACTAGGTCCTCATGTCCCTGATATTTTTGGCATCCCATAATTAGACACATAGCTCACATAGTGGGAATTTACCTCCCTAGATTTTTATTAGTCTAGAATCATTCCAAACCTCTTCATATAAGCTAGGTCATCTTTATCTCCTATTCTTGTATTGGAAAATTTTCATTGATGTCAAAGGAATATTGATAAGTATCTCTTATGTTATAAATATTGTCATTGATGCTTACATATGTGTGCCCCTTATGAAAATGATGATTTAGTTTGAATTATCCATGTTGTGTGCCAAAGAAAACCATTTCATAGTGTTTCAGTGGGTTTTCAGTAGTGTACCACGGGTTCTGTAGTGTTCCATGGGTTTTTTCGTGTTCTGGGTTCTCTAATGTTCTTTGGATGTTTGTAGTGCTTTTGGGTTTACATGGTGTATCATGGATTGAATTAGTGTTCCACGTAATGTGTGTTGCCGAATACAAAGGATGATAGTCGCACAACAAAGAGAAAACTCCGGATTCCAAGTGTCGTCTGTGATGGTCATGAAATACCATGGGACCAAGAGAAAATAGGGAAGCATAGGGAGTACTGAAAATATTCAAATTCTAAAAGATAATTTTACAAAAGGTTGACCTGAGAAAATTATTAAAAATGATGCCAACTCATTAATAAGTCGCATTTTTTTCATGAAATGAAAATAACATTTATAAATGAATTAATTGTTGAATCGTAGAGTGTGCTCAGACTCTTTGTATTATGATGTCATTTTGAAAAGAAAAGGAAGAGAGCAATAAGAGAGGAGAAATTAATGAATATATATCAAGAGGATTTATGAAGAAAGAGGAAGAGAAAATTCAAGTATATTTTAATGTCAAGGTTTTGAAGAAGAATGAATCGCAAGAAGTGCATAAGTAAAGTGTAAATCGTAAGGTGTCTGAGAAACATAGGGAAGAGGGTGTAGAATAAATTATATGAAATCATCAAAGTTAAAGAAAGCAACTACAATGGGTGGATCTTTGCATTGTTGAGTTAGTTCTCAACCTTGGGGATTGGTGTCTCCAGTGATTTGGTGCTCATGAATCTTGTTGAGTTAGTGCTCGACCTTGGGGATTGGTGTCTCAATGAGGTTAGTGCTCACGAATCTTTCTTATTTTTGCTTGGCCTTGTGAATTGTCTCTATTGATTTGGTGCTCATGAAAATTAGTTGATTCGTGTTGTTGGAATTAGGGATTTGTGTCTCCGAGTGGGTTGGTTCCTATAAAAATTTGTAAAATGATTAATCTTGTGGTTGGATTTGGATAATAGCTCAAGTTTCCTTTTCTCTATGGTTTTTCTCCTAAAATGGTTTCCACATAAATATTGTGTTGTGAAACTATTATATCTTGTGTAATTATTGTTGATTATGAATGTTAAAGTTTAAATTATAAAAATAAGATAATATTGATTCACCCCCACTCTCAATATAAGTGTGTTTTCTACAATTGGTAATCAGAGCAGGTTCCTTTAGAATAGTCTAACCACTGGAAGGTAGAACTCAAAAGCACACATGACAAGTCAAGAAGGTTTCTCCTCAAACAAGGCTCCATTATTTGATGGAACCAATTATGCCTTTTGGAGTATAATGTTGAACCTATCTAATGGCTATAGGGTTTGATATATGGCAATATTTTGTTAATGGTTATACAATTCCAACAACCCCTCCAATAGATCAAGCTAGAAAGAAGGAAAGTGAAAGCAATGTAAAAGATATGAATGTTATATTAAGTGGATTGTCTAAGGTGGAATTCTTCAAAGTGATGCACTGTAGTCTAGTGAAGGAAATATGGGATAAGCTCAGGAATATATATAAAGGAGATGATAAAGTAAATAAATCTAAACTCCAAATACACAGAGGTTAGTTTGAGAGTTTGAAGATGAAGGATGAATGAAAATATTACATCTTACCTTCTCCACATGGATGCAGTTGTCAATACTATTAGAGGACTTGGTGAATAAATTAAGGATGAAACTATTGTGCAAAAATTGATAAGATCTCTTCCTTTGAGATTTGATGTTAAATTTTTTTCTATTGAATATTTGAGAGATTGAACTATCCTAACAATGGAAGACCTCGCCCTTTGTAGGATTATCACAGAAGATGTGAGATGAAATCGAAGGTGATAAATCATCAAAGCGAGAAGTTGCATTCAAAGCATCAAATAAGGTGAAAAGAAAGAAACATAAACCACATACGATTTCTCTGAAAATGATTCAGAATATGTAAGAAAGCTCTACTCTTTTCATAAGGCCTAAAGAAAGGTTCCTAGGAAAAATAACAAAGGTAAGTTACCATTCCAAATTCTTTGATTGTGGG